>CM053783.1:644388948-645885198 GCA_028749045.1 Cupressus sempervirens | reverse complement strand
AAAACATTATATTTTGAAGGAGACTAGGAAAGGTAAATTTGATGTCAAAAGAGATGAAGGCATATTCCTAGGTTACTGTTTGAATCTAACTAATCATAAGATCATAGAAATTGCATATGTGATGATTGATGAGTTTGCAGAAAAGAGTGAAGAAGAGAGTAGCAAAGAACTTGAAGATTACAGAAAGTTTTTTTACTTTGAACTTGATACATTTCCTAATCTAATTGAAAGTCAATAGACTTCACCTCCTGAGTCCCCATAATCTCTAGAAGCACCTGAGTTGTGGCCAGTGCAACCTGAGTCATTTTCTATAGGACTTGAGTCATAGTTAGAGACTACCAAGCTGTAACCAATGCAACCTAATTATGAGTCTGAAGGACCCTAGTCATAGATAGTGGGACCTAAGCATGATGTAGAATATCATGGTGAGGCAAGTGGAAAAAGTTTCAAATCCAAAATATCTATATTAGCAAGATATGTCAAAAGGCACCATGCACCTGAGCAAATCATTTGAGATAAGACAGATGGTATAATGATAAGGAACGAATTGAAAGGTACATGTTTGCTTATTGAATTTGAACCTAGAATGGTTAAAGATGCTTTAGATAATGAAAGTTGGATTGAAGCAATGAATAAAGAGATAGAATGGATAGAAAGGAATAAGACCTAGAATCTTGTTCTTAGATCCAAGGACAAAAATGTAATTGGCACAAAGTGGGTTTTTAGAAATAAGCTGAATAAAGATGGAGAAGTTTCAAGGAACAAAGAAAGGTTAGTATGAAAAGGTTATTCTCAAGAGGAAGGTATTGATTGTGGTGAAACTTTTTCTCCTATTGAAAGATTAGAAGGTGTTAGGATTGATAGCTCCTATTTTCACTAAGCTTAATTTTCAAAATTTTATGGTGAAAATACTAAATTTGTTTTGATTTTTAGGGTTGTATATTCTTGTTTTCATTTGTAGAGGAAACCCTAGCATGTTTTTTCCTGATCCAATTATTATCATTATTTTCCCAAGTGTGAAATTTAGTGACCTAGGGTTTTAATTTTATCCCACATTGTAAAAATCTTCAAAAATTTTGAGCTTAGGTCCCTACATTAGATTTTATAATTGAGTGGGATTTCATTTTTTTTTTACATCATCTTCTATGATGTTATGATTAAAATGATAGCAAAGGATCATAAAGAGGAGTTTTCAATGTCCCAATCATAATATAAATGTTGTGTCATGGTATTGTGAATGATAAAGTTTATCTTTTTGATCTTACAATTTCATTTGTATCATATGATCGTATCATATTATAAATAGTTTTCTTTTGATCCTCTATGAAATTATGACAAGGGAAGTCATTGTAGCATCAGGAACAAACAGAAAAGGGGTTATGATGTCATGAAGTAGTGGGTTTCTTAAGGTCGTAAAGAAAATATTTGGCTACTACGATGTTACAAAATACCCATGATAGAAGGACCATAAGGGGAAAGAAGACAAATAAAGGTGATGATGCATTTTTAGACAGGTATCCATTTTATGATTGGCCAAACTATGGTGCGAATACTAGATTTATGCTTAGTTGGAGCAATGGGACCACAAAAGATTTTATATTAAAATCAAATAGCATTTGACAATTTTTGATCTTACAATACATAGTTCATCATAAGATCTCAGGCTAATAAGTAATTTATTTTGATGTTATGAGTAAGCTATGATTGTGAGATCACAAATGAAGAATACAAAGCTCGTGATGTTATAGTAGAAAGTGTTAGCAGTTTATTGAAATATCATAGAGGTTTCAAAGGTAACCAAAGATGTTATGATATAATAAAAGTGACCATGATTGTAAGATCGTATTGTGAAAAAGATTAAGATAAGATGCTATGAAGTTTCTTTCCATAAGATCGTAAAGAAAGAGAAGCTCATTGCTGATGCCATGACAACAAAGGTATTGTAATATCGCAAAAGTGTTTTTCCATGGTTTTGGACTAGTTGACAAAGGTTTTTTCAAAGGGTTTCATAACATCAAAAAGCCATTTCTTCAATGGTAAAATAATAAGAGAGGTATTTTCATTAGCCATGATTGTAGCATTGTAAACCCTATTTTGACATTAAAAGTGTTAAGTCATTTTTCTAAGTTGGAAGCAACAATGAACTTCTCAACCAAGAAGATTTAAGCACAATACAAAAGTGCATTGCTAGATAGTAATGGTGATGCTCCCCTGAGTTGACAAAATGAGTTGATATTGTGTTTCAAGAATGTTGAAAATCAATGCAAAGTGAACATTGATTTGCATATATTAAGTTGTAAATATTATCCTACTTTACAATTACAGTTCGCCATTTGCAAAGAGAAAGAATTTGAGTAGTTTCAAAAATTTTAGTGCAATACAAATTGTTATTTTCAGAGCTTTGAGAAAAAATTTGCAATTTCCATATCCTTTTTACTAGCATAGTGTCAAGATGTTTGACAAAGAAGTGGAAGAAATTAAAGCATCAGACATGGGAGTTGTAGAGCCCTCAACCTCTAAGGGTGGGAAAACTAGACAGAAGAAACCAAATAGGTTTGTTGAAGAATGGATGAAACTTTTTCCTGGTTCTTCTAATTCTGATGTTGTAGATGAGAAAGCCTTCATTAATCCATATGGTCTTTGTAGAGATGCTATCTGCCCTGGTGTTACTAGTTTAGAGCTTTTCAAATATTTTTATTATAGCAAGGAGAAGACAATTCCTATGTGTAACCCTTGGAAGAAGAATCTAGCTAAGTTGATTTTTCTAGAAGTCTTTGTAGATGTAGACTTGATGAAAGCCCTCTTTCATTGCTACAATCTATCCACTAAATCTTTTCATAGGAAATATGGGACCATCCTCTACATTTTGGATCATGAATCATTCATTGAGGCTTTTGGACTGGATAGAGCTATGGGTCAACTTGTAGATTTAAAGGATTTACAGAGGAAATTTGAACCAAACACCAAGGCTTATGCTAGAAAATCTATGCTATAGCATATTCCCATGGAATTAAAGAATGTGGTGATTACCCTAAGAAGGTAAAAAAAATGATGCCACTAGATAAGTTTAAAAATTATTTTGTAAAGATAGTGTATGGTGTCCACAAGGTGGTTGGAAAGGATGGGACTGATATGGTTTATGGAGCTGAATTCATAATTGCCAGAGATGTACAAGGCTCCTACCATGGTGGGGAGTATGACTATGTGAATTACATTCTAGAGGTGATGAAAGAAAATATTGCCAAGGCTCAGAGTGGGGAATTAAAGAATTTCTCTTTCCATCATTATTCATTGCTAATGTACCTAATCCTCTAAAAGAATGTAGGATATATGAGCTCTGATTTCATTGACCACACTTTTGGTGCAAATGGAGACCTACCAGTTTAGCTATGGACATGGGTATGGGATAACCATCATCATTTTTCTTATTATGTTTCATTTTTTAATAATTTTAGTGTTGTAATCATGAAGATGTTAGATCCAAGATATTTTAGGGCACCTGATATTTTGAAAGGACTTTTGAGACTAGCCCTACTTCCTTAGGGAAAAAGACTTGATCATAACTGGGGGGGAAATCTTTTTATTTCCAACTTTTTCTTTGATGAGAGTTTATGGTTGTCCTCAACCACCCCATATGCTACCCAAGTTTATACCTCCTAGATTAGGTATAATTGAATTCATTTGGCAATTATTTATGGTCAACAAGAAATATCTAGGACCCAAAGTGCATAGGGCAACCTTCTTATCTATATGTTTTAGGGTTGGGGATTTTACAATTGGAAAAGATGCCCTAGACTAGATCCATTCTTATCTCCATCATTACAATTTGTCTATTGGTCCCTATAGAATGTATGACCCTAACAATTGGATGAAGATCACCCTCAAGGAGATGAAGGATTATGTATTTCCTAGCACCAAGGAATTACCCCATGAAGATGTCATTCCAAATATAGTTGTAGAAGGTGAGGTAGCTAATAAGCTAGCAAAGCTAGACGATATTTTGAGGGTGGAGAGAGAAATGAAAAGAGTAGATCTCCAATTTATGGGATTTTACATGGATATCCCCTATCCATAGAGGATTGGGAAGATGGTTATAGATCATGTTGGGATCATGGCAAAGATGCCTAAAGGGCCAATAGGAGAAGAAGATAGGGTAAGCTTGACAATCCTAAGCCTGATGTGACCTTAGAGATAGAGGAAGATTATTTCCTTGAAGAATCATGGGTCATAAAAGGAAATAAGAGGAAAAAGATTGTCCATATCCCTATTGAGCTGAAATAGAGGAAACTACAAATCTTACCTGGGAATAGTCAGTGTTTTTCTGACTTAAGACAAAATTACCTCCATAATAGAATAAATGCAGTTGAGCACTCACTCACTAATATGGAGTTAGTGGAAACAAGGCTAGATGATAGGATCATTCAAGCCCAATAGTTCTTGGAAGATGATAAATTCATTAAATCTACTAAATTCAAGAGACTATGTACAAAATAAAATAGAGTGAGCTAGTATTGAAGATTAAACTAGGAGAATCTAATGAACAAAAGTTGGAACTGGTAGAGAA
Source organism: Cupressus sempervirens (assembly GCA_028749045.1). Lineage (NCBI taxonomy): Eukaryota > Viridiplantae > Streptophyta > Pinopsida > Cupressales > Cupressaceae > Cupressus > Cupressus sempervirens. The sequence continues at coordinate 645,880,634 of CM053783.1, read as the reverse complement.
GCTGGAGGCTTATGATCTTGAAAGAAAAGTGATGACTCTAGAGAAAGCTAGGGATCTTGTACAGAGGAGTGGTATGTTACTAGTGCTTGGATGGGACCTAGAACAAGTATTTATGCTTGATCAGATAAGGAGGTAGGACAATGCCATTTCATATGAGGCATTTGGTGTAAATGGACTATAGAGAGGAACTGGTTTTAACATTGATACCAAATCTTTGGCAGTCTATATTATGGTTTCTTCATCCAACAAGCCAAAACTAATTGATGTATAAAGCACTAAACAAGGTAACATGAGTGTATGGACTCTACAAGACAACTTTGGCATAGAAATATCTAAGGCCATGAAACACTTCTCATTTATGAATGAAGCCAAGGTAGAGGAGATGGAAACTAGACTCTCAAAATCCATACATGATTACATAGATGTGAGGAAGCTCTATGAAGATGAGCTTAGAAGAAGCCATGTGTATAAGGAGAGAATTGTAGAGCTTGAGGCCAAGGTCCAAGAACTTGAAAATGAAGTTGCATCTCTCAGAGAGCAACTCATACAAGTAGAATAAGTGGTTGTTGTAGAATAGAGGGAAGAGAATGAAGATCAACAATAGCTAGCTAGGGATACAACTCAGGCCTTCACACAAACAAAGGATTTGGGAGAAGGGGAGGCATTAGAACCTAGAAGGATGGGCATTAATGCTTAATCTACTCAGTAGGGAGGAGATATAAGGACAATTTTCCTTAGGAATATGATGAGCCATAGAATTGAAGTTTTGAAAAGCATGTCACAAAAGGCTCACAATTTTTATGTTGCCTTACAAAGTGTTGAGAAATTTTGCAATGAATTACTTCCATGGCTATCACCCACATTTAATCTTTGGGGGCCATATACACAATTTATGGAGAGGCTAATTGTATTAATGGCTAAAAAGCTAGATTTTCCTAATAAAATAATCACAATGAAGGAAGGGCTAGAGATAGTAAAAGAATTGATTGGTTTCTTCACTAGAAAGTTACAAATTATACAAGGGAAGTTAAATGTTTTATCTCAAGGAGTACAACCCTACATACCATCAATTTTAGATATTGCTAGCATAGTAATAGACTAGAAGAATGGTCTAGTTCTTTTGGTAATATTTTGACTCAAGAGGTTACAGTATAAATTTTTGAAGATACTTCTGATATACCATATAATAAATTGATTATTCCCTTTTTAAGGAAGAAATAGATTTGAATAAATTTATTGTTGAATCAAAAGAAGTCATGAATGCTAGGTGGACCAAAGCCACTTAGGACTTGCAAGAAGTAAAAACTATAGAGTGGCCCACAAAAAGGGAAATTTATGTTTGGGAAGTGGTAGGAGATATTAAGGCTATGCCAATAGGGGGTAGCTGAGATATTTTGCATGCAGTACATTGAAGGACAAAGAAAAGGAAAATCAAAGGCCTGATATAAATGTTCTTTTACTATCTCAACTACTTTTCTTTTTCTGATTGATCTTTTGGAAGAATGTTTTACATACCTTTTTGTTCCCATCTTCCAAAGTTTTTGTATCCATTCATATTTTGACATGTGTCCTCTTCTCATATGTAGCTTGTGGAAATCCTATATATGGATTTTCAAGATGAAGAGTAGAGGTCAGTTATCTGTAGAATTTTCTCATGTGTCATGTATTATTTTGTAGTCCATCCATTTGTTTTGTAATCATATGAGTGAATTTAGTTATTATATATTTTGAATATGAAAAGTGAATCTTTGGTGCCCATGGCTTGTATCTAAGTTATATTGTGAGTTTTTGTTAGCATTACAAAGATATTAATAAGAAGCATTGCCCCTTAATCATTGTCTTTGAGTTTTTTCTCCTTTCTCATATATCCACAATCTTGGGACTGAATGAACAAGTTTTATTCAATTTAATGCAATTTACACAAATTTTATATCTCTTATTTATTACTACTAATTTAAAGAATTGGGTAATTGCTTTCTGAAGGTTTAGGATTTTTCAAAGGATATGATAAGAATGAAACTTAGAGTCTAATGCTGAAAATTTTAATCACAAGTTGATTAAAAAGGTCTAAATCTACTAATCTTTGACTCTATATCCCATTGGATAAGGCACTGGTCCCTTTGAAAATTCAAAATACACCAATGATTCACTTAACTGCAGAACATTCACAACAACAAATAAATTTACCATTTAATGTATCAAGAACCTAAGTTTTGGTCATCACTTATTTGCATCTACTTTTTGGCTATAGTTAGCTACTATGCTCAAAAACTTTATTAGCAAATTATAGAAGAATATTGACCATTTCTATTGTAGGGAACAATCTTTGAAGGAAACAGTCAAGTTAACAAGATTAATACCTTAGGTTTGCCCATCTTGGCCTTGAAGAGCCTAAAGTGAAGTGAGTCTTAATGACTCTATTAATGCTGGCCCAAAATTAAGATTTAGCCTTGCTGAATATAGGATTTAGCTCATCCTTAGGCTTGTCCCTATCTTTGTTTCCTAGTATCAGGTTTAAATCCACTTAATATGTTCCTTACTAGAAATAACTCCAATAAGGACCTTACTTTCTTATGTTGCTTATAAAGGTTTTAAATTGTATCAAATGGATGTTAAATTTGCATTCTTGAATGGAATTCTAGAAGAAGAAGTTACATAGAACAACCTAAATGTTTTGTAGATCCTAGCAAAAAGGATATGGTTTGTAAACTGCACAAAGCATTGTATGGTCTCAAACAAGCTCCCAGAGCTTGGTATGAAATACTTCATAATTATTTGATGAAGATTGATCTTCAAAGGACAAATGATAACAATAGCCTATACATCAAAGAAGGACCAGACAAGAAGATCATTTTCATAGAAATCTTTGTGGATGATACATTATTTACTAGAAATGATGATTTATGAAAATATTTTTTAGAGGAAATGAGTAAGAAATTTGAGATGTCAATGTTTGGAGAAATCAAATTCTTTTTTGGCTTGCAGATTCAATAGAAGAAAGATGGTATCTAGACTACTCAATCTAAGTATATCAAGAAGATACCAAAGAAGTTTGGAATGGAGAATTCAAGACCAGTTGGAACACCTATGTCTACTAGATATAAGCTTTCCAAAAATGATGAGTCCAAGGAGGTAGATCAGACCACATACAGATCAATTATTGGTAAATTTAGTATGTAGTACATATTAGGCCTGATATTTCCCTTGCAATGGGTATGGTAGCAAGATTCTCAGCTAATCCTAAAGAAAATCATATGATGGAAATAAAGAGAATCATGAGGTATCTTAAGGGTATGAAGATTATGGATTATGGTACAAGAAAGGAGACAATTTAGATTTGAAAGCCTTACTAATGCAAATTGGGCAAGAAGTGTTGATGACAGGAAGAGCACTAGTGGTGGAGCATTCTTTCTTGGTAAGAGACTAATGACTTGGACAAGTAAGAAGTGGAATTGCATCTCTCAATCTACAACAAAGGTAGAGTATGGTGTAAAAATAGTTAATTGTTCCAATCTTGTTTGGTTTAATTAATTATTGTTAGGTATGAAGGTAGAAATCTAGGATCTAGTGGTTATATTTTGTGATAACACAAGTGCAATTAATATATCAAAGAATCATGTGAAGCATACCAAGACCAAGGACATTGCAATAAAATATCATTTTTTGAGAGAATTGGTACAAGACAAAGAGGTGAGATTGGAATATGTGAATATTAAAGAACAAATTACAGACATATTCACCAAGCCATTACCTAAGGATGCATTTTTGTACCTAAGAGGTAAGTTAGGGGTTATTCCCCTATTTGAAGCTCACTAAATGAATTTTAGTGATGCATCAACTAGAGAATGTTGAAGATTAGTCTAGTTGATGCAGTAATGAAAGGATAGATTGCATATGAATCCTTACATTTGGTACATTAGAAATTCACTAAATATTGTCTGTGGTAAAAGATGTCAAAGAGGGAGATTTTGTTGTGTCATATCATAGAAATTTTTTAAAGAGAGAGATTTTGAATATCATAGAAATTTTTTTTAAAAGGGAGAACTTGGTCTAATATCAAAGATGGAGAGTTTTCTATTAGAAGAAGATGTTGAAAACAAATAAAACTTGGAGAGTTTTCTAACAGAGGGAGAAACTAAATTCAGAGGGAGTTCACATTGACATAGGGAGTTCTCATGGTTGAGAATCAAAATGAAACTAAGGATATTACCCTTACTTTATTTTTCTCTAAAATTTCAATGTATTATGACATGTTGTCTTGTCATCGATGCCAAATAGGGAGATTGTTGAAAATAATTGATCAATTGTATATTATCATTGATGTTACACAAAATTTCATATATTTACCAGTCAGTGTATGTCGAGCTCACTCAAGCGATGAAGACAATTTCCTATGTCTATCAAGCATTCTAGTGTTTGCCAAGTTTAGAGGAAAGTGTCTACCAAGTTCACTTAGGCATTGAAGAGAAGTTCACATAAGTTGAGTGTTAACCAAGCTCACTTAGTTAAAAAAGGAAAATTTGGATGGAACCATTGTTTACTAAGATCACTTGGTCACCAAAGGAAGTTTGCAAAGATGCGGTGTTAACCAAGTTCACTTGGTTAACATAGGAAAATCATTTTAGTGTTAGTGTCTACTGAGCAAGGTTGACTAATAAAGGATTTTCTTGTTTTGACATATTGAGTTTAATGGATTTATTTCTTGGTTCTAGCCAACTGGGGAGATGAAGAATTATTTTTATAATTTATATTCAAGCTGACTTGACAATTTATATGATATAAGTATAAGGTCAAGTTGAGGATTGAATGTAAGTGAGAATGGGTGGAAGATAAGAAGATTCTTAGAGGAAGCGAATTGGACGGATAAGTCAAATATCCTTGTTGGGCAGAAAAGATTAATCTAATTAGGAAGGATCAAGTATTTGAGCCAAAATTGAGATCTAAAATCAGCAATATAGTTGCATCAACAATCAAGTCATTTCATTGTTACTCTCTAACCATTGCAGCAGTAAACCAAATCTCTTAATAGAGTTAGCCTAACAATTATTTTCCAAATCCTCTAACAAGGTGGCATTTCTAAACTGAAGTGTCTAAAAACCTCTAATAAGGCCACTCCTAATAGGGTGATTAAATCCTCTTAAAGCGTAACACCTAAAATTGTGTTTTGTAACCTTTAATATTGTTGGCTCCTAATAGGGCTTGCTTTAGAAGAGTGAAAAACAATAACTAGTTGCAATTAGTGGTTTTTTCCAAATTAGGTTTCCATGTTAAATCTTGTGTTCATACTATTTATTTTATGTGTATGCAACTAAGTTGATTAAAGTTAATCATAGTCAATAGCTTAAGATCTACATGTTTGGTATTTTTTGAGTAACAATTGATAATATAATGCTTGTCAAGTTACAAGACATTGTTAGTGTTAATCGAGTGCATGTGTATTAACCGAGTAACAATAGTTTCAATAGAGTTTATGTTTTGTATTGACGTCTAAGGGATCTAGGATTTGATTTTGTGGTAAATTATTCACCCCTCCCCTCTTAGTTACTCCTCTTATATTTCCAATAGAGATTTCACCTTTGGACCACACATTGGACATGCAATTTTTTCCTTTTTTTGAAGACCTACAAGATAACAATATAGTTGGATTAAATATGTTCATTTTTGGAATTATTATTATCATGTACAACTAGATTTCAACATAACATACCATAGAAGTGTGTCAACCCTAGGGAATAATGAATTGTCCACACAAGCATTGCATGGAATTGAATTTTTTTAATCCAATTGGTCTAGAGATATCATACATAGTGAAACCATTCCATGACACTAGAGACTCCTTGATAAGAGGCATAATACATACATTCATATCTTTCACTTGGTACTTATCTAGTTGAATGATGGTACTTACTTAGTTGAATGAACACCATCAAATAATTATTGTGGTCATTTCACTCCAAGACTTATAATTACATGTAGATAATAATAAAATATTAAAATACCTAGAATGGTCATTGCCAACATAATGTGATCTCTCTTTATTGGCATCCATGGAGGAAGGTTATTATTGATAAAAAAAATAATCCACACTGATTAAATAGGTCTTGTCTCTGTGTTGCATAAAATTGTAACCAAGATTATGCAAACCTCAAACTATGAACATAACAATGGAGAGTATGTTCGGTATGCTCTTAGAAACACAACAATGGATGAATCTCTTGGATGTATGAATGAAAATGGAAAATGTACCTAGCCTAGATGATGTGAGAAATCAAAATGACAAAATGATGATGCAACGATAAGCAATTCTAATGGACCTCTAATGATTCCTAACCCAACCGGAGTTCTCTTCTTCTTTTGGCCTCTCGTGAGGAAAACTTGAGACAAGATGTCTATTTAAAGTGGATGGAGGAAGCATCTAGAATGTGCTTAGAAACCACTAAGAGATAAGGATAGGAATTGACAACTAAGCACAAGAGATAAGGATAAGAATTGACAACTAAGCACCTTATCTCACATTCTAGATTGATAGATATGACTGATGAGATGGCATGTGTGTGTAGAAGATTCCTATGGTTTAGACAACATGTGCTTAAAAGATGTGATGACAACTCATATGAATGCACATACTTCTAGGCAGTTTGAATAAAGATTAAATAAAATTTAATTTAATTTAATCAAGGTCTAGAAGAATTAATGGGAATATGGAGGATTTTAAATAAATAAAATTTATTTTTAAAAAAAAGAATACGTGGAGAATCATGTGTTAATTTAAATTAACACATTAGAGCTAAGAAGTATTTAAATTAAATTTAAATACTTAGACAAAAATGAACCTATTTAATTAAAATAATTTAATTAAATAAGTAGAGGAATGTGACTAGTACTAATTAGATCATTCAGGACAATTTTTAGTGTATACAGTCTCTCCAAATGGATTAAAACTGTTAGTTGCCAAAGAAAGCCTAAGATTTCAAGGTTATTCTTTAAAGTGTGGCCACTTTTCCTCTATGTGTATAAATGTTGAACCATCTATAGCCATTCAAATAATGTCATCTCAACTTCTATTGGATGTATAGTAATTCATAAATTATGCCAAACTACTACACCTAAATAATTATTTAAGATGTGGAATAATGGGGATGTAATAAAGAACCTTGCAAGGCACCTTTTTTCTCACTTGATCATCTTGATATCTACTTGTATGGCATTTTGGGAATTCTGTTGCATTTTTTTCTTCTTTATGATAAATAACATGATCTTTAGGACAAGCATCTATTGCTTGGTACTCTATTCCAATATGTTTCGAGAGAGCTAAAGAGAGCATTTCATGGTGGTAACAAATAGTCACCTATCAATCTATAGCACAAAATATAATTTGTAGTATAAACAATCTTAATGGTACATATTTCACCTTTTATAGACTATAATGATGTATATGACAAAACTTAGCATATGTGACATTGTTATGTTGGACAAACCATTCATAACTATCAAATTCACCAACAATAATACAATAGAGAGAAGAGTTGATTGGGATCCTTTGTAAAGGGTCATGTTTTCATTCTCAAGTGGAGGTATATCATGGATGGCCTCAATATCATAATCATCATCATCATTAGTAGTAGAAATAACACCGGTACCAAATGTTTCATGAATCGATAATCAAACCCCCATTCTATAGTTCATATGTATATTAATTAAGAAACCAATATAACAAACAACTTACCAATAGATGATAATCAAACCCCCATTTATTGTGACCATTCTCCCTACAATGTCTCTTAGGTATTTTGATTTTTGATTCTTATGGTCTTTAAGCTATTACAACTCTTGCAAGGACAATCACATTTGTCATTGCCTTCTCTTTGAAAGTTAGACAACAATCTAGCGATTGTCTCCCTATTTTGATCAAATTCCCTTATATTATCTGACATGATCCTTCTTCATGGGAATAACTTATTCCTATACCCTTATTGATTTGGTTGTACTTAATGTTTATATTTTCACATATGGTTTTGAAACAAAAATTTGGTGTAATTATGTGTATATCTACAAAAATATTGGACATGTTGTACTTAATATTTATATCTGCACATATGGTTTTGAAAGAAAAATTTGGTGTAATTGATGTGTATATTTGCAAAAATATTGGACATGTTGTAGTTAATGTTTATATCTACACATATGGTATTGAAAAAAAAAATTGTTGTAATTAATGTGAATATCTACAAAAATATTGGACACGTACTTAATATGTATATCTGTTGATGTAGGAGCATCTTGGGTTTGATTGCAATCTTGCATGTTTGGAGGGATTTCGGTTAAGTGTTATGGAGCTTGGAAGATACTAGTGTTTGGCATGCACTAGGAGCTCAGTATGGTCTTTGGTTGGTCTAGGGACTAGACATGGTCTTTGGTTACTCGGCATGGTCTGGGGACTCAACATGGTCTTTGGTTGCTCGACGTGGTCTAGAAACTTAGCATGCCACAACAAGTTAGAGGATGAAAATTTTAGGGATTGGAGAGGGCCTAGAGTACTAACTACAATTAAAAGCATGAGTTCTAATTCATTTAGAGATAGGAGATATCATGATTTTACTTAGACATCAATTTTGGGCATTTAATTGCTATTGTAGGCCAACTTGTGTCAATTAATTTATGTATTGGTATTTAATTTGTGTTTTGGGCCAACTTGTGGCTTAGATTGGTATAAGTAGGGGTTGTGGGGAAGTCTTTGGTCATTATTCATCCATCTGGGAGAAGAGGAGGTGTTAGAGAAGTGACTTTTGAGAAGGGATAGTAGATGCAGCTTGGAAAATAAGGAGATTGCTTGGTGGGCTTGTGAGCATGAGTTTAGATCTTTCTTGGAGGTTTCTACTAGAGTCTGATCTAGACTAGCTTGGGTTTGGATTATATTTTGAGGGATCTTATAGAACTATTATTGTAATTGCTATTGTATTTGGTCGTAACTGGGAAGGCCTTACAGGCCAGCACATTGCATGTAATAGTTATTTTATAAATAAAGAGTTATGATTTGGTATCAGATCTTGCATTGTTACTTCTTTCTTTTGTATTTCTATTGCATGGTTATTTTCTGGGGGCAAGGACATATCCTTTGGGGATTCTCCTACCTTGCACTGCATCATCTACACATATGGTTTTGAAAGAAAAAATTGGGGTGATTAATGTGTATATCATCAAAAATATTGGACATGTTGTACTTAATGTTTATATTTGCACATATGGTTTTAAAAGAAAAATTTGGTGTATTTATGCCTCTTCATTTTGATTTTGTTCAAGGGAAGCCCATCAATGGTAATAGGAAAAAATAATGCATTTTCTAAGAGTTTACAATTGTTTAATAAAATTAATGTTTTACAAGAAAATGAACCTTAAGAACTATTAGCTCAGAAGATAGAACATGGTCTTCAAATAGTACAGAAAGTGCTTAACATGAGAGGTCCACAACTGAGGGTGTTGAATAGTCTTGAAAAATTGAATGGTGAAGTGAAAGCTATCGAGGATCAAACACCTATGCTAGAGCTAAAACACAACGTGAAGTTGATTTTATATATGGTATAGGAAGATATTCAGAAGTTTGATCAAAATTTAAGAAAAAAGAGAGAGTCCATGGCAATATACCAAAAGGAGAAGGAGTGGCTTTAGAAAGAGATTGTATGGCAAAAACAATAGCTAGAGAAAATAGAGTATATTATGGGATCACTAGATAGAATCCATGAAAGTATTGCAATAGGTACTATGGCATTGGAATCACTTGCAAGTGTCTTTGGGAATTTACAATCCAAATATTGGGAGGACTATAAGTAGTGCAATTTGTCATGTATTGCATCTGCATTTTCCTTTTCATTTCTCATAAAAGTGTTTCAAGGTTGGGAACCACTTCCACATCCTTTGCATGGTTTAGAGATAATCTCATTGTGGAAGAGCTTCTACAAGGAAATGAGCCTCATGATTATGACATTTACAATGAAGAAGAACTTGCTTCTTCAACTCCGTACACTCAACTATTTGTTGAAGTTATTCTTCCAGTGAGAGTGCAACTTTTCAAATAATTTTAGCAAGAATGCAAATGTAAATTAACGAAAGATAGGTGGGGATGTCTATTTGGTATGAAAGAGATGTTTTCACCCCTTTTTTATGATCAAAAGAAATATGCCTCAGAATGCTCAAGTTAAACTCAAGCACTAAATGCAAAAAATTTTATGATTAGGGATGAAATGGATTGGGGGCATTTAAAATAATAATGCAAGCTAAATGATACAAATAAACTTAATTAAGAAGTTTTGGAAAATACAAACTAACAAAAATAAATAAAAACTTGTAATCACCATAAATGAAGATCATAAAATATTAGTCTTTATATTAAATTTGAAGTTTTTCTAAGTGTAGAAAAATGCCTTACACATTATATTTTAGGAAATAAAATGGGCTAGGCATTTTGTTCCATGGGGAATTTTCCCAAAACATTGACTAGTTACAAGCCCCAAGTCTAACCTTTAAGAATCTGTTATGACATCTACACCAACACATAAAAATATGGAAAAGATGGGGGAATGGAACCCCTATCTAGGAATCAACCTCGGAAATGAAATAAGATTACATGAATAAAACCAAATCCAAAGGTAAGTATTAGATCTACCTTGCTAACTCCTAATAGGTTGGACTATTATTATTTGTCCCCATCACATTTTCTTTGATAGCCATGTTAGGGAGGTGATCTCACCTAATTAATCATCAGGGCTTTAAATTTCTTTAAAATGATCTTGGGTGCTCAAATTAATGTCCAAGACATTAGTACCTTAGGGACCTATTTGATAATCATTTCAAAGGGCATCAATGTCACCCACAAAATGTTTCTTAATATGTTGTTCTTTACTTTCATTAGAGGGGGAAAACCTTCTCTTTATTACTTGAAAATAAGGGTGAGTTGTTAGAAATAGGGGATTTTTTATTTTTTTGGGGGGAGGGGGTGAATCTATAATCTACAAACTTTAGCATCCAACTAAATATTATTTCTTACTTTAAATCATGCATAACAAAGTAATAAATAAATGTTGAAAAGTAATAGTAGCAATGCACAAAGATAATTCATAACACCATATTTTGTTAACTAGGGAAAACTCTAGTGGGGATGATACCCACTAGATAATATACTAATATATAAGTTCCTTGTTAGAGAATGGACCCTATTAGGAGTCAATGAGAAAATTTAGTATATGAAGTCACTAATAGAAGATTTTGAATCCTTGTTAGGAGATTACAACCATATTAGGAGTTGTAGGATAGTGAATGCAAAATGAACCCACTACCAAAACATACACTTCCAATTACAAGAAGAGCTCATTGCTCAAAAGAGTAATCAGACTGAATATAAGTATTGTATCTTCTTCCTCGATTGATATTTGATCTTCTACTCAATCTTGGATCCCCAAATTGTTAGAAATAATCAAGATTGGCTAGGTTACTGAGAGGGGAGGGGTGAATAAATAACCTCAAAAACTTTTAAATCAATTCAGCACTTAACAATATAAATCATTCACCATTCATTCATCTAATCTACTGTATGCATGAGAAAGATAAAAATTCATATGAACATAGTATTTTGGTGACCCAAAAACCTTCAAAATAGAAAGTTAAACTAGGGTGGTAATGATACCCACAAAACTTCACTATTGTAGTATATAGTTGGCCTATTAGGGCTTAAATTGACCACTTCTGATGATCTTCCCTGTTAAGAGCAATTTGAACTGGTAGATCCACCTTGTTAGAGGTTTTACAAACATATAATGAAGTATGCACTCTGTTAGGAAATTTATACAAAGATTGTTAAGTCTACCCTATTAAAGGATTTAGAAAATTGATTCACCTGTTAGGATGAAATAGTAGATTTGACTTACAACTTGATTGCTGATTAGATCTTTGAAGTACAGATTACCTCTTGTGATTAATATGTCTTTGTTGCTCCTTGTAAACCTTATTGAATACTTTTCTCTACTACTAATTTTCATTCACTCTTCTCAAACATTACATGTCCATTCCATTAATATAGTCATAATACATTGCAAATGATACAATACATTACATATATACCATATCAATATTTACAATTGCAAGGTCGGCTAAACACAAGCAAACAAAATATTACTAAGTCAATCAAATAGTAGAAAACTTGGGTTCTTCAAGTTAACTAGGTGAACTTTTGATATGCAGCATCCACTACGTTACTCGGCATCATCATGCACTTGGTAGAAGTAGAAGCTTAGTCCATACTAATCACACAACATAGCTTGGAAATCAGTAACCATTGGAGACTCGATAGATATAGTGTCACTCGGTAGATATTGAATCCTTCGTTTACCTAGCGATCACTGTGTAAACACTACACATCCATCACTCGGTGGAAAATTACTTCACATCACACAACTTGATGACTCAATAGACACTGTAAACTTGGTGAACACTGTAAGCTCAGTAAAGACTGCTGAACTGCACACTCACTTGGTAGCTTTAGGAATGCTCGGTGTGAACTGCTTAAGTGATGAAGTTACTTGGCAACCCCTGAATGCTTGGTATAAACTATGGACTGAGTGATGAGCTTGGTAACCATTTAGAATCAAAGAAGTGTTGTCATTAATGACAAATATAACATAATGCCAACAATCTCCCCCTTTGGCATTAGTGACAAAAACACTTATGAGCCAAAACTTATGAACACTAACATACTAATTTTTTATTTTTCAAAATTGATCTTTGTAAAGCTGCTATATGTACATATCTTACATATCTCCTCCATACATATGGCATAATATATACATAGCCTTTCTCTATACATATATCAATCTCTTTTTTTTTTCTCCACAAGTCTCTTACTATCTCTTACTCCCCCTTTTTGACAATAATGCCAAGGAGATATCCAAAATATTCAAATAGAGACACCAAAATGTGAGAGAAATTTGGACTGTACCTTAAGAATAAGAGCCAATGTCTTATCCCAATCATCTTACAAAATTTTGTAGGTGGAGAGTGCCACTTGAACTTTTGCAGAAAGTTCAATCATATGATCTACTATAGAAAAATTGTTATCTTGGACTAATGTTTTTTAATATGCAATGTATTTTTGCATTAAGTCCATAACTGGAAGGATCATATTCTAGATATCAATCAGTGTAGACCTAATCTTGGCTTCCTCTCTTAGCAATTCTACCTACATTTCTACCAAAAATTTCACCTTAAGGTAATGAGCTAAGCTTGAACTAGGGTCAAGTTGTAGCCTTTGAACACTTACCTTCATATCAACATCTGTTTTACTTAATTTCTCCTTTATACCCTTGGTGAACTCGGTAACATTAAAAAGCTTGCCAAAAAGTGATGTTACATTGGTGAAAGATTGTTCTAGATTGCTCAAAATTGTAGATAACTCTACCTCATTTATTGCAATGTGTTGAGCAATGTGCTCAAGCACCTTATTATCAAACTTGTTCTCTACCTTCTTAATGAGCTTTTCTTGGCTAGAGGTATCCTCATTGAACTTATGCACAACTTCTTCTAATTGTAGAAAAATGTGTTGAGATGAGTTAACATCAACACCTAGAGCCTCAATTATATTTTTAGTATTCTCAATTATTGTGAACTCTCTATCTCTCTCATCTCTAAGTTGTTTCTACCTTTCTTTTTGCTCCAAAAGTTGACTAACCAGTCTCATTTCATTAACTGTGGCAATATCCAAATCTATCTTGGGAATGACAATTTCTTTTTCCAAATCAATATTTTCATTAATTGCCTTGCCAATAAGAAGAAGTTTTAGAGGAATCTTTGGTTTTACTTCTAAGCTTACTTCCTTGGACTTAGGAATGGAAACAATGATAGAAGTAGCTAGACTTGCAGTAAAAACTTGAATTGGTCCAACTAAAGGAAAATTGAAAGAAGCACTGACTATATCCAAAACTAATGTGCTTCCCAAAAATGAAGTACCAATAGGTGGTGTACAAACTAGAATATTTACAATTGAAGAGCTAACTAGAAAAAAAGCTTGTGCAATTAAAGTTGTAGTTGACAAAACTATAAAACATACTAGTAAACTTATTGTACATGCTACAGTGGAAGTTGACACAATTGAAGAACTAGTAGTTGTGCATACTACTAAATTAAATTACTTAGGAGCTGATGAAGAGGGTTGCAACTCAATAGATGAAGTGACTAACACTTCCATTGTAGATACCTAGAGTTGTAAGGTAGCAACTGATGATTGTGTAGATGATATATCTATGGTGGTTGCAATCATACTTGCTAAAGCTAACTCCAACCCTGATGATGTAGCAGTTTTAGATGGAGAATGAGAAAGGGAAGCATGACTTCTACTATGATTGTCATTGGATCATCTTCTTCATATTCTTCCTTGTCTTCTTGTTCAGCTTCTTCCTCTTTCTCTTCATCATCAACCTTTAATGCTTGATAGTCTTCAACATCAACAGTAACACATGGAGTTTTATCATCTTCTTCATCATCACTATCACCATCATCATCCTTAATTTCCACTAGGTCATCACTAGGCTTATGTAGATGATAGATGTTCTTCCACATGTTGGTTGCATCTCTAAAAACATGTTCAATATCTTTGATAAAATCAAACATGTATGGAATCTAATCATTAGTTTACCTTCATTTTTTTTCATTGTTTCCTTCACTTCTACATCTGTAAGATTGGGCAGTAACTTCCTCAAAGATTACTCATATATATCTTTTGCTATCTATTCAGTAGATTCCCACCTTGGCTACAATCTTGTCAACAATTCTTTTGAAATCTGAGGAGCAATTTGATTTGGGGAATACTTCCATTTTCCCATTTTGGTGAGTACCAACTCATTAATTTGTATCTTCTCGGCATCATTCATCATCTCAAAATTTAGAGCCTTGAAGTTTGTGATGCCAACTCCTTCTTCCATTTGTTTCAACCTTTCTTGGAAGGTAAGTGGGGCCTTGCTGAGCACAACTTCACCTTTTCCTTTTCCTTTTGATCTTAATATGAAAATAGTTGTGGAGGCCTTTGAAGGTTTGGTAATGATTACCCTTCCTTTCTTCGTTGTTGGCTCTACCTCCTTCTCTAATTCTTGTTCTTCTCCTTCTTCTTTTTCTTCTTCTTCTTCATCCTCTCCTTTACCTTCTGTAAGCATAAGAGGGCTAGTGGCAATTTTCATCTTGGCTATTTTTCTCTTTCCTTTGTTGATTGCATGGGGTAGCTTGATTTCTAGCTCAATTCTAGCTTTGGCCTCATCATATGTACCAAAAACTAGTAGCTTAGGATCAACTGGCTCATTCACCAATGCTTGAATACTGTCCCTAGTTTCATCAATATTTACCTCATAAGGGAGAGGTTTCACCCATGCAACTCGGGGCTTGACTACCTAAATGTACACTCTATCACAATCGACCATAAAGCACACATCATCTTTATAATCCTCAACAAGTTTAGGAGGAATCCTAAACTTGTTGTTCATTCTTTCCTTGAAATATTCAAAATAATTATCCATAATTCTATCAAAGTTTACACCCATTTTTTCAATAAACTCATTTATCTGATAAAAGATAGAAACATATTTTCTCCACACAACAAAACCTTTAGATGGAAAAAACTTTTTCACATAAAAGAAAAGACATGTCAGCAAAGAACCAAATTTGTAAGGGTTTTTCCTTAATGTCCTAATAATGTCCATATTCTTATTCAATTTCTTCGATAGCAATTCGGACAAGTCAAATTCCATGTTTTTCTCCACAACCTTAAATGCTAAATCCACTACCTCACATGTCACACTATTCAATTGACTAGAGCTATAAATTTATGAGCAATTACATGAATACCAAACCTTAATTCCACATCAAAAATAGTGTTAATTTTCAAACCTCTACCGTCCCACTCGGCTAGGGTTTTCTTCTAGAGTTCATCTCAACCTAGGGTTTTGGTAGATTTTTCTTTGTTCAACATGGGGAGACTCGTAATCTTATGAATCATCTTCTTGGTTATTAATATAGGCTGCTCTAACCATAGTTTACCATTGTGCACACGACTGAGAATGTATCTAATCCACTTAATTTGAAAACTTCTTGGTAGGTGTGTAATATGAGTCAATCCTTTTATTTCTAGGTGCTTGTGCAAGTTTAAGTGAACCATCAACATGTATTTCTTCTAGGGCACTATCCATTTATAGGGTTCCAATTTTCTAAATAGAACACTGAAAATGAGTGTGAATGTTCTTAATTAGAAGTATCTTTGGTGGAATTTGAGATTGTGCACCATTACGGTCGAGTGCCTCCACAATTGCAAGAACTAGCTTAAAGTTTGGCACTTTCCATTCCACACCCTTAACCAACATTTCTAAACCTCTCTTTTCCTTGCTACTACTACTACTCCTAGATGCCATTATTGCTCATTAAATGATAGAATTTTTTTTGAACAAATTCTTCACTCTAAATTTGCTCAAAATTGCCTAGATACACCTAGAATTTCTTAGCTCTATGTATTTTGAATTCATGGTGAAAAATGAATTCAAATTCTACCCTTTTGATGAAAATTCACCATTTATGCTAGTTACCATAATGATGTAGTGCATGATAGACTACCATCCACTCACTAGCTCAATAGAAACTTGTGACTCAGTGATCAAACAAAACTTTCATTACTCCTAACCTAGCTCGATTGAGTCTATGACCAACCTTGCTTGGTATGAACTGATCTCATGTGATTCCATTGTATTTGAAATACTGATATAGATCTTCTACTTTCTTCCATTTGGAACTACTCAAGATATAGCTTGAAGATACAGTTCCAGTTCCTCCTTCATGAATCTAATTGGAAATGGTGGAGTCACCCACTATTTGAGTGACATTGCCATAATTTGAACTATATTGCTTGGTAGATTTAGGAATCCATTGTTGTCTCATTTTCTTTCTAATGTTATCAGCTTTAGCTTTGTTTTCACCTTCAACTCTTCCTATATTCATGCATTTTTTAGCTATATGACCAATTTTAGTGCATGTATAATATTGTACTATTGAATCTCTCTTTCTTAAGTGATGCCTTGTACAATCTATGCCAATATATTCCCCACAATAGTAACATCTGCACCAAGTATTGTAATCTCAACCAAATATTACTTTGACAATTTTTTCAGCTGGATTGAATGATTTGGATCTATATTCAGATGCCTTGTGACCTTGTTTCTTGCATTTGTGACATTTACCTTAATATATGAGAGTGTGCACTAGTGCAGCTCATGGGTGTGCTTAGTTTGCACCTCATATATCATCTTCAATGTATTAGTAGTATAACAATGCACAGCTGCGCACCTAAATGGGTGTCTTAGTTTTCATAGTTTCTTAGGGTTTCAAATAGAAGAAGGTGCATAACAGTGTACCTAGATACGTGCATTTTTATGCACCTTCTTATTTTGTGCATTCCCTTAAATTTTGGCTCACTAAAATGAACTTGTCCCCCAAAATTTTGATTTCTAGAATCTGGGTTTTGAAGCTAGGACTTGGATTTGAAAAAAGACACTAGGAAAAGACCCTAAAAATACTTCGACCCTAGATTAGGGATCCAAAAAGCCAAAAAATAAAGTAGGGGGATCCCCATTAGGTGAAATGGGCATGCATTGTGAAACCACAACAAATAACTCCAGCAAAAGAAAGAAATGTCAAATACACTTCTTCATTAACAAACATTCCTTTTGGTATGCATTAAAAACCAACTAAATCTTGAACAATCCAGGCATATTTTGAGTCCTTCTACATTCAAAGCCTTAGAATCCTAAATCTCCAAGTTCAGTGTGTGTTTAGTGTATCCATTTCCTTCAAAATTTCAGAATTTATTCTATCAAAAATTTAGACAACTTGGAAGCAATCTTCCACCCTGTCTGATCCATTCATCAGGAATCTTCATGAAAGTTATTTATCGATGCTTTGTCTGACCAAATGAGAGAATAAGTTCTAAGGGCTCTTAATGGGTTGTCACTTTTCATTTGAAGTCTTGGGTAATCTTCTAAATATTTTCTTGATCTAGCTTGCATTCGCCATTTTATTCTTTGATGCTACTAGATAGCTTGTTTAGAGTGCATATCCCTTTAATTGAATTACCTTCCTTAGATTTCCTATAATCCTCCATTCTTAACACATTTCTTTCTTTTCTTTCTATATCATGACCATGCTTAGAATGTGTGGCCAAGAATTTTTGTCATTCCTTAGATTTAGTCTTTAGTGAATATCCCTTGTGTTCCTCTTTTTGAGAACTTTTAGAAACTCTCACACCAAACAATGATCTTAGCAATTCTTTCGAGAAGACCCTTTTGTTTGAACTTGTAGAGTTTGGACTATCCCTTGCTACCATCAACCTTGGTTCAAAAATACTTAAGATAGTTGATTTTTAAATTTGGAAAGTGTTGAGAATTTTTTGATCTACAATTCTGAATTCAGGACTGAAAGTCCTCTATTATTGCAAATAACATTCATTTCTTAGTTGTTATAAGAAACAAAATATTAAAATATTTTGACAAAGAAATACATCTTCCTAAAAGTCAAAACCACAAGGATTGATTTATGAAATGCGTCAAGAATGAGTCTTGATTGCACCTAACCCCTAGACTGACATGACTAAAAAAAAGAAAAAGAAGCAAACTGAAATAAAACCCAAACAAAAAGACTGGACTCAAAGCAAACTAACACCTAACTTTAAAAAAAAATTAAAAAAATTGAGAAAAACAAGAACAAAAACTTATATACAAGAAATCTTGAATAAAAAGAATATGGGGTAGTTGTCAGTAGATTTCTCATTATGTGCAATAGTAATGAACCACCCTATATAGTTCTCAAAAATGGTGACTTGTCTTTGTACTCAAAAAAATAAAGTTTGGACAATCTTGTTTCAAATTCTAGGCACAAATCACACAAAATTAGAAGTTGCAATAACTCTTTATGACCATAATTAATATACAAAAAAAATCTCTTACATCTAGCATCATATTCAAATTGAAAATCATCAAACTAGGAAGGATAATGGAAAGATATCACCTAATCTAGTGAGTCCCCTAGCATATGGGTACACTCACACATTGTAATTTCTCTTTTTGGTGGTTTTATCTCATTGTACACTAATTCACATGCACATGGAAACACTTTAGGTTCCTTCAGACTAGAAAAATCAATCATCAACCCTCCTTTCAAATTACATGATTCATTAATACCATCAATCAAGTTGTTTTTTGCCTCATATCCCAAAGAAAAATCAATCTCCTGAGCTAACAAGAAATTAGGATAATTATCTTCTGAATGGAACCCAAATGAATGGATTCTACATGACTCAATTATTGCATGGTTTGATATGTGTGTAGAATACCAACAAATAGACATTTCCTCAGTCAAGCTTGAGACCAAATTAAACATTCCATCCATCTCTTCTAATGACAAATATTGTTTCAAGGGAAGTATCTTATCATTATCTAGTGGGTAATAAATATCACAGAATGAAGAATTGGTCTCTTCATCTCGATGACTTTCTAAAAAAATCTCACCAACCTCAAGATCTACATTTTGATCACTTTTTGCAACTTCATGGATTTTTGGAACTTCAAAATTTCTCGTGTCCTCAAAATTTCTTGACATATCCATGCTTATTGAAACATCAAAACTTGGAAGAATTTCATCATTGAAAGGGAACACAAACTCCTCTTGACCATCTTCATCAATTTCTCCTCCTACGGATTTATCACATGATTCAAACACCATTGCACTAAACTATAAGGTTTTTTCGTGCATGATTTGGTGAGGTTAGTCGAAAATATCATTGTGTCCATACCCATTTTTCACTTGGACTCATACCTATAATATGATTATTCTCATTGTTGATGTTTCTGTAAAGTCTAAAATTTCCACTTTGATTCTAAGAATAATTCCTCTAGGTAACAAGTTGTCTTGGATGATTTCCTTGGTCTCTTAAAGAATTCAACTTTATTTTGATGAGTTCATTGGATAAAAGATACATTGTCTCCTTCATGATCTTAAATTCTCTAGCCATATTATTTTTTGCTTCAATGGATGTAGTTGCCTTCTACTTAGAGAAAGCAGTATTTTGAGAATCATACCTTGAATATGTAATTATTGGCATTGGAGTGGAAATAACCTACTTTGTGAATGCAATAGCCTCTTTAACAACCTTTTCAATGGTATCAATATCTCTGGGTGGGAGCCTTCTTAGAAAAATAGAAGTTTATGAATCCATTGTTCCAACATTAAGCATGTTGAAGATGCTACATCTTTGGCATTTATGTCAAAGAGGGAGATTTCTGAGAAACTGATCAATAAAAAGTAAGAGGGAGAAGCAAATTAAAGAATTTAGTTTGTATTAGCAAAAGAGGGAGACATGATACAACAAGGAAGATATGTAATGACAAAAAGTTTTCTGTTTGGTATATAATTTTGGTGGTAAATAAGTTGATCAACTCAATCAATTGATCAGTTTGGTTTGCCATCAATGCCAAAGAGGGAGATTGTTGGAAATGATTAATAAGATCATGAATGAAGACTAATGAAACTGGAAAAGAATTTTTTCAATCATTTTTTTGTCATTGATGTCAAACTTGCTACTTGTAAGAATGACAATTGCTTAAGTGATCCACATACTATCAATTGGTTGATTGACAAGGAGGCAATCAATAAGATGTAACTAGAGCACCTAGAGAAAGGTTGAAGTTATGATGTTGTAATGAAGTATAAGGATCAGCTAAGCCATTGATAAAATAGTGTATTGATGACATACTTTAAGAGGATGAACACACTGAGACACATCAAAGAAGTAAGGTTTAACTAAGTCATTTGTAAAGCCTAACTAAGTTCATTTGAGAGAGCCAAGCAAGCTAGTTAGAGCCAAGAAAATTCTTAATTGAAGTTGAGCAAGTTCAACTTTAGTGTATGCCGAGTAATCCTTCAGGTGCTGACCAAAATCTTCAGGTGTTGAGTAACTCAGGATTGTTCAAGTGCTGAGTAACTCAGGATTGCTCAAGTGTTGAGTAACACAAAATTGTTCAAGTGTCGAGTAACACAGGATTGTTCAAGTGTCGAGTGATTCAAGAAAATAGTAGAAGCCAAGCAATACAAGAAAGCTTCAGGTGTTGAGTAAAGCATAAACTATAGAGGAAGGAGAGTAACCTAGTTAATGTCGAGCATCAGTAAACCAATGATGCTGAGTTGCTGCATTATTTGTTAAGTCAGGAGATTCACCAGATCAATAACAATAAGTCTGTTACATTGAATTTTGTGAATTAGTTGGATGATAAGGATGATGAGGAGATGTCATAAAATTTAATGTAAACCATGCAAACCAATTCAAGGAAAATGCTGATGGACTTATCATGAAGTTTCTGGAAGAAACAATTTGGAGGGAAAATAATATCATTTTCTCTGATCAATTCAAATTGATGAGTGGGAAGATTTGAGCAAGAAATGAAGAACAAAACTTGTTTATAAGGAGTTATAGGTCAAAGATCAAGAGAAGAGAGAGTGAGTTGGTCACAAGTGTGGTCATGTGAAGAAGCCAAGAGAAGGCTAGTGTGAAGTGTCAAGAAGAGGACACAATGAGGAGTAAGTACAGAGCATCAAGACCCTCAGTTCATCAAGTGACCATAGAGTGAATGGGCATAATGAGTGGAAGAACTCAAGGAGATAGATCTTGAAGGGTGGACAAGCTGTCAACACCACAAGGAAGAAAAGCCTTTAACAAGGTAGGCCTTTAACAAGGAAAACCATTAGAAGTGGTTGAAATCTATTACGCAATAACTTTGTGGGTATCATCTCCACTTTAGTTTTACCTTGTTATTCCTAGAGGGTTTCTGGGTCACCAAAATCCTTTATGTTATGGTGTGATGCATGTTTACTTTTCATGATTATTTAATGTTCAATTGCATGCATGATAATTTCAATTATATGCAATTAAGGATTTGACAAGAAAGTAAAAAGGCTAGAACTTCTGATTCACCTCTGTTTTATTAAAAAGTTTGGATTGGACATTATTGGACTTTGGATAACTGATTCACCCCCCCTCTCAGTTATTCTAAAAGAATTCTAACACTATGCACCTTTATAGGTGTCTTAGTTTTCTTAGTTTCCTAGGATTTCAAATATAAGAAGGGGCACAGTAGTGCACCTAAATAGGTGTATTGTTGTGCACCTTCTTTTTTTTGTGCTTTCCTTTAAATTTTGGCACACTAAAATGAACTTATCCACAAAAATTTTGATTTCTAAAATTTGGGTTTTCAAGCTGGGACCCTGATTTGACCCAAGACACTAGGAAAAGACCCTAAAAAGACTTGGACCCCAGACTAGGGATCCAAAAAGCCAAAAAAATAAAGTGGAGGGGGGGGGTCTAATTTTTAGGAAAAATGGGGTTTACATTTTTAAACAACAACAAATAGCTCCAACAAAAGGAAGAAATGACAAAGGCATTTCTTCATGAACAAACATTCCTTTTGGTATGGATCAAACACCAACTAAATCCTGACCATTCAAAACATATTTTGAGTCCTTTTATAGTCATAACCTTAGAATCTTTAATCTACAAGTTTAGTGTGTGTTTAGTGAATCCATTTCCTTCAACATCTCAAAATATAGTCTATCACAATTTCGGACAACTTGGAAATAATCTTCCACCTTGTCTAATCCATGCATTAGGAATCTTCATGAAAGTTGTTTATCAATCCTTTGTCTGACCAAATGAGAGAATTATTTTCAAGGGCTCTTAATAGGTTGTCACTTTTTATTTGAAGTCTTGGGTAATCTTCTAAATATTTGCTTCATGTAGTTCACATGTCGTCATTTGATTCTTTGATGCAGCAATTGTTTTGATACTAGATAGCTTATTTAGAGTGCATATCCCTTTAATCGGATTACGTTTCTTAGATTTTGTAGAGTCCTTCATTCTTAACAGCTTTCTTTCCTTTTTTCTTTCTTTCTTTTCCTTCTATATCATAATTACAATCAGAATGTGTAGCCAAGACATTGGTGTCATTTCTCAAATTCAGTCTTTAGTGAATATCCTTTGCGTTCCTCTTTTTAAGAACTTTTAGAAACTCTCACACCAAACAATGATCTTAGAAATTCCTTTGAGAATACCCTTCTATCTGAACTAGTAGGCTTGGGACTATCCCTTTTTTCCATCAACCTTGGTTTGAAAACACTGAAGATAGTTGATTTTTAAATTTGCAAAATGTTGAGAATTTTTTGATCTGCAATTCTAAATTTAGGACTGAAAGTCCTCTATTACTACAAGTAACATCCTCTAGGACAAAAATTCCTCTATTAGCAGTGCACCTACATGAATAGCACACTTGCATGAATTGTGCATCTACATGAATTGTGCACCTACCCACCTCAAAGGTCCAAAAATGCAAAATTTTAGTTAGTGCCAAAAATGAAATTCTGCTTCTGGGTTTTATCCCCCTTCATACCAGAGCTATATCTAGATGTTTGCCCTTGAATTTATCTATTATTTTTGTGACCTTTTTCACATCCAATAAATCCAAGGAATTATATTTATCTCTTACCTTATGCCTCTAGTTATCTACCTCTATATGGGTTTCGACAAAATCCTCAAGCTTGGTATCCAATTCTAGCAATGCTTCTTCTATCTTGAAATGCCAAGACACCCATGCTAAATCTTGTCATTAATAATTGCATAATATGAGGAAGCCATTCTAGTTTATGTGTCCAACCTATGTGTCTTTCATCTTTTCTTCTCTTCAACTACCCTATCCTTCCCAGTGACTAGGTGATCTAGATTATCCAAAATGACCAAATGTTTGAAAAAATTTCGTAACATTTTCTAGGCATTTTTAAATGGCTTTTTCAAAGGTCTTCTTCTCAAAATTTCAAGTTGAGAGTTTCATCAATCCCTAAAATTGGGCAGCCAAAGGCTTTCTAGGGACTCAAATTATATTTTCAATTCTTCTTTCCAACTATGTAAATGGTTTTGATTTTCGAGCTATAGGTCAAAAGATATGACCCCAACAAGTTAAGGATACCTTTTTTACCTACAAAAAGAAACACACATTAGTCCAGAGAGATTAAAATACTTAATTAAGACAAACCCTAATGATGAAAAAAAAGACAAAGAATGCAAAGCCCTATTAAAACACCTAAAAAACCACTTAACAACTCTAAAAGACAAATTTTGGTGCACCTTGTGCATTGCAGAGGTGCACTTGGTGCATCTTATTTTCTTGAGAAAACCTTAATATATTGGAGTGTGCACCAATGCACCTCATGGGGTATGCTTAGTAAGCACCTCATATATCATCTTCAATGTATTAGGGGTATAAAGGTGTGCAACTACCCACCTAAATAGGTGTGCAATTGTGCACCTTTATAGGTGTCTTAGTTTTCTTAGTTTCTTAGCATTTCAAATAGAAGAAGGTGTGCAACAATGCACCTAGATAGGTGTGTTGTTGCACACATTCTTTTTTGTGTGCTTTCTTTTAAATTTTGGGACACTAAAATGAACTTCTGCCCCAAAATTTTAATTTCCAAAATTTGGGTAAGATTTGACCAAAGACACTAGGAAAGGACCCTAAAATGTCTTGGACCCTAAACTAGGGATTCAGAAAGCCAAAAAATAAATTAGGTGGGTTCCCATTTCTAGGAAAAATGGGGTATGTGTTGTGAAACTACAAAAAATAGCCACAAAAAAAGGAAGAAATGACAAATGCATTTCTTCATCAGCAAACATTCCTTTTGGTATGTATCAAACACCAACTAAATCCTAAAAATTCTAGCATATTTTGAGTTCTTTTACAGTCAAAAACTTAGAATCTTGAATCTCCAAGTTCAGTGTATCCATTTCCTTCAACATCTCAGAATTTAGTCTATCAAGATTTCAAATAACTTGGAAACAATCTTCCACCCCATCTAATCCATTTGTCAGGAATCTTCATGAAAGTTGTTTATCAATCCTTTATCTAACTAGATGAGAGAATCAGTTCCAAGGATAAGTTATCACTTTTCATTTGAAGTCCTAGGTAATCTTATGAATATTTGTTTCATTTATCTCACATGTCACCATTTGATTCTTCAATGCAACAATTTTTTTGATACTAGATAGCTTATTTAGAGTCTATATCCCTTTAATCAAATTACCTTCCTTAGATTTTGTAGAATCTTTCATTCTTAACACCTTTTTTTCTTTCTTTCTTTCTTTTCTTTCTATATCCTAACCATGCTTAGAATGTGTGATCAAGGCATTGGTGTCATTTCTTAGATTCCATCTTCAGTGAATATCCTTTGGATTCCTCTTTTTAAGAACTTTAAGAAACTCTCACACCAAACAATGATCTTAGCAATTCCTTCGAGAAGACCCTTCTGTTTGAACCAGTAGGGTTTGGACTATCCCTTGCTACCATCGACCTTGGTTCAAAAACACTTAAGATAGTTGATTTTTAAATTTTCAAAGTGTTGAGAATTTGTTGATTTGCAATTTTGAATTCAGGACTAAAAGTCCTCTATTACTACAAGTAACATCCATTCCACAATTGGTATAAGAAACAAAATATTAAAACATTTTGACAAAGAAATACCTCTTCCTAAAAGTCAAAACCACAAGGAGTAATTTATGAAATGCGTCAATAATGGGTCTTGATTGTGCCTAATCCCAACACCCACATGACTAAAGAAAAGAAAAAGAAGCAAATAGAAATAAAACCCAAAAGAAAGACTGGACTCAAAGAAAACTAACACCTCACTTAAAAAAAATACTAAAAGAGACTAAGAAAAACAAAAACAAAAACTTATATAGTGAAAACCTTGAATAAAAAGAATATGGGGTAGTTGTTAATAGATTTCTCATTATGTGCAATAGTAATGAACCACCCCATATAGTTCAAAAAATGCTGACTTGTATTTGTACTTAGAAATTAAAGTTTGGACAATCTTGATCATCTTCATCAATTTTTCCTCATGTGGATTTATCACATGATTCAAACACCATTACACTAAATTGCAAGGGTTGTTCCTCCATGACTTAGTGAGGCTGATTTAAAACATCACTATGCCCATACCCATTTTCACTTAGACTCATGCCTATAATATGATTATTCTCATTGTTGATGTTCCTATAAAGCCTAAAATTTCTACTCTGATTCTGAGAATAATTGCTTTGGGTAGCAAGTTGTCTTGGATGATTACCTTCTCTCAAAGAATTCAACTTTATTTTAATGAGTTCATTGGATAAAAGAGACATTGTATCCTTCTAGGCCTTAAACTCTCTAGCCATATTATTTTCTACTTCACTGTATGTAGCTGTATATGAGCAATGTTAGTATTCTAATAGAAACTAAATTTAAATAAAGCTTCTACAAACTAAACAAAATTCATAAAATTCAAGATAGACTAAGATGAGCTCTCAATTGAGAATATGAGCCATTAATGGACTCTCTCAATAAGAAGCTCTCTTGTTGAGTGGCTTTGTCTAAATAGATAGGATGTATGCTCAAGCTTATGCTTCAAAAAGGGCTTCAAATGGAGTTGGAATTTGGGTGTGAGTGTATGGTTTTGATGTAAAATGGCTTCTTAAAATGGCATTATGACTTTACTTCATGGATTTGTGTTATTTTGCAAAGGGGAAGGATCCAATTTATAGGCAAGAGGCTTGAGGGATTGAGGGCTAAGATGCAAGGATGGGAAAAAGCTCATGGAGGGCTTAGATTGCATGAGAGGAGAGCACATGGATTGTGCTTCCTTACAACCAATCAAGGAGTGACACATGTCACATGGTGAGAGGATGGAGGAAAGGGGAAGGATGAGTCAACAAAGGAGGCTCAAGGGATAAAATCTTCATAAAGACCCTTCATAAGTGCTTTGTAAGAACATTTATGACTTTGTGGGCTTTATAAAGTTTTGTGGTTGAAGATATTTGTGAGAGATACCATGAAATTCGAATTTGAGGGTTTAGGGAGGTTTTAAGCTTGCTTAGGGTTGTAAAAATGATTAGAGGAAGGGTTAGAGATGGCTTAGGACTAGGCAAGTGGATGGCAAGTGGATTGCAATTAATGAGGGTGGGTGAAGGAGGAGATATTTGTTAACTTTGGCTTAAGTTAGCAAGTCTTAACCCATGTTTAGGGAATGTGACAAGGTTAGAAGGGGATTAGGATTAGGGTTAAAGACATCTTCTAGAAGAGTCTAGGCTTTGGATGAGGATGAAGACTTTCTAGAAGAGTCTAGAACTTCCTAGGATAAGATTTTATGAAATAAATAAAGTTTTATTTATTTCAAGGGTTTGGGTTGAGGAGATATTTATTAAAATATTTTTAATAAACATGAGGATTAATATTTAATCTTAATTAAATATTTTGAGTTGGGATTAGGGGTAGGAAATGATGAGATTAGCCTTTAATCGAAATTAAAGAAGGATTAGAAGATTTTGGAAGAGGTTAGTGGTCTTAAGGAAATTGGCGAAGTTTTGGGCAAAAAATAATTTTTTTAATTTATTTTGGGTTTTTTGGTCAATTTATTAATTAAATAATTAATAAATAAGGAAATAATGTTTAAATAAGATTTAAACATTTTTGGGAGGGATTCCTTAATTAAATATTTTTAATTAAGATAAAGGGATTTAATGGCATAAAAATAAATTAATTAAATAATTAATTAATTAATAAATGATGATGTCATTAGGGATTTTTCAAAAAATAAAAATACTTTATTTTCTAAAGGTTTTTAGGTGTCTACAGTAGCTGCCTTCTGCTCAAAGAAAGTGGTCTTTTTGTGGTCCACAACATGTGCGCCCCATTCCCTACTAGGAATGGCAGCCCGCTACTTTTTTTGATTCCCTGAACCCCCAAAATCCTTAAATATTTTTTATTTTTCATTTTGTGCCATGTTTTTAAGCTCATCAGGTTCATTGCATCAGGTGCACAATCCACACCCATGCACCATGCCTCACCCACACCCCTCACACATGCACATTGTGCCCTCACTCCTCCATGCATCATAGGCTTCATTGCATGCACCATGCAAGATGCACCCTCACTCCTCCACATGCTACATGCTTCATCGCATATGTGCCATATCCTCACTTCACCATGTGTCGTACACACTCATCACACCATGCACTAGTTGTGCTACTCGCGCACGCTTTGCACCACCTCAAAATCAAAAAACCTAAAAAAATTTGAAAATAAAAAATAATATAAGTAAAAGCACCAATTTTGAGCATCTTATTTTTGTTTTTATTTTTGTTTTTTGCTATTAAATAATTGAATTCTTTTGCTTTTTAATTTCAAAATTTACATTACTTTTGAACTAATAATTATCATTCTTATGTTGCACAGATATAATGGCATCCACATCTAGAGAGAAAAGGGCACCAAAGCCTATTGTGTTCAAATTCCAAGGTGTGCCGTCAAAGTCAAGGTTTCAAGACAACTATGTAGAAATCAAAGATACCGATTTGGGACATACAAACTTGGGAAAATTCCTTAGAATTTTCAATAAACCCATGAAAAGATCTACCCTAGTATCCTCTTTGATCCAATCCAAGTTGGCAGCTTCACATCTAGTATCAGTACAGTCAGCAGAGTTGATCATGACATTGGCGCATCATTTTGTTCCTAAAGAGAGAGTGGTTAAGAGTGTGATAGGGGAAGTTGTATTGGACCTATGACATGATAATATTAAAAGGGTCTTTCATCTCACAAGGGTCGATTAGTTTATGAGACTCTCCTATGAAGCAATAAAGAGGTGGTATAGGGAACACCAGAAAGAGGTGACATAAATCATTCAATCATCTTAACTCATTGAGAAGCCTCCTCTGGGCAGGATAATAGGAAAGGTGGACATGACTAGGGGATACATGAAGGATGATATTGTCTATTCTATCATTCTTTTGAGTAGAGTCATGGGTCTACTAGCAACTAGCCACCTTAGCACTTTCATGGTCAATTTAATTGAAAAAATGAAGAGGACAAAGATGCCACTAGACTGGGTCACCACATTAAGTGAAAACTTCTGTGAGCAATTGGGGGCAATCAAAGATAAGAAGAAGTTCTATATCAATTCTTACATGGTATATCTACTTGTAGCAAGGGCCACAAACTACCCTAGATTGTACAAAAGAGGTAATATGTAGGATCCTAATGCCAGGCCATACATTTTCTACCCTTAGCTGGTGAGAAAGAAACTTTCTGCATAGAGCAAGGAATACAGTATCATGAATGATGCATTCATTTTTACAATCATAAAATGTGAGTATGCAAAGAGGTTATCTAATGATGCAATAGCATAGATAACAATTCTTGAGGCCTATTAAATTTAGTTTAAGACATTTATGTATCTATGGGTAGTTGGTGTCTCTGTTAAACCATTCTTGAGGCTTATTAAATTCAGTTTAAGACATTTGCATATCTATAGGTAGTTGGTGCCTCTTTTAAACCTAAAAATCCTCGTAGATATCCAAGTGACAAATTGGTGTTATTTGAAATTGCACGATAGATTTAATCTAAGTATGAGAGGGTGAAGAGACAACAAAGACCTTACTAGGAATGGACCCTGGTCATAGGACCATACCAGGTGAAATGAAAGCAAGATATTTTTTCTTTTGTGTGGGAATGGGAGAATTATCCCCTCAAAGACTACAATTTCCCTAAGCCCTATTTTGATAATATCTAGAGAGTGGAGAGTTTGGTTGGCAACGAGTTCTACCATGAAGATGACATTGAAGACCATTAGATGAATGCGACAAATGACTATGATGTTCACATAAGGGACTATTGTAAAATGACTTTATATTTGGCAGAGAAGGCTCTCAAATTGAACATTCCAAAGGAAATAATGCAAAAATATTTAAAGGATTTGTTGGACTACCTTTTCAACTTGGACAAAATAGGAGAAAGACACATCATGAATGTCATGTTTGATAGGGAGGAGGCCAATGATATTAACTATCGACTGAGGCATTTCATAAAATGATGAAGGATTGGATCAAGAAGCCTTTTCAATTTGATCCAATACTTGACATCATGATCTTTCATGCACAAGCCCACCCAAAGAAAGGTAGGGGGAAGAAAGTGACAATTCCTAACTTTGTGGACCAATCTCCTATCATGCTAGGGATAGTATACCAACTTGATCACTTGGTTGGATACTATTACACTCTAGAGAGGAAATAAAAAAATAAAAGGAAAATGAGCTCCCCTCAAAGAGTCAAAATAGGAGAAGTTGAAGCACAAGCACCTCCCCAGCAACAGGAAGAAGATATACAAGGGTCTGAGGATACAAGAGTTGCTCAAGTCTAGGATGACCCTCAATTGCCTCCCTTTATACCTAGCTAGTCAAAAGAAGGAGAGAGTCAACATATTTCCACTCCTCCTTCACAAGAAGAGCCAACATCCGGTTCTGCCCCTACAAAAAAAAAAAAAGATTACGATCCAAATGAAGAAGAGGCAAAGGATCACTAAAAGAATGGTGCTTTTCCCATCTATTCCTAAAACCATTATAGAGTGAGAGAAGGAGGAAGAAGAATAAGAGGAAGAGGAACAAGTGCCCTTGCAAGAAAGAACTTAGCTAGCTAGAACCATTGAATTACAACGGAGTACCATGGTGACATCACCATCTACCCGAGTAGAAATCTTGGAAGTCTCTTCTTCAAAAGATAAAGTACAACAATGGGTGGATGAGTAGAGTCAAGAGGGAAATGAAATTTTAAAAATGTTATATTTTGATTTTATGCCAAAGGGAACAGAGCTAATTGGGGACAAGATTAGGGATACTAGGTAAACCTCAATAAGAAGACTGGACATAGATGCTACTAAATTCACAAGGTCCCAATCTTACCTCACCATCTCCATCACAAGTCATAGTGGTAGATAAAGGCTTGGTTACTCCTCCACCATAGATTTTAGAAGAGGAATAGGTTCAAAAGGAACCATCATAAGAGGGGGAACCAAAACAAATGGAAACTAATGAAGTGTTCAAGGAGGGACAAATAGTAGAATATTCTCAACCACCTTGCCAAGACACTAAGGTGCAAGCTGCAAGCTCTACTAAAATAGAAGCCGTAGAAGAAGAGTCCTCATAGAGGCAAGAAAGTACTCTAAGGAGGAGCGATAAGGGAAAGGAGGTAGCTAAACATACTCCATCATCAAGAGGTAGGTCTTTTGTTTAACGAGTTCCAAGGTGGCTCCAAAAAGAAGTAATGAGGATCACAAGGCCACAATTTTTTGCTGATGAGGAAGACCTGCTTGAACTAGCAAAGGTCCTAAACAAACCTAAGTCTCCTACATAAG
Organism: Cupressus sempervirens; assembly: GCA_028749045.1. Lineage (NCBI taxonomy): Eukaryota > Viridiplantae > Streptophyta > Pinopsida > Cupressales > Cupressaceae > Cupressus > Cupressus sempervirens. The sequence goes on along the minus strand of CM053783.1, from coordinate 645,849,306 downwards.
AAGCAAGATTGGTGGCATTCATCAATATTACAAGGGATTAGGATTTGTTTTCACAAGTAGCCATCCCTCTTGAAAATGCACATATAGAGACTCTTGGTGCACAAGACTATTAGGTCAAAGAGGTCATACTTGGGAGGCCTACATGGGATACAACTAGGTTAGTGGTGACTATGGGGATCAAGGAGGTTCTTAAAAACATGGAATAGGATGAGGAAGAACATTATACACTCCAAAGGAAAATTGAAATCCTAAGGGGATATCTAGTTGAAGTGGTTGGTCCCCTAGATCATGAGCACTTTGAAGAAACATTGAATACTATAATTAGAGAAGGGTGAGTTGTGCATGTAGATCCATTTTTGAAAGGCTATCAACAGTGGGAAGAAAGTTTCAAAGAGAAGAGTATTTTGATTAGTCAAATAAATTTGAAGTTACTACACACTACGTAGGAGAGCATGAATAAAATGGTAGCAATTTTGAAGCAGGACTTTAGTATTATGTATGATGTAAAGACCTGGAGTAAGGACTTACAAATTTTGTAAGCCATAAAGGGTCAAGGATACCAAATTTTGATTGATGTATATACAAGGGAGGAGTTGGATATGATTGATGATTGGATAGAGAAAATAGTGGATAGCAATAAATTAATGGAAATATTACATGTAGAGATTCATCGGCTCAAGGACCAAGCCCAAGAGAAAATTTTGGAAGCAAAGAGACACTATAGTGATGCATGCTTGGAATTTTTTGAAGATGAGGAATGGGAAAAGTTGTTGCCTATTGAGGTAGTAGTGGAGAAATTTAACAAGATTTTTGAGGGAGCTTCTAGTGATGAAGATATCTGTCAAGCCTTCAAAATAGAAGAAGCCTTGTTAGAATTGGATACCAAGCTTGGGGATTCTATTGACACCCGAATTGAGGTAGAAAATTACAAATGAAAGGTCATGGACAAATATGAGGCTTTGAATTTACTAAATGTAGCTAAAATTATTAACATTATAAAGAAATCCAAGGGCAAACATCCCAACATAGCTTTGGGATGAAGGGGAACAAAACCTAGAAGCCAAAATTCTAATTTTGACACTCAGTAAAATTTTGAGATTTTGAACCCTATCAACGTGCACAAGTGTGCAGGTCCACATGTTTTCTTTTCCAAAGGTGAATCGATAGTTAACTACCAATTGCAAAAATAGAGCTTTCCATGCATTAGAAATGCATGCTAATGATAGTTTAACTCTAACAAATGCCTAGTAAAGGACTAGCTTCCAATTTTGGCACTTCCAAACACTTCCACTTCGACTGAAGGATTTCCCATTCTTTTTTCTCTCATAATTTCTTTGTTTCTAACATGTAAAGGTTCATGCATCCCATTAATGAATAAATTATTGATGGAGTCCTACTAAACACAAATTAGATTGTAGTTTTTATATAATTAGTTTGTTTTATTAAATTAAAAGCATATTATTGCATGAAGAATATCTCTCACTCTCAACACAAATTGAGGAGATGATTTTTTATAAATACTCCATTGTAATATGTAATTAGGGCCACCATTATTATGCATTAAAATTATAATTTTGGTGCTCGAATTTGAAGTGTAATCATTCTTTCCTAAATGTGTCATTATTTTTTGAATTTTGTTCATGAGATTGTGATTGAGCCAAAGGTTTATTGCATTTTTTTTGGTTGTGTGATCTTTTAATTCTGGTGTTTGCTACAGTTTTATGAATTCTACTAATGTATCTAGCTTCAGAAGGGATCATCTAATTGTACCTAAATAACTTTTCATCTCGCATGAGTGCACTTTTTCTGGCCTTGCAATTTGATGAAAGGTGAAATATCATATGATTATTAAAGTTTCTCACTGAAGATTGCATCAATGGAATCTAGGAAGTGTTGCTCCTATTTTCATTGGTTACCCTTCAATTTCTTTGAAATCTTAACTCATAGATGTGTTTTTTTCTATAGCTTATGTCTATTAGGATTTCAATTTCATGTTATTTACTTCAAAGTTTCATTATTTTCTTTATTAACCCCTTGTTAGAATAGGAATTCATACTAATTGCATTGTTAGATTGCATTCATCTAAAGACATAAAATGAAAAAAACATAGTTCTTTTGTGTGCATATTTTGAAATAGCAAATAGATTCTACATCCCATTAGAGATCAAAATGAACTAGCAAAGGCCGCCTTGTGAACAATCACATTTATCTTCAACTGAGTGGATTTTAGTATATCAAAAGACAACCAAGAACCTTGGAGTTGATTCACAAGATTGACTTTTCAAGAGAGGAATTCACAAGAATTCCTATCATTTAGCATCGTGCATAATAACAGCTCAACATAAGTAGTGCTAGAAGGAGGGCACACTTTTGATTCTTGGAAAAGAAGAAAAAAATTGCCAAAGTTTCAAAATTTTGCACTTTTCCAATAATCTATGCTTCTCACAAGTTCAAAAAAAAATTTGAGTTTTTCAAAAATTTAGGTGCACAAGTACACAGTTCCATAGGTTCGTAGATCCACAACTATATAGGTGCATAGGTATGAAAAACTTTAAGGTGTACCTTTTCCAAAATTTATACAAACTAGAGGGTTCTGATCCAAAACCCCCATTTCAATGAGCATTGAGATCCTCACCAAGTGCACACAATTTTCTCTAGCTTACCCACTTTCACAAACCACATAGTGACAAAGAAATTCCCTGAATTCAACCACTTCCATTCAACATTTTCATCATCTTCTTCTACTCCACCACTTCAACCACTGAGTATGCCCCTACAAACTACAGAAGTCCAACCACCATTGCAATTGCCTTTAGGTCCACCAAATCCTCCAACAGCCATTTTTGCAAATGTTGTGGACTCACCAATCAACTTGAGAGGTGCACTTCATGACCTCCCCAAGAATCCTAAAAAGTTTTTCCCAAGGTTCATTTATCAAGAAATGCAAACTGTCAAAGACCACATCAAAGCATTCAAAGAAATTTTCAACCAAAAATAGATTGCCAATGAAGACGTGGTTCTTTATTTATGCCCCTACTCTTTGGGAGAAGTTGCCTATAATTGGTACATCAATTTGCTACCTGGATGTATTGGAGATTGGGATACTCTCAAAAAATTATTATTGGAACAATTTAAAACTTGCATCGACATGACTATGATACACCAATAATTCATATTGATTAAAAGGAACCTATCTAAGATAGTGTCACACTTCAATCATTGCTTCCATATGGCGTATCACAGATTGGAAACACCATACACTATACCAGTTGAAGCAGAAATTTAGATTTATTTGAATGCTATGGAACCTCTTGCTTCTATCTTTCTTAGAAGGCTTCTTGCAATAGATATTGACACATTGGAAAAGGTTTTCATAGAAGCAATAACCTTTACTAAGCTAGCCAATCCTAACAGAGGAGGATTAATGCTTCCAATGCAAGTTGTTACTACAATACCAACATACCCCATTGGAGCACCCCCAGTGCTTACCCAATTCATACCTATAAATCTAGTTCCATTATAGTAGGCACTTGCTCCAAAGAACCCCACACTAACATAGCTAGGGGATGACCCTTCGAAAACTAATTTCTTTGAAAAGAAGGCAATAGTTCCCATAGAACCAAATAATAGCTTCATTTCAGAATTTGACCAAATGAAAAGGACTATATCACAAATGAACAATGAGTTGATGTGACTTAGATTTTCATAAGGAAAAAATAACAATTTTCAAAGAACTAATGTTCCTTCCTACAACAACAATTTTGGTCAAAATTATAAGAGGAACTTCAACGGGAACAATAACGACAACAATGTGGGAAACAATAGTAGAGGGAATATCTTCAATCCTCCTAACTATAATAATGGCTTCCAAAGGTAGAACTAACAATGGAACACCTATCCAAATAATGGCAGCATTCCTATAGACAACAACAACAAAAACATTCAGTATGTAGATATTAATCAATATGATGAAAGTCAAAGTGCACCTATCAAGGATGGTTCATACTATAATGGAAATCAAGAGGAAAATCAAAGCTCACAAGTAAATGACAATGATACTCCTATACAATTCAATGCCATGCAAGTGGAATCCTATGATTATGCACAAAACATACAAGTGGAACAATCAGTAAGTGAGGAATTCTCATTCCCATTTAGCCAAGAACTAGACCTTCATCATGACGAGATGTTTGCCTTTCACATTGATAATCAAAATACATACAATCTCAAAAATAGAAAGGATCCTCTAATAGATGGAATTCCCCTAGCACTACAACCAACTCCACCTGATCCTAGGGTGAGCAATAGTCTGGCACCAGCTAAATGACAACTTGTAGGGTAGCAAAATTATAAAAAAGTGAATGTGTCAACAATATTGAAAAATCCTTCTTGGTCTACTGAAAAATATAGTGTGGTGGATGATTTGAAACAAAGTAAGGCCAATATGTCTATGTTTGATATGTTGCAAAATTGTCCACAAAAATGAGATGCACTCATGAAGATGTTAGATCATACAAAGACTCCTTATAATGATAATACTACCTCTCAAAAGGCAGTCTCATAACAAATTAATGCTATAGAGACATTGCCCACTATGTTTAAAGACAAAATAGAAGTGCCCCCATTTTTTCTTAGCATCAAGATATACAAGAAGAATCTTCACAATTGCCTTATTGATTCAAAAGCTTCATGTAATGTCATGCCATTATTCATAGCGGAAAATTTAGGGGTCACTCCTTAGCCTTCCAAATGGAGTAGTAATATAGTTGGATAAAATAGAGGTGAAATTCATAGGCATGTTGAAGGATGTGTAGATATAGCTAATAGTTAACCCATGGATTCAAGATGTTATTGACATACATGTGGTTGATATCCCTAAAGCATATGAGTTACTTCTAAGTAGAGAATGGATGAAGTGTCTAAGGGGATGGTTTTCCATGGATTTCACTTAGCTTTGGTTACCATGGAAAGGCCTCTATAATCAAATCAAAATAGATGCAAAGCCAAAGTTGAAAAATATGATTATGGAGTACAATGCCCTAAATGAAGTAGCCTTTTTTCAAATAGATTTAGGCTCATTTAAGGTGATGGTTTTTTACACAACTTTGACCACAAAACCAGATGATCAAGACATGGACCCCATGGTTTCAGCCCTAAGAGATGAAGTTGTGACACAATTCATAGATCATATAATGGCTAACTTATAATGTCTAGGAGAAGAAGCTGACCCCAATATTCTTCTCCTTACAGGATTTTGCCAATTACATAAATTTAATCATTCAAAGTTTGAATGTTCATCATGTCAAGAAGTAGTTGCTAAATTATTGACACAAATGGTGGGAGCAAAAAAGGCTGATGAGCCACAAAATGAACCTACAAAGAACCAAAGTCTCATGAACACATCAAACATTGTTGAAAAGATTGAAGAGGAAACTAAAGATCTAAATGCATCATATAGTAATACTTCTTTGGATGGTGGAGGTTTATCTTCCTCTCCACCTAGAGTGATCAAAGTTCAAAGATGAAAGTGATACATAAAAGGCCAAGGATGGACTTTAGTGGCCATTTTTCCTCTACCTAAAGTTGAATAAATTAAAGAACTAATAGGGGAAATTCAAAACAAACAAGAAAAGCATGCACTCCCTCTATCAAAGATTCATAATAGAGAATCATCAAGTCCTTCACCAAGAAAGTTGCAATGGGTTCCTAAAAAATAGTCATTCAATGCTCAAGTGAAAGAGAAGTTACATTAAAACAAGCATAAAGTTAGAAAACCCAAGGGAGATCAAATTTGGACACTTCTCTTTGATGGTTCTAGATGTAGATTAGGAGCTAGTGTAGGTATTGAATTAGTCAACCCAAAAGGTAAATCTTTCTATGCAACATATAGATTGAATTTTAGATGTACTAATAATATTTTAGAATATGAAGCATTGATTTGAGGACTTTTATTTGCACTCAAGAAAGGAATCAAAGCTATCATAATCAAAGGAGATTCTCAGCTGGTCATATGATAAGTGAAATCAATATACTCTTGCAATGATAAGAGGTTGCTTGCTTATGGAAAAAGAGTCTAGGATTTACTTTATGATTTCGAAGCCTTGAACATAAAATCTATCCCAAGAAGGAAAAATATGGTAGCTAATCCTCTCACCATTTCAACAAGTGCATTACAACCAGTCAAAAGAACCAAGTTGAAAATATTTTTAGTGGAATTGGTTGCCATTCCATCTATTCTTGACAATATTATAAAATTTTAGGTCTTTAAAGATTATCAACATATACTTTAGTTTATCATGTGCAGTCTTCATTTTGAGGGACAAGAGATTGATGATACACTAGATGATGAGCTAAAAGATGAGGATGGGATTCTTAATCTAAAAGCCAATACCATTCCAAAAGGGATGGTTGAATTGGAAGGCATATTTGATCATGATGAATCAACACTCAATAGAAGGGTAATCCAAGAGAAGGGAATCGAAGAATGTGACTGGTAAAACTTGGGTACTAATAAAGAACCAAAAATGGTACAAATAGGAAAAGTGTGCAATCCACAAGAAAGGGAAGACATGCTCAAATTACTTATTGAGTATAAATATTTTATTGCTTTGAGTTATAAAGAACTAAAAACATATCATCCTAAGATTATTATGCATAACATCCCATTAAAACCAGGAGTCAAACCATTTTGGCAAAGACAAAGACTTGTAAATCCTATCATTGAACCTCTAATAATGAAGGAAGTTAAGAAGTTTTTGGATTCCAAGATCATATTCCACATCCACCATTCTACTTGGGTGGCTAATCTGGTTCCTATACAAAAGAAGACTAGAGAAATCTATCTTTGCATCAATTTTTGTAACCTAAATTTAGCATCTCAAAAGGAAAATTATCCTTTACCTTCGTTAGATGAAGGGTTGTAGATTGTGAATGGTTTGAAGATGATGTCATTTTTGGAAGGATACTCTAGATGCAATCAAGTGATGGTAGACAAAGAAGATCTACTAAAAACAACTTTTACAACTAAATGGGGGACTTTTGCCTACAAAAGGATTCCTTTTGGACTGATTAATCTAGGAGCTATGTTTTAGAGGACAATGGATGAATCTTTCAAAGGATTGATTAATAAATGTCTCGATGAATGACTTGAATATCCTTTCTAAAGATTGAAGTACTCACATTACTGATCTAAGATAGGTATTCAATAGATGTCATAAGTATGGCATATCCCTCAATCCCAAGAAATGTTTGTTTGGTGTTACTAAAGGGAAGATGCTAAAGCATGTAATTTTTGAAGTAGGAATCTCCATTGATCCTAATAGAGTTGAGGCAATTCTAAAACTATCACCTCCTCATAGTTGAAAAGAACTCAAATCCTTCTTTAGAAAGATAAATTTCATATGAAAATTCATAAGCAGGTTTGCAGAGATATTTTGTCCCCTTAATGATTTACTCAAAAAGGAAGCTAAAATAGAATGGTGCCCAGAGATTAAGAAATCATTTGAGGATATCAAAGTAGCCATTTCAATGGCCTAGTGCTAGTAAGTCATGATTATCAACTACCTTTCAAGATATCTTCCTTTGCTTCATAACACTCTTGTGCTAGGATCTTGACCTAGAAAAGGGAAAATGGGGATGAAAGGCCAATTGCTTTTATGAGTTTCCCTCTAAAGAATGTTGAGTTGAAATATTTCAACCTTGATAAATATTCCTTCACATTGATCAAAGCAATAAAGAATTTTTTTCATTACATACTAAGAAGTAAGGTGCATGAAATTGTACCTAATCTAGCAATAAAAATTATTTTGATGCAAAATGAACTTGGTGAAAGATGAGGAAAATGGATGGCCATACTCCAAGAATTCAATCTAGAGATTCAACCTATGAGATTCGTTAGAGGTCTGGGTTTATCAAAGATGATAGCTAATAACCAAGATGGAGATGAAAAGGAATTCAAGTTTGATAATGACACAAATGAGAATGATAAGGATAAAATGGTGGTATCTCAAATTGATATTGGTCAAGGTGTGGTGACATACATTTAGTATCAAGATATTGTTTACTACCTCCTAAAGAATCAATGTCCCAATTGGATGAATAGTTCATAACATAGGGGACTCAAAATTAAGTGTGAATCCTACATGCTACATGACAAAAAGCTATATAAAAGGAACTATGAAGGGATTTATTGAAAATTCTTAGGACATGAAGAAGCAAAGGAAGTCTTGGAACATTTTCATGAAAAGTATGGTATAGGATATGGTTCAGCTAAAGCAACCCCTCATATGATTTTAAGATCAAGTTATTTTTGGCCCTTGATATTCAATGACACTTTTGAACATGTGTATTCTTTATATATCTATCAAACCAGTGCCAATAGATAAAAACACCTAGTGATGTTGTTATAGCCAGTATATGAGTTATGCCCCTTCACAAAGTGGGGGCTAGATTTTATTGGTCTAGTCAATCTGCCATCATCAACTGGACATGCATTTATTCTCACAGCTATAGATTATTGTACACGATGGATGGAACAAGAAACATTCAGAAACTACACTACTAAGGTGGTAACTGACTTTGTGGAAGAATACATTGTTACCAAATTTAGAATGCCAATCACCCTTATATGCAATAATCAGTCTGCTTTCACATCAGAATTCTTAATCCATTGGGAATTTGAGAATAAATTCATTATCAAGTTCTCTTCAAATTACTACCTACAATGAAATGAGGTAGCAGAATCTACAAAGAAAACTTGATCACGGTAATAAGAAAATTGTTGAAGGAGAACCCTAGAGATTGGCATACACAACTCGAACATGCCCTATGGATAGATCGAGTAAGAGTCAAAAATACTTTGGGGAATTCTCCATATTTACTTGTCTATGGACAAGAACCAGTGTTCCCACTTAACCTCAAGATTCCTATTTTGAAATTCATGAGTGGGTATGCTAAAGATGCTGACAAAGTGCAAATCAGATTCACGAATCTTTTAGATATGGACAATAAGTGGACAACTACATTAGAGCACATGTATAAACATCAAGTTTTCATGAAGAGATGGTTTGATAAAAGAGCCACCATAAAATCATTTAGGATTTTTGACCTTGTTCTACCCTAGGATAAGGCAAAAGAAGAGATAGGTAGCCATACCAAATTTCAACACTCATGGATAGGTTTGTATGAGATCACAAAAATTCTTAGAGAAAACAATTTTAGGCTCAGTTCCTTATAGGGGGAATTTCTACCCTTACTAGTAAATGGGAAATTTTTGAAACATTAATTTGAAGCCTTAAAAAAATTAGTTAGATTTTATTTTTGCAATTAGTTAGGATTTATTTTTGTATGTGTGTATATTTTTTGCAAGTGGTTTTGCTTTCATGTTGTGTGTTTTCTTTTAGTCGTGTGTTTACTTTCCAAAGTCATGTCAGTCCCAGGAAGTAAGGTGTACTTGAGATTTTATCTTGACATATTTCACTAACCACTCTTTGGTTCTAATTTTAGGAAGAGGTATTTCTCTATCAAAATATTTGGACAATTGTGTGTCTTATACCAACTGAATAATGGACATTGCTTGCAAATATAGGGGAATTTCAGTCTAAAATTTAGGATTCTAGACCAACAAGTTCTCAACACTTTACAAATCTTTAAAAAATGATCATTTTAGGTGTTGTCAAATTAAGGTCAAAGATGGCAAGGAACAACCCCAAAACCCAATTGGTTAAAATAGGAGAGGTCTTCTTGAAAGGTTGCTAAGATCATTGTTTGGCGTGAGAGTTTCTAAAAGTTCTAAAAGAGGAACACAAGGGATGTTCACAAAAGATCAAATCCAAGAAATGACATCGATGTCTTAGCTACACAATCTAAGCATAGTTAGGATACAAAAAAGAAAAGAAAAGAAAAGAATGGTGTTAAGACTAAAGGAATCTAAAAGATTTGACATGGCAAAAAGATACAATTTCAAAAAAAAGTATCTTGTACTAAAATAGTACTTCATCAAGTAGTGACATTGCAAAATTTTCCAAAAAATTAAAAGAAAAGTGGTAGACTGCCAAGAGCCCTCAAATTGATTCTTTCATCTGGTCAAGCAATCGATCGATGAATAACCCTTGTGAATATTCTTAGTGAATTAGCCAGGAGGGGTGGAAGATTGTTTCTGAGTTGTCCAAAAACTTGAAATGACTACATCTTGAGATGTCCAAGGGAATGAACACATGACTCACACATTGAGCTTGAATGTTTTGAATTCTGTAGTTTTGATAACAAAGTCATTTGAAATATGCTTGAGGTGTTCAAAGTTCAGTTGGCGTTGCATACACATTGAAAGGATGTTTGCTGATGAAGAAATGCCTCTGTCATTTCTTCCTTTCTTCAGGGCTATTTGTTGTGGTCCACAATACATGTTCCATTCCCTACTAGGAATGGGGGTGCCCTACTTTTTTTGAGTCCTTGAACCCACAATTCAGGATTTGGGAAATGTTAAGAGTCAAAAATCGAAAAAAACTAAAAAAAATTGGAAAATCAAATCAAAGGGGATACTAGGGTAGATCTTTCTATGGGTTTGTTGCAAATTCTGGGGAACTCTCCCAAGTTTGTATGTCCCAAATTGGTATCTTTGATTTTTTCATATCTGTCTTGAAACCCCAACTTTGATGACACCTTGGAATCTGAACACAATGGGCTTTGGTTATTTGATGAGGCAATAGCACAGATAATAGTTCTCAAGGCCTATTACATCTAGTTTAAGATATTTGTGTATCTATGAGTAGCTAGTAACCCTAAAAATCTCCCTAGATATCCAAATTACAAATTGTTGTTATTGGAAATCGTACGACAAATTGAATCTATGTATGACAGGGTGAAGAGAAAATGAAGACCTTGCTGGACATGGCCCCTAGTCATAGGACCATACTAGGTAAAATAGAAGCAAGATATTCCATCCTTTTAGTGGGAATGGGAGAATTATCCCCTTAAAGACTACAATATCCCTAGGCTCAATTTTGATAATATTGATAGAGTGAAGAGTCTGGTTGGGAGGGAGTTCTACCATGAAGATGTCATTAAAGACCATTGGATGAATGTGACAAATGACTATGATGTTCACATAAGGAATTATTGTAGGATGTCTTTAGATCTGGCAGAGAAGGCTCTCAAATTGAACATTCTAGAGGAAATAAGTCAACAAGATTCAAAGGAGCTGTTGGACCCCAAGTTCAACTCAAACAAAATAGTTGAAAGACCCATCATGAATTTTGAGATTGACAATGAGGAGACCAATGAAATTAATCATTAGGAAAGGCATGTGTTCAAAATGAAAAAGGATTCGATCAAGAATCCTTTTCAACTTGATCCAATACCTAACACCGTGATCTTTCACACACAAGCCTGCCCAGAGAAAGGTAGGGGGAAGAAAGTGACAATTCCTACCTTTTCCGCCCAGTCTCTTATCAAGCCAGAGATAGTATACCAACTTGATCGCTCAGTTGGATACTATCACCCTCTAGAGAGGAAATAAAAGAAGAAAAGGAAAAGGAGCTCTCCTAAAAGAGTCGAAATAGGAGAAGCTAAAGCACAAGCATCTCCCCAGCAATAGGAAGAAGATATACAATGGTTTGAGGATACTAGAGCTTCTCAAGTCTAGGATGACCCTCAATTTCCTCCCTTTGTGCCCAGCTAGTCAAAAGAAGGAGAGAGTCGTCATGTTTCCATTCCTCCTTCACAAGAAGAGCCAACATCTCCTTCTGCCTCTACAAAACAAAAGAGGATTAAGATCTAAATGAAGAAGAGGAAAAGGATCACTAAAAGAATGGTGCATTTCCCATCTATTCCTAAACCCATTCTAGAGGGAGACAAGGAGGAAGAAGAAGAAGAAGAGGAAGAGGAAAAAGTTCCCCTGCAAGGATGAACTCAACTAGCTAGAGTCACTGAATTACAAACAACAAGGTGTACCATGGTGACATCATCATTCACCCAAGAAAAACCCTTGGAAGTCTCTTCTTTAGAAGATGAAGTACAATAGTGGGTGGATGACTAAAGTGAAGAGGGTGATGACAATTTCAAAATGTTAGGATTTGATTTTATGCCTATGGGAATAGAACTAGTTGGGCACAAGATCAGAGAAACCTCTATAGGTGAATTTAATAAGAAGGCTGGACGCAGATGCTGCCAAATTCACAGGGTCTCGATCTTACTTCGCCATCTCCACTGCAAGTCACGATGGTAGATAAAGGCTTAGTTACTCCTCCACCATAGAGTTTAGAAGAGGAATAGGTTCAAAAACAAACATCACAAGATGAGGAACTAGAAAAATTGGCAACTAATGAAGTGTTGAAGGAGGGAAAAATAGTAGAATATTCTCAACCACTTTCCCAACACACTTAGGCGCAAGTTGTAGGCTCTACTGAAATAGAAGTTGTAGAAGAAGAGTCCTCATAGAGGCAAGAAAGTACTCCAAGGAGGAGCAATAATGGAAAGGAGGGAGCTAAACATGCTTCTTCATCCTCAAGACATAGGTCTTCTATTGAATGAGTCCCAAGGTAGCTCTGAAAGGAAGTAAAGAGGAGCAAAAAGCCACAATTTCATGCTGATGAGGAAGACCTCCTTGAACTAGCAAAGGTCCTAAAAAAACATGAGTCTCTTACACATGAATCAAGACCATTAGAATTTATCAATAGTACTAGGGATCAAGATTTTTTTGCACAAGTGGCCATCCCTTCTAAAAATGCAGAGATAGAGACCCTCGATACACAAGACTATCAGGTCAAAGAGGTCATACTTGGGAGGCCTACAAGGGATACAACTAGGTTAATGTTGACTATGAGGATCAAGGAGGTTCTTTAAAATATGGAACAAGATGAGGAACAACTTTGTGCACTTCAAAGGAAAATTGAAATCCAAAGAGGATATCTAGCTGAAGTGGTTTGTCCCCTAGATCACAAGCACCTTGAGGAAACATTGAATACTATACTCAGGGAAGGAGGGGTTGTGCATATAGACCCATTTTTGAAAGCCTATCAACAGTGGTGGGAAAGTTTTGAATAGAAGGGTATTTTGATTATTTAGGGAAATTTGAAGTTACTACACACTACACAGGACAACGTGAATAAAATGGTATTGATTTTGAAGTAAGACTTTAGTATTATGGATGAAGTAAGGGCCTGGAGTAAAGACTTACAAATTTTACAAGTGATAAAGGCACAAAGATACTAGATTTTGGTTGATGTACATATAGGGGAGGAGTTAGATATGATTGATGATTCGATAGAGAAAATAGTGGATAGCAATAAAGTAATGGAAACATTACATGGGAAGATTCATCAGCTCAAGGACCATGCCCAAGAGCAAATTTTAGAAGTAGAGCTTTACACTATAGTGATGCATGCTTGGAAATTTTTGAAGATGATGAAAGGGAAAAGTTGTTTCCTATTGAGGTAGTAGTGGAGAATTTTAAGTATATTTTTTAGGAAGCTTCTAGTGATGAAGATATTTGTCAAGACTTCAGAATAGAAGAAGCCTTGTTAGAACTAGATACCAAACTTGGGGATTTTGCTGACACCTAAATTGAGGTAGAAAATTACAAACAGAAGGTCAAGGACAAATATGAGGCTTTAAATTTATTGGATGCAGCTAAAATTACTGAGATTATAGAGAAATTCAAGGGAAAACATCCAAACATGCCTTCCGAATGAAGGGGAACAAAACATAGAAGCTAGAATTCCAATTTTGACACTCAGTAAAATTTTGAGATTTTGAACCCTGTTGATGTGCATAGGTCTATGAGGCAGGTCCATAGTTCCACATGTCTTCTTTTCTAGAGGTGCATCAATAGTTAACTACCAATTGCAAAAATTGAGCTTTCCATCCATCAAGAATGTATTATGACGATAGTTTAACTCCAACAAATGCCTAGTAAAGGACTAGCTTCCAATTTTGGCACTTCTAGACACTTCCACTTTGATTGAAGACTTTCTCATTCTTTCTTCTATCATAATTTCTTTTTTTTTTACATGTAAAGGCTCATGCATCCAATTAATGAATAAAATATCGATGGAGTCCTACAAAGCACCAATTAGATTTTAGTTTGTATATAATTAGTTTGTTTATTAAATTAAAAGCATATTATTACATGAAAAATATCTCTCACTCTAAACACAATTTGAGGAGATGATTTCTTATAAATACCCCATTGTAATATGTAATTAAGGCCACAATTATTATGCTTTTGGTGCTCACATTTTGAGTGTAGTCATTCTTGCCTAAATGTGTCATTATTTTCTGAATTTTTTTCATGAGATTGTGATTGAGCCAAAAGTTTATTATGTTGTTTCTAGTTGTGTGAGCTTTTAATTCTAGTGTTTGCTAAAAATTTACAAATTCTACTAACGTAACTTTCTTGAGAAAGGATTCTCTAATTGTACCTACATAAGCTATGGAAACAACAAGTCTATGAGTTAAGATTTCAAAGAAATTAGTGGATAACCAATGAAAGTAGGAGCAATGTTTCCTTAATTCCATTGAGACAAAAAGTTATGTAGGACCAATTTGGTTTTTTCTTCTCAAGATAGATACATTAGCGAAATTTTTAAAACTGTAGCAAACAACAGAATTAAAAGATCTCAGAATAAAAAATAACACAATAAATTTTTGGCTCAATCACATTCCATGAATGTAAATTCACAAAAATATGACGCATTTTGGCAAGAATCACTACACTCCAAATGCAAGCACCAAAAGCATAATATTATTAAAAAATAATGGTGGCCTTGAATACAACTTACATTCCTAAATTTATAATAAATTCTCTCATCAATTTGTGTTGAGAGTGAGGGATCTCTTTATGCAAACATATGTTTCTAAACTAATAAAACAAAACTATTTATGTACAAACTAACTATCTAGCTGGTGCTAAGGAAGACTCCATCCATTTTAATATCATTAATTGGATGCATGAGACTTTACATGTCATAAAAAAATGAAATAACAAAAAAAAATAAGAAGAAAAAGCCATTATATGATGTAGGAGTCTCTAGAAGTTCCAAAACTAGAAGGTTTATCTTCAATAGGTGTTTGTAGGAGTTAAACTATTGTCAAAATGTGTTTTCGATGCATGGAAAGCTCTAATTTTAGAACTAGCTATTAACTGTCAGCACACTTTTGGAGAAGTGCACCTTGGAAGAAGTACACTAGTGCACCTATGCACCTATGCACCTCGAAGGTCCAAAAATTTTAAATTTTACTTAGTGCCAAAAATGAAATTTTGACTTCTGGGTTTTGTCCCCATCATACTAGATCTATATCTAGATGTTTGCCCTTGAATTTCTCTATTATTTTAGTTTCCTTTGTCACATCTGGTAAATCCAAGGCATTATATTTATCTCTAACCTTTTGCTTGTAGTTATCTACCTCTATATGAGTTTTAGCAAAATCCCTAAGCTTGCTATCTAGTTCTAGCAGTGCTTCTTCTATCTTGAAATTCCAAGGTACCTATGTTGAATCTTGTCATTAATAATTCCATAAGATGAGGAAGCCATTTTGGTTTATGTGTCCAACCTTTGTGTCTTTGATCTTTTCTTCTCTCCAACTACCCTATTCTTCTTAGTGAGAGACTAGGTGATCCAAATTATCCAAAATGATCAAATGTTTGAAACTTTTTTACAAGATTTTCTAGGAATTTTTAAATGGCTTTTTCGGAGGTCTTTTGCTCAAAATTTCAAGTTGAAACTTTCATCAGTCCCTAAACTAAGCATTTGAAGGTTCACTATTTTAGGGACTGAAACTAGATTTTCAGTTCTTCTTTCCAATGATGTAAATGGTTTTGATTTTTGAGCTATAGGTCAAAGTTATGACCCCAGCAAGTTAAGGATGCCTTTTTACACCTACAAAAAGAAGCAAACATTAGTTCAAAGAGATGAAAATTCTTAATTAAGACAAACTCTAATGATGAAAAAAATGACAAAGAATGCAAAACTTTGTTAAAAGACCTAAAAAACCACTTAACACCTCTGAAAGACAAATTTTGCACACCTTGTGCACCTTAGAGGTGTGCTAGGTGCATTTTTTTTTGTGAGAAAACCTTAATATATGAGAGTGCACACCTCATGGCATGTGCTTTGTGCACACCTCATATATCATCTTCAATGTATTAGGAGTAGAAAGGTGCACAATTGTGCACCTAAAGAGGTGCACAACTGCGCATCTTTATATGTGTCTTAGTTTTCTTAGTTTCTTAGGGTTTCAAATAGAAGAAGTTGCATAGCAGTGCACCTAGATAGGTGCACTATTGTGAACCTTCTTTTTTGTGTGCTTTCCTTTAAATTTTGGCACACTAAAATGAACTTCTCCCCCAAAATTATGATTTACAAAATCTAGGTTTTCAAGCTGGGACCTGGATTTGACCAAAGACACTATTTAAAGACCCTAAAAATACTTGCACCCTAGACTAGGGATCCGAAAAGACAAAAAATAAAGTAGGGGGTCCCCATTTCTAGGAAAAATGGTGTGTGTTTTGTGAAACCACAAAAAATATCCCCGACAAAAGGAGGAAATGACAAAATAATTTCTTCATCAGAAAACATTCCTTTTGGTATGTATCAAACACCAACAAAATCCTGAACATTCCAAGCATATTTTGAGTCCTTTTATAGTCAAAACCTCAAAATCTTGAATCTCCAAAGTTAGTGTGTGTTTAGTGAATCCATTTTCTTTGACATCTTAGAATGTAGTCTATCAAAATTTCAAACAACTTGGAAATAATCTTCCACCCTATCCGATCCATTCATCAAGAATCTTCATGAATTTTGTTTATCAATCCTATGTTGCCTCTTAACGTGTTGTCACTTTTCATTTGAAGTCCTAGGTAATATTTTGAATATTTTCTTTGTGTAGCTCACATGTCACCATTTGATTCTTCAATGCAACAATTGTTTTGATACTATATAGCTTATTTAGAGTGCATATCTCTTTAATTGGATTACCTTTCTTAGATTTTGTAGAATCCTTCATTCTTAACACCTTTCTTTCTTTCTTTTCTTTTTGTATCCTGTCCATGCTTAGAATGTGTAGCCAAGACATTGGTTTCATTTCCTAGATTCAGTCTTTAGTGAATATCCCTTGTGTTCCTCTTTTTAAGAACTTTTAGAAACTCTCATGCTAAATGATGATCTTAGCAATTCCTTCGAGAAGACCCTTCTATTTGAACTAGTAGGGTTTGGACTATCCCTTGCTGCCATCGACCTTGGTTTGGAAACACTTAAGATAGTTGATTTTTAAATTTGCAAACTGTTGAGAATTCATTGATCTACAATTCTAAATTCAGGACTAAAAGTCCTCTATTACTACAAGTAACATCCATTCCTCAGTTGGTATAAGAAACAAAATATTAAAATATTTTGACAAAGAAATACCTCTTCCTAAAAGTCAAAACTACAAGGAGTGATTTATGAAATGCATCAAGAATGAGTCTTCATTGCATCTAACCCCCAAATGGACATGACTAAAAAAGGAAAAAAAAAAGAAGCAAATAGAAATAAAACCTAAACAAAATAACTGGACTCAAAGCAAACTAACACCTAACTTTTAAAAAAAACAAAAAAGACAAAGAAAAAAAATTTATATATATAGAAAACCTTGAATGAAAATAATATGGGGTAGTTGTTAATAGATTGCTCATTATGTGCAATAGCAATTAACAACCCATATAGTTCTCAAAAATGTTGACTTGTCTTTGTACTCAAAAAAATAAAATTTGGACAATCATGGTTCAAATTCCAAGCACCAATCACACAAAATCAAGAGTTGTGGTAACTCTTTATGACCATGATTAATCCACAAACAAGTTCTCTTACCTTTAGCATCATATTCAAAGTGGAAATTATCAAACTAAGAGGGATAATGGAATGATATCAACTAATCTAGCGAGTCCCCCAACATAGGGGTACACTTACACATTGTAATTTCTCTTTCTAACTGTCTTATCTCATGGTACACCACTTAACATACAAATGGAAATACTTTGGGTTCCCTTGGACTAGAAAAATTAGTAATCAACCCTCCTTTTGAATTACATGATTCGTTAAGACCGTCGATCAAGATGTTTTCTACCTCATATCCCAAAGAATTCTATTCAAAATCATACTTTCCCTCCATTGCAATCTCCCAAGCTAATAAGAAATCAGGACAATTTTCTTCTGAATGGAACCCAAATGGATGGATTCTACATTACTCAATTATTGCATGGTTTGATATGTGTATAGAATACCCACAAACAAACATTTCCTCAGTCAAGCTTGAGACCAAATTGAACATTTTATCCATCTCTTCTAATGACAAATCTTGTTTCAAGGGAGGTATCTTATCATTATCTAGTGGGGAATAAATATCACAGAAGGAAGAATTGGTATCTTCATCTTGATGACTTTCTAAAAAAATCTCATCAACCTCAGGATCTTCCGCATTTCCATCACACTTTTTGCAACTTCATGACCTTAAACTCTCTAGCCATATTATTTTTTGCTTTAGTGGATATAGCTACCTTATACTCAAAGAAAGTGGTCTTTTGAGACTCATACACTGAATATGTAATTATTGGCATTGGAGCAGTAGTAACCTACTTCACAAATTCAATAGCCTCTTTGAAGACTTTTCAATTGTATCAATGTCTCTAGGTGGAAGCCTTCTTAGAAAAATATAAGTTAAAGAATCTAATTTTCCAAAATAGATCTGGATGGCAACCTCTTGTGGTATCATGTAAGGAAACTCCATTCTTTAATACACCCTATAGATGCGATTATTAAACTATGAAATAGTCTCATGGGGATCCCTCTTAATTGATATGAACTGATGATATAGGAGAGTTGGATCAACATAGATCTTGAATTGTTTCAAAAAATTGTTCTCAAAAGAGTTCCAATCCCTTATTGATGATGGTGGCAAATTGAGGTACCAATTGAACGCCATTCCCCCCAAAGTGTAAAGAGAAAGGTGTTATACCACATCCATAAGTTGAATCTTGTTTTGATTACAGATATCCTTGAAAATTTTAATATGATCTTCCTACTATTCATGATTCTTCATAGATGAATAGTGGGCACAACTTTTTAGGATTTTTGGGCAAGTCATGCAATGGACTAGTTAGATTCAAAGGTGAACTTTGGGCATTGAAGAAAGCCATCATGCAAAATGATGGGAATGTATGAAGTAGAATTTAGAGAAAATAATTATTATGGAATATGTAATGCAAATGGGTGGAGTTCTTTGTATCCTTTTATCATTGTGATGCTTGTGAAAGTGACTAAGCTCCTCTAAAGAAACACCTCTAAAGAAGCACACCTTCTCAAAACAACGCTCCTATGCACCTACACACCTCTAAAAATTCATAGACTTAGATTTTTTTTCAAATAGTAACTTAGGTTTTTTGAGTTGAATATTTTTTAGGCACTCCTTCTAGTGCCACTTCTGTTGAGCTATTGTTTTGCATGATACGTAACAAAAAGAATTCTTTCAAACTCCTCTATTGAAAAGTTAATATGTGGGGATCAACTCCAAGGTTCTAGGTGATCTTGCAACCTACTAGAATCTACTTAGTTGAAGATAAATTTGAATGTTCACAAGGAGGCCTTTGTTGGTTCAAACCATTTTTGGATAAAATGACTAATCTGCTTCCTGTTTCAAGATTCACCACAAAAGAGACATGTTTTTTGGTATTTTTTTTTTTTTTAATGAATGCAATCTAAGAATGCAACTAATATGAATTCCTATTCTAACAAGGGGTTAATAAAGAAAATAATGAAAAATTTAAGGAAAATAACATGAAAGTAAAATCCTAACGGACATAAGCTATGGAAATAACACATCTACAAGCTTTCAAAGAAATCGGTGGATAGAAAATGAAAGTAGGAGGAGCACTTCCTTAATTCCACTAATGTGATCATCGATGGGAATTCAAGAACTGCAAGATGTTTCACTCTTCATCAAATCCTAAGTCCATTGAAAGTGCACTCATGCAAGATGAAAAGTTATAAAGTGCACTCATGCGAGATGAAAAGTTATGTAGGAACAATTTGGTGATTTCTTCTCAAGCTAGATACATCAGTAGGATTTATAAAATCATAGCAACCACCAGAATTAAAAGATCACACAACTAGAAATAGTGCAATAAAATTTTGGCTCAATCACATTCCATGAACATAAATTCACCAAAATATGACACATTTAGGCAAGAATCACTACACTCCAAATCTGAGCACCAAAAGCATAATATTATTGCAAAATAATGGTGACCCCGAATACAAATTACACTCCTAAATTTATAAGAAATTATCTCCTTGATTTTTTTTGAGAGTGAACAATCTCTTTATTCAAACATATGCTTCTAAACTAATTAAAACAAAACTATTTATATACAAACTAACTATCTAACTGGTGCTAAGTAAGACTTCATCCATTTTTATATCATTATTTAGATGCATGAGCCTTTGCATGTCATAAAACAAAGAAAGCATGAAGAAAATAAGAAGAAAAAGCCATTAAATAATGTAGGAGTCTTTGAAACTTCCAAAAATAGAAGGTCCATCTTCACTAGGTGTTTGTAGGAGTTAAACTATTGATCTTTTCTTCTCTCCAACTTCCCTATCCTTCCTGGTGAGAGACTAGGTGATCTAGATTATCCAAAATGATCAAATGTTTGAAAAATTTTCACAAGATTTTCCAAGCATTTTTAAATGGCTTTTTCGAAGGTATTCTACTCAAAATTTCTAGTTGAAACTTTCATTGGTCCCTAAAACTGGGTAGCCAAAGGCTTGCTATTTTAGGGACTGAAATTAGATTTACAGTTCTTCTTTCCAAAAATGTAAAGGGTTTTGGTTTCAAGCTATAGGTGAAAAGTTATGACCTCAACAAGTTAAGGATGCCTTTTTTACCTACAAAAAGAAGCAGACATTAGTTGAGAGAGATACAAATGCTTAATTAAGAAAAACCCTAATGATGACAAAAAATACTAAGAATGCAAAGCCCTATTAGAAAACCAAAAGAATCACTTAACACATCTGAAAGACAAATTTTGGTTCACCTTGCGCACCTCAAAGGTGCGCTAGGTATGTCAATTTTTCCTGAGAAAACCTTAATATATGAGAGTGGACACTAGTGCACCTCATGGGGTGTGCTTAGTGTGCACCTCATATATCATCTTCAATGTATTAGGAGTATAAACGTCCATAGTTGTGTACCTAAATAGGTGTGAGGCTATGCACCTTTATAGGTGTCATAGTTTTCTCAGTTTCTTAGGGTTTCAAATAGAAGAAGGTGCACAGAAGTGCACCTTCTTTTTTGTGTGCTTTCCTTTAAATTTTGGCACACTAAAATGAACTTCTCCCCTAAAATTCTAATTTCCAGAATCTGGGTTTTGAAGCTAGTACCTAGATTTGACCAAAGACACTAGGAAAAGACCCTAAAAAGACTTGGACCCTAGACTAGGGATTAGGAAAGCCAAAAAATAAAGTGTAGGGGTCCCCATTTCTAGGTGAAATGAAGCATGCATTGTGAAACCACAACATGTATGATCTCAAGAATTTTAGACTTTTACCTATTTCCTTCTCAACTATTGTTAAGTACCACTTAAACATTTGAAAAGCATCATATTTCTATTTTAGAAACATGATTGTCATCATTCTATAATAATCATCAAAAAATAGCATAATGTACTTATCTCCCTTATAGCTTTGCATGTCAATTGGCCCACACAAGTTAGTATGAAAAATTTCTAGTATTTCTTTAGAGGTATGTAACAACCTGCCTTGTTCTGCTATTTTAATGTCTATTTCTTACACTAGAATTTAGTCAAACGATTGGCTTGCAACTAAATTTTTTAATAGTTTTCAGTTTGATGTTGATTAATAGTTTCTCAAGATTGTTATTGATTCATATAAGTTGCAGATAGGAGGCAACATAAAACCATATGTAGCTAATAACAATGACCATTTATTTATTTCTTGTTTCTAGATTATCAAAAAGTTACAACTACCACAACAATCATATCTTCTCATTAAACTCAACACATTATATCAATTATAGAGTTCAATGATGGTCCATACCAATTGTGGCTAGAGCCGTGTTAATAGTTCTAAAATTGCTACAGTAGCTCGTAGCTATAGTGATTCAACTGCAACATTAACTCGCTGCTACAATACTATGCTATAGTGATTTGGCTACTACAGTAACTTGCTACTATGGTACCATGCTATAGTGATTTGACTGCTACAGGAACCTACTGCTACAATACTGCACTACAGTGATTCAACTGCTACAGGAACTTGCTGCTACAGTACTGTGCTACAGTGATTTAGCTGCTATAGGAACTTTCTATTACCATGTTGAATCTCAAGACCATATCTTTCAATGGCGTCAAGATTTCCAGCTTGAAGGGATTTTGTCCTTCAAACTATTGAGATATAATCTCCAAAATATTACCCAATTTCTTTAATATTTCCAAGCATGAATAAATGAGAGCTATCCTCTTTCTTTTAATCCCTTCATCACTTGCTCCACACTTCTGTCTTGCCAATGTGGGATAATACATGAGTTTTAATATTAATTCTTTTTTTCTTTTACAAAGTCCATGTATGTACTCAAAAGGGGGACTCTTGATTTTTGATAAAGTGACTTTATGAAGCATTATAATATTTAATTTAAATAGTCACTTTACTATTGTAACTTCAAACATTAAAATAATATACCAAATAAACTCAGAATCCCACATATAATAGCTCATCAGAAAGAGCCCAACAAAATGCATCTCATCCTATCACTAAAAATTGAAGGCATTGCATCCCCCTATTGGCTTACTAAAAATAGTAAGTCTTTCCAAAAACCCAACAAACGAACTCCGTTTGGCCTATAATTAAATTTGACTAGGCCAAATAACCTCAGTATCCCTTTTGAAGTCCTGGTTAGCCCTCAAGACCATACAAGAATGGGCTAATGACTACATACATCTAGACTAGCTAAGTGGGGGACACTACAATCCACCCCTCTTGAAATTGCTTGTCCCCAAGCAATCTTAACTTAGGATGTTGAATAATCTCCTCTGCCTTCCATGTCGCATCCTGAACTGGTAGGTTCCTCCACTTCACTAGGTACTCCCTGATAGTCCGCCTATGAAGCACCCTCTCCTTGGAGTCAAGTATAGCCTCAGGAATCAAGATAAGCATTCCCTCATCATCAAGAGGTGGAAATACTACTAAAGGCACTACATTATGCCCCAATGCCTTCTTAAGGCGTGACACATCGAACACGTTATGCACTTTACTATCTGCAAGCAGCTCTAACTCATAAGCTACCTCACCCACTCTCCTGATTACTTTGAATGGTGCATAGTAGCATGGTTTCAATTTCTCTACTCCACTTCTCTTGAGAGAGGACTATCTATATGTCTGTAACATGAGGTACACCATGTCTCCTACGTTGAAAGACCTCCCAACCCTATGCTGATCAACATATTGCTTCTGCTGATTTTGTGCCTTTTGCAAATTTTCTTTCAAGGATCGCATAATGTCCTGACACTCCTACAATATATCCTTGGCCTTAGACACCCTACTATCACCAAATAACAAATCCAAAAAATTAGGAGCATCATACCCGTACAGTGCCATGAAAGGGGACATTTGAATAGACATATGGAAAGAGGTATTATAGTAGTACTCCCCTAGATGTAGCCACTTCACCCAAGCCTTCTTCTCTCCTGCAATGTAGTTTCGAAGGTACCCCTCAACACATTTATTCACTATCTCTGTCTGCCCATCAGTTTGGGGGTGGTAATTGGTACTCAGAGTTAGCTATGTTCCACACAACCTGAACAACTCTTGCCAAAAGTGGCTCATAAACCTACTATCCCTATCGCTAACTATGTTCCATGGCATCCCATGTAATCTAAATACCTCTTGAAAGAATAGCTCTACTGTCCGTACTACTAAATATGTGGATGAAATCACAAAGAAATGTGCAAATTTTGTCAATCTATCTACCACAACAAAAATACAATCCCGACCCTGTACCTTTGGAAGGCCTGTGATAAAATCCATAGAAATGCTATCCCACTTCTTCTCTGGTATAGGTAGGGGCTATAGTAAACTGTCTGGAAAGGAATGTTCCTATTTGTTCTGCTGACACACTAGGTACTCCCTAAAAAACTGTAGCACTTCTGACTTAAGCCCCTTCCAAGTGAAGCACTCTCTCACCTACCGATATGTCTTAAAAAATCTTGGATGTCCTACTAATGGTGAATCATGAAATGCTCTCAAGATCTTTTGCTTCATGGTAGAACTAGGTAGCAAATAAATCCTTCTCTTGTAAATGATCAAATCATTTACAATAGTGTATTGACTATCCTAAATAGCTCCTTCAATAACACTAGATGCCCAACTATCCTTGGCATACTCTGCCAAGATCAACTCTCTCCAATAATCCATGACTATCCCAACAGCAAGAAAATGAGGCCTTCTGGATAAAGCATCTGCAAAAATATTTTTCTTCCCTTTGACATAGACCATGTCAAAATCATAGGCCTGTAACTTACTCACCCATTTTTGTTGCCTGTGATTAAGATCCTTATGTCCAAGGAAATGTTTCAAGCTGTTATGATTTGTTTTTACTGTGAATCGGCTCCCTGCTAAGTATTGCCTAAACTTAGCTAGTGCGTGCATAATTGCTAACATTTCTTTGTCATAGATGTTGTAAGTTCTTTCAACACCTCATAATTTCTTGCTCTCATATGCGATGGGATGTTTGTCTTGCATGAGGATAGCTCCTACGCCCTCTCCTGAGGCATCACACTGCAGCTCAAAAGGCTTGGTGAAATTTGGAATGGCTAAAATAGGACATGTACTCATCAACTCCTTAAACCTATCAAAACAATCCTGAGCCCTCTCTGACCACTTGAAACTGTCTCTCTGTGTCAAATCTGTAAGTGGTTCTGCTATCTGTGAAAATCCCTTCACAAATCTGTGGTAGAACTTGCAAAGCCCAAGAAATCCCTTGAGTTGTGAAGTGTTCCTCAGCGGTGGCCAATCCAGAATGGCCCTGATCTTGTCTGGGTTGACCCTAACACTTCCTACACTAATAATATGCCCTAGATAGAGCAACTCTGTTATCCCAAACTCGCATTTACTCATCTTGGCATACAATGACTCCCTCTCTAGAATATTGAGCACTGCATCAATATGCTTCAAATGTTCCTCCCAAGTATGGTTGTATATCAGTATATCATCAAAAAAAATCAACACAAACCTCCTCAACTGATCTCTGAATACTCTATTCATACAGGACTAGAAAGTGGCGGGGGCATTACTCAACCCAAAGGGCATGACTAAGAACTCAAAATGTCCATAGTGGCATCTAAAAGTTGTCTTCTCCACATCCACCTCTCTAACCTGTATTTGGTGGTAGTCGGATCTCAAATCAATCTTAGAGAAGTAGCATGCACCATGCAATTCATCAATAAGCTCATCAATGCATGGAATAGGGTATCGGTTCTTGATTGTCTTCTTTTTTAGCTCCCTATAACCAATGCACATCCTCATTATACCATCCTTCTTCTTCACCAATACTACTGAAGAAGCAAAAGGATTCTTGCTTGGTTGTATGTGCCCCATGTCATTTAAATCCTTGATTTCCTTTTCTATTTCATCCTTATATCTTTTTGGATGGCGGTAGGGTGTGATGATGACTAGCTTAGCCCCTTCCTCTAACTCAATAACATGCTTGATTCACCTATCCGGTGGTCTCTCTGGAGGTATCTCACCAAACACCTTAGTATGTTTGGTTATTATTTTTTGTACATCAGGTGGATATTCTTGTTTATGTTGCTCTATCACCTCAGGCATTACTCTAAACTCTGATGTCCACTACGCCCGGTCATGTCTGAAGAAACTCTGCATCCGCTTGAGTGACACCAGTCAAAGTCTCCCATTTGACAAACCTCTGAGCACTATTTTCTTACCATTTTCCTCAAACCTCATTTCCATTTTTTGGAGGTTAAATGTAAATGTTCTAGAGATTTCATCCAATTCATCCCAAGCACCATATCCTGATCACCAATGTTGACAACAAAGAAATCTCCCACCATGTCATAATCTCCCAAACAAAGTTGCAAGTTGGAGATTTTCTTGGTACACTCAATTTTGAAACCATCGGCAACCATCACCTTAAATCCCCTATTTTCTTCTGTATGTAGCCCTCTGTGTGACACAAACTTCTCATCAATGAAGTTATGTGTTGCCCCTATATCAATGAGTGCCACAAATATTTGTCCATCCAAAGTTCCCCTAACTCTAAAAGTGATGGCCTCCTATATACTAGACAACTGAGCTATCATGCTATCACTGCCTACTTCCTCATGTGAAGAATTATCATCTCCATCTGATTCTGATGACTGCTCTGAATCTCCATCCACTGACTCTTTGGCTGAAAAGTACTCCATCTGCTTAGCTTTTTCTTTCAATGGACACTTATGTGACAAATCCCAAGGCTCCCTACAATGAAAATAAAGCTTCTTCTTCCTGAGATCATTAAGTGTCTCATTGTCCAACTTCTTACTTTCCTCCTTAGGTGGCTGAGCCTCTCTATGAAAAGGTTTGTTGTCCTTATCTTTCCTCGAAGGGAAACTCTTTTCCTGGAGTTTATTTTTAGAAGCTAAAGAGGAATCCATGTCATGAGCTTTCTTAATGGCTTCCTACAAAGTGGGAGGGTTGAGAGCTTTAATCCACCCTCTCAAATTATTAGCTAACCCATCCATAAATAGAACCAATATCCTCCGTTCAGATACATCTATTACTAACACTGCAAGTTTTTGAAACTCTGAAATGTATGTTTCCAATGATCCCCACTATTTAAGCTAAGCTAACTCCTTGAAATGGAGTTTTGGATCCTTCCTATCAAAATGTTCAATTAGTCTCTTTGTAAACTCCACATATAAGGTAATTGTGCATGACCCATAGTGACCATACCATGATGCCACCACTCGTGTGTTAACCCATCCAGATGAATTGCTGCATACTTAATAGCTTCTTCCTTAGGCATAGGGTTCAATTGAAAGTATGTGTCAAGCTTTTGAACCCAAGCTCTTGTTGTAGACTTCCCTGAGCCATCATAATATGGTAACTAAAGTTTCCCTACTTTCTTTTGTAACTCATAGCTCTAGTTCCTGTCATGTCCATGTGGCATATGTTTCATCCACACATCCATATACTTCCTAAAGGTAATTGTAGTAGTAACGTCTGGACCTCCAGCTTCCCAATCTCTCCTCAACTAGTCCTGTATATCAATGATCTGGGGCTTCGGCATGGGCTACTCTGGAGCTCTAGGAGGAAATGTGTGAATCATAGGCCTTGAACTCACTATCCTAGCTTGTTGGGGTGCATGACCAAAATTGTTCCCAACTTGTTCACCTCCATTATGTGTCCCATCCTGATTATTCCCATTCTAATTGTTACCATTCTGATTATTACCATTCTAATTATTACCATTCTGATTATTTCCTCCACCTATGTTAGTGTTCAACCCCATTTGATGGGCCATCATCTGCATCATAAGCTCCAATCTCTGATTTTGTTCATGTGCCCTTTGTTTTGCTAATCGTTGTCCATGTACCAAGGTCTCTAATAACTATAAGAATATTTCCTCTCCAGGATCCTAAACATTCCTATCTCCCATATTGCCAATAACCTGTTCACCTGTATCAATATGATCCTCTAGATTTCCTTGCTCCTCTTGTCCTTTGTTTAGATGAGCCCTAGTTATTCTTAAATTATAGTGATGAGTTAAAGGTTGAACGCTCCAATCTATCATATCACCAGCTATTCATTGTGTTTGTACCCACTAGGATGGCAAGATAAATAGGCTCTGATACCACTATAACAACCTGCCTTGTTCTGCTATTTTAATGTCTATTTCTTCCACTAGAATTTAGTCAAATGATTGGCTTGCAACTAATTTTTTTAATAGTTTTCAGCTTGATGTTGATTAATGGTTTCTCAAGATTCTTTGTGATTCATATAAGATGTAGATAGGAGGCAACATAAAACCATATGCAGCTAATAACAATGACCATTTATTTATTTCTTGTTTCCAGATTATCAGAAAGTTACAACTACCATAACAATCATATATTCTCATTAAACTCAACACATTATATCAATTATAGAGTTCAATGATGGTCCATACCAATTGTGGCTATAGACATGTTAATAGTTCTGAAATTTCTATAGTAACTCGTAGCTACAGTGATCTAGACTACGACAGTAACTTGCTGCTACAGTACCACACTACAGTGATTCAACTGCTACAGTACTACGCTACAGTGATTCAACTACTACAGGAACTCGCTACTACAGTACCGTGCTACGGTGATTTGGCTGCTACAGGAACTTGATGCTACAGTACCGCACTACAGTGATTTGGCTGCTACAGGAACTTACTGCTATAGTACCATGCTACAGTGATTCAGATGCTACAAAAATTTGTTGTTACCATGTTGAATCTCAAGACCATATCTTTTAATGGTGTCAAGATTTCTATTTTGAAGGGATTTCGTCCTTCAAACTATTGAGATATAATCTCCAGAATATTACCCAACTTCTTTGATATTTCCAAGCATGAATAAATGAGAGCTATCCTCTTTCTTTTAATCCCTTCCTCACTTGCTCCACCCTTCTGTCTTGCCAATGTGGGATAATACATGAGTTTTAATATTACTTCTTTTTTTCTTTTACAATGTCCATGTATGTACTCAAAAGGGGGACTCTTGATTTTTTATAAAGTGACTTTATGAAGCATTATAATATTTATTTTAAATAGTCACTTTACCATTGTAACTTCAAACATTAAAATAATATACCAAATAAACTCAAAATCCCACATATAATAGCTCATCAGAAAGAGCCCAACAAAATGCATCTCATCCTGTCACTGAAAATTGAAGGCACTACATCCCCCTATTGGCTTACTAAAAATAGTAAGTCTTTTCGAAAACCCAACAAACAAACTCTATTTGGCCTGTAATTAAATTTGACTAGGCCAAATAACCTCAGGATCCCTTTTGAAGTCCTAGTTAGCCCTTGGGACCATACAAGAATGGGCTAACGAAAACATACATCCAAACTGGCTAAGTGGGGGACATTACAAGATATAAGCTTTACTCTTAAAAGTTGACTTTGTCATTTTGCCTAGCTGACATTGTTTACATATTACATTATCAAGCTTTTTCAACTTATGCAAACCTCTAATTTTTTTCATGTTACTGATACTAACCAGGTTATCAAAATTAACATGAGATAATCTCCTATGTCAAAGCCATACATCATCAAATTTTACAACAAAACAAGTAGCATCTTCTATATCAAGATAGAATAGATTACTTCTAGTTTGATCACTTTTTCCAATCAATTTCCCATTTGTGTCATATATCTTAGCAATCCCATTTTCAAATTCAACCTTGCATCCCAAATTGTTTAGTTGTGACACACTTAAAAAATTATAGTTTAGTCCTTCAACATAGTAAGCATTGTCACATGAAATCTTATGTTTGAGTTTGGTAGAACCTTTTCCTTTTATCAAGCATGGTGCATCATTACCAAATCTTACACTATTTTCATCATAACAATTTAGGGCAATGAACTTTCTTTTTTCTCGAGTCATATGATGTGAGCATTCACTATCAATGATCCATCTGTCATTTTTTCTCACACAAATCATAAGTGTGGTTGCCTCATCTTCATCAAATTCACTCTTCATTGCAACATAAACTACTTCTTCATCATGTTCATTAGAATCATCCTCTTAAGCAATGTAGCATTACTTGCCTTTGTCTTTGAAATCCTTGTTGTCTTCATTTCTTCTACCTTTGTAGTTATCACTTCCTCTGTAGTTCTTCTTCTCTAGACATCTAGTAGCAATATGACAAATCTCATTGCAATTGAAAAAAGTTATAGGTAACTTACCTTTGAACTTGCCTTTACAGCTATGGAATCTTCTTGCTAGTAGTGCTTTGATTTGTTCAACATCTTCTTCATCTGTATCACTGTCACTAGACACATGTTTTATCTTTTTTTTCTTCTTCTACTTTACTTTATTAGAGTCCTTCAATAACAACTTAACTTTGAAAGAAAATTCAAGACTCTCAAGTTTATGATTATCAAAGTTAGATAGCTTAAAAGCAGTGAGCCTACCTACCAGACATTCAAGAGTTAGATTATTTCCTGGAATACATCTCAATTCTTGGATTGCAAAAACTCTAATAGCATAAATAGGTAGTAGTATTCTTAAGACTTTACTTAACATAGTATCATCATCTATATGACTAGTAGCTCCTCTTATTGCACTAACAACTTCTTTTATTCTTGCAACATATTGAACAATATTTTTACCTTCTTCCATTCTCATATCATCAAACTTACCTCTGAGATTCTTAGATCTAGCTCTTTGAACATTTTTGTCTCATCCATAGATGGTCTATAGGGCATCCTACATTTTATTTGCAGTGTCACATCCTTTGATATCATCAAATTTGGCATAGCTTAGAGCAGAGGCAATCTCAAACATTTCTTAATTGTGTTCTTTCTTTTCCTTCATATCTTTAGTAGTTATGGCTCCAACTAGATTAATATGTTCCATTGAGATGGTAGATAGTGCATGATCTCTAAGTATTCCAAGGTGTAGCTTAATCAAATTTTGGCATAGAGGAAAGTTATCTTTGTTAAGATTGGGTACTTTTCTTTTTGACATCTTGATCTTTGTGCTTCTAGTACCTTCAAACTAGTCCTCTTAAGTAGATGGCTCTAATACCAATTGTTGGAATTCTTTAGAATAACTGAGAGGGGGGGTGAATCAATTATTCAAGGCCCAAATGTACAAATAAAAATTTTCTTAGCTTAGTGAACCCATAAAACATTCTTATTCATGCATGCATGCATCCATATGGATGTGCAATTACCTAGAACTTGTAGGTTACTGTCAAATCAACTTGCAGCAATGTAAAGAATGAAACATAATAGATTCATCAACACACTTGACACAATGATTTATATGGAAACTCAATTTGGGGAAAAATATCAACAATATGCTAGTCCTTTTCACTATTCTAAAGTTGTTGGTCTGAATTTTTGCATAATAAAATTCCTTTGTCCAAGTATAAAAATTTAGATTGGGATCCATTGATGGTGAATAGGGTTTCTAGCCAAATCATTCATTTGTTAGCCTTTGAAAATTTGTGTTAAAACCCTATGTCTCATTCCATTTAAAAATTCCTTGGTGCGAAAGTTTTGAAAAAAGGAAAAGCAAATATTCTTTTCTTGCCCATTTTGAGGTCATTGTTCAGTCCTTGTGAAAGAATTTTTATCCCACCTTCAGACCTTATTTGAATCTATAGTTGTCCTATACTCGCTATAGCAAGATGCTCGAATGTTACACCTAGCGAGGTAGCGAGCATTGGATAACTCTATCTATGATACTAAAAAATGAAGCTCAACACTGAGAATTGTGTTAACATGAATAGATTATGTCATGTGCTATGTCCCAGGCTTGTCAGTTTTAAGAATAAACACATGTGAAGAAACTCGTAAATGGTGTCACTGGCATCCAAGTTTCTCTGGAAATTCACTAAGTCGCTATCATAAAATCCATGCGACTTGCCGGTGGCGACATAGCGAATGCCCAGATTTTGCAAAAGGCAGTATTCTTTTAAAGTTGATGTGACCATGAAAATTCCCACGTAGTCTTATAAATGTGTACGGCCACCTTCTCTAACACTAGCATTAATTGGTAGGTTTTCAATCAATGTGTTTTTTGTTTTTGATAAGGTAAACAGGTTTTAAGGGGTCCTGAAACCCATAAGTTTAACAACAAGAAAGGCTGAAAATAAGCGAAAAAATGCCCAGCCAAAACATAAGCCTTACGGCTGAAAATAAGCCCAAAGGCCCAGCCCAAAACAACTGCCCACTAAAAGGCTAGAGAACCAACCAGAAAAATAGAGACCAGACAAAAAGCCAAAGCCAAGAGAAACAAAAACCAAAGGACAGAGACCCAACCTAGCAGACTACTTCTCCATCTCGAGCATGGTCTGGGCAGCTTCGGCGCACTCTTGTTGCTCTTCTGCCTTATGATCCTGGGCGTTTGTCAAATCCTGCTCCATAGTGTTGTCCTTGGCTTTATCCACATCCAGCCTATCTTTGTCTCTGTTCTGTTTATCATCTTCCTCCATCTGGTTCCTGTCTTTGAGATTTTCCAAGAGAGAGAGGATGTTGTCGTTGATCGAAGCGAGGAGGGAGATCATTTGACTTGCCAGGTTGTGATTGTAGTTCTCAATATTTTTTACTCTCCTCTCCATCAGAGTCTCCCAGCTGTTCCGGTCACCTTGGCTTTCTGCACCTGTCTTGCTCTTGATTTTTTCCATTTGGGAAACCCTATCTCTGACATCCTCGAGCTCATGGAAAAGCTATTTAATTGATCTGAAGTTGTCGATCATGCTATTGCGGGCATTGTTCAACAGATTCATGCCCATTTCTCTTGCATTATCAGAAATAGCCACCATAGCTGGGTCAATTAGCTCATTGAGTCTAGGCTTCTCGAGGTCGTCCACCAGGAGTTGGGGGTTCATCGCCTCTCTGTAGATTCCCAAAGTGGTCGTTCTCACATTGAAGTTCTTCCAAGCCTTCCTTCTGTTATTAACTTGCACTTCCCCCTCAATCTATCCAGAGTTGTCATTTTCCTCCAAAGGAGGCTAAGGATGTATAGGGGAGAGGGGAATGGGCAGAGAATCCTTTCCCTAACTACTGGAGGACTCCATGCTCTCTCCCTCCCTCTTCTGTCTTTTTCTCAGTTTCTCCTCATCCAGCTCCTCCTTCGAAACCTTGTCAGAATCATCAGTATCCATTTCCTCCTCCACCTCAGCAGAGCCAGTTTTAGCTGGGGTATGACCTCTAGGGCTCTTTCTGCTGGGTAATTTGATAGAGGGGTAATCCTTCTTATGGCTTTTAGTCTTCTTACCTGAATGCTCAAAAACCTCATCAGAGCTGATGCTCTCAACATCGTCGAAATCTGAGGAAAAACTGGAGCTGCTCTTGTCAACATCCACCCCCTGGATAGGGTTTTTGCTAATGGTTTGAGCGTGGAAATGCTCATGAATTAGAAGCAGAAGACCCTCATGCAGGGCCGGGTTGACGGTAGCTTTCTTTTTAAAACTAGAAATGGCCTTGTTGATCGAGTTAAAAAGATAATACGTGAAGGAGATCTTACTACCATGGCGAAAATGATTCAGAATCACAAAATGGTGAGTCCTAACCCTATCAAACCTGGGGTCTAGGGTTATATATTCAATGATAGCGTAGAGAACATACCTCCATAGCTTCTTTATAGTATCAGTTACAAAAAATGTCTCTTTCTTTCCCAGCTTGTTCAGCTCTTCAGTGTTTTTCACAAAATCCTTGATTGCATTAGAAGACATCTTCTTGTCTCTGAAGAATTTATGCCCCTCCATCGGAATCCCCATGACTTCAGCAACCACATCCTCAGTAATTTGAAAGTAGACCCCGTTCACCTTAACCTAACCATTATTCCACGAATTCACTATGTTGTTAGTGATCTCAGGATCCGAGCCATGAAGTTTCTCGAAGAAATTTGTAACCCCACCCTTTTCCAGCTCTCTCCAAACTTTGGCCTTGTTCTTCCACTTCTGAACTTCCCCCACCGGCTCCTTTCTGCTCCTCTCACTCGTCATGTTTACCTGATCAACTTCCACAATTCTCATGAACTCTGAACTGTGCAAGTTATTTGCATTCGAAAAAATGGTGATGTTTCTTTTATGATACCCGTGAATATACCCCTTTCTGAAAATAATGGTATTGTCCTTTCGAACGTGTCGAAATGTCAGAGGAAACCCCTTTTGCTGGTGAAAATTACGATGCCAATAATGGCACTTACCATTTATTAAGTAATCTTTATTATCCATAATTGCATTGGATTTGAGCCGTCCTTCCCAAGATTTTATCTTGGTCGATAAGCAACTTTGCCTCCGCCGGAAAATATTTTCTGGCATGCCAGGTCAGATTATTGGTGGTGTTAACCCCTTTATTAGCAAACCAATCAGCGACTGGGTTGGCCTCTCTGTAAACATGAGTGACGTGGACCTTATCAAACTTTGTGAGAGTGGCGCAAGTCTCAGCAATTATGTTCGCAATCATCCACGAGGGAGGGGAAATACCATTAATGGTATTAATAATGTTTTTGGAGTCCCCCTCAAGCCAGAGTTTAGTAATCCCGGCATCAAAAGCCAACTTGACCACCTTACTCACAGCTCTTGCTTCAGCCAGATGAATAGTCTGGATTCCCAGTGGGGAAGCAAAGGCAGCTATTCCCTCCCCATAGCTATTTCTTATGATTCCACCACAACTTGAAGGGCCTGGGTTACCCTTAGAAGCCCCATCAAAGTTGGCTTTTGACCAACCATCTGGGGGGAGAAGCCAGCTAGCATCCTGCCTTTTGAGGTTCCTGTCTTTTTGTTTAGCTATCTTTCTGTCCCCTTCTTCTTCTTCTTCCTCCTTCAGCACTTGGAGATTTTCCTTTATATTGGTCGAGACCTTCCTGCCAAGGATTATAGCTGGCTCCTCTCTGTCTCTAAATATTCTATTATTCCTTTCCTTCCAAATTCCCCAGCAAAAATGGGGTAAAATCCAGTCCGAGTGATCCTACCGACCAGCAATCTTACAAAGACCTTTCCACTGATGGAAAAAATCCATGAGATTATCCGGTTTGCACCAGAGGGTTTCATTATCATGTGTGATGACATTCCACACCTCCCTGGCACAGTCACATAAGATGAAAATGTGATTTCTGGTCTCAGCCTAATTCTTACACAAGGGACATCTACTGGGCATAACATGTCCTCGCTTCATGAGATTGTCATGAGTAAGGATTTTGTTCTGAAGAGCCAGCCAGTAAAAAATGTTGATCTTTAGAGTGAGACCCAGAATCCAAGCCTCCGCCCAAGGGGCCTTCTCTTTTAAGCTCCAAAGGGAATTATAGCCTGAGGCAATAGAGTATCTTCCATTAGGATTATCCCTCCAGACCAGCTCATCCCCCAAATTGATAGGAATCATGGAATTGAGCATAAGCATTATAGGAGTCAAGTCCTCAGAGATGAGGGATAGGTCACTCCATTCCTGGCCATTCCAATAATCACAAACTTTGGACCCAATTTGATCAGTACAAGCTTGCATCCATCTCTCAAAAATAGGGTTATTGATAAGTGGATCTTGGGAAAGCCATCTATCCGACCAAAACTGGATGTCCTTCCCATTTCCCAATTTCCATGATATCCTGGCCTTAGCCAGTTCCCTGGCTTTCATGATCCCATTCCAAATGTTTGATCCTTTTGGGATATCTTCATTAAAAAGGGTGAAAAGAAGAGTGGGTCTTCTAAGGTACTTGTTTACTAGGGTGTCCCTCCATTCACTGGTGCTACTGAAGATCTACCATATTTGTTTAGCTAGGAGAGCCTTATTGAGGTGGGTGATCTTTCTAATGCCCAGACCTCCGTACCTCTTAGGGAGGCAAACCTTCTCCCAAGCAACAAGAGGGTATCTTTTCTTCCCTTCATTACCATTCCAAAGGAAGTCTCTCTGGATTTTTTTCATTCTTTCAGCTATTTTCCCCGGAATTCCAAAGAGACTCAGGGCGTAGATTGGCAGATTTTGAAGAGAAGATTTGACTAAGAGGCATTTCCCCACTTGACTAAGAGAGACCCCTTTCCAACCAGCCATCTTCCTATTGAATCTATCCAAAATACCATTCCAAAAAGACTCCGGGGGTGAGGATCCCAAAGGGAGACCAAGATAGGTAGAGGGGAAAGAGCCTACCCCACAACCCAGAATCCTGGCGATTTTTCTTTGTCTAACCTCAGAGGTGTTGATGAAAAAGAGAGAGCTTTTGTTCCAATTAATCAGCTGACCCGTCCCACTGGAGTAAGTATCAAGAATCTTCTTCAGGGCTCTGGCCTCTTTGACAGAAGCTTCCCCCCCCCCAAGATAGTATCGTCAACAAATTGCTGATGAGTGAAGGGAACGCAATTAGAGGAGGGAAGGATCCCTATGATGCAAGCCTCACGCTTTCTATAGTCTATAATCCTTCCTAAGCATTCAGCTAAAATGATGAACAAAATGGGCGAAAGGGGGTCTCCTTGTCTGAGGCCTCTGGAAGGTTTGAAAAAATTAGAAGGGACTCCATTAACCAGAACAGCCAAGGAGGAGGTGGACACCAATTGAGAGCTACTTTTGCAAACTTTACTGTCAAAGCCAAAAGTCGAGAGGACCTTCCCAAGGAGAGACCAGTCCACCCTGTCATAAGCTTTAGAAAGATCCAGTTTGAGAAACATACCTTCCCGTTTGGATGCCTCAAGAGAGTGGATGACTTCGTGCACCATCTGGATAGAATCCAAAATTTGTCTCCCTGGAACAAAACCTGATTGATGCTGCGAGATTATCATGGGCAAGATCTTGAGCATTCTTAAAGTGAGAACTTTAGAGATGATCTTGTAGAGTAAGTTGCACGGACTAATAGGTCTAAAGTTGTCCAACGAGTCCGCCCCAGGGGATTTAGGAATGAGAACCACAAAAGTCAAGTTTAGCTCCTTGAGAATAGATTTGGCTCCAAAGAATTCTTGGACAGCCTGAACAACCTCTCCCATGATCACCGGCCAGAACCTTTGGAAGAAAAAAGTGGGAAAACCGTCCGGGCCTGGAGCCTTGTCAGCAGGCAGAGAAAAGAGAGCCTCTCTAACTTCCGAAGCATTAGGAATAGCACAGATTTGTTTATTATGGATAGGTTGAATGAGCTGAGGGATACAGTGTAACAAATCCTCCTGGTCCAAATTCGAAAGCATTGGGTCCTCAGAGAGAAGGCTAGAGAAAAAGGAAACAACTTCTTCCGAGATGGTAGATTCTTCAGTTAACAGCTCCTGCCCCTTTCTGATACCATAGATCCTGTTACTAGCACGGTGCTTGAGGGTGGTTAGGTGAAAAAACTTAGTGTTCCGATCTCCTTCCTTTAGCCAGGTGATCCTCGATCTTTGCCTCCAAAATTTTTCTTCCTTATTAATAATGTTATGAATTTCAGACAGGGTCTTGAGCTCCAAAACCTTGTCGGTCTCAGTGTAACCTTCCTTCTGAATGCAATCTTGGATAATAGTTAGATTATCAAATAACTCTTTCTTTTCATGGAAGATATGACCAAAATCAGACTTGTTCCAAATTTTAATCATCCTCTTCACATTGCTAAGTTTTCTGGTGACTCTGAACATGGCTGAGCCCTCCACCTCTATCCCCCACCATTTCTTGATATTATCCAGGAGGTCAGGGTGAGAGGTCCACATTTTCTCAAACCTGAAAGGATGGTATCTCCTGTGCACCAGAGGGGAAACTAAAAGAGAAATGGAAGAGTGGTCCAAACCAATTCTGGGAAGTAGAGATAGTCTGCAGCTGAAGGATTGAAGTCAGTCCGAAGATATAAGAGCTCTATCTAGCCTAACCTGAATGCAATCATGGCCTTTTCTCTTGTTTGACCAGGTAAAGGATCCGTCCTTAAGCTCTATGTCCATAAGGGCCAGATTATTTATGAAGTTAGAAAGATCCTGTTTACTTTCCCAATCCGGAGGCATACTTCCCTTTTTCTCTTTATCTTCTAGCGGTGTGTTAAAGTCTCCCATGATTATACCTTTCTTAATGTCACAATCTTGCACCATATTACCAACTTTGGTCCAAAAGTTTTTTCTATCTCTCTTATTATTGGGGGCGTAAATATTCACTAAAAACCAGGAATCATTGGTGTGCAAATGTTGAACTCTGCAAAAAAGAATGTTATCTTCATCATACTCAGCTACTATATTGAAATACTTATCATTGAAAAGTAACAGCAGTCCTCCAGACGCTCCTTCAGAGTTAGAGGCTATGCCCTTCATGCTATTTTTGAACTTAATATTTTCCATCCTTTCCTTCTTCATTTTAGTTTCTTGGATTAGAAACACATCAGGCCTTTGGTCCCTTATCATATTTCTAATAACTTCTTGCTTGTGGATTCCATTGAGTCCATGAATATTCCAAGATAAGATCTTCATGATTTAACTACTGAGCATGCTTCCTGGATGGTGCGCTGCGTACCATCCTTAATGTTTCTTCTGGCTTCCTCTTTCCTGATTTCATTCTTGTTTTTCCTTCCCACTAGGTTAGATTTGTGGCCGAGATCAGCCTTGGCCATGCTTCTAGTAGAAGGGGGAGATACCGGAGAAGGGTCCCTGCTATTCTTCTTCTTTCTACTCCTGACTTCTGTCCAGGGATTCTCTTCTCCCTCTAGTCCTTTGTCCAGCCAAGCATCAATTCTAGCCAAATCTTCCATTGTCGATGCAGACAGCCTCTCTATGACTCTGTTTACTATTGAAGGGGGGGGACAACACACCGGGTTAGGGTCCTGGGACATGGGTTCCCCCTCCTTTAGTCCTTCCATGGAGTTCGGGACAAAGGATAGTTTCAAGTCATCCTCCTGAGAATCCAGAGGGGGAAGAGTCATATTTTCACCTATCTCCTCAGGTTTCTTCTCAGATTCCTTTGCATTGGGGAGAGGTGTTGAATCTTCTTCCACTCCTTTCTCTTCTCCCCCTCCTACGTTTCCAATCGCCCGAGGAGGCCCTGATTCCTCTTGGGGCGCATTAGGAGCAGTATTTGTTTTTCCTTCTGCCTCTCCATTTGCCTTGACTTGCGATGCTTTTTTCCTCCATTCTTTTTTGGGATCTAGAGAATCTTTTATCCCCCCTTGTGGACGAGCCTTTCCCACCGTACTCTTCCCTTTGAAAAGTGGGCATGATCCAGCCTTGTGGCCAGCCTTCTTACAATGGAAACAAGCAAAAGGCACACTTTCATAGTCAATCTTTTGAGATCTGTTTCCCAGACGAGATTGTAGTTCTAAAACTTGAGGCATGTCCTGGCCTTCGATGACTCCTACACAGATTCTTGCGTAGTTCAATATTTTCTTAGCTGCTGTGACAGGGTCAATGGAGAGGAGCTCTCCAAAGGTCCTGGCTATGCCATCAAAGACATCCTCATGCCAATATTCCAAAGGAAGTTCCGGAAGTCTTAACCAAACTGGAACCTGAGATTGGAAATCATTGTTCAAATCCAAGTTGGATGTCCATTTTTGCAATATTAGGTTGGATCTGCCCAAAGACTAGTTCCCAGCACATAGTATACGGGAAAAATCTTTCGAGCAAGAGAACTCAAAAGACATGAAGCCTTTGGCCATAGCAGTCACTTCTACATGCCCTTTAAGGTCCCATTTTCTCCTGGTAAATGTCCTCACTACATCAATATTAGGTCTTGGCCCTACAAATTTTCCTACCAGAGTGTTCGCCATGCTTAGGATATTGTGGTCAATAATTTCCCTAGGAATTTCCAAAGCAAAAATACCTTTCTCCTTATCAGATTTGTCAATGACTTTTGGGAAAGACGATTTACCTGATGGTTTTATCCCGAATAGATTCGACCAGCGTCCCCATGCCCTAGACGGCCCACTGCCCACATGGGGGGGAGGGGGAATCTTCTCACCTGGATGGGGCATCATAACCCGTGGGTCCCCATCCTTTGAGGCATCCTCATCTTTCCCCTTTGTTTCCTGCCATGCGCTTGTTGCATGCCTTGCTACATGCCCTCCTGCAGACGTGCTCTCATGTCTCCTGCCTTTCTCCAGATTCGAAACAACATGATTCGAATTGCAGTTCCTGCCTACTCCATCCCTCTCTCTCACCGTGCTCATCCCTCTCTATCAATGTGTTTTTTGTTCTTCGTCAGTAGAATTGAGAATTTGTCAAAGGTAACTATATCGCTAGCCAGAATAACACCACCTTTCTAGTAGCAACATAGCGAGGGCCCGATCATTGAAAAAGATGACATTCTTTTAAAAATTTAAAAATGATTGTGAGGATCCCAAAGAAAATATTGTGCAAGCTTTTCTTTTATTTATGTGCAAGTTTTTTTTTATTTCCCGATGTCAATTTTGATGTTTACTAGGAGGTCACTATATCACTAGCCAGGTAGTTGGTAATTTCACTGGTAGCAATGTAGCGACTGGGCCCCAAAAAAGTGACTTGATAAAGTTGAGTTGTGTAGATCAAATAACACAGTGGCATCCTACTGGGCATCTATAAGCCATAAATTCTAGATTTGTCAGAACTCGCTATATCGCTAGTCGAATAGTTAGTTTTTTTTCCAGTAGTGATGTACTGACCCCCCTGAAAGTCACAAACATGCCAAGGCCAAGAACATGTGATGTCATTAAGAGATTAAAATATGTGTGTGTGTGTGTGTGTGTGTGTGTGTGTGTGTGTGTGTGTGTGTGTGTGTGTGTGTGTGTGTGTGTGTTGAGCCAGCTCAGCAATAGCAATACCTAGACCCACTCCCCATGTATAAAACATACAAAGAATTCTAATCGTCAGATCAAGCATGGATCAACAATACTCGTTAACTCACTATGAAGAGATGTACAAAAGTTATGTATAGTGAGTTAGTGAGTGAGGGACCCACCATTTTTTTCTTAAAAGTCATTTCAAATATCTACCACATGATCAAAGAAAAAGCAGTGGTTATCATTAGCTCGCTATGGAAAATCACTCGAAAGTTATGTATAGTAGGTTAGCGAGTTGATGACACATGTCCTTGGTCATCCGTGGGCCTAGTTTGAAATGCCAGCATTGAAGTAAAGGTACAGATGGAGGAATTTTATTGGTTTGACTGCTAGCATGCTAAGAAGAAAGTTGAGTCAGCCTAGTTTTCATTCCTAGATTGTAGGATTTTTCAAGGATCAACGGTGCAAATTTAAAAGGACGTGTGATGCTAATCTATTTTTCTATTTTGCACATTTATGATGAATGCAAGCTTCACTTGTGGGAGAAACAGAGTATAATACAAAATATTGTCATTCATTCCAATCCCACACAAACAAAGATTTCATGTTTTTTGAGCACAAGAACCTGTTGATCACATTGTGTTAAGCCTGGTACAGATGTAAAGTTATTCCTCATCTGTTCGAAAGCAACTAAAAAATTTGGAAGAAAAATAAGTTCGACAAGTCAAGTAAGTACTCATATATAACCTTTGTGAAATCCCAGTTCCTATTATTATGATCAAGATGCCTCCTAAGAAAGCATTTTGTGGGCAAGTTAATTATATGGATAGGAATGTAGACATGATTTGTTAGAATTACTCCCAAAATCCACTATAGAGCCTGCACAAGTTAAAAGGTTAATTTCCTTAAACCCTAGGCTTAAAATTCTTGATGGCTTATATGACAAGGGGAACTGGGTTAGGGATGCAATAACTACTCAAACTAGCCTTGTTTAGTTTAAAAAGTGGTTTTCAAAAAGGAAGTTGTTTGCCTCGCATGCTAACATCTGGAATTTTGATTTGGGAAAGCTAATAGTTCCAAGTGTTTTCATGGATTATGATTTTCTTGAAGCCATTGCCAAGAATTATGACCAAGCTATTAGGGTTGTGAGAAGAAATGATGGTGTGCCTCTGATCTCAATTAGCCCTAAAGAAATTAGAGAGGTTTTTCACCTAGAACCATTGTCAGATTACCATGTGCCAATCAATTTGCCAGAATTAGAGAATGAATACAAAGCAAAAAGAGATGTAATTAGGGGAGTTGCACTAAGGGCACACATTGGTACTATAGAAACTCTACCATCAATTACTACAGCCTCTAGAGAACCTTTCAAGAAGAGTCTTTTCACTACCCAGGCTGTAGAGATATACAGAACCCTGTGCCATGTTTTTGGTGAAGATGAGTAGGATTTCATGCCCATTGGTCTTATGTATATGATGGTTCAAATTACTTCTTTCGGTGTAGATGTTATCTTTGATTTTGCCTCCTTTTTTATTGAAGAAATTCACATTGGTTTAGTTGGAATTGCAAAAGGCAAAGTGGAAAGAAATTTTGGACACTATTCTCTATTATTGCATATGTTCTTGTTCAAGGGGGTGACATATTTTGGTAATGAGATGGAATTGAACAGAGAGGAAAATGGGGAAGTACTGCTAGTCTAGTTGTGGAGTGTAGATATGATATGGGATGCAAATAATGCTAGTTTTGTCAGATTTGATAGGTATTTTGATTCTAAATTGAGATGCCTCATATTAAGTGACAATCCTAGAATCCCTAAGGTACTAATGAGTCTCATCAGGCCTATGGATAGCCCCCATAATTTGAATGTTTCACATAATTGGGGAGATATCATCCCTTACTCTATTTCTACTATTTTTAGAATTTATGGTTTTAAAGGGAATCCTGATGTCTTGCCTTACCAAGTACCTTTCAAGGTAGGAATGGTTGAAGTTTTGGGGCAACTAGGAGGAGTAGAAGAAATGTTTCTATTGAAGAGGCAACTAGGGTCAATTTTCCCTACTTGCATAGTGGCCCATCAGTTTGTGATTACCAAAGGGAGTTGGCTCTTTTTGCATAAAATTTTGGATCAGTATATGATGGTTGTCTCCCATCCCCATTTTTGTGATTCTGGGGGATTTTTTAATTAGACCTTGAGGCATAGGATTAAGCTGGGATAGGTCAAACATGATTCATATTATCTAGAGGACATTATAAGGAATGAATTCTCATTGTAGGAACAAGAAACTAAAAAAGAAAAATGGAGAGTTTACTCTCGGGTCCTAGAATTCATTCATTGTTTTGATCAAAAATATAGTCCTTTACATAATGCTAATACAGAGGTTGATAGAATAAATAAGCTCATGAGTAACTTCCCTAAAATAATGGAAGCTATGAATGAGAAGAAATTTTTTTTATTGATTCTTATCTTGATAAGGCTAGATAAGTCATGAGGAGGTTGGCTTTCACTCCTACCATAGAAGCTAGTCAAATAATTGTATAGAAGAAGCCTAGTTACACTATAATTCAAAATAAGAGGGTTCCTGTAGATAAGGGCAAACAAATAATGGGATCCACTAGTATAGCCCTAGAGGAGGGACCTGATGAGCCTAGTCCCAAGAGGCAGAAGGTAATGAAAGAGGTGAGGCCTCAAGCTAAGGAATATTCACCCACTCAATCCCCTTTGAGGATTGGAGAAGAACAGCTCACAGGTGAGCAAGTTGAGGAGATGGGATCACATGGAGTTATTTTTATTACTCAAGCAGAATTGGATGAAGGTAATCCTCTAAAGCCTCCTCTACCAAGTTTGGACCTAACAATAGCTGACTATAGAGGCAAGGAATTAAACCCTATGTTAGAATAGGCAAGTCATCAATTTTTGGCTGATGATAGTTTTGTGAAATCTAGGGCTTTTTAGCAGTTTGCCTAGAGGGCAAACAATAATATGTTTGAGGAAAAATGTTAAAAGTTGAAAATAAAGCATCCAGAAATGGATGAAGCCTCCATCCAAAAATAAATAAAGGAACAAATTATGCAAGAGTTCCAAAACATTACCCCTGAAGAGGGAAGGCAAATGGTAAAGACTTCTAACATACTATTGTTGCCTAATTGGGATATTGTAGATGCATTGATTTTCAATTCTGTTTCTAATAAATTGGAGTTGCAAGACCCAAATAAAAGGGACCTCCAAGGCACTGCATTCATTGAAGATCAAGCTACATTGGTTATTTGGTCATTAAGAAGAGGATCTAGAGCCATATCATCGCAACTAGATGAGTCTGGATTGATGGGAAACATACTTGTAAGAAGGGTTGCTGATACCTCACATGTATAGGCAGCACATTGGAATGTGGATTCTTCCAAGTTTATTTTGGCCACTACTAAGAAGGAGGAATAGGCTATGTTTGAGTTACAAAATAAATATGAGGTAGTTGTGGATGCCTACAATAAAGAGGTAAAAAATAGAATTGATCTTGAGAACAAGCTATTGGGAAAACCCACTAGGCCTAGAATAACATACCCTCGTCCCCTAGTTGAACCCTTTAAATCCACCCCCCTCATAGAAATACCAAATACACCCCAAAGGCCATAGTATTACACTACTGAGGAGTTTGAGGAAGAAAAGGGTAAACTGTGGGCCTTATATGTAGAGTTGGAGT
The DNA here is from genome assembly GCA_028749045.1 of Cupressus sempervirens. Classification (NCBI taxonomy): domain Eukaryota; kingdom Viridiplantae; phylum Streptophyta; class Pinopsida; order Cupressales; family Cupressaceae; genus Cupressus; species Cupressus sempervirens. Next base: position 645,805,189 of record CM053783.1, on the reverse strand, counting down.
CAAAATATGAAGATAAATCAAGAAAAGCTCTCACATATTTGGGGGACGAATTTGAATGGCCACTAATTCATGATCAGTTGGTCAGGGTAATCAATATCTAGGAGGAGTTGAAAGCCAATGATGAGGCTCTAAAGCCTATTGTAAATAAATGGGTGAGAAGGGAGAAAGAAATGACATTTTTGTGTTTCTCTATTATAAATAATTCTTATGATCAAATTGAAAAAATAGTTGATATTGTTTTTGATCTTGCTAATTTTGACAATAAAAGGATTCATTTACAGAAAATAATAGTAGGCTACTTGAACAAGTACAAGAGCCAAAAATTCAGTTTGTTTCCTTATGCCCTAGATAAAAGAAATAATTTGAAAAGAAAATATGAATGGGTGAAGGAACTTGATGATATTTTTTGTATAAGGATGAACAAAATTGTAAATGAAACAGGGCATGCATGGTGGGCTACCACAATGAAAGAAATGGTGAAGGCCCAAATATTCTTTGATTCTTTAAAATAGGAATTTGTTGATATTGATAATGAGGTTGAGTATATATTAAAAAGACAAAAGGATATTTTGTAATTCAATTGGCCAAATGACACATTGTTTGACAAGTCAATTGCAGAAATAGCTCTTAGTGAATAGTTTGATGAAGATGAAACTGACAATGATGAGGTGTGGGGTGAGGAGATCTAAATCATTGACACCATCACTACTAAATCCCAACTGGAAGAAGAAGACAGGAGTAATCAGTCACTTTCAATTGTAGGCCCGGGACCACAGGATGTTGATACAACTAAAGAAGAGAAAAAGGTAGAAGTTACCCCCACCATACAAAACCCACAGGTGGAGGTTAATGTGCCATCATCAAAAAAAACTTCATCGTTGGCTAATTTGGAAATTGCATACAAAGAGGGATCAAAATAATAGCCAACTCAACATGGATATCTTCTATTACCCACATTTTTGTCATTTTGTGATAGGTGTATGTAAATATTTCTTGTAAAGGACACTTGTCATTTTCTCTTAGCCTGAAGCTTGTTGCATCTCACACTATATAAGTGAGATTCCAAGGCTAGAGAAAGGGTCTGATTTTTATTGTTTCTAGGTGATATACTTAGTTTTTTCTTGGTCCAATATTGGAGCAAGTTTGTGATGTATTTTCTCTATTAGTTCTTGAGAATACATGAATATAGAATGATCTATGTGTCTCTTCTTAAGGTCATTCTGAGTTTATTGTAAATGTATACAATTTTCAAAGAAAATAAATACAAACTATGAGCTATCCCCATATTAGTTCTTTCTAAATTTTGTCTCCTTTTGATTACTTGGTTATCTTGATGTTGTATGAGTAAAGGCTTGTGTAATTGAATGCAATCCAATTAGGTTGTATATATGTTCATCACTGCTATTAGTTCAATGGCATTCAGTAAAAGCTTTGATGAATTTGATAAGGTAGCTACAGTAGTAAGAAGGATTTTTGAATTATGAATTTTGATAAGAATTGCCGATAATATTTGTTGTAAGGAAATAAATTAGATCTAAGGATTTGTAGTAGACTCTGAACCCCAATGGATTACGCGTTGGTCAAATTGATTCAGTTGGAAGATAAATATGTCATAAATGGTTTTCAAATGTAGAATTATAATCAATTTTATTTTTATTTCATGAAGATTTTCAAATTTGGCCTGTACTTGTTTGCATGGAATGTTTTAGCTTCAGTTAGCCACTATTGCTAAGAACATGTGTAGATCTATAGAAGAATTTTTTGCCAGATCTATTATATGGGATGTGTTTATCAAATTGTCATGAATTATGCATGTATTTGATGATTTAAGTTGAGAATCAAAATGAAACTAAAATAATCCTCATACAGTGTTTCCCAGTCTTGAATCATCCCTAGGTATACCCACCCTGGTTTTGCAGAGCCTAAAGAGCAGAAAACCACCCTTGGTTTTGTTGAAGTTGGGTCCAAATGGTTTGCATGTATAATTGTTAATAGGAATTGGCTAGTCCTTAGATTGTATGAGTGATGTCATTTTGGTATTGAGCATTATGTTTCTTAGTAGTTTTAACACACCAACAGAAGTGATGCCCTGTGAAAGGAAAACCCTATTAAAGGTTACAACACACATTGTTAAATGTGACTCGTTTAAGGGATTTCAATCACCCTATTAGAAGTGAGCCTTGTTAGAGGACTTTAGGCCATTCACTTGGAGTGCCACCTAGTTAAATGGTATTCAAAATACTTTTAGGTCAACCTTAATCTGAAAGATTTACCCTAGACTGATACAATTGTTAGAGAGTAACAGTAGAGTTGTGATCTGATACAACTTACAACGAACTCTTGTATATTACAGATCTCTATTTAGAGCTCAATTCTTCTTGACCTTTGCACTTTGTAGTTCTGATAGCTTGTTCACCCTACAAGCATTCATCTCCTTAAGCCTTCTTTCTTAGCATGCCAATGCAGTCTCTTTTAGGTCACTTAATGAAGCAAAACCTTTTCTCTCTTCTCTATGCTCTCACTTCCTCGCTTCTTGCTTCATGACTAGACATTCCTTTATATAGGAAATTAATATGCTTTTCCATTTTCTATCATCCATTTTAGGGTTTGGATGGATTAGGTAGGATACAATGTATCTTCCCTATATCTTGTATCTCTTGTAGAAACTTCTCCTAGATTTCATTTGAATTTTCCTAAAAAGTGGTTTACAACAATTTCTATGCCACCAACTCATCAACCTTGTCTTTCTCCAAGTTCACAAGTTTCAAGAAAACAAAATTGTTAGCTTAGATTCAACAAATCTTTAATCTTTAACATAATGTAGCAACTCAACATTATCAACCTTCTCATACTCGGCACATACTGCATTTTTTGGCATCAACTATAAAATCACTCCACATCAACTATCTTGCTTGGCATCTACTAGAATTTTATTTTTCTTAGCTCTAACTAACTTTCTTCTTGTTTTGCACTAGCTTTGCTCTGCACCTACTACCCACTTAGTCAAGCTTGACAAACAAACTTTGTGTAACTTGTTCTTCTAAACTTTCTTAGTGTACCCAACGTTTGTAACCTTAAGTAGATTATCAATACATCATGTCATCACTATCTTAACTGATCCTTGTACTTCATTACATAATCATAGCTCAACCTTTCCTCTAGGTGATTTTGTTACCTCTTATAGATAAAATCCTCTTCTTTAATCAACTAAGTGAAAGTACTTGAATCTTACCAGCAAATAGCAAGTTTGACATTAGTGATAAAATAATGATTGAAACACATATTATGCTTCAACAATCTCCCTCTTTCAATAATCTCTTTCAAGAATGATATTTTTAGTCATATTTCAGCATTATGGAAAGTGCTAATGTGAGAATTGATGAGAAGTTAAGAGTACAAGAGAGAATAATTGATTGCAATTCAGATGAGGGTAAGTGCACAAAGTTGTGGTGCCAAAAGGGGGGTATAAGTCGACACCTTTTCCTAAAATCTACAAATTTTGAACTTCAACAAGAATTTGAAGATAGTTACGCTCAAAATTTTAAGATATGAAAAAAACAAAAGTTGTAGTCCTTTGAATCTAGTTTCTAAACTACTAATTTTTTTCCAAAATGGTTTAGTTTTAGGTCCACAAAAAAGGGGGCCACAAAAACTGGTACTGTTTATTCCAAAAAAACATAACACAGTACAAAGTGTGGCCCCCCTAAAATTTTAACTTCGTTTTTGAAATTCTTTAATCACTTTGGTCAAAAGTTACTTAACACTATGTAGTTTCTCCCAAATTTTTTGGGTAATTTTATAATGTGTATTTTTTTTAATGAATTTTTTAACTAGACACATCCCAAAAATGTGAAATCTCTATGTGCTCCCCCTGTAAATAATTGAAAAATAATCTAAAATCAAAACTTTTTTTTTCAAAGTGTAGAATGGAGTCTAGTTTCTAAAAAACTAAGTTGTTGCAAAATTCGATGAACGAGCTAAAATCTATAGCCCAATTAGTACATGGTGGTTTTTGACAAAAAATGAACATACATTCAAAAGAAATTATAGATGAAAGGTTTGAAATAGTTCAAATTAAAAATAAATAATATGGTTAGATAGTTAACACAGAGACCTGTAATGCTATGTAACCTGATCTTATCGATACCCAACCACGAGGAATCTTGAAGGGAAGCATAGAAGAAAAAAAATCATTTTTGGTATGTTTGTTGGAAGGCACGTCTCAGACCTATTCTTAAACTCCAAACCTTTGGGTTGGATCTCCAAGGCAAAACCAAGCCTTAGGCTTGGGTTTAAATAAGCTTTCAATAGTGTGCATGCCCTATAGTGTGCATGTGTTATAGTGTACACGTGTTATTTAAACATGATTTCTTAGTAGCACGTGCGCGCTATAGTGCACATGCACTATTGAGACCTAAATTGCATAAGAGAACTAGGTGGGAGGGGGATAAGGGAATGGCTATGTGTGTGTGAGAGAGAGATAGAGAGAAAGTAGGGGATGGGAGAGGGGAGAGAGAAAGTGAGAAAGAGTAGGGGTGGCAAAGAGAGTATAGGATGGGAGAGAGAGTACAGGATGCGAGAGAGAGGAAGTGTGAGAGAGAGTAGGGGTGGAAAAGAGAGAGTGCAGGATGGGGGAAAGAGATTGAAAGTAGGGGATGGGAGAGAGAGGAAGTGTGAGAGAGAGTACAGGTTGGGAGAGAGAGATTAAGAGTAGGGGATGGGGGAGAGAGAGAGTAGGCAATGGGAGACAGAGTGGGAGAGGAAGAGTGAGAGAGAGGAGGATGGAAGTGTGAAAGAGAGAGAGTATGGAATGGGAGAGGGGGAAGACAAAGTAGCTTGAGAGAGAGTAGGGGATGGAAGAGAGAGTAGGCGATGAGAGAGCAAGTGGGAGAGGAAGAGAAAGGGGGGATAGAAATGTGTGTAAGAGAGAAAGAGAGAGAGAGAGAGTAGGGGATAGGAGAGAGTGTGAAAATGTAAGAGAGAGTAGAGGGTAGCAGAGAGAGAGAGACAAAGTAGAGAGGGAGGGAGAGAGAGAGAGAGAGAGAGAGAGAGAGAGAGAGTAGGTAGTGGGAGAGGGAGTGGAAGAGGGAGAGCGAGTGAGAGAAAAAGTAGGGGATGGAAGAGGAGAGAGGGGGGATGGGTGTGTGTGTGTGAAAGAGAGAGAGAGAGTAGGGAATGAGAGAAGGGAGAGAGATAGAGAGAGTAGGCAATGGCAGAGGGATGGGAGAGAGAGAGAGAGAGAGAGAGAGTAGACGGTGGGAGAGGGAGTGGGAGGGAGAGAGAGGTGGAATGGAAGCATGTAAGAGAGATAGAGTAAGGGATGGGAGAGAGTAGGTAGTGGGATAGGGACTGCGAGAGAGAGGGGGGGGAATGGGAATGTGTATTTATTCATAAGAGAGATAGAGTAAGGGATGGGAGAGAGTGTGAGAGTTTGAGAGAAAGTAGGAGGTAGCAGAGAGAGCTCATACAAGATGGGGGCGAGAGAGAAAGAGAGAGTAGGGGATGGGAGAGAGAAAGTAGAGAGGGAGAGAGAGTACTTGAGAGAGAGAGAGAGATAGTAGGTGGTGCAAGAGGGAGTGGGAGAGAGAGAGAGAGGGGGGATGGGAGTCTGTGACAAATCTAGAGAGTAGGGGATGGGAGAGGAGAGAGAGAGAGGGAGGATGGGAGTGTGTGTGTAAGAGAGACAGAGTAGGGGATGGGAGAGAGTGTGAGAGTGTGAGAGAGAGTAAGTGGTGGAAAAGAGAGCTCGTACAAGATGGGAGAGAGATAGAGAGAGAGAGAGAGTGAGATTACAGGATGGAAGAGCTTGAGAGAGAGTAGGGGATGGGAGAGAGAGAGTGATAGTAAGGGATGAGAGGGAGAGAGAGAGAGAGAGAGAGAGAGAGTAGAGAGGAAGAAAGAGAACTTGAGAGAGAGAGAGATAGTAGGTGGTAGGAGAGGGAGTGGGAGAGGGAGAGGGAGAGAGATAGGGGGGATGGGAGTGTGTGTGACAAATGTAGAGAGTAGGGGATGGGAGAGAAGAAGAGTGGGGGGATAAGAGTGTGTGTATCTTTGAAAGAGACAGATTAGGGGATGGGAGAGAGTGTGAGAGTGTGAGAGTAGGGGGTAGCAGAGAGAGAGTACGACAATGGAGGAGAGAAAGTAGGTGGTGGGAGAGGGAAAGAGAGAGGGGGGATGGGAGTGTGTGTGTAAGAGAGACAGAGTAGGGGATGGGAGAGAGTGCGAGAGTTTGAAAGAGTAGGAGATGGGAGAGGAGAGAGAGAGTAGGGGATGGGGGAGAGAAAGTAGGTAGTGGGGGAGCGAGTGGGAGAGGGAGAGGGAGAGAGAGAGGGGGGGAATGGGAGTGCGTGTGATAGATGTAGAGAGTAGGGGATGGGAGAGAAGAAGAGTGGGAGGATAAGGGTGTGTGTATCTGTGAAAGAGAGAGAGTAGGGGATGGGAGAGAGTGTGAGAGTAGGGAGTGGCATAGAGAGAGAGTACGGTGGTGGGGGAGAGAAAGTAGGCAATGGGAGAGGGAAAGAGAGAGGGGGGATGGGAGTGTGTGTGTAAGAGAGACAGAGTAGGGGATGGGAGAGAGAGTGAGAGTAAGAGATGGGAGAGAGAGAGTAGAGAGGAAGAAAGAGAACTTGAGAGAGAAAGAGAGAGATAGTAGGGAGTGGGAGAGGGAGAGGGAGAGAGTGGGGGGATAAGAGTGTGTGTATCTATGAAAGAGAGAAAGTAGGGGATAGGAGAGAGTGTGAGAGTAGGGGGTGGTAGAGAGGGAGTACGACGATGGGGGAGAGAACATAGGCAGTGGGAGAGGGAAAGAGAGAGGGGGGATGGGAGTGTGTGTGTGTGTGTGTGTGTGAGAGAGAGAGAGAGAGAGTAGGGGATGGGAGAGAGTGTGAGTGTGAGAGAGTAGGGGATGGGAGAGGAGAGAGAGAGTAGGGGATGGGGGAGAGAAAGTAGGCGGTGGGAGAGGGAGAGAGCGAGGGGGGATGGGAGAGTGTGTGAGAGAGAGATAGAGTAGGGGATGGAAGAGAGTGTGAGTGTGAGAGAGTAGGGGATGGGAGAGGAGAGAGAGAGCAGGGAATGGGGGAGAGAAAGTAGGTGGTGAGAGAGGGAGTGGGAGAGGGAGAGAGAGAGGGGGAATGGGAGTGTGTGTGTGTAAGAGAGACAGAGTAGGGAATTGGAGAGAGTGTGAGAGTGACTAGGTGGTGGTAGAGAGAGCTCGTACAAGATGGAAGAGTGAGAGTAGAGAGGGAGAGAGAGAACTTGAGAGAGAGAGATAGTAGGCAGTAGGAGAGGGAGTGGGAGAGGGAGAGGGAGAGGGAGAGAGATAGGGGGAATGGGAATGTGTGTAAGAGAGACAAAGTAGGGGATGGGAGAGGAGAGAGAGAGTATGGGATGGGGGAGAGAAAGTAGGTGGTAGGAGAGGGAGAGGGAGAGATATAGGGGGGATAAGAGTGTGTGTGAGAGATATAAAGAGTCGGGGATTAAAATCAAAATTTGAGTTCACTGTGTTGGGAAAAATCACATTTTAAAATTTGTCCTCCTTTTGCACAATTGATTGGTCTTTTGACACTTAATCTTTGAATCTTTCTGAGGCATTCATCATTTCTATTCTCTTCACCTCTCTTCTATCTTCCTTCAATTTCATTTCATTTCATCTTTCTTCCCATTTTGGCCTATTTTTTGTTGGTCATAGTTTGTCAAACTAGGGCATAGCTTTGTTACTTAGTGGTCATTCTTTGGTTTTAATCTTTTATCTATAATTATGGAGCTTGCTTTGTCTCAATCTAATCATATCTATCTCATTGTTGAATTTCCTCTATCTCACCTTGATTTTGATCCTAAGGGGTAAGGAATATGCTATCATTACTTTCTATTACATATAATTGATTCTTCTATGGCTATCTATCTCTCTACAGCATATGCTCAACCTTTTCATTTGCTCTAGGTTTATTTCTCTCTTAGTGTTTAATTTCACTACTAATTTATTGTACATTTAGGATCAGCTATTTCTTTGTGCTTCATTCTTTGGAGACAAATTTATCTAATAGCTTGGCTTCTTCATTATTTGACGTAATGTGTTCCTAGATTGATCACACATTAGTCAAAGAGTGGCAAATCTAATCACCCAAAAATGGTCATCTAAACAATGTGCCTCCTTTCTAGCATTTTTTTCTTAATTTATGCATTGCTTATTCTTGATCAAACCATCTCTCTTCTATTTATTTGATTATAACCTATTCTTTTACCACTTTATCCAAAGTCTTTTATTTAATTGAAATAACTTACTCCCTTTTACTTAAATAAAGTCCCCAAAATCCCACTTATCCTAAGTGTACACATGAAAAGCATTATTCATATTTCTAAAATAAAATAAAAGTCCTTTTGTCTCACATAAAGGGCACATTTTTCTATGTGAGAGGAATATTTATTTTAAAACTATCTTTAATTCTCCTCAACATATTTTGCCTTGTAAATACCACTGTTAATCTTTCTTAGGTGAGATTCTTGTGAGTTCATGAATCATGGATCACTCAGGATGCATTCTCCACCCTTGATTATGTCTCTTTTGCCTCTTAATCTCAACCATCTATTTTTCTTTAAAATGAGGCTCTATCCTTATTCTCTCAATCATACACTCCCATTTTATTTTTATGTTGTAATTTTTCTTGGTGGATTTGGATATTCGAAGGACTTGGAGAATTCTTGTACTTGCACTCTCATACTTGCATCATGTAATTCTTAGCTTAGCCTTTCTTTAATGCTCTATATTATCTCACATAACTTAATTATGAGAAATTTTAATACTCTCATTCTTGTTAGATTAGCTTGCATCTTGAATTTATTTACCTTCGATCTTGCATTTTCATTGCATCCACTATAGATTCTTGGATAGTAGCATCCTTGCTTTGTCTTTAACTCTTCCATTCTATGGTGCACCTTGCAAGGGTTTGCATAAGCTAGGTTCATTTGAGAGCCACTATCTCATAGATCTTGCATGTCATAGATAAGAAGTTATAAACCATCTCTTGAGATGCTCTTCATCATGGGTATTCTCAAGTATAACAGTTTATAGAACTGTATCCTCTTTTTGGCATACACCTTGTACTGCATCATATGGTATCAAGGTGTAGGTTGATCTAATTGTGATTGATTTGATCATGGTTTGATCTTGGTGGACTTGTTAAGGCTTGCATTTACTTATGAGGTGGAAAATCATGGTACTAGCTCACAATTATAGAAGACTGTTTCAAGTTGTGTTGGTATTGTATTACATACCTGTTTATTCTTGTTGGTGGACAAATCATCACATTTTGAGGTAGTTGCACCTTATTGTGATTCATTATGTCACCTAAAAGGATGAATCTATAATGTCTCCACTGTTAGGGTTAGTTTGGGACAAGTAATACCTACAAAATAATTGTTAGAATCATAACAATAATAAAACTAAATATATTATTCTACCATATAATTTAACCCCAATCTTAAGGATGTCTCCATATCAGACTTTGTAGCTCATAGCTACCTTATCATCTTCATAGGAGTGCACACCTTAAGATTCTTCTTGGATTGGCATCATCTATCCAAGGCCAATCACATATGCATATGTTGACATCATTAGAATATTCTAGCACATTGGTTCTCATTCATGGTGGAAATGGAGATCTTAATATCTCACATGCTCCATGGTTCGAGTCTCATTAATCTCCATGGTGTGAACCCCATGAGCTAAAACAATATTATCCTCATGTATGATTCATTAATATGAATAAATTCATAAACATAATTAAAAATATATAATCCATAAACATGCTTTTCTTACCTTCTTCTTTTCCAAGAGTTACAACCTTTTGTAATACAAATCCTTTGAAAAGTCACAACACTTTATAGTTATAATCCTTTCAAAAAGTCACAACACTTCATAACTAAAATCCTTTGGAAAATTCCCAATACTTTATAATCACAATATTTTTAAAGAGTCACAACTATTCATAATTATGACTCTTTCGAAAATTCACATCCTTCCAATATCATTGATACCTTTTTAGAAAGTCACTTCCTTATTTTCTTCATATTACTATCCTTATACATTTTTCTTTTTTGAACTCCTATCTTCTCCTCTTCTTTTTCCCCTTCTCTAAAATCACATATTCTTCCTTTAATAACTTAATTTTAAGGATTCATGTCAATTTGTTGAACATTTCTTGATTTTTCATTAGATTTAGTTAATTTATAGCATCCTATGTTATATTCTTTATTTACTTATTTGTGCTTATTATTATTTGTTATTAAATTCTACTTAGAAAGTTGACATACTTTCTACAACATCATCTCTTGTATCTAATTTTATTTCTTTATTTACTCATTGAAATTTTTATTATGTTTTAATTATTTAAAATATCATACTAAATATTATTTCATTGATAATATAGACTAAATAATTATTATTTCCTATTTTTATATTTTAGTATTATTTTTAATATAACTTTATTATTATTAGTTATTGAATAACGTTTTATGATCTAATTATTATGAAAAAACCATCTTAAAATGGAGATATGAAAAAATCCTAGGAGGTTGCGACATATTTTTGAAAAATTCAATACATAGATGAGGAAGATGTGTAATGCCTAAATGGCTTGAGAAAGAATACTGAAATAGAGGATGAATAAGTGGAAGTTGTTAAATATTTGAAGCAACTTAAGTAGAGATTCATGTAGAAGAAGAAGAAAGATTGTTGAGAGATATGGCACAAGTTGGTAAGAGACATAGAATGGAGGTATCAAATTATTCTCATTGTTGTATCCTAAGGAATTGATAGATTGGATTTATGAACTTGAGGATTATTTTGAGCTTGAAAATATTGTATATCCATAGAGAGTTAGGTAAGCACAAACTAAGTTGAAAGATAATGTTACCTTATGTTTGACAGAAATGTAAAAGAATAAAGAATATAATGATGAATGTAAGATTAGAAAATGGAAACCCATGGTTTCTAGATTGAAATATAAATTCACTCCTAAAGATTATGTCCTTGAATTGTTTGAGAAGTTATGGAACTTAAAATAGAAGGATAAGTTTTTGAAGGAATATACTAAATAATTTTACAAGAAACAAATTAGGTTTGGACATCATGAATCTTCTAAGAAAAAGGTTGCAAGGTATGTTAATGGTTTGAAATTGAAAGTTTGGGATGAATTGAGTATGCTAAAACTTAGTTTGTTGAAGATGCTTATTAATATGCATTAAAGGCAGAAGATAATTTAGGAAGAAATCAAGGTAATCAATCAAAAAAAGTAGATAAGGGTAATCAAATAGTTTATGATAAGAAATATGCACTCAAAGATACTTATTTTAAATGTGGTAAAGATGGACACTAAGTTTTTGAATGACTTGGTATGAGGATTGACAAACAAAACTTGGTAGTACTAGAATACCAGAAAGTGGAAACTTTTGATAAGTTGGAGAATCTCTTTTGATGAGAAGAATCATGTTGGATAAGCATCTTATGAAACCAGTGCAAAGAAGGGACTTAGTCCAAACTATTGGTAAGTCTAAAGGTAAAAGTTGCAAAGTTATTATGGATAGAGGTGTTGCTAATAACCTTGTTTTTTGAAGAAATGGTTAGGAAACCTAGGTTGAAAATATTGAAACATCTTACTCCTTATGGTATCAGTTGATCATTGGGTGCAAGTTAGAGAAAAAAATTTGGTTAATTTTAGTGTTGGGCCTTTTAAGGATAAAGTCTTATGTAATGTAGCAGGCATGAGTGCCTATCATGCTTTACTAGGAAAACCTTAGAAATTTGACATAGGAACTATACATGATTGTAGAATGAATATTATTATAGTTAATAAGGATGGAATAAATTTTGTTTTGAATCCTTTGAAGGATAAAGGAGGAAAAGAAAAGAGCCTGAGTGTTTTCCAAACTACAGTTTGAGAACTATGCTTAAAGTTATTGTTGACAAAAGACAACCTGACTTAATGAAGTTATCTTATCTTGTAAATAAGAATAGAGAAAAAGAAAAGAAATCTTCTAATCAAATGAAGGAATGCAAAAGGTGTGGTTAATTTGATTATGGAAGTAGTAGCTGCAACAAATTTAAGATATCTGATGGACTACTTGGTTGAAATAGTAAGTTTGGACAAACCTTTATGTTGATTGATGAAGAGGATTTATGGATTAAGAATGAGCATGAGATTTATGTTATGAATCCTCTTAGATATTCATAAGTCCTTATGGAACATATTTTCTCACCTTGGATGTTAAATGTAGGAACTTCCTTGGATTGTTGCCAATAATGTATCCCAAAAAAGGTATTTTCTTTGTTTTATGTTTTCCAGTTATCTATCTAACAATTTGATGAACACTTGTTTGTCCTTTCCATATCTTGTGGGCTTGGATTCTTATTGTGGATATATCATGACTCATTATCCTAAGTGCACAAAATTTAATATTACACTTGGTGGAATTTACGCTTCATCTTGTCAGGTACTGATTTCCTACATTAATCTTCATACAATGCTTGGTATTTATTTTGGAGAGGTTCTATATTTAAGAGATAGCCTACACACTCTTGGATCTAGATAGTTGGATAATATGTGGACCTATATATAAGGCAACTAAAGGTTTTATAATGTATTATGTATTTGTTCATTAATTCATTAAGGGTTAGTCTTATATTGTATAACATATTTCGTATTATTGGAGATTATGGACTCAAAGCTAACGTGTGTGTCTTGGTGACTATATATGTAATGTAACTAAGTTTTGTAAGGTAGTATGGATGAGTGTACTTGATAGAGAAAGATGATATCTTGATAGTTATGATTTTGTTCTATAATCTATAATATGATGGCATGTATATGGTTTATTTGATGTAATTCAAGATCTATTGTTAATGAAATAGTTCACTTTCAATTGTTCTTCTTCTTTTTTGTGTTGTTATTTGCTAGGGGCTTGGTCATATCCTTTGGAGATATACCTTCCTTGTACTTCATTAGGGCTCAATATATGACTACTTCTCTTTTAGATCACTTCTATTGTTTCTTTTGACAATTCTTGTGTTCATACAATCATAGTTTCTTGTGATTCGATGCAGAAGGATATTCCTTCTCTTCTAGTTATAGTTCCTTGCGATGGATTCTTGCAAGATATTGCACATTTTTTGTGAATTCCTACATTTAGGATTTGGAAGACATGGTTGATGACATTCATCTTCTCATTGATGAATTTGTTGTGAGGGGAGAATTTGACCCTCAACATTCTCCACTTGATTCTTCTTTTGAGTTTGGTATGGTTGTGGATCCTTTGATGCAACATTTTTAGGTCTCTTTCAATTTAGGGAAGACATTTGAGTCTTTGAAGATTGGCCTTCATGAGTCTCAAACTTCACTTGAGATGTCACATTGCATGGTTGATCATACTCATGTGTTGTAGATTATTTTTTAGTTTCTTGAGACTGCATACATTTTAAGAATTCTTCCTAGAGATTGGTAAGGATTCTTTGATATGTTAGAGTGGGGTTTTTTTTGCACCAAAAGACCAATCTATCAATGCCCAATACAACCACTCAACTTATAGTACATAGGAGGTGGTTAAGCCCTTATCACAAATCCCAAGGGGAGCATTGAACAAATTTCCAACAATCTCCCCCTCAACATTACCTGAGGGTCTGAGGATTCAAACCTATGATCGAGCTCTGATACCACTTGTTAGAGTGGGGTTGTTGTTGCACCAAAAGATCGATCTGTCAATGCCTGATACAACCACTCAACTTATAGTACACAGGAGGCGGTTAAGCCCTTATCACAAATCCCAAGGGAAGCACTAAACAAATTTCCAATATGATACACCTATGGAATTTTTCTTCCTAAAGGGAGGAACTTAATTCAATTTTCATGGTGTAGTTTCTATATCGACCCTAGATCATCTACCATGAGTGCACCTTCTACATTGAGAGAAGGTTTCTATTCTTCTCTTCCTACCTCACATTTTGGGACATCTTTGTCTTTGGAATTTGATCACAATAAGTTACCATTGGCTCCTTGCTTGTCACATTCTTCTAGGTATGTTCCTAATTGTTTTATGGCATCTTCATCAACCAAGGACATGGTGACAAATGAGCACACTTCAAAGAAATCATACTTTATTTGGATTCTTCTTCCTTATTCTTATCCATGATGGCAATCCCTCTTGCACTCATACTTGATCTATCATCTTCCAAAGGGGAGAAATGTTGTCTTTAGCATTGGAATATGTTTTTCCTTCAATAATTTGATATTCTTGTAGGAAATCATTAAGGGGATATCATGTCTCCTTGTTTCCTTCCTATGGAGGGATACTTGAATATATAGATATGATGTATATTATCATAATGAGAGGGATTGATTGCTCCATCCATTAATGCATCTTGCTTATTTACATCTCTATTTTTAAGGGAGGGTTTTTTCCATGAGATTTCTCCCCCCCCCCCCTCTCTCTCTCTCTCTCTCTCTCTCTCTCTCTCTCTCTCTCTCTCTCTCTCTCTTCTTTATGAGAGATTGTTTGGTTTTTCCATATTGTACACGGGTACCTAACATAGCCTAATAGTTTGGACCCATCATGCATTTTCATCTAGATTTGTGAGCTTAAGTGCATTCTCCTAAGTTGCAATTAGGAGGGAGTATTGGTGTAATTAAATAATATTAATTACACCTAAAGTTTAAGTTTAGTTAGGATAATGAATTGGCATATTAGATTTTATGTAGACACATAGGATTTTACATTTCTTTATAGCACGTGGTGTTGAAGAAGTCCACTTGGGAGGAGTTAGTTGTCATCTCATACCTCTTTGTGTGTGAGATCAAACTTTAGTGTTCCTATCATATTATCATTCTCATTATTATGCATACTTTTTTGTACAATGGAGGATGATCCACCTTTAGTGGACATGTGATTACACCTATTGTGATTCATAGATTATCTAATTCATCACTCCTAGTTATCGTGCATTCCCTATATATTCAAAAACATCTACAATGTAAGCCAATGGGCTTTATATGTATATTTTAACATCTTTGAATTCAATCAATTCATTATCATATTATTTGTCTATCTCTCTTGTGCTATCTATTGAGCTTCTAGACCTTGGCATTCCATTCTTTTCCTTAGGCAGTTTCTTACATGGTATCAAAGAAATATCAAAATTATTACAAGATTGATCATGTAATAGAACTCAGTTAAGTTTTTTCACAATGATTTTAAAAATAATTTGGAATCATATTTTATTTAATCCCTAATTATTGAGTTTGATAACATAAATTAATGGGAATTATCCAAAATACACTTTGATTAAGATGATGTTCCTTTGTAAAATCCATATGATGAAAACATTGTTTTAAAAATCTTGTTCCATGAACATTGTGTATTTTAATATCAAATTGATTATTTCTCATTGCCAATAGAAACTAAATTTGAAAATCTTTTTCCATGAACATTGTGTCTTTAATATAATTTTTTTTATTTCTCAATACCAATATAAACTTAAACTCTCATTAATTTAATCTCTAATGAAAGTGTAGTATAAGTTTTGAGTGTGTGCTCAAAAATATGATTGTTGCACATTATAAATATTGAAAATTGCATAATGAAAATAAGACTCAATTTTGATATTTAGCTAGTAAGTTCCCCTTTAAGGTTGTTTGCAACTAGAAGTTGTCTTGCCCCTTAAATAGTTACTAAAGAAATGGTTTTTAGCTAAAAAAAAGGGGTTTTTAGATCGTAATTTATATAATGGCATGGTCCTTTATTGATTGTATACATGTCCATACATCATATAAATTTTGTGCACCATACCCTCCTACATTTATTATATTACCTATATCTACACAATAGTGTATGTTTCATTTGAGTCTTAAAAGAAGGCAAGATGTTGGTAGTGACTTATACCATTAAATATATGGGCTACCATCATCTTTCTTAATTATGGTGACATGAATGACTCAACGATGAATGTTATAGTTGTTGACACAACCAAGCTTTCCCTAAAGGGAAGAAACCTATAACATTCCTACCCAAAAGCAAAGAAACAACAAACACAAGTAAGAAAAGTAATAAAAAGAAATATTCAAAGAGCAGTGAATGATGTGATTCAACAATTACAAATATGATTCTTAAAATTGTAAGATTTGACACTAAAAATTATGAAATGTTGTGAGAAATGTACTTCTATTAGGTGTTCAAGAATAGTACTAGTATTTTGTTGTCTACAAATATGATTGTAAAATTTACAAATTGGTTCTCAAAACTAGGAAATTCTTTGGGAACTCCTTTTTAATGTTATCAAAATTGGTTGTACTTTTGATACACACCAACCTACTTTAGTTATTCAAAGACATTACTATAATTTCTTACTATCTTTATTGATTTATATTGAGGTAGAGCTTTGAGAAATCTTCGATTTTGTAAAGCATAGTTGGAAGGTATTTTCAACCCTAAGGGTCTCTTAAAGAAAGTATTCTTACCATATGGTTTCTATATAGTAAAAAATTAAGAGAGTTCCATACAGATTTATTTTATAGAATGCAGGTATTGTAACAAGGAGATCGGCAGTGGTACAACTCCATTAGACTGGTGATATTGAAGCAGAATATGTCAAGATTTTATATATCACAAAGAACCATTTTTTAGATTTTTGTATGGATTTTAGTATGATTTTTATGTTCTAGGTCAGGTATGATATTGTCCATGAAAGCTAGATTTAATTCATGATGGACTTATACCTTAATCATCAAGACCCCCTTCCTTTGAGTTGAAGCACAAACCTCAATTTCCTCTCCATTTTGGAACCTTACCATTATTTATTCTATGTAAGAAAATTGGCATTCCTCTTTCAATACATGCCTTTCAATAACTGAAAACTTCACAATTCTAAATGGCTACGAGGCATTAACTGCATTTTTTCTTCTACCACATGTATTAAGCATTTTATATTTCTTATATGTACTAAAAAACTATTAACCTATTCAAATTTAGTGTAATTACTGTATAAAGATATGCTTCTACTATTTAGTATAGTTTTTTAATAGCTTTCTCTTGATGTGGATATAGCTTCCTCTTGAATTTTTTATTTTACAATAGATAGCTTAGCTAAAAAATTAATACAAAAGTTGCATTTATGAAAACCATATAGTGCTCTATTCTGTTCTTATATTAACATCAAGTAACATTCAGATTGTGCAATAGAAGGACCATTGAGTTGTTTATATACCTAGAAGTGTGGCATGACAACATTCATTATGTTATATTTTGATGGACTAGTTAGGAATTGAACCTAAGATCTCCCATTTAATAGTGAGAATATGAATTTGTGCAGCCTGCATGAAGAATCTCAAACTTGTCTGGCTCTTCCAATTTGTAATGCAGTGAGTTGATTTCAAAGAAAGCTCTAGGCACTCCATTGCAAAAAGATAGTGTGCAAGCTAAGGTATGTCTCCAGTCATTCATTGGTCTCCATTACTAGGTATGTCTAAATTCAAGTATACTAAACATCTTTTTCTAGCAAACAATTTCTGAAAATAGGATAACTTGAAGGTGGTAGTGGTACATGGAAATTTTGTAGAAAGTTGTCCCATAGTTGAGGGTATGACACTTGCAAAATGATTATTTGTGCTCTATCACTCTAAGAAGAGAACAATTAACAAGAGTAGTGAGAAAGGGTAATCAAGATGGTAATGGCTATCCAACAAACTAAAACTTAAAATAGAAAAGGAGGGTTTGAAACAAAAAAACTAAGTATTCTCCTTGGTGAAATATGTGTTTTAGACTGTTGTTTAGAAGTTGTCATTTAAGAATGTTTTGAGCATAGAAAATTAATTTAGACAATCCAAATTGTTTGTGATGTTAGTATGGTGGCAATAAGAATTATATTAATCCTAGAAGACTAACTTGTAGTATTCAAACTAATGTGATGACAATAAGACAAATAGGAATTCTTTGAGTCACTGTAGAAAACTTGTAGCAAGTGATTCTAGTAGTACAACAATATAATTTTCTTGTAGACAAGAGGGTACACATATAACCTACTCTTGTAAGAAGTAGATAGATGTAAAAAGAAAATACTTTATATATGCCCATAGGTATGTTTTTTATTAAGAAAATGAGCAATTAATGGGTGTTGACCCAAAGTACAATCAGACCTCTAGAAACCAATAACAAAACATTACTAGTGCCTAATAATGAAAGATGTCATAAGATCATATCTTCCTATGTCAAAGATAAAGGTCCACAAGTGACTGACCCACCAACCATGGTCAGTGTTGTCACTAGAAATCTTGGGACAAGCCCCCACAATAGCTTCATACTTAAACCAAAAACAACAACAAAGGACTAGAGTGTTCCCTTTAAAATTGTTAGCAATCACTTGATCATAGGGAAAAGAAAAACTAAACATCATCATAACAACAAAGGGATAAACTCAGGTCATTCACACTTGTAAGAGCCCTAAACAAAAATATAAGACCAAACAAGACTATACCTGCAACCTTGACAAACACAATACAAATCTTCCAACCATGGGTCCAAGCAAAGCTCAACCTCCAACTTTGGAAAACGCAATCAAAAGTCTTCCAACCCCCCAAAAGCTCCCACATCACCATAATAACAAAGAGAGGATTGGGGAGGAGGAAGACCAAAGCCCAGAGGTAAGAGTTTCTCCCCCTTCTTCTACTAAGCAAGCTACTAAAAGTAGCGCAATTACACAACATCTCGATAGGAGTCTCCTCGGCTTCCCATTGCTCAAATACAATCTCCACCTTAATAGGAGATTGCTCCACCTCCATAGGAGCTATGAATGTAGAAGCAAAGAGGAAGACCCAGGCCACCCTTGAAAGAAGTAACACCCATCTCCACACCAAAGTGTTTACATGCGAAGTCATACCTTCTTCACCACGTGAAGTATATTGTTGAAAAATGCCATGTCCATCTCAATCTCTTGCAAAATGAAAGGGATGCTTGCCAACAATGGAAGGAGAGTACCCATTGAACCCATTCACCACCACTTTCCCCTGGCAAACACCTACCTCCATAAGCTTTGCCCCCACCTCAATAGCATTCTTCGCCTCAATAGGACACAAGAAAGTGAAGGAGAAGACTAGAGGACACCTCCATCAAGGACTAAGGGTTTTGCAGGGGATGAGAGATTTGACCCATCTATTGAAGGTATAAAACCCCTCCATCTTGCAACACGGCCCCAAACAAGGAAGGCCCTTAAAGGCCTCCATAAATCACGACAACCTCCAAACAGTAGAGTTTTGGGTAGGGATAACCCCCACATAGAAAGCTCTTGAGAAAGAAGAGATAGTAAGGCCAACAAGCACCAATCAGTAGCACCAAAGACCACCAACAGATCTTGGGAAAGCAAAGATGGCAAGGCAAAAAAACCCCAATATGCTACACCAGAGATCACCAACGCATCTTAGGAAAGCAAAGGAAGTTGGGAGAACAACCCCCAATCTGTTGCAACATAGATTAGCAATGCATCTAGAGCAAGGAGAGACAAAAGGGCAAACAACCCCCAATCTTTTGCTCCATATACTACCCACCCAACAATGAAGACACCAGCAAGATCCATCTAGGTCTTCATCTTCATTAGAATCTACCTGCAAAAAACTGCAGCCGCTCCAAACCCCAGCATGACTTTGCCTAGCACAACCCAAGTCCAGAACTCTATCACACATTTGCACAATCTAGATTTGCCCAACATAGCCACAATCCAAGCTCTCGACATAGATTTGCCCAAAACCAATCTTGCCAAAACATCCCAAGACCCCAAAAGGGAGATGTGGGCATTTCCCATCATCATCGTTTTCACTATCCTCCCCTTGGCCACCATCTCTTCCCGTTGAAACCCTAGCACCGCTCGCTTTTATTGAGTGAGAAGGTTGTTATTTTATGCCCAAGAGTATGTTAACATTGAAAAAAAAAAGATATTACTTCTTTCGAAGGAGTTAGACTTATAAACGGTTCATCAAATATGATAATATTTCAATAACCGTTAAATATGAAATAAGCAAAATTTCATCGAAGTTAGTCATTGGTTTTTAACTACAAAAGAGGGATATCCAATGTATAGTCACCTTGAAAAGGCTTGAAAAGGAAGATTTCTTGTAATACATTTGGATTAATAGAGGAATTGTGTAAGGAACACTTTGATGCAAAGAAGCATAAAAATTCAAAACGGAACCGAGATAAATAATAATAAATAAATAAATAAACAATAAACAAAGATAAAGAATGGCAATTCTCCATACCTTAGAGATCCAAAAAGTAATTCGATGAAAGAAAATCACCTTGGAGGATTGGCAAGTCATGTTGAATATAATTGAGAAAATCATTATCGAACATGGATGACTACGAATATGATAACTGTGCAAAGTTGCACAATCTACCATTGAAGTTCCCCCCACACAATACAGCAATGGTTTAATTATTATGGTTGAATATATAAATTATTAGGAAAGGCCCAATTCATTGAATTTAGGAAGATTGGTATCATTTCTAAAAACAATTGTAGTAGTGAAATTGTATAAGTTGCAAAAGGGTATATCTTTTGATACAAAATATAATGTTTGTTGAAAATGTTTAGACAACGATTTCGCATAAGCTAGGTGCAAATTTGAAATTCTAAATATCCTATACCTCCTAGCAAGTGGGCAAATGAAAGTTGAACTAGTCAAAATGTTGTATAGAAAAAAATGTTTACATACATAGTTCATTCAATAGACTTTATGTCATAATCCTACAATTGTGAGAGTTGGAGTTGTAGTAAATTTGAGTGTGAAGGGTGTCAAAAGACAGATTTTGCAATTACATTGTAGATATACCGAAGTAAAAAGCTGATGTGAAATGTTACAGACAAGGATCGTGCCGACCAAAGAAAAGGGAAAATAATTTTTTGTTGGGTGATTTGATACTAGCACACTTGAGAAATGGAGGTTTCCATTAACATCCATTAAGAAGATTTATCCATGTAGAATTTCAAGCCAGTTTCCTCAAAATTCTTATGAGATTAAACTGCCAAAGCAAAGGTATTTCTCTAATGTATAATGTGACAGATCTATATACCTTCCATGTCGAAATCTAAAGATTGGTACATATCTTTACAATCTTTAATGTCCAAAAATACACATTAAAAATATTAGACACTGTAGAACTCGAAGCCAGTTTACCCTAAACGCTTAGAAGATTAAACTGTCAAAGAGCATAGGTATCACTCTAATTATTAACGCTACGGGTCTTTATCCTTCTCATCTAGGCCACTAAATTGATGACACTGAAGGCTTTGATTCTTGAATTCAAGACTCAAAAATCCCAAGCAAATAAGAATACAAGAGAAGCTTCATTCAAAAGATGTCAAGCAGCTAAGGTAAGGAATAAACCGTATATCTAGCCGAATGGAAGAACATGGAAGTATGCAATTAGGTTCGATTCAATTAAAATGAATCTTTTGGCTGAACTATAGAAACTTTTAATTATGTTTAATAAGGCTGCCATAAACTCATTTTTTCTAATGGAGTAGCTCATGTTTAGATTTTGCAGGCATAACACAGCCTTTTTTCATCACTTGGTTGCAAATAGATTCAAACAGTGGTATAGCGTAAAGACAACTCAAGGTTCTTCCAAAAGTGAATCAATTGTTCACCCAAAGATGGTTCTTTTATTAGCACCAACCCATGTCGTATGAAAGTTTAAATCATGTAACTTTCTAGAGAAAATCTTACATAGATTTGTGGA
Source organism: Cupressus sempervirens (assembly GCA_028749045.1). NCBI lineage: Eukaryota > Viridiplantae > Streptophyta > Pinopsida > Cupressales > Cupressaceae > Cupressus > Cupressus sempervirens. The sequence continues at coordinate 645,783,421 of CM053783.1, read as the reverse complement.
GTAGTCAAACAATTAGGCAATTGGACTTCTACTTGCTAACATTGTGGTTAAATACAAAGTGGATGCCTTTCATTCAAAAATGTCTTTTTACTTCATTTGATGACATTAAAGTTGTCAAAGAGGTTCAACTAATCAAATCCCAAATCGCCCTGATTGCCCTTATATTATTCTATGTTGTTACTTCAAAGTCTTGGCAAATTGCCAGATATTTTTACATCATAAATATTTATACTAAGAGGTATAAGTAACAAGAGTTAATATGATTATTTTAACTTGTGCCTTCAAAGAAAAGCCAAAGTCATTTTTAAACCCTGCAAGGCACTTCAGATTACTTTGATGCAACCATAGAACTAAAGCAACCACATGACAAACTAATTTCTTACAAAGTAGGTCATAACACTGTTTTGAGACCAAGCTAACACTTTCAAGTTGCAATGTGCATATAAATTCAATATGCCGCCTCAAAAGCCTACCAATATCACGCATTATATAACTATTTATAGAGAACATTGGCATATCCACCATAATATCATTTAATAGCATACACAAAAATTGCATGTATAAATTCCAGACTGTTGAATTTCATCATCAAAAATTACAGTCTTAATTAATGAACATTAAATAATGAAATTGGTGAATGGTAATATTTTATTGACTTGTGTTGTTAGTAACAGGCAGCTCTTAGAAGTGCCAAACTATGTTACAGTTGCATTTGATAACTACAGTGGTCCAATTTGGATGAACAAAACTTTGAGACTGTTCTAATACAACTAATAACCTAAGCCAAGCGTGTACACAAACACCACTAATCATTGCATGGGGTATCACTATACACAAATTACAAGATATTACTACATTAACTCACTTTTACAAGTCTCCAATGTCAAATTCCTACAAGGTCTTTGTATAGAGTCCACCTTCACTTTGGATCACTAAATCTAGAGTTGTCAAAATAAAGAGTGAACAATAGTTGATCAAATTTCTGTACAATTCTATAATTATACCCAAAAATTGCCAGAATGCAAAGTACAAAATTGCCACACATATATAGGTATGTCCACAAATCACAAGAGAGTAACCTTCTACAAGTATGCCAGCTGCAAAAAGAATTAAAAAATTAAATGAATATACTAGAAATTCTGAGCCAATAAATACATGTTTTTACAATGAATTAAATTTAAATAAAAACTTCCACTTTTTGCTCCTATCCCAGTTATGACAAAATGCTTGCATTTCAAGAAACTGTAACTTTAAGTCAATTAACAAATCATATTCAATGTAAACGGTTAAGCTAAGCCATTATACAAGTTAAATTACAGAATGGTATCAGATATTTCAGGAATATAATCATGCTGATATCAAAACTATAACGAAAGAGAAAAAACCATAGAGATGGCATTCAATACAAAACCAAGTGCGCAAAGATTGAGAAGTTAATGCCTAAGGACCCTGTACATAATACTTTCTCAGAGACTGAGGATTAATTGATCTTTCAAAAAATTATCTTGTCTTCGAATTCTTTTAAAGAAACCTAAATAGTCAAACTTTTAAGTTAACAGCTACCATAACATGATCGTGAATGTCAATTGGCCTCTCAATGGCAGTCCACCGCTCAGAGATCAGAGTTCCTGATTTTGAAGGCTGAAACATATAATATTTTTCTTTGCCGCTCTCTGTCTCATATCCTTTCACAAAAATCTTGTCCTTCCATATGGTACCACCATGTGAAACATACTCCCACATTGATGGAAAATGATCTATCCGCTTCCATACATTTTCTTTCCAATCATATTCCCTGACTCCCTCTTGAAAGTAATATAAACAACCAAATGCAGCTACACAATGATCAGGAAACCATCCCATTTCCCACATATCTTTTAATGTTGCCCATGCTCTTGTATGTGCGTCAAATATTTCGACATCACAATTATATTGGTCTATCACATAAAACTTATCATTTTTGAAAAATCCTTGACATTCAGTCATATCTTGTTGCATCTTAGGAAGAATCTCCCATATGTCTTTCTCAGCATTGTAACACATTGCATTTTCACCACCAGAATATCCTCCAGCAATATATACAAGTCCATCATGAGGGGATACAGCACAGGCAAATGAAGAATGGAACATAGGCATATCAGAGCCCTGCTTCCATAAAGCGGAAGAAAAGTCATAGACCAAAACAACCTTAGTAGGCATATCCGTATCTTTTTTGTAAAGCCCCATAAAAATCAGTTTATGGTTGGTGGAAACACAACGAGAGTCTCTCAAGTCAAAACGATACCCAATTGGGAAAGACGAAGCTGCATCCCATTTATCTTGGAGTGGATCATATACAGTCACCACTTGACCAGGTTTACAATATCGAGCTGAGCGAGAAGTGTATGCTTCCCATTGCCCAGGCATATGATATGCCTCTCCATCCAAATTCTCAATCAAACATATAAGCTCCTCAGACATCCCAAATCTTATTCTATCTTGATAAAACTTATGATTGTCAACCATAGCATTCCAACTTTTGCAAACAGACATAAGCTTGTAATGGGATTTATAAGTGACTCTCATCAATATTTCTCGGACTATTTCTTCTGGGAGTTCCTGAAATCACAAGTTAATTCTGAACATTCAAAATTTGACAAAAAGCTTCACATTTGAAAAAAGCCCACAATAAAAATAAGTATCTAGATTTTTTTATCCAATTGTAAAATTATATTTTTACATATACAGAATATCCAAATGGTTTATAAATTTACAAGAAACATGTTAAAAACATTTAAAGAATATATTCTTCAATAAGATCTATTATATAGGATTATATTCTTCAAGTTATGCACATTTATTTAGCAAAAAAAATTCAACAACAATTCAGAATCTATTTATAAAGATTAGATTGGATGCCAGTAATCTCACAGTTATTGGTTTGAAGACTGCTACAACTTCATTGGTCAAAAAAAAAGTGTTGAGAGAGATTTGAAGCTTGTTGGATCGTTTTTTATTAGCATTCAATCCCAGTTCTTTACGTGGTGAAGTGTTAAGGCATAGGCGCTTTCTGGGCTGTTGCTCATTTGCTTTCTCTTCCACTTCTTCCATGTTTCTTGATCCACATTCCTCCATATTCCTCAAGCCTCTGAAACTCCACCAATTCAAGAAACATATATTTTAATAGTCATTATACAACTAATGAAATAAACATTCTTAGTCTTAAGTTGTTTAGCTAGCACCTACACTGTTCAAGAGTGCAGCATTAGACAAATCCAGTAGCAGACTATTCATGGACACTATAAACAACAAAGGAAGTTATCCCATATTTATTATGAGAAACAAATTATTAATTTGTTGCACAACTAAGGCTCCAAACATGTAAGTAATGTCAATATCCAACTATAAAGTCCTGTAAAGAACCAAATTTTTCATTATATAGGATTATTGCATCAAAATATTGTGCAAGCACATAGGCAATTGTTTTTATAATGACATTTTTGTCTTGCAGATGGCAACAGTGATATTGTTGGCTTCATCAAGAGTGTCAGTTCTACTTTCGGTTTGTCGATTTGGTTTACCATTTCTTCCCCAAAAAATTTTCACTCCTATGCTTATATGTACCTCAACTAGAATGCCAAGAACTGATTTACAGCCTGATCATTAGGAAAAAACAGAAGAGAGTTACAAAGAATGAACTTCTATAAGAAATTAGTGGAATCAAAAATCCACTATCATTTTAAGCATTGTAACTTCACACATAGCTTACAATACATTTGTAAAGTACAATCTCTACTACAATGCCTAAATTGGGAGTAGGTTGTTGATACCACCAATTTCTTCATTTCCAAGCACTTGACTCATTTCAATTACATAGATATTTAATTAATAAACCATTCACATTCCAAAAAAATAGGTAAGATTTCAATATGTTCTCTCTGTTTACCCTACCCAACTATTTTGTGAAGTATATATCTGCTACAGTTGTGTAAAATCTTGCAAAAACTTTTCAAATGGTCTGTTAAAAACATAAAGAACACTGTTTCAAATAGCTGAATAGTGAGAATGGTGTAGGTAAATTGTGCAAATACAAGATTACTGAACCCAACCACATCCTTCCCAAAATGAACATTACTTATTTAAAAATAAGCCAAAAACACAAATTTATTCAACACAAGTTTCAAACAAACACAAAAAAAAATTTTAAGCGCATCTACACCAAGTAATCAATCAGCATTTCCTAGGACCAAAAGCTTATCACATCTCTTCTTACAAGAAGCTTCACCTTGAACCCTTGAACCCCTAATTTTGAATTCTCATTGTCTTCCTCCATAATGGAATAATGAGTCTGTTTCTTAAGTTGTTTAACTAGCACCTACACTGTTCAAGAATGCAGCATTGGACGAAGCCAATGGGAGGTTATTAATGACAGTATCAACAACAAAGCAGTTATCTCATATTTTATAATGAGATACAATTTATTAATTTGTTGCACAACTAGGGCTCCCAAACAATGCAAGTGATGCAAATATCCAACTCCAATGCCCTGTAAAGAGAACCAGATTTTTCATCATATAGGATTTACTGCATTAAAATATCATGCAAGCACTCAGGCAACTTTCTTTTTAAATGACATTTTTATCTTACCAATGGTAACAGTGGTATTGATGGCTTCATCAAGAGTATCAGTATTATGTTTGATTTGTCAATTTGGTTTACTAATTTTTCACGAAAAGATTCTCACTCCTATGCTTATATGTCCCTAAATTAGAATGTCAACAACTGATTTAGAGCCTAGTCACTAGGGAAAAAAGGTAAGAGTTAACACATTTGAACTTCAATAGAACCACCTTGTCCCCATAAAGCAGAATTTCATTAACTTCGAATTTATCTAGGGCATGACTGGTTAAAAAGTCTCACTTTCCTATGGGTTTGTATAATTTAAATAAACATATTATTAATTGAATAAGGTCAATGATCTAACGAGAGGATGAGTGGGATTAAAAATGTGGTTCTCAAGATAAGAAATCCTCAAACATGAAGAAATTAGTGGAATAAAAAATCCACTACCATTTCAGGCATTGTTGCTTCACACATAGCTCACAATATATTTTGTACAATATGATCTCTACTACAATGCCTAAAATGGGAGTAGGTTGTTGATACCACCAATTTATCATTTCCAAGCACTTGACTCATTTCAGTAACTTAGATGTTTAATAATTAATAAACCATTCACATTCCTGAAAAATAGGTAAGGTTTCAATATGCTCTTACTGTTCACCCTACCCAACTATTTCGTGAAGTATATCTCTGCTACAGTTGTGTAAAATCTGGTAAAAACTTTTCAAATGTCCTGTTAAAATCTCCTTATGGCAACAACGCAATCAGACTGAGGGTTTACATTATCAAACTGAATAGTGAACATTTTTCTATTGATAAAGTTTGAAAGGACTCTACCAACCCTTATTTCTTGAAAAAGAATGTCTGATTTTGGGTATGAAATGATAAAGGATTCATATCTTGCATGAAATAACAAAATATATATTAAATCATTCTACAAACCTAACAGAGATGAGCCAATACAACAGCATGTTTTAAGAAACAAAAACAGAAGCATTAAATCCTTGATAAAATTTGACATTACAAAGCTGATAGAAACTGAAAAGGACCTAAACTAGAGTACAGGTGTGTCCTCTTGTGTTGACTGTAAGTCAGAAAGAGTTACATGACACTCAGGAATAGTGCAAAACTAACCCAACTACAGGAAAAGATAATTCATATTTGTGGTATCCATTTGATTAATTCATTCAAGAATGAAAAGAAAATGAGATAATGGGTGATCAAGAAAGGTTCATCATACAAGACTAACTAGCAGTTTCGAGTACAATAGCAAGATGTGTAATATGAAAATGAATAAGCTCATCATATTAAGCATTAAGGGAATCAAGGAGTTAAGAAGGAGTCATTAAGAACATTGCACTATTTGAGAGTCATTAAGTCTTATTAAGGAGTATTGAGTCATTTAGGAATTGTGTTAAAAGGTCTTTAGTGTTTGACTCCCCAAGGCTATGGTGCAGAACTGTTATTAAAAGTTATTAAAAGTTAATCAAAACTGTCACCCAGACAGTTAGGAGAAGTTGGTCGGTTCCTTAGGGGATTAGGCAGTTTAAAGGTGCCAAAGGAGTCTATAAAAGCATGATGTAAATGAGTTTCAAGGATATGTATTGAGGATTTAAGAAAACTTTGGAAAATCAATAAAAAGACAGTGTTTTCTCTGCCACTGCAGACAGTCACAGAACAGTGACATTATATTTTGATTGTCTTTTGATTCGAACAAGTTTTGTTCCATTTCAAGTTTTCCTTTAGAACATACAAATGTTTTAGAAGGTTTTTTTCAAAAGTTCTTTCCATTTGAACAGGTCCTTTGTAAAAGATTTTGCACAGCAATTTAGTGACTGTCACTGTCACGTGACAGAGAGTTAATTCTCTAAGATTATTTAAAGTTTCACCTCTCCCACTACTGTAATGGAGATGTAACTCGTGGGAGAGGCTGTCAATATGTTAAATGTATCTATATAATGATGTTTTGTGCAGAGATATGCAGGAATGTGCAATGAGATTGGAGAAGAAGGTCTCTAGTTGAAGACAGAGTGCTGTTTGAGAACACTAGATGTTGGGACAGTTATAGGTCTGGGGATTCCATCCAAAGGAGGGCTATGTTTTATGACATGGAAGGTCATGTTTGAAGTATCTGAAGGTGTTGGATCCATTGGAGGGATCAGAAAATGTTTGGAGAGGTGAGTTTGATGAAACCCTAGGCTTAGACACCTAGGAAGGAAGGGTTTTCTAGTTGGGTAAGGAAAACTTGATGGAATCTCCAATGAATTTGAAAATCCTTTGTTTAGGATGGTGAGACAACTCTGTTTTGGGTTTATAAGGTTTGGGAAGGTGATCTACTAGGGGTTGCTTTGTAACAGGAGGGTTAAAAGAGGGCTAGTTGTGGAGCAGCAGTCATGGTCCTGGCATTTGGTCCAAAAGGAACAATATGAACCTCTGAGATATGTTGTGTGGTGTCCAAAAGGGTATCAGGAAATGGTCTTGTTTTTTTTGAGTGTTTGGGAAAAGTGAGAGAAAATAGTGAAAAGCTGATTAGGCAAGGCTAATTGGGAATAGGCCTAGTAAAGGGCAAGAGTTGGCTTTTGGTATCAGATAAAGAGATGAGGGTTTGGAATCCTCGAGAACATATTATTTGATGTTAACTGAGGTGTGTGAAGGTGGAGGAATAACTTGATTGAAGTGAAGACAAGATTTGAGCCTATTGAGGCATTGAGGGAGTAATAGATAGCTTGTTGAAAAGATAGCTTAGATGTATCCAATGGATGGATTGAGGGACAAAGGTTATGTTTCTAAGATGTAGAGCCTATGGTGGCAAAAGAGAATGATATGTGCACTCTGATATGGTTGAAGTTGACTGGACCAAGGTGAATGATCCTATAAAGAAGCTTGATTGTGTTGTGAGAACTAAAGGAAGTCCCTCTGATTATGAATAACTGAAAAGTCCACCTAGGTCTCTACATCAGGTGGTATCAGAGCATCAGCAAGGTCTGATTGAGAGTTGATAAGTTGCAGGTTTCATCATCTAGGAGTCTTTGTCATCTTTAATGCACTGGTCCCTTTGTTGAAGTCTTGGAGTGTCTAATTCTTCCTTGAGTGTCCCAAAGTTGAAAGGTGTATTAGAGGTGTGCAGAGATTTCTTGGTGAAAAAGGTGTCTGCTAGTTGTATTGTGGAGATATCTGTGGTTTTGAAGATGGGGCTTACAACATCTGAGAGGGAGTTATACAAGGAATTCAGGTGGCTAGAAGAATTTATCTTTGGTAAGAAGAATAAAAGGGAGAAGCAAAGACAAGAAGAAATAAAGATATTGAGACAAGGCATAGAAGCCTATTATGAAAGGAAAGAGAAGTTTATAATATGGTGGGAAGATAGGTTGAAGGAAATCTACAAAAGAGAGGAAGAGATAATGAAGAAGCTGAATAAGTTAGAAGAAGAGATGGAGTACCAAGAGGAGAAATGGTATGATGATGAGGAAGAAGAGAAGCAAGGTGCAGAGAATGCACAGGAGAACCATGATTTATGGCAAGAATATGAAGCCATGATGGAAGAATGGGAGAGTAAGAGTGGAAGTGAGGGTGAAGAAGATAAGAGAGAAAGTCATTGATCCTTGGGAGGACATGGCCAGTAGAGAAAAAGAAACAGCAAAATAAAGTGAGGATGAGGAAAAGTGAAAGTGAATTAGCAGATGGAAGAATGGATCAACATGAGATCTTGTTACAGACAAACAGCATAGAAGAGTGTCCATTTAAAGGACAAGAAAGTGCAGTGAGCAACAATGAAGTTGCAATGGAGAGGAGTACCTACAATAATGGAGAAAACACATTAAACAATGAGAGGGCAGGCAATAAACTGAAAGGTACAATGTTTTCTGACAATGAATTGCAAAGTACAGTGATTTGGGATAGTGGATTACAAAGGACAGATAGCAAGGACAGTGGTATAGTCTGTAATGACACAAGGCAGCAGGGGACTGTCTTTATTTGCAGAGGACAACAGATGGTAGTGAGAAAGGACTGTGGAACAGTCATTAAACAGCAAGGTTCTGTTGGCAGGGACAATAAGCAGCACATGGAAGTGCAGCAACGGACAATCAAAGAGCCATTGAAGGAAAGGGTGAATAGAAGGAGCACAAGTTGGCATAAAAAGATGAGAAGAAAGGATAGGAGATTAAGAAAAAGACACAAGTTGATAAGTGTTGGGCCTGCTGTTGTAAAGGTCCTGAATGAAGATAAACCATTTATGAAGGGTGTTGATGCAGTAAGTACCCATGGAAGGGTAGAGGACATGATGAATGTAACTAAGGGATTTGTTGTCATAAAAGAAAAATGGCAGGGAGATGGTGGTAAAGGAAGTGTGGACACTAAAAAAGAAGTTGACAAGCAAGGAGGGAGTATGGTGAACCAAGCATATGGTTTGGTGAATGAAGGAGCAGTAATATTTGTTTTTTCTAACGATTTGGTTGCAGGATTGCAGGGTTACTACATGCATGATGATGGTGCAGACCATGGGTACATCAAGAGACTAGTGGAAGGATGGAACACTTGGAATCAACCCAAGGTGTTTGTTTGTAGGTACATGAGGACAAAGAACAAAGGATGCATTATAGTTGCAGGGTCTGCTGATGGAGTGCTTAGAGACTCGAAGAAAAGAAAGAAGGCTACCAATCCAATGGGACTTGGATTGCTTTGATCCTTGGGAGAATGATGCAGGAGCATCAAGGCCAAGGATGAGGACACAAGAAGGCACTAAAGGCAACAAGATGTGAACATGACCATGATAGGTCGTTGGTTGTAATGAGACCATGAAATGGTCCTTCAATATGTTTTATGATCATTATGTAGGCCTAAATGGCATTATGGGAATTAGAATGTACCTAGGGTCATTTATGATGTTTCAAGGGCAAATGGAATCCTAGAAGGTATTAGGATGGTTAAATGTGGTCAAAAGGTCATGATTAGCATATAAAATGCAAATAAGTACAATGTACTCAGCAAAATATGTCAAATTGTCAAAATGCTAACAATAAGGGAATCAAGGAGTTAAGAAGGAGTCATTAAGAACATTGCACTATTTGAGAGTCATTAAGTCTTATTAAGGAGTATTGAGTCATTTAGGAATTGTGTTAAAAGGTCTTTAGTGTTTGACTCCCCAAGGCTATGGTGCAGAACTGTTATTAAAAGTTATTAAAAGTTAATCAAAACTGTCACCCAGACAGTTAGGAGAAGTTGGTCGGTTCCTTAGGGGATTAGGCAGTTTAAAGGTGCCAAAGGAGTCTATAAAAGCATGATGTAAATGAGTTTCAAGGATATGTATTGAGGATTTAAGAAAACTTTGGAAAATCAATAAAAAGACTGTGTTTTCTCTGCCACTGCAGACAGTCACAGAACAGTGACATTATATTTTGATTGTCTTTTGATTCGAACAAGTTTTGTTTCATTTCAAGTTTTCCTTTTGAACATACAAATGTTTTAGAAGGTTTTTTTCAAAAGTTCTTTCCATTTGAACAGGTCCTTTGTAAAAGATTTTGCACAGCAATTTAGTGACTGTCACTGTCACGTGACAGAGAGTTAATTCTCTAAGATTATTTAAAGTTTCACCTCTCCCACTACTGTAATGGAGATGTAACTCGTGGGAGAGGCTGTCAATATGTTAAATGTATCTATATAATGATGTTTTGTGCAGAGATATGCAGGAATGTGCAATGAGATTGGAGAAGAAGGTCTCTAGTTGAAGACAGAGTGCTGTTTGAGAACACTAGATGTTGGGACAGTTATAGGTCTGGGGATTCCATCCAAAGGAGGGCTATGTTTTATGACATGGAAGGTCATGTTTGAAGTATCTGAAGGTGTTGGATCCATTGGAGGGATCAGAAAATGTTTGGAGAGGTGAGTTTGATGAAACCCTAGGCTTAGACACCTAGGAAGGAAGGGTTTTCTAGTTGGGTAAGGAAAACTTGATGGAATCTCCAATGAATTTGAAAATCCTTTGTTTAGCATGGTGAGACAACTCTGTTTTGGGTTTATAAGGTTTGGGAAGGTGATCTACTAGGGGTTGCTTTGTAACAGGAGGGTTAAAAGAGGGCTAGTTGTGGAGCATCAGTCATGGTCCTGGCATTTGGTCCAAAAGGAACAATATGAACCTCTGAGATATGTTGTGTGGTGTCCAAAAGGGTATCAGGAAATGGTCTTGTTTTTTTTGAGTGTTTGGGAAAAGTGAGAGAAAATAGTGAAAAACTGATTAGGCAAGGCTAATTGGGAATAGTCCTAGTAAAGGGCAAGAGTTGGCTTTTGGTATCAGATAAAGAGATGAGGGTTTGGAATCCTCGAGAACATATTATTTGATGTTAACTGAGGTGTGTGAAGGTGGAGGAATAACTTGATTGAAGTGAAGACAAGATTTGAGCCTATTGAGGCATTGAGGGAGTAATAGATAGCTTGTTGAAAAGATAGCTTAGATGTATCCAATGGATGGATTGAGGGACAAAGGTTATGTTTCTAAGATGTAGAGCCTATGGTGGCAAAAGAGAATGATATGTGCACTCTGATATGGTTGAAGTTGACTGGACCAAGGTGAATGATCCTATAAAGAAGCTTGATTGTGTTGTGAGAACTAAAGGAAGTCCCTCTGATTATGAATAACTGAAAAGTCCACCTAGGTCTCTACATCATTAAGTCATTATACCATCAATATACCTATCATTGCTAAATCAGATAGTTATAAAACGCATATAAGATCATTGATATACAGATGCAGATAAGTCTGTAGAAATGTCTACAATCTACATATAAAATTACCCATTATAATTTATGTTTCTAAAATGTACACAAAGACCAAATAAGAATACCCAATAATCTAAATCATATGGTCTTCTTGTCTTTTATATTTCTTTATTCACTCAAGACGATTGAATGATTAATATAGACTGATTGAATTAATTGAAGAATTGATTGCAAGTTTGTTTGATTCCCAACTGATGTTTGATGAATGATAGAATGATTTCCTTTGATTTGACAATTTGATAGTTAGTGAATGATGACTAAATGAATGTTGTAATTCATAAATTGAGGAGTGATGATTGTGTGTTGATTTAATATATTTGGAAGTGATGATTGGTAAATGATCATAAAAAAAATTTCTTCTTTTATATATTATTCGTGGAAGGTTCAACACCTGTCATAAAAATTGAATCACCACTTTAGATTAATATGTTATTCCCCAACTTTATCTCCCTTGGATGCCCTCCTCAAACGAAACCTCTTCTTTATATCTTACAATGTAAGAGTCACTTCTCTTCACCACATGTGCCCCTTGCATTGGTCACAGCCTTTCACAGTTACCACCCTTCAAATAAGGTCAAACTCTTCATCATTGTTGACCAAATGAAGGTACTTCCTTACTATCTTCCCCTTCCTTCTTCCATCAATCCTTCCTTAATTCCTATGCCCCCTTTATGCATATCAGAACTGTCTTATATCTTAGGCCAGAATTTACTATGGTTATCTTATGATTATCCGGTCTTCCATGCCTTCAAAAGAAGTCTTTCCCCCCTATTTATATCTTCATGATGGGAGAGTCAAAACCTTTCATTATTACAACTCTTCATCCATTATGCCCTTTGAAAGAGTCGCAACCTTTCATAGCTACCCCCTTACGAAAGAGTCGCAACCTTTCTCAATTACCACCTTTCGGGAGAGACACGAGCTTCCCCTTTGAAGAAGTCACTTTCCTATTCCTTCTTCTCCATTAATTCTCTCTTGATTCACCTTCAAACTTTGTCATCTCTTTATACTTCTCTATTAAGTTTGCATCGACTTTCCTTTTCAATTTGTGTCAGCATATTCCTTTATATCTGCACATATTCCTTCTTTATGTTTGAATATAGTGTCTATAGGTATTATGTATATGAGAGACTTTAATAGATCCTAGCCATGTAAGCACATGTATTCCTTGCTGGTGGCAATATTAGTTCAAATGCTTGGTGAGTATTAATCATTGCCCATGAACTTATTTTTCCTACTTTTTTGCAGGTGGGTACCTATCCCATTCTTGGATTGATGTTTTTATATATTTTATTTGGGGGTTACAAAGCGTCATTCACGGGATTGTGTCCCTTTGTTAGGATGTCCATAAGTATATTTTCCACTTTAGGGTTAGCATTGGTTACAACATGTCAGCCCAAAAAAGCCGATAAAATAGCCCCAAAAAAATTTGTCGGGGCTTGGCCCATCCTTGAGCTCCACTGAGGAATTATGGAGAGTGTACAAGATTTCCCTGATCAATCATCAAAATCTAACATATTCTATATGTTGTAGTGGAACAAACCTCACATCAATACATAGATACCAAGCTTTTGGATCTCCCGGATGATCTTGAAAATAAGCTTACAATAGAACTTGGGGGCATAAGTGCATTCCATGTAATCGAGAGGACGAAATTATTTGGTGTGGGGCCAAACCTGGTCAATACAAGATACAAGAGGAGCAGGAAAGAGCAATAGAATGGCCCTAATTTTATGTTGGAATCAATCAGCTCTCCCTAATGCTCGTACATTCTAATGGATGGTGATACATAAAAAGGTGCTTAACCATGGATAGGCTAAATAATGTGGGCATTCATGGTCCCTCCTGGTGTGTCTTATGTAAAAGGGATGTGGAGCCAGCTGATCACTTATTTTTAAATTGAGTTCACTGACGAGTGTTGGAACTGGATTCAAAGTACATTGATATGGATGGAGCCTAGACCTAGATGCCTATTACAGTTCTTACAAGGATGGTCTAATGTGTAGAAATGTAATGTGGGCTTCCATTTGGACCATTGCTCCTTCTCGCTCATTTGGAATAACTGGAAGGAACAAAACCATAGAATTTTTAAGAGAAAGAGATATCTTGGCAAGTTCTGATTACCAAAATTATTTAGGAAATTGTAGAGATGGCCAGTGCTAGAATTAAAATCAAGGACACCAAGTTCTCCAAGTGAGAAGAATGGATTCAGAAGGAGTGGGTATATTTAAACTGGTCTGCATTTCTGCTGTCCAAAAACATGATTCATCATATGCAGGTAGTATGGTGCTACCCCAAATTCCACAAATGGAAATTGAACATTGATGCAGTAGCTAAAGGGAATTTGGGATATGGAGGCACTGGATGTATCATTTAGAATTGGAATGATGAGTGTGAATGACCATCCTCAAAAAGATTAGGTGTAGTTTCCAATAATGAAGTTGAATTTGAGGCTTTCATACTGGGCTTAAGATTGTGCCGAGATAAAGGCAGTCGAGTTGTTGACATAGAGGGAGATTCACAAATTTGTATCCGAGCAATGATCCGTGGTTCAATTCATAATTGGAAGCTAAGTAATTGGGTTCAAATTGCTAGGGATATTCTTTTGGAGTTTAAAGTCGTTACTTTAAAGCACATACAGAGAGGCTAATAAGGTTGCAGATCTGCATGCTATTGTTGGGGTTTGTCAAGAGGAATCAATAGTTTCAGGTTCGGATATTACTATGGCCTAGACTGCAAGGAATATTGCTGCTTGAAACAGAGTAGAAGCTTCATGGTAACAATGGGCAGTTTTTGCAGACTGTAGTGGTAGCCGTATACCCTACTCTGTCATTTCTCCCATAGTTGTATGTGGTAAGATTGTTGCAGATTCCAAATATGCTTCGAGGCATCCAATCTATTGATTGATTCCAGTTTTGGTGATGATTCAAGCTGAAATCTATCTTTGGCTGAATTTTGTGTCAAATTGGGTGCCAAAACAGGTCTGGCAAAGTTTATCAAGTGTAACAAATGAACTTGAATGTGCTATAAAGAGATGATAGAGTAACATTCCAATCTAGAGAGTGTGGTGTTTGTGGAGTGTTGTGAGGATGTAAGAAGATGGTGCACCAATTCCATTTTGAGCTGCATGTGTAGGGAAGAATTGCTTTTGGCCCAGTGCAGTATATTATTTAATGCCACTCAAATAGTGTGGGGAAGATTCAAGAACTTGTTCGAGTTTTCCTGGGAGGAAACAGTCATTGGTGTGATGGTTTTTCCTCTGTTTACTAACTAATGTCATTGATTTGAAGAGAGCATCATTGAGAAGATTGATGGTTTGTTTCAAGATTTTGCAAATGCGATCACCAATCTGTATGAGAGGAGTTCCATCTGCATTCTAGGTATTTACTTTAACAGCGATCTCTACATGACGGATGAGATGGGCTTTGATTTTGAGTCCCTGGCTTCTACTAAAGAGTGGGCTACAATTGAAAAGAAGAACTTCATTGTTAATGCTTGGGGGTATACCGGATACGAGTGATCAATAATAATTTTGCCCCTTTAAAGGCTGTTAGATTTGGTGGATAATTGGTTGTCTGTTGCAAATGGTGTTAGAATGGTGGAGATTGGCAACAAATTGGCAGGAATATACAGTGTTTTCACAAATCATTGATCATGTCTTGGGCTCTAATAGATTTAGTTGTGTTTGATCTCTGATAGATTTAGAATTTTAGATGGCTTTTTAGGAATCTACAATTTGGCACTATGTGCAGATGTATCAGACGCTATCCCCTTTTTGATAGCACTCATCAAATTAATTTTTTTTAAAATAATTAATCATAAATTTGAGATTTTATCTTAATATGTCCTTAAATATAAAATATTATAATATGTTGAGAGATATATCGATTATGAAGCTTGAAGAGAACTGAGATTTCCTATAGACGCATTATTCTTTTCATGATTCCAGTTATCTACAATCATGTCATTACGGACATAAAATCTTTAAGTTTTTTTAAATCTCCCAGCATATTTTACATAGTTTTTTAACTATGTAAAGTATGCTAGTAGTAGTATCTATAGAACAACAGAAAGCGATGAAGATAGTTTTCTAAGGAGATTGTATCCAGGTCACAAGCTCTACGAGTCAAACTCACCTTAGATTGGATATTTGTCTCCCACCAAGTTGCTTCTTATATTTTAGAGCATAGATGCACACTTGCATTAAGTTGTACAGTGGCTTAACCTTGCTGCTATCTATCATTTCTAATCTAAACATCTAAGGTCGTGCATACAAACAACTGCCACAGGAGCTTCAGAATTTCAGTTGATATGGCTGCATAGTGTCATCTCACTTGTCATTTCCCTCTATCTAAACAAGAAAATTTTCTTTCTTCGTCCTATAACTTTGTTTAGAACAAATAATTGGTATTCTAGACAAAATAGCGTGAGAGCAACATATCATTAAAAAGAGGGTTACATGAAAATCTTGCACTGCAGAGGCCAGTAAAGCTAATATCTTAACAAGTCAGAAAATTTTAAAAACCTATATTCTTCCAAAAACAATAATTTCTGACAAGGCGCCTGCTAAGATGGTGGGCATGCAGTAAGAAAAATCATTGTTGATCAGCAAAGAATGATCTCTTCGAAAAATATTCAACTTACACAGCAAGACCGAAGAAAAAGCATCCATTAAAGTTTGTGTTCCATCTTTTTATCCAAAAAAATTGAATAGCGGACAGCCTTGTCTTACACCACAACCCTTCGTAATTGCCTCCACCGTAAGTGTCTTCCCTTATTTTAAAGGATGAAAAGTTTACTTCTTCATGTGTAGATGCTTAAAACAACATTCATCTCATTCCAGACTGCATGCTTCTAGAAGCATTGCGGCTCCTTAAGCAATCTCATAAAACTGTGAAAACACACATACCCAACTAGAAATGTAATAATAAAGGTACAGGAAGGTGTGACGCATGGCTACCTAAAGCATCCCCTAACAGAAAAAGATGAGCCCGATTCCTAACATATGCAGTCCTACCCAAGCACTTGTCTTAAATACATTACATTTAAACTGTCACAGCCCACATATTTCTGACTTAAATCAAAGCTAAATAAACATAACTATATACAGTCCCAGTCATGCAAGTGACATGCATTCATAAAAGCACTCGCACTCACATACTCCCGTACTGATACAGAGCAAAATAAAATAATAATCGGTTTTATAGTAATTGCATACATTTTAATATCAAAACGAACGGATACTTGAAAGAAAACGGATTAGAGAAAAGCCAAAAAGCATTGACCTGAATATCTTCGCAGATGGAGTTCCAGAGCATCAAAGGCGCCCAAATACTCTTCCTAGCAACCGACTATCCCAGCACGTACAGATTTTCAGCAGTTCGACAAACTCTTATAAATTGCATCCAACAAACTCAAATGAAATGCCTGCCCAGGGTCTTATTCCATCCAATGCATGGATGCTACGCTCACAAGGCGTTTCTGGACAGAAGCTGGCAGAGTCGTCAGTAAATCCCTCTGCAAAGAATTAATTCAAATTTGTTTTATTTAGGCGATAGGCTTACAGTGACAGGAGGATTATTATGCCGAGAGGCATATACAATGGGAGAAGCAAATCCCAGAAAAAAGAATTGATAGGAGTTACAAAACAAATTTAATTTTAAAAATCAATTTAAAATAATAAATTCTATTTGACATTCACAAAACAGTTTAAAAACAAATTAAGATGTGTAGTGCATAATTGTTAATAAATAGAAATAAAAAAGAAATTTAATGGGAGTTACAATTGAAATTTGTTTTTAATAAAATGCATAATGTCATTTGACAATCACAATTATTAATATATAGAAGTAGAAAAGAAATTTAATAAGAGTTATAAAAGAAATTTATTTTTAAAAATCAATTTCAAAAGACAAATGCCATTTGCCATTCACAAACACTATAAAAACTATATTTAAATTTGCAATGCCATTTGGCAATCATAACTATTAAGAAACAAGATAGAAAACAAATTTGATGGAAGTTACAATTTTTTTAAAAATTAATTTAAAATAGAAAATATAGAAAAAAAAATTTAAAAAAATTGTCAAATAAGATTCTCAAAAATAAAATAGATAAACAATCAATATTAAATATGCCAAGTGGCATTTTGCTTTTCCGGATTTGATTTTTCAATTTTTTTATAATTTTTTTTTCTAGATTTTCTATTCTAGAAGTTAGAAAAGTATATATAGGTAGATTTAGTAAAAAAATAAAATTAGAAATTAGATACATCTGGATGTTTCTATATTTTCTTTATATTTTTCTATAAGAAATGTCATTATACTTAAATAGAAAAGAAAATATAATAATATAGAAATAATTTAGATAATTATTTCTTGCTTTTTATTATTAATCATAGTTAATGAGTTCTTTTGAAAGTAATAGGAATATCATGAATGATAAATCCTAGAGAAAAATAATTCAATATGAAATATACAAATCCATCATCAGATTTGTGAATTTAATATTAATCTATAATCTATTGTGTATATGGATTTTTAATTCTTTTTCAAATATAATTGTGTTGTACTTTTTGACTTAATGTTTCAAATTACAACTTCTCCCTCAATTGAGACTTAAACTCTAATAATTAATGTTCATGTTTCAAATCACAATATTACCTTAAATAAATTGAAAGTTACCCAATCAAATTGAGACTTGGCACTAATACTAAATTAAGTTGAAATCTAAATTTAATTATAACTCCACTTGTAATATTAATAGATTAAGGGGCATATCTAGAGAGAGACAAGGCACCCTATTATGTTTTCAATAGAGAGAGAGCTTAGAGATAAGGTTAGAAAGAGTGATCATGATGGTGAAATAAGGGGAGGGGGAGAGAGGAGAGAGAGAGAGAGAGACAGGGGGAAGGGGTCAGGAAGGGAGGGAGAGATTGAGAGAGTAGGGAAGGGGTAAAAGAGAGAGGAATAGAAAGGGAGATAGATATTAGACAACATATCTAGAGAGAGAGGGAGATAATAGTGAAATAATGGGGGAGAGTGAGAGAGATTTATTAGAGGGCATAATTAGAACGAGAGAGAGGCGGGGGAGGGGGGGTGATTAGGGGTCATATAAAGAGAAGCAAGGGAAGGGGTAGGAGAGGGGGGGGAGATTGAGAGAGAGTGGCGAAGGGGTAAAAGAGAGGGAGAAAGAGCGAGATAGATATTAGACAACATATCTAGAGAGAGAGGGACAGTAGTAAAATAATGGGGGAGAGTGAGAGAGGTTTATTATAGGGCATAATGAGAGAGAGAGATTAAGGGGAATTTCTAAAGAGAGAAGGCACCCTATTATGTTTTCAACACAGAGAGAGCAATCACGATGGTGAAATAAGGAGGGGGGCGGGGGGAGGGAGAGAGAGAGTGTGTGTGTGGGGAAGGGGTAAAAGAGAGAGGGATAGAAAGGGAGATAGATATTAGAATACATATCTAGAGAGAGAGGGAGATAATAGTGAAATAATAGGGGGAGAGTAAGAGAGGTTTATTAAAGGGCATAATGTGTGTGTGTGTGTGTGTGTGTGTGTGTGTGTGTGTGTGTGAGAGAGAGAGAGAGAGAGAGAGCAGGGGGGTGTTTAGGGGTCATATATAAAGAGGTGAGGGAAGGGGTAGGGGAGGGAGGGAGTAATTGAGAGAGATTTGGGAAGGGGTAAAAGAGAGAGGGAGAAAAAGGGAGACAGGTATCAGACAACATATCTAGAGAGAGAGGAATAATAGTGAAATAATAGGGGAGAGAGAGGCTTATTAGAGGGTATAGCTAGAGGAAGAGAGAGAGGCATATATAGATAGAGACAAGGTGCCCTATTATGTTTTCAATAGAGAGAGAGCTTAGAGATAAGGTTAGAGAGAGTGATCATGATGGTGAAATAAGGGGAGGGGGAGAGAGAGAGAGAGAGAGAGAGAGAGAGAGAGAGAGAGAGAGAGAGAGAGAGAGAGAGAGAGCGAGAGAAGGGGGAAGGGGTCGGGGAGGGAGGGAGAGATTGAGAGAGACTAGGGAAGGGGTAAAAAAGAGAGGGATATAAAGGGAGATAGATATTAGACAACATATCTAGAGAGAAAGGGAGACAATAGTGAAATAATGGGGGAGAGTGAAAGAGGTTTATTAGAGGGCATAACTAGAGAGAGAGAGAGAGAGAGAGAGAGAGAGAGAGAGAGGGGGGGGGGCTGATTAGGGGTCATATATAGAGAGATGAGGGAGGGGGAGAGATTGAGAGAGAGTGGTGAAGGGGTAAAACATAGAGGGAGATAGATATTAGAAAACATATCTAGAGAGTGACAATAGTGAAATAATGGGAGAGAGTGAGAGAGGTTTATTACAGGGCGTAATGAGAGAGAGAGAGAGAGAGAGAGAGAGAGAGAGAGAGAGAGAGAGATTAAGGGGAATTTCTAGAGAGAGAAGACATCCTATTATGTTTTCAATAGAGAGTGATCATGATGGTGAAATGGGGGGAGAGAGGGAGAGAGAGAGAGAGTGGGGAAGGGTAAAAGAGAGAGGGATAGAGAGAGAGTGGGGAAGGGGTAAAAGAGAGAGGGATAGAAAGGGAGATATATATATTAGAATACATATCTAGAGAGAGAGGGAGATAAAAATGAAATAATGGGGGAGAGTGAGAGAGGTTTATTAGAGGGCATAATGTGTGTGTGTGTGTGTGTGTGAGAGAGAGAGAGAGAGAGAGTGGGGGGGATTATTAGGGGTCATATATAGAGAGGTGAGGGAAGGGGTAGGGGAGGGAGGGAGTGACTGAGAGAGAGTTGGGAAGGGGTAAAAGAGAGAGGAAGAAAAAGGGAGATAGGTATTAGACAACATATCTAGAGAAAGAGGGATAACAGTGAAATAATAGGGGGAAGAGAGGTTTATTAGAGGGCATAGCTAGAGAAAGAGAGAGAGGCACATCTAGAGAGAGACAAGGGACCCTATTATGTTTTCAATAGAGAGAGAGAGAGAGAGAGAGAGAGAGAGAGAGAGAGAGTTTAGAGATAGCATTAGAGAGAGAAATACAATGGTGAAATGAGAGAGAGAGAGAGAGAGAGAGAGAGAGAGGTAAAAGAGAGGGAGAGAAAGGGAGATAGATATTAGAAAACATATTTAGAGAGAGAGGGATAATAGTGAAATTATAGGGGAGAGTTAGAGAGGTTTATTGGGCATGATGTGTGTGCATGTGTGTGTGTGTGTGTGTGTGTGTGTGTGTGTGTGTGTGTGTGAGAGAGAGAGAGAGAGAGAGAGAGAGAGAAGAGGGGGTGATTAGGGGTCGTATATAGAGAAGCAAGGGGAAGGGGTAGGGGAGGGAGGGAGAGATTGAGAGAGAGTTGGGAAGGGGTAAAAGAGAGGGAGAAAAAGGGAGATAGATATTAGACAATATATCTAGAGAGAGAGAGAGAGATAATAGTAAAATAATGGGGGAGAGAGAGAGAGAGAGGTTTATTAGAGGGTATATCTAAAGAGAGACAAGGGACCCTATTATGTTTTCAATAGAGAATGATCTTAGAGATAGGGTTAGAGAGAGAGCGATACAATGGTGAAATAGGGGGGGGGAGAGAGAGAGAGAGAGAGAGAGGGTAGTGGAGGGAGAGAGAGATAGAGAGAGAGTGGGGAAGGGGTAAAAGAGAGGGAGAGAAGAGAGGTGGATATTAGAAAATATATTTAGAGAGAGAGGGATAATAGTGAAATAATAGGGAAGAGTAAGAGTAGATGACATAATGTGTGTATGTGTGTGTGAGAGAGAGAGAGAGGTAGTGGATAATAGAGGGAGGGAGAGGGAAAGAGAGAGAGATTAGGAGGAAGATATATATATATATATATATATATATATATATATATATATATATATATATATATATATATATATATATATATATATATATATATATATATATATATATATATATATATATATATATATATATATATATATATATATATATATATATATATATATATATATATAGAGAGAGAGAGAGAGAGAGAGAGAGAGGATTAGGTGGAATATCTAGAGAGTGAGGTAAGTGATCCTATTATGTTTTCAATAGAGAGAGCTTAGAGATAAGGGTAGAGAGAAGGATATAATAGCAAGATAAGAGAGGGGAGCAAGTGAGTGAGGAGGTGATTAGTGGGTGTATATATATAAAAGAGAGAGAGACTTGTAGTATGTTTTAAATAGATAGAGGAAGACTTGGATAGGGGATAGTGAGAGAGAACGTGATTAGGGGGCATATCTAGAAAGAGAGGCAAGGGATCCTAATATATTTTTAATAGAAAGAGAACTTAGGGATAGGGGTAGAAAGTGGGTTATTAGGGGCATATGTATAGAGGGAGGTAATGGATAGTGGGGGGAGGTACAAATTGAGAAAGAGATGGGGGTGGGATAAAAAAGGGATAAAAGAGATGGAGAGAGAGATTAGGGGGAATATATATATATATATATATATATAGAGAGAGAGAGAGAGGGGGGGGGGGCAAGGGATCCTATTATGTTTGTAATAAAAAGAGAACTTAGAAATAGAGGTAGAGAAAGGGTGATATATATATATATATATATATATATATATATATATATATATATATATATATATATATATATATATATATATATATATATATATATATATATATATATATATATATATATATATATATATATATATATATATATATATATATATATATATATATATATATATATATAGAGAGAGAGAGAGAGAGAGAGAGAGATTTTCAATAATATTAGAGGTAGGTGGTAAAGAGGGATAGAGAGGGATAGGATGGTGAGATGAGGGAGGGTTGAAAGGGAGAGCAGGTGATTAGATCACACACACACACACACATATATATATATATATAGAGAGAGAGAGAGAGAGAGAGAGATTTTCAATAATATTAGAGGCAGGTGGTAGAGAGGGATAGAGAGGGATAGGATGGTGAGATGAGGGAGGGTTGAAAGGGAGAGCAGGTGATTAGATCACATATCTAGAGAGAGTAAAAGGGGTGTGTGTGTGTGTGTGTGTGTGTGTGTGTGTGTGTGTGTGTGTGTGTGAGAGAGAGAGAGAGAGAGAGAGACGTTCATATTTTGTTTCTTTTATAGAGAGGGAGACTAGCAGTAAGGGATAGACAAATAGAGAGAGGGGGGTATATTTATATGGTATATTATAATTATAACCCTAACCTAAATAAATTTTAATTATAATTATTGAAAAAATACTAGTAATTTTCACTTTACTATTAATAATATAATAATTCATATATTGGATAGGCTATTATTAATATAATATAAGATTTTTTTTTTTTTTGGAAAAGAGGGGTAAAAATTTATTAAGACAGAAAGGAATACAACAAGGAGAGCTCAACAAGGAGCTCGATCCCGAGCAACAAGATCATCAAATTCTTGCACCATCTCAAAGGAAATTTTCCTCCTATCCCTAATATTCCAACTCGAATCATGACTAGAAGCCCATTTGGCTAAACAATCAG
The DNA here is from genome assembly GCA_028749045.1 of Cupressus sempervirens. Classification (NCBI taxonomy): domain Eukaryota; kingdom Viridiplantae; phylum Streptophyta; class Pinopsida; order Cupressales; family Cupressaceae; genus Cupressus; species Cupressus sempervirens. The sequence continues at coordinate 645,760,543 of CM053783.1, read as the reverse complement.
CAGCTTTGTTCCATTCACGAGGAATATACATGAACCTAATGAACTAAAAAGAGGTAGAGAAGAGAATAATCTGATTAACAATAGTGGCCAGTTGCCAACTAACATCCTCAAGCTCCTGCGAAGAAAGCAAGTTCACCACCACCTAGGAATTAAACTCACAAATAATCTTACTCCATCCCTGCAAGCAACATTGTTCCATAGCATATAAAATAGCCTAAACTTCCATGAGATTGTTAGTGTAATCACCCTTATGAACTGAGAAAAAGAATTTAACATCACCAGAACTACAACGAGCCACTCCCTCAATACTAGCAGGGCCAAGATTCCCACGATAAGAACCATCAATGTTAATTTTCAGAACTCCACAGGGAGGAGGAGTCCAATGCCCATCTCGGTTAACCCGACCCTTCCTCTGATGTTGAAGCTACTTGGACATAGAAGGAAACCTTTGAGCTATAACCCCATCCTGAAGATGAAAATTGAGGCTATTACATATAGCAAGATCAACCAGATCCATACCCCCATCTAGCTCACACTTCACATGAATAGTTTCCTAAAGAGAATGTGATATCTTCCACCAAAGATGAAAAACACCAAGCCAAACATCTTGGAATATTCGATGATTCCTCTCCAACCAGATATGCCAAAGCATGAATGATGGGCCAAGAATGCAAGCATCATGGAGAGAAGAAGACTTGGAGGGAGCACTGCCCAAGCGAGCCCAAAACTCAAGCAAAGAGGAAGCATGCCTACAAGAGCAACCCCAAGCACTCCACCTAAGGTGCCATAGCTGAGTAGAATAAGAGCAATGGAAGAACAGATGGGAGATAGACTCCTCTCCATTACCACACAAAACACAATAAGAGGGGCCCTAAAATCCATGTTTACAAAGATTATCCTAGGTAAGACAGCGGTTGTGAACCACTAGCCACATGAAAAAATTGCACTTGGAAAAAGAAATTTTATTTCAAACTTGCTTCCACCAAGGGACCCCAACATCCCCAAATAATTGTCTAGTTATCTCCTGATACCCAACAGAGACATGATATTTACCAGACAAGGTACCGCCCCAAGCCAAAATATCTGGACCAAGCAAAGACGAACACTCTCTAGAGGCCAGAATTTGAGAAAGCTCCTGACGATCCATGTATGTACCTCCAGGAGGCCGATCAGAAGAATGCTTCCATCTGTAACCAACAATAGGTCCCAATTGATAAGAAGTCTTGTAATGAGTCACTTTATCCCATCCAGCAGCAAGAAAAGAGTCACAAAGAGACTAAAGATGAGGGTACATGGATAAAAGGGAAGGGAATACATCCCAAGCATCAGACCAAAACAAAGCCTGAGAACCTTGTTTACATATCCAAAATAGACCCCTCTTCACTAACACCGCACCTGTCTTCAAAGTATGCCAAACCATTGAGCCACGACTGTCAAGAGGAAGTGCAGAAATAGAGCAAGGATCAGCACCATGAAAATATTTATAAGTGATAATATGAGCCTAAATTTGATGTTGTCCAGAGCACCATTGCCAATAAATTTTAGCAGCCAATGCTTGACTACTCAAGAGAGTTGATCAAAGACCAAGACCACCCTCCTTTTTAGGCCTACAAATAGTTGCCCAACTAACCAAGCTCCATTTAGTACTACACAAATTACCACTCCAAAGGAATTTCTGAGAAAGAGCATCAAACTCCTTGAGAAAGTAAATAGGAGCAGCTTGAACCATGCTTCTATAAGTAGGAAGAGCTTGGATAATAGCTTGAAGAAGAGTAACCTGGACAGCAGTAGAAAGTCATCTATGAGTCCAATGATTTACCTTATCCTGAAGCTTGGTAATCAAATTTTTCCAAAAGAGACATGGCTACCTAGAAATAGCAATAGGAATGCCAAGATAAGTCAAAGGAAGTGACCCAATCTGAAACCGTAGGATACCAACAATCTTGTGCTGAATAGAATCAGAAGTGTTAAAAAAGTAAATGGAAGATTTGTGCTTATTAACTTTCTAGCCTGAAGCTATCAAATAAATGTCCAAAGCATGTCAAAAGGCTTCAGTTTCCTTGATCCTAGCAAGACCCGCAAGAGCAAAATCATTAACAAATTGAAGATGGGAAAGAGAAGGTAAGCCATTACCCCACTGCCATCCTTGAATAGAATTTTGGGACACCTAATACTTAATGAATCTGCCCAAGCCTTTAGCCATGATGACGAATAGATATGGGGAGAGAGGGTCACCTTGGCGGAGGCCTCTAGAAGCACCAAATAGTTGAGAAGGTTGATCATTAATAAGAATAGAAAAAGAAGCAGAAGTAACACAACTCATAGTCCAACTCACCCAGTCAAAGCTAAATCCAAAATAAAGAAGAATACTCCTTAGGAAACTCCATTTAACTCTATCATAGGCCTTAGTCATATCCAAATTAACAAACATTTCTCTCTCCCTTGAAGTAGCCATAGAGTGAATAGCCTCAGTAGCAATAACCACCCCATCCAAAATTTGTTTGCTAGCAACAAAACCACCTTGTTCTTCTGAGATAATAATGGGAAGCCATGTTTTTATTCTCTTAGCAATCAACTTAGTAATAAATTTTTAAACCACATTACATAAGGCAATTGGTCTTAAAAACTCCAATTGATTAGCACCCTCTCTCTTAGGAATAAGAGTCAAGAATGTAGAATTCAAAGCTCGAAGCATCTGCTTGCTAGAATAGGATTCCTTAACCACCTCCAACAAATCATGATTAATGATGTCCCAAAATTCCTGAAAGAATTCAACTGGAAAGCCATCAGGACTAGGAGCCTTCCCCTTAGGCATGCCAAAGACCACCTCCTCCATCTCTTCCAAAGATATTGGATGCATGAGATAATCATTCATTTCCTAGGTGATAAGGGAAGGAATACAAGACAAAATAATATTTTCTTCATTATGAGCAGGAGGAGAGTCCTCAAAGAAGAGGGTAGACAAGTACCGAGTAGCCTCCCAGAACAAAGCTGACAAGGAATTCAGTTGGATACCTTGAGAATTAACCAAAGAAGAGATAGTGCTTTGATTTCGGTGAGATTGCACTGTTTTATGGAAAAAGGTGGTGTTTTGATCACCTTCCTGGAGCCAATCAACTCTAGCCTTTTGCTTCCAAAAAATTTCCTCTTGAAGTTCCCATTCTTCTAGAGCTCTAGAAGTAAGGGATTCAGCCTTGCCAAGATCCTCTGAGAAACCTCGATCTCTAATCTCCCTTGTGATAACATCAAGATCTTCTTGAGCAAGCCTCTTCATAGAGTGAAGGTTCCCAAAGCATTGCGTATTCCATATCCTGAGTTTCCTTTTAACATATTGACCCTTTTAGAAAATGAGAACATTGCAGTACCATATGTAGGAGCACCATCTTTCCACCAACATAAAACAAAATCACGAAGAGAGGTGTCACGAAGCCACATCAACAAGAACTTAAAAGGAGGATGCTTCAAAACACAAGCCCCTATAGTAGAAAATTTGATTAGCTAGTGATCAGAACCCCTCCAATCAAGGATTTTTGAAGACATAGTAAGGGTGCCACTAACCCAGAAGCAAGAAACAAGAAATCTATCCAGACGTTCTGAGATAGAAGCAACACTAGTCCTTCAATTATTCCAAATATAAAGACCATTAGAAGGCTTAGCATCAAAGAGATGCAAAAGAGATATGTTATTTCGAAGAAGATTAGAAGAAGGCCCCAGTCTAGCCAAACCACCTTGCTTCTCCTCTAGACTTAAAATTGAATTGAAGTCCCTTGCTAACACCCAAGGATGATAAGGGTGACAATTTCTAACATATTGAATATGGTCCCAAAGTTCCTCCTTTCCTGCAAGATCAATAGGTACATACACATTAGTAACCATGATTACCTCTCCTGAGTCTAGAGTAGAAGCTACCATAGAGAGAGATGAGTGAGAAGACACCCAGCCAAGGGGAGAAATTTTCTGTGGATCCCAAAATATAGCTAAACCACTAGCACTGCCTATTGCCCCAACACACTGGCATTGGCCACGAGACCAAATACTAGAGGCATGTTGGACCATAGACTCCATAGAGAGCTTAGTCTCTTGGATACAAAAAACATTAGGACTATGATCAACCACCAAGTTATGAATAGCCTTTTGTCTAGAGATGCTATTCAACCCCCTAACATTCCATGAGAGAATAATCATCATTGGGTAGAATTGGAAAAATGAGAATCCAAAGGTTTCACCAAACCAGACTCAATCAATATATCTCTTGTGAGCTTAATCTTCTCTTGGTCTATTTTGCGCCCACTCCTTAGAGGGGGAGTAAAATAAACCCACTTAAAGGGTCGAGGCATCAAACCCAAGGGGAGAGGAGATCCCTTGCCCTTACCTAATGATAGAACATCCTTAACCAAGTCAGCCAGAACAACATCATTATCCTCCAACACCACAAGAGTCACTAGAGCCTCTGTCATAGGAGCTACAAGGACCTCACAGTTCTGGTATACTACAACTTGGGATGCCCCACAAGCATCATTAGGAATAGATCCCTCATCTAGGCAAACTGGATCAGAAGAGATAGGTGGAGGAATACCCTCCTCTAGAACCATACTATCAAGCACCTCAAAGCAGTTAAAACTTGAATCAGATAATCTTTCTTACCTGTAGCATCTTGTGGATTCATCCCCTTGGTAGTATTAGCCATTTGAGATTTTCCTTTCCTTGTGGTATTTTCCAAACCACTAGCATTGCCAGCTGTAGAACCATCCACTCCTTTGGAAGACAAGTTACGGGGGCACTGACACTGTAAATGACCATACTCATGAAAAATCCAATGGCGAAAAGGGAGGGATTCATAATCTAACTATTGCAACCAAGAAGAAGCCCCAAGACAGATTTCCAAAGAATCTGGTAATGGGTTATTCAAATTAATTTCAACACAAATTCTAGCATAAGAAATAACCTTTTTATCTAGGGATTGATGTGCAATCATAGTCGGCTTCCCCAATAAAGTAGCAATTTTTTGGAGGATGTCTTCATGCCAAAATTCCAAGGGAAGGTGAGGCAAGCGAACCCAAACTGGCACTGTTGAAGGGAGATCCTCGGAAAAATTAAATCCTAAATGTCAGGGTTTGACAAATAACCCCACATGGTTGTAGAAATAAGGGCCTCCTTCAAAAACACAATCACAATCAGAATACAAGATAATACAACAAAAAAAAACTATTCCCTACCAACATAATCTCCATATCTCCTTCCACCTACCATGAGCAGCAGATCCATGCCTCAAGAGTGGATAGGGAAATCTGGATTCCAAGAAATTTGCATATCAAAGCATGCTTGGTCCAATATTCAATGTCCTCCATTACAACCACTAGAGGAATAACCAGAACAGGGCGATCATGGCTACGTGGAAAAAAATCATTAACTTTTTTCAACTTGGAGCTCTCCCCTAAATAAAATGATTCAGATAGCATTGCATGCACAGTTGGAGAAGAACCATCTGTTCTCACCAACGCAGAAGAAATCCTAGGCCCTGCCATGCAAACAATAAAAACTCCAATCCAAAATTGACTGGATAAGATTTCCAAAAACACCCATGCAAACTATATCTAGTAGCTAGCGATCCAAATAGAACAGGAAAAAATAGTAGAGATCAAACAACAATAACAAGCTAGGGAAAGAGCCTTAGCCCAGTCGACAGCCAACGCTTCTCCACATTCTCTTCAATGAAGAAGACACATTTTTCTTCATATAATATAAGTATATACTTAGATTAAAGTATTTCAAAAATGTCTTCCATGGTGCACAACAACTGCTACTAGTGTGTGTGTGTGTATTTATAAGCTAGTTGGTAAATATTGTGTATTGTGAAAACATTTGATGGGTGTTCACATGTCCTGTGAGATGAGTTGGCAGAGAGTGCAAAACTTAAAATTATTGTTTGTACAAATGTTGATTCCATCATTAGTTTAATACACCTCAAACCTTACATTAATATGACCCAAACGAGTTCTACAATTTTTATGCTGAGAGGTTGGTTGACTACATCTGAATTGTAATTCCATTTACTATTATCCATCATTCAAATGCAGTTGCTTATTTTAGATCACTTTCGACTGTAACTGACACTCATGCATTTTTTTTCATCTCTTTTTGGAATGTAATTTTGCTGCTACTGTTTCCATTCACTTCTTCCATCTTCTCTTGCACGGTGCAATGATTAAAATATCTTAAAAGAAAATAAATTGAAATTATGAATATTAATTCTTATTTCAGTTAAGTGGGGAGTTGAGTTGAGTTGAGTTCCACATGTCATTGTGTGTAGTGATTGTAGTGACACTCGGTAGGGTTCAGACATTGGGCACCTAGCTGGCACACCTAGCCCTTTGCACCTTCGTATAACTTTATCATATAACTTTGTATCTTTTTAAAATTACCTCAAATATTTTTATTCTTAAGTTAAATTAGGTTTATAAATATAGTAATAAATTTAAGTAAAAAATATCAATATACTATTAAATAAATTAGTTAAAAGTAGTATTTTATTAAGAAGTTAAGGTGCAATTTTACATTCATACCATCTGAAAAAACAAAATTCATCATTTAAAATTAAGTACTTTTTTCATTTCACCATTTACCTAAATCTTTGGACAATCACATGGTAATCTCTCTTTTTAAAACTTAAAAAAAATACATCCTTGCCAAGTAAACATGTAGATTTAACAACTTTTTTAATTTTAATATTTAATAACAAAAGTTTAATATAATTTTAAAAATAATTTGTTAAAAAATATGAAAATTAATCGTTATTTTTAATATTGTATTTTATATATATTTATATATTTTCTAATGAAATTTTATGTATGATTTAACTTAATAAAATTTTATGTATTAAATATATCAATCTAATTTTTCTTTTTATTATATAGTAATAAATTTAAGTGAAAAATATCAATATATTTTTAAATGAGTAGATTTGAACCCAAGACCTCTTCGATAAGAGGCTCACAATTTACCATTGTGTTGTAGGCTCTTGCCTAATAATATAATCAATTTTGTTAAAATGAATATTATAAAATTTTCATATTTTTTAACAAATTATTTTAAAAATTATATTAAACTTTTGTTATTAAATATTAAAATTAAAAAAGTTGTTAAATCTACATGTTTACTTGGCAAGGATGTATTTTTTTTAAGTTTTAAAAAGAGAGATTACCATGTGATTGTCCAAAGATTTAGGTAAATGGTGAAATGAAAAAAGTACTTAATTTTAAATGATGAATTTTGTTTTTTCAGATGGTATGAATGTAAAATTGCACCTTAACTTCTTAATAAAATACTACTTTTAACTAATTTATTTAATAGTATATTGATATTTTTTACTTAAATTTATTACTATATTTATAAATCTAATTTAACTTAAGAATAAAAATATTTGAGGTAATTTTAAAAAGATACAAAGTTATATGATAAAGTTATACGAAGGTGCAAAGGGCTAGGTGTGCCAGCTAGGTGCCCAATGTCTGAACCCTACCGAGTGTCACTACAATCACTACACACAATGACATGTGGAACTCAACTCAACTCAACTCCCCACTTAACTGAAATAAGAATTAATATTCATAATTTCAATTTATTTTCTTTTAAGATATTTTAATCATTGCACCGTGCAAGAGAAGATGGAAGAAGTGAATGGAAACAGTAGCAGCAAAATTACATTCCAAAAAGAGATGAAAACAAATGCATGAGTGTCAGTTACAGTCGAAAGTGATCTAAAATAAGCAACTGCATTTGAATGATGGATAATAGTAAATGGAATTACAATTCAGATGTAGTCAACCAACCTCTCAGCATAAAAATTGTAGAACTCGTTTGGGTCATATTAATGTAAGGTTTGAGGTGTATTAAACTGATGATGGAATCAACATTTGTACAAACAATAATTTTAAGTTTTGCACTCTCTGCCAACTCATCTCACAGGACATGTGAACACCCATCAAATGTTTTCACAATACACAATATTTACCAACTAGCTTATAAATACACACACACACACTAGTAGCAGTTGTTGTGCACCATGGAAGACATTTTTGAAATACTTTAATCTAAGTATATACTTATATTATATGAAGAAAAATGTGTCTTCTTCATTGAAGAGAATGTGGAGAAGCGTTGGTTGTCGACTGGGCTAAGGCTCTTTCCCTAGCTTGTTATTGTTGTTTGATCTCTACTATTTTTTCCTGTTCTATTTGGATCGCTAGCTACTAGATATAGTTTGCATGGGTGTTTTTGGAAATCTTATCCAGTCAATTTTGGATTGGAGTTTTTATTGTTTGCATGGCAGGGCCTAGGATTTCTTCTGCGTTGGTGAGAACAGATGGTTCTTCTCCAACTGTGCATGCAATGCTATCTGAATCATTTTATTTAGGGGAGAGAGAGCTCCAAGTTGAAAAAAGTTAATGATTTTTTTCCACGTAGCCATGATCGCCCTGTTCTGGTTATTCCTCTAGTGGTTGTAATGGAGGACATTGAATATTGGACCAAGCATGCTTTGATATGCAAATTTCTTGGAATCCAGATTTCCCTATCCACTCTTGAGGCATGGATCTGCTGCTCATGGTAGGTGGAAGGAGATATGGAGATTATGTTGGTAGGGAATAGTTTTTTTTTGTTTTATTATCTTGTATTCTGATTGTGATTGTGTTTTTGAAGGAGGCCCTTATTTCTACAACCATGTGGGGTTATTTGTCAAACCCTGACATTTAGGATTTAATTTTTCCGAGGATCTCCCTTCAACAGTGCTAGTTTGGGTTCGCTTGCCTCACCTTCCCTTGGAATTTTGGCATGAAGACATCCTCCAAAAAATTGCTACTTTATTGGGGAAGCCGACTATGATTGCACATCAATCCCTAGATAAAAAGGTTATTTCTTATGCTAGAATTTGTGTTGAAATTAATTTGAATAACCCATTACTAGATTCTTTGGAAATCTGTCTTGGGGCTTCTTCTTGGTTGCAACAGTTAGATTATGAATCCCTCCCTTTTCGCCGTTGGATTTTTCATGAGTATGGTCATTTACAGTGTCAGTGCCCCCGTAACTTGTCTTCCAAAGGAGTGGATGGTTCTACAGCTGGCAATGCTAGTGGTTTGGCAAATACCACAAGGAAAGGAAAATCTCAAATGGCTAATACTACCAAGGGGATGAATCCACAAGATGAATCTATAGTATGCTGAAATAAACTTGGCTCAAAACCTTTCAAATCATTACATGTCCAAGAAAATACATCATTAAATTCTTGACATAGATGAACAAAACTTTCTTGCTTAATTTCAGAACATACCTTTCCCATGTTTAAGGATTTTCCATTAGCAACCATGATTGGTGTGTGATCATCCTTGCTTGCAGTGAGGTTCATGCCAATATCTCTTGCTTGGTCATCAGGATTAAAGGCATTCTCGAAGGTAATAAGACCCTTAGGAAACTTGTTGGAACTGAGATTAATAATTTGATCACCATTTTGATCTTGTAGTCTTGACTAGTTTCTATCTGAAAACTTTGCTTCATTCTACAAGAAACTTACAATTTTTTCATCAGATTCAAACACTTGCTAATTGACATTATTATTAGGATTAACAAGCCTAACCACCACTCTAATCTATTGCTTCTTTTTAGCTTCAAGGTTCTTTGGCACATCATAAGATGCACCCACTACTGCAAGTCTATCAACACATCTATTTTCTTTTCTAGGGATGCTTTGAATATTAAATGCATTGAAAATTTCAAGCAAATCCCATACTCTATTTTTATAAGACTTGAGCAAACCATTCTTGGTGATATTCTAATTTCTCACTTGATTAACCACCAACTCACTATCTCCATATACCCTTAAGGCATGAATTCCTCTTTTTTGAGCAAGTAGGAGACCCTAAATCAAGGATTCATACTCAGCCACATTGTTAGTACAACTGAATTGGAGCCTAAAGGAGAAGTAGTACCTTTCTTGTGCAGGATCACACTGGCCCCTAATTTATTTTTATTTCTTAATCCATCAAAGTACGTGCTCCATATTCCACTCATATCTTCTTTGGTTTTTATAAGGTTAGGGACAAGAGCATCCTTCTCTAATATATAATATGTCCCAAGGCCCATCTCAAGGGTTTATGATATAGGATCAAATTGGTACACCTTAGCCCATTCATCTAAGAGAAAATCAAGTATCTCCACTAAAGAAGTAGTAGGCTCATTTACTATGTCTCTTTTCTCTTCCTCATAAACGATGCAATTCATATTTATGGGGCTAGGAGAATAAGAATCAATGTGATGGAGGGCTAAAGGCTCTGCTCTGATTGAAGCCTTGGGTTCATATCTTGTTCTAGAAAACATGTATGACCAATTAAAAGATATATAGCCACCTATTTGGGTAGTGAAATCTCTTGAAAGATAGATGGAAAAGTGTGGCTTGACTTTAGCAATTGATATATCTTGGACTATAGTACAGGTAGGGCATGCATGTAGGGTCATTTCCATATTCCTAAGGATTCCTACAGTCTTGATAGTACTACCATCCAACTATAATACATCCCTAATAATGGGCTTATATTTTATTTCTAAAACATCAACAATAGACTTGGGCATCATTGAACTACTAGCCCCTAAATCAATCATGCAATTGTGTACTAGCTTATCCCCTATAATTAGAGAAACATAAAATGGAGGAGGTCTAACCTTTTTACTAATTTCTACCTCCCTTGATGGTTGTATTAGACTTGTGGCATTTTCTCCTCCTGATGGCTAATTCTTTGGTTCAATGCTCTCCAATTCCCACTGTACCTGTGAAATGTGGGCCTCTAAACCTCACAGACACTTTGACATAGTCATTACCTGCATAATCATCCTGGAATAAACATTGAGTTGTTTATCCAAGAAGTCTGACAGAGTGACTTGTCGCCTTCTATCTAGAAGGATTTTTCCTACTTAGTATTCTCAGATTCGAGGTATAGGCAAACCAGACCTTCTAAGAACGAAGGATTTAAATGCAACTAAGATAAATGCTATGCAAGTAATCTGAATGAAGTGTAAACAATTAATCTATAGATTAGAAAATAACATTTAATCTACATGTATGCATTGTATTAATCTAAATGATACTAAAGAAAGCTAGAATGTAATTAAAACTTGAGCAAAATGAGTGCAAAATACGACAGTAATTTGATAGCAATAATGTTCAACCCCTATAATAAGGAAATGAGGGTCTCTTAAATAGACTTTCCTGGAATCCATCAACGGTTAAGATCGATTCAGATCGATGGTCAGGATTGAAGCAAAGATTCAGTTAAGATGGAAACTTCCTTGTGCAGGTGAAGTAGACTGTTTTTGATTTGAGTGTGATGGGTAGTTAACTAAACTTGTCATAAGTGTGAGAACAAGTTAACTAGATTGTTTCCAATTCGAGAGAGAATTCACTCAGAATTTCCATCTTGAACTGAAGAGAAAGAATTTGAAGATATTACTTAATTTAATAAGTGAGATATGATCTCACAAATGCATTTTCTATTTAATTGAATAATCATATTCAATTAATTAAAAATAGACATGTTTATTAAATTAAATAAATTTAAATCCCTAGTACATTAGCCTTAGGATATAATTCAATTTAATTAAAGAATAAATACTTAGTAATTAAATTAAATATTAATCAATAGGTTTAATGCGACTAATATGAGTAAATACTATAGGAATTAAATATTAAGCATGATGAATGCAAATTTAGGTTTTCTGCATTTGACAATTAAGTGAAGTAGCGAGTGGCAGATTAAGAATTGCCTAGTGACATAGGACTTTGGGTTAATCAGAAATAGACCAGAATTGGTATCATGGCAATGAGCCAATTTTGGGGTATTACATTTTTCCCCTCTTTGAATGAATGCGTGAGCAACACATTCAATTCAAAGAAAATTAGAAAAGCGTGATGCAAAGATGAGATTGGTTTTGAAGGTGATGACATGGAGACCAATTGATGAGCTTTTAAGGACCATCTCTAGAACAGAGCTTAATCCTAAGGGATCCAAGTAGAGAACTTAGATACCTAATATTGATAGCATTTAGAAGATTATTTCCAGAATGAAGCTTAACCTTCTAGGATCTAGATAGAACACCTAGATACCTAAGATTGAAAGCATTTAGAAGATTATCTCCAGAATGGAGCTTAACCTTCAAGGATCCAGATAGAACACCTAGATACCTAAGATTGAAAGCATTTAGAAGATTATCTCTAGAACGGAGCTTAACCTTCAAGGATCTAGATAGAACACCTAGATACCTAAGATTGAAAGCATTTAGAAGATTATCTCTAGAATGGAGCTTAACCTTCAAGGATCCAGATAGAACACTTAGATACCCGAGATTGAAAGCATTTAGAAGATTATCTCCAGAATGGAGCTTAACCTTCAAGGATCCAAATAGAATGTCTAGATACCCAAGATTGATATAACAAGATAACAAGGTCCAATCATGAGTCATAGAATCATCCCTAGAATGAGGCTTGATCCTCAAGAGTCAAGGTTTAGACTATCCCAATACCTGTCTGTCGCACTCTGAGAAGAGCTGTTATAAGGTTGATCAATTGATGAAAAGATAAGATAGATAGATGGAAAATATGCCAGATAAGAGGGAGCAAGATGCCCCGAGTGATGAGAGACTTCAAGTGATGAGGACATAAGAGGGGAATGAGATGCCCCAAGCAATAAGATTCAAATTGAGTTGAAATTCAGTTCAATTATGTGATCATCCTACCCTCTCGAGAGCGAAATCGAAAGATGACACACCAAAAATATGAGGTGAAGCAGTAGATCATGAGATACAGAAGAAGTCTGAGATATAGCAAAATGTAGAAGAGATCAGAACAATCTGAAGAAAATAAAAGAGATCAGAATGATCTAAAGAAAATATAAAGAGATCAGAATGATCTTGAAGAAATATGAAGACATTAGAATGATCTTGAAGAAAATGAAGATTGATCCGAAGTGATTTTGAGATCCAAAAGACCAAGTTTGAGTTGAAAAGATTCCAAGAATTGCAAAGTATTAGAAAGATTTGGATTGCACAAAAAAATTTTAAATGCATTTTGAGCCACTTAAGTGTGTCAGATTTCAAATTTGATCCTGAAAAAATGGGTTCTGAGCAGCCAAAGTAGCCAAGAGGGTGATTAATCAATCATTTGTGCAATTCATGAAAGAACATGATTCTTTGAAGAGATCAGCAATCCCTCATCAGAGAAGGTGAAAGTATATTTTCAATTGAATTGCATGCTTATGCAAGTGAAGTATGCAATGCAAGACTATGTTCAATGCAACCCTAGGCTAGATGCAACCTTAAACTAGATGCAACCCTAGGTCTGGTTACCAAGCCTTGACAATTTATCATCACTGGATATAGAACAAAGCTCATATGTTATACAATTCCCACTGACATTGCAATCATGAGAATATGAATAGAACATACGTTATAGGTTTGTCAGGATTGAATGTAAGCATTCGAGGCACAAGAAGCCAAAATGACCAGAACATTTGCCCCTTTTAATATAGCAAGTTAACCTAAGCATCAGAGCATAAATGCTAGGATGACCTGAATGTTGCTTGCATGCAGACACGCCAAACACACGGGAGATCCATCTTATGCTAAGTAGTCAGTATTTATTCTGTCCGCAATGACCCTTACGTTCGTAACCTAAGACAGAAGTGTGCTAAATATACTTGCAGTGACTCATACATTCACTTAGCAGGACGAGTATCAGTATTTATTGTAGCATGAAGAGTTCACTCCAAAAAACAAGGAGAAGAACCAATGTTATCGACATATTCGTATTAAAGGAGTTGAGGTACACACGGCCATCCAATACGAGATGGAGGCTCTTATAGTGGACACCCCTTTTATAGGAATAGATCAACTTATCGAAACTAAAATGCAAACAGAAAGCAAAGAAAAGATCATGCCCCCAGTCATTGCTTCTCTAGTCGAAGATGACATCATCAAGTTGCTCGAGGAGATATGATAAAGAAAAAACAAAGAAAGCAAAGAAAAAGCTCAGCATATCCAAACAAGTATATCATTTTTGAGTTCAATGTTGGGATTGATGTCAAGTATCAGTGTCCAGAACATGTTTGAAAGAAATCTCTTTAGTAGGGTGATGACAGTAGGTAGATGCAGTCAGAATGACTGGTGATTGATGTCAAAGAGGAATCTTCATGATGAAGAACCTAAGAAGGACTGAGCGATAGTAGACAGACACAGCCAGGACAACTGGTGACTAAGGCAAGAGAGATCTTCCATAAAGGAATCTGGAGACATGACCTAGGCAATAGTAGGCAGACACAGCTGAAACAACTGGTGACTATTGTGAAAGAGATTCTATGAGGAGAATCTCGAAAAGTGTGACATTAGCAACAGTAGGCAGATGTAGTGAGAACCACTGGTGACTGTCGCGAAGGAGATTCTATGAGGAGAATCTCGAAAAGAGTGACACTGAGGGGAGATGCCCCCAAGCAGTGACAAGACTCAATCCATGGATACATGAGCAGAAAGTAGGAAAGCGAAAGCGTGAAAGTGACTATACAGAATAGCCAGAAGATGCACTGCAAGATGAAGCATTGGGAATAAGAGGCACTTGTTTACCAAGTTTTCACCTTCTTGGAAAAAATGTTTCTTTTTTTGCTACCATGATGCCTATTTCCAGGTTTTCACCAATGACATTTGTTTTTTTTGTTTTTCAAATTTTTTTGTATTTTTCTCTTTTTTCTCTTTTTTTGTATTTTTTTGTATTTTTTTTGAGATTTTTCAATTTTTTTGGTGTTACCAAGGTGCCTATTGCTAGGTTTTCACCAGAGTAACAATTTTTTTTTTCAAGACTTTTTTTGATTTTTATGATTTTTTCAGAGATTACTAGCTCTCAAGAAGGATCACCTTGATTTTGTTCCAGTGTCTAGCAAGGTGTAGGATGAGATGTAGTAGCAAGCTAGTGGATAAGAAGAGATGGAAAAGCAAGGAGTATGAAGCAGTGAATGTTACCCTCAAGGAAAGTCTTCACAAGATTACCCAAGCTAGGGAAAAGGATAACAATATAAGCTCATGGTGTAGTGAAGGGTGTCATGTAGGTAATTGAAGAAAATGACCATGTCAAGAGATTGCTAAGAACTAAATTTTCTTCTTTCTTTCGTTGATCAAGACCAAAGGGTTAACTGAATAGGATAGCAAAGTTCGTTATGGAGGTTATGAGTGAATGACTTCACGAATGAGAACATCTGAAGGATAAGCAAGATCATGATAGGATGTCATGGATGGAAGAATTATGCATGATGCCTGTTTGCCAGGTTTTCATGATGGTACTTGTCCAAGGTGCCACAAGAAGTGGTTTTCACCATAGGATGGATTTATTTTTCTTTACTTTTGCTACCAAGGCGCCTGTTTCCAGGTTTTCACCAAGGCACATTTTTTTCTTTTTTTCTTTTTTTCTTCTTTTTTTTTTTTTGGATTTTTAGAGTTTTTGGAAAGAATTCAAGCCTTTCTCAAATGACATAGCACTCCTATAAGAAAGATAAGTTATGATAAGCCAAGGCCATAGCAAGGTACGCTCAAAGATGTTGATAAGGTAATGGAGGGAGATAGTAGAAAAGGGATATGGAGGACAAGGTTTAGGCTATGGATGAGATAAATGGGATGGAAGGATAAATGGTGGAGGATAGAAGGTGGAGCGGATAGGGTAATGAAAGGGATGCGTAAGGGGAGAAGAAAAAGTGGGCAAGATCAACATTGACACACACCTTGAAGGGTGATGGAATAATGGAGGAAATATGGATGAAATAGTATGAGGTTTAGATGTATGAGGTGGTGGAATAATTTTGGAGGAAGGTGAAGTATAAGGTTTTGAAAGCTTTTTAGGAAGATGTTGGGAAGAAGATGGAGTGGAAGTCTTTGGAAGCTTAAATGTCAACTTTGATTTATTTTCAATATTCAAGTCCTTCAAAAGAGACTTGGGAATCCATATAGTTTTTGATTTTTCATTAGATGCTTTGGAATGCATTTCTTCAATAAAAGATTTAAGAACCCATACTTTCTTTGGTTGAGCTCTTTGAATAGTGGACCTATGCAGTCTCTTTTGTGTATTTTCCTTCTTAACATTCACATGTCGATTAGAGGAGACATAGTGAACTTTTGAAGATGGATTCATGCACTTGTGTTTGAGTTGATCATCCAAATTGCTTCCAAAGGACTTGGGACTTGTGGATGAATTAGGCCAATCTGACTAGTTTAGATGGAAAGGTGGATGTGAAGAGTTCAAGTATGTGCATCTTTGTTGATCTTGGGGTAGGGTAAGAGGAACGTGTACTGGGCTGAGAGTGGAAGTAGGAGATAGAGGAACATAAGGTCCCAATATGGATGGAAGACTTGAAGGTTTTAGCTTACATGGATAGGGACCAAGGATAGATTTAGAAGATGTGAATGGACCATGAGTAGGAATATCAACATCTTTAGAGTGAGCAACATGACCAAATCCATCAATAGATTTATGATTAACTGTTATAGGAGCAATGCCTTTGACAGGAGTATTTAAAGCTTGAGCATAGTTTGGAAGTGACTATAGCGAGGTAGAACAAGAGGGTGAGGGAACACTTTTCTCTTCAAAAGGAATTTTGGGTAACATAGGAAAAGTATCCTTCTCTTGGTCTTTTACAATCTCCTTAAGGATGGTGGAAGGAATGTCATGATCTTGCTTAGTAGAGGTGCAGGACATGGGAGATGCAGGACTATGTGGCTCTTGAGATGGAGGCACAAGATCTTCGAAGACTTGAAAGGGGATGAAGGAATCTTGGTCTTGATCAATACTTGTTTCTTCATCATTTAAGTGGTCCTCTCAACATGAAACCAAATCCAAGGATAAGGGGGTATCTGAATCTACATTCAAATCCATTTATGGAGGCTGTATAATAGGCTCTTGAAGAGAAAATGGAGGGATAGTTGGAGTGGGGATAATAGGAGGAGCAGCACATGGAGGTTTTGGATCTTTGGTTTGAGTAGTATGGGAGAGGTTTGTAGCTAAGTCAAGATTAGCTTGAGTTTCCTTTAAAGACAGTCCTTGAGGGTACACATAGTCAACTGGAGGAGTAGTGAGTTCTTTTGCTGAATATGTGTTGGAAAGATTGGACACTTTAGAAGGTGAATGTATGTTGGAAGAAGTAGAGGTTGCATTTGAACCATTACTAGAAATGGTTTCATGAGGTTGATCCTTCTTGAGAGTAGAATCTTTAGTATATGAGAGCTTAGATTTTTGAATTATGCCATTGTCAAAGAGATCTTGGATCTTTTTTTCAGCTCCTTACAATGGGAAGTTTTATGTAAATTATGTTTATGATAGGCACAATAGTTACTCATAAAGGAAATTCCTGCCAAAGTGAGCTTAGGTAAAGTAATGAGTTTTTCTTCAAGAAGTTCTTCCAAGGTTAATTCATAAGATTTTCCCAAAGGTGTGAAATCACGCTTTGGTTTAGGTTCCCAAGGTTTTTCTTCAAAGATATTCCTAGATTTCTTGGGTGTTTGTGAAGTGTTCTCAGATATCTTGGATTCAAGATCACAAGAATTTGATTTTTGGTTATCATAGGAGGAAGGGAAAATTTCTCTCAAGGAGAATTTGTTTAATGATGTATTTTCCTCTTCTTTTAGTCTTTGAAGTTGAGCACTTATCGTGTCAATTTGTTTCTTCATGTTTGTAATCAGAATCCCTTCTTCCTCAATAGGAATATTGGATTTAGTGCATTTGTTGTTAGCCATTTTGATGTACTATGTTTCAAGTAGTGACAACCAAGTTTTAGAACATAAGTCAAGTTGCCACAGTCATAGACAATGAAAAAAAGAAAAAGCTTAGACAAGGACCACACTAGAATGTAGTCTCAGAAAAGCAAGATAAGAGTGCAGTATACTAAGGTATGAATAGTTTGATTTGAAGGCTAGAATAGCCAAATATTATGACTATCATGACACAAAGTACAACAAGCACTAAAGGACAAGAACAAGATAACTGAGAGACAAGACTAGTTAAAGTATGGATCGCAAGTCATTAGCTAAGCGGGATGCCACTATTTGAGACTATTTTCAGACAGAGAAATAGTAAATTGATGCAAGAAATAGACTTGGCACAGAGCATAGATATCTCTAACAGACTAACTTGACAAATCAAAGTCAAGATCTCACATGAAGATCCTCTAAGAGGCACATGAGAAAGTACACAGGGCCATGTAAAGACTCAGGATAGCATAAATATTTCACACGAGGATGTGCTCTAGGCCACATGAAGTAGTGCAAGGTTAACTTGGATAGCATAAAGATCTTGCATGGAGATGTGCAACTATTTTCACAAGAACTTGGACAAAGCTATGTGAATAAGTATTCACACAAAAGTTTGCAAACAGTGTGCAAAAATGGAAACTAGACTAACAACTGAACTGGATTTTGAAAAGACTTTGAAGATTTTAGACAGTTTTGGACAAATTGTTGATTCGTTTGGTAGAATTCAGATAGATAGCAAGGTTGATTTTTAAGTGTTTAAACATCATTTGGTTTTGAACAAGGCAAGTGTTTTCAACAAGACACGGGAAGCAAGTAGTAGTCGAATACAATCCAACTAAGGGTAAAGCAACTCAGAGGGATAGGGGAGTCTTGACTTTCAGTTTGTTTGAACAAGTTTGGACATGTTTAGGACTCGATAAAAAACACACTTTATCCCTAGAAATAGAAAATGGTAGAGAAGGCAAAACCTTTGTCCCACATCTTATGTGCATGTGTGTACCTCACACAACCATGTCATCCCCTAGAGGGTGCCCGTGTTTTTGGTATATTCAAAGGACTCAATAGTATACGTTGAACGAGTGCCCTTGTGGCAGGGGATGAGCACATATACCACCTTCAAACGTCTAGTAGCATGCCTATGGTGAGTTCTACAGGAGATTCTTCCCCCTCCTTGCACAAAGATTATGCCTCCTTTCGGAGGTGAACCGGGTAGCTTCTAACTACGAGGTTTTTACTTGGCTTCCGTTTGAATTAATTCTCGGTGGCTCTGCAAGTGAAGTTGATACCAGCAGCCCACACCAACATCTGAAAGTGCACACTACTTGCTTAGCAAGCCAGGGGTTAGTGCCAACCAGTGCAAAGACAAAGCTTCCCCTTGATATGCGATATCAAGAATCAAGGGGAAGAAATTAATCCAGCTGTGGAGTCTTTCGCTCTACAAAGCATCTTGATTATAGTGAGTTGGAATCTCTGGCGAAAGGAGTGTGCTCACTTGGGTCATTCCCAGAGGTTGGATCACTTCGGCAGGCCCTCTAAAGGATAGATACAAACTGGTGGTTTACATCTAAGGGTCTGAGTTTCTGATTTCCCTCAAGGGGAAAGAGCATAATCCTCTACCTTATTTCCTCGCCCAAACATGCCAAACAAGTTAATTACTGACTTGGCTTAATCAATCCAAACTCATTCTTCCTTAAAGATTTTGATTCCCTAAAAGGAAATCATTGTCTCATCATAGAAGAGAATAAGTGTTGGAGAACCACCAAGCTGCTTGCCTTCTTCAGAATGTTGTCTTTCGAAAGCATCTAGGTTTTTGATTCACCCTTGGTCATGACCTCCAAGTGGTGAAGAGCATAATCCCCTATTCTTCCATCTTGCACCCTAGGAAGTTCACAAGCCCCTAATTAGACTAGTTTGGAAAGCAAGAAAAGAAGACACACTGTTGTTTTGTGGGTTTGAAATATGGCCTTCGACAAGCGTATCTTCGAAAAGCATCCTGCAAACAAAGGGTTAGTTCATGTTTGTAGAGTTTGTATAAAGGAGTCTTTGGCAATCATCCTGCAAACAACGATTAAGCTACAAGAAAATCAAAAAAATGGAAATAAAGCTGCTTCAGAGAAAACATGTTAGTGAAAATTGAAGCTTAACTATGGGAAAATGAAAAATTAACTTTTTTTGTTCTTTTTTATACCCATAAAAAAAGCTTAGAAAAACTTAAAACCTATGAAAAAAATAAAAGTCAAATTTCATTTTTTTTTTTTTTTTTTTTTTAAAATTTGAAAAATTGGAAAAAATTGTCTTTTGTATTGCTGTTGCAAAATTTTGCACAAAATCTTTCACAGGCCCACGCGAAATCTTTCACTGTCTCGCATGAAATCTCTGTCAGATTTGCGCAAAATTGTGTAAGGCCTACGCGAAATTGTTCAAGGCCTGCGTGAAACTGTGCAGAACTCGCACGAAGAATTTTTTTGGCCCGCGTGTAGAAATCGGTGCCGTGCAAAATTTTGCGCACTCAGGAACTTTCTTGCACGACCGCAGAGAATCTTTGTGTGAAGATTCAGAATCCTCACGCAAAAATATACAGTTTCACGTGAAGATTCTTGATTCTGTACGAAATCTTATGGACAAAAAACTTAAAATTTGATTAAAAAAATGCAGAGAAGCCCTGAGAAATTGATTTTCTCGGGCCCCACGATGGGCGCCAGAAATGTACCTATGAAATTTGGGCCTCTGAACCTCACAGACACTTCGACATAGTCATTACGTGTAGAATCATCCTAGAATAAACATTGAGTTGTTTATCCAAGAAGTCTGACAAAGCGACCTATCACCTTCTATCTAGAAGGATTTTGCCTACTTAGTATCCTCAAATTTGAGGTATAGGCAAACCAAACCTTCTAAGAATGAATGATTTAAATGCAACTAAGATAAATGCTATGCAAGTAATCTTAATGAAGTGCAAACAATTAATCTATAGATTAGAAAATAACATTTAATCTACATGTATGCATTGTATTAATCTAAATGATACTAAAGAAAGATAGAATGTAATTAAAACTTGAGCAAAATGAGTGCAAAATACGATAGCAATTTGATAGCAATAATGTTCAACCCCCGTAATAAGGAAATGAGGGTCTCTTAAATAGACTTTCCTGGAATCCATCAACGGTTAAGATCGATTCGGATCGATGGTCAGGATTGAAGCAAAGATTTAGTTAAGATGGAAACTTCCTTGTGCAGGTGAAGTAGACTGTTTCTGGTTTGAGTGTGATGGGTAGTTAACTAAACTTGTCATAAGTGTGAGAACAAGTTAACTAGATTGTTTCCAATTCGAGAGAGAATTCACTCAGAGTTTCCATCTTGAACTGAAGAGAAAGAATTTGAAGATATTACTTAATTTAATAAGTGAGATATGATCTCATTGAATAATCATATTCAATTAATTAAAAATAGACATGTTTATTAAATTAAATAAATTTAATTCCCTAGTACATTAGCCCTAGGATATAATTCAATTTAATTAAAGCATAAATACTTAATAATTAAATTAAATATTAATCAATAGGTTTAATGTGACTAATATGAGTAAATACTATAGGAATTAAATATTAAGCATGATGAATACAGATTTAGGTTTTTTGCATTTGACAATTAAGTCAAGTAGCAAGTGGCAGATTAAGAATTGCCTAGTGACATAGGACTTTGGGTTAATCAGAAATAAACCAGAATTGGTATCGTGGCAATGAGCCAATTTTGGGGTATTACACCCACTGCAGTAACCTCTTTTGCATTGGTATAGTAGTGAAAACATCCCACATAGAAATGTTTACATTTGTCTTCTTCATTTGATCTACTACATTGAATGATGCATTATGTGCTCTAGTAGAAGATTTAGGAGCTACATTTGTAGGAGGTTAAGTTGGAACAACCTGAGGATCACTCAATTTTTTTGGCTATTATTTTGCCTTTTTTGTTGAGGGGCATTTGGTTGATCATTTACTGCTTGTACATGAGGTATTGCATTTTAAGTTGAGGCTAGATTAGGAGGAGGAGGAGGAACATCTTCAATAACTCTTCTTTTGCTCCTAATATTGTGAACAATGGAATCTTGGTCTACATTACAATGTTCCTCCACTTGATAATTCATAAAAGAACCAACTCGGCATATGAAGGAAAAATATCCAAATTGGTAGATGAAGAACCTGAGTTAACACGAGGTGTTAACCTGAACAAGAAGTGTGTTAATTCACATCAAAAGAATCTAGCCCATTGAAGATCTCTTAGATTGATTATCAATAATGGGCTGAATGGGGGCCAAAAATGGCCAATAGGAAATAAACCCATACTTTTCTAGTTGCATTAACAATAAATGTAGCATAATAATGAGACCACCAAGGGAAGATACCTGAGCCGGTCCCCATATATCTATATGCACAAGCTCTAATTTCTCACTATTATTTTACTTCCTAGTCTTCAAAAAACTCACTCTCTTTTTTTTTTCATACACACAACTTTCATAAAAATTCACATTAACACATTTTAGAACTAGTAAAACTTTCTTTGAATGAAGTACTTTCATACCTTTCTCATTCATGTGCCTAAGTCTGTTGTGCCACAACATTGTATTAGAATCTACAACAACTATTTTTTCTCCCTACTCAACTACAACAACTATTCCTAAACATTCATATTTCTCTAAAATAATTAAATTAGAAGGAACAATATGACCTATACAAAGATATAAAGTGCCTACTTTCACATCTTTTGCTACTACAAGGGAACCTTTTGAAACCTTCCAATTTTTATCATTAAGAGTAACTACACAACCCTTATCACCGAGTTGCCCTACTGAAATTAAATTCCTACTCAGCCTTGGAACATGTCTTACCTCATATAGTAGCCAATGATTCCCATTCTACAACTTAATCTTAACTTTTTACTTTCCAACAATCTGATAGGGTTCATTATCCCCTAAATAAACAAGCCCAAAATCTCCTTAGACATAATCAATGAAATAACCTCTATGAGGTGCATCATGAAATGAAGCACTAGAATCTAAAACCCATGAATCATCAATACTTCCTAAAGACAGAAACAAAGCATCCTCTTTAGATTCGTTACTTACCACATTTGTCTCCTTGTCTCAATCTTGCTTTTCCCCTTCATTTTTCTTTTGAGCCCAACAATCTTTCTTCTTATGCCCTGGTTTTCCATAGTACCAATAGTCATTTGGTCCTCTCAATTGAGACCTCTTCCCTTTTGAATTTCCTCTTGATTTCCCATGATTTCCATAATTACTTCCTCTCTCAGTCATCCTGCCTTGACTTTGTACATTCAAAGTACTTCCAGATGTAGATCCATTTGAGGTTTTCCTATGAGTTTTTTCACTCAAAATAACATTGGTCACATCATCATATTTTAGAGTATTAGATCTAGAATTGGAATTAATCACAACCATTACCAAGTCATTCCAACTTTTAGGAAAATAACACAAAATCAAGAGAGCCCTAATTTTTTCATCAAAATTAATACCCATTGAAGATAACTAACTAGTAATAGTATTAAAGTCATTCAAATGATCTGCAATGGATCCACCTTCTACCATCTTAATATTAAATAAATGCTTCATGAGAAATACCTTGTTTGAAGTGGAGGGCTTTTCATACAATTTCAATAGGGTTTCCATCAACTCTTCTATTGTCTTCACTTTTGCAATCTTAAATGCCATCGATGGTCTTAGGCATAATCGAATGTTTCCACGTACTTTTCTATCTAAAAGATCCCAGTCATCATTTGTCATAGATACCTAATTCTTGGTTTTTCCTTCCAACAACTTCCATAAATCCTTCTGATATAGATAGTCTTCCATTTGGATCTTCAATAACTAAATTTTTTTCGCATTAAACTTGTCAACCCTCAACTTACCCTCATCTTCCATTGCTCCCACTCAACTATTAAACTTTTCTATAGAGGATAACTAAAAAACAACTTTGCTATGATACCACTTGTTAGGATTTAACCACATATAGAAATAACAATTACATACAAATATAAACAAAAAAAAAAAAAATAGATCACATAGAAGAGAACACAAGACATGAAGATTTAATATGGTTCACCCAAACCCTAGGCTATGTCCACCAAACAACAAGTCCTATATTAGTATGATTCAGTGATTACAACCTAATTAGAATCCATAATCCCTTACAACTCAATACTACCGCAAGAAGCAATTTTTCTATCACACCTTATGAAACAATCCCTAACTCTAAGCCCTTTTATACAAGTATTTTTTCCACTTTAGGGTTAAAATTAGTTACAATATGTCAGCCATAAAATGAAAAATAAATAATAGCCAATTGACAAATAGTAACCCTAACCCCAAAGAATTTATGAAGTATGTGTAGTGTAGACACCTAAAAATCCTTTAGAAAATAAAGTATTTTTATTTTATGAAAAAGTCCCTGATGACATCATCATTTATTAATCAATCAATTAATTAATTAATTAATTAATTTTTATGCCATTAAATTCCTTTATCTTAATTAAAAATATTTAATTAAAGAATCCCTCCCAAAAATGTTTAAATCTTATTTAAACATTATTTCCTTATTTATTAATTATTTAATTAATAAATTGACCAAAAATCTCAAAATAAATAATTAATTTATTTTTTGCCGAAAACTTGGCCAATTTCTTTAAGACCATTAACCTCTTCCAAAATCTTCTAATCCTTCTTTAATTTCAATTAAAAGCTAATCTCATCATTTCCTACTCCTAATCCCAACTCAAGATATTTAATTAAGATTAAATATTAATTCTCATGTTTATTAAAAATATTTTAATAAAAATCTCCTCAATCCAAACCCTTGAAATAAATAAAACTTTATTTATTTCCTAAAAACCTTATTTATCCTCATCCTAAGAAGTTCTAGACTCTTTTAGAAAGTCTTCATCCTCATCCAAAGCCTAGACTCTTCTAGAAGATGTTAATCCTTATCTTTAATCCTAATCCTAATCCCCTCCTAACTTTGTCACATTCCCTAAATATGGGTTAAGGCTTGCTAACCCAAGCCAAAGTTAACAAATATCTCCTCCTTCACCCACCCTCATTAAATACCATCCACTTGCCCATCTCTAACAAGCCTAATCTAATCTTAACCCAAGCCTAATCCAAGCTTTAAACATTTGCACATTCCTAAGTCAAACTTAAGACTTTCTTAATCCAACCCAACTCAAAATATATCAACTCTCTCACAAATATCCCAACCATAAAACTTTATGAAGCCCACAAAGCCATAAATGACTCTTACAAGCCCATTCATTTCTCTTACAAGCCATTATGAAGGTCTTTATGAGCCTTGAGCCTCCTTTGTTGACCCTCAACCCCTCTTGCTCTAACCAATGACCCTATGACATGTATCACTCCTTGATTGGCTGTAAGGAAGCACAATCCATGTGCTCTCCTCTCATTCAATCTAAAGCTTCCATAAGCTTTTTCCCATCCTTGCATCCTAGCCCTTGATCCCTCAAGCCCTTTGCCTATTTAAGGAATCCTCTCCCAAGCCATTTTAACACAATCTAGAAAGTAAATCCATAATGCCATTTTGAGAAGCCATTTTTACATCAATCCATTCACCAAAATCTATCAAAAATCCTCCATTGAAGCCCATTTGAGCATTTGAGCATACATACATAATCAAGCCACCTTAGCTATTAGACACACCTCTACATCAAGTGATCATCCTCATTGAGAGAGCCTATCCATGGCTCATATTCTCATTTGAGGACTTCACTTTGTCTCTCATGAAGTTATGTTAAATTAGTATGCAAATGCGTTTGATTGTTTTAATTTAGTGTTTCTAACATACTAAAGTAGCATATACATTTTGGCACGCCCGGTGGGACCCCGCATGGGTCATCTTCATTAGCTTTTATAGTCAAGTTTTGTATGTCATTTGTTGATTTTGGCTAATTTTTTTTATTTTTATGATTGGTAGGATTGTATAAATTGGTTTTGTAGGTCCACATGAGCATGAAGAAGACAAAGGAACTCATAGTCTATTTCATAGTGTTTGCAGATTTTTCAAGCTTATAGGTGGATGAAGCACTTGGAATTTTTCTTCCTCTTCTTGTCTATATTCTTCTTTTATTCTGTCTACTTCTTCTTCTTCTTCTTGAGGGATCTTGGCCTTTTTTTATAAGGAAGCAAAATCATACACACTTTTCTTTAAGTGCTTAAAATGAACCCCCAAATCATACTTAAATCCATTAAAAACTAAAAATTTGCAAAAAAAATAATCTTTTAACAAGTGAAACTAAACCAATCCAATAATTTGCATCCTTGCAACATCAAGGTTTTAGATACATTCATGCAAAGTTAGGAACACTTCATTTTTGGGAATTTAAAAAGAACTTCAAGTTTTCATTTCAAAAGGTTCAAAATCAACACTAAGTGCACACTAAAATTTAAATCAAACTCAAAGCATCAATCAAGGATAAAATGAACCTCATTTGCAAATATTTTAAAGTTCTTTTAAAAATCTCATGAAAACTAAGAGTCCTAAATGGTTGCCAAAATTGTCCTAAAAAGCTTTGTTATTTGTTCCAAACAAATGTCTTGTTGCAAAATTTTGAATGTTTCTTAGGTTTTTCATGCATCAAAACAATCTAGGAATATCATTTTTGGGCTTAAAACATGTAAACTAGAACACAAAATCTTGAATGATCTAAGATTAAAACAAAGCACTTCAAAGTTCTTAAAACAACACGCAAAATCTCAATCTTGAATGCTCAAAGGAAAAAACTTGAATGTTTAGTCACTTGTCTTCGAATGCATGTTACTAAAATCACTCTTGAGTGCCATGGATTAAAATCAAGTTTGTTTTTTTTATGAATGCATGATTAAAACAACAAATCCAATCTTGAATGCCATAGATCAAATAATCATCTTTTGGGGTGTAAAAAGAATCCACATTTTAGAAACTTTCTAAGTTATAAAAACAAATAAAGACACTTTGAGTGAATTTTTTGTTGGACTCACCCTCTTTAATCACCTATCATTATAACCATTGGTTGCAATATCAATGCCATATATGGGGATGGGTCTACCTAAAAAGGTGTTAAGTACTCCACAAAAATCAAATTCCACTCACTTGAGTTTTCATTGGTTTTTCTAAGATAGAAAATTTATTGAATGCACATTAGTCTCGCTAACAATTCATTTGGGCATAAAAATTGAACAAATCTTGACGTAGAGGGCCTCCGGGCACGCGCTTGAAATCAAGCTTTACACACATCTTTGTTTTGGGCTTAAAACAAACTCACACTCAATCTTGAATGCCTTAAAAAAAATCAATCGATACTTGATGTGTAGGGCCTCCGGGCGCACGAGTTTACTTTTTGTTGACTCTAAATCTTCTTGGTGTATTCATTCTTCGATCACTTCTCTTTTGTTGGTGCATTTCAAATTGGAATTGAACCTTTGCATCTTAAATCATGTGTGTTTTCAAAAGGTCTAGATTAGAAAACTTAAAGTGTCAGTTGGAAAAGAACTCTATCTTTTAGCCCAAGATCATCCAAGTCTTCTCTCCCCTTGTCATCTTTCGAGGCCATCTTGGGTGCATAAGATAAGGATCCAAAATCTTGTCTTAGCTTTTAGGAGGCCTACTTGGGGATTTAATCACCCCTTGGGATGACCTCAATTCTAGATTTCTGACGGAGTATAAAGATCAGGAGGTGAATCCAAAGACACCTCTCTTGGGATCAAGATTTTGTCACTTGGGCTAAGCCTCAAGGAAATTTATACCCTTGAGAAGTGAAAGAGGAGAAGTGGGTTACCGCTCCTCTCGGCTGTGTGACATTGTTTTGGTTTTATCTACAGATTTGGGCCTTATGTACCTTGGGTATATTGAGGACTCCCGAGCTAAACCAACTATCAGCCTTGTAGAAAACCATCTAGGATGTTAATGTGTTTTAAGTGATTGCTCAAAACATTTGTAAAACATACACACTCCACAGTGTAGTTACTATCTTCTGAGAATCACAAACTTCTATCTGGTTATTTCTATCTATTGCTTGATCTTTTACTTGTTGAATGAATGTTTGCCAAACTTGGTCAATCCTAGCTTAGGGCACACTTAGCATAGTCACTGCCTATTTTAGAAGTTGAACACATTGAAGCAAAACAACCAAGATCTCTCAAAGCCAAGCAGATTCAAGAATTTATGTCAAAACAACCCAAACCCAAATAGAAGTTTCACAAAGCCAAACTCAATCCCTCTTAGGCATACCAAAAAATTTCAGCCAAGAGAAAGGAAGTAACACCAAGCCCTCAAATTGCCAAACTCCACAAAGTAGAAGACAAAGTGGCCGACGAAACCTGTCAGGATGCCTAGTTAGATCGCACTATCATATTTAGCAAGCATCCAGGAGTTAACCCTACTTATGTCTTACCAACTAGGCATGATTTCTATAATTATGCCCCCTTGTTTTTCCACATCTTCTTGCATAAGTTTCACTTTATAGTCATCTTTTTAGGAAAGCCAGCCATTCTAGGTTATCCCTTTAAATCATTTTAGCCCATCCATCTCATCTAGGTCTTTGCTTTAGAATCAAACCAATCCCCTCAAACCTAGCAAGCATCCCAAAAATCCTAATTTTCACATCCAAGCCTTCAAAATTGTTGTCACCTTGCCAAAGGTTTTCCATTCCTACCATCTTGCAAATCCACTAGCCCCACTGAGGTTATCCCTTTGATAGAACTTTGTCTAGGGTAACCTAGCTTTGTCACTTGTTATCCCTCATCACCTTGAGCCAAAGGTTGGGATCCACAAGTGGTCAATCTTGTGTTTTTCCTAAAGGATCATTAGTCTATCCTTAAAGTTGACACAATCATCACCAAGCTTGCACATAGGAAAGAAGACCTTTCATGCTTTGGCAACATATTTTTGAAGTTAGAATCCCCAACCCAATCCTCCTTAAGTTTGCCATATAGCTTTGCCTCAACCTAGGAAATCATTTGCATTGAAAAGCCTTCCCTGCTTGCATCCATCAGCATTGTTTCATCTCATCCCTAAGAACATTTTCATGCTACATGTCACTCGCTTAGCCAAGAAGAAGAAAGAAACAATGGAACCCTATCATTTGGATCAAACAACCTCGCTCCCCTTGAGCACTCAACCATCCTTCAGCCCAGAGAACACTATACCATCACCTACTGACATTGAAGCTTTCATGAACCAACCAAGAAATGCAATATTGGTGAATGCCATTATAGACAAGAACAAAGAAACAATCATGGCTAACTTTCGAAGAGACAATATAGGAGCCTTCAACTTTGGAAGACCTCCTCCCTTGCTAGATCCATCTCACCTATTGTTTGGACAACTACCACTCCCAATAGGCTCTTATGATTCAAATTATCCTCAATATGTGCCAAAAGAAGAGCCTAAAGCCAATCCTTATGATCCAATAGACCCAAACATACCAGCCTCCACTCAAGTTGAAATCTCCCTTCTGCAAGCCAATCCAGCTACCACCACTCCACCATTGGTCCATACCACTCCATCCCAAACCCTCTTCATCCAAAAAACCTCATCATTCACTCCCTTCACTATTGCTATTGCTGCTCTCCAACCTAGCCTTCTAAATCCACCCATCTCCCAAATCAGTGCTAGCATCTTTGGCCAAACTCAGCAATATAGAACCGGGATGCCACCCATGGGTCCAAGTAATCAACCTTTCATCATGCCCAACTTGTTTACCTCAGCTCAGAGCACAATTCCATCATTTCCACTAGGTCCTTGGAGCTCAGTGCCATTAGCCACAAATCTACAAGCTACTTCCCTCACTCCACAAAGCTATCAAACCCCACAAGCTACTACCAATGTTCTGCCAAGCTCTCAAGTGACCCAAGCTTTTGCCACTCTACCAAGCTTTCAAATCTAGCCACCAAGCTATCAAACCCCATCAGTTCCATTTCCAAGCTTTCAATTCCCACCACCTCCACCACCAACTAATCCATTACCTCCTATTACTAACTATTTTTCTATGCCACTTCTAGGAGGAAATCCACCACCACCAACCACCAATTACTTGGCCTCTTTTTCCATGTAGATACCTTCCCAAATGGGGGCACAACCCACATATATTGGTCAAACTCCTCAAATCCAAAGTCAAGTTCCACAAGCTCCCTGATCCTTTCCCCAAGCTTCACAACCATCTTATACCTTACCTCCAGAAAGCAATCCATTTATCCCGTAGCTAGCTTATGTTCCTCAATCCCAACCTTAAATCCAATATCAATAGCAAGCCTCACAACACATGCAGCAATATGTGCCACCTCCACCTCAGTAACCTATCATCCACCATTTAGTTGCCCAAGTCATGTACAATCCCTACTAGCCCATACCTCAAAGCCATCCATATTCCATTGCCCCATCTAGTACATACCTACCTCAGGGCACTCCTACATTGGAGGCACCCCAGCCATCAGCCATTAATTTGGAATGGGAAGCCATGAAGATAGCTTTGAAGAACATCTAGGAGGGAAATTATCCAAAAACCTTCAAGTTTGAGAATGTGTGTCCTTACCCATTTGACAGAGCCATTACCATAACACCATTTTTCAAACACTTTGAGATACCCAAGTTTGACAAATTCAGAGGAAAAGGAGACCCTGCCACACATATCAAAGAATTTTACATGCACTTCCAAGAAGTGGCATACGATGATGTCTTCCTCTTGCATCTCTTTCCCAAAAGCTTGGCTAGACTAGCTCTTGAATGGTTTTATAGAATCCCATATGGCACAATTAAAAACTTTGCTAAATTGTCTGAGGCATTTGTAGCCCAATATGCCCATCTTGTCGAAACAGAACTATCAGTAGTTGATCTTGTCCACACTAAGAAAAAAGGTGGAGAAAGCCTTCTCGAATATCTGCAAAGATGGAAAACCGTTACCACTTGCATATCTTGCACCTTTTTCAGAGTGCCATTTGGTGAAAATGTTTATTGATAATGCCCATCCTAGCTTGGCTCACCACATGACCATGAACTATTTGCAGACCTACAAAGATATCAAAGAGAAGGGAATGATCCTTGAGCAAGGAATCATTAAAGATGGTGTGGTCAAGATTTACAAAGAAGCCAACCAAATCAAACACGTTCAAATGAAAAGTCTAGGTATTGGAACAAAAACACGCATGTTGCAACAGATGGGGTCACTAACACCAGACATGTGAATATTGTTGGTCCTTCCCAAAATTAGTCCAACCCACCTTATCAACCAAACAATCAACAAGCTATCAACAACCAATAGCAAAATCAACAAAGCTTTCAAAGCCACAATCCAAAGCCCAACTTTCAAGGGTCTAACAATCAAGCTAATGCCATCAATGTAGCTACACGACCAAAGCCCAAGTTCCAACCTGCACCTCAAAACTATACACCCCTTGGTGAGCCATTGGATGTCATTTTTGAGAAATTAGTCAAGGAAAACCTCATCAAATTTCCTCCTACCCAGCAAATCAACCCAGGCCAATCCAAAGCTGCATGGTATAGAGACAATGAGTATTGCAAGTTTCATAGGGTGAAAGGGCACACCACCCTCAGATACATGAAGCTGAAAGATTATGTGTAGGACCTCATTGATCAGAAAGAAATCACAGTTGGAGCACAAACCTCTCCCAATGTAGGCTTGCAGATCTATCAAAATGCTTTTCTTCCTCACAACAACCAAAATCTTGGAAAAGAACTTATCAAAACCAACAACAACAACACCAACAACCACCAGCCAAACCAATAGTATGGGAAGAACAATGACCAAACTTCATCCTACATAGACTATGGTAGCCTCATCGGTTGTATATCTAAAAAGGAGCCTTCTATCAATGTTATCAATATCAAAGGCCCAAACAATGAGTGTACAATCACCACAAGAAAAGTGCAATTGAAAATTGCAACCCCATTAGTCCCATCAACACTATCAACCCCAATAGTATCATCAGCTCCATCCAAAAGCCAATATAATATCTTAGAACACCTCGGGAACATGCCAGCCCAAATCTCCATTTTAGACCTTCTCTGCACTAGTCTTGTGTACAAAAACATCCTTGACAGTGCTCTCATAGAATCTCGTGTCCCTTCAAATATCAATGCTACTAATTTTTGTAATCTCGTTGGACACCTGTCGTCCTCATATGCCCTATCATTCAAACCCACCGACATACTCGTAGTTGAGCCAGATCACACCCTTCCGCTTCGCATAGCCATCATGGTATCCAATTTTGCCATAAAAAGAGTAATGATAGACAATGGATCAGCCTTGAATATTTTCACCCTACAATTCATAAAACAAGTTGGGTATACTGAGGCAGATATCATCAGTGAGGTTATCACCATCAAAGCTTATGACAACTTGGAAAGAACCACAAAAGGAACTATTTTGCTGCCAATCAAGGTTAATCATCCAAGAAACACTCTGCCATGTTGTTGATCTAAACCTACCATTTAACATCCTCCTCGGTCACCCATGGATTCATGTCGTGAAAGCCATTCCATCTGCTTACCATCAGTGCATCAAATTTATGCATCAGGGCACTGAGGTAACCATCCATGACGATCCAGAACCCTTTGCTTACTGCAATGCAATTGAAGCTTCATATACAAACCATTGCCTTGGAATTGATATCGGCACAGCCATTGCTAGCTCATCCCACACTTGTAATGACCTAAAAACCATCCTCACCTCCACCCTGTCTACCGTGAAGATCAATAACAAAGGCTGTGGAGAGTATAGTCTGTTAGATGCATTTGTTGTCGGGGAACTCTCACTTGATTCACACACCCATGGATGACTAACACATCAAAAAGCTAAGGAGATTCCACCTCCTTGATACAAATAGTTTGGCCCAACAACCTTTGTATTGTCAAAAATCCCTCTTCATGAGGAGCTCACTCTAGATATCAACAATTGGTTACATAAGGATGCACCTCCAAGAAATCAAGCATGCCTTGATCACTTTAGCCAGAAGTATCCCCAAGAACATAAGCTCATCACTGACAAATGGAAATATCAAGGTGGTTGTTTAGGACGAAAAAAAGAGGCATGCAATGCCCCATCGACCCACACAAGTGGGAATCAAAGTCAGGTCTTGGCTTTGGCATACTCACAACTGGGGGCACCAATGAGAATGGTCATGCTTTTTCAAACATTCATCATGACCTTGTCAAAATTGAAGACATTCCTGAGAAAGTTGAAAAGAGAGCCTACGATGATATCCTAGATCAAATCTTCCTTGGAGACTCTGTTCTCCAAGAACTATCCATCCATTTCATTGACCTACCACTCGCCCATCCACAACTCATAGATTGGGACCAACCAAGTGTCATACACATTGATGAGTTCACATTAGAGGAAGTGCTTCTAAGATTCATGGGAGATAAAACTCCTCACAAGCGAACAAAGCTAGATTCTACCTATATCTATAAGCTAGATCCCAAGGGGTCTTTTGGAGAAAATTCCCAACCTAGTTCTGATTACACGCAAAACTGGAACTAAGGTGAATCTGGGACTAGCTAAGGCAGTGAAGAGAACCCCTCAGCAAGAAAATCCAGAGTCACAAGTAGAACATGAGGATTTAGCATTGCCTCCTCAAGATAATTGACCATAGGTGTCTTCTATTCTAATTGAGGATACTAGAAAAGTCAACATCGGTTCTTCAGAGATCCCTAGACTTGTTCACATTGCTGCATCCCTATCAAAAGACCAAGCTGACCTCCTCTTTGAGGTCTTAAGAGAGAACATTGGCTGATTTGCATGGTCATATCAGGACATGCTAGGACTTGATCCAAAGCTTGTAGTTCATCATCTTGCAGTCGATCCAAAGATCAAGCTCGTTAGACAAAAGCTTAGAAAAATGCACCCCAAGGTGGCATTACTGGTCAAAGCTAAATTAGAGAGAATGTTAGCTACTACGGTTATCTGACCTATTGACTACTCAGAGTGGATCTCCAACATGAATCCTATCACTAAGCCTTTTGGTGACATCAAAATTTGCACTGATTTTAGAGATCTTAACAAAGCTTGTCCAAAAGATGATTTTCCCTTACCCAACATAGATATGATTGTAGACCTTATAGCTGGACATGAAATTCTATCCCTCATGGATGGATTTTTTGGGTATAATCAAATCAAGATTGCAGAAGAGGATCAGCATAAGATAGCATTCACTACCCCTTGGGGAACCTTTTGCTACAACATGATTCCTTTTGGCCTAAAGAATGCTGGGGCTACCTATCAAAGAGCTATGATAGCCATTTTCCATGATCTTATCCATAACATTTTGGAGGATTATGTGGATGATATCTTGGTTAAATCTCACACCTTCATGTATCATTTTGTTGACCTGGAGAAAGCCTTTGATAGGTTAGCCAAATATCATCTCATGCTAAATCCCAAGAAATGTGTCTTTGGGGTCACATCTAGCAAGCTTCTAGGCTTTATAGTTTCTAAATGAAGTATAGAGATCGACCCCAAGAAGGTCAAGGCTATCTTAGACATGCCTCCTCCCTAGACACTGCGATAGCTTTGCACTCTTCAAGGAAAGCTTCAATCCATTCGATGCTTCATCTCCTAGCTTGCAGATAAGTGTACGCCATTTGCACATTTACTGAAGAAGGATGAAAACTTCAAGTGGGATCCTTTATTTCAACATAGCTTTGATCATCTCAACCAATATCTCATCAATCCCCCTATCTTGGTTCCACTAGTTCCTGGTCATCCCTTGATCTTGTACATATCAGCAATGCCTACTGCTCTAAGGGCACTTCTAGCACAACTAGATGACTAGGATAGAGAAAGAACCATCTACTACATCAGTAGAACTCTAGTTGGTTATGAACTCAATTATACTCCTATGGAAAAAGCTTGTTTGGTAGTTGTTTTCTCAACTCAAAAGCTTCACCACTACATGCTAAGTCATACCATCCAACTAGTCTCCAAGATCGACCCTCTCAAGTATATGCTCTCCAGAACAACACTTATAGGTCATTTGGCCAAATGGGTTATGCTCCTTAGCGAATTTGACATCTAGTATGTGGACAGAAATGCAATCAAAGGGCAAGCTATAGCAGATCACCTAGTTGATGCACCTCTGGTAGATACATATCCTTTGATCACAAAATTTCCAGATGAGCATATCTGTCTAATTGAAGAATAGCCCCCAAGGAAACTTTATTTTGATGGCTCATACGTATCTCATGGATCAGGGGCAGGAATATTGTTGGTCACACCTCAAGGAGATTACACTCCAAAAGCATTCAAGCTACAATTCCCTAGCACCAACAATATAGCTAAGTATGAGGCTCTCATAGGAGGATTAAAGATAGCTATAGAATGGAACATCACTGAGTTACAAATCTTTGGTGATTCTTAGCTCATCATCAAGCAAGCCCTAAATGAATATCAAACCAAAGATGAAAAGCTATTACCCTACAAAGAGCTAGTTGATCAGCTAACCCAACATTTTACAAAGCTTCAGTTTACACAAGTGCCTCAAATGTAGAACAAAGCAGTAGATGCTATGGCTACTATTGGCTTGCTCTTGGAAATTCCCCAAGTAGTTATGTAGTATGAGTTTTTAGTCGAGCAACTCCTCACACCTGCCTATGCGAATGATGACTCAAACTATGTTTGTATCTTGGTTGGTCCCTAATCCCCTTGGTACCATGAGATTCACGCTTACCTTAAAGATGGTATCATCTCCCCTCACCTCACACGTACCCAATGCCAAAATCTCATTTGAAAATAATCCCACTATGTTATCATAGCTAATACCCTATATCGTCAGGGTTATCATGATTCTCTCGATGTTTAGATGAAAATGAGGCTGCGATGGCATTAAAAGAAGTACACTCTAGACTTTGCAGTTCCCACATGAGTGGTATTGTCCTCACATGAAAAATCCTTAGAGTAGGCTACTATTGGCCTACCATTGAAGAAGACTCCTATGACTTTGTCAGAAAGTGTCTCCCATGTCAGCAGCATGCAAATCTTGTGCATGCTCCAGCATAGGATCTACAACCTATTGCACCACCATGGCCTTTCGCTTGTTGGGGCCTTAATCTAGTTGGAACTATCACACCTCTCTCATCTGATGGACATAAATGGATAATAATAGCTACAGACTATTTCACTAAATGGATGGAAGTAGTCTCCCTAGTCTCAACTACAAGAGTTCAGGTCTCCAAGTTCATCTTGTACCACATTGTTTGCCGCTTTGGCATCCCATCCACCATCTTCACTGACCACGGAGTTAACTTTGAAAATCTCAACATGGAAGAACTATGCACTTCCCTCCGCATCTATCACCACTTTTTTAGCCCACATTTCCCACAAGGTAATGGTCAGGTAGAGGCAACTAACAAAACCCTCCTCAAAATCCTAAAGAAAGTTGTCAATGATTCTAGCCGCAATTGGCACCTACAAATAAATCCAGCCCTATTGGCCTATCAAACTTCCTTCCATACATCCACAGGCACAACTCCATACTCCTTAGTTTATGATGCTGAAGCAATACTAGCCAAGAGGTTGAACTTCCCTCCTTGTTCATATCTTTGCAAGGGCAAATATCAGATGAAGAATATAGAGTAGCTCTACTCACCCAACTAGATCTCCTAGACGAGAAGTGACAACATGCCTATGATCACCTCACAGTCTATCAATCTCATCTCAAAAGGAACTTCAATAAGAAGGTGCTTCCCTGACACTTTCAGTCAGGCAACATGGTCCTCAAAGAAAATTTGAAAGGCCAAGCTGATCGAGAAAAGAAAGGCAAGTTCGAACCTACATGGCTTGGTCCTTATGTTGTCACTGCCTCCTTTGGCTCCAGAGCCTATTAGCTATCTACACCAGAAGGAGAACTCTTGAATGATCCTACTGACATCATTCATCTCAAGAATTTCTATGCTTGAAGATCCTTGGTATACCTAGCTTTTGAAAAATACAAAAAAAAAAATAGTAAAGAGAAATAAGCGTCTAATGGTGAAAACTTGGCAATTCAAGCGCCTTGGATAGGTACCTTGCTAAAACCCTGGTAATTCAAGTGCCTTGAGTACTAAGACTAATCCATTATCTATCACTATCCTATCCCTCATCCATCCACTCACCATCCCATAAAACACTTGCTTGTTCCCTTGGTGTTCCAACCAAATATCCAACATCTAATGAAGCTTGTAAATACCTCCTGTACAGCTTGTAAATCTTGTACCTCAGCTTGTACATCTTGTACCCTAGCTTGTAAATCTTGTATCATCCCTTAGATCATAGCTTGTACATCCAAATCTTGTCCAAAGCTTGTACCATATTCCAGCTTGTATTATATACCAAAGCTTGTATCCTAGTTTGTATACTATCACATGCACACAAAAGAATCCCATTTTCCTTAAGCTTTTCACAAAACCATCAAATTATCCAACTATCCATCCAAAACACTCTAAAAAATTTCCATCTCACAAAACCCAAACATGAACAACCTTGTACATTTGTACCATATCTTGGTCCATTAGCTTGTACATCCTCTTTAGCTTAGTACCATTGTATCTATCTAGCTTTTGTGTCAGTTCATCCTTGATCAACATCTTGCACACATCGCACAAATCTTGGTTAGCTATTCCAATGCATCCTTTAGCTAGATCTCCTGTCACCAAAGTGTTATCCTTCTTAGTTTAGTTTGCCAGACACATCACTCATCCAAATCCACTAGCTTAGGTGCTCTCTAATAGATCCTTGCAGGATATTGCTTTCATCATGTCCGATCTTGGTCCGTTAGTACCTCGTCCTACCCATCTCATTGGCAAACGTTTCTCTTTTGGATTTTCTCTTTATTTTGATTTGGAATCTTCCCTTTTGGGTCTTGAAGTATCTTTTCCAAGCAATCTTTTTGTTCCCTCCTCAAGGTTGCCATGATCTTCCATATCATGGTATGCTGCGAATGGGGTACTCTAAGCATACGGTTTTGATCAAGTCTTTCATTTGTTTCTTTTTTGCTTGTGGGTTACCCAGTGTCAGTTCCACACTATTTCCTTCGGGCAGTCCTTGTGTGTTTGTTTTGAGTCAGTCCGTCAGTCCTCTGGATGGTTGGTGATATGGCCTTGATGTTCTTGGTAACCTTGGCAATTAACCAAACAGTCCTATAGCAAATCTAGTGCTCAACTATATGGTGGTACTTCTCTTTGAAGTATCCCCCTGCTCAAAAAGCTTCAATGGATTTCCTTCATCTCCATTATCCCCCATCCATATCCAAAATTTGTCTCTCCTACCCCAGCTTATGCATCAGTATCTCTTTGAATCAATCTTCACTTTTAGCTTTAGGGATCCAGAATCCTAGTCTTAGGGATCCCCCAATCAAATCAATCCACCAAGCCTCATCTTTTGAGATTCACAATCCTAGTCCTAGGGATCTCTGAAACCCATCTCTCACCAATCTAGCTCTTTGAAATCCTATTGCATCAGCTTTTATAATCCCCTCATCCTTCTCTCTATCTTGGATTCCTTTTTATAGTGCTCTGCTCCTTCATCCTCCACCTTCCCTAAAGTTTTAAGCTTGCTTCCTCTTGTGCATCTGATTTTCCTTTATCATTCTCCCATAGTAAGAGTTTGAGCTAATTCCGCCCCTTCTCTTTGCCAATCCGAGTCTCCTTGCTTATCCCAGATTCTTGTATTTTTCAAGAAGCTGTCGAGCCTCATTTTCTCTCCCTGTCACCTTCTTGAGGGGGCATCTTGCAGTCCATTCTCTCTCTTCTACCTGAGACTGGGGCACCTGTGTTGCTCCATAAAGTCATCTCCATGTCGTTTATATCTGAACTTCTTTGAAATAGTGTTATCTCAACACTATGTCAAAGAGGGGCAAAATGTAGACACCTAAAATTCTTTAGAAAATAAAGTATTTTTATTTTCTGAAAAAGTCCCTGATGACATCATCATTAATTAATTAATTTATTTTTATGTCATTAAATCCCTTTATCTTAATTAAAAATATTTAATTAAGGAATCCCTCCCAAAAATGTTTAAATCTTATTTAAACATTATTTCTTTATTTATTAATTATTTAATTAATAAATTGACCAAAAATCCAAAAATAAATAATTTATTTATTTTTTGCCCAAAACTTGGCCAATTTCCTTAAGACCACTAACCTCTTCCAAAATCTTCTAATCCTTCTTTAATTTCAATTAAAGGCTAATCCCATCATTTCCTACTCCTAATCCCAACTCAAAATATTTAATTAAGATTAAATATTAATCCTCATGTTTATTAAAAATATTTTAATAAATATCTCCTCAACCCAAACCCTTGAAATAAATTAAACTTTATTTATTTCTTAAAAACCTTATTTATCCTTATCCTAGGAAGTTCTAGACTCTTCTAGAAAGTCTTCATCCTCATCCAAAGCCTAGACTCTTCTAGAAGATGTCAATCATTATCTTTAATCCTAATCCTAATCCCTTCCTAACCTTGTCACATTCCCTAAACATGGGTTAATACTTGCTAACCCAAGCCAAAGTTAACAAATATCTCCTCTTTCACCCACCCTCATTAAATACCATCCACTTGCCCATCTCTAACAAGCCTAATCTAATCTTAACCTAAGCCTAATCCAAGCCTTAATCATTTGCACATTCCTAAGTCAAGCTTAAGACTTTCTTAATCCAACCTAAGTCAAAATATCTCAACTCTCTCACAAATATCCCAACTATACAACTTTATGAAGCCCAAAAAGCCATAAATCACTCTTACAAGCTCATTCATTACTCTTACAAGCCATTATGAGGGTCTTTATGAGTTTTGAGCCTCCTTTGTTGACCCCTTAACCCCTCTTGCTCTAACCAATGACCCTATGACATGTGTCACTCCTTGATTGGCTATAAGAAAGAACAATCTATGTGCTCTCCTCTCATTCAATCTAAAGCTTCCATAAGCTTTTTCCCATCCTTGCATCCTAGCCCTTGATCCCTCAAGCCATTTGCCTATTTAAGGAATCCTCTCCCAAGCCATTTTAACACAATCTAGAAAGTAAAGCCATAATGTCATTTTGAGAAGCCATTTTTACATCAAATCCATTCACCAAAATCTATCAAAAATCCTCCATTGAAGCCCATTTGAGCATACATACATAATCAAGCCATCTTAGCTATTAGACACACCTCATTGAGAGAGCCTATCCATGGCTCATATTCTCATTTGAGGACTTCACTTTGGCTCTCATGAAGTTATGTTAAATTAGTATGCAAATGCTTTTTATTGTTTTAATTTGGTGTTTCTAACATACTAAAGTAGCATATACATATAGTACTTCCTTGACCAATCACCAAAAACTAACATTTTCTCCTTTATACGAGTTGAGATAATAAGTTACATCCACCTAGGTTTTGCAGAGCCTGAATGGTGAGGGTTAAGTAAGTGTATTTTACAACTTTCTTCATTTCCCAAAATTGTGTTGATTTCCCAACATCAAGCAAGAAAGAATTGTAGGTTTTCAACTAATAATTATGAGAACCAAAATGGTGCTTATGATTTTTCTTCTGTGTGAACTCTTGGCAAGGTTTTAGGGGACATGAACTAATTCATTTTTCCTATCTTCCTTGTGTAAGGTGATATCAAAGAAAAGTTTTCTTTCCTTTATATTTTGGGATCATGGAGAAGCTTGATTAGATTGTTTGTGTTAGAAATAAGGAATACTAAGAAGGGGGGATGGGGGGAGGGGCGTGAATCAAGATTCTATAAACTTTATCCCAAAAATGGATATTATTAATTTCCTTATAGCTTGCATATGAAAGTAAACTAACAATTTTGAATAGTAAAAAAATCATGCAATAAGAGAACTCATAACACCATATTTTTTTAACTAGGGAAACCATGGCCAAGGGGAAACCCCACTGGGGATGGTACCCACAAAATTATCCACTGATAAAAAGTATCTGGTTAAAGATATTGACTCTGTTAGGAGTCTATTATCTGTGTATAGTGTCTTGGTCCTTGTTAGAATCTTCAGCCCTATTAGCATTTGTTATGTACAAGTAGAAGATGTATGCAAGAAGAACCCACTGCCCAAGCATGCAATATACAATGCAATTCCTTAATACGAAAAGATAGATACAAAAACCTCTTGATTTTTGCTGATATTTTCAATATGTAATATAACTTTTTCCACTCTTCAAAAAAATCATAATCCTCTAATCATACATCATAATTTTCATATCATATAGTTTGCACGTAGTACACACATTACACACTTAACTACGTATTTAAAAACTTTCCTTTATAGCTTTGCAATTCTCAAAATACTATCTAGTTAGCCTTCAAGTCTTCACACGCTTGAAAAAATATATTATTAAAACTTCCCATCTTTAAGGGTTAACATCTAGGATGTCATCCCTATTTATTGAAGTAATTATTTTGTAACTAAAATAGTTCCTTAGCCTCCAATTATTCATTTCCTATCATGCTATGTTCTATCTATATACCACTACAATTGGTAAAATGGTTATATCTTCTTCTGTACTAACCATAGGGACTCATGCACTTGAACATGTCATATTGACACTCTTTCCTATATGTACTTGAGTGTGCACATATCAATAATACCTATATCAATTGTGCATACCAAAAGTGTATCTTCTCTGCCAAATAAACTAACTGATACTTAGACAATTTTCTAAGTATAACTATTGTACCTTCATCTTTACACCATGCTTACTTTATACAAGAATATATATTTCCATAAATGAAAAATAGAACTCAATTTCTTATCCAAATTCCCAAAAATCTCCCCCTTTGGCATTGATGGAAACATATGGGAAAATTGGCTAAGTATCAAAATGTTGATCAAAAATTTACAAAAATCTTGGCCTTGACAAAATTTACAAAAATTAAAAATTGTGAATCAATATATTTTCATTTCCATCTTCCCTTATATCTCCTATTACATTATAGCCCCCCCTTTGACTATAATGCTTTACATTATTACTACTTCTCCTTTTTACATACATCATACAATGTTCCTATATTACTCCTAATTTGAATCAATGATAAAGGTGTCAAAACTAATATAAAATTCAAAATTTGGATCTATACCTTTGCATTAGGTAGATAGCCATGTCATATTGTCATCAAAACTTGTCTTTTTCAACTATTCTAAGAGAGGCACATAGTCCATAGGATGCAATTTCAACTACATTCAGGTCTGAATAGTCAAACTTCTCAAAAGATGTCTTTTCCTTAAGAGATTCTTTTACTTGTTGTTCGAGAGTGGCTATCTTCAAAGATAACATTTCTCTATGAAGTGAAAACCTCTTAGAAATTCTCTCTTTATTCATCTCAATAAGACTTATTTCATAATTAGTCTTTCCAATCTTAGCCTCAATGTCTTCTGTCTTCTGACCAGGCTATTGAAGCTGATTTATCAGTACTTGGAGATCTTCATTCTTCTCCTTGAACTCTTCATCACTGTCTTTAATGAACTTAAATGGCAATGCACACTTTTCAGATAGTGCCTTTCCTTCCTATTTACATCTTCTCAACTCCTTGATACATGCATCAAGAGCTCTCAAGTCATTTTTTATATTATGATAGACAATGTCAAACATATGTGCATCATGTTTGGCCTATACTTGAATGGTTACAATATCTAATAAACTTGAAATTGTGCATCAAAATCATACACTACAACTTTTTCTCTGTCTTGTAGATCTGACATTTTCATCTTCGCAACTAAAGTGTTTTGAAGTCTCTCTATCACTTCCATTAGTGAACTTTGTAGAATTTTCACCTCCCTATTATTCTTAATAATATTGTTGAGTGATGAGATTAGTTTAGTCTAATCATCCTCATCTGATCTTGTTAGTGTTGCTAATGTAAGGGGTGTCCTATAAGAACTAGGTACACTAGGTTTTTTCTCATCTTCCTCCATTTTCATCTTCTCCACTTCTTCTTTTC
Source organism: Cupressus sempervirens (assembly GCA_028749045.1). Lineage (NCBI taxonomy): Eukaryota > Viridiplantae > Streptophyta > Pinopsida > Cupressales > Cupressaceae > Cupressus > Cupressus sempervirens. The sequence continues at coordinate 645,717,730 of CM053783.1, read as the reverse complement.
TTTCCTTCTTTTCTTCCTCTTTTCGTTTCTCTTCTTCTACTTCCTTTTTTTCTTCCTCTTCCTTTTTCTTTATTTCTTCCTCTTTCTTTCTATTTTCTTCTTCTCTTCTTCTTTCTTTCTCTTTTCTTATTCCTCTAGCTTCTTCTTTTCATTGTCCTCTTCTTCTAAGCTAGTATAGTTGGTAAAATTGCCAACATTAGTGCCAAAATCCTTGAAAGGATCTTCATAAGTGTTAATAGTTACCTTGGTGCTATCAATCTATAAGGTATCTTTTCCAATTATAATTTGTGGTGTTGTTGTTGATTCCTTATTTAGGTCTGCCATCATCTATACTATGGATTTATCTATCTCTTTATTAACCTATTGAAAATTACCTCCCATTATTATTATACCTATAGTCTTGTTCCTAAGATAGGGCTCAAGACTTGGTAGGTGCTCATCACTATTAATCTTACATATTTTTCTAATATGAGTTTCTCTAATTCCTTTGTCCTCATCTTCTACTCTCTTTCTTCTTAATCAATGATTGCATGATTCAACTTCTCAATTTTAGGCTTCCAAGCCTTTCTACTTGTGCTCCCAGCTTCTCTTTTTGTATCTTAGGCTCTGTTTCAACTTATCCTCTCATCTCTTTCTTGGGTACATTTGTCATTATTTCCTTGTGTCTCTTCCCAGGTCCTTCTACAATAGCCTTCATTCTTTTCTTCCTTGGGGAATTAGAAGACTCTTGTTTAACCTCATCCAATATAATTGATTTTCTCTTGACCTCAACTACTTTCATTTCATCTTCTTCTTTAGATGGCTTAGAAAGTGGAATAGTAGGTGTAATAGGTGGTTGATCCTGAGATACTATTGCATAGGGTTCTATAAGTGTGGCTGTTGATGGAATTGCTTTAGTAACACCTTTTGATGCCAAGGGTGGCACATACATAATTCCTTGATGACCTATATGCCTTGTGCCTATAATGGTTTGTTTCACTACACTCCTCTCTTCTTCTATCATGCCTTCCTCCTACATTTATTTATTCATTTCTGAATCAACTTTCTTCTTAGTAAACATTTCTATTTTTGTTTGGCTTTCTGATTGAATCAACTCATTGTAAGTTCCAAGCCTCTCAAATTCCTCATCCTTGTTTAATTCAAGGATTATCTTTGCATATCATTTAATTTCTTCTTCTAAGAACTCATAGCCAAGTGGCTCAACATATAGCATTCTAGGTTCTACTATCTCAATGTATGAGAAATTAGTATCCACAATGAAACAAATATCATCTCTAAAATTTTCTACCATAGGGGATGGTATTCTAAATATTTCTCTCTTCTCATTCTAAAAAGTCTTCATAATAATATTTGTGTTGCTATTGATTTGATAAATAGAATATCTATTATGTATCTCTTTTATTTTCTCCATAGTACACTTATTATTGCCGAGCAATTCTACCACTAACAGTAAAGGAAATATCTTAATCAAATGGAAAAAACATATGTGTGATTAATGATTGGAATCTAAACTAATTATTCTTAATTTTCTTAATCCTTTCAAGTTTCTCAATCAACTGCTGCACTCTTAAGGATTTCACTTAAATTGACCTTATCTCTCTCAATACACACTTTATTGGCTGCTTGTATGAATCTGGCTACCATGTCATCATCTATAAACCAGAAATTTTTTTAGTTATAATCATTCTAATTAAGAACCTTACCTCATCTTGTTTGATATTACTTATAACTATTCATCTTCCATTATAAATTGATTTTGTGTTATCCAAATTTGTCTTCTTAACATTCTTCTCATTAACATGTATACTACCCTCATTGCAAAGACCACTCACCTCATGATTTAGGTTAGTTGAAATTTCTACTATATTTTCTCCTAATCAAAACTTCCCATCATGGATTCTCTTGATTATAACCTTAGTCCATTCTTGATTATCAAATTCTTAATAAAATACAAATTTCACCAAGTCAATTTCCTTTAGATGCTCAAACCTTCATTTAAAACTCATATCCTGGTTGTAAATTAGACTAAATTCCTTAGAAACATGTTCTTCTCCTACTATTTTAAGCTTGCTTCTAATATAGCTACTCACATCTTCTAAGCGAATGACTCTTTTTGGAACTTTAGAAAATGCAATGCTAGGTGTTGGTCTTAGAATGGTTTTGACAATTGAGTGTCAACACACTTAACCAATTTTCATATAGAAGCAAAGTACACTATATGAGCTGAGCCACATATAACTACAATAGGTGCCGAGTGATCTCAGGTGCTGACCAATCTTCAGGTGTTGAGTGAAGATCAAGTGCCGAGCGACTTTAGGTGCCAACTGAACCATATCAGCTGAGTGATATGTAGGTGCTAAGTCATAGTTGATGCCAAGCAATCTGGAATGCAATAGGTGCTGAGCAAACTAGATTCATATATGTGCTGAGCACCAATATTCTAGTATGTGCTGAGTAACACAGAATCAACATATGTGTTTGTGCCTTCACAAACTTATACAAAAACCATTTTTTGGGCTGACATAGAAGAATCTCAAAGGATAATAAGGATAAGAACAAATATTTTATATATCCTATGCAATCAACATGTAGCTAATAAGAAAAATGGAGAAGGCATGCAAAAAATAAGAAAAGTGCAAGGAATGAGTAGGAAATAAAGATTCAATATGAATCATAGATTCATACCTAACCCTAAGCATTCAAAATCCTTAAAAGAGGATGAAACCCCATTGAATGTGTGGATGAGAGTAGTGTAAGGGTAAACTATACAAAATTCAAAGGAAATAGTGAAAAGACTTAGAGGAACAGAGCAACATTGCAGTATTCAGTTGATTAGAATAGAGCAATGAAATCAAATAGATATCAGATCTCAGAGGATCAAGATTAGAGAGAGCAGATCAAGTGTCTAAATTAGACAATCAAGGATTGTAAGCTATCAAGTTTATTAGTCTAATACTCTCTAGCAATTGTATTAGAAGGAAAATCCTATGTTGATAGGTTAGCTTAACAGCTAAGTTGTAGATCCTTTGAAGAGGTGATAAAATCCTTTAACAGGGTGACACTTCATGTAAAGTGTTTTTAAATCCTTTAAATAGGTCACTATTGATACATAGTAAAGCCTTTAATAGTGCAGGCCTTTAATAGGGTAGACCATCAGAAGTGGTCAAACATTATTGCTTCAGTGATTTTGTGGGTATGATCTCTACCCTAGTTTTACCTTCTCATTTTGGGGGATTTCTAGATTACCAAATTTGGTGTTATGTGTTGTGATGCATGTGTTTACTTTATGGTTGTTTGACATGTTTACATGCATTAAGTTTATTTTTAGTTAAAATTTTTTAAAGTTAAAAGTGTGATACTTCTAATTCACCCCCCTTCTTAGAAGTATTCTTCCCATTTGATTAATCCAACAATTGGTATCAGAGCAAGGTTCTCATAAGAAGAAGCCTAACAACTTAGAGAAAAGAGCTAAAGATGGAAGTCTTCAAACTTGGGAAGATCATAGAGAATTAGGCAATTGATGTGCAACTCATTCTACACAACTTGGAGGAAGCCAAAGAAGAATTGAGAAAATCCTTAAAAAGAAGGAAGGACATAGCCATAGCTGAAAATAATGCACACTACAAGGAGATTGATACCACACAAGTGTTTTCCAATAAAGATTTCGAAGAGTTTGATGCAGAAATAACATAACTGATAGACAAGAATAGAGCTCAAGTAGAAGAAATCAAAATACTCAATCTTGAACAAGAATCACAAGCTATAATGGCTTGTGAGGTAATTGAATAGAAGAAAAGAGCCATTGAATACAAGCCCATGAAAAAAGATGAAAAGAGAAATCTTACCAATAGGCTAGAGGAGAAGACAATTGAGTTTGAAACAATCTCAAACATGCAGCTAGACACCTTAAGTAAAATGATGAATGCAAATCATGAGCTGAATATGAAGGATATTGAGATCTCCACACTAAAGATACAGAATGAACAACTACAAAATGACCTAAAAAGAGAGAAGGAAGTTACAAAAAGCTTCAACAAACCCAATGAGGTTATCCAGTACTTTGAGCAGTTACTAAAATCACCAAGGGCGAGTAATGATACTTTAGGACTTGGTTACAATAGCACTAAACAAGGAGAATCATCCAAGACTACAGAAGAAAGGAGTAACAAAGGTAAGAACACTAAACCCACTTGTCATTTCTATGGTAAAAAGGGACATACTTTTAATATATGCAAGAACACGAATTCCCATTAGCATTATAAGTCTAAGAGTACAAGTTACTATCACAAGTGCAAAAAGCAAGGAGATCAAGCACATAAATACAGGACTAGGACTATCAAAACACCAAAATTTGAAGGTCACTACTACAATTGCAAGAAGTATGGACATAAAGAATTTGAGTGCAAATCAAAGCCTATGTGGACATCAAATCAAGAAACAAGAGAAGGTAACCATAGTCATCACCACAATTTGGACTACAACACCAAGTATAATTATCATTATTGTTAGGAATATGGACACATTCTTGAAGACTACACAAGGACACATTTTAGAGGGAACTATAGCATATGCTTGAGCCAAACCACATCTTTTAGTTGCTTGAAGACTAGTCATATTAGTAGGGATTGCCCAACAAAGTCAAAGGAACCCAAGTTAGAAGTTAACAAAGGAAAAGAGAAGGTGGATGTTGAACACATCTGAGGATGAGTGAACAAGACTTGAAGGAAGCAGGATGAGTGTAGCTCATCAAATGAAGGGATCACTTCACCTAATAGGTCAAGTGGTCACACCTCATCCAACTAAGCATGAATAGGTGTATGGGACTAATATAAAAAGCTATATCAAACATCAATCTCAAGAAAAACAAGTGCTACAAAGAAGAAATCAACATGATTAGAGATGCAAAAGTTAAAATTCAAGGTTTTCACTAGTGTTGCTGAGCTATCCTTAGATGTCGAGTAAATGTTAGTGCATGTCAAGTAGTTAGTTGCAACTAATTTGATAGTTGATGTTGAGTTGGGAAATTTCAATGGAAGCCAAGAAAAGAATAGATCTAGTTGAAGCAGAGTGATGAAAAATAAATGGAAGCTGAGTTATGTTAAAATCTTCGAGAGCCAAGTGTATAGTTATATACACACTAAGAATTTAATGCTATGTTCTAAGGGTATAAGGTCAAATTTTTTTATCATTTCTTGTCATTTCAAATGTAGAGAAAGAATGAGAAGAGCACATAAGTGATTGAAGAGCAACATTGAAGCCATTTGCATGGATTTCAACAAAGATCAAGCCATTTTCATCAATTTAAGGTATTCTTCAAGTGTCGAGTTGTGCAATTTTAAAATTTAAAATCTTTTGAAACCCTAGATTTACAAAATGGCATCCAATTCCAAAACCCTATGGAAAAGGAAGGTTTTTAGGTTCAATTGGTTAGTAATGAGGTCAAACAACCAAATTTTAGGCTAATTCTAGAGGTAGCCTATTAGAACAACCTTACCGGTGCACTCTCCATTATTCCACCCAAAGTTGTAATGGTGCAAGATGTGAGGAAGTGTTACAATTGTAAGCTAGGAGCAATAGGAGACCTTGAGATTTTTCACACATATGATAAACTATGTGAAAATTGAGTGCTTAAGGATGAATTTCAAATAGTTGGGAAAACGAGTTTGACTAATGCCCTAGTTTACCCCATAGGTTTCAAAACTGAGTGGATAAGAATTGTTCTTAGTAGAATACATAATGGTTGTTTATGGTTACAAGGAGGACCTATGAAGATAACAAAGAGAATAGTGCATAGATTACAGGTTTTCCAACCCTAGATCAGCACAAGACCCTACATTGTGACTCTAAAGAAGCCATTGAAAGGAACATCCAAGCTAAATGGAATAAATGACCATTGATACAATCACAGATCCTCTTTTGAATTTTTCTATAAGAATCATTTCTAACAAGTTTTACCAATCAAGTAAATTGAATAGTGTACCATGTATCATTGTGGATGTGGCTTACAAACTTGTTAAGAGAGATCATACATATGATGTAGCAGAGTTATTGTTACAGCAAATCATTGAGAATCTTGGAGCAATAAGAAGATCTAAAGGTGCTCAATGTAATTTTGGATCAGTTCTTGTCTGCATATTTTTCTATGTTATGGAAGAATTCCCTTCTTTTGGTAAAGTTAACTAGAAATTAGATAAGTTAGCCATTACTCAAATTAATGAGTATATTAAGCAAATGGGAGATAACTTTGACTCTCTTATGACAAGCTATTTTGAGGATTTTAAGAAATCCATGAAACAAAGACAGAGGATACTAGTTTCCCGAGTGGATCAACATATTAATGATATCTATTTCTTAGTTAATATTGATTAGACTTATATCCAAGCAGTAGTTCCAAGGGTGAGATGGCTAAGACCATTAGGATATGAGATAAACTTTGATGAAGCATCAACAACAATCACAACATTTCTTGTAGAGGAAATTAGTAAGGAGGCACCCCATTTTGGGACATATGATGTTGTGTGTTCCAAGGTTGATATGGAGCTCAAAATAGCCTCTGTAATAAAGAGGAAGGATAAGTTAGTCAAGAAGATAAAGAAGAAATTTAGAGAAGGTATTGAGGGGGCAATGGAAGAAGAAGAAGATGTTGAGGATGACGATGATGATGAAGATGAATAGGGACAAATCCCATTGGAATTTTCACAAGGCTTAAGTAAAAATGAAGAATAGGAAGAAGGTGCTGAGGAAGAAGAAGTTGAGGAAGCACCAGCTCAAGCCAAGCCCAAAAAGAGAAAAGCCAAAGCTAAACATACAACCTAGCCCAAAGACAAGAAAGGTGCAAAGATCATCCAAGACAAGCCAACAATACTAGTGACAAGTGCCACTACAAGGGCCTCAACTCAGAAGGCCAAGGATCAAGTGAAAGAGAAGAAGAAGGCTATTGAGTAGACTGGTGTAGTGCAGAAGAAGCAAAGGAGGAAAAATGTTGCACAACCAAAATTTGAGGATGAAGAAAGGATAGAATTAGAAGACATTAGCCAATTTAGAGTGGTAAGTCATCCTCCCAAGTCACATATTGATAAAATTTGTGAAAATATTAAGAATGAAGACTTCTTTGATTCGAAAAGTATTAATTTCAAGAAATTAAGTAGAGAGGATCAGAATAAAATGGAGGAATTAGTATATGCCATTATGGTAGAATTCAAGAACACTCCTCTTGAATTGGACAATACAATGCCTAAAGATTTATATGAAATTGTTGAAAATAAGTGGCGTTATTGTTTAAAGATGGAAAAGGAAATAAGAGAATCCACATTGGCACAAGTAATGCCATAATTGATCAAAGGCCGAATAACTAAGACAAACAAGAAACGTGGAAGCAAGTTTGTACCAAAGTATAGAGCCTTTAGCATGTTGTAGAATAAAGTTGAAAATGTTGTCCAGGAATCAATTAGAATGTGGAAATTGATATATGGCTTGACTACTATCAAGGATGGAGAAGAAGATCCCTTTGAGGGACAAAATACTGAAAAAGATGAAGATGTAGAAGCAAATAAGGATGAGGCTAGTGAGAAGGAGAAGGAAGAGAAACAAAAGGAAGAAAAGGAAATAGAGAAAGAAGAAGAAAAGAACGAAGAAGAGAAAGTAGAAGAAGAGAAGAAAGAGGAAAAGAAGAAAGAAAAAGGTGAAGAGGAGGAGATAGAGAAACAAGATAAAATGGCAATAGCTTGTTAGCAACAAGAAGAATAGTGTGTGGAAGACACATAATTTTCACCTCCTAGTCCTCCACACATAGCACCTATACATACAGTTACTATAAAGGATGTTCCTAACACTTTTGCTCACAACATCAACCCTTTAACTGTAGAGGATCTCAAGAAGATCCTTAACCAATCAACACTACAAGTACAATTATGCACAAATCTAGTATTGGTGAGTGTTGATGAGCTACAAAAATTTGTAGCAGCAATAACAAGGAAGAAGGAAGTTACTCAAGAACAATCAACACATCCTCCCAAAAATCAACCTAAAAAGTAAGAGGTACTAGAAAAAATTGCTAAGATTGACTCTACAACAAGGATGACAACTACTATCAAGGAGCCTACAAAAGAACCAACAATAAAACATGTTCCTATAGCACAGACTCTAGATGCACCTCCTCAAATTTTCATAATTGACCAAGGCAATAGACAAGAGGAGAAAGAAGTAGATAAAACCCTTAAGGAGTAGGAGGCAATACAAATTTTGATAAACTTGCCTACCTTAGGGATTCCTCAAAAGCAGTCGAGCACTGATGTAATGCCATTGCAAATCTTTACACCAGGCTTCAGCTCTACAAAAGTGACAAGGGTACTTCACTATGGAGACCTTGAGTTAGATGAGGAGATAGTCATACCTAGTTATGACTCAAAAACAATAAGCATCGAACAAATTACTGATATGTAGGAAGCCTTGAATAGGAGAGAAAGACAAGAGATACTCAAGAAGGAATATAAACAAAAGCAAGCATTACATGAGATCAAGGACATCTTTTCAAATGCCTTAAGCTTGTAGTCACTTGATGACACCAACCCAATAATGGAACAATTGTAAAAAAAAGTAGAACAGGTGACAAATGAAGACTAAGAAACTAATGTAAAACTTATGGAATGGTTTGAGAAAAAATTCCAAGGAAAAATCAATGAGAAAATAGCTAGTGAAATGACACTATCACATGTAGCGTTGGCTAAAAAGATTGAAAAGGTAAAAACTGTACTTGTGAATGTATTCTCATTGTGCAAAAAGTTGTGTGATTTTTCCTATTTCACACAAGAGACAAGCCAAACAATATTGAGCTTGGAGAAAAATCTAAAGATTTCTAGCATGCAGCTACCTAAAGACCTAGCTCATTGTGAGAAGCATTTTTTCCAAATGCTTCACATACAAAAAGAATTAGCTTCACTAATAAGTGAAGAGACCAACATTAAGGCTAGGTTGATGCAAATACAGTCTTCCATAACCTCACACTTGGAAGTACTTCATAAAGAACAAGCCTATGCTATGAATTTTCTAAAGAAATATCCTAATATTTCTACTATGAAAGGACTTCTACATCTTGCTACAAAGACTGCCATCTAGCACAAGTCATTGGAAATTGCTTTGGAGAATTGGGACACAACTCTTAAGATGATTATGGAGGTAAATAATACATTTTTTGGTGAAATATGGTCTTAACCCTTAGATCCCTTTGACATAAGTGTCAAAAAGGGGGAGATAGAAATAAAGGGGAGATTAATAACTAAGGGGGAGAATACTAAGTAATTACATTCTTTCATTCTTTTGGAGAATAAATGGGGAAAGATTGCACATATCCCATGATAGTTAAAAAGGGGGAGACATATAAAAGGGGGAGATATGTGTTAGAAACAATAACATCGAAATGAACTAAGATAAAAGAATTATCAATTAATCCAAGAGAGTTTGTGAAAATAGTTACCATAAACTTGGATCCAAAGAGAGAGTGAAGGAATGAACAACCACCAATGAATCAACAAGAGGAGACAAAGATTTGAAAGGGGAAAGAAAAGAAAAACCCTTGTGAATAATATGAATGAGGAAAATGCCTAAAGAATGAAAGAAGGAGAGAGAAGAGAGAAAATGGAGCCAGTAGCTCATTACAAGAACTACATAGTGATTGTGTGTTTAGAATGAGAGAGAAGCATCTCTTATAAAGAGATGAGAAGAGGAGTTATTTGTAACTCCCAAGTGAATGATTGACACATTCATAATTGTGTGCATAACAAGTGTCATAATCCTCTTAAGGAGGAATAAACTATTTTCCTTAATAAAGGAATTACAAAAAAGGACTTGTCCTCACATGTGGACTAGAGGACAAACAACATAAGGGATACCTTGGTTTATCCCATTTAATGAATACAACCAAGGAAATATTATAAGTTCTAACAATATGAATAAAACTTTGTAAGTGCAAAACAAGTGAAAATGGAATAGACAAAATAGGTCAACAAGCAGGCACATGAAACATAAGTAGGGCAAAGGCAAAGAGTATTAGATACATCAACATGAGACAAATTTAGCATAAAATTTTGGTTATAGGAATAGAAATGGCACATAAACTCAAGGGGGAGTTATAAGAATTTTGAGGTTTATTGTTCTTTACAAAATTTTGAACAATTTTTTGAAATTTTGTACTCATAAGACCAAGTATAATGCTTAGTTAAGTGTTTTTGACACTCATGTCAAAGGGGGAGATTGTTGGTCTTAGAATGGTTTTAACAATTGAGTGTCAACACACATAACCAATTTTCATATGGAAGCTGAGTACTCTATATGTGCCAAGCCAAACAAAACTACAATAGGTTTCGAGTGATCTTCAAGTGCCAAACAATCTTTAGGTGCCAAGTGAAGATCAAGTGCCAAGCATGATACTGGTGTTGAGTGACTTTAGGTGCTGAGTGAACCATATGAGCCGAGTGATATGTAGGTGCCAAGTCACAAATGATGCTAAGAAAGCTAGAATGCTATAGGTGTTGAGAAAACCAGAATCATATATGTGCCGAGCACTAGTAATCCAGTATGTGCTGAGTAACACAGAATCAACATATGAGTTTATGCCTTCACAAACTTAGATGAAAACCATTTTTTGGGTTGACATAGAAGAATCTCAAAGGATAATAATTAATCTTTTTTATTTCCTATGTAATCAACATGCAACCAATAAGAAAAATGGAGGAGGCATGTAACCAATAAGAAAAGTACAAGGAATGAACAGGAAATAAAGATTCAATATGAATCATAGATTCATACCTAACCCTAAGTCTTCAAAATCCTTAAAAGAGGATGAAACCCCATTGTATGTATGGATGAGAGTAGTGTAAGGGTAAACTATAGCAAAATTTAGAGGAAAGAGTGAAAAGACTTAGAGGAATAGAGCAACATTGTAGTATTTAGTTGATTAGAATAGAGAAAGGACATCAAATAGATATCAGATCTCAACGAATCAAGATTAGAGAGAGTAGATCAAGTGTGCAAATTCAAAAATCAAGGATTGTAATCTATTAGGTTTATTATTCTAATACTCTCTAGCAATTGTATTAGAAGAAAAATCCTATGTTGATAGGTCAGCTTAACAGCTAGGTTGTAGATCCTTTGAAGAGGTGATAAAATCCTTTAATAGGGTGACACTTCATGTAAAGTGTTTGTAAATCCTATAAATAGGTCACTATTAATACAGTGTAAATTCTTTAACAAGGCATACCTTTAATAGGGAAAACTATTAGAAGTGGTCAAACATTATTGCTGCAATGATTTTGTGGGTATCATCCCCAATGCAATTTTACCTTCTCATTTTGGAGGGTTTTTGTGTTACAAAATTTGGTGTTCTATGTTGTGATGCACATGTTTACTTTATGGTTGTTTGATATGTTTACATGCATGAAGTTTATTTTCAGCTAAAAGTTTTTAAAGTTAAAAGTGTGATACTTCTGATTCACCCACCTCCCCACCTCCTCCCTCTTAGAAGTATTCTTCCCATTTGATTAATTCAACAACTAGGGTCATCCTCTAAGGGTTTCACTGGGTTTATTTTCATCTTAGGTATTGTTTCTTCCTCAACATTGTGAATAAAAAACTTTTCCATTTTAACAGTTAAATTCTAAACTCCACTCATAACTCAATTCTTGCATAAATTATGAAATACCTTGATTTTGTGTGTAACTAGGGTTCTTTGAACTTCACACTTAATTTATCTTTAATTTTATTTCACTTTTTTCTTTTCTACTCCTTAACTCTTTACATGCTCAAATGCTACACAAGATCTTGTTTGCATCCTTTAAATTTCACCAAATCAATCTTTGCATAAATTGTGCAAGTACACAATCTATAATAGGTTCTTTCTAATTACCAATAGAATTTTTTTCTTTTTCTCACACACATATGATATCCAAATCATATGCACTCTTAACCATAACTTCAACTCATCATAAACTACCTCATATTGATTGTGCAAACCTCAATTCCCTATTTGCTTCCATTTCTATCTTTTTGATGCTTATTTCAATTATAAAAGATGCTTACTTCAAATAGGATGAATCACATATAATTAGTTACTTCAATCTTCCTTTAGGTGCATCAAATGCTCATTCTTATAATACTTTATGTGAACTTGATGGATCTTTGGCATTAACAAATACCTCTTTAAATTCTTCTATATGCTCTGTTAACTCATTTTTCTGACTGTTATTGTTGTTATCATTTCTTCTGACATTTTTTTTGGCGTTCCTTCTAAAATTTGGGTTCATGTTGATGTTCCTCATATCCATTATACAAAATCATTCTATATGAGGTCAAAGTTATTACAAAACTGACATGCATTGTTTCTATAACTAGGTCTAGGCTAGTTAACATGTGCTCTGCAATTTCTAGCAGTGTGTCCAAGGTTGTTGCATTTTTATTACAAAATTTTGTTTCTTGATCCATTATTTTATTTTTGGATCTCCTTCTTTCTTTTTCAAGGTTAGTACCTCTAAAAATTCTACTATTTCTACTATTATTATCAAACTTAAGTTTCTTACAATCAACTGCTCTATGACCAAAACCATGACTCAGTAACATCTTTAAATGACTTTCCCATGCATTCCCTTTTCATATGACCAATTTAATTACAAAAAAACCATCTTCCTTTAAATACATATGTTACTGCCTTCAATGATTTAGTATACTCAAGTTGTTTGTGTTCATTAGTTTCTTTAGGTTAGTCAACTTATTCAGTCTCCTTAGGTTAATTATCAAATTGATTTTCCCCAACTTTGTTTAGTTATTCTTTCTCTTGTGTAGGTTAATAAATTTTAGAACTAATCTCCTTTCTTGCTTCAAATTTCTTAGCTAAATTTTCACCAATAAAATATCCAAGACTTGTCTTATCATAGGATGATCTTTGAAAATATAATTGCTCATCAATTTTCTCACTACTGGAATATAACTTTTATAATTGTTACTTTGTCTAGTTTAACACTCCTTTCACAAAAATGTTGTACTTCTCAAGTTCTACATATTCTAACTTGGTGCATTCAATTTTGGATGTAACTTTTGTAAGATAGGATCTTAGATCTACATTCTCATATTTCAGATCTGACTCAATTTTGCTATCATGTTTCTTTAAACTTAACTTTAGTTCACTGATCTTCAATTCATGTTTTAGAATCTCATTTTCCTTGATCAATCTTGAAACTTTATCATTATCCTTAATTTGATCTTTAAGTTCCTTTAGGGATTTGAGATGATCAATCTTTTCTTTTAGTTTACCAATGTAGTCTTTTGCAACTTCATATCTTTCTTTCAAATTATCTCTTTCTCTAGTGAGGATGTCAATCTACTCACAAGCTTCCTCTAGGTTCTTCTGTAACTATTCCATGTCCATGGGGAGCTTACTCAAGTTTTTAAGCCTCTTTTGAGTAACTATGATCTGATACCAATTGTTAGAAATAGGGAATATTGAGTAGGGGGGTGTATCAATATTCTACAAACTTTATCCCAAAACTGGATATTATTAATCATCTTTTAACTTGTTTATTAAAGTAAAATAAAAATGTTGAACATTAAACATAACCATGCAATAAGAGAACCCATAACACCATAAATTTTTAACAAGGGAAACCTTGGCCAAGGGAAAACCCTAGTGGAGATGGTACCCACGAAATGATCCACTAATCAAAAGTATTTGGTTAGAGATATTGAACATGTTAGGAGTCTGTTACATGTGTATAGTGTCTCAGTCCTTGTTAGAGGACTTAGTGCTAGAAATAATAGTCCACAAAGATAACTAAGCTAGGGGGGGGTGAATCAGTTATCCAGTTAAAACATTTATCAACCTTAAATAATCTTAACCATGTAACCAAAGTAAACAACAACCATAACAAGTTGCACATACACAAGTACACTAGATTTTTCAATTAGGGAAACTCTTAATCAGAGGGAAAACCCCAGTGGGGATGGTACCCACAAGATGATGTACTAATATAAATATTCCTTGTTAGAGGATACACCCTGCTAGGAGTTTATTACAATATTTAGTACATATGAATCCCTGTTAGGAGAATTTGAATCCTTGTTAGAAGATTCCAACCCTATTAGGAGTTGTAGAAGGTAGAAGGACCCACTATTGAAATAGCTTCTAAGAAAAGAGAATTGAAATTCACTATCCAAATGATCTCTCAACTATTCCTTGTAGAATAATTGTTCATACTATTCTTTATCCTCTTTCCTCTATCCTCTTAACCAAACTAATCACTACCAAACTTGTAGACTAGGTCACAAACCTCGGATCCAAATATCAAACCTCAGATCTTGAAATAAAACCTTATCCATTATCCATCTTTCACTTTTATTCATATATGTATTAGAAACAATAGTGCACAAAGTTAATTGAGATGGGGGAGGGGGGGGGGGGGGGGGGTGGGGTTGGTGGCAAATCAGTTATCCAATAATTAAAACATTTATCAAACTCAAACAATCTTATCCATTCAACCAAAGTAAATAACAACCATAACAAGATGCACATAGGCAATTACACTAGATATGTCAACTAGGGAAACCCTTGATTAGAGGGAAAACCTTGGTGGGAATGATGTCCACAAGATGATGTACTGATATAAATATTTCTTGTTAGAGGATGGACTTTGTTAGGAGTCTATTATAACATTTAGTACACATGAGTCCCTATTAGGAGATTTTGAATCCTTGTTAGAAGATTCTACCCTTGTTAGGAGTTGTGCCAACCTTATTAGGAGTTGTAGAAGATAGAAGGACCCACTGTCCAAATTTTTTTTGGGGCAAGACCACTGAACTCACTATCCAACTAATCTCTCAACTATTCCTTGCAGAATAATTGTGTGTACTATACTTTAACTTCTTTCTTTTGTCTTGTCAACTAGACCAATCACTATCATACCTTATAGACTAGATCATGGACCTCAAATCCAAGTATCCAACTTCGAATCACATAATAAAACATTGGCAATGAAGTTTCCTTCACTTCCACTCTACTTTTCTTATCTTCACATTCCACTCTTTGTGCTGCTTATAATCATTCATATTCCTCCATACATGATAAAGGAAAATGTTCCTTTATACCAAATTGAAATTTCCCTTTTCTGATTTTGTATGATATTTCATGCCTCTAATCATATTTTCAAGATCAAACAACTAATATCACAAAGATCCACCAAATTTCTCAAGAAACCCCAAATCGGGTATGCTAGAAATAGTGCCAAAAGCTTCACAACTTCACAGATTATTAATAAATCTGAAAATGGAAATTTTTAAAGAAATTTCAGCAACATAACAGCCTGAAAAATGAAATTTCTAGATCCATATAGCCTTTACACAACATTTCACAAATGTAGGACAAAAACTATGCTCATCGGGCTCCCGAAATTAACACAAAAATGCTCGGAAACACCACAAAAACACTAATAATCTATCTCAAAAGTTTAATCATGTCCCAATACATATATTCAGCTCTATTTTAACACCTTAAAGTCTAAAATACAGAAACAACCCAAACTGATATGAAATACTCAACTGAAAACACCAAACTCATACAAAAAACACACCCGAAAACCCACAAATCTGCACTGTTCAGCACAAAGGAAAACTCTGTATGAGCATGCACATGGAATGAATTCAAAATCCCATCCTTAGCCTTCCTAGAAACCTGCAAACTCCCATTCTTGGGTCTCTCTAGAAACCTGCAAACTCCCGTTCTTGGGTCTCCTTCTCCATAGGTTTGGCAACCTCTGAAGAATAACAAAGAATGAGCAAAATCAAGTTCCGGAATCTGCCCAAAATGCCTCCAAACCCCTTAAAAGAGGGCATAACTGTAACTCACATCCAAGAGAGGTTAATGAAACATATTTTAATAATAATTTTCATTTATTAGTCCAACAATTTTCAAAGATTAACCCCCTTTTTCCGAAACTTCACTTTCTTAAGCCTGCCTGCCTTAGCAAAGATTATTATTTTTTAATTATTTAAAAAGGGGACATGACAAGTCCTCCCCTCCCAAATATTGCTTGTCCTCAAGCAATGGCTGAACAATAAACCAATCAATCCACTTGGATCCCAAATGTAGTCATGAACTATACTACTACCAATTAACATAGGCTCCTGCAATATCCTCTGCAATATGACCAAAAGGAATCCATAATCAAACTGACAATTATAGCTCAACCAAACTCCAAAATCACCACTACCATAGTCAAAAACCCATGAGACACAAACTCTTAGAACATCAGAACCCAAGTAAAGTGGACAAATCAAACTACCAACATAGTAAATACCATCAACGCATCCCACTGGCCTATACAGAATGTACAATCCAACTCTGCAACAATGGTGAACGCTCTCAAATGAAACTGTACCAAGTATGGAGAATCCACACACTGTACGACTCTTGCAGTCAACACAACTCTGCATATCACCGGCCACTATCTCATAACCATAACTCCCATGCACTACTGATGGTGAAAAGACATTACAAGATAAAGAGTAATAAATGGAATCCAAACCAAATTTTCTTGCCATCAACTCCTCAAAACAAGGATCAAATGCTAACTGATGTACATACCCTGTAATATAATGTTGATTAAAAAAACCAACCTCAGTCAACAGCTCACCATGAACAAGTGATACAACCCACTGTTACTGATCATTAGCTAAGTCAGGAGATGTCATAACCAAAGGAGTAGAATCAATAACAACACCCACTGAAGAATCACTCCCAAACTCCTGCTCTAAGTCACATATTATCAAGCTATCAACTACAGAACCTATCACCATGTCATGCCCATCACAACTCTCATCTTGAGGCATCAAACTGTCCCATAACTGATGATAAGCACTAGGAACCAAAGTACATCTCTGTATCATCATCTCATCAACATGGTCATCAAAGGTAAATTGATGAGTGTACCTTATAGTGTAATGCTGATAGAATTTGCCAATCTCAGTCAGTGGCTCAGATTGTAATCTAGATGAAACTAACTGCAATTGATCATTAAGCATGTTGGAATTGACTACTACCTCCGAAGATATCACGAAGGGAGTAGTATTACTAGTAGGAACCATGCCAACTGCGGACTCACCAACATCACACATGATCTTTGATACATCTCTAATCTCCGTGCCATCAATACTAGAGGCCACCACCATGTCAAGCATACAACAATCTGCTACAACACCCAACTCAATTGAACCTAACTCTAGTGGGAATGAACCTGATATGCCAATGTTACTATCAAGGATGGATGCATCCCCATCTCCACTGTCTCTGACAATATCGGCCATGGACTTCCTCGGATCACCAAACACCATAGCTTGTGACTGTATAGAATCAGGTAAAGACTGTAGTCGCTCTAACTCCATGGTCACCTTAGCCAAATGAAATTGTGACTCCTTGAAAGCCAACTGTGTACTCTCAAGAATCTCAGAAGTCACCTCAAGCTGCTTAGTAAGCTCACTCACCTCATCTTCCTTGGCCAACAATGCATCATATGTTGTACTGCCCCACTCCCTAAGATAATCTCTGTCAGCTACCAATTGCATATAATTTTGTCTCAAAATATGAATAGCCTCCCATAAAGAGTGGATCTCTGTCAAGGAAAGATAACTGCCTTCCTGCTCATCACTAGTAGGAGAACCCCATCCATAAATTGCTAACAACTAACGAGCAGCATTGAAATACTGGCAAGTGATAGCAATGTCTCGGTCACTAACTCTCAACTGATTAGACACATGATGGCACTGGCTTGACTGCCTCCTACAAACCTCCTCTGATGCACTGTCTAAAGGAGTATCCTCAAAGTTACTAGTCTCTAGAGTATTACAATCCATATCCTGTGAATCAAATCTAAAGCTCATATCAACATACGGAGTATCAAAAACATTAGCACTGCTGTCCAACTCCTTTGTACCCAAGGAAAATAAGTCTTCAAAACTACCCACTACATCCTCCTAGATGTCATCAATACTAATATCATCCTAGGACTCATCTATACACACTGCCAAATATGAAATATCATTAACACATTCTAGCAAGTATGGTCGACTGGATATATGAACAAAGCCCAACATCGGTGTATAAAAACTAATACCAACATCAGACAAGATACTAGTACAAGAAAAGACAACACCATGTAATCTGGTAATCAAATCCATGATAGCACCCAAACAAACACTGCTACCAAAAAGTGTTAAAGATCTCCAGTCAACTGAATCCAAAATGCCAATATAACAATCTCGAGTCCATATCCATAAACTAGAATCAACTGGTAACTCAAGAAAACTCCTCACCTGAGTAATATGACCAATACCAACTAACTCCACATACCTGTCATGATGAGATAATGAAGTCACAATACTATCTTTGTTCACCTTCAGCTGGTTGGACAAATCATGTGAAGTACTACCAGCCTCAACCTCATGTGATGAAGCATCTAATTGTACCTGGTGCTCTTTCTTAGCAAAGTCATGAATGATCAATGTCTGGTCATCTCTACCAGGTATCTCACCATCTTGCACAAAAAAATCCTCATAATCATCATCTGAACCCACTACACTCTAGTCACTGCCTGCTGTAACTATACCATCCTGAATACCTATGGCACACCCTTTGACGACCTGTAAACAATTGTCTAAATTTGAGTATCAAGTTGACCATTACTATCAATCTGTGTAATATCCTTTCCCACCACCTCCTGTGGCAAAGTAGAATCTGAGACCTCTACCTGGCTATCAGCTAGTTTCTCAAACTCCTCATGCAAGTTCTTAGGAATTGTGTCATCTATCCTATGAGAAAATCTACCAAATAGAAATCCAGTCAACTTATCCACCTTAGCTGGGTCGGACAACATGTCATTCATTATACGGTGGTGCTCAACCAACTGTTCAGACATGTCATGGCTTATTTTCATAAGTTTATCTCAAATGTCTAAATAACCATCCTTTCTACTATTTTGACTCTGGATATCAATTTTCCAAGATCGTGTCCTCTGAGACTCTATACTATACCTGTCCATTCTGGATAAAGTAGAGTGTAACCCCAATAGGATATAACTTCTTCAAACACCAAGAACTAACATGCAGATGATTAGAAGTAGCATGCAACCATAGATTTTGACATGCAATTGATTAGAAGCAACATGCAACCACCAAATTATGACATGCAAGATCTGGGTAGTTGTCAAAACTGACATGCAAGATCTGGGTAGTTGTCAAAACTAACATGCAAACTTCTACAACCACCAAATTCACCAAGAACTAACATGAAAATGATTAGAAGTAGCATGCAACCATAGATTTTGACATGCAACTTATTAGAAGCAACATTCAAAAACCAAATTATGACATGCAAGATCTGGGTAGTTGTCAAAACTGACATGCAAGATCTGGGTAGTTGTCAAAATTGACATGCAAGATCTAGGTAGTTGTCAAAACTGACATGCAAGATCTAGGTAGTTGTCAAAACTGACATGTAAACTTCTACAACCACCAAATTCACCAAGAACTAACATGCAAATGATTAGAAGTAGCATGCAACCATAAATTTTGACATGCAGCTGATTAGAAGAAACATGAAACCATAAATTATGACATGCAAGATTTGGGTAGTTCTCAAAACTGACATGCAAACTTCTACAAACCCTCAGGCTGGCAAGATCATGGCTCTGATACCACTGAAATTTCCCTTTTCTGATTTTGTATGATATTTCACGCCTCTAATCAGATTTTCAAGATCAAACAACTAATATCACAAAGATCCACCAAATTTTTCAAGAAACCCGAAATCGGGTATGCCAGAAATAGTGCCAAAAGCTTCACAACTTCACAGATTATTAATAAATCTGAAAATGGAAATTTTTAAAGAAATTTCAGCAGCATAATAGCCTGAAAAATGAAATTTCTAGATTCATATAGCCTTTACACAACATTTCACAAATGTAGGACAAAAACTATGCTCATCGGGCTCCCGAAATTAACACAAAAATGCTCGAAAACACCACAAAAACACTAATAATCTATCTGAAAAGTTTAATCACGTCCCAATACATATATTTAGCTCTATTTTAACATCTTAAAGTCTGAAATACAGCATCAACCCAAACTAATATGAAATACTCAACTGAAAACACCAAACTCATACAAAAAACACACCCGAAAACCCACAAATCTGCACTGTTCAGCACAAAGGCAAACTCTGTATGAGAATGCACATGGAATGGCTTCAAAATCCCATCCTTAGCCTTCTTAGAAACCTGAAAACTCCCATTCTTGGGTCTCCCTGGAAACCTACAAACTCCCGTTCTTGGGTCTCCTTCTCCACAGGTTTGGCAGCCTCTGAAGAATAACAAAGAATGAGCAAAATCAAGTTCCGGAATCTGCCCAAAATGCCTCCAAACCCCTTAAAAGAGGGCATAACTGTAACTCACATCCAAGAGAGGTTAATGAAACATATTTTAATAATAATTTTCATTTATTAGTCCAACGGTTTCCAAAGATTAACCCCCTTTTTTCGAAACTTCACTTTCTTGGGCCTGCCTGCCTTAGCAAAGATTATTATTTTTTAATTATTTAAAAAGGGGACATGAAAAAAATCTATAAAAAAATTTCCTAAGTTAGCTATTACACCTTCTCAATTAATTATCATAGGACCACATTAAGAACATGTTACACTTAGCGATAACATTAATCTTTTGCCTTGCAACTTTAATAACCTTCTGTACACATAATATTATGATGAGTGAGCTTAGCTACATCATCATCAACATGTCTTTTTCACATCTTTAACTTTATCTTCTCATAATAACAACTTTGCTAAAAGATATAACAAGTTTACTAGAACATGCCTCTGTAAACTCTATCTTAGTATAGTCTTCATTGAAACTTGCATAACTTCTACCGAACTTACTATATTATGCTTCTAAGATTAGCTGCATACACTAGACACATAGTATAATATCCCTTTAACCTTGCTACTAAAATTACTCAATAATATGTCCATACCAACTTGATCTTTATCACTATTCTTTTGTTAGATACCATAGAAAACTACTATGTTGACATCAATGACAAACACAGTCATGAATGTTACATATCATCATGATAATGATATAATCATGTTTCTACAATACTCCCCCATAGGAATATCATTGGCATTCATGCTTCCAACATTCTCTCACTTTGGCATTGATGGCAACATAGATGAAAAACATCTAGTTCCAAGAATACCAACTGCAAAAGACTATTAACCTTTCTTTTCAAATCCTCCTCATCAATCATTATCCACATTGATATACCTCAATGTGCTTTACATCAAACTATTTTTCCATGCTATACATCTTTCAAACTAATTTTTTGAACATGTTGTACTTGTTTTCCATGCTTTCCAAACTATTTTTCTTTCATGTTGTACTTGTTTTACTAGTTTTTTATGCTGTACTTCTCTCCCATTGACATCAATATCTAAGGTTTTAGCAACCATCAAACTCTACAAAAATTATTTCTGACTAGCTCAAGTGTCCAAAGACACTATTAAAAAACAACATCTAATAAGAGTCCTAGATGACTTTGTCCATCATAGATACTCCCCAATACAAGAAGCATCAACATTCAGTCCAGATAAACAATAGTGCTCTATTACAATGGGCTGATGCACTCTTTCATCATCTACTTTGATGTAGGAAGGAGCATAACCCCTAGCAAACCTCACAAATACTCAAAAGTCTCTTCTGGAAGAGGCTTAGTGAAAATAACTGCAATCTGCTCTTTAGTTCTCACATACTCCAATCTAATTTCTTTTTCTAATACTTTCTCTCTCAACATGCGATACTTGATAAAAATGTGCTTAGTCTTATAATGCAACACATAATTTTTAGACATATTTACTATCCTTGTGTTGTCACAATGTATAACAACATGTTCACTAAATTCTATCCTTATATCCTTCAACATCTGATTCATCCAAACAAATTGATTACAATTGTTTGCTGCTACAACATATTTTTCTTTTTTTTGTAATTTGTGAGGTACAATCCTACTTCTTTCTTAGCCAAGAAACTAATCTTCCTCGAAGAAAGAAGGCCCCACCACTGGTGCTCTTTTTGTCATGCATACTGCTTGCCCAATTAACACCAATATAAACATATAGAGTGAAATCATTAGATCTATCATACCACAATATGAATTCTAGTGTTCCTTTCAGGTATATAAATATCCTTTTGACTAATTCATAATGTGCTTCCCTAGGATCAACTTAGAATCTTGCAACAATTTCAATTGCATTTTCTATATCTGGCCTTGTGTGAGTTAGATATTGCAATCCTCCAATCATAGATCTGTACTTCTTCTGCTCAACAATAGGTGTCTCATCCTTTGTAGATAACTTGTGTCTAGTTACCATAGGTGTTCCAATGGGTTTACATGTTTCCAAAGAAAACCTTTTTAGTAAATCTTTCAAATACTTAGTCTAAGAAATAAAGATTCCTTCTTTTTCTTGCATAATCTATAATCCTAGAAAATATTTCATTTCTCCTATCATGCTCATTTCAAATTCATTCTTCATTTCTTCTAAAAACTTGTCACCTTCATCATCATTTCCTCCAAATATGATATCATCAATAAATATTACCAAAATCATTAATCCATCATCAATTTCTTTTCAATAGAGATTACTATCTGTCATACATTTGCTATATCAAAGCTTTATCAAATGCTTTTCTAACCTTGCATTCCAAGTTCTGGGTTCTTTCTTCAAGCCATACAATCTTTTCTTCAGTTTTCATACTATTGACTTGTCATCTATTAAAGAATAACCTTTAGGCAATTCTATGTATACCTCTTCTTCAGGTTCTCCATTTAGAAATGATGACTTGACATCTATCTAATATACTTTGAATTTATTATATGCTACATATGCTAAGAATAACCTTACTACTTCTATTCTTGCCATAGGAGCATAGGTTTCATCATAATCTATTCCTTCTTGTTGTGACTAACCTTTACATACCAATCTTGCCTTGTTCCTTACAACTTCACCTTGTTAATTCATCTTGTTTCTGAATACCCATTTAGTTCCTATCACATTCTTGTCTCCTGGTACCAATTCCCATGTCTCATTCTTTACTATCTGGTCCAATTCCTATTTCATAGTTTGCTTCCAACAATCATCTTTACATTCTTCACCTACATTATTTGGTTCAAATTGAGATATCAAACATAGTTCTTCATTGATTCTACTTCTTGTCATCACACCTTAATCTCTACTTCCAATGACCTGTTCAGATGGATAATTCTTTGTCATATTCTTACCTGACATAGGAGTTGTTATCTCAACTCTTTGCTCTATTGAAAGTTCCAAGCTTTGTTCCTATCTTAGCTCTCCTTCATTGTACAAATTATTGTTAGTCTCAAGGAATAGTTCATTAGTCCTTGGTTTAGTAACAACATCACCATCTGAATTGTAATCAAGTACTCTTTCTTGTATCCTAAATTTCTCATCAACTCTTACATTTTCACTTTCCAGAATAGTCACCAAAGCTGTCTCTTCTATTACTTCCTCTTTATTAATAAATCTAGGCTCATTTTCACAGTCATTCAAGAATCTTTCCATACTTGCTTTAAATTCTTTAACTTTATCAAAAAGTAAAATCTTTCTAGTTTTTCTTATTCTCTTTGGACATCTAGTCGAAAAATGACCAAATTATTTATATGTCCAACAAAAAAAAAAATCATACCTTCTGGCTCTCTTTTCACAAGTAGATCAATACCTTCCTTTATCTTTATGTCTTCTTTAGATCTAGACTTATCTTTTCTTGTGCTTCTATTCTTTTGTATACAATAGAAGGATTTTGGATCTGAAAACTCAATGCTCTATTCTTTACAAAAATTTGATAAATCACCAAGAATTTCCACGATTCGGGTGTCAAAATTTCCTCCATCAGATTTAGGACTATCTTTTCTAAAATAACTCACCACTGATCTCCCAAAGCTATTAAGCTTATCCTTCAAGGACTTGATCCTTTGATACCAATTGTTAGAAACAATAGTCCACCAAGATAACTAGGGGTGGGGGGTGTGAATTAGTTATCGAATAATTAAAACATTTATCAACCTTAAACAATATTATCCATTCGACCAAAGTAAACAAAAACTATAGCAAGATGCACATAGACAATTACAGTAGATATGTTAACGAGGTAAACCCTTGATTAGAGGGAAAACCTCGGTGGGAATTATGCCCACAAGATGATGTACTAATATAAATATTCTTTGTTAGAGGATGGACCCTATTAGGATTATATTACAATATTTAGTACATATGAGTCCCTGTTAGGAGACTTTGAATCCTTGTTAAAAGATTCCAACCCTGTTAGGAGTTGTAGAAGATAGAAGGACCCACTATCTAAATAGTTTTTGGGGCAAGACAACTAAACTCACTATCCAATTGATCTCTCAAATATTCCTTGCAGAATAGTTGTGTGTACTATACTTTAACTTCTTTCCTCTGTCCTGTCAACTGGACCAATCACTGTCAGACCTTGTAGACTAGGTCACAAAACATAGATTTAAGTATCGAACTTTGGATCACACAATAAAACCTAAAAAATGAAGTTTCCTTCACTTCTTCTCTGTTCTGCTTATCTTTGCATTCCACTCTTTGTGCTACTTATAATCAGTCACATTCCTCCATACTTGATAAAGTAAAATGTCTTTCATTTATACTAAATCCATAAAAAATTTCCTTAGTGTGTTGTTACACCTTCTCAATTAATCATTACAGGACCAAATTAGGAACACATTATACTTAGCAATAACATTAATCTATCACATTGCAACTTGAATAAATTTTTGTACACATAATATTATGATGAGTGAACTTAGCCACATCATCACCAACATGTCTTCTTCAAATTTTTAACCTTAGCTTCTTAGAATAACAAATTTGCTAAGAGATATAATAAGTTTACTAGAACATGCCTCTATAAACTCTATCTTAGAACAGTCTTCACCAAAACTTGCATAACTTCTTCCAAACTTAATATCTTATGCTTCTGAGGTTAGCTACATATACTAGATACATATTATAATCTCCCTTTAACCTCACTACTGAAAGTACTCAATAATTTGTCTGTACCAACTTGATCTTTACTGCTATTCTTCTGTCAAATAACATAGAAAACTCCTATGTTGACATCAATGAAAAACATAGTCATGAATGTAACATATCATCATGATAATGATCTAATCATGTTTCTACAATACTCCCCCATAGGAATATCATTAGCATTCTATTGGATATAATTAATTAATTGTGTGTTGTCTTTGATGTTACACAAATGTCATATCAGTTTCAATCAGTGCTTGCCGAGCTCACTTGGGTAGCGAAGACAATTTTCTGTGTCTACCAAGCATTCCTATGTTTGCCAAGTTTAGAAGGTAGTGTATATCAAGAAGTGTTAGTGTCTACTAAGTTCACTCAAGAGACAAAGGAAAGTGTGTTGAAGATGAGTGTTAACTGAGCTTACTCGGTTAATGAGGAAAGTTGGATGGAACCAGTTGGCGTTTGAAAATGTTGGAGGGTTTTCAATTATCCCAATGAGAATATGACATATCTAGGGGTAGCTAATTCCCATTTTCAACATGCCATTTCAGACATTGGGCCAACTATAAGGCATGACTCTTCTTCACTTTAGACACTACAAAACCTAGGTGGGTTAACCTAAAGATTCTGAGATGTATGGTACAATTGTAAAACATATACCTGAATCTATTTACTACAGATGAAACCTCATATATCTCCTAATGACTTATGCAACAATAGAGATCTACAATAGTTGAATGGAAATCTATGAAATGTAGAATCTGAGTGAGGGTTAAACTATTATAACTCTTCAACATAAAATGAAATGATGATTTGAATTTAATTTGATTTTATGTGGCTGGGGAAAGTGGATGAAAAGCATGTATGAACAACAAACTTATGACCCTATAATAGATTAGTGCCTCATCAATTGGGCAATTCACAAATCTCCCTCATGCACTTTAGATAGCTAGAACACAATTCTCATGCCAAGACTCCAGATCTATCCATTTACCTTGTAAATTAGATATCAATGTTCAATTTAAATCTCATTCTTACCTGATATCCTCCTCTATAAACCTACAACCTTGTAGAATCTCTAAAGCATTTACATAATTCATTGAATTACAAGCAACAATGAAGCAACATATAGCACCAAGGGACTGCAACTATGATCTAGGCTCTTTGTCAAACACCATAAAACATCATAGCTCAACTGAGAAAGGAGACACGATTTAAACTAAAACTAAACACTTGATGTTCCTTGTATTGAGTTCATTGAAATAGTACATAAAAGTGCATGACATTAACTCACAAAGAACCTAATAAACTAGAATATTCAATGAATAAATGTTATCATACAAGAGAGAAAATGGTGGGAATAAGAAGCTGACAGGATGGGAAGGAAGTATCATAGCCAAAGCAAAGCTTCATGGTCCAGAACCAACACATCCCAGGTCATCCATTCAAAATTCATCAATTCTAGGGCTAGTTCTACTAATTCTCTTCATACCAGAGAAACTTTCCAAATTTTCTAGCCCCCACAAAAGAGAAGAAGAAAGCATAAATAGAAAGGAAGCAATTCCCAAATTCATTATGGGAATGACATGTGTCCCTTCAAAATTCCTTCCCAAGAAGCTGAAATGAATCTCTCCACTTTCTCTCCTTAACTACCAGGATCAAATCCTTTTATTTTACCTCTCAAGTGCATCAAATATCTCACCAATTTGATGATGAAAGAATGCAACTGATTTCTGATGTTAAAATGAACACAAGGTAAAAGTAAAAATTAGATGAAAAGTGATTTCAAGAAGCCAATGCAGCCTTTTCTAGATTGTTCTTTCCATATTTAGGCTTCAAAAAGCCTTCAAATTTGCCATGTAATGAACTTTAATGCTCAATGATCAAATTTTCTTGTTCTCCTGCCAATGCCCTGGGAAACACAAACTAGCCTATAGCACAAACCGGTGAATACCTATGTACAAACAGACTCAATGGAAAATTTAGATTCCCTTGGTTCTAGTGCTATATTGGAACACCCATTTTGGTTAAAAACTGCTTCAGTTATGACCTTCTAAAGATCAAGCCTCTAACTCCATGGTGTGCATTAAAAACCAAAAAATTTGAAAATTTTAAAAAGTTCTATAGTTCAGACGATAGAATATTCACCTTTTAAAATTAATTTTTTAAATCTCCTTTAAATGAATGCACATGGATTACTTTTATATTTAGAAAAATCACTTTCCTCCTTTGACCAATCAAAAAATTCCACTAAAATCACTTTCCTCCTTTGACCAATCGAAAAATGCCACTTGTTAATCTTTGATCTGCTCTAACCATCCAATAGTGCCATGTGTCACTTTATGAATGGCTGGTGACCTCATCCTTTGCTACCATGTGTCATCACCACATCAACGCTTGCTATGTCACTATGGTTAACCATCATGCATCTTCCTATGGTGAGGTATTGACAATTGTCAGATCTTACATGTGTCAGCATCTTGTTCTTCTACTATATCTTCTTGCCATGTCATCGCTTTCTCGCCACATGTCATTCACTAATTTATTGCTTCGTATCTAGGTGGGACCCATGTTGCATCTGAATCTCATTGAATTTCTAAGGCTTTTTGGTGATTCACTATGTCGCTAGCCAAAAATCCTTGGATTTTTTGGCTAGTGAGGTAGCGACTTGCCAGATTTTGGAATTTTTGGTGAGTGCAACATTGCTGATGTCATTGGTTTTCTGGTGAATATTCATTCAAAATTTAAGATTTTTTTAAGCCGACCAGAACCTACACACAAGCTTGCCTTCAAAATTCCTCAACTTGTTGACATTAAGATTTATGAGTGGAAAAGTATATAAGAAGATAAGAAGTTCACCATGTAATCGATGTGGGATAAACCTTTACTTTCTTTCTCTAGCATCAATGGATTCCTTCTTGTTTTGGTGATTCCATGTAGGCTGCAACTTCTTGTTATGCATTAGGCGGTCCATTTTAATGATACTTTGAGTCTACAATTTCATAGGAGCCCCTGTTCAAGTTTCCATATTGGATGTACTGTAGGATTCAGTGTTTATATGGAAATTCTCAAGACATTGTGAAAAATTCATGAGTTCTCGTGCTTGTTTGAAAGTGAGCATAACTTCATACACAAGGATTGGATGTTTTTCCTTTCTAATCGAGCTCTGCTTCCTCTTTCACTGCAACTTTGTCTCTATTGTCAATTAGACTCTTTCATGCATTGATCCTATTTCATGTGGGTATCTTTGCCTTCTTGGCATTAACCATAGGCATTTTCCTCCCCTTTTTTTATAACACAACTCCTTCTAGTTGCATGTGTCTCTCTTTAAAAGGCAGGGACACTTCTTATTTTTAAACAACACTTTTGCCTTTCCTCAATGTGTGAGCACTCTTCCTCTCTCTAGCGTTTGGCAGCTTCTTCCTTGTGTCTGCTAAGATGCCTCCTTTTAGTTGTATTTGGTGTGAGTTCCAGCTTAGGAAATGTGAGTTCTTTATTTATTAACCCCCCTATGACTATTTCTTTGGTTTAATTGTAGCTTGAACTACTATGGGGCTCTTTTCTAAGCCATGGGCTATTATATACTACCCCTTTCTTCTTTTAACACCTCCCCTGTTCTCTTTTATCATGGGAGGCCTCTTTCTACACATAGGTTCCCTCCTTCTGTAGTGTGCTCTCTCCAAGGATGTGGATAGCTGTGCTTGGGGTTTCTTTTTTAATGCTTGAGAGCTCCCTTTGTATTGCCTGCATGTGACTCCTACAACATTTGGTGTGGGCTATTGTTATTTGGTGCTCAGTCTTTTCCTTGCGATGAGTTGCTACTCCTTCAAATGCATGATCTGCTATGACTAGTGTGTGGAGCTTCTTCTGATGCTGTGGCTTTATAATGTGAATTCTTTCATGCTTTGCTTGGCTTAGTCTCTCTGAACTCACCTATTTCACATTACGTCTACTCTTTAACATCCCCGAGCTCCTCTTGTTCTATGCCATGAGCATTCCCCTGCTGTGCCTACCTATCCTTGTTATTTGTAGGCTTCTTTTTCTTTGAATTGCATGAGCTTCTTCTCAATTGCAACTTTTCTTTACTTAATTGGCTGCATGAGTTTCTTGTTTTTACTTGGTCACTCACTGGTTTAATGTCTTTCACATCATTAGTCTCAAGAAGACCAAAAATATCATCTTATTTAAGAAGAAGATGATCCAAACCATTGAATTCAATCTCTATACCCACATAATTAGAATATACAACTTTGGCTCCAACCTAAACAGTGGGTTCAACTTGGGTTTTTCCAAAGTCTTGCTCTCACCTACAACCAAAACCCCAATTCCATTTTGTGACAATCTATATGAGCTTAACATGACTTTTCATTAATACATCTCAAATTGATACTACTCACTCTACTCCATAATATTACAAAATGATTTTGAAGCATCTCATAAACTTCAAAATTCTTGGCCACTCGACCAACAAGTTTTGAACTTTAGCAGGAATCACAATAATTGCATTTTGTGAAGTATCTCATTGGGAGATCATCCCATCTCTTTTGAAGTTTGTTATTGTTTGAATCAGGCATTTTAACAACTATCTGGGCAGCCTTGAAATGCATTCTTTGATTTTAATGAAAATTCCATTGAAGAATCATTTTGGGGGAGTCCATTTAAGCATTACCTAGAGGGTCAGTAATATGCATGGATGAAATTACTAATTTAAAATAAAGTGTTAAAAGTCAATTCAATTCCTTTTCAACTTCTTTGCAAACATTGTACTTTCCCTTCATATTTTTGAAAAACCATATTCAATCTAACCCATTTTAGTCATTTCAAAAAATCCAGCATGCCTTATCAATCAAATGAAATTTAGTTAGGCCCCAAGGCAGGTCTAACTAAAAAAAATTCATTTTCAAATAACCGAATCGACAAATTGATCTATTTACTATCTAATACTAATTTGAAAAAATTTCTATCAATCATCTGTCATTAAAAACTCATTTTATCATTAATCTGCAAACTATTAAATTGGTGCCAGAAGGTCCTTTGACCAGCCTTAAAAATTGACCCAAACCTCCAACCGAGCTCTAAAAATTGGGGCACCAATTCTATTTTCTACATACTCTTACCCCATCAAATCTCATCTCATTAAAAATTCAGGGTCAAAAGATATTCGCTATCAAAGTTGACCTATCATAATTACCTATAAGTAAACAAGTTAGAAAGCAATAAACTGGGCAAATTGACATGTGGGAAGACACAATTTGAGGCATTGGTTCACCGTCATGAAGCGAGTATGGATTTATGATTTGAGCTCATGATAAATAACTAGGTGCAAATGTTGAGTGGTCAAAGTGGGCTACTTGGATTTTGTAGATTGGAAACATTGGCAAGATGACGATTTTTGCAAATGGAATTGACTTGGAAAAGTGTGCATACAAATTCGTATGATGTGCAAACTGACACACTTGGAGTATTTTCAGAGTAGAACATAGTGGTACAATCCATTCAATCTTTCCAATCACAAATTTTAAGTTATAATGTCACGAAAAAGGCTTCCAAACAATCTGCACTTGTTGACACTAGTAAAAGATAGAAATTGCTTTTGGAATCACATTTGAAAATCGATCAAACATATTCGTCATAAGTTGAAACTTGAAACATAACAAGTCCCTAACATCTATAATGCAATGCATAAGGAATTTCAACATTGCAATCAACTAGGTTAAAATTATAGCATGTCAAATAGGGCTTCCCAGAAATGTGAACGACAACACAAATGCACAAAACAATAAATGACCAACTTTGAGGGACTTGAAACCTAGTCAAACAGACTCAAAATGACTTGAAATCTAAAAAATAGGTTCTTGGGTATGGACACTAGAGACTCCTAATGTGGTGAATCATTAAAAATTCCTAGGTGTGAGATATTCAGGTACAAACATGGCCTCCTGTCACTATTTGACACTTAGGTGAAAATGCAGAAATGACACTGGCTCAAAATAGGACTTCGCCAAATAACTCGAAATGTCAATTTACCATCATAAAAAAAGTGTTCAAGCTGAATGGAAGGTGTTAGAAAAATTAAACACCTCTTAGGCCTCAAAAGTACAGCCAGGTATAATCACATTTATGAGCACTTATGGGGCTTGATTCGACTGAAAATTTTAAATAGATGCTTAAAATGAGAATGCAATTTTGAGCGCGAATAGTGGCTCTATCTGGGGATGCATGCCCCTTGTGGGCATGGCAAGATTTTAGATCTCTAGGAGAAGTAGACCACACAACTAACTTCAAAAACTCTCTTGAACAACTTTATTGAAAACATGAAAATACTCAACTACTATGTACACATGATGACCCTGGGCCACCAAACTTCAACAAAATTATTTACCTTTGTCATAAACATGATTCTCATCTAAATTTGCATGAGGTAAACTAAAAATAATTCTCCTATCAGTTTCACCAATTAGATCAACATCCTGAAACTCAACACTTAATAAAACTGAATCTTCATTCTTACTTCCATAATGCATATAAAGACTTGCTTCATTCTCAACCATTTTCTCATTATGAAAATATTAATCAACATGCTCAAACATATCACATTGAAAGTAAAGCTCTTCTTTATTAGACAAATCATGCATGGTATCAATCTCAAATATGAATACATCATATTCAACATGCAAAAAAGGATCATTGATACATTCAAATTGTATATTCTTTTGCATAATCAGAGGATATTCAAATGAACAATCTAACTAATACTCACATATGTCATCCATATCAGAATCTAAAACTAATCCATAATCTTTAGTCTTTGTAGTAGAGTGTCCATTATAAAATTCATTGCAAGGTGCAAGCAAATTTTCAATAACCATCTCATCAAACACCTTGTCCTCACAATCACAATTGAAATGATGATTAGAATATTCACTATCATATTAGGGAGAAGAATAAATTGATTTCTCATAGTATTATGACAATTCATCATCATTTATACCCAGCTCAACTAAATCTGAAAGCTCGAAGTTCTCTTCAAATAGTGGGTTAATAACTCCATGTAGTGATCCTTGTTGAACATCTTGACAAAACATAAGCTGATCATCATTAGGATCTTCATCATACAAAGTGTTAGTGTACACTTTAAAACCACTTCTTACACCACTGTCAAGAACACTTTCATCATGTAAAGAAGAAGAATTAGAATCATCATTCAAAGATACATCATTAAATCCACCAATGAAGCATGTAGAATATGAATCAAAATTTCTTTCATTTTCTTCTTTAAGATGATTCAATTGTCTTGTAAACCTATCATTATTCATCTTACTAATAGGTGCTAATGCATTGATCTTAGGATCACTCATGTATTTTTGATTATCACTAGATGCACCCTTAAGACATTTATCCACACAATTGGTCAATCTGTCCTTATAAACAATCCTTTTATCTTCATATTGTATAGAAAAATTTCCTTCACAAGCTTCAACCTCAAGCTGACAACTATAACTCTAAACTAGAAATTCACTTTCAGATTTAAGAGAAAAATTCATACATTTACTCTCATAAGAGTACTCACTTATGTCATTACTTTCTTCTTCCCAATCAACATCAAACTCATGTGAAGGTGAATATATAGTGCCATTTTCCTCACTGTGATTCAAGTAACCACTCTCATCATCTCCTTCATATGAAATCTCTTGATAATCCATCAAATTGAAAACTTCATTATCATCATGTAAAAGATGACTTTTAGCTTCTTCATACCCATATTGAGATGCATATCTTTCATCTTCAATCTTTATAACATTCTCAACATAATGCAACCTCTCAATAAGATAATTTATTTCTTGCATATCCGACTGGTCAAGAAAATCTATCTTACCCTCTACTGCTGAAACATTAGAAATATATGCACTCTGTTCTTTTGACTGTGACTAAGATAAATATGAATCACCCTGGTCATCTTGTGTTATCTCTCCATGACATGTCGAATCAGCAACATTAAACTCATGATTAGAGAAATAACTCTCATTGTCCTCACTTGCACAAAATTGAGAACTAGGTGCAGCAACCTCAAAATTTAAAGCATTAGTTACACCATCATACATATAATTTTCATGAGATGAACTTACTATTGCAACTAAACCTTGATTTATAAAATCACCACAATGCTGAACCCTATTAGAGTCTAAAATATATCTTACTACTGTAGCATAAAAAACATATGTGTTTCTATTTGCAACCAGACTAACCTTCCTTATACATGCATTCTGATCTGAATTTTCAATCTAATTAAAACTTATAGCAGGGGTGTTGACATTATGATTTGAAACTAAAACATCAACACTACATTCATCCTTTCTTTCAAACACATTATACCAGAAATCATTCATAGAAAAATGACCTCTAATCAATCCCATACTTTATATTATTTTCAATATCCCTATCGGTCACAAAAACCTGATACATGTTTGTGGTTCTTTATCCCTTAGTAGATAAATCATTCTCTTGTCAAATGCATCAAAGAAATAGCTAAACACATTTGATCATTGGGTCTATAACTCTTAGGGATTTCATTAAAAAATCTAGCAAATCTAATATTGAATTGAGGCACAAGTTCACCATCCTCAATGAAAATCCTAAAAAACTTATCATAAGAATTAGACATGCTTACCCGTTCTCCAAATTGCTCCATGAAGGTGGAATGCAACTCACTCCAAGATGAAATAGAACGTGCTGGTAAAAAAGAAAACCAGTCTATAGCATCACCTTCGAAGGTTTGAACAAATAGCTTCATGTGCACATCCTCATGAGCAATCTCATAGTCACCCATCAAATCAATGAACAACTCAACATGATGACTAGCTGAAACAAAATGGTTCCCACTAAACTTAGGCAAACTTTTCCTAACATCACTAGGAATGACATTTGGAAAACCATGAATACCATTGAAACTTAATGGCATATATCGCTTGGTAGAAATGGATCTAGGCATTTCATTAACCGGCTACATCTTAGGTGAAATGAATCTTGACATCCTTTAAAAATTTGAACCTCATTCACCAAGATTACTTTTAGTATTCATTAATTGCAGAAGATCTATACCCTTCTACCAATCTCAACTTCAAACACACTTCACAAACTTAAATACAACTAGCTGAAACTTGATCTAATGAAGTGTATAAAACCTTAAAACTCTTCTCCTCTTGTTAGTTCTAAAACTTCACTTGATGAAGAACACACACGTATAACTCACTTTCATGAAACATGAATCACATGAAAATATAAAATACCTTTAGTGTTGTTGCATGAAAACATTGATCTGCTGATTGGCCTGGTGCTAATCTCAATTTCTCACACCACTGATCATATCCTTATAGAGTTGCCATCTCCTTGAAGAGAATGAAATGGAATCTTTGATGTGGTTCATTTTTTCATTCAAAAATCTTATGACAATAGATTAAATAACACTTCTAAACTTATCAATTAGAAACTTATATAGATCTCTCTTCTTGTTTTAAAAATTTGACACAACTTTCAAATTTGTCTATTTCAACTGAAAACTCTTGAAAACAATTATATAACCGATCTACACTAGTACAGAGATCCTTTAGAGAGTTGCCACTCACAATTATGAGAAATATTTTAACACATGATTCATACATGACAGATCTGAACTGAAATTTCACTTTGTAGAATTTGGAAAACTTCAAAAACTTAGAAGAGAGAAACCACCATGAAATAATTTAGAATCTGAACTTACAATAGTAACTCACACCAAATTGAAATGGCTGCAGACATACTCATTTCTCAACATGATTTGCATCCAATTCAGGAACTACTAATGTAAGAGAATAAAGCTCACTGGAGAATATGAAAATATAGTAAGGAAATGGATGGAACACATCAACTTACTGCTGTATGAAGCTTTCTCCATGTCATTCCTTCTATTGTGTTGAATCCCTTGAAATTCTCAAGGTTTGTCTATCATGAATCTCAACACAACTCCCTAGCAGAGTCACCATTTTGTTGGTGTTTGAAAATGCTGGAGGGTTTTCAGTTATCCCAATGAGAATATGACATATCTAGGGGCAGCTAACTCCCATTTTTAACATGCCATTTCAAACATTGGGCCAACTATAAGGCATGACCATTCTTCACTTCAGGGTTTGCAAAACCTAGGCAGGTTAAACTTAAGATTTAGATGTATGGCACCAGTGCAAAACATATACCTAAATATATATACTATAGATGAAACCCCATATATCTCCTAATGACTTATGCAACGACAAAGATCTACAATAGCTAAATGGAAATCTATGAAATGTAGAAGCTGAGTGAGGGTTAAACTATTATAGCTCTTCAACATAAAATTAAAAAATGATTTGAATTTGATTTGATTTTATGTGGGTGGGAAAAGTGGATGAAAACCATGTATGAACAAAAAACTTATGACCCTGTAATAGATCAATGCCTCATCCATTGGGAAATTCACAAATCTCCCTCATGCACTTTGGATATCTAGAACACAATTCTCATGCCAAGACTCTAGATCTATCCATTTACCTTGTAAATTGGATATCAATGTTCAATTTAACTCTCATTCTTACTTGATATCCTCCTTTATAAACCTAAAACCCTATTGAATCTCTGAAGCATTTACATAATTCATTTACTTACAAGTAACAATGAAGCAACATACAACCTTAAGGGATTGCAACTATGATCTAGGCTCTCTGTCAAAGACTGTAAAACATCACAGCTCAACCGAGAAAGGAGACAAGATTTAAACTGAAACTAAACACTTGTTGTTCACTGTATTGATTTCATTGAAATAATACATAAAAATCCATGACATTAACTCACAAAGAACCTAATGAACCATAATATTCAATGAACAAATGTTGCCATACAAGAGAGAAAATGGCAAAAATGAGAAGCTAATAAGATGGGAAGGGGGTATCATAGCCAAAGAAAAGCTTCATGGTCTGAAACCAGCACATCCCAGGTCTTCCATTCAAAATTCATCAATTTCAGGGCCAGTTCTACTAACTATCTTCATACCAGAGAAACTTTCCAAATTTTCCAACCCCCACAAAAGAGAAGAAGAAAGCATAAATAGAAAGGAAGCCATTCTCGGATTCATTATGCAAATGACATTTGTCCCTTCAAAATTCCTTCCCAAGAAGCTGAAACAAATATCTCTACCTTCTCTCCTTAATTGCTAGCATCAAATCCTTTTATTTTACCTCTAAAGTGCATCAAATATCTCACCAATTTGATGATGAAAGAATGCAATTGATTTCTAATGTTAAAATGAACATAAGGTAGAAGTAAAATTTAGTTGAAAAGTGATTTCAAGAAGCCAATGTAACCTTTTCCAGATTTTTTTTTTCCATATTTAGGCTTCAAAAAGTCTTCAAATATTTTTTATAACCAACTTTAATGCTCAATGATCAAATTTGCTTGTTCTACTGCCAATGCCCTGGGAAACACAAATTGGCCTGTAGCATGAACTAGTTAATACCTATGTACAAAATGACTTCAAAAATGGAAAATTTGGATTCTCCCAGTTTTGGTGGTTTATTGGAATGCCTATTTTGGTTAAAAATTGCTTCAGTTATGGCCTTCTAAAGATCAAGCCTCTAACTCCATGGTGTGCATTAAAAACCAAAATTTTTGAAAAATTAAAAAAGTTCTATAGTTCAGACTATAGAATTTTCACCTTTTAAAATTAAATTTTTGTAATCCCTTTGAATGAATGCACAGGGATTACTTTTATATTTAAAAAAATTACTTTCCTCCTTTGACCAATCAAAAAATGCCACTAAAACCACTTTCCTCCTTTGACCAATCAAAAAATACCACTTGTCAATCTTTGATCTGCTCTAACCATCCAACAGTGCCATGTGTCACTTTGTGATTGCTTGGTGACCTCATCCTTTGCTGCCATGTGTCATCACCACCTCAACACTCGCTATGTTGCTATGGTTAACCATCATGCATCTTCCTATGGCGAGGTAGCAATGATCGTCAGATCTTACATGTGTTAGCATCTTGTTCTTTTGCTACATCTTCTTTCCATGTCACCGTTTACTCACCACATGTCATTCCCTAATTTTCTACTCATTATCCAGGTGGGACCCATGTTGCATCTGAATCTCGCCAGATTTTTGAGGCTTTCTGCTGATTTGCTATGTTGCTAGTTGGAAATCCTTGGATTTTTTGGCTCGCGAGGTAGTGACTTGCTGGATTTTGGAATTTTTGGTGAGGTGTAACATTGCTGATGTCATTAGTTTTATGGTGAATATTCTTTCAAAATTTAAGCTTTGTTTAAGCTGACTGGAACCCGCACACAATCTTGCCTTCAAAATGCCTCAACTTGTTGACATTAAACTTTATGAGTTGAAAAGTATATAAGAAGATAAGAAGTTCACCATGTAGCTGATGTGGGATAAACCTTTACTTGCTTTCTCTATCATCAACAACTTCCTTCTTGTTTTGGTGATTCCATGCAAGCTGCGACTTCCTATTATACATTGGGTAGTCCTTTTTTATGATACTTTGGGTCTACAATTTCACGGGAGCCCCTATTTAAGCTTCCATATTGGATGTACTATAGGATTGAACATTTATATGGACATTCTCAGGACATTGTGCAAAATCCATGAGTTCTCGTGCTTGTCTGAAAACAAGCGTAACTTCCTGTGCAAGGATTGGATGTTGTTCCTTTCTAATCGAGCTCTGCTTCCTCTTTCACTATGACTTTGTCTCTATTATGAATTAGACTCTTTCATGCATTGATCATGTTTCATGTGAGTCTTTTTGCCTTCTTGGTAGTAACCATAGGCATTTTCCTCCCCTTTTTTTATAACATAGCTCCTTCTAGTTGTGTGTGTCTCTCTTTAAAAGGCATGAACACTTGTTATTTTTAAAAAACCCTTTTGCCTTTCCTCAATGCATGAGCACTCTTCCTCTCTCTAGAATTTGGTGGCTTCTTCCTTGTTTCTATTGAGACTCCTCCTTTTAGTTGTATTTGGCATGAGTTCTTGCTTAGGAAATGTGAGTTCTTTGTTTATTAACCTCCCTACAACTATTTCTTTGGTTTAATTGCAGCTTGAACTGCTATGGGGCTCTTTTCTAAGATGTGGGCTATTATATACTACCCCTTTCTTCTTTTAAAACCTCCCTTGTTCTATTTTTTCATGTGATGCCTCTCTCTATGCATGGGCTCCCTCCTTCCTTAGCATGCTCTCTCTAAGGATGTGGACAACTATGTGTGGGGTTTCTTTTTTAATGCCTGAGAGCTCCCTTTGTATTGCTTGCATGTGACTACTACAACATTTGGTGAGGGCTGTTGTTATTTGGCACTCAGTCTTTTCCTTGCAATGACTTGCTACTCCTTCAAATGCATGATCTACTATGACTAGCGTGTGGAGCTTCTTTTGATGTTGTGGCTTTATAGTGTGAGTTCTTTCATGCTTTGCTTGGCTTAGTCTCTTTGAACTTGCCTGTTTCACATTATGTCTGCTCTTTAATGTCCCTGAGCTCCTCTTGTTCTATGTCGTAAGCACTCCCCTGCTACTGCTGCCTATCCTTGTTATTTGTAGGTTTATTTTGCTTTGAATTGTGTGAGCTTCTTCTCAATTGCAACTTTTCTTTACTCAATTGGCTGTGTGAGTTTCTTATTTTTACTCGATCACTCATTGGTTTAATGTATTTTATGTCATTAGTCTAAGGAAGACCAAAAAATCATCTTATTTAAGAAGAAGATGATCCACACCATTGAATACATTCTCTATACTTGCATAATTAGAATATACAACTTTGGCTCCAACCTAAACAATGGGTTCAGCTTGGGTTTTTTCCAAGGTCTCGCTCTCGCCTACAACCACAACCCCAATTCCATTTTTCAAAAATCTCTATGAGCTTAACATGACTTTTCATTAATACATCTCAAAGTGATACTACTCACTCTACTCCATAATATCACAAAATTTTTTTGAAGCATCTCGTAAACTTCAAAGTCCCTGGCCACCCGGCTAGAAAGTTCTGAACTTTAGCAAGAATCACAATAATTGCATTTTGTGAGGTACCTCATTGGGAGATCATCGTGTCTCTTTTTGAGTCTTTTGTTGTTTGAATTAGGAATTTTGACAACTATCTAGGTAGCCTTGAAATGCATTCTTCGGTTTTAATAAAAATTCCATTGAAGAATCATTTTGAGGGAGTCCATTTAAGCATTACCTAGAGGGTCAATAATATGCATGGATGCAATTACTAATTTAAAATAAAGTGTTAAAAGTCAATTCAATTCATTTTCATTTTTTTTGCAACCATTGTACTTTCACTTCATATTTTTGAAAAACCATATTCAATCTAACCCATTTTAGACATTTCAAAAAAATCTAGCATGCCTTATCAATCAAATGAAATTTAGTCGGGCTCTAATGTGGGTCTGATTGAAAATTTTTCATTTTCAAATGACTAAACTGACAAATTGATCTATTGACTATATGATGCTGATTTGAAACAAGTTTGATCAATCATTTATCATTATAAACTCATTTTATCATTAATATGCAAGCTATCAAATTGGTGCTAGAAGGTCCTTTAACCAGCCTAAAAAACTGACCCAAACCTCTAATCTAGCTTTGAAAACTAGGACATTGATTCTATTTTCTACATATTCTTACCCTGTTGAATCTCATCTCATGAAAAATTTGGGGTCAAAAGATATTCGTCGTCAAAGTTGACCTATCAGAATTACCTACAAGTAAACAAGTTAGAAAGCAATAAACTAGGTTTGGATTTGGTTTCAAAAATAGGGAAAACTGACGTGTGGGAAGACAAAACTTGAGGTATTGGTACACTATCATGAGGAGAGTATGGATTTGTGATTTGGGCTCATGAAAAATAACTGGGTGCAAATGGCGAGTGGTCAAAGTGGGCTACTTGGATTTTGCAGATTGGAAACATTGACAAGATAACGATTTTGGCAAATGGAATTGACCTAAAAAAGTGTGCATACAGATTTGAATGATTTGCAAATTGACACACTTGGAGTATTTTTAGAGTACAACATAGTGGTAAAATCCATTCGATCTCACCAATCACAAAATTTAAGTTATAATGTCACGAACAAGGCTTCCAAACAATCTACACTTGATGACACTAGTAAAAGATAGAAATTGCTTTTGGAATTGCATTTGAAAACCGATCAAATAGATTCATCATAAGTTGAAACTTGAAACATAAAAAGTCCCTGATATCTACAATGCAATGCAAAAGGAATTTCAATATTTTACTCAAATAGGTCAAAATTATAGCATGTCAAACAGGGCTTCCCAGAAATGTGAATGACTACACAAATGCACAAAATAGTAAATGACCAACTTTGAGGGACTCAAAATCTAGTCAAACAGATTCAAAATGACTTGAAATCTGAAACATAGGTTCTTGGTTATAGACATTAGATACTCCCAAAGTGGTGAATCATTAAACATTTTTGGGTGCAAGATATTCAGGTAAAAACATGGCCTCCTATCGCTATTTGACACTTAGGTGAAAATGCAAAAATGACACTAGCTCAAAATAGGACTTCGCCAAATGACTCGAAATGTCAATTTACCATCATGGAAAAAGTGGTCATGCTGAATGGAAGTTGTTACAAACATTAAACACCTCTTTGGCCTCAAAAGTATAGCCAGGTACAATCACATTTATGAGCACTTATGGGGCTTGATTTGACTAAAAATTTGAAATAGATGCTCAAAATGAGAATGCAATTTTGAGTGCCAACAAAACCATTGTTGACCAAGCTCATTCAGGTGCCAAAGGATTTTCACATGTTTTCAATGTTAACCAAGCTTCTGTTGGTTAACATGAGAAATTGTTTCAGAAGTGAGTGTCTACCAATTAGGGTCGACTAATGACGGATTTTCTTATTTTGAGATATTTAGCTTAATTTTTTTACTTATTGGTTCTAGCTGAATAAGGTGATGAATATTAGTTATTCTAAGTTATATTTGGGCCGACTTGACAATTTGGAAGGTATAAATAAAAGGTCAAGTTGAGATTTCTAGTGTGTGTAAGTGTGTTGATTGAATTGATAAGAAAAAGAGGTAGCAAACTTGAAGGATAAGTAGGTATCCTTGTAGAGAAATTAGGAAGGATCAAGTTTAAGCAAAAAAGAGATTTAGATTCAGCAATTCAGTTGCTTCACAATCAGATCATTTCATTGTTACTCTCTAACCATTGTAGCACTGATCTAAAATCTCTTAATAGAGTTGGTTTAACAACCATTTGTAAATCCTCTAACAAGGTGACAATTCTATTGAATTGTTTCAAGACCTTTAAAAAGTCCACTCCTAATAGGGTAATTAAATCCTCTAATAGGGTCACACCTAACAATGTGTTTTTTAACCTTTAACAGGTTGGCTCCTAACAGGGCTCACTTTAGAAGAGTGAAAAATAGTAACTAATTGCAATTGGTGGTTTTTTCTAAATTGGGTTTCCACATTAAATCTTGGTGTCAAATGTGTTATTTACTTTTATGTGTTCACAAGTAATAATAATCATAGATAATATCCAAAGTTGTCCATGTACCAAGAAAACATAGTGTTTACCAAATTACATCATTTTCTTTGTTTGTTGAGCATCAACAGTATTTAGTTTTTAGAGTTTGTTTTGTACTGAAATCTAAGGGAATTGGATTTATTTTAGTAGTAACTGATTCACCCTTCCCCTCTTAGTTACTCCTCTTATATTTCCAACAATTGGTATCAAAGATTTTGGTGCTTGCGGAGAAGGTTTCAAGGACCTAAGCTAAAGATCAGAATGTCTTACAAAAGAGAGATTCCCAAGCTAAATACAGATAACTTTGTAGCATGGAAAGGACTAATGAGACTACATCTAGGTAGTATCAGTGATTCAGGTTGAAAATATCTTGATGCTAAATACAAGACTCCCACTTGAACATTATCAGTTGAAGATATTGCTAAAAAGAAGAACCATAACATCATTATGATTGATATTGCATCTGCTCTCAGTTATACTAAATTTGATGAGGTAAAAGACTATAAAACTACTTTTAAAATGTGGAACAAAATGAAAGATATCTATGGAGGAGATGACAATGTAAAAAGAGCCAAAGTAGAAAGTCTTAGAGGATAGTTTGATCAAATGAAAATGAGAGAAGATGAAAACATTGCTAAATATGTTGAAAAAATTAGGGCTAGTGTAAGTGCAATCAAGGCATCTGGAGGAGACATCAAGGAGGAAACTACTGTAAGTGCTCAGAACTCTTCTTTCTATTTATGCAATTAGAGTATCTACTATTCAAGAGATGAGATGTGATCCAAATTGTAAAATGTCATTGGATGCTCTAGTTGGAAGATTGATAGCTTTTGAGTTAGATAATTTTGATAACTATGTTCCTACTTCAAAGAATATTGAGTTTGCCTTTGAAGCTAAACGTTCACTCAAGGAAAAGGGCAAAAAGTCAAAATCTAGTCAATCAGGAAGTGATGAAGATGGAACATCAGAAGAAAGTTTATATAGTGATCTTGAAGTTGTTGAAGCCCTACTTGCAAGGAAATATTCAAAAGGTAGAGGACAATATAAAGGCAAAGCTCCTCTGATCTAATTTTCTTGTGAAGAAGTTGGTCACATTGCTACTAGGTGTCCAAACAAAGAAAACAAAGATGAAAAGAAAAGTCATAAGTACAAAGGTAGGAAGGATTTCAAAAACTACATGAAGGAAAAAGGTAAAAAAACTTATTTTATAGCTAAAGATTCTGATAACAGTGAAGATGAAATGGTATATATTGCTATAAAGGATGAATCTAATGATAAAGGAGATAAAATGGTACTTATCTCTCATGTTAGTAGAAATGATTCATGGATTATTAACAGTGGCTACTCACATCATATGACTAGAGATTTTTTTTTTTTTGAGAATATGGAACCTTATGATGGAGGCAGTGTAAGATTTGGAAACAATGAACCTTATTGCATAAAAGGTAAAGAGCATATCACATTGACCAATGAATTTGTATGTGGCAATGCTTATTGGGTTAAAGGATTAAATCATAATCTACTAAGTGTAGCATAGTTTAACAACATTGGATTCAAGATAGAATTCATCAAAGGCAAGCCTAAACTATTGGATGGGAAAGAAAATCCGGTTGGACCTACAAGCAAACAAAAAGTAACTTATTTTATCTTGACCTCGGTGAAGATTCATGTTTTATTGCTCAAGTAGATAAAAGTTGGTTATGGCACAAAAGGCTATGTCATGTCAACTTTGATATTTTGGTTAAGATTAGCAAACATAAGAAAGTAAGAGGTCTTCCTAGTTTGAAGAAACCTGACATGGTCTGTAAAAGAATTGCCAAATTGGAAAGATGGGAAAGACTAGTTTTAAAAACAAAAACTATCAATCTAAAGAAGTCTTAGAGATTGTTCATACTAACTAATGTGGTCCTATTGGAATAGAGAGTTATAGTGGAGAATTTTTTTTCATTCTTTTTGTTGATGATTATTCTAGGATGATGACTATAATGTACTTGAAAGAAAAAATTGAAGCTTTTCAAAAGTTCAAATGGTATTTGGCAAGAGTAGAAAAGGAAATTGGAAAGGAATTAAAATGTTTGAGATTAGGTAATGGTGGAGAATTCATCTCTAATGACTTCAATAGCTTTTGCATTGAAAATGGAATCAAAAGAGAGGTATCAGCCCCTAGTACACCTCAACATAATGGTATAGCTAAAAGAAGGAATAGATCCATCATGGATTATGCAAGAACATTAATGATTGAAAAGAATGTTGCTCTCAAATACTGGAGCAAAGCTATCAGTACTGTAGTTCATACCTTGAACAGAGTACAATTAAAGAAAGACTCAAACCAAACTCCTTATCAGCTATGGTATGGCTACAAACCTAATGTAAGTTACTTGAAAGTATTTGGCAGCAAATGTTATATCTTGAAAGAATCTAGAAAAGGAAAATTTTATGTAAAAAATGATGAAGGTATATTCCTAGAATATTCTTGCAAAAGTAAAACATACAAATGTTTGAATCTATCTACTCATAAAATCATAAAAAGTGTACATGTTAGAAATGATGAGTTTGCAGAATATAGTGAAGAAGAAAGTTGCAAAGAGCTAGAGGATTACAAAAGATTCATTTACTATGAACTTGATACATTACCAATCACATCTGAAGGGAATAAAGCTTCACCTCCTAAGTCCCCAAAATCTCCATCAGCTACCAAGTTGCAACCAGTGCAACCCGAGTCATATTCTGAAGGACTCACATCACAGTTAAAGGTTATCAAGCTAGTTCAAACTGAGTCTAATGGACCTGAGTCATAGATAGT
Source organism: Cupressus sempervirens (assembly GCA_028749045.1). Classification (NCBI taxonomy): domain Eukaryota; kingdom Viridiplantae; phylum Streptophyta; class Pinopsida; order Cupressales; family Cupressaceae; genus Cupressus; species Cupressus sempervirens. The sequence goes on along the minus strand of CM053783.1, from coordinate 645,673,205 downwards.
GGGACCTAAGCCTAACATAGAAGTTCATGATGAAATTAGTGAAAGTCATTCATTATCCAAAATGCCTATGTTAGTAAGATATGTCAGAAGGCATCATGCACTTGATCAAATCATTGGAGACAAATATGATGGAACAATGACAATAAGTAAATTGAAAGGTACATGCTTACTTTCTAAATTTAAAATTATAAATGTTAAAGATGAATTGGAGAATGAAAGTTGGGTTGACGTAATGAATGAAGAAATAGAACAGATTGAGAGTAACAAAACTTGGACTCTTGTTCCTAGACCCAAGGATAAAAATGTAATTGACACAAAATAGGTGTTTACAAATAAGATGAATGAAGATGGAGAAGTTTCAAGGAACAAAGACATATTAGTATGTAAAGGCTATTCTCAAGAAGAAGGTATTGATTATGGTGAAACCTTTGCTCCCGTTGCAAGATTAGAAGGTTTTAAAATTTTACTAGCATATTCAGCACATAGAGCATTTAAAGTATATCAAATGGATGTTAAATCTACATTCTTGAATGGAATTCTTGATGAGGAAGTCTACGTTGAACAACTAGAAGGTTTTGTGGATCCTAATAAGAGAGACATGGTTTAAAAATTACACAAAGCCTTATATGGTCTCAAGCAAGCTCCTAGAGCTTGGTATGAAAGGCTACATAACTATTTGCTACAGATTGACTTTCAAAGAACAAATGGTAACAATAGTCTTTATATCAAAGGACCAGACAAGGAAATTGTATTGGCTGAAATATTTGTTGATGATACTTTATTCAAAGGGAATGATGACTTATGCAAGGGATTTTTAGAAGAAATGAGCAAAGAGTTTGAGATGTCTATGTTTGGTGAGATAAAATTCTTTGTTTGGTTGTAGATAAAACAAAGAAAAAATGGTATCTATATTACTCAATCCAAGTATATCAAGGAAATACTAAAGAAATTGGAATGGAAGATTCAAAGCCTTTTAGAACTCCTCTAACTACTACACATAAACTTTCCAAAAATGATGATTCTAAAGAAGTATATTAGACCACTTATAGATCAATGATTGGAAAACTACAATATGTAGTACATACAAGGCCTGATATTGCATTAGAAATTGGTATGGTGGTAAGATTCTTAGCAAATCCAAGACAAAATCACATTATGCTAATCAAGAGAATCATGAGATATTTGAAAGGTACTCAAGACTATGACTTTTGGTACAAACTTGGAGGCAATTTGGACTTAAAGGTATTTACCAATACTAATTGGGCAGGAAGTATTGATGACACAAAAAGCACTAGTGGTGGAGCATTCTTTCTTGGTAAAAGACTAGTGTCTTGGACAAGTAAGAAGCAAAATTGTACATCTTAATCCACAACAGAGGCGAAATATGTGGTAGCAGTAGTTAATTGATCAAACATTGTTTGGTTCAAGCAACTATTGACAGGTATGAAGATAGAGATCAAGGATTTAGTTGTCATATACTACGATAAGACCAGGGTAATCAATATATCAAAGAACCCAATGATGCATTCTAAAACAAAGCACATTGCTATCAAATATCACATCTCAAGAGAATTGGTGTAGGATAAAGAAGTTAGATTGGAATATGTGAATACAAAGGAACAGATTGCAAACATACTCACTAAGCCATTACCTAAGGATGCATTCTTGTATCTAAGAGGTAAGCTAGGGGTCATTCCCCTATTAGAAGATCACTAAATGAAGTTTAGTGATGCATCAACCAAAGCATGTTGAAGATCAATCGGTTGATGCAAAATTGGCAAAAACTTATTACAAATGAATTAGTATTTGAGGTACATTGATATTATAAAGGAAGTTGTTGTCTTTGGCATGTTTTTTCAAAGAGGGAGAAGTTTACTATCATATCTCATAAGAAATTTCTTTAGGAGGGACAAGTTTGTAGTAAGAGGGAGAAGTTATCAGACAATAAGAGCTCACACTAATAGAGGGAGTTCTCATGGATTAGAATTAGAATGAAACTAAGGATATGTTTCTTACTTTATGCTTGCTTTAAAATTTCATTATGCTATAACACGTTGTGTTGCCATCAATGGAAAAGAGGGAGATTGTTGGATACAATTGATTAATTGTGTGTTGTCTTTGATGTTACACAAATGTCATATCAATTTTAGTTAGTGCTTGTCAAGATCACTTAGGTAGCAAAGATAGTTCTTTGTGTCTACTGAGCATTCTTGTGTTTGCCAAGCTCATAAGGTAGTGTCTACCGAGTAGTGTTAGTGTCTACTGAGTTCACTTGGGAGACAAAGGAAAGTGTGTTGAAGATGAGTGTTAACCAAGAAAACTCAGTTAGTGAAGGAAAGTTGGATGGAACCAATGTTGATCAAGCTCACTTGGGTGCCAAAGGATTTTTTCAAGTTTGCAACATTAATTGAGCTATTTTTGGTTAACATAGGAAATCATTTTAGAAGTTAGTATCTATCGAGGAGGGTTGGCTAAAAAAGGATTTTCTTATTTTGGCATATTAAGCTTAATTGTTTTACTTATTGGTTCTAGCTGACTTAGGTGATGAATATTAGTTATTCTAAGTCATATTTGGGCTGACTTGACAATCTAGAAGGCATAAATAAGAGGTCAAGTTGAGATTTCTAGTGTGTGCAAGTGTGTTGATTGAATTGATAAGAAAAAGAGGGAGCAAACTTGAAGGATGAGTAGGTATCCTTGTGGATAATTTTTTTTTTTTATTAGGAAGGATAAAGTTAAGCAGAAAATAGATCTAGATTTAGCAATTTAGTTAAATCACAATAAGTTCATTTCATTGTTACTCTCTAACCATTGTAGCAGTGATCTAAAATCTCTTAACAAAATTGGTTTAATAGCCATTTGTAAATGCTCTAACAAGGTGATAGTTCTATTGAATTGTTTCAAGACCTCTAACAAGGCCACTCCTCACAGGGTGATTAAATCCTCTAATAGGGTCACACCTAATAGTGTGTTTTGTAACCTTTAACAGGGTTGGCTCCATAGGGGTCACTTCAGAAGAGTGAAAAATAATAACTAATTGCAATTGGTGGTTTTTCACAAATTGGGTTTCCATGTTAAATCTTGGTGTCAAATGTGTTATTTACTTTTATGTATTTGCAAGTAATAATAATCATAGATAATATCCAAAGTTGTGCATTTTAGTGTTTACTAAGAACATAGTGTTTACTATGTTACAACATTTTCTTTGTTTGCTAAGCATCAACAATATTTAATTTTTTGAGTTCATTTTGTACTAACATCTAAGGGATCTAGATTTATTTTAGTAGTAATTGATTCACCCCTCCCCTCTTAGTTACTCCTCTTATATTTCCAACATATTCATGCTTCCAACAATATGAAACCAAACCAATTTTCTCACCTTCATCAAAATCCTTTTTAATAGGAACATAGAAAACTTCATCATCATTACTTTTAGATTCAATGCCATTTTATTCTTTAGCAATATAACAAGATTTCTTACATTTTTCATGCTTCTTTTTGTATCTCGATCATCTCTCATTCCTTTGAATTTCTTTTATTTCTCTCATCCTTGTCTTCTCTTTATGGATACCTTGCAGCAATATGACCAACCTTGTTGCATGAAAAACAAATTATAGGTAATTTACCTTTATATTTACCTATACCTCTTCCAAATATGTTTGCAATAAGTGCTTCAAGTTCATCAAGCTTATCATTAGAAGTGTCACTATTGTAGTGCCTCTCCCATTTTACTTTTATAAGTCATCCCAATGAATGCAACTTTGTTGATCTCTCCTTGAAAAGGGAATCTGTTTGTGACCATGAGTGGTCTACACCATTGAGTTGATTGGATTTATGTTGCTATATCAGTTTCTTTGATTATGCTTATGGCTGATTTATGAGACTATGATGTGATTTATGGTTCACTAAAGTTTGTGCCAATGGTTATCAGGATCAATGTGGTATTATGATGTTGTTCTATGATTACCCTGAGATATCTGTAGAGATTGCATTGTGTACTACTACCATGCTACACTGGACTAGATTCCTGTAGCAGTGGTTAGTCATGTTTATGACTGTGGTTTCTTGTGTGTTTTAAGTGCCATTTTGATGTTGTGTAAACTACCTTTATTTAGAGATAGATATTCCATGTTGGATTCATTGGTTATGTGCTATGGATATTTACCTTGTCATGTTTTTCTCTAAGAGATATTTGTTACTCATGTTATGTTTTACATTTGAGATGACTTGAGGGTCAGATGTTATACTTTGATTTTAGTATCATAGATGTTAGAATGCTATGCTATTCAGTTTATCATCTTCTCATGATGATGTCATTTTGAGATGATAGTGTGTTTTATGATGATATCTAGTTATCCACTATTTGGACATATCTCTAATTATGTTATGTGTTGGATTTAATGCTATGGTTATTTACTTCATTCCCGCATTGTTATGCTTTATGCAAACATGAGTGATCTAAATAGATTATTTTAGTATAATTAAATAAATGATTAAATTAGTCATGTAATACATTTGTTTCTTTGGCTATGTTATTATATGCAACCGCACTTGATTGTGTTGTTTAGTGTGCAGGATTTATATCCCTGGTAGTGGCACATGAAGTTAGTGATCCAACTATTCATATTTTACCAATGTCATCCTTGTATGGTTGAAATATCCTTATTTTAATTGTTTAATTAAACCTTTTAGTGATTATAAAACCCAAACTCATCTACATTATGTGATTAGACTAGTGAGCATGTCTATGCATTTAGAAGTTCACATTATTGCAAAAGGTGTTAAAGAAATTTTTGTGTTTTTGGGTTTTTGGGCTTTTAATTTTATTAACTTTAATTTCTAGTAGCTTTGCCATAGATGAATTCCTATTTCTAGGAATAGCCTATTTTCATTTGGTTTGATTTAGGGTTTAAATAGGTTGGCATGAGATCATCACAAGGTTGTTCTCATTGGATCTAGCTCAAGGAGACCTTGGATTGCCACGATTTTTAGCTACTTCTACGGGCTTTTTATTTTTTGGTTCAAATTCTTGTTTTACCCTTTTGTCTGTGAGGTAGGGCTCTCCTGTTTTATGGTTTCTACTCCATTTCAGTTTCTATTTTTGGTAGTCATTTGTTAAGAGGCTAAGAACTAGTGTTCCCCTCTATTTCTATTTGTTGGTTCTACTTGGTTGGTTGGGTATGAGCATTTCCTTGATTTTCAAGATGAGGGTTTGGGGTTTTACACCATTATGCTAGCCATTTTTGCATATGATGTCTGAACTTAATTATTTTTGAATTTTTAGGATTTTTGTATCCAAAGGCCAAATGGGTTTTAATTTCAAAGTTTTCCAAAATTTGGGATTTTAACCTCATTTTGCATGCCACCCTATTTTCTAGGGTTTTCTTCGCATGAGTTGGGTTGTGGACCTAGATTATCCATTTGGATATTGGTCAAACCTTTATTTCACTTTTATGTTTGCATTGGGATGTGTATCACATTTGTACTCCTAACTTTGGGTTCAATTGAGTGATTTTATACTTGCTATTATGGTTTCTCTTAGACCCTTGTTATTATTTCATGGACACTAGGATTCTTGTAGAATCCATACTCCTAGATTGAGGCTAGTTGAGTGAGTTTATGATGTTTGGTCTTGTTGCTTCATTGGGATTTGTGTAGAATCCATACTCCTGGATTGAGGCTAGTTGAGTGATTTCATGATTTGTGGTTTTATTGTCTTTAGGATTCGTGTAGCATCCATCCTCCCAAGTTTGTTTTTAGTTGACTAATATTTTTCTTGTGTTCTCATCTAGTCCTTGTGTTATGATCTTCATGATGGTGGTGTGCCACACATGAGTATGTGTGCATACATTTGTCGGGTGACTTTCTAGTCCTGATCTTCTGTGTGTTGTTGGAAGTTATGATCATTGGGGTTGGGTTGGGAATATGCATACCTACAGGTCTAATTGGTTGCCAAGTTCCATTTCACCTATTATGATGATTAGCATGTGATAGGTGATGTTATCTACTTTGTAGGATTATCTTATGCTTTACTTCTAGCATGTTGGATTTCATTATGCTTATGTTGTAGCATGTTTAGTAGTGATGTTCCTACTATGATAGTACTAATGATCTAATCAGTGGCTTGGGATGTTATGCGCAGGAGATGGTTAAGGCCCATGATGGTCTTATGATGCTATTAACAGTTGGGAGGAACCATGTATTTAGTTTTTTTGTACTACTCATTGTGATGTTATTTCCATCTACTATGATGTTTCTTTTAGTACACTGCGATGTTTCCCTTGTATTTTTTTCCTTTGTTGTATGATTAGATGGTTAGATGTTATTTCCAAATTTTTGTCTTTTAGTTGTTTTTCAAGTGTTCTTGCCTTGAAAGTGGATCCAGTACTCCCTAGTGTGGAGAAATTTCATTCTTACCTTTCTTAGCTTCCCTCTCTATTTTTTCTATTTTCATTGTCTAGTGTATTGACTCGAAACCTCACTCAAAATTGTACTTTCTCATGTGAGACTGCAAGTCCTCGCATGGTGTAGTGGGTTTTTGCGTGTGGCATGGTACTTTCTTGAGCAAAACCCTACACCTATCTTGAGGTTTTTTGGTAGTATGGCTATGTACTTCCCTCTACCATTGTGCACATCTTCATGTAGAAAGGTATTTCTTCATGCGACATGTCGCACTTCTTCATGCAAAAATCTGGCAAAGGTAAGTTCTCACATAGAAAATAGGAGGTGTCTCCTTTGGTTTTTAGGATCCATTTTTTAGAGTTTCTAGTTCCCTTTGGGTTGCCTTAAATTACCTTCATTGGACAGTTTTGAGATTTTGAGTTTTGATGTCATCTTTGGTTTTTCATTCTTGTATTTTTGTGTGTTAATTCGATAGTGGCATTTGGAGATTCTTTGGTTGCTGGGATTGTTGGTGAAGTCTTCCATTGTGATCTTTGTGATCCCTATCTAACGTTGTCATGGGCATTCATACTTGTTAAAAAAAATATCTTGGCTTGTATTAAATCCTTGTACAAGGATCTCCAGGCAGGGCATTACATTTGGTATCAGAGCCCATGTTGAAACATTGGGATCTCTATGTTTATGTTGTCAATTGGTTGATGCTGCATTGGTTGCATGCGAGTGTCTTGGTGAGAGCTCATGATCTTTATTGCTTCAGTATCTACTTGGGATGGACCTTCTTTTCTAGTAGATGCAATTGGAGCATTGTGGGAAGAAGGAAGTGAGTCTTTCTAGTTTTGTATGCAGAATCGATGTGCCTTTGTTTGGTTGGTTGCATGTGTGACCCTTTTTGAATGGAACCATTGATTGGTGTCTATGTGTTCACTTTGAGTGCCTCTTTTTGTTTCTCCTTGTGGAGTAATGTGCATTCTTTCCCTATTTTCTCCTATTTGTAAGTAAATAATTGAATCTTAATTGTGATTTTTTGTTTATTGATATAGTAATAAAATGTTCTCTTTTATTGAGAAATGAGTACTTCTTGTGAATCATTGTAAAGAAGTAGGTTTTTCATTATATCCTTGGGTTAAAGACTTAAGTCCCCAATTTGATTGCATACTAATCTTATAGAAATTGTATTAAATAGATGAATATATAAAAGTTGCATTGCATGGAAAATAATTAAGAAAATTATGGTTGTCTGCATATGCATGAGGTTATTGATGGTTTACTACTTGTTGTGTGTGAGTGTGTTCTCTAACGCTACTAGGATGATGTATTCCTTAACACTATGTGGTGATTCATCCCTCTCGTGTGACTATTCTTAGTCATCACATGTAATGTGATTTATTTGATGCCTTATTTTATTTGGCTGGAGGTATTTTCCTCATGTTGTTGGGCTAGCATTGGTTTTCAATATTTTCCTATCTTGGAGTAGTCATCAAATTTTCCCTATTGCTCTCTTTGTGATAGTTGCCACATTTGAATTATTGTTGAAATCAACTCTTTTGTGATTTACTATTGGAGTTGACATTCCCCATTTGGACTTTTGTTTTGGTTCATGATGACGATTCTAAATGTGTTTAAGTGCTACCCAAGTGTGTGTTGTGATTCTACCATGTCTATCTCAAACTTTTGGTAGTAGGTACAAGGGATAATATCATAGAGAACATACTAGTGTGTCATGATAGATATAAAGTTTTTAATGTAATTGAATGGTTTAAATGGTGATTAAACATAATAATTTTTTGGAAAGAAATTTGAAAATATATGTACTTGTTTTATGGTAAGTGACTCTTGAACCCTTGCTTTGAAAATTGTTCGGTTTCATTGTGCATTAGTGCTTATGTTATGTTTAACTAATGAAATTATGAAAAACAAGTAATGATGGTTTCAATGTGTGAATTACCTTTCATTTTGTTGGTGTTTTGAAATGCTACAAATTTCAAACTACCCCAATGAGAAGAAGACACATCTAGGGGAAGCTAACTCCCATCTTCAATATGCCATTTTAGACACCAGGCCAACTATAAGGCTAGACCCTTCTTGTACTTTAGGCTCTGTAAAACCTAGGTAGGTGAACCTCATATTCAATTAATATGTAGCAATGCAAAAACATATTCTTGAATCTATTAAGTAGATAAAACCCTTATTTCTCCTATTAACTCATGTGGTAACATAGATCTACGGTAGCTAAATGCAAGATAATGCAATTCATGAGCTAAGTGAAGGCATTCTATTCTAGCTCTTCAACATCAAATATTGTAAAGATGATTTGAATTTGATTTGATATTATGTGGGTGGAGAAAGTGGATGAAGACTATGTATGGACAACAAACTAATGATCTTGTAGCTGATCAGTGCCTCATCCATTGGGAAATTCATGAATCTCCCTCATGCATTTCGGATATCTAAGACACATATCTTATGCCAAGACTCTAGATCTATCCATTTTCCTTGTAAATTGGATATCAATGTTCAATTTGAATCTCATTCTTACCTGATATCCTCCTCAATAAAATTACAACCCTGTTGATTTCTCTAAGGCATTTACATAACTCCATGAATTATATGCAACAATGAAACAACATACAACCTTAAGGGACTGCAACTATGATCTAGGCTCTTTGTTCAAAGATCATAAAACATTACACATCATTAAGAAAGGATACAAGATTTGACATGAAACTTAACACCTGCTGTTCTTTGTATTGATTTCCTAGAAATAATACATGAAATTAACTCACAAAATACCTAATAATCTAGATTGTACAATAACATATGTTGTCATACAAGAGAGAAGATATTTGAAATGAGAAACTGATGGGATGAGAAGGGGGTATCATAGCCAAAACATAGCTTCATGGTCTAGAACCAACACATCTCAGATCTTTCCATTTAGACTTCATCAATTCTAGAGCCAATTCTGCTAAATTTTTGAATTCTTGACTTTTTTGTACTTTTTCCAACAATGGTCTCATAGTGAAAAAATTGGAACCAACCTCTACAATGGAGGAAAATATAGATAAGGAGTGAATTCCTAGATCTAATCTAAAAACAACATGTGTCCACTTGAAATTCCATCCTTTTTTGTTGCAAAACCTCTTTTTCTTTCTACCCTTTTGATCTAATTTAGTTTTCATCATTGATTTGTAACAAACTTCTAAATATCTCTATTGAATGACAAAAATCTTTATGCAACCAAAATATCTGATATGCATCAAGAATGATAATAAAAACTCTATTTAAGTAACTTAGATGTGACCAAATTTGATCCCAACTGCATTTTCACTATCTTTTATGTTCATTCAGTTCATGACCATGCTAGAAATTAGTTTTGAATTTTGACACCAGAATACAGTTGCAAATTGGGAATCTGGAAGAAAACCTTGAATAACCTAAACAAATGGTTTCTTGTGTGAAAACAAATTCTAGAATCACAAAGTTCATCTTCTCCCAATTTTGGTGATATATAATATGCCTATAGTCACCTCTCAAAAACTCCCAAAATCTCAGTTTGAAAATCATACCCCCTTGCAAAAGGCTCTGGTCTACATTTTGAACTTCTCAAAAATTTAAAATTTCTAAAGATTAAAATTTAGAAAATGACCCCCCCCTTTTTATTTAAAAATCTATACGTAACTTCCCTTTTTCAAAAAATGATTTAAATTTTGATATTTTTAAAAGAATTCATTTTTCCTTCACCCTTACCTTTCGAGTCAACTTGGGTTTGACAAGGCTACCACGTGGTAGCACTTGATTGGTTGACCACTGCATAGTCAGCTACCACCAGGCACCACATAGTAGCCTCTGATTGATTGCCAAGTTCCATGTCACCTTACTGTGTAGGTATGACACATCACTATCAGCCTGGGCCCACTGCCACATGTTGCCCAGGTGGTTCCCCACATTATCTATCTTCCTTGCAACTTCATTTTGTGAGCAAGTGCCCACTGCTGGATGTGCCATGTGGTGCAATCCTATGCTTCACTACCACATCATTGCATTCATTAGTTAGTTTAAAATTTTGCCTTGGGAAACCCACCGCCTGGCATTAGCCTATACACTTCATCATCATTGGGCCCCACACGTGAGCCTTGCCTTTCCAAAAGGCACTTTTCTTTAAGACAATATTCATAGTGTGTTCTATTGTATTTAAAGTACTTAAAAGTACTCGCCATAATGAATGTGGGATTATATTCTTTGACAATGTTTCCCATTATTCACTATGGGCTTTAATGACCTATGGATTTTTTCTTTCTTGACAATTGAATCCTAGAATTATAAATGTTATCTTTTGACTATAAAAAAAATTAGGATGACAAGGCAGAAATTAAACAATTAATTGCTATACCTTTCAGTGTAGAGGGCTCTAATATGTCCTTATAGATCTATATTTTAAGATCTCTGCACTATGCTTACATTCATTGAGCCCCTTTTCTTTCTACTCAGGTGACTAACAATTGAGGAAGTCATTTAAATGGTAGCCCTTAGTAGAAACCTTGAATTCAAGCAAAATGAAGAAGCTCTACCATATTAGGTAGCTTTATCTACGGCTTCATGTGCGTCTTCTTCATCTTGGTGCCTACCTTTCTCTCAAATCAGCTCTTCCCTTGCTTTAGAATTTGCAATTCTAAGCAAAGGATAAATTTGGTTCATTCTCTTTAATGTCTTGTGCAAATTTGCAATCTCTCCTCTTTTAAATTCGCAAATCCTTCTCTAGATCTCAGCCACCCTTGTTAATCTCCAATTCCTCTTCTTCTGCATGGATCTCCTTTTCAATAGATTCCTTGGATTGTTCAAGGATTTGGTAGCTTCAATTGCTCCTTTCTTAGATCCTTTGCAAAAGTACTTCTTGATCTTTGGTAGCAACTTTGCTTTCCAGTAAGCCATTTTTGAAACACCTATTGGAGATAGCAATGGTGATAGACAAATCTAGACAAGTTCCATGCTGGCTTTAACTTCAATACTTTCCATGCTTTATTTTATTGCACACCCTTCCAAGAAGCATAGAATGCATTTTATAATGTAAAGGATGAAATCTTAGCTAATATGATCTGGCTAAGAACATGGTGGGGCTCTTGTCATTCTTAGTAATAAACTTTTTCAACATTACATGCTCTCTTTCATATCCATTGAAACTAGATTGGCATATCACCATGTTTTAAGGAAAATGTAATCAATACTTAGAGAAAGAAAAACTTTGTTGTGAGATTAACCAATGAAGCCATTAAGCAAGAAATATGCTTTTCTCTAATCATCTCAACCAAAGACCACCATGAAACTAGGCTTTTTGCTTTTTTTTTAAGGGTCCCATGGAAAATAAGAGTCTAAACATGCAATATAAATGAATGTTTTCCCTAATGTTATGAGCCCCACACTATTCATGACCATTGTTCATAATATTCCAAACCACACAATGATGATAGTATATATTTTATTTGGAGCTTATATTAACTAATTGTGCAATAATTGATATTGAGCAAGACAAATCACCATCTGAAAATAAAACACTCAAAATATGCCTAAGCATGCTTTGATGCATTACTACTATTTTTTTGGATCTTGATAACCTTGGAACATTGACTTGTTTCCCAATAAGCTCTTGATATCCCTCACAAACATCTGGAAGTTTAGAATGGCTACAAACAAGACCCCTAAGTTTCAAATCACGATGACTACTTTCTAAGCAATTAAGTACTTTTTTCATTCACATATGAAGATTTAGAAGGGATATAAATTTCAAATCAACAAGATCATCAATTATTATTGCTTGTTCATCTCTCACTATTTTGTCAATTGTAACTTGTTGTATTTTAATCAAAGACAATAAATCTTCAACATAGCCCATCTGTCCAACAGGCATACCACTGTGCACAAGTAACCCATTTGGTCCCCATCCAATTCAAAAAGATTTTTCCATAAACAATGCAAAATCAAAAACATTATGAGAATGCATAGATATAGGACTTTAAATTTTTGCATCTAAATGAAAACCCACTATAATAGGTTTTTCTTTTCTTGTGCACTTTTTGTTGATAAAAGAGGCACTGATACTCACCCATGAGAGAGATGAAGATAATGATTGGGGATATTACACACTTCAAAATACTTTCTTACTTTCATGTTCCTCTTAAGTATTGCCTCTGTTGCAATAAGATCCTCTTTGCAAAAGAAAATCTTTATTTACCCACCGGCTATCACAAATTTGATGAATTTGGTTAGGCCCCAGAGTGGGTGTGGCTAAAAAAAATTTCATTTTCAAACAATAGAACTATCAAACCGATCCACCGAACACTTGAATCCAATTGGAAATGATCTATATCATTTTTTTGACTTTTAAAACTCATTTTCACCTCTTTTTGCAACTTGTTGACTTTGTACCAGGAGGCCCTTTGATTGGCCTTAAAAAACTAACCAAAACATCTAATTAGGCTCTGAAATCTAGCATACTAATTCTCTGTTCCACATAATCCTACCCTGTGAAATCTCATCTCATGATGAATTCTCAATCAAAAGATATTGATTCTTAAAGTTTCCCTCTCATAACTGCCTGCAAGAAAACATGTTAGAAAACCATAAAACACGTTCAGAATTGGCTTCGACAAATGGGTAAACTGACACTTGGGGAACCTAAAACTGGGGCATTGATTTACTATCATGAGGACAACACAAATCTAGGATTTGGGCTTATGAAGAATAATTAGGTACAAATGGCAAGCGGTTAAAGTGGGTTACTTAGATTTGCAGAGCTGGGAACAATGGTGGAAAAGCATTTTTTGCAAATAGAATGGACCTGGAAAACTGTTTAGACGAATTCGTCAAGATTTGAAAAGAGGCACACTTAAAGTATTTTTAGATTACAACATAGTGGTACAATCCATTTGATCTCACTTATCACAAATTTCAAGTTATGACATCACAAACAAGGGTACTAACAAATCTACACTTCTTGACACTAGTAAAAAGTTACAAATTGCATTTGGAATCACATTTGAAAACTGATCAAATAGATTTTTCATTAGCTTAAAATTGAAGCATAGCAAGTCTTTGGCCTCTAAAATTCAATGCCAAAGGAATTTTTTAATTTCTATTAACCGGGTCAAAGTAATAACAAGTCAAACAAGGCTACCCAGAATTCAGAACTAATTGCATCAGCATGACAACAATAAACAACCAACTTTGAGGCATTCAAAACCTAGTCAAATAGATTCAAAATGACTCAAAATTTGAAACATAGGTTCTTTAGTATGGACACTAAATATTTCCAAAGCTTCAAGTCATGAAACATTACTAGAAGTGAGATATTCAATTGTAAACATAGCCTCTTGTCACTATTTGACACACGGGCAAAAATGTAGAATTGGAGATTGCTCAAAATGAGACTTCACAATATAGCTCGGAATGACAATTTAAATTCATGGGATGAGTGGACATGCTGAATGGAAGGTGTTAGAAACATTAAGTACCTCTTAGGCCTCAAAAGTATAGTTGGGTACACATACATCAAAAAGCGTTTGTAGGGCTTAATTTTCTCAATGGTACTCAAATTGGGTCTTCAATTTTGAGTCCCAATAGTGGCTCTATCTGGGGATGCATTTTCCTTTTAGGCATGGAAAGGATTTAGATCTCTGGAAGAAGCAGACCACACACTTGAAAATGAAAAACTTCTCTCTTGATCAACTTTATTGAAAGCGAAAACAACTATTCCTACTATGTACACACGATGGCCCTGGACCACCAAACTTCAACAAAAACTTTTACATCTGTCATATACCTGATTCTCATTTACATATTCTTAAGGTAAACTAAAACTCTTATTCTCCTTTGTTTCACCCAACACATCATCACTTTCAATCACTTCATTAGGCAAAACAAAATTGTCATCATTCTCATAGTGCATATACAAATCAGCATTAACCTCTACATCATGCTCACTATGAAAGTGTATATCAGCATGCTCTTGATTATATAAATTGAACTAAGAATCAAAATCTAACAATGATTCATGCATGCTGATCAGAAACACAAAAACTTCATATTCTACACCATTCACCAAGTTGCATGTACCAAAAACTTGCAACTAACCTTGTGTCTCCAGCTGCAAAGAGTATGTGAAATTTGATTGTTGTCTACTTGCAGTCATGTCATTCACTAAATCAGATTTATCTTTTACTAAAACCTCTTCACATTATTCAAACAACTGATTAGTTACCAAGCATACAAACTTATTCTAAAAATGTTGATCTAAACTATGCCGATCATAATCATTTCCTTCATCTAACTAAATTTTAGAATAACCTTGAACTTATATTTACAAGACTTATCAACACATAAAGAAAATCTATAATTTGATTGACAACTTTCATTGTCTTTCTCTTCATCACATGAAACATCAAAACATATTGCATCATAACCAACATGAGAAGAATCTGAAATAACATTAAACTTCCCTTCACTAACATCCTTCGCATCCAACAAATTGTCATGTGCAAAAACATTTGAAGTACTATCATATACACCTCCAAAGTCTAACAAATATTGTTCAGATTCTACCTTTCTTCCCACACCAACATTTGGGGAATTGATTTGACTGAATGAGAAAGTATTATGAGGGAAAACATGAAGATCCTTAAAAACACTTACATTCTTTTCAAAATCACAAGCCAATAAATCTGAAATTTCATCAGGGCTCAAGAAAACTACCTCACAAATCTTCTCCCAACTATGATTATCATCCAAATAACTTGAAGAATTTACAACAACAAGATCATTAGTATAACAATTTGGAAAATCAGCATCATTATAACATTTGTTCTTATCATTGAATTAGGCACTATAAAATCAAGGAAACCCTAGGCATGGAAGATTCCTTGGGTCTACAATGAAAAGGAATCTTCCTGATTATAGATTTAAGCCTTAAATAAAATTTTTTGGCATTTAAAACTTGGGTACTTCCTACCTCAATTCTTATGGCATTGAAAATCCTTTTGTAGATTAGTCTATTCAACATAGCAACATTATTACTCACAGTTGCTAAACTTTCAGAATTTGGCAAACTAATATCAAATCTGAGATCTACTCCATCTTAAAAAAGAATTCTACCTTTTCCTTCTAGTGCTGAAAATTACTGAATAGAGGCAACCATGTTTTTAACATTTGATTTCCATGAAAAGAAAACATGAAAACCAAAATACCTCAAGTGTTGATGCTGAACTTCGATCTATTGATTTGGCATAGGTGCAAGACTAAAATTCCTTCACACCATTGATCAAACTTTGTAGAGTTGCCACCTCCTTGAGAGAGGATAAAGAAATCCCTATTGTGATTCACTTTTTACACTTGTATTTCTTATATTAGTAGATTAAAACAACACTTCAAAGCTTATCAAGAATTAAAACTTCCTTTTCAAGAAACTATCAAAAGCTTCAGATCTTCCCATACAACTAGAAGTCCTTCAAAATATTGTAATGAAATCAACTAGGAACAAACTAGTATAGAGATTTGAGAGTTTCCATTCACACTTTGTGAGAAATAAAACATAATTTTTCACTTAACAAATTTGAACCAAACCTTTAGAGGTGAGATAAATGCAAACCATCAAACCACTCTTGTAGATTTACAAACTTGAAAAGGGAACACAGACTTTATGTTTATTCTTGACTCTGATTTTACAACAACACTTTTGAAAACAAAAATCTGGCTGAATTGATTGAAGATGAACACTCTTAACAACACAATTTACACTCAACCTCAAAGTTACTACTGCAAATGGATAAAACTTCACTGGGGTGCATGATTTGGAGTAAGAAAACTAGAAAATACATTAAACAACTTACTACTATAACCTTTTTTAATGCACTTCTTTTGCTGTATTGAACCTCTTCTTTTAAATTCTCAATGTTTGTCTTCCATTTAGATTCAATACAATCCCTAGCAGAGTCACCATTTTGTTGGTGTTTTCAAATGCTACAGGTTTCAAATTACCTCGATGAGAATAAGACACATCTAGGGGCAGCTAACTCGAATCTTCAACATACCATTTTAGACACTGGGCCAACTATAAGGCTAGACCCTTCTTCTACTTTAGGCTCTGGAAAACCTAGGAGGGTGAATGTTAGATTCAATTAATATGGTACTAGTGCAAAAACATATTCCTAAATCTATTAAGTAGATACAATCCTTATTTCTCCTATTAACTCATGTGATAACATAGATCTGTAGTAGCTAAAAGTAAGACAATGCAATTCATGAGTTGAGTGAGGGAATTTTATTCTAGCTCTTCAACATAAAATCTAAAGATGATTTGGATTTGATTTAATTTAATGTGAGTAGGGAAAGTGGATGAAAACCATGTATGGACAACAAACTAATGATCTTGTAGCTAATCAGTGCCTCATCCATTAGGCAATTCACAAATCTCCCTCATGCATTTTGGATATCTGAGACACATATCTTATGCCAAGACTCTAGATCTATCCATTTACCTTGTAAATTGGATGTCAATGTTCAATCTAAATCTCATTCTTACTTGATATCCTCCTCAATAAACTTGTAATCCTATTGATTTCCCTTAAGCATTTACATAACTCCTTGAATTATAAGAAATAATGAAACAACATATAGCCTTAAGGGATTACAACTATGATCTAGGCTCTTTTTTCAAAGATCATAAAACATTACACATAATTGAGAAAGGAGACAAGATTTAACATGAAACTTAACACCTATTGTTCTTTGTATTATTTTACTTGAAATAATACATGAAAATGCATGAAATTGACTCACAAAGTACCTAATAAACCAAACTATACAATAACATATACTGTCATACAAGAGAGAGGATGGTTGAAATGAGAAACCGATGGGATGGGAAGGGGGTATCGTAGCCAAAGCATAGCTTCATGGTCTAGAACCAACACATTCCAGATCTTTCCATTCAGACTTCATCAATTCCAGAGCCAATTTTCCCAAAATTTCCAATTCTTAACTTTTCCCTTCTTTTTCCAACAATGGTCTCATAGTGAAAATACTAGAACCAACCTCTATAATGGATGAGAAAGAAGAAGATATAGACAACAAGTGAATTCTCAGATCTAATCTAAAAATGACATGTGTCCACTTGAAATTCCATCCTTTGCTGTTACAAAACCTCTTTTTCTTTTTACCCTTTTGATCTTATTTAGTTTTCATCATTGCTTTGTTAAAAACTTGTAAATATCTCCACTGAATGATGAAAACCTTTATGCAACCAAAATATTTGATATACATCAAGAAGGCTGATAAAAACTCCATTTAATTAACTTAGATGTGACCAAATTTGAGCCCAACTATATTTTCACTATCTTTTATGTTCATTCAGTTCATTACCATGCCAAAAATTAGTTTTAGACTTTGACACCATAATACAGTTGCAAATTGGGAATCTGGAAGAAAATCTTGAATAAGCTAAACAAATGGTTTCCTATGCAAAAAAAATTCCAGAATTTGAAAGTTCATCTTCTCCTAATTCTGACGATATATAATATGCCTATATTTGCCTCTCAAAAACTCCCAAAATCTCATTTTGAAAATCAAACCCCCTTGCTAAGGGCTTTGATCTGCATTTTGAACTTCTCAAAAATTTAAATTTTCTAAAGTATAAACTTTAGAAAATGACCCCCTTTTTGATTTAAAAATATGTATGTAACTTCCCTTTTTCAAAAAATGATTAAAATTTTGATATTTTTAAAAGAATTCATTTTTCCTTCACCCTCGCCTTTCGGGTCAACTAATTATTTTAGTATAATCAAATAAATGGTTAAATTAGTCATTTAATACATTTATTGCTTCAAATATGTTATTATATGCAATTGCACTTGATCATGTTGTTTAATGTGCATAATTTATATCCCTAGCAGTGGCACATGGAGTTAGTGATCCGGCTATTCATATTTTACCAATGTCATCCTTGTATGGTCGAAATATCCTTATTTCAATTGTTTAATTAAACCTTTCGGTAATTATTAAATCCAAACTCATCTACATTATGTGATTAGACTAGTGAGCATGTTTGTGTATTTACAAGTTCACAATATTGCGAAAGTTGTTAAGGAAAATTCTATGTTTTTGGGATTTTGGGCTTTTAATTTTATTAAATTTAATTTTTGGTAGCTTTACCATATATGAATTCCTGTTTCTAGGAATAGCTTGTTTTCATTTTTGTTAATTTAGGGTTTAACTAGGTTGGTTGGTTAATTGCCATAATCGATTATTCACTCAAAAAGTGAATAAGTATCCAAAAAGGAATTTAATTCCTCGATTCTCACTTTTGAATTAGAAAGTTTGAGAGTAAAACCCAAAATTCTCTTCATGAGGATTTACTATTTTGTTCATTCTAGGAGCTACGAGCATAAGATCATCGTGAGGTTGATTTCATTGGATCCAGTTCAAAGAGACCTTGGATTGTTGCAATTTTCAGCTACTTCTACGAGCTTTTTATTTTCTAGTTTAGATTCTCGTTTTGCCCTTTTGGCTATGAGGTAGGGCTCTTCCATTTTATGATTTCTGCTCCATTTGAACTTCTTTTTTTGGTAGCTATTTGTTAGGAGGCTGAGAACTAGTGTTCGCCTCTATTTCTATTTGCTGGTTTTGCTTGATTTGTTGGGTATGAGCATTTCCCCATTTTTTAGGATGAGGGTTTGGGGTTTTGTGCCGTTATGCTAGCCATTTTTGCATACAGTGTCTGTACTTAATTATTTTTGGATTTTTGGGGTTTTTGTACCCAAAGGCCAAATGGGTTTTAATTTCAAAGTTTTCCAAAATTTGAGGTTTTTACCTCATTTTGCATGCCACCTTATTTCTCAAGTTTTTTTGGCATGGTTTGGGTCGTGTACCTAGATTATCTGTTTGGATGTTAGTCAGACCTTTATTACACTTTTATGTTTGCATTGGGATGTGTGTCACATTCGTACTCTTTACTTTAGGTTTAGTTGAGTGGTTTTATACCTGCTATTATGGTTTCTCTTAGACCCTTGTTATTGTTTCATGTACACTAGTATTCTTGTAGAATCCATACTCCCAGATTGAGGCCAGATGAGTCAGTTCATGATGTTTGGTCTTGTTGCATCATTGGGATTTGTGTAGAATCTATACTCCTAGATTGAGGCTGATTGAGTGATTTCATGATGTGTGGTTTTATTGTCTTTGGGATTCATGTAGAATCCATCCTCCCAAGTTTGTTTTCGATTGAGTGATCTTTTGCTTGTGTTCTCATCCAGTCCTTGTACTATGATCTTTGTGATGGTGGTGCACTACACACGAGTACATGTGTATACATTTTTTAGGTGACTTGCAAGGCGTAATCTTCCATGGGTTTGCCAAAAGTTATGATCATTGGGGTTCGGTTGAGAATATGTATGCCCATGGGCAATTGTTTTAGGATGAGCATGGGTAGGGTAGCATAGCATATGGAGGGGGCTTCTATCTTGCAACCTAGCAATCATGGTGACATAGGTTAGCAAAGGAAGTTTTAATTAAGTGATAACTAAATAAAATGTGTGAGTAGTAATAAAACTTAAGATAATAAAATTTTGTGTGACGGTTCCAAGGGAGTTACTTGAGAGGGAAGTACCTTCTGAGAGTTTCCACATGTAATCCAAGCTTGGGCTTGTCAATGCCAAGTGACTCTCCATGATGTCAACCCCTACTTAGTAGCCCATTGAGTGACTGACCAAGACCTATAGTTTATGCATTGCCTATGTCTTGGATTTAATCATCATACTGCTTGGCGTGTGTGTTAGCCATGGATGTTTTCTTTGCATGTTTTTGTGGTTGGATCATTATCTCCATCAGAATAGTGGGTGTGGACCTATGGGTGCCATGTGGCTGGGAGGCATAGCTATATTTACCAATACTAGGGACCAATGTATAGAGATAGTCCTTTGTCCTAGTATAGCTAGTGCTAGATGTTTTCACTTGGTACTTTAGGTTTCAGAGTATGCTTTCTTGTGATCTATGCTTTCATTGGAATGCTTGAATATCATGTTTAGATGATGTTGGTTACTATCACATTTTCTTATTATGATGAATAGCATGTGATAGGTGATGTTATCTACTTTGTAGGATTATCTTATGCTTTACTTCTAGCATGTTAGATTTCCTTATGATTATGTTGTAGCATGTTTAGTAGTGATGTCCCTATTATGATAGTACTGATGGTCTGATCGATGGCTTGGGATGTTATGTGCGGGGGATGGCTAGGGCCCACGATGGTCTTATGATGCTATTGACAATTGGGAGGAACAGTGCATTTAGTTTTTTTGTACTACTCATTATGATGTTATTTCCATCTAATGCAATGTTTCTTTTAGTACACTTCAATGTTTCCCTTCTATTCTTTTCCTTTTCTATATGATTAGATGGTTAGATGTTATTGTAAAAAATAAAATCTTGGTTTGTACTGAATCCTTGTTCCAAGGATCTCTAGTTGGGGCATTACAACTATCACTCTTCACATGTTTGCCTTTTCTTTTTCTAAGAACCAATTATGACTTAAAAGAATATTCAATAGTAGCAAGTGTGTAGTTGTCAAAATTAGACATCTCAAAAGTAGTAAGTCTACTAATTACACCTTCCAAAGCCAAATTGTTACCTAGATTACATCTCAGCTCTTGTATTGAAAAAAATCTAATGGAATATATAGGAATTAGAGTTCTCAATACCTTTCTTATCACTATTTCATCTTTAATCTCTCCCTTTCCACCTCAAATAAAATTGGCAACTTCCTTGATTCTTGTACAATACAGCACTATGTTCTCACCTTCCATCATTCTCATTTCATCAAACTTTCCTCTTAGGATCTCTAATTTGGCTTTTAAAACATTTTCATCTCCTCCATATATGGTCTTTAGTTTGTCCTACATCTATTTTGCACCATCACAATATTTTATATCATCCAACTCAACATAGCTTAGGGCTGAAGCAATCTCCAACATTTCCTGGTTGTGTTCTTTCTTTTCTTTCATTTTTTGAGCAGTGAGAGGAACAATAGTTATCCTTACATATTCATTGTCCACAAAGATTATTTCAACATTAGTAATAATGGATATGTGTAGCCTCATTAGCATTTTCCATGTAGGAAAGTTCTCCTTGTTCAAATTTGGCACCTCTCTTTTGTAAGTCACAATCTTTATCTTTAAGTACCTTCAAATTTTTTTTTATAAGCACTAGTACACCTGATACCAATTGTTAGAATTTTTATCTAATAAATGAGAGAGGGGGTTGAATTATTTAAACAAGGTCCATTAGTACCAATTTAAAATTTAAACATTTAAACATACCTATTTTTCTTATCCTGCTATAACTTGGTCTCAATTATAATCTGAATAACAATATTAACTAGTAGTTCACTATCCTAATATAAACGAATTTGCTAAATGTAAATTTATGAAATGAAAAAGACCAAAAAAAATTCAACACAAGTTTGACTATAGGATTTAACATGGAAACCCAATTTGGGAAAAACCACTAGCAACATGTCACCACTTTTTCATTCTTCTGAAGTGAGCCCTATTAGGAGCCAACCTTGTTAAAGGTTACAGTACACACTGTTAAATGTGACCTAGTTAGAGGATGAAATTACCTTATTAGGAGTGGTCTTGTTAGAGGAATTTATAACATTTCAATAGAATATTACCTTTTTCAAGGATTTACATAGACTGTTAAGTCCCTAATGAGTGTTAAGCCAACCTTTAATTAAAAGGATTTCAATACAAACCATTTAAAATGATTAGAAAGAAAATAGTAGGGTTTGATCTGTATGATTAAAACTTAATTTGTAGTTTTAGATCTCTATTTAGTTCATGTGTTGATTCCCTAATAAGCCTTCCTTGTCATCTTTGTCTTTCATTTTCTTGGCAACCATTCAAGCATTCATGCTTCTCTTCACATCACACTTAAGCATTATGTTTATATTTTCTTATCAACCTTAGTAGCTTTGTTCCATCTTACTAGAATTCTTTGTCTTGTACTCTCCTTTGCATATATAATTCATTCTCTTCTTTCCCCTTCTATTGCATATATTAAAGTTCATCTCTGTACCTTGTTAAATAGGTAATTCTAGTCCTTTGTCATTTTCCATGATCACCATAGATCTTAAGGTTCTCAATTCGACTCACCAAGTTCATTGTATCTATTCAACTTCCTTATTTTCTAGAAGCTTCTCATCAAACTCATCCCTTAGATCATTGACCTAATCCTCTCCTTAAATTAAATGATCCAACATGTCAATCCTTATCTTGAACACACTTTCCACATCCCAAGATATCAATTGAATTGGCTAGAAATTATGATTTCTCATACACATTCAAAATACTACCACTCAGCCATTACTAAGTTCAGACACTCGATCGTCATTGAATTGGTTAGTCACTGTAGAGCTTCTAGCTTGGCATCAATATAGGTACTTGGTCAATACCAATGCTCAATCAATACTAAATTTTTTCGGTACTTACTATGGCTCAGTTGACACTAGCATCACTTGGAACAAACTATAACTGATGTAGAGACCTTAATCGACCAACTAATCAAAGGCTAAAATGGTGTCAAAACTGACTCAAAGGTCCACAAGGTTCTACATTCTAGTTTAAAATCCTCCATACTCCCTCAATGATGATTTTTGATCATTTGATTCACTTGACTAAGGTTGCACAATAAGGTTTCAAGTTTCAAGATTGCAGCATCAACATACTCAACTAGGTTTCAACAAGGCTCTTTACTTGGATCAATGAAAAATCTCACACAATAACCAAGGCAATAAGGAAACACTATTCCCCAAAACAATACTCAAGGTTCAAAACCCCTACCCACTCCTTGGGTTTACAAACTTTACACAAAACTCAGTTTTTACTGTCTTGGGACAGTCAAATGCATAAAGACAACTTGGTTTCAAATAACTACTCAACCAACACCATAGTTTCTATCAACTCTAAATGCATTAAGGACAACTTAGAATTCACCCTAGGCTGTGTTCACCATCACCACCTTCATTGGTTTCACCAAAACATAACTCTTTGATTAAATAAAATCAAAACTACCTTCTTGCTGTCTGCTTGAACCAGTTTCTAAAAATCTCTTTGGATGACCCCTTAGATGTACAAATTAATTTTTCTGGAAAAAAAGAGAGTTTTAGGTAACTTCAATATCTATCATCTCCCAAAATTTTAGCATCCTATTCATTCATTTGAGAGTTATGATTAAATAAAATCAAAACTACCTTCTTGCTGTCCTCTTGAACCAGTTTCTAAAAATCTCTTTGGATGACCCCTTAGATGTACAAATTAATTCTTATGGAAAAAAAGAGAGTTTTAGGTAACTTCAATATCTATCATCTTCCAAAATTTTAGCATCCTATTCCTTCATTTGAACCCTCATTCATAAATAATTCAGACTGGGTTTGCTGTCCTAAATGGCCGTCACTGCACCTTGTTGCACATCAATGGTTTTATCCTTGTTCTAGGGCTTCCTACACACACCAACACCATGGAAAGGTTTTCCAACACACCCTCACATATCTCTTCTTTTCTTATTGCCTATAGAAACACTAAACATGTGAACAAAGCCAAAAACCCATTGTCACTATCATATTCAGAAAATGACTGTCATTTCAGTCACAAAACTCTTTCAAACTACATGCTTATGACTGCATGGTGACCTGCACACAACATGGAAAGGTAATATACATAATTTCCCATCCCCTTGAAAAACATTAAAAGGTTCATTATATGACCATTACAACTCATTTTATTCATCAAAGCATTATTTTACCCATTTTCACCCCCTAGACTCAATTCTAGCCTTTCTAGGCCTAATTTGTCAAAA
Organism: Cupressus sempervirens; assembly: GCA_028749045.1. Taxonomy (NCBI): domain Eukaryota; kingdom Viridiplantae; phylum Streptophyta; class Pinopsida; order Cupressales; family Cupressaceae; genus Cupressus; species Cupressus sempervirens. Next base: position 645,648,908 of record CM053783.1, on the reverse strand, counting down.
TGACAATTTTACAAATTTAAATCTTTTTATCACATCTCATTACATAAATTGGCTCTATTGGCCACATCACAATGTTTTTGGACCTTATAGGTCAATTACACCTTAATATTCCAAGGATCCATGTTTAACCCCCTAGTAGGTTACTCAAGTGCTTAGGTGCCTTGCACCAATAACGTTCTTTGATCTTTTACTCTTTTTCTTGATTAAGTTTTATATAAGTGATCTATCACATCTTGTATTGTCAAGACGTGAACAATACCATGATTTAAACAATTATTTTATCTTGTCAAAGAATAACTAATCAACTATCCATTGTAGCTTCCTTTTCATAAGTCAACCTTTCCTCTAGGTTCTTTTGTTATGAGAAACTTCCCAAATCCTCTTCATCAATCAAAAAGATATGACATTTAGATTAGATAGAAACATGTCTCATCAGAAGATTTGACATCAATGACAATACAATTTTTTTCAATTGTAGTTTCCAAAAAATAAAATGGATCTATCAAACTCCATAAAACTCCATGATCAACTTGCAATAAGATGGGAAAAGAATAGGGAAGGATAAGGAAGAGAATGAAAAAATTATATCCCATAAACTTCATCCTTCAACCTGCAACAAACCAACACAACCATAAAACAAGAAAAGCCTTTGGGATTAGAACAAAAAGAAAATAAAGAAAGATTAGAGACAAGAAAAATGAAAGAAATGAAAAAGAATAGAGTTTTCTTTCTTTTTATTCTTTTGGAAACCCTATTTAGGGTTGAAAGCATAGGATAAGATAATATTCTATTTCTATGTCATTCTTTTAAAAATAGAACTTAGAAATTTATCCTTTTGATTTATCACTAAGGTGACTTTCTAATTTGAGAAGTGAAGGGAATTAAATTTTAATATCTAGGAGGAATTATTAGAAAATGGTTTTAAATTATTTAAGTGGGTAGAGTGATTTTCTATTTTTTTTTTTAACTAATTGGTGATTAAGAAAGTATAGGGGGATTTATCTATTGGCAAATTAAGTGACGTTATTTAACATAAGTATTGAGATATTTATTAAATTGTAATGGTTGAATATTTTATGGATTCATTTAGTTATTAGATTGGGGTAGTTAGTTAATTGAAGATATCATAAGCCTTTTATTAAATTAATATCAATCGATATTTATTACATAAATAAATGAAAACTAAATTAGTTTATGTTCAAATGTTGAATAATTAGTAATTTGAATATTTATATAAAGGGGTTAGATGTTTAAATTTTGAATTAATTAAATACTCAACTATTATTCTAGGTGATTAGTGTTATTAAATGGCTAAAAACTAATGAGACATAGTTAAACTTTTGGACTCTAAAAGTTTACCTGATCAGACCATAGTGAATCTTTAAGTTTTGACTTAAACATTAACCTACATGTAATTATTTTATTCTAAGTTAAATGAACACATGGAAGAAAAATTATCATGATGATAAATAGAATTAAAAAATTATATGTGTAAACCATGTAGGGTTATTTAAGATAATTAGATTAGTAATGTTGGTTAATTATTTTATATGCTTTTTAAAAAGATAAACCTTAGAGTAATGCAAAGTCATATCTTTTATATGTTAAACTTTAGAATAACCTAGGGACACAAACCTTGAATTGAGATTAATAATCATAACCTTGTCCAAACTTCCAACATAACATATTGTTGAGGGAGGTTGGCTATGTTGTGTGAGTGGGACAACTATAGAATTAAAACTAGTCATGACACCCCTCACATCACACTCATGTTAGTAGGAGTTAACTTTCCTCATAGTCAAATTCAATTAGTATTAAAATTCAAAAAATTAAGTTAATAAGCTTAATGTTAAAAAAAAATGTTGGTTTGTTTTTTCTCTAATTTTTGGGCATGACAGAATACATTTTATCTCCAAGGTTCATAGGTGCATAGGTGCACCAATCTTTGAACACTTGTAGCTGCGCTTATAATTAACTACTAGTTTCTATTTTAAAAGATTTTCATGCATCAAGAATGTGTTTTGAGGATAGTTTAACTGGTAGAAATGTCTAGAGAAGACTGAACTTACATTTTTAGATGTCCTAGAGACTCGTAGTCTTCTCTATCCTTATCTCCTTTGTTTGAGTTAGTTTTAAAGCGATGTAAATGCTCATGCACTAATTAATAAGTAAAACAAAGTGTGCAAGCCTACTTAGCACATAGTCAAGAGTCTGCTTGTATATAGTTTTCATATAATTAGTAATTTTAGCATGCTTTTTACAAATAAATATCCTCACATTCAAAAATTCATGAAAGGATGGGGTTTATTATAATTACATCATTGTAATATGTATTTAATGCTGACATTTTGATGCAATAAATTATGCTATTGGTGCTCTCATTTTATGTTTAGCTTGTCTTGCTAGAATGTGTGTTTGGTTAATGAATTTATGTTCATGAATAGTGATGAAGCCAATGGTTATATTGTGTTTTAATGATGTTAAATTTTTTTGTTTAGGTGTTTTTCATTTGCGAACAAATTCCACTTTTGTGATTAATTGGAGAAATGATCACCCCCTTTTTTTTTTGTATTATGATTTGTCTTGAGTGCACACACTCTCCATGGCTATATGACTTAATGAATCATGAAACATATTTTGGTTATAATTTAATTTCCTTGACAATTGCACTAGTGGATTTGAGGATGTAGTGTTCAAACTTTCACTGGTTTCCTACTAATCGTTTTGAAGATTTAATTTGTAGATGCATTGTTTCTTTGACTTATGTCCATTAGGAATTTTATTTTTAGAAATTTAATTTCATCTCTTCTTACCCTATCTCTATTATTTTCTTTTAAAATGTGGTTAAAATAGGAATTCATATAGCTGCATTGTTAGAATTTTCATTCATCATAAAATCTAAAAATAAAATAAAAAGGATTGTCTTTGGCATCATGCAAAATGAAAACTTAATAGAAGTAGTGCTATAAGGAGGACTCATTGATCACATGTTATTCAACAACATGTACATCGAATCGACACACCAAGGATCTTGGTTTAGGGAATCGATTGTGTAGGTCTAACATTCTATATGCAAGTCTATCACAACCATAGTTTTTTACTATCATTGTCCATATATTAATTGCATGGGTTGGATTTCTAAATCAAATTCTTGGAGGATTACCATCCATTTCTCCCATCTTTTACCTAATTCACTTTGCATGAGCAAGGAATTTATAGCTCAATCTAGCACAATTGTATGTACCTTTCTCCTAATAATGAAATGTCATAACTTCTTAACATCCCAAATAAGGATGAATTCCTACTTTTCCAAGGTAGAATATTGCATTATTACATTCTTAAAGGGGGAGCTCATGAAAGAGATATGTTTATCCTCTCTTTCAACCTTTTATGTTAGTATGATAGAGATAATGTACACATATGTGAATAAATAGATATAGAATGGGAGGACATAGTAATGTATTTCCAAGACCAAAGATTCTATTATAGCATATTTTAATTGGGTAAAGGCCTACTTTTCCTCTAGAATCTACTCAATCTTAGTATTCTTTTTTATCATGCCATTAAGTGGCTTTACTACCTCAACAAATCCCATGATGAAATGTTAGACTAAATTTATCTTTACAAAAAATAATTACATTTCTTTCTTTTTGTTAGGCATCTACAAGTTCAATATAGCCTCCACTATTTAGGGTCAATAGAAATATCCTTCTTAGAGATGATATGTCCTAGAAATTTTCACTTAGTAACCCTGAATATGTATTTCTTAAGGTTTAGGGAGATGCCATAATGATAACATCACTCACATACCTTAGTGAGGTGGATTGATCTGTATCATCTTAAAATAGATGAAGTTACATTTTAAGACCTTTTAGCACTCATTTTATAACAACTTCCTAGACCATGAATGGATCTATTCTCAATGTGATTTTTCTCTTATTTTGTACCATATCTTTCACTTTCACCAATGCAATATTTAAGACCATTGGGAATCCTTCCTTCTCTTCTCTCTAGACTAGGTCAACCTTGGTTGACCTATTCCTAACTAGGTTGACCTCAGTTGACCTATTCCTCCCATGTCAACCTCTTCCTAGCTAATTTTAGAGTGTGAGGTTTGAAGTGTCTTGAACTTTCCAATTATGTTTCTTTTCTCTCTAGTGGTCGTGTATTTTTTTCTCACCTAAAAACAAGTATAAAAGGAGATTGGAGGCTTTTTTTTTAGTTAAATCATTCACAAGACATCCTAAAGGCATCAAGCTAGCAAGGAAAGAATTTTAATTATTCAAGAAAGAAAGCAAGCAAGTTTTTTTTGAGCATTCAAGACTCCTATGTAAGCATCTCCTTTTCAAGATCTATCATTATTTTTGGCCATCAAGGGAGGATATCTACATTGAGGCTTTCATCATCTTCTTCATTGATGCATATTTACATCTATGGCTGCATAATATAGTTATGGTAGATCTATTTCAATTGTGGAGATATCCTACACCCTTCATACCAAATTCAACATCTATAACATATAACATGAAAAAATCCTTATTGACAAGAGTTTTGCAAGAAAGACGAATAATTAAATTTATCTTGTTCCCTTTAAATATATTTAGATTTCAATTTCAAGGTTGATTCATTAATCTAGGGCTTAACCAAGGAAATCCATCCCCCATGCTATGAAAAAAACCTTTATTTTATCTACCTAGGAGTAGGATAGAAAAAATGGTTACACATTCAAAAAATAAAAACCTAGATCTTTCTAGAGATCTTGGTTCAAATTTATTATATGGCCCCTAGAACATGGTGACCTTGCAAGAATGATTTCACATACTTAGCACCAGGTTGACTTGTTATCTACTCCTTAGCTAAAAATCTATTTAGGGATTCAGATACATAATTTTATAATTCAACATAGATCTACACTTTTAGAGCAAAAAGTCACATTTCTCTACACATTTTAAGGTGACTACTTTCTATTTTGTTTCTATTTCTAATTTTAGCATAACTTCATATCTTAATTTTGTTATTTACATATATTTAGCATCTAGGTCTACATTCTCTAATCAATTAATCCAATCTTGTATTTACATTTACACACATCATACATGGGCCAAAGAGTGTATTTCCTTATATTGCATTCCTTTTCACAATTAAAATTTAGTATTGGTATACCTTTCCTTCTGGGCCTTGCTGGTCTAATTTGGGTTATGATGAGGAGTCATATTTTGGTATTATATCTTTCTCTTCACATATATCTTATGAATAACTTAGTGGTGAAAAGTAGAGGTCTATGTCTTATTAGAGCACTTTCATTTTTCCCCTAAACATTTTGGTAAATCCAATAATTTTTTTACTTATTGTGGATTTTGGAGTTAGATCTATTTATCTGCCTTATTTCTTTCATTGCATTAGGTATTTAACTTGTTTTAGTATACCTAAATCTACTTTTCTGGCATTTGTGGTATTTCGATCACTTTTTCATTTCATTGGGGACGCTATCTTTCCTTTTGAATGAATTTCTAAATATTCCTTTTAATGTATATGATGACACTTTGATATATTCTACCATTGAGGCACACATTTTTCAAAATTATCAACCTTTGGTTCTTCATGGTAACACTATTTGGTATGAACCTCTAGATGATACTATTGATTACTCTCTTTCTCACGAAGAAGATAACATGCTTCATGTGATTTCCTCTCAAGATTCTCATAAAAGTATTTTTTTCTAGTGGTATTTTATCTTTATTACTTCTAAATTGTGTAAATATTAAGTGCAACAACCATGAGAAGATAACCATACACAATAAAAATAGATATATTAACTAGGGAAACCCTTGATTAGGGGAAAAAACTCAGTGGGGATGGTGCACAGAAAATGATGTACTAGTGAAAAGGTAGATTTAGGTAGGAGTTATTGAGATACATTCAATACATATTAGTCCTTGTTAGGAGACTTTTAATCCCTATTTGGAGATTCTAATCTTGTAAGGAGTTGGCAAGAAGACAAAAGGACCAACTATCCAAATAGTCTTTGTACTATCCTTATTGAATAATATAGAAATACCTCAACGCTATCCAAAAAACATCTTATTTTCTAGATACAATACTTTATTAGTACATCATGCCTCAAATACACCAAAAACTTCTCTAATTAAAAGATATTGTTTATCAGGATCACTAGATCTCATGTAGAACTTCACATACTTGCATTACACAATAACCTTACATTACTTCCAAGGATAACATATTTTCTTTATACCAAGTCCTAGAAAATATTATTGAGTTGGCCTTGAGGCTTTCTCAATTTATAATAATAACATAGGACTACTTTAAGATATTACAATTACATGTTACATTACATCTTTACATCTTTTCACAATTATAAACACCTGCTATCTCATAGTCTCCATAACTCTTCACATATGTCACCATAAACATTTCTAAGTTAATTGGGCCATCATTAGTAGGTCTTCTTCCTCTATCTAAGTGTATTCAAATAGATTCTATCTCTATTAGGATATATAATCCAAACATTAGAAAATGCTTCTCAGGAACTCTTTTAGAATTCTAGTTTTACCAAATCTTCTATAACTTAAGTCAATCGTCATATTTTCATATGCACATATAGATGTACATTATAAAAACTCTATAGATAACATGCTTAATTTCACATAAGATAATCTTAATTCTATAAACTATACTAAACCAATCTCTATTTTTGGCTCTATTAGTGTTCACAAAATAACCAGTGTGTTAACATCAATGACAAAATCTATCATGAATACAATACACAACTATTGATTCAGAGGTCCAACAATGATAGGATACTACCTCATAGGAATATCATCAACATTCATGCTAATAATCTCCCTTTTGGCATTGATGGAAACATAGATGAAAGAAATCTAAGTTTCATGAAGATCAAATATACCTTTGTTGCAATTGTTCCCCCATTCAGGCTACCCATGAATGTACTCATCATCTTATCTTTTCAAATTCTCTTCATCAATGAAATCTATCCCTTCAACACATCTCTCCCTCATATATTGTTCTTTCATGTTTCATTCTATTCTAAATTTTCTTTCTCCATTGATATCAATCAATATACAAAGATGTTTTCTACATACTCTTCTCCCCCATTGCCATTAATTAAAAAGGTATCATTATGTCAATTCCTTGATAAGATAAGATAAAGTATCCAAAGACATTATTTAAGAATTAGTAGCAAGAGTCCTTAATAACTCAACTCAAAAACATATACCCCCACCTAAACCACCCCCCCCAATGAGGAAGCATCAAGCATCTAGTCTAGCTAATGAAATAGTTCTCTACTACCACTAGACTAATGTAATCACTACATCTATTACTCAAAAGTAGAATGGGGCATTACCCCAAGAATACCTCTCAAGTACTCAAACATATTCTTAGCCAAAGGCTTTGTAAATATTTCTGCTATCTATTCCTTTGTACTAACATACTCCAATATGATCTCTTTTTTTCCAAATTTCTCTCTCTCAAAAAGTGATACTTCATAGATATATATTGTGTTTTTTAATGTAACACTAGATTCTTAGACACTATACTTGAACATGTTTTTCATCCAAGTGATCTGATTACAAATTTCTACTACTACTACATACTCTACCTTTGTAGTATTCTATGAAATAAAGTCTCATTTCTTGCTTAGCCAAGAAACCAATCTACCTCCTAATTAAAATTGTCCACCAATTTTACTATTTTTTTCATCAACACTTCCTGCCTAATCTACATTAGTGTAAACACATTAGGTAAATTCATTTGATCTATCATACCATTGTCCAAAATTAGGTGTACTCTTCAAATATCTGAAAACCCTTTTCACTACTACATAATGTTACTCTTTAGGATCTGTCTAAAATCTTGGCACAATCCCAATCACACTAGCTATATTAGGTCTAGTTTGTGTCAAATATTGTAATCCTTCAATCATAGATCTATACTTCTTCTGTTCAACAATAGGGGTTTCATTCTTGCTAGATAACTTATGTCCAATAACCATTGGTGTACCAACAAGCTTACAACTTTGTAAAAAGAATATTTTTAACAAATCCTTAAGATAATTTGTTTGTGATATAAATATGTGATACTTATTTTTAACAATCTAAAACCTAAAAAGTACTCCATCTAACCTCTCATGCTCATCTCAAATTCTTTCTTCATCTATTTCCAAGTATTATTCTATCATGGCTTGAATAGTCATCCTTACAAGCTTTATCTGCACTTTTAGGTTCAACTTGAGAAATCAAAAATAATTCTTCATGTACCTTATTTCTTGTCATAAATCCTCTATATTTTCTTCCATTAATCTGATTTGTAGGGTGATTCTTTATCAAATTCTTGTTCAATACCACTGTCTTAACTCTAAATTTTTTTCTAGTTTTAGTCTTAGGTTCTTCTCTATGTTCCACTACTTGTACTTGATTCTTTAATTTTTTACTAGTCTCTTCTCTTGAATAGTCTTTGGATTAGTTTCTTATTTAGAATTATAATCAAGCATTTTTTCTTGAATTCTAAAATTTGCGTCCACTCTAATGTTTGTCCTCTCAACAATAGTCTTCATTCACTAATTAAAACATCTATAAGATTTTATTTTTAATGAATGACCAAGGAACATACCTTCATCACTCCTTGAATATAATTTATCAATGTTATCATCCCTTTTAATGTAACACTTTCTTCCAAAAATTCTGAAATACTTAACAAATGGTGCATGTTCAAGCTTTAATTCATAGGGAGCCTTACTAGTACGTTGACTAATTTGTAGTCTTTTTGTAGCGTATAATACTATATTTATTTCTTTAAAATATCATTGCCACATTATTCTCAAACATTACAGCTCTTGCTATCTCTATCATAGATTTGTTTCTTCTCTCTCCTATGCCATTTTTTTTAGGTGTCTTTGGAACTAAAAGTTGTCATTTAGTACCATTTTATTCAAAAAAAATTGTTAAACTCATTTGAAGTAAACTCTCCTGCTATATTAGATCTTAAATATTTATCTTTATTCCAAATTCATTTTCAACTCTACTCTTAAACAAATTGAACTTCTCAAATGATTCAGATTTTTCTCTACGAAATGTTACCCACATCACCCTAGTAAAATCATCAACAAGAATTATAAAATACCTTTCACCATAGAATTCTCTTGTATTTCTAGGACCATTCAAACTTTTGTGAACTATATCTAACTTTATAGATATAGTAAATTTCTTGCTTGGACATTAAATTCTATTCTATTTTTCCATAACATATTCCTTCCATACCATATTAGTAGGCTTCACAATATTAGGAAAATCTCTAAAAAAAAAATTAGTACTCACTTTCACAATATTATCAAAGTTTATATGACAAAACCTATCATTTCATAACCAACTTTTATAAACCTTAGCAACTAAGCATGCCATCTTACTAGGATTCAACTAAAAAATGTTACCTCTTTTCCTTGTACTAGTACTAATCAATGTACCATCAATGTCTTTGATAATGCATGTATTCTCTATGAGTTATAACTCATATCCATTGTCAACTAGCTATCCAACACTAAAAATATTATGTTTCAAATCATCCAAAAAGTAAACATGATTAGTGTTAGTCTTTCTATCAAGTGTAATATATCCTATTCCTTTTATACAATAGATGCATTGTTTCTAACTCTAACAATTCCTCCATCATGCCTATTGAATTCTATGAAATTATTCGTATCTCTAGTCATGTGATGGGAATAACCTCTATCTATAATCCAATCATACTTATTCTTTTTAACTTGTGATACTAGTGGTCTTTCTTCTCTAACTTCTTCATTTTTAGGGCTTTCCTTAATAGCTATAAATCCTATTTCATCATCATCACTTTCACTCAAAATTATTTCCATAGTTGCATCTAGTTCTTCATAATCATTATTATATATAAATTCTCTTGGCCTATAATTCTTCCTCTTATATTTTCTTACTCTCTTAGGACACTTAGAATAATAACAATCATACTCATTACATGTCCAAAATTTAAGCATTTTCATACATTTAGGTTCTCTTTCAATAACTAGGGAAAGTCCTTCCTCAATCTTCTTGTCTTCCTCTATTTTTCCTCTATTGTTATTGCAATAATATCCAATTGTACTTGCACTTATTTTCAATGTAGGTAAAATATTTAATGCACTAAAGGAAGTCTCAATTCGAGGAAATTATCCACTTTGCCTCATTCTTATCTCTATTGATTCTAACCTCCCAAGAAGAGTTTCTCTTGTGAAATTTTATATGAAAGGTATAAGTAATTGTTCAATCATATGTGCTATTTACTTATATGCAGGTGTTAAAGTCTTCAATATTTTCCATATAACTTTATCTTCATCCTTCTTTCTATCACAAGCCTTAATTACTGCAATAATTTTTGATATTATTCCAAAATAACTTCATATAGATTCATCTTCCATCATTTTATCTTCTTGAAAAAAATATATCCAATTCTTCAATCTGACCTTCCTAGCATGTTTATTGGCTTCAAATGTAGATTCAAAACTTTCCAAATTTCATGAGCTAATTTGAAATATTTTACGTAACTAATACTCATTTTTAGGAAGAGCTATCAAGAGTGCTTCTCTAGAAAGAACATTACACATAAACTTATCTCTCTGAGGTTTAGTATAACTTTGAAGCTTATATTTTTCAACCACATTCCTCTTTTCTTTAGTGATCAACCAATAACCTAGATCCATACATAGAAGATGTTTCTACATATTTTCTTTCTAAATATTAGAGTTAACTCCATCAAACTTCAAACTTTTTTTTCCTAAAATGATTAGTCATTATAGATCTCCTTTAAGTTGTTAAGGTTTTCCTTCCAGGACTTGATGCTCTGATACTAATTGTTAGAAAGTAAAGTCCACCAAGATAACTAAGAGGGAGGTGGGATTAGTTATTAGATTTAAAAAGCTCTTAGTGTCATTATTAAGTTTGAAACATGTAAATAATAACCATAAGAAGATAACCATACACAATAACACCAAATATATCAACTAGGGAAACCTTTGATTAGAGGGAAAACTCTAGTGGGGATGGTGCCCACAAAAATTATATACTAGTATAAATATTCCTGGTAAAAGGATGGACCCTATTAGGAGTCAATGAAATACATTAAGTATATATCAGTCCTTGTTAGGAAACCTTGAATCCCTATTAGGAGATTCCAACCATATTAGGAGTTGTGTCAACCATGTTAAGAGTTGATGGGAAGATAGAAGGACCCACTATCCAAAAAATCTTTATACTATCCTCACTAAATAATACAAAAGTATCTTTACACTATCCAAAAAATAAAATCTTTTCCAAATATAGTACTTTGTCATCTCACTATACCTCAACTGTAGTAAATACTTCTTTGATCAAAATATATTCTTTATCATGCTCATTAGACTTATAGTACATAGGAGGTGGTTAAGCCAATGTCATGAATCCCAAGGGGAGTGTTGACCATTTTTCCAATAATATCCCCCTTAGTGTTACTTGAGGGTCTGAGGGTTCAAACCTGTGACCAAGCTCTGATACCAATTGTCAGAGTGGGTTTTATGTTTCACCAAAAGACTTATCTATAAAGGTCTAATATAGCTACTCATATTATGGTACACATGAGGTGGTTAAACTCTTATCATGAATCCCAAGGGGAGTATTGACCATTTTTACACTAGCTTTGATGATATAAAGAGTACAAGTGGTGGAGTAGTTTTCTTAGGAGTAGATTGGTTTCTTGGCTCGGAAAGAAAAAGACTATATTTCATAAAGTACTATATATAGAGGTAGAGTATGTAGCAGCATAAATTTTTTATAATAAGATCATCTGAATGAAATAAATATTGAAGGAAATTTGAATAGAATTTAGAGAGCCTATTATCATTCATTGGGATAACACAAGTACTATGAGTAAGTTTAAGAATTGAGTGCCACATTAAAAAATGAAGCACATATCCACTAAGTATCCATTTTTAGAGAAAAGGTTGCAAAAAAAGAGATTAGATTGGAGTATGTTAGTACAAAGGAATAGATGATATATATATTTACAAAACCTTTGGCTAAGGATACATTTGAGTACTTGAGAGGTATACTTGGGATAATACCCTAATCTACTTTGAGTAGTTGATGTAGTAGTTGCATCAGTCTAGTAGTAGTAGAGCACTATTTCATTATTTGGATTGGATTCTTTATGCTTCCTCTATGAAGGAGTACATATGTTTGAGATGAGTTATAAAGGGCTCTTGGTACTAATTTTTAAATAGTTCCTTTATAAACTTGATCTATTGAATATATTATGTAGTAGATTGACATAATGATGCCTTTATCATTGATCTCAATGGGGGAGAGTAGCACATGAAAAACATCTTTTGAGCTAAGTAGAAAAGAATACATACTTTGGGGGAGATGAACACATGAAAAACAATCTTATTAAAGAGTCAATGGGGGAGAAAATAGTACAATAGGAGAGATCTTCTTAAGTGAGAGATTTTATTGATGAAGAGGATTTGAAAAGATAAGATGATGGATACATTCACAGGCAACATGAATAGGAGATTAGTTGCAACATAGATGTATTTAGTATTTATCGAATTTGGATGTTTTTTAATCTATGTTTTCATCAATACCAAATGGGGAATTGTTACCATGAATGCTAATGATATTTCTATGGGGGAATATCCTAGCATTTTTTGAGACATGACTTACAGGTTGTGTGTTGCATTCATGACAAAGTTTGTTATTGATATTAACATACTAGTTATTCTATAAAGATTGGCATATCAATAGATACAAATTGGTTTAACACAATTCATTGATTGAAGATTAGGTAATGTATAATTAACAAAATGTTTTGAATAGTGTCTTGAGGATGTAGGTAAGTCCAAATACTGATAAGAAGATAGTTAGAGTTATTCAAGATTTATTGAAGATAGTGTCCATGAAGAGTTATTGGGAAATAGTTACATATATTTGGATTATATTTCTTGATAGAAATGAAATCTAGTTAAGTGAGGTTAGACAAAGGAAGAAGACATACAAAAGATTTCTTGATTAATTTAGAAAATCTTAAGGTGATACATGTGAAGAGTTATGAAGTCTAAGAGTCAATAGTTATTTGTAATTGTGAAAATACGTAAAGATGTAATGTAATGTGTAATTGTAATACCTTAAAGTGGTCTTATATTATTATTGTTAAATAAGAAATCCTCAAGGTCAACTCAATAATATGTTTTAGGACTTGGTATAAAGGAGAGATTATTTCCTTGGATGTAGTGTGGCAATTGTATGTAATGCAATTATATGAACTTGTATATGAGATCTAGTGAGCCTAATAAAGAATATCTTTTGATTAGTGAAGTATTTGGTGTAGTTGAGGCACAATGAAAAAAATGAAGTATTGTATCTAGAAAAGAAGTTATTGTTTGGATAGTATAAAGGTATTTGTGTATTATTCAATGAGGATAGTACAAAAATTGTTTGGATAGTGGGTCCTTCTTGTTGGCTGAAAACCTACAAGCCTTGGATACTTGATGTTTGAAAATAAAAAAAATTGTGGTCAACAAAGAAGGTTGAAACACAATCAATCAACCTCCACACTTTAATCTATGTCATTGTACCTTCTATCTTGACTCTTATAGAGAAGAAAAATCACCAATGAAGACTTATAATTCATAGTCCTGAGTGGGCAAGAAATTTCTCAAAGAGAAATCAAGTTTGAAAGGTTTTTTTAAATTTAGTCCAAGATTTTTAGCTAATTTAGCTTGAAAAGCTTGGAACTATGACCTTTCTTCACAATCTTGCACCCCATATCCACTACAATGTATGACACACTATTTAGTCAGCTCAACTAATATAATTTGTGTGCTATCATGCATACTAAGAATTTACTAACAAGATTTTTAATTCCATCTATGAACATTTCTCATCTATTCCACTTAGCTTTTTTTTGTTCTTCAATAACATAGCTTTTTTTGTTCTTCAATAACATTTCTTGGTGAGCAACACAAGGTATTTACTCAATTTAGGATAGGATACCCTATCACTTAATGAATTATTGCCTTGTTGGTTTTCAATGGCCCACTCTCTAGCCACAATTTCATGTCGTGTACCCTTCTTAAAATATTCTTGATCGATTCAACTTTGAAAACTTTTGGAAAGGCTAGGGCATGAGTAAGCCCATTCTTAGAAATGATGTTAGTCTCATCTTTCTATACTCTATTTTTGCATAATTTTTCATAAGAACTTATGAGTTCAAAGTCTCCAATCTCCCCTATCTTGCACATGTAGCATAAATAAATGTCATGCACCATAATGAATTTGGAAGTAATTGATGACAAAGCACTTGATGCATCTCCATTCATCATGACATCTAGGTATGCCCTAAATTTTGGTGGGGACATTGATCATTCCTTACAATATGTGCATTACTATCCTTCAATGCTTCCTTACTAGTACCACATGCAAATGATATTTTTTCAAACTTGGGTTTCAAAATAAATTCAATAGCTTCACAAAACAACTCAACTTGATTCACAAGACTTACTTCACTTTGCAATTTATGGATGACACACTGTAGAATCACATAATCATTCACACAAATTACTTTGTTGATCTCCTTTAAATCACTTTGTAAGTTTGTTATCACCTAGTGAGTAGAAATAATCTTCAAAATTTTATATATAGCTTGAAAAGGTTGAATTAGAATTTCAATAAATGCTTTATACTATGGTAGATGAATTACAACTATCCTTAGTATTTAATATAGGAGTATCTCAAGGGTAAGAGAAATCTTGCATCAACCAATAAATATTTCATTTTAGTTGTTTGCCTAAGGGTTGTCTTAATATAGAGTTTCTATCTATGAAGGCTTGCTACTTAGTAATTTAGTCATACGAGTTTGAAATGTCCTAATTTTAGAGGTGGATGCTCATCTTGGATATATCACTCTACTAGTGAGGCTTAGTGCCATATCATGCATATTCATGGATTTATTTCTGATTTGTAGTGTGCAATTTTGGTATAAAATTTTTAGGCTCACAATTGAAGGCCTAAATGTTCCTAGATGAGGC
The DNA here is from genome assembly GCA_028749045.1 of Cupressus sempervirens. Lineage (NCBI taxonomy): Eukaryota > Viridiplantae > Streptophyta > Pinopsida > Cupressales > Cupressaceae > Cupressus > Cupressus sempervirens. The sequence goes on along the minus strand of CM053783.1, from coordinate 645,633,805 downwards.
TTGAATACTCGATAGATGTGCACTTGCATGGAGTAGAGCCTATAGATCAAAAGCTAAGGATTCTAAAAAGTGGTTATAATAGCCAGTCAAAGCAACAATTGGAGAGTTATGACCTTTTGAAGTTGGGCCAACCAAAACTTCCAAAATAAATGTCAAAAATTTATTTTACTGATTGCATATGTATTGTTAGAGTATGTCAGCCCTAGGTTTAAGTGTGAGTATCTAGAACCTTCCTAGGCGGCATAAAATTACCTTCTTAAGAAATTCTTGAACATTGTCTAGGACAACTCTGGATGATAGTTCATAGCTTTGGCTTGTAGATTACTGTAATGAAGATGTCCATGTGGGTTAGCATATTGTTATTCTAAATTATGTCATTCCACATTTACAATGATAATAATAAGGCCATATTTTGCTCTCACAAATTATTGTTACTCTTTGTTCTTGTTATGTGTTCAAGGTATTAAGGGAAGCACCCTTGATCAAGTTTGCACCCTTCATCAAGTGGTATTATATCTAGAGTTCCCGAGTATGTGGATAGATCCTTGACTACGAGGAAGTTCACACCAAAATTATGGTTTGAGATGAGCATGTAGACATATCACTGATTGTGGGGTAGTTTACACTAGGGTTTCAATGGAAGCACAAAGATGCCTCCATGAAGAGAGAATAGTGTAGAGTTGTAGGTGTTACATCTAAGCATTTTAAAGCCCTCTGAAGGCAAATGCTAGCATTTCAACAACAAATGCACAAAGGAATGAATTTTATCATAGGCAATGACAAAAGTGAGGATGAAAGGGAAGAAGAAGGAAATGTTGATCAAGCAGTAGAAGATGAAGTTTTGAACCCAAAGGAGGAAGATATTTTCAAGGCTATTTCTAAGATTGGAAAAAGATCTAAGTTTGATGTTCCCACAATTTTGGGAAATCTTAACCTAGAGGAATTGATCGATTGGATCAATGAATTAGAAGAGTACTTTGAATATGAAGATATTAAAGATCTGGATATGGTCAAATTTACAAAGGCCAATATGAAGGGTCACGGAAGGAGATCCAATTGGAAAAAAATAAGAGGGAAAGAAAAAATTACTAAATGGGATTGAATCATAGCTAAATTGAAGCAATAGTTCATTCCCATGGTTTATGAGCTTGATTCTTTAAAGAAGATGCAAGGGTTGAAGCAAGTGAGCAGATTTGTTCAAGAGTATATTGATGAGTTCAACCTATTAACAAGGACTTAAGACACTATATGTAGTTAATAGACTCCTAATAGGGTCAATATCCATAACATGATTCATTGTTTAGTGAATAATCTAGTGGGTATATCCCCATTAGGGTTTTCCCTTGGCTAGGGTTTCCCTAGTTAACAAATAATGGTATTATGAGTTCTCTATGTGCATGGTTATATTTAGTGTCCAACATTATTAGTTTACTTTCATATGCAAGTTATAAAGTAATTAACAATATTTAGTTGTGGGAAAAAGTTTGTAGAATACTGATTCAACCCCCTCTTAGTATTATCTATTTCTTGTTGGAATTACAATAGGAAAGGTAAACTTCTAAGGGGGTTGGCGAGGGGGTTGAATCAGTAGTTTAAACTTTGAACCATTAAAACATTCACCACATGTCCATCTCATACATTCAATAAGTAAAATGAAATACCATGTAAAGCATGTATATCTAAATCATGTAAACAAGTAAGCATTCACACATATATATGACACCAAAAATGATTAACCAGAAACCCTCCAATGAAAAGAAAAAAATGAGGTGGGGATGACACCCACAAATCTTCCCTACTACAGTAATAAAGTGTATCTAATGGACATGATCTACCTTGTGAAATGTCTACCCTGTTAAAGGCTTAAAAAGACTATTAGATCTTACCCTGTTAAAGGATTTCAACACCCTGTTAGAAGTGTGCCTTTTTAAGGACTTTAAATCACAATTAAGTAAGAACCCTATTAAAGGATTTCAATACAGCCCATTAAGACTAATTTGTTATGAGATTTAACTGATTCACCTACTAGAGTGACTCAACATTGATCCTACAATTAGCACTTGGTTACTTGATGAAAAATCACCTCTAAACTGATGTATTCTTGATCCTTCCTGATCAAATGTCTCTTTGTTGTATGCTATTCCTTCCTTTGTTCTCCTTTAACTAATTCTACAATGCAATTTCACTTTACAATTCCTTAGCCACCATGAATGCTTTGTTTGCACATGCAAACATCTCTCTTCAATTCTTCCACACTCTTATGAAGTTTAGGATTTTTCCTCCTTAAGAAGACTTAGTTGACTTAGGGTTAGGTATGAATCAATTACTGTGATTCATCCATTTTGCCACTTAAAACTTCCCTATATTTGATTGGCTACATGTAAAGCATTGGAATTCCAACTTGAGATTTGTCCTTATCTCCAAAATATTGTAATTCAATATTTAAGTCAATTCAAAAATGGTTTACATAGTAGTTTGTGCCATTACAAACAATTATGTCAAAATTGTGTTACTTAGCATCTGAAGTCTCTAATGCTTGGCATATATTGATTTCTATACTATGACTTGGCATCTAAATGACTCGGCATGCACTACTTACTCAGCTCCTATATCACTCGACATACACTATCTATTCAGCACATGAGTGGCTCGACACTCACTGTGAACTTGGCATGCTCTATCTTATACATGTTGTGCTCAACATGTACTACTTATTTGGCATGAACTAAGTAAATGAATTAAGTGTATAGAGATTGACTTGTCAAAACCAATCTGAGATCAACAATCTCCCCCTTTGATATGAGTTTCAAAAAAACTTGGTCATGCATTGATATCCTTATTCTTATGAGCATAACATAGCTCTTATTTGACTTCTATACAAAATTTAAAATTTTTGCAACAACACTTATACCTCAAAATTTGATAACTCCTGATAACTCCCCCTAAGTTAATAGGTTTGTTCTTTATTTAAAATTATATACTCCTAATGAGTAGATATGCTTCAATTGATACTCTTTTACTTACTTTTTGTTCTTTGCTAACTGATACTCTTTTCTTCTTTCTCCCCCTTTATTCTTTCTCCCCCTTAGCTAACTCTTATACTTCCCCTTTTTGACACTAATGTCAATGGGCTATACACTGATAGTGTGTTTTTCCAAGAAAGATTTATGGATGTCTAGTATAATCTTAAGAGCTACATCACAATTTTCACATGCTACATCCAGAGACTTAATTTGGATAGCCAGCTTGGTAGCAAGGTGGACTAGGCCATCTAATGTAGAAAGATTGGGGTATTTCTTCAAAAGATTTTCTGCATAGCCTAACTCCTTGTGCAAAATATCCATGTGTGGGGTCAATGTGGTTTGGATGCTAATTAGTTTGGCCCTTATATTGGCTTCATCTGTAGATAATGCTACTAACTGACTATGTTCTTGCAATAAAGTTCTAAAATATTTTTCACTTTGAGATGGATTCATAGGAAATTTTGCACTTGATGAATTAACTTGACTTTCCAAGCTCAAAATGTGACTCCTTGTTTCTTGTGTGAATTTTTTGAGGTTGCAAAGTTTGGTGTATAGTGAGAAAATGTGCTCAAGTACCTTCTTTACACTTTCTACCTTAGTTTCCAATGAAACTTGTGTGAGTGCTATATCACCTAATATTTTCTCATTCACTTTACTTTGAAATTTCTATTTAGACCACTCTAATAATTTAGTATTTGTATCAAGGTTTCCATCACTTACCTTTTCCACTATATTTGTAAATTGTTCAATTAGTGGCTTGGTTTCATCTAGAGTAGGAAAAATGAATTTATCTAAGAAGATCTCTTTAATATCTAATAGTGCTTGCTTTAGCCTATGCTCCCTTCTGATGAGTTCTTGATGCTTGTTTCTAGCCAAGGCTTCTTGTAATATAACCATATGCTCTATTGTTATTGTGTCAAAATCATACTTTGGTAAAATAATCTCTTCATCAAGGCTTACATCTCCATATTGTATTACCTCTTCTGTCTTTGATGAGCTTGGACTCGACACTAATATTTGTAATGGTGTTGCATCTGTGCTCTACTTTTGAAGAGTGTGACTTGAAAGAGTGCTAGATTCTGGTAAAGTTACCAATGCTTGTATGGCTACTTGCTCCTTCAGCTTTGGTGTCAACTCGATCTCTTCAAGCTTGTCATTATTTTCCAAAATGCCTCGTGATGCACCTTGTACTTGTGCTAGAGGTGTAGATATATTTATCTAACCTATTTGATTCTATTCTTTAGTAGTGGCTTAGGTTTCTACCATGTCCTTTCCAACTATGTCAACCTTTTCTAATGTAATTTTTGGTGTTTTATCCAAAGGTTAGACATTAGTGACTTGTGGGGTGATAGTAGGTGGTTCTTGTGTTTTCACCTCTTCCCTTGTAGTGTCAATCACTAACTTTTGAATCTCATCTACACTCACTAATATGAGATTATCACACAATTTTGCCTACAGTGTAGATTGATCTAGTATCTTTTTTAGATCTTCCTTTGTTAGGGGGTTGATGTTTTGAGTAGTGAGATTAGAAAAATCCTTCACTATTATTGTTTTAGTATTTACACTTATTATGTGTTGAGGTATGACATTAGGCACTTGTGTATCTTGTACACTTTGTTCTTCTTGCTGCTCTACCTCAGCTATTACCTTGCCATCTATATTCATTTCTATACCTCCCTCAACTGTGTCTTTATTATTGTCATCTTCTTCATCATATTTAACCTCTATAGGCTCTTGTTCACCTACCTTTACTGTAGCTAATCCATATGTGACCTTCCACATCTATGTGGACTTCTTCACAAAATCTTCAATATTATTTTGCAATAAGATGAAGGCTCTATATTTTGGAACAAATCTAACTACATATTTCTTCATAGAATTACCAATTTGTGCCTTATTGAGTTTAGGAATAACTTGAACAAGTGATGAATCCTTGATTTGTCTTTCAAAATTCAAAAAATAATGCCATTTCTACTCTACTCTTTCATTTAACTTTTAGGCATTGAGTTGGCAATATCTAGTGGGGCTTTCTTAAAATTTTCTATCATGCATATATTTCCTCCTCCACTTGATTCTTTTCAACTTTACCAAGATTATCAAAATGAATATGAGAAAATCCTAACAAATTTGCACTACTCTTAACATTTTCACATAGGTAGTCTAAATCTAAAGCTGGATTGTGACTTAACACTTGGAATTGGCTATTGTTATATGATTTTGTTCTCTCCTCATTAGATTCAACTTGAGCAATGTATTTTCTCCTTGGCCTTTTGTGAGTTCCTCCTTCCTACTCTGCTAGTTTGATTATTTCTTTTTCATTTTGTGCAATGACACATGCACTAGCCCTTGTGGTAGGTATTGTAGGTTTGGGTTGGCTTGGTTTGGTAGTCTTCTTGGTTCTTTTCACTGGTTGAGCCTTAGCCTTTCTCTTGTTTTGATCAGTAGAGGTAGGTACTTCCTTGACTTCTTCTTCCTTGATACCTTATGTAGTTTCTATCTCTTCCTCTTGCTGATCTTCTCCCATTCCTTGTGTTAGTGCAAGTGGTGTTTGGGTTTGGGTGTCTTCTTCCTCTTGATCCTCTTCCTACTCAGTAGCTTCACCAAATTTAGCTTCCAATTTCTTCACCAAATTCTCCTTCTTCTTTATAATAGAGCCAGTCTTTAGTTCCATGGTAATATTGGATTTGGCCATCTCATAATTACCAAATGCTTTGGCATTGTTATCTATATCTTTTGCAAGTAATGCAGTTATTGTTATAGAGGCCTCATCTACATTGATTTCATATCCTAATGGCCTTATCCATCTTACCCTTGGAATTTTTGCTTGAACAAAAGTATAATTGGCATCAACTAGGAAACAAAAATCATCATAATGCTTTACCACTAGTGATATTGGAATCCTCAATCTCTTTTTCATAGATTACTTGAAGTCCTCAAAGTAACTTGTCATTACTAATTCAAAATTCTCACTCAATTGTTCAATGAACTCACCAATTTGAATTACCACTGACCTATTTTTTTTCCACGCCATAGTTCCAAATGTAGGAAATGTGTTTTGAACAAAAAAGAATATACATATTAGAATAGAACCAAATTTGCACTGAGCACTCTTCATTTTCCTTATTGCTCCTAGGTTCTCAACTGATTGTTGTAGCTGTAGCTCAGCAAGATCATATGTGTGATCCTTCTTTACAATCTTATAACCAACATCTACTACAATATAGGGCACATTGTTTAATCAGCTTGATTGGTAAAACTTGTGTGAAATTACCATTATTGCAAAATCTATCAGAGGATCTATGATGGTGTCAAAAGTCATATCTCTCTTATTCCACGCAGCTCCTATATTCTTTTCAATAACCTCTTTTGAATTGTTCCTCAAATTTTTAGGCTGATCTAGGGTTGGATACCCTGTTACCCTATGGATTATTCTTTTGGTTATTTTAATTGGCCCATTGTCTAACGAAACTGAACTATCATGAATCCTACTTAATACAATCCAAATCCATTTAGTTTTGAAAACATTTAGGAAATCTAGGGCACGAGTTAACCCTTTCTTTAATATAATTTTGAATTCTTCCCTTAACACCCTATTTTCACAAAGTCTATCATATGCTTATCTGATCTCCATGTCTCCAATACTTCCAATCTTATAGTTGTAAAATTTCTTGACATTTTGAGCCATTAAAAAATTTGCTGGTATCATGGACAATGCACTAGAGGAACTTGTTTATATGCAATATTAGGTATGGCCTTGAAAATTGGTTGTTTGTACTCATCACTAACCAATTGAACATTCAAAACCTCTTTAGCCTCTACACCATTTGAACTAGATACCATTTTGTGAAACTAGGGTTTATGAAAGTAGAAATAGCATAGCTTGGCAAACGATGAATACCTTGCTAAATCTAATGAAATGGAGTTGAATCACTATTAAAATATTCTACAATCACTTCTGATGACTTTCTTGATCGACTCTTGCTCTCCTTGCTTTTTCTTGATTTCAAAATGATGTAAAATGAGTTGAAAGCAATCAAATACCCTTTTGAAAACTTGTAATTAATGCTGAGTGCTTACATATTTGTAAGCTCAACATCAACCAATTTTAGGCTTACTCGACATCCACTAGCATTTTCAATCATTTAGAAACCATTATGAGCTTGACATCAACTAGCTAGTCTATTAGCTTGGCACCCTCTAGCATTTAACTCGACAATCATAGGAAACTTTTCATACTCATAAATAACATGAATTTTTTTTTTTCTTTGATTCCTAATAACATCTTGCATCTTTATTCATGCTTATGTAATCTTTTTAGAACTAAATTCTTTGAAACAAATGTATGATATAACTTATGAATATCAATCCAACATTCCTCTTGATTTCTTAGTTTGATGAGGTGTGATCACGTGACCGATTGGGTGAAGTGATTCCTTGTCCACTTGATGTGTTGCAATCCTCCTTTTTATTCCATGTCTTTTCCATTTCATTTATGTCATTTTCAATATCTACCTTGCCTTTGCCTTTATCAAACTCACAACTTGGTGCCTTTGACCTTGTTAGACAATATTGATTGATGTGACCACTCTTCAAACAATTAAAACATGTGGTTTGACTCAACCACCTTTTGTAGTCACTTCTAAAGTGTGTCCTAATACAATTCTTAGGAACATGTCCATACTCTTGACAATAATGATAGCTATATCTTGTATTATAATCCCAGTTGTAAGAGTTTCCATTGTTCTCTACATTTATTTACCTATCTAATGACCACATGAGTTTGGATTTGCACTCAAAAGCTCTATGCCCATACTTCTGAAAATTATAACAATATCCTTCGAATCTTTGTGTGTGCATGGTCATAGTTCTACATTCATGTGCCTGATGACCTTGTTTTTTGCACTTATGGTGGTGAACCATACTCTTATGTTTGACATTTTGATTTACAGTCTTTCTCCTACACACATTAGTAGTATGTCCTTTCTTATCACAATTATGACAAGTAGGTTTGAAGTTCCTACCTTTATTGCTCTTTTCTTTAGCACTCTTGGATGATTCTCCTTCTTTAGTACTTGTGTATCCCAATCCAAATGTATCATTATTGGATCTAGGGGATCTCAATAATTGCTCAAAGTATTTGATGGCTTCACTTGGTTTATTAAAACTTTTAGAAAATTCCTTTTTCACTTTTAGGTCATTTTTTAATTGTTCATTATGCAACTTCAATGGTGTTATCTCAATATCCTTGACATTCAATTCATAGTTGGCATTCATCATTTGACTCAGAGTATCCAATTGCATTTTAAAAATCTTGGTAAGCTTTGATGATTTCTTTTCTAGTTTTTTGGTCAAAACTCTTTTTTCTTCTTCAATCATGGCTTTGTCTTCCATAGATTTCATCTTCTATTCAGTCATCTCACATAGTAGTATGGCTTGTGATTCTTACTCCAACTTGAGATTTCTAATTTCTTCAACTTGGGCTCTATTAGTTTCCATTAGATATGCAACTACTACATCAGATTCATTAGAGTCTTCATTAGCAATAGCTTAGTAGTGTCTATCTCTTTGTATTGTGTGTCATTCTCCTCAATGGAAATTTCCTTCCTTCTCTTCAAATATCTTTCTCAACTTGTAGACTTCCATTTCAAGGTCTACCATGTTAAAGGCTTACAAAGACTATTAGGTCTTACCCTATTAAAGGATTTCAATACCCTATCAGAAGCATGCCTTGTTAAAGGACTTTAACTCAAAATTAAGTAAGCACCTTGTTAAAAGATTTCAATACAGCCTATTAGGACTACTTTGTTAAGAGATTTAATTGATTCACCTGCTAGAATGACTTACCATTGATCTTGTAGTTAGCACTTGGTTGTTTGATGATATATCACCTCTAAACTAATGTATTCTTGATCTTTCTTGATCAGTTTTATCTCTATTGTATGATATCCCTTCCTTTGTTCTCCTTTAACTAATTCTGCAATACAATTTCACTTTACAATTCCTTAGCCAACATGAATTCTCTATTTGCACATGCAAAATTCTATCTTCACTTCTTCCACACTCTTATGAAGTTTAGGGTTTTTCCTCCTTAAGAAGACTTGGGTGACTTAGGGCTAGGTATGAATCAATGATTGTGATTTGTCCATTTTTCCACTTAAACCTTCCCTTTATTTGATTGGTTACATGTAATGCATTGGGATTCCAACTTGAGATTCATCCTTATCTCCAACCTATCATAATTTAATCTTTAAGTTGGTTCAACAATGGTTTACATCGTAATTTGTGCCATTACAAACAACTATGTCAAAACTATGTTACTCAACATCTAAAGTCTCTGATGCCTAGCATATACTAATTTCTATACTATGACTCAACATCTGAATGACTCAGCATGCCTGGCATATACTAATTTCTATACTTTTTTTTAGACCAATGCCATGAGCCCCAAAGAAATATGAAGTATGTATAATACTTCCCTAATCAGTCACCATAAACTAGAAATCTCCCACTTGGGGATTGATCACACTCCGCACTACACAACAATCTCCCACTTGGAGACTGATCCTATAGTAATACCACTACCACATGGGGCTGCCACTGGATCAAACCCCCTTGGACTCTATTGTTCCTTTATTCTTGTTTAGTGTAGAAGACAAACCAAAGCTAAAGAGGAATTCAACTTCTCCCTTGTCACTACCTTTGTAAACATATCTGCTATATTGTCATCTATACATTTCTTATCCAACTTTAACTGTCCATCACCCAAAACTAACTAAATGAAATGGTGCCACAACTGTATGTGTTTTGTCTTTGAATGTAGAGCTAAATTCTTTATAAGAAAAATGACACTCTGACTATCTATAAACAAATAATTATCCCTCTAATAGTCTTCCAATTCTTCCAAGAATAATCAAAGCCATATCATCTCCTTGGTTGCCTCTATAGCAACAACATACTCTACCTCTATAGTGGATAAAGCATTAACCATTTGCAAATGAGAAACCCAAATCACTATTGCCCCACCAACAGTAAATACATAACTTGTAGTACTCTGCCTGGTATCAATATCCCCTACCAAATTTGAGTCAAGATATCATTATAAATTAGTAGTAGAGCCCCCAAAGTGTAAACTCTTACTGGATGTTCTTCTCAAATATCTTAGAATCCATTTTACTAAATTCTAATGCTCAACTTTTGGATGACTCATATGACTGATAATGACTCCCACTACATGTGCAATATCTAGCCTTGTACATACCATATCATACATCAAACTTCCTATAGTTGAAGCATAAAGTACCTTAGACATCTTATCCTCATCTTCTTGTGTCTCGGGACACATCTCCTTAGTCAACTTCAAATAACCAGGTAAAGGTGTGCTAAAAAATTTAGCATTCTCGATAGAGAAACGTTGCAACATCTTCACAATACAATCATCTTGGGATAATGTTAATTTCCTATTCTTTCTATCTCTACAAATCTTCATACCAAGGATTTGTTTTGCTACCCCCAAATCCTTCATAGAAAATGCATGTGTTAACTAGCATTTCAACCCCTTAATATGATCCATGTTAGACCCAACTACAAGCATATCATCAATATATAAAAATAAAATAATCTAGCTATCATCATCCAACCTCCTTGTCCAACCTGCTATATCCATGCTCATGCATAAAACTGTCAAATTTTAGATACCACTACTAAGGTGCTTGCTTTAAGCCATATAAAATTTTCTTTAGTCTACACACTAAGTTCTCCTTACCTTTGACCTCAAGTCCTTGTGGCTGAGCCATATATATCTCTTCATCCAAATCACCATGAAGGAAGGTTATTTTAGCATCAAGCTACTACAAATGCAAATCTTTAGTAGTCACAATACTTAAAATAGTGCGAATAGAAGTCATCATAGCAATAAGAGAGAATATCTCATCAAAATCAATGCCTTTTTTTTGTGAAAATCCTTTTACAACTAACCTACTTTAAATAATTTCTTTCCTCAATCCTCTTCTTTCAACCTATAAACCCACTTATTCTATAAAGCCCTTTTACCTATAGGAAACTCACATAAATCCCAAGTCTTATTTTTCAACAAAGAGTCCATTTTGTCATTCGTTGTAGACTCCCACTGAATCTTAGTATCCACTTGCATAGCTTCATCTTAACATTTAGGTTCACTAGCATCTATAAGTAAAATAGAGTATAAAGAAGGAGAAAATATTTCTAGAGGTCTACTTAGCCTTGTTGACCATCTAACATTCACTAGGGTGCATGGTATTTGTTGTTGCCATTGTTGCACATCATGAGGAATTGTTGGAACATCATCTTTTGCAGTATCATCCAACACTACATAATCATCTTATATCTTATCATGTTTCTACAACAGAGCTTTGTACAACACTTTCTCATTGAATATGTCATCCCTACTTCATACAATTTTATGATTTTCAAAATCTCAAAGCTTGTAACCAAATTCATGAATACCATATCCAAAAATACACTTTTTTTGACTTAGCTTCTAGTTTGGTTCTATTTTTGGAATCTATATTAGTAAATAATTCACAACCGAAGGTTTTGAGAAGAGAATAACTCACATTCTTACCAGTCTATGCTTCCTCTAGAATACCATAGTCCAAAGGAGTAGAGGGACCTCTATTAATAAAATATACAACAATATTGATAGCCTTCACCCACATGTTTAAGGGCAACCCAACATGTAACCTCATGCTCCTTTCACACTCCATTATTGTCTTGTTCATGCATTCAACTAATCCATTTTCCTATAGAGTCCTTGGAATAGTTTTCTATATACGAATACCATTAGTGGAGAAATAATCTTCAAATTCATGACTACAATACTCACCACCATTATCAGATCTGAGACATTTTAATTTCCTACTAGTCTCATTTTCAACCAAGCATTTCCATTTCTTAAAAACTTGAAATACATTAGATTTATGTCTAAGAAAATAAACTCATACTTTTCTAGTTGCTTCATCAATAAATGTAACATAATAATGAGAGCCACCAAAGGAAGATACCTAAGCTAGTCCCCATACATCTCTATGCACAAGCTCTAATCTCTCACTTTTATTTTCCTTCCCACTCTTCACAAAACTCACTCTCTTTTGTTTTCCATACAAAAATTTCACATAAATCCATATTAACACATTTTAGACCTAGAAAAACTTGCTTTGAATGAAGTACATTCATACTTTTCTCACTCATGTGCCCAATTCTATTATGCCACAACCCTATATTAGAATCTAAAAAAACTATTTGTTCTCCTTGCTCAACTACGACAACTGTTCTTGAATATTCATTTTTCTCTGAAATAATCAAAGTAGAAGGAACAATATGACCTGTATAAAGATATAAGGTAACTACTTTTACACCTTTTGCTACTACAAGGGAAACTTTTGAAACCTTCCAATTTTTATCATTAAAAGTAACTACATAACCCTCATAATCAAGTTACCCTGCTGAAATTAAATTCCTACTTAGCCTTGGAACATGTCTTACCTCATGTAGTAACCAATTATTCCTATTTTGCAACTTAATCTTAACTTTTCCCTTTCAAAAAATCTAAAATGGTTCATTATCCCCCAAATAAGAAAGTCCAAAATCCCCTTGGACATAATCAACAAAATAACCTCTATGAGGTGTTGCATGAAATGAAGCACCAAAATCTAAAACCCATGAATCATCAACACTTTCTAAAGACAGAAGCAAAAAATCCTCTTTCGATTTGTTACTTACCACATTTTCCTCCTTGTTCCCTTCTAGTTTATCTCCTTCATTGTTCTTTCAAGTTCAAAAATATTTCTTCTTATGCCTTAGTTTCCCATAGTACCAACAATCTCTTGGTCATCTGGATTAAGACCTCTTCCTCTTTGACTTTTCTCTTGATTCCCCATGATTTTTGGAATTATTTCCTCTCTTAGTCATTCTACCTCTACTTTGTATGTTCAAAAAACTTCCTAATGTACATCCATATGAGGTTTTCCTAAAAGTTTCCTTGCTCAAAATAACACTGATCACATCATCATATTTTAGGGTATTAGATCTAAAAACATAACTACTCACAGCCATTACCAAGCCACTCTAGCTTTTAGGCAAAGAACACAAAATCAAGAGAGCCCTAATTTCTTCATCAAAATTAATACCCACAAAAGATAACTAACTAGTAATAATATTAAACTCATTTAAATGATCTATAATAGATCCACCTTTTGCCATTTTCATATTAAATAAATGCTTCATGAGAAATACCTTATTTGAAGCAGAGGGTTTTTCATACAATTTTGGTAGATTTTTCATCAACTCTTCCATTGTCTTCACTTTTGTAATGTTAAATGTCACCAATGGTGCTAGGCATAATTGAATGCTTCCAAGTGCCTTTCTATCTAAAATCTGGCAGTCCTTATTTGTCACAGTTCCTTGGTTCTTAGTTTTTCCTTCCAACAACTTCCATAAACCCTCCTAATAAAGATAGTCCTCCATTTGCATCTTTCTTAACTAAAAGTTCTACCCACTAAACTTGTCAACCCTTGACTTACCCTCATCTTCCATCACTACCACTCAACTATGAGACTTTCCTATAGAGGATAACTGGAAAACAACCTTTCTTTGATACTACTTGTTAGGATTAAACTACAGACATAAATAATAATTACATGTAAATATAAACAATATCAGAAAATAATAGATCATGTAGAAGATAACACAAGACACCAAAATTTAACATGGTTCACCCAAATGCTAGGCTACATCCACCAAAAAACAAGGCCAATATTATTATTGTTAAGTAAATACAATATTTAACCCCTTACAACATAATACTATTGGAAGAAACAATTTTTGCATCACACCTTATGAAAAACCCCTAACCCTATGCCATTTTATACAAGTATTTTTACTACTTTAGGGCTATAGTTAATAATTACATGTCATCCCAAAATTTGCCCAAATTTTTTTTCGAGGCAATACCTTGAGCCCCAAAGAATTATGAAGTATGTACAATACTTCCCTGATCGGTCACCAAAAACTAACAATCTCCCTCTTGGGGTTTGATCAGACTCCACACTAGACAACATGTATTAGATATAGTCAAAGGGAACTGGAAGAAGGAATTTGACAAACTAAAGATGGATTTTGAAGATTGCATCTTTAGAATGATGAGCTAGTTAACAACAGGCAACAAGTTTTTTTTTGATATAGTTTTTGTAAGGAAAATTGTAGCAAGGAAAATATGTAAGGATATTGTATATATAAGGGGAAGTATACTTATGTATCAATGTAAAGGAGTGATAAGGGATGTAATGATCCATCAAAACATGAATAAAATTGTCATGTTTTGAAGGCAATTTTTGTAGTTACTTTTATTTTATTTTTATTATTAATGATATCATTTCAAGACTTAGCTAATTTTACCAAATGTTGCCATCAATGCCAAAGGGGGATATTGTTGGCAATATGATCAAATAGATTTCTTGATGGTTGAGATTTATGGAAACATGCATTCAACATTTCATTTATGCATTTAGAGATAGAAAATGTCTAAGTGTTAGACAATTTGCAGCAACACAAAGTACAAATGTTAAGAGTACAGATGTCTCATTGAGAGTTATCTCATGTGTAGTTGAGGGTAGCTTCATGATAGCATCATGATGATGTGTACTAGTGCACAAAAGTGTATGATTAGTATGGTGCAATTTATGATTAAAATACTAGTGCAGGTACATAATAGTGCACACCAGAGCATAACAGAGAAACTAATTGTATGACTTTAGGAATTATTTTGGTTACAAAATAATTACTAAGTTATGTTGAGCCGAATATGTAGGTATTATTCCATAAGTTATTTCATATTATGTTAATCATGTGAAGACATGAAGGATGACAATGCAAAGTTTTGTAAATGTGCAAGGTATAAGTAAAGATCTTATCTTGTGCAGTTATTGGAAAAAGTTGTATGCATTAGATGTGACATGTGAACTATTGTAAGAACTATTTGTGAGCCTTATGTGATGAAAAATCTAATGTATGATGATAAACAATGCAAAGTACAACAGTGAGAAAAATATTGTATGTATATCTATTCTTGTGAAGAACTAAATTGTATAATCTACATTTCATGTTAGGGAAGTGGGCTCTTCTTGCATACATTGTATTTATTCTACCAACTCCTAACAAGGTTGAAGCAACTTGTAATAGGGTTTAGGCTTCTAAAAAGGTCTACGAATTGATACACTATATGTACTTAATAGACTCCTAATAGGGTCAATATCCTTAATATGATCCTATTATTTAGTGAATCATCTAGTGGGTATCATCCCCATTGGGGTTTTCACTTGGCTAGGGTTTCCCTAGTTAACAAATAATGGTGTTATGAGTTCTTTATGTGCAAGGTTATAGTTTCTATTCAACATTTTTGGTTTACTTTCATATGAAAGTTATAAAGTAATGAAAAATATTAGGTTGTGGGAAAAAGTTTGTAGAATATTGATTCACCCCCCCTCTTAGTATTATCTATTTTTGACAAAGATGACCACAAAGTCATGGTTAGTAAGCAATGTTCAATGAAGTTCAAGATTGGAAGATGCCAAGATGAGGTGCTTTGTGATATCATACCTATGGATATATGTCATATGTTTCTAGGTAGGTTGTGGCAATTTGACAAACATGTTGTACATGATGGGTAAGCAAATAAATATACTCTAACAAAAGATGGAGTGAAGCATAAGTTGAATCTATTGAAGGAGAAAGAAGAAAATGTATGTAGTACTTCTAGAATATGTTTTGTTGATGGAAATGAGTTTCTCCAAAGTGTGAAGCACAAGCATATGTATTTTTTAATAATCCCAACAGATGGTAAAGAAGAAGTAGAGGAGGTACCAGGAGAATTTGTATATTTATTGGGAGAGTTTCCTAATATTGTGTTAGATAATGTACCTGATGGATTAACTCCAATGAGTGAGATTAGTTACTAGATGGATATGATTCTAGGAGCCAATTTTCCAAACAAGGTAACCCATAGAATGACACTAGTAGAAAGTGAACAGTTGAATAGAAAAGTTCATGAGTTGTTGTAGACGAGGTTGATTTGAGAGAGTTCAAGTCCATGTGCTATACTAGTAGTATTAGCACCAAATAAGAATGGAGAATGGAGGATGTACAATTTTTTTTGGCTATAATCAATTTAAAAAATCAAATATAGATTTCCATTACCAAGGATGGATGATATTATGGACTATTTGAGTGGAGCTATGTATTTTACAAAGATAGATCTAAAGAGTGGATACCATCATATTCACATTAGAGAAGGTGATGAGTGGAAGTCTATTTTCAACACAAGGGAAGGACTATATGAGTGGCTAGTCATGCCTTTTGGGTTAACCAGTGCATTAGGAACTTTTATGTGGCTCATGAATGAGGTATCGATGGAGTTTCTAGTTAATTTTTTCATTTTCTAGTTAGATGATATATTGATCTTCTATAAGATGTTGGAGGAGCATGTGATGCATATTCGAAAGGTTTTTGATGAGTTGAGGGAAGAAAAGTTACTAACAAACCTGAAGAGGTACAATTTTGTGAAGAAGGAATTGGTGTACTTGTGATTTGTAGTCTCACTATAAGGTTTGAAAATAGACCAGGAGAAAGTGAACGCTATCTTTGAATGACCTACTCCAAAGAGTGCTATAGATGTAAGATCTTTTCATGGACTAAGCTAGTTTTGATAGAAAGTTCATAAGAGGTTTTCCAAGTATTTGTAGAACCTTGACTAAAATAATGAGAGGGGATAGGAAAAAAATAAAGTGGACTTTAGGAGCAGATAAGAGTTTTAGTTTGTTGAAACATAAAGTTATAGAGAAGCCTATTTTAGCACTTTTATATTTTTACAAGGTGTTTCAATTAAACTATGATGGTAGTGGTACTACAATAAGAGTTTTCTTGAGTCAAGAAGGTGGACTTGTTGCTTATTTTAGTTAGAAGGTGAATGATGCCAAAAGAAAATATTCTATTTATGATTAGGAATTTTATGCTATAGTTTAGGCATTAAAGAAGTGGAGAGCTATCTTCTTCTTAAGGAGTTTTTTTTTTGTATATTGATCTTCAAGCTTTGCAATATTTGAATAGTCAAGGAAAATTGAGCCAAAGGCATTTGAAGTGGTTTGAGTTTTTGTAGAGTTATACATTTTTTTGAAACATAGGAGTGGGAAGTCAAATAAAGTTGCAGATTGTCTTAGTAGAAGATAAATTTTGCTAATAGAGATGCAAATTGAGGTGGTTGGGTTCCCAAGAATTTGTATCTAGATGATCCTAATTTTGGAAAGGCTTGGAAGCCTTGTATAGAACCTATTACACTTAACAAGATGAAGTGGTTGGATTTTATAATCTAAGATGGTATGTTATTTAGAGGAAATTAGTTGTTCATTCCAAGAAGTTCAATGAGAGAGAATATCATCAAGGAGAAGTATAGTGGATAATTGGATGGACACTTTGGTAGAGATAAAACAATTTCTTTAGTTGACAAGAATTATAACTGGCCATAGTTGCAAAAAGATGTGAAGAAGTTTATATAGAGTCATAGAGTATGTTAGATGAAGAAATGAGTGAAGAATAATACGAGTTTGTATCAACCATTACATGTACTAGAGAAGTTGTGGGAGGATATCAACATAGATTTTGTTCTTGGATTACCAATGATGCAGGAGCATCAAGCTTGGATTTTGGTGGTGTTATGCTTTTCATGGCTAGGGATGTGTTGGAGACACATTGGGGAACCTTTTCCTATGTGCACATAGAGATTGGAGTTATCATGATAAAGTTTGAGTCATTTTTACCTTGCTACTGGAGATGTGTTTTCTAGTTTCTGGGTGCCTGTTGCGGGCCATGTAACTAATTTTGTGTAATGAGTTAGAGGATAAAAATTTCAAGGATTGAAGAGGGCCTAAATTAATTCCTTTTTTAAATACAAAAGTCATAATTTATTATAAGTTGGGAGATATGGAAATTCTCTTGGAGTATCAATTTCTGGTAGTTTGCACAATAGGTTTCTATGCATGACTTTTAGGATGGATGCACATATATCATTAATGAATTTACTTTGTGCCCTTAAGGGGTTGTAGAGGACTTAAAGTAATACCTTTAATTAGAAGCACAAGCTCTAATTCAATCGAGGCTAGGAGATATCATAATTTTTCTTAGGTATCAACTTTTGGACATTTAATTTCTGTTGGAGGCCAACTTGTGGTTTAGATTGGTATAAGTAGGGGTTGTGGTGAAGTCTTTAGTGATGATTCATTCATTTGGAAGAGGAGTGATTGTGGAGAGTAGCTAGATGATGAGTCTTCTCAAGTCTATGGATAGAATGTCGAATGTAAGGTAGTTTATAGTAGGATTGTGGTGGAGTTGTGAGTGTGTGGATAGAGTGCTGAATGTGAGGTAGTTTACACTTGGATCTTAGATGATGTTGGAGAAGAGCTAGTGGCTATAGTTTAGAAACAAGTAAATTGCTTAGTGGGATTGCAAGTACTAGTTGGATCTTCCTTGGAGGTTTATACCAGAGTGTGGATCTAAATTAGCTAGTGTTTGGGTTGGATCTTGAAGGATCTTGCAGAACTATTATTATAATTGCTATTGTATTTGGCCATAACTAGGAAGGCCTTATAGCCTAACACAATGCATGCAATAGTTATTTTATGAATAAAAAGTTGTGACTTGGATTCAAATCTTTCATTTTTATTGTGTTTCCACCATGTGGTTATTTTCTAGGGGCTAGGACATCTCCTTTGGGAATTCTCCTACCTTGCACTACATCATGTGGTATCAAAGAAAATGTTGTTCTTGAGTGTGTAGATAGATTGCCAAAGTTGTGGTAGTTTACACTAGGAATTAGGTTGGAAAAGTAGATTTGAAAAGATCTTGATCTAGTGGTGGATTTTTCTTTCTAGAGTCCTAGATCTATTGGTTGTGAGGTGGCAGATCATGGTTGTGACTTGCAATTATAGAGGGCTTGCAGATGGATCAATGGATGTGAAGATGGAAGACTGATCTTGTTGAGGCATGATTGTAGACTATTTGTGGATTGCAGATCTGTGGTCCTAGACTTGTGATGTGGTTCCTGATTGTTTATGTGAGGTAGCAAGTTGGGATCTGACTTGCAAATAATTTAGTTTTATCACAAGGATCATAGGAAGGATTTTTTGTAGAGGGTTTATGAAGATCTTGGAAGATGGCTCTAAGAGGGTTGGACCCTAAGATGATTGTAAATCTCCATGATGTGGTTTAGAGGATGTTTCTTGAGATGACTTCTTAGTTTGAATCTAGTTTGGTTGATCGAGCTAAGTAGGAGACTACTTGATTTGAAACTAGTTTGGCTATCAAGATAAGGACAAGATGAGGAAGGCATTCTATATATGTTTGTGGAGTTGGAGTCTACCAGTCTAGAAGACAATTGTTTGGCTAGGTAAGAGACTTATTCATGAGAGAAGATGGTATAGCAAGGTTGAGGTGGAAGAGTTTCATTTTGTTGATCTATTTATGGAGTCTAATATAGAACCTATAGAGTAACTAGAGGTTGTTACTAAAGATATTCCTAACCTTGTTGATGTTGGGATGGAGATTGGTTTTCATGATCAGTTGGTTGAGTCTGACATGGAGATTGTAGAGCACTCAATTATGGATGATCTAGTTGTTGTTGGTGGTGACTTGTATGTTGTAGATCATCTTATTGTGAGCAATGTAATTTTTGGTGTTGTGAGTTTGGAATGTGTTGATTGAGATCTACATATTGCTTCTAATATGGAGTTGTTGCTACTAGTGTGAATTTGCTAGTTGCTAATGTAGATGAGGGTTTGTTGATGAAGCATTATGTTCAGTTAGTTCTTGGGTGTGAGCATGTTGATTGGATTGCTAATATGTATTTGATTCTGATGCTTTAGTGGATGAAGCATAGATGGTTGTTTTTCATATTTTTTCTATTGAATTTGATGAAGTGGAAACCTTTGGTAAAGATAAAGTTGGTTGTAGATCTTTCTTTGGGCATTAAAGTATGGGGCATACTTTTCTATTTACCTGGGGAGTCTGATGTAGGAGCATCAAGCTTGGATTTTGGTGGTGTTATGATTTTTGTGGTTGGGGATGTGTTGGAGACAAATTGGGGAACCTTTTCCTATGTGCGCATAGAGATTGGAGTTATCATGTTAAAGTTTGAGTCATTTTTACCTTGTTGCTGCAGATGTGTTTTATGGTTTTTGGGTTCCTGTTGCAGGCCATGGAACTAATTTTTCACAATGAGTTAGAGGATATGAATTAAAAAAGTCCTAATTTATTATAAGTTGGGAGATATGAAAATTCTCTTGGAATATCAATTTCTAGCATTTTGTGTGATGGCTTTCTATGCGTGACTTTTGGGATGGATGCATAGATATCCTTAATGAATATTCCTTTGTGCCCTTAAGGGGTTGTAGAGGACCTGAATTAATACCTTTAGTTCAACACACAAGTTCTAATTCAATCAGGGCTAAAAGATATCATAATTTTACTTAGGTATCAACTTTTGGACATTTAATTTTTGTTGGAGGCCAACTTGTGGCTCTTTAAGTATTTAATGTTAGGTTTATTTTGTTTTTAGCATTCTGAGCTAACTTATGAATTAGATTGGTATAATTAGGGGTTGTGGTGAAGTCCTTAGTGATGATTCATTCATTCAGAAGAGGAGTGAGTGTGGAGAGTAGCTGGAGGACGAGTTTTCCTGAGTATGTGGACAGAATGCCAAATGTGAGGCAATTTACAACAAGATTGTGGTGGAGTTGTGAGTGTGTGGAAAAAGCACCAAATGTGAGGCAATTTACACTTAGATCTTGGATAAAGTTGGAGAAGAGCTAGTGGTTGTAGTTTAGAAACAAGGAGATTTCTTGGAGGTCTTGTGAGTACCAGTTGGATCTTCCTTGGAGGTTTCTACTAGATTGTGGATCTAGAGTAGTTAGTGTTTGGGTTGGATCTTGAGGTATCTTATGAAACTATTATTATAATTGCTATTGTATTTGGCCATAACCAGAGAGGCCTTATAGCTAAAAAATTTCATGTAATAGTTATTTTAAGCCGCGAGCTTGCAAAAATGGTGGACCAGGTGCACATGAAGGATTGTTCAACTGTAGCTTCATAATTGCTAGCTTCAAAGGATTTATTCATCGAATGAAAGAAAATATGATGAATCAATGTGATTCCATTGAAATGGGATTCAATGTTTCAAGTCATGACTAGGTGGAAAGTCAACCAGCTATGTCATTTCCAATGGATTGCACAGTCATAGAAGGTTAATGCTGACCCAAGGTTAAAAAAATGAAGTAGCAAAAGCTTGCATTCACAAGTTTGTAAGGTTAAATGATGGGTCAAATTTTTTGGCTGCTATAGGACCTAGAAAATGGGCTAATGACTAACATATTATGAGAAAATTACAAACTCAATAATCATATATCAACACCCTCTAGTCTACCATGAAAGCCAAATGAATCAAACCAAGAAAGAAAATCTAGAACTCTCTCTTTCATTTGTAGCTCCCATGTCCTTCTTTCTTCTCTATGTGATGTAGCTCCAAAATTTCCTATAGTGCACACAATATTGAATTAAAAGTCTATGATAATGATGGTGCTATGAGAATACTTGAAGTTGTGATTTGAATGTGAGAGCAAGAGTGAAAAAATGAGAAAACTAGAGACTGAAAATGAGAAAAAAAGTGCTCATCTTATAATCAACACACAAGGTGAGAGCATTGGATTTGTCACCCATAGATATGCAACTTGGAACAATATTCCTTTGAGAATCTATGACACATATGAACAAAGATTCCAATTTTAGGATTCTATTGTGCTTAAAAGTCAAACTTGGCTAAAGATGGAAGAGAATCTATGACATGTCATATGACACCTCAAGCCCTCTTAAAGCCAAGAATCTATGATGAATGAAGCCAAATATGGACATGCATAAGAGAGTAAGAATCATGGATTATGACATATCTTAGCCAAGTTTCAAAGGAGAATCCATGAGGTGTCACACCCATGTGTCATGATGATGTTAATATTTTGTAGAATATTTGAATTAAAAATACATTATTCCACACAAATGGAAATTAGTGAAAATGGAATTAATGGTGGAAAATGTGACTTAAGAAATTATGAATTTCCATTTTTTGTGAATGATAAATCAATTAATTAATTTATTGAGGATGAAAATTAGGAAGAATAATTAGTAAAAATGATAGGATTAAATTATGGGTTCTTTAATCTTATAGAGAAAATTAGTAAACGATTGACCAATTTGATTAAATAAGTGCAACAGTATCCTTTGATGAAGTGTGATGATAATGGAGATTAACTAGGATGATGATGGATAGACCAAATCCATGGTAAAATTGATTGATTGATTGAAATTGATAACATGCCAAGGACACATGACATGAATTAAAGATATGTAACATTTAACCAATATTGTAAATGATACAGATCGATATGGGTTGATAGGGTTGATCATAATAATATCGATAGACATAGTCAATATTATTAATATAGTTTGATGATGTCATGATTTGACATTGAAAGACTCAAAAATGTCAAATATCAAATGACATGAATGCTAGTTGGACCTAGCATCGAGAGCCATGATAGTACTAAGGTCAAATTGATAAGATTTGATAGATTGATAGGTTTCCAAGGCACTAAAAGCCACAAAAATACCTAGGATTGGATATATGATGATTGATTTTGGATGTTTGATATGTTTCATGATGATTTAGACTGATTCCAAGTGATTTTAAGTTGATTTGGGGTGATTTTGAGTTGATTTGAAATGACATGCAATTGATGTGAAAGAGAATATGAATGATGATAGACACTATTGAGACATGATCAAGTTGGCCAAAAGATTAGAATTATTAGAATGTGAAAATGGGATGAATTAGTATGAGGAAGTGATGAAACCATAGATGTGAACCATTTTTGAGTGTCTATATTTTGCCCCCTTTTGATACAATGTGATTTAGAGCATCATGTCAAAGAATGCTAACAAAAAAGCCATAAAAGCATGCCCCAGAAATGTGGTATATATTTATTCCCCCTTGATAAATTGACCAACATAGGCATATGATAGGTTGATTTCATCAACAATGAGAAAAAAAACCATAGCAATTGATGGATAAAAAATTAGAGCTAAAACATGAAAGTTATGGGTTCAGAGTGCAAAAGGGCATCATGACCAACATAGAAAACGCTTCTTGCACATCCATCTAGGTAGAAATACAATATAAAAGGGCTTGGAGAGGGTTTTGAAAGTCATTTTCACCTTCACTTTTGGAAGAAAAGAGCTTTGGAGCAAGGAGAATGGATCGGCTACCCAAGGAGCAACACCATGGTGAATGAGTGTGGACCTTTTAACAAAAGGTAGACATTGGACCTCCAGTGAGTACATCAAGGCCGTATTTGTACTTTTTTTTCTTTTTTTTATGCTTTTCCATTCTTTTTCCATGCTTTTTAGGCACCTAGGAGTCTGTCAGGGTCAAATGGGGTCAAATGGGGTCAAATAAGGGTCCCAACGCTAGGATAGGGCATCCAAATGCCCCAACTACTCTCAAAATGCACCCAAGTGCACCATGAGAACACTTGGTATGATCAAGTGTGCCCTAAGTGCAGTTGGGAGCCCCAAATACACCCCAAGATGCTTTAGGAGTCTGAATGGGCTCCAGATGGTCTCGAATCGACCTAAAACCATAAACCTAGGGTGATGTTAGAAATATGTTAAAATCCAGTCAAAGGTGGTCTAGGTGGTCAAAATTTGGTCAAACTTAGGACATATGTAGGTCAAACTTGGGTAAATGATGACAAAGAATAGTGCAAGGGGCCCGAAAGGGTGCAAACAGACTTGGAATTGTATACACTAATCTAATATGCTAAAAAAACTAATTTAATGAAAATAAAAGCATTTACACATTAAACTACCATAACATATAAGAGAGACTAAGACAAGCCCTCAATTGAGAATATGAACCATTAAGAGGTTCTCTCAATGAGGCCTTTCTTGTTTTGGGGATGAGTCTATTTGATAGATTTAGGATGTATGCTCAAATTTTCTCTATGCTTCAATGGAGATGGATTTGGGATTTTTGGTGTGGATGTATGTAAAAGCTATGGAGTTTATTCTCAAAATGGCATGGTAACTTTAGGTTAAGGATTGTGTAAAAATGGCTTGGGAGGGGATCTAATTTATAGGTTAAGGGCTTGAGGGATCAAGGTCTAGGATGTAAGGATGGGAGAAAGATTATGGAAGTTTTAGATTGAATGAAAGGAGAGCACATGGATTGTGCTTCTTTATAGCCAATCAAGGAGTGACACATGTCATAGGGCCATTGGTTAGAGCAAGAGGGTTTGAGGGGTCAACAAAGGAGGCTCAAAGCTCATAAAGACCCTCATAATGGCTTGTAAGAGTAATGAATGCACTTGTAAGAGTAATTTATGACTTTGTGGGCTTCATAAATTTTTATGGTTGGGATATTTGTGAGAGAGTTGAGATATTTTGACTTGGGTTGGATTAAGAAAGTCTTAAGCTTGACTTAGGAATGTGCAAATGATTAAGGCTTGGATTAGGCTTGTGTTAAGATTAGATTAGGGATGTTAGAGATGGGCAAGTGGATGGCATTTATGAGGGTGGGTGAGTTAGTAGCTAAGCTTGGTTAGCATGGGTGGATGGGGTGGATTAGGCTAAATGGGGGATTAGAGATAGGCTTAGGATGAGGGTGAAGACTTTCTAAAAGAGTCTAGAACTTCCTAGGATGAGGATAAATCAGGTTTTTAGGAAATAAATAAAGTTTATTTATTTCAAGGGTTTGGGTTGAGGAGATATTTATTAAAAAAATTTTAATAAACATGAGGATTAATATTTAATCTTAATTAAATATTTTGAGTTGGGGATTAGGGTAAGAAAATGATGGGATTAGCCTTTAATCAAAATTAAAGAAGGATTAGAAGATTTTGGAAGAGGTTAGTGATCTTAAGGAAATTGGCCATGTTTTGGGCAAAAAATAAATAAATAATTTATTTTGAGATTTTTGGTCAATTTATTAATTAAATAATTAATAAATAAGGAAATAATGTTTAAATAAGATTTAAACATTTTTGGGACGGATTCCTTAATTAAATATTTTTAATTAAGATAAAGGGATTTAATGGCATAAAAATAAATAAATAAATTAAACAAATAATTAATTAATAAATGATGATGTCATCAGGGACTTTTCAGAGAATAAAAATACTTTATTTTCTAAAGGATTTAGGTGTCTATAGGAATGACCTTAAAATTGGAGTACATGTTCAAAACCATAGGAAGAGTTGAAAAAATAGCTTAAATAAGGTTAGCATGATTAGGAAAAAGTCAAACCTAGTCAAAATTAGCTCATATGGAGGAAAAAGGCTGACAAATGGATAGGGATAGGGTCAAAATGATGCAAATGAGCTCGAGATGACCTGAAACTTGGTAAACATGTTTAAAACCCTAGAAAGATTTCAAACATAAGCCAATGTAGTCAAACATTCTTAGAAAAAAGTCAAAATTAGTCAAACTTGTTTCAAACTAAGTCAAACTTGGGTCAAAAGTAGGGTAAATTGGATGCAAAACCATAAGAGGGTGATATAGGCTATATGATTATGCAAGAGGAGTTGCCCTTATTATGAACAAGGGGACATAGGATATAGAGTCTTGCATTATGTCACCAAATGACACTAGGTGAGCAAGGGATCTTGCCTAGTCTTGGTTTATACCATGTTACATTCATGCCAGAGGTGAGGGGGAATAGGGCTCTACTTGCAGCTTTGATAGAGAGATGGCACTCAGAGATTGATTTGTTCCATCTCCTAATGGGGGAGGTGACTATGACTTTAGAGGATGTATGGTGCATCCTTAGGATCCCTATTCATGGAGAGTTAGTGGTGTATGACCTAGCTATAGGATGAGCAACACTACAATTGTTATTTAGATGTGGAGATGTAGAGTTAGGGATTTGAGATTATGAGATGGGTGGGACCTATTGGTGGCACATCATGAGCAGATGACAGCTATGATCTACTAGGTGATAAGTGGATTATTGATTCTTGATAGGTGGGGACATGGATTCCTTGTCAGATGGGGTTGAGTTTTAGTGCAGATGATTATGGAGGGTACTATGTTTACCTGGGGTCCATGCATGCTAGCAATGTTGTATTACTATCTGCATTAGGTGACATATAGAGGTGGGCTATCATTTAGCATTGGAAGTATATTGTTATAGATATGGACCTATGAGCACATTGCAATATTTAGGCCTCTTATAGGGTAAGAGTTGGTGGAGGAAATGCCTTATGCATACAGTTATAGGGGTGTACTGGCACAAGGAGCACTAGGGTACATGAGGTACTTTTGACATCAAATAGATATCATGACACAATTTATCTAGAGACCTTATAGAGATTGCCACAGATGGGATGATGATGAAATTCATTTACCATATTGTAGGTAGGAGCACTTTCTCATAGGGCACATAGTGATTGGGCATTTGGTGATAGAGATATACCTACTAGAGTGGGTGTGGAGATAGTTTGGTGAGAGACAAGATGTACTGACTAGTCTAGCATTATTTTCATAGTCTAGAGCAGAGGTCTGAGAGTGGAGAGCACCCATCAGGACATAGGTGGCATATGCATAGCTAGAGGGGTTACAATTGAGGATATGGGGGGCAATAGTAGATGTACTGGATGTCATCATGATAACAACATATGGTAGATGGTTTGGATAGCATCACCCTAGGCCTTTGACAAATCCAACAGTACTAGTACCACAAGTGAGGTTTTAGGTGGAGCAAGGTGAAGAGGATGGGGGAGAATATGAGGTAGGAGGAGAGGAGGAGAGGAGGAGGAAGAGGATGGGGGAGAGGACAAGGAGGGAGGAGAGGTGGAGGAGGATGGGGGAGATGAGGATGTTGAGGGTGATGTAGGGGGTGATGATGAGGATGTTGAAGGGGAGGATGAGGGAGATGATGAGGAGGATGCTGAGGGAGAGGATAAGGGAGATGATGAGGAGGGTGGAGGTAGCGGGGGTGGGGATAGTGTTGGAGGTGGTGATGAGGGAGAGGATGAGGATGACTATTGAGAGGCTAGGGGTGCAATAGTAATGGATGTGGAGGGGGATATAGTGGACTATGTTGATAGGGAACTACTACTAATATAGAAAAGGCCTAGTCAATTAGATTTGATGGAGGTAATTAGAGGTCTATAGAGTTAGTTGGATTGGGTTGTGGCTGAGAGGGATACCATTGTAGTAGAGAGAGATTGAGCTATGGCTGAGAGAGATGTCACGATGCATAGGGTAGATATGGAATTATAGCAATCTCAGGATTTCATTAGTAGCATCCAAGATGCAAACTTTTAGGAGATGGTGACAATGATGAGCAGGGCACACATGGAAGCACAATACTAGTGGGATCAGTATGAGAGAGTGGTGCCACCAGGGTAGAGAGTAGAGAGCTTTTGTGCATCAAGATCTCACTCCCACAAGACACAAAGGACACAAAGTAGTGTAGGGGTGATGGGGCCTATGAGGCCACCACAGAGAGTAGAGGGATCATCCTTGAGGTTGGATAGAGGCTGTAAGGCTAGGGATAGTACAGGATGACACTTACAGACTCATGTACTAAGGGTCTTCTTTATTTTTCTTTTTGGTTTCTATTATGCTCTTTCATGGTTCACACCTATGGGTAGTTAGTATTGATGTAAACCATGGTCATGTACTCTGATACTTTTGTGAGATATTTATGATATGTATCTATGTTATGATGACTATATGAGATGGATTAAGCATATGCTTTAGATGTTTTATATGGATGCATTTATTATTTCTTATGTGGACTTTTATATGATAAGATCATGCATTGATTTATCACATGTTATGCATAGGAAATACCATGTTTTATTTTTGCCACATGTTTTTCTCATGAATGAATGCCTAATGCAATGTAAAGGATATGGATTGAATGTAAATGAAGTGTAAAATGATATGGAATGAATACTAATGAAATGTAAAATGATATGGAATGATTGCAAATGAAATGTAAAATGAATGTAAATAACATGTAAAATGTATGCAAATGAAATGTAAAGATAGTATAAATGCCATGTTTATGCAAAGATGTATTGCATTGGATTGTTTTGGACTTTTGACATATGCAGGAATGCAGGACAACAATGCTTTTGATGTATCAAAGTACGAGGAACTGTTAGTATGATGAGAAGACTTTTTCTTTTGTAAAGTGCATTATATGTCAAATGGAGCTTTATTTTGATATGGAAAATGGAATGCAACACATCATGGCATAAAGGGCTAGAGTGCAAAATGCAAACCTTTTGCGTAAACAAGCATGATGTAGATAGAAAATGGCCTTGTCCTTCCTAAGGCATATATACATGCCCCAAACTCTTAAAAATACATTTTAATAGACAAAAAATAAAAGATGACCATGAACAATCCCAACCACTCTCATAGATTAGTTTATATCATCGAGTAGCATAGGATCATGATCAAAGAAAAATAAAGAAAAAAATAAATCACTCACTAAACAGCATGAGCCAATAGCTATTCTTGTCCACTATTACTTTCTTTTTAGTGTTTGAGGTCATCAGATAGTGTTTGATAGGTTGATCATATGATAGTTCTGATTGTTGATTCAATTGATAGGTTTTTGTAGTGACAAGTTGGATTAGTTGTTGGTTCACATTTGCTTAGATAGGTGTGATTGCCATCGAAGTGTTGGGCTTTGAGTTTCAGTCTACAAAATTCAAGTGTTTTTGCAAAAGAGATGGTTATCCATAGTGACTATTGACAAGGTTTATTACAAGTTTTTGATGGGTTTTGTGATTATTATGGTTTTTTGGGAATATTTGATGTTTTTGTGTTATTGGTTTCTTTAGGACATTTTATGATTTTTAGGGTTTATTTTAGGACATTTTATGATTTTTAGGGTTTATTTTAGGACATTTTATGATTTTTAGTGCTTTTTAAAGGATATTTTATGATTTTTATGAATTTTTTTCAAAAAATTTTATGATTTTTAGAATTTTTTTCAGGATCATATTTGAATTTTTAGGATTTTTTTAAAGATCGTATTTGAATTTTTAGGATTTTTTTAGGATCATATTTGAATTTTTAGGATTTTTTCAAGATCATAAAAGTATATGCAAGTGTTAGCTCCAATCCATTATGTGATAGATCCAATGGATAAAAAGTTCTTAGGGATATGCCCCAGTTCAAGTTCAAACTCATCCACCATGTAGGTATTATACCTTCGAACAATGACACAAACTATGTACAAAGGCCAATGATAGGGTATGTATAGACTGGTGATGCATTAGGTAAGATAATAATGGATATTAACTAGTTTGTGAGCCATGGTCAATGAACCAAGGATGTCTTGCAAGATGAAGGATATAATCAAGGAATAGAAAAAGGGGGGGAAACCAAATGGAATCCTAATAGATGGAGGAGCAATAACTAATTACACATGGTGCCTGTTTGCCAAGTTTTCACCATGGTACTTGCCCAAAGCATCCGTTTGCTAGGTTTTCAATTTTGGATAGAATTTTTCTCTTGACTCAAACTTTCATGCCAAGATGCCTCTTTGCCAAGTTTTCATCAAGGCATCCATTTTTTCATGACTTTTTCACTTTTTTCTTTTCTTTTTTCGTGACTTTTTGCTATTTTTTTGATATTTTGTCAAGACTTTTAGCCATTTTTTTGATATTTTTTTAGGATTTTAAGATAGAATCAAGTGTAGTACTTGCAAAGATGTATGCTATTAATAGAAATGGGTAGTGGTTCACCCTCTGGAGTCACAAGATGATATACTCTAGATCCAAATGATATAATAACTACATAAGGTCTTTCCCAATTTGGTTCAAGTTTGAATTTTTTTTCTCTATGTTGCTGGGTCTTGTAGTTCATCTTCAAGACTAGATCACCAATCTCAAAATGATGACCTCAAACATTCTTGTTATAGCTCTATTTGAGTTAGTTTTGGTAAGCTTGGAGATGTGTCAAGGTGTATATGAGCAATGCTAGTATGCTAATAGAAACTAAATTTAAATAAAGCTTCTACAAACTAAACAAAATTCATAAACTTTAAGATAGACTAAGATGAGCTCTCAATTGAAAATATGAGCCATTAATGGGCTCTCTTAATGAGAAGCTCTCTTTTTGAGTAGCTTTGTCTAAATAGATATGATGTATGCTCAAGCTTATGCTTCAAAAAGAGCTTCAAATGGAATTGGAATTTGGGTGTGGGTGTATGGTTTTGATGTAAAATGGCTTCTTAAAATGGCATTATGACTTTACTTCATGGATTGTGTTCTTTTGCAAAGGGAAAGGATCCAATTTATAGGCAAGAGGCTTGAGGGTTTGAGGGCTAAGATGCAAGGATGGGAAAAAGCTCATGGAGGGCTCAGATTGCATGAGAGGAAAGCACATGGATTGTGCTTCCTTACAACCAATCAGGGAGTGACACATGTCACAGGGTGAGAGGATGGAGGAAAGGGGAAGGATGAGTCAACAAAGGAGGCTCAAAGGATAAAATCTTCATAAAGACCCTCATAATGGCTTGTAAGAGCAATAAAAGGGCTTGGAAGAGTCATTTATGGCCTAGTGGGCTTCATAAAGTTTTATGGTTGAGATATTTTGAGAGAGATGAGAGCAATTTCGACTTGGACTTGATTAGGAAGGTTTTAAGCTTGCTTAGGCTTGTGAAAATGATTAGAGGATTGATTAGGATGGTTTAGGATTAGCTTAGGGATAGGCAAGTGGATGGCATTTAATGAGTGTGGGTGAAGGAGGAGATATTTGTTAACTTTGGCTTGGGTTAGTAAGTTTTAATCCATTTTTAGGGAATCTGACAAGGTTAGGAGGGGATTAGGATTAGGTTTAAAGACATCTTCTAGAAGAGTCTAGGCTTTGGATGAGGATAAAGACTTTCTAGAATAGTATAGAACTTCCTAGGATGAGGATGAAGACTTTCTAGAAGAGTCTAGAACTTCTTAGGATGAGGATAAATTAGATTTTTAGGAAATAAATAAAGTTTTATTTATTTCAAGGGTTTGGGCTGAGGAAATATTTATTAAAACTTTTTTAATAAACATGAGGATTAATATTTAATCTTAATTAAATATTTTGAGTTGGGATTAGGGGTAGGAAATGATGGGATTAGCCTTTAATCAAAATTAAAGAAGGATTAGAAGATTTTGGAAGAGGTTAGTGGTCTTAAGGAAATTGGCCAAGTTTTGGGCAAAAAATAAATTTTTTATTTATTTTGAGTTTTTTGGTCAATTTATTAATTAAATAATTAATAAATAAGGAAATAATGTTTAAATAAGATTTAAACATTTTTGGGAGGGATTCCTTAATTAAATATTTTTAATTAAGATAAAGGGATTTAATGGCATTAAAAAAAAAAATTTAATTAAATAAATAATTAATTAATAAATGATGATGTCATCAGGAATTTTTTAGAAAATAAAAATACTTTATTTTCTAAAGGTTTTTAGGTGTCTACATTTTGCCCCTCTTTGATGTGATGCCGCAAGTGGGATGGCATCAAAGATAAGAAAATAAGATGCCCAAGGCTAGAGCAGAAGAGGAGAGAATGGACTGTGAGATGCCCCCTCAAGAAGGCGACGGGGAGAGAAAGTGAGGCTCGATGGCTTCTTGAAAAGTACAAGAATCTCGGATGAGTAAGGAAACTCAGATTGGTAAAGAGAAGGGGCTGAATTAGCTCAAACTCTCACTATGGGAGAATGATAAAGGCGAATTAGATGCATAAGAGGAAGCAAGCTTAAGACTTTAGGGAAGGTGGAGGATGAAGGAGTGGAGTGCTATAAAAAGGAATCTAGGATAGGGAGATGGATGAGGGGATTATAAAGCTGATGCAATAGGATTTCAAAGAGTCAAATTGGTAGAAGATGGGTTTCGGAGATCCCTATGACTAGGATTGTGTATCTCGAAAGATGAGGCTTGGTGGATTGATTTGGATTGGTGGATCCCTAAGACTAGGATTATGGATCCCTAAAGCTAAAGGTGAGGAGTGATTCAAAGAGATACTGATGCATAAGCTGGGGTAGGAGAGATAGATTTTGGATATGGATGGGGGATAATGGAGATGAAGGGAAACCATTGAAGCTTTTTGAGCGGGGGGATACTTCAAAGAGAAGTACCGCAATATAGTTGAGCACTAGATTTGCTATAGGACTATTGGTTAATTGCCAAGGTTACCAAGAACATCAAGGCCTTTTCACCAACTGTCTAGAGGACTAACAAAATGACTCAAAACAAACATGCAAGGATTGCCCCAGTATCACACATGAATCCCAGAGGAAGCAGTGTGAAAATGACACTGGGTAACCCACAAGTAGAAAAGAAAACAAGCAAAAGACATGATCAAGACCTTACACTTTGATTGCCCCATTTGCAGTATACCATGATATGGAAGATAGTGGCAACCTTGAGGAGGGAACAAGGAGATTGCTTGGAAAAGATATTTCAAGACCCAAAAGGGAAGATTCCAAATCGAAAGAAAGTGAAAATCCAAAAGAGAACTGTTTGCCAATGAGATGGGTAGGAAAAGGTACTAACGGACCAAGATTAGACATAAGGAAAGCTATATCCTACAAGGATCTATCAAAGAGCACCTAAGCTGATGGATCTAGATGAGTGATGCATCTGGCAAGCTAAACTAAGAAGGATAACACTTTGGTGATAGGAGATCTAGCTAAAGGATGCATTGGAATAGCTAACCAAGATGTGCGATGTGTGCAAGATGTTGATCAAGGAAGAACTGACACAAAAGCTGGATAGATAAATTGGTACTAAGCTAAAGAGGATGTACAAGCTGATGGACCAAGATATTTACAAGCTGAAGCTAACCAAGATAGTTACAAGCAGGCAAAAGCTCAGGATGATAGGATAGCAGGATGGTTCGATGTTATGCAAGATGCAAAAGTTAAGGGTGGGGTGATAGCGAAAGATATGGATTTGGCAGGATGCATCCAATGATGATGAGAGATTTTGTGACCAAGGATAGCTAGAGGAGCAGGATGAGATGGCTGGATAGGATGGTAGATAGCTAGGATTATGATGGATATAAAGAGATGACATTGGGTTTGCATGAGGATAGCCTAGAGCTAGATACCAATGACAAGGGAGGATGGACAAGACAAGATCTCCAAGGAATATAGTGCCCCCAATCAGAAGATAACATGTGAAAGGAGGTCTTATGATGGATGTGATAGGATTGAAGCTAGGATGGAAAAAGCTGAAGGGGCTAGGGAGATGGATGATAGTTGGGATGGTTGGTTGAAGCTGCAGGAGATAAGTGGATGGTGTGAGATGGAAGATGGAGGGTGGAGGATAGGTGGATAGATTGGAAGATGGAGTTGGATGTCAAGAGATGACCAAAAGCATGAGGGTGATAGGCTAAGCTAGGGATGGTGGGATTACACATGATGCTTGTTTGCCAAGTTTTCATCATGGTATTTGTCCAAGGCGTTTGAATTGCCAAGTTTTCACTAGTGGATGCTTTATTTTTCTTTTTCCTTTTTTTTTTGACTTTCGACTTAGCTGGAATGAATTTGGCTTTCTTCAGCTATTTTTGGCTTATAGATGTTGGTAGGATGGATGAAAAAAGATTGGATTGAACAAGTGGAATGGTGGGTGGGAGTTTGACAGATAATGGATGCAAAGACATAAGGCTTGTGGGTAAATGGATGAGGAAAAATGGAAAGATCATCATTGGCACACACCTTGAGAGGTGATAAAGTAGTGGGAAAGATGGTTTTGAGCGAGGTTGAGGAGAAAATCTAGGAAGAGAAAGATAAGGACTAAAAGTAGAGTTGGAAGATGGAGGATGGAAAATTTAGGATAAGAAGCATATGGACTAAAAGTGGATTGGGGGGATGAAGGATGCTTATATGGGGATTTGGATGAA
The DNA here is from genome assembly GCA_028749045.1 of Cupressus sempervirens. Classification (NCBI taxonomy): domain Eukaryota; kingdom Viridiplantae; phylum Streptophyta; class Pinopsida; order Cupressales; family Cupressaceae; genus Cupressus; species Cupressus sempervirens. Next base: position 645,599,740 of record CM053783.1, on the reverse strand, counting down.
GGATGGATGGATGAGGCTTTTTGAGTAGCATGAATGGATGCCAATTGAGATTTTTCTTTGAGATGCATTTCTTTTATGAGAATCTTGGGTATCCACATGATTTTTGACTTTTTTAGCTGGGGCTTTTGTGGCCTCTTGACTTTTTCTTTGATTGGGATTAAATGTTTCTTGTTTGGAACATGTATTTTAGAAGGGACATGTTGAGACTTGGATTTTTGTGGATTTTTGGATTTATGCTTTTGTATTTTGGCATCCAATATGCTTCTATTAGCCATGGGATGGGAACAAGAGCATGGAGGAGATGGAGGGATAATTGATGGAGTGATAGGGTTTAAAGGTTGGAAGGGATTCAAGGGTGAGTGCCTTTGATGATCTAGTTGGTGGATTTGAGGGGATGGAAGGATAGATTGGAACATAGGATATGGATGGATATAATTGCCCAAAATGGATGGAGGGAAGGAAGGATATGGGCCCAAAATAGATGGAAACGGGGAAGGTGTAGGTCCCAAAATAGATGAAGGGGATAAAGGATTCATATTAGGTATGTAAGGACCCAAAATGGATGGAAAGGGTGTGGGATTTAGATAAGGGATATATGGACCCAAAATGGAGGGTTGGAGATAAGGAGTAGGATGAGGGCCCAAAATAGATGCGGAATAAGATGGATGGGAACTTTGGGGTGGAGATGGAAGGACTTGAGACCATGCAGGAATAGCGGGGATACCAACATCTAGAAATTTATTTTCATTTATTTTTTCAATATGATGTTCATTATTTGGAACACAATATGTGAGTCCATTACTAGCTGAAGGAGTTGGAGCTTCGGATATGATAATTAGTTCTTTTTCGATGGATCTATCATCATGGATTATGGGAGAAGTATGATCATGAAGCAGAGGAGATAAGAGGATAGAATCTTGAGTTGGGTGGGCTGAGGGAAAGGGATATTGAGATCGAGCAAGTAAGATGGTAGGATTTAGATATGGAGGGGATGGTAAAAGTGGATCATGTAGGGGAATAAGTGGGATGATGGGATCTGTTATTCTGTCGGAGGATATTTCAACATGCTTTTGGACAAGATCTTGATAGGAATGGATGGGAGTGGATGCATGAGGTTCATTATATGGGATTTGGATAATGCTTGGAGGAGGAGATGTGGATGGGATTTGGAGCAATTCGATGGGTGGTGGGATTTTGATGCTTGTGGGAAGTGGAAGGATTTTAGGCAATTTGATGGATGGTATGGGGATGGTAGCTATGGGAGATGGAGGTGATATTATAGATGGGGAAGCTTCATTACTGACTACTTCACATGGTTGGATTAGATGACATGGCTTATCGACTGTTGGAGGCAACTTTTCTTGTATTTCTTTGGAGACTCATGTGTCAGAGGTGGAGGTGGATTGACAGGAATAGCTAGTGTGATGGGGGTGGAAGATTGGAAGCTTGGTTGATTGGGTGATGGAGGAGAAGCTGGGATGTCAGATGGCATGACTAGATAGTTTGGAAGAATGCATGGATTTTGTGGGATGCTTGGGGGAATGTTTCTAAGGATTTCAATATACCCATCATAGTCAACAAGACTTTCATCATCATTGGAATAGGAGGTGGTGGGAGCAAGGACAATACAACTGAACACATCATGATAGGTTTGGGATTTCATGTTTTGATGATGAGTCAGATGGGGATGGGGTCTTGCATATGGATGAACACAGAAGCTCATGGTTGGATTTGGATTAAGCGCAGATTTTGGATTTGGCTAATGAAGGATTTCCTAGGGAGAGTCAAAGTTGTATGACAAACCTAAGGAGGATTGGCTGGAGATTTTTGGCTTTCCTGTGGATGGAAGACTTCAAGGGCATGCTATCAAAAAGTGAGAGTTTTTCTTTCCTATGCACTGGATTTGCTAGTGGCTGTGTCAACTTGAGGATAGACTAATGATCTTATGGGCATGACACAAGATTGACCACTTGTGGATCCCAACCTTTAGCCCAAGGTGATGAGGGATAACAAGTGACAAAGCTAGATTACCCTAGACAAAGCTCTATCAAAGGGATAACCTTAGTGAGGCTGGTGGATTGGTTGGATTGATTGGATAGCAAATTCTAGTAGAATGACAACAACTCTCTAAAGGCTTGGGTGTGATTTTGGATTGGGTTGCTAGCTGGCTGGGGGGGATGATTTGGAGAGACTTTGGATTTGGGATTGTTCTAAAGCAAGGAACTAGATAGATTCAGTTGCAGTGGGGGAGCTTGGATGATTTTCTGATGAGGCAGTGACTACGCTAAGTATGCCTTGGGCTGGGAGATTTTTTCTTTTTTGGGATTTTGACCAAAGTTGGCAAACATTCATTCAAAAGCTATGAACAAACAAGCAGACAAAATTTTGGAGCAAGCACATCAAACACACCAACATCCTAGGAAGCTTTCTACAAGGATGAAATTTGTTATAGCTAGGGAGTCCTCAATATACACAAGGTACATGAGGCCCAAATTCGTAGATGAAACCAGAAAGATGTCACACAGCCGAGAGGAGCGGTAACCCACTTCTCCTCTTTCACTTCTCAAGGGTATAAAGTTCCTTGAGGCTTAGCCCGAGTGACAAAATCTTGATTCCAAGAGAGGTGTCTTTGGATTCACCTCCTAATTTTTATACTCCACTGGAATGCTAGAGTTGAGGTCATCCCAAGGGGTGATGAAATCCCCAAGCAGGCCTCCTAAAAAGTGTAAAACAAGACCACATACATGATCTTGGGCTTCAAAAGACACACATTTATTCCAATTGATGATTTAGATTATGTAAGCTATGATTTAAGAAACTTGTGATTATGGCATACAATGTTCATTCCAATTTGACAACATCGTCAACATAAGAAATGCAAGCGTCATTGAAAATGCGTCCAAACCATGCGATGTTCATTGATTGTTAGGCATTCAAGATTGAGTGTGATTTTGTTTTAAGCCCAAAACAAAGATATGTGAAACTTGATTTGTCAAGCGCACACCCGGAGGCCCTCCACGTCAAGAGTTTGTTCAATTTTAATGTCCAAATGAAGTGTTAGCGAGCCTAATGTGCATTCAAGGAATTTTCTAAGTTAGAAAAACTAATAAAAACACAAGTGAAGTTTGATCTTTGTGGAGCACTTAACACCCTCTTAGGTGGACCCATCCCCATAGATGGCATTGAGATTGCAACCAATGGTTAAATTGATGGGTGATTAAAGAGGGTGAGTCCAACTACAAACTCACTTAAAGCGTCTTTATTTGGTTTTTATAATTTAGGAAGTTCCTAGAATGTAGATTCTTTTTATGCCCCAAAAGATGAAGTGTGAGATATTGTAGTGATTAATTGACCTTTTGCATTCAAGATTGGAATTGTTGTTTTAATCATGCATTCATAAAAAAACAAACTTGATTTTAATCCATGGAACTCAAGAGTGATTTTAGCAACATGCATTCAAAGACAAGTGATTAAACATTCAAGTTTTTTCCTTTGAGCATTCAAGATTGAGATTTTGTGTGTTGTTTTAAGAACTTTGAAGTGCTTTTTTTTAACCTTAGATCATTCAATATTGTTTTGGACTCAAAAGTGAAAATGACTCTTTGGACTTTGGTTTTCATTCAAGATTTTGTGTTCTAGTTTGCATATTTTAAGCCCAAAAATGATATTCCTAGTTTGTTTTGATGCATGAAAAACCTAAGAAACATTCAAGATTTTGCAACAAGACATTTGTTTGGAACAAATAACAAAGCTTTTAGGAAAATTTTTGGTAACCATTTAGGACTCTTAGTTTTCATGAGATTTTTAAAAGAACTTTAAAATATTTGCAAATGAGGTTCATTTTATCCTTGATTGATGCTTTGAGTTTGATTTAGATTTTAGTGTGCACTTAGTGTTGATTTTGAACCTTTTGAAATGGAAACTTGAAGTTCTTTTTAAATTCCCAAAAATGAAGTGTTCCTAACTTTGCATGAATGCATCTAAAACCTTGATGTTGCAAGGATGAAAATGATTGGATTGGTTTAGTTTCACTTGTTAAAATATTTTTTCTTTTTTGCAAATTTTTAGTTTTTTAATGGATTTAAGTATGATTTAGGGGTTCATTTTAAGCACTAAAAAGAAGTGTGTATGATTTTGCTTCCTTTAAAAAAAAATGGCCAAGATCTCCCACAAGAAGAAGAAGAAGAAGTAGATGGAATAAGAAGAATTATAGACAAGAAGAGGAAGAAGAATTCCAAGTGCTTTGTCCACCTATAAGCTTGAAAAATCTGCAAATACTATGAGATAGACTATTAGTTCCTTTGTCTTCTTCATGCTCATGTGGACCTACAAAACCAATTTATACAATCCTACCAATCACAAAAACAAGCAAAATTAGCCAAAATTAGCAAATGACATACAAAACTTGACTAAAAAAACTAATGAAGATGACCCATGCGGGGTCCCACCAGGCATGCCAAAATGTATATGAGCAATGTTAGTATGCTAATAGAAACCAAATTTAAATAAAGCTTCTAAAAACTAAAAAAAATTCATAAACTTCAAGATAGACTAAGATGAGCTCTCAATTGAGAATATGAGCCATTAATGGGCTCTCTCAATGAGAAGCTCTCTTGTTGAGTAGCTTTGTCTAAATAGATAGGATGTATGCTCAAGCTTATGCTTCAAAAAGGGCTTCAAATGGAGTTGAAATTTGGGTGTGAGTGTATGGTTTTGATGTGAAATGGCTTCTTAAAATGGCATTATGACTTTACTTCATGGATTGTGTTCTTTTGCAAAGGGGAAGGATCTAATTTATAGGCAAGAGGCTTGAGGAATTGAGGGCCAAGATGCAAGGATGGGGAAAAGCTCATGGAGGGCTCAGATTGCATGAGAGGAGAGCACATGGATTGTGCTTTCTTATAGCCAATCAGGGAGTGACACATGTCACAGGGTGAGAGGATGGAGGAAAGGGGAAGGATGAGTCAAAAAAGGAGGCTCAAGGGATGAAATCTTCATAAAGACCCTCATAATGGCTTGTAAGAGCAATAAAAGGGCTTGGAAGAGTCATTTATGGCCTAGTGGGCTTCATAAAGTTTTATGGTTGAGATATTTTGAGGGAGATGAGAAGAATTTCGACTTGGGCTTGATTAGGAAGGTTTTAAGCTTGCTTAGGATTGTGCAAATGATTAGAGGATGGATTAGGATGGTTTAGGATTAGCTTAGGGATAGGCAAGTGGATGGCATTTAATGAGGGTGGGTGAAGGAGGAGATATTTGTTAACTTTGGCTTGGGTTAGTAAGTTTTAACCCATGTTTAGGGAATGTGACAAGGTTAGGAGAGGATTAGGATTAGGCTTAAAGACATCTTCTATAAGAGTCTAGACTTTGGATGAGGATAAAGACTTTCTAGAATAGTCTAGAATTTCCTAGGATGAGGATGAAGACTTTCTAGAAGAGTCTAGAACTTTTTAGGATGAGGATAAATTAGATTTTTAGGAAATAAATACAGATTTATTTATTTCAAGGGTTTGGGTTGAGGAGATATTTATTAAAAATTTTTTAATAAACATGAGGATTAATATTTAATCTTAATTAAATATTTTGAGTTGGGATTAGGGGTAGGAAATGATGGGATTAGCCTTTAATCAAAATTAAAGAAGGATTAGAAGATTTTGGAAGAGGTTAGTGGTCTTAAGGAAATTGGCCAAGTTTTGGACAAAAAATAAATTTTTTATTTATTTTGAGTTTTTTGGTCAATTTATTAATTAAATAATTAATAAATAAGGAAATAATGTTTAAATAAGATTTAAACATTTTTGGGAGGGATTCCTTAGTTAAATATTTTTAATTAAGATAAAGGGATTTAATGGCATAAAAAAAAAAATTAATTAAATAAATAATTAATTAATAAATGACGATGTCATCAGAAATTTTTCAGAAAATAAAAATACTTTATTTTCTAAAGGTTTTTAGGTGTCTACACAAGGTAGCTCATCTTTGTTCATCAAGCATCTCCAACTCATGGAGTCTAGATACTCGGTAGTTTTCATCATCAACAACATCTTGTAGGGACACTCCCAATGATGGAATTTCAACTTTAATGGGAAGTATGGCCTTAGTGCTATTTGTGTTTGAAAACGTTAGTGGTTTTCAATTATCCCAATGAGAAAAAAACATATCTAGGGGTAGCTAACTCCCATTTTCAACATGCAATTTCAAACATTAGGATAACTATAAGGCACAACCCTTCTTCTACTTCAGGCTTTGCTAAACCTAGGCAGGTAGACCTCAGATTCAAATGATACCGTACCAGTACAAAAAAATACATATATCTGAATCTATTAAGCAGATTTTAACCTTATTTCTCCTAATTACTCATGAAATGATACAGATCTACAGTAGCTAAATGTAAATCTATGACATTTAGAAGTTGACTGAGGGCATTACATTTAAGTCCTTCAACATGAAAGGTGAAAACACTTTTGAATAATAATGTTGATTTCAAAAAACCCTTAGATATGCAGTAGTAAGACTTAATGATCCTGTAGATGATTAGTGCCTTAACCATTGGGCAAATCCATGAATCAAATGCATACATATGGATATCTAATACTTATACATATATTCAAATATTTTATCTATCTATCTACCTTGTAAATAAACATTGGTGCTCAATCCAAACCTCATTCTTACATGATATCCTTCTCAATGAACCTATAACCCTATTGATTCCTTGAAGCATTTACATAACTCCTTGAGTCATAAGCAACAACAAAACAACATACAGCCTTAAGGGACTGCAACTATGACCTAAGCTCTTTGTTCAAAGATCATAAAACATTGACAATTCACTGAGACTAGAGATGAGAATTAGAATGAAACTAATGAAATTCTTCTACTCTTTGTATTAATTTCCTTGAAACAATACAACCAAATGCATGAAATGAAAACATGAAAACACCTAATAGATCTGAACTATCTATATATTCCTTCCTACTACTATTCATACAAGAGAGAATATGCTGAAGAATGAAGGTGGAATCACAATTCTGGATCCAAAGAAGTGGTCTCACAGAATGACTAAAAATTTCCTACCAACAATGGTCTCACAGTGAAAAAAGTGGAACCCTTACAATGAATTAGAGAAAGAAAGATATAGACAAGAAAGAATTCGTGGATATGTTCTAAAGATGACATCTGTCCACTTGGAATTCCATCCCTAGCAGTTGAAAAACCTCTCTCCTCTTTCCTCCAATTGATCTGATTTTGTTTTCATACTTTCTTGTAACAAACTTGAAAATATCCTCTATTCAATGATAAAAACTCTTTTTTGCATCCAAAATATCTGATCTGCCTTATGAAAAACTAGTGAAATTTGAGCTTCTACTAACTTGGAAGTGGTTAAATTCACCTCAAACTGCATTTTTACTATCTTTTACCGACATTCAAGTCATTACTCTATTTAAAATCAAAATTGATCATCAATACCTGAATTCGGTTGCACAATAGGAATATGGAAGAAAACCTCCCATAGCATGAACCAATTGCTTCTTGTGCATAAAATGACCTTAGAATTATAAAGTTCATCTTCTCACTATTCTGGTGATATATAACATTGCTATGTTCACCTTCCAAAAACCTCTTGAATCTCAGTTTGAAAAAATGTCCCTTTGCTAGAAAACCTTGGTCTACATTTTAAATTGTTTCAAAAAAATCAAAATTTCCAAAGTTTATACTTTAGAAAAATACTTCTTTATATTTAAAAGAAGTGTCTGCACGTCCATATTTTGAAAAAATTAAAAGTTATTTTTTATAATTTTCAATTTTCTACCCTAGCTTTCCAATCTGTGGTCAACCCTTCTTTTGGTCAATGCCACATGGTGTTTTGTGATTGGTCGACTCATATCTAGTCAGCACACACATCACCTCTATGTCACCATCTACCTGAGACCTACTAACACAATCGAATCGTGACACGTGTCATGATTTGGTTGATCCTCTCAAACTACTCTTTATTTCCTTAAGAGCTGTCACCATGTGTTAGTCTCCAATTGGTCTGTCCCTATGCATAGATGCCAGATCATCATAGGCCTGAGTTTGATGCCACATGGCAGCATTCTGCAAGCTTGCATTTCTTAACGATCGAGAAACTTCAAGAAATGGGCATGCGCCAATCATCGATCTTTACATGTGGCACAATCTGGAGGCTCCAACATTTGATCTTCTTCCTGGCACCACCTCATCGACAACTAGGACCCACCACCATGTGGCACAATCCTGCATTCATGCATTATCTAACTCATGAGCATCTTCTTCTTGTGGAATTGCACCATCTGCCCATCTTGCCATGTGGCACCATCTTACGCATCAGCCTGCAAATTTTCCAAGTCATCTTATGCATTGGTTCATTCAAAACTAACTTGTCATTTCCTCCAACTGGCCAGGTAAGGTCCCACACATGCTCACACGAAAGCGTACCTTGCCTTTACAAAAGTACTTGCTCAAGACATTTTATTTATTGAGCATGAAAGTATATAAATACTAAAAAGGCTCACCACCTACTCAATGTGGGATAATGGTGTTTTGAAAATATTTCTTCCTACATTTTCTTCTTTTACTACTTTGCATGAAGGCTGCAGCTCCATCTACTCGATGCAAGGTTTTTTATGCTTTTAACGCTGGTTGACCTTGCTTTGACTACGTGGCTGTCATGCTTGCAGCAGCTTAGGAGCTCCTTGGGCAATATTTCTCTTTATTTTTAAATGCATGATCTTGCTTTAACAGTGTGGAGCTACTCTTTTCGATACCCTGGTGTCTTCCTGTTCCCTATTGTAAGGAAACTCAGGTGCGGAAACAACTTCCTACACTAATCTCATAAGGAAAGTATGATGCAAATCCTATTAAAAACTTCTACACTTATAGATTCAATATCATGTAAACAACAATATTGCAACCAACCATGCACATAGAAAATAGACAAAGAAAGAAACACATAACACAAAGATTTTTCGGTGGGGAAAAACCTTTCGATAAAACAACCCCACCCCTTCAGAACCTGCACAATGTATTATCTTCAACACAAGGTTACAATACACTTGTAATGCAAGTTCAACATCAACAACAGAAGACTACAGTAGCAACTTGCAGTACCAACAATACACCTTTTTCGCATCATCTCTCTTCGCAACCCTAAAAATGCTTATAACATGCGCTTCACTTTAGGGCTACTCGCAAAGGTAAACTGTATCATAGCTCTTATGTGCCATAGGAATCCGTCATAACCATTTTAGCCAAGATCTCCTTTCACACAATTCAAGATGTCGACACATCAACATTATTTGCAAGAAATACATTTTACAAAACAAATAATAAGAATATGAATTATACAAGGTTGAGACACCTTATTCCTAACACCTGTGACCCCATTCCTTACTACTTTTGCTCTATTTTTACTACCTTAATTCTTTGAATATGTTGGTTATTCTTTTTAACTGGTAGTTTTTCTTTTCTAATGCTTGATCTCTTGCTATTTGCTTCATGCATGGCATTTTTTCTTTTTATGGCATGGGTCTACTCTCTTTGTGGATGACTGCATTTTTTCATGGTAGCCACCTCCTTCATTGGTGTATTGGTTGGGCAGCCTCCTTTAGTTGCTTTGGGCCTCCCTTGTTTTGATTGGTGTGAGGCATTTTTTATGATTGGCTTTGTTGCAATATAACTACTCCCCTATAGACAACTTCAAATCCTTGACCGGGGCTTAGTTTTTATCTTTTGTGAGTGGGGTTGCCTTGTTATAAGCATGGAGTTTCTTCTTTTTGTTAGTGGCTTGGTCTCATCACATGAGCTCTGTTCCCCTTTTTTTATGCCAACTCCCCTGTCTTATGGCGTGGGTAGCCCTTTTGCTTGTGTGGATTCTAGTTTTCTTAGCGAGGAATTTTATTTGATGTGCCCTATTCCATCCTCAAAATTGCATCCTGTGTGTGGATGAATCTGTGGTTTCAGGATTAAGTGCATAGATCACATTGAGGAGAGCCCATGACCTTGTACAAGAGTAGTACCATTTAAAGCCAATTATTTGCCCATACCTCTTTCATAAACTTCAAACCTCTCCATTTGATGTCTACCTCTTTGATAATGAACATAAAATGGATTTGTTGAAATGCCAAAACAATCTCCAATTTCATCTTGATCACCATTTCTATTGCCCTATCATTCTGATAAGATTAGTCAGACCTAGAAGTGGGTCTAGCTAAAAAAAATTTGTTTTCAAATAATTGAGTTGGAAAATTGATCAACTGAACATTTGATACTGATTGGAATCCAATTTGAGCACTCAATTGCTCCTTAAAAACTCATGTTCCATTAATTTGCAACTTGTCAATTCTGTGCTAGGAGGTCCATTGACTGGCCTTAGAAGCTGACCTGAACAGCTGACCAAGCTTTGAAATTGCACACATTAATTCTTTGTTCCACATACTCCTACCCTATCTAATCTCATCTCATGATGAATTCAAGATCAGAAGATATTCACTATCGAAGTCACCTTCTCAAAATTACCTACAAGAAACCATGTCAGAAAACACAAACCTGAGTTCAGCATTGGCTTCAAAAACTGGGCAAATGGGCACTTGGGAAGATGAAAACTGGGGCACTAGTTCTCTATCATGAGGATAGTATGAATATGTGATTTGGGTTCATGATGAATAATAGGACACAAATGGTGAGCAATCAAAGTGAGCTACTTGGATTTTGCAAATTGAAACAATGGTAGAAAAGTGATTTTGGCAAATGGAATGGACCTAGAAAAGTGTGCATATGGATTTGTCATGACTTAAAAATTGACACACTTGAAGTATTTTTAGAGGAAAACATAGGGGTACAATCCATTTGACTTGACCAATCATGGGTCTCAAGTTATGACATCCTGAACAAGGGTTCTAATCAATCTGCAAATGCTGACACCAGTAAAAAGATAGAAATTCCATTTGGAATCACATTCAAAAACTGATCAAACGGACTCGTCATAGGGTGAAACTTGACACATAATAAATTTCTAGCACCTACAATGTAACAAAATAGGAATTTCAACATTTGGGTCTACTGGTCAAAAGTTATAACTTGTCAAACAGGGCTTCCCAGAATTATGTGCAAAGTGCAAACATATGAAAACAATGAATGCCAACTTTGAGGGATTCAAAACCTAGTCAAATGGACTCGAAACAACTTAAAATATAAAAAAATAGGTTTTTTCGTACATACAGTAGATATTCCCAAATTGGCGAATCATGACACAATTCTGGGTGCAAGATATTTAGATGCAAACAAGGTCTCCTGTCACTGTTTGATACTTGGGGTAAGATGCAGATTTGACACTAGCTCAAAATGGGACTTTGCAAAAAGGCTCGGAATGTCAAATTAACTTCATGGAATAGGTTGACAATTGAATGGAAGGTGTTAGGAACATTAAACACCTCATGGGGTTCAAAGGTATAGCCAGGTACAATCTTGTTTAAAAGCATTTATAGGGCTCAATTTTCTCAAAGGTACTCAAAATTGACCATGCAATTTTTAGTCCCAATAGTGGCTCTGTCTGGGGATGCATGTCCCTTGTGGTCATGAAAAGATCTTAGAGCTCTAGAAGAATCAAACCACAAACTTGAATAATGAAAAATCTCTCAAACAACTTTATGGAAAACAGGAAACAACTACAACTACCAAGATTATGTACACACGATGGCTCCAGGCCATTAAACCTCAATAATTTTTTTTTACCTCTGTCATAAACATAATTCTCATCTAGACTTTCATGAGGTAAACTAAAATTTCTTCTCCTATCAGTTTCACCAATCATATTATCATCATATAACAAATCACTTGGCAAAAAAAAATCAATACCTTCACTTTCATAGTGCATATTAAAACTTGATACAATTTCAACCTTTTGCTCACTATGAAAAAGAACATTAGCATGCTCATGACTATTGACATCAAACTGAAACTCATCCCTATAGACTGATTCATGCATGCAGTCTAGCAGAAACACAAAGTCCTCATTCTCAACTCCACAGAAAAAGTTATATATGTCATGAATTTTCAACTCACCTTGACTTTGCGTCTCTTCTAGTATCTCTGCCTAAATGTAAAAAGAGCAATCAAATTTATATTCACACATGACATCATCATCAAAATATGACATCACTTCACAACCACCTGATATATCTTCATAATTGAAGTGCTGATTGGCTTTTACCTCATTTGAATCATTGTAGAACTTACCATGAAGTTTCAATTTCTCTTCAAAGACAACTCCATTGCACACTTCATCTTCACACTCACCAAACACAACATCAATAGAAGATTCAATATTAGAAATGGAAGAACAATATTATGATATGTTACAGCAATATGACAATGTATCACAATTTGCATATAACCCTGCTACATCTGAAACCTCTATGTCATCTTCAAACAATGGGTTAATGACTCCATGCAGTAATCCATTTTGAACATTAGGACAAAACATGGGTTGCTCATCATCACAAGCTTCATCATATAAAGTGTTATCATATACTTTGAATTCACTATCCAATTTATGTGCATAGTAACTTTCAGCGTATGAAGAAAAGTTAGAATTATATGAAGACTCCTTTTCTATTTCTCCTACCAAACATATAGTATCCATAGTCACACCCTCTTTATCAACTTGTTTAGGATAACTATTACAAACACACTATGAATCAGTCCTAAACATTGCACTACATGCTAGATCTCTATTGTCTGATGTAAAAGCATTTGACAACTCTTCATTGGAATCTTCAAATTCAAATTCTTTAACTAGACTCAACATTTTCTTATCTTCATATCTTGAGGACAAATCACTCATAATTTCTTCACTAACTAACTAATTTCTATGATGCAAAAGTTGAGATGCACTTTCCTTTTCAAAATCAGAAGAAGAAATCATACCTTCACCTTCGAAATAACGTTCACTACCATCATTGCTTTCTTCTTCCCAATTAAGATCAGACTCATATGAAGACGAACATATAGTGTCATTTTCCTCACTATGAGAAAAAAATCTCACCATCAACTTCATATGATGCTTCTTGATTGTACATCAGATAAACAACTTCATTTTCATCACTTGGAAGATGACTTACAACTCCTTCATACCCACATTGAGATTCCTATCAACATAATGCAACCTCTCAATAAGAGAATTCAATTCTTGCCTATCTGACTAATTAAAAGAATACATCTTACCCTAAATTGCTGAAAAATTAGAAGTATATGCATGTTGTTCTTCTGATTGTGACTAAGATAACTGTGACTTGTGCTCTTCACTTTGTGTTAACTCTCCATGGCATGTAGGATCACCAACACCAAACTCATTATTAGAGAGATAAATTTTAGCCTCCTCACTTGTAAGAAACTGAGATCTAGGTTCAACAACTTCAAAATTGGAAACATTAGTAACATCACCATATGCATAACTTTCATGAGAAGAACTTGCTACTATAACTAATGTTTGATCTATAAAATCAACATATTTTTGAAACCTATCAGTGTCTAAAATATTACTCACTGCTATAGCATCATGAACATGTGTGTTTCTATTTGCAATTGGACTAACCTTTCTCATACACACATTCTGATTTGAATTCTCAATTTGATTATGACCTACAATAGGGGCATTGACATTCTATTTTGAAACTAAAACATCAACACTATGTTCCACTTTACTTTCAAACACATTATATCATCAATCATTCAAGGCAAAATGACCTCTAGTCAATTTGTACTTCAAATTATTCTCAATATCTCTAGTGGTCATAAAAGCCTAATATAATGTCTATGGTTCTTTATCCCTTAGTAGATAATTCATTTTCTTGTCAAATGCATCAAAATATACAGCTAAACACATTTGATCATTAGGTCTATAACTCTCAGGGATTTCATTTAGAGCTCTTGCAAATCTAATGTTAAATTGAGGGACAAGTTCATCAGTCTGAATATGAATCTTCAAGAACTTGTCATAAGAATCAGATATGCTTACCCGTTCTCCAAATTTCTCCATGAAGGCTAAATGCAACTGACTCCAAGATGGAATGGAATATGCTGGTAGAAAAGAAAACTAGTCTCTAGCATCACCTTTCGAGGTTTGAATGAATAACTTCAAGTGCACGTCCTCATGAGCAATTTCATTGTCACCCATTAAATCACTGAATATCTAAATATGATGACTAGCTGAAACATGATGGTTTCCACTAAACTTAGGTAAACATTTTCTAACATCATTAGGAGTGACATTCAAGAAACCAAGAATACCATTGAAACTTAATGGCATGTATCTCTTGGTAGAAATGGATCTAGGAACTTTACTGATCGGATGCATACTAGGTGAAAGGAAACTTAACATTCTTCAAAAATATGAAACTCATTCACCCATAATAAATTCTGATCTGTAACTTGTAGTAGGCTTACACAACTTTCTACCAAATGAATACTTCAAATACACTTCACAAAATTAAATATAACCAGCTGAAACTCGATCTAATGAAGTGTATAAAACCCTACAACTATTCTCCTCTTCTTAGTGCTGAAACTTCACTTGACAGAGAACACATATCATGACAAGAAAAACTTACTTTCTTTCATGACAAGAAAAATATCATGAAAATGAAATAGCTCAAGTGTTGCTGCATGAAACCACTGATCTGCTGACTGGCCTAGTGTTGATCTCAATTCCTCATACCACTGATCATATCCTTTGTAGAGTCACCATCTCCTTGAGGAGAACAATGCAATCACAATAGTGATTCACATTTATCACTACAAATTATTTATGACAGCAAATCAACAACACTCTAAAACTTATTTGTCAAAAATTCATATACTCTCTTTTTCTATTTAAAATTTGACACAACTTTTAGATATGCCTAGTTCAATTGAAAACTCTTTGAACTCAATTATTCATAACCGATCTACACTAGTTTAGAGATCCTTTAGAGAGAGTCGCCACTCACTTATGTGAGAAAGATTTAAAACATAATTTGCATCATTACAGATTTGAACTGCACCTTTCAACTGATGAAACTTGAAAATCATCAAGCACTTTGAAGAGAGACAAACTTTTGATCACTTTTGACTCTAAAATTGCAATAGTACTTTTGAAAACAATAACTAGATAAATTGACTACAAATAAAACTCAGTAAAAACACAATCTAAACTCAACCTTTAAGTTACTATTGCAAATGGATAAAACTTACTGGGGTGCATGAAACTTCAGTAGAGAGATGGAAAAAATAACACCATACCACTATAGAAAGTTCCTTCTGCAAAGATTCTTGTTCTTTTCTTATTTTTATCTAGTAGAGTCACCATTTTTTTGGTGTTTGAAAATGCTGGAGGGTTTTCAATTATCCTACTGAGAAAGTAACATATCTAGGGGTAGCTAACTCCCATTTTCAACATGCCATTTCTAACAATGGGCCAACTATAAGGCTAGACCCTTCTTCTACTTCAGGCTCTACAAAACCTAGGTGGGTAGACCTCAGATTCAAATGATACCGTACTAGTGCAAAAACATATCCCTGAATCAATTAAGAAAATTTTACCCTTATTTATCCTAATGAATCATGAAATGACATAGATCTATAGTAGCTAAATGCAAATCCATGACATTCATAAGCTGAGTGAGGGCATTTTATTATAGTTCTTCAACATAAAATGTAAAGATCATTTGATTAATAATGTTGAATTCAGCAAAACCTCAAATATGCAGTAGTAAGACCTTAATGATCTTGTAGCTGACCAGTGCCTAATCCATTAGGAAAATCCATGAATCAAATGCATACATACAGATATCTGATACTTATACATATTTTCAGATATTTGATCTATCTATTTAACTTGTAAATAGACATCTGTGCTCAATCTAGACCTCATTCTTACATGATATCCCCATCAGCAAACTTGCAACCCTGTTATTTCCCTAAAGCATTTACATAACTACTTGAGTTACAAGCAATAATGAAATAACATACAACCTTAAGGGATTGCAACTACGATCTAGGCTCTTCGTTCAAAGACCATAAAACATTGAAACTCACTAATAAAGGGAGACAAGAATTAGAATGAAACTAATGAAACTTAGCTATTCTTTTTATTAATTTCCTTGAAACAATACAACCATATGCATGAAATGAAAACATGAAACAACCTAACAGATCTGAACTATCTGTATATTCCTTCCTACTGCTGTTCATACAAGAGAGAAATGTTGAAGAATATGGTGTCATAGTCATGGGAATGCATCAAAAAATGGATCCAAAACCTTGGTATCATGGTAGTGTGCCAATTTTCTCCAAAATACTGGAACCCTTTCAATGGATGAAAGAAAGAAAGATATAGACCAAGATGAATTCCTAGATCCGATTTGAAGATGACATGTGTCCACTTGGAATTCCATCCCTAGTAGTTGCCAAACCTCTTTCATTTCTCTACCCATTTGATCTGATTTTGTTTTCATCATTACTTGTAACTATTCAGGAAATCTCTATGCCCAATGATGGAAACTCTTTTTTGCATCCAAAATATCTAATTTTTCTTATTAAAAACTGGTAAAATTTGAGCTTCTACTAACTTGGAAGTGGTTAAATTCACCTCAAATTTCATTTTTATTATGTTTTACTGACATTCAGGTCATTACCCTATTTAAAATCAAAATTGATCATCAATACCTAAATTCGGTTGCACAATAGGAATATGGAAGAAAACCTCCTGTAGCATGAACTAGCTACTTCTTGTGCAAAAACTAACCTCAAAATCAGAAAGCTCATCTTCTCACGATTTCAGTAATATATAACATTGCTATGTTTGCCTTCCAAAAACCCCTTGAATCTCAGTTTTAAAAAAAGTCCCTCTGGTAGAAAACCTTGGTTTGCACTTTAAATTTTTTCAAAAAAATCAAAATTTCCAAAGTTTATACTTTAGAAAAATACTTCTTTAAATTTAAAAGAAGTGTCTGCACGTCCATATTTTGAAAAAATTAAAAATTATTTTTTATAATTTTCAATTTTCTACCCTAGCCTTCCAATCTGTGGTCAACCCTTCATTTGACCAATGCCATCTAGCACTCTATGATTGGTCAACCCATATCTAGTTAGTGTACACATCACCTCTATGTCACCATCTACTTAGGACCTACTGACACATGTCAGCATCCTGCAATCCTGCATTTTTTAAACTTCGATCACTTTCATTTTGTGGGCATGCACCCACCATCGAATCATGACACATGTCATGATCTGGTTAATCCTCTCAAACTACTCTTTATTTCCTTAAGACCCATCACCATGTTTTAGTCTCCAATTGGTCTGTCCCTATGCATAGATGCCACATCATCATAGGCCTGAGTCCAATGCCGTGTGGCAACATTTTGCAAGTCTAAATTTTTTAACGGTCAAGCAACTCCAGGAAGTGGGCATGCACCAACCATCGATCTTGACATGTGGCACAATCTGGAGGCTCCAACATTTGATCTTTTGCTTGACACCACCTCATTAACAACTGGGACTCACTGCCATGTGGCACAATCTCACATTCCTGCATTAACTAACTTGTGAGCATCTTCTTCTTGCAAAATTGTGCCATTCACCCATCTTTCCATGTGGTGCCATCTTACGCATTAGCCTGCGAATCTACCAAGTTAGCTTATGCATTGGTTCATTCAAAATTAAGTTGTCATTTCCTCAAACTAGCCAGGTTGGGTCTCACACATTCTCACACAAAAGTGTGCCTTGCCTTTACAAAAGCACTTGCTCAAGACATTTTATTTATTGAGCACGAAAAAAGTATATAAATACTAAAAAGGCTCACCACCTACTCAATGTGGGATAATGGTGTTTTGAAAATATTTCTTCCTACACTTTCTTCTTTTACCACTTTACATGAAGGCTATAGCTCCATCAATTCGATGCAGGGTTTCTTACACTTTTAATGCTGGTTGACCTTAATTTGACTACGTGGCTTTTGTGCTTTCAGTGGCTTAGGAGCTCTTTAAGCGGTGTTTCTCTTTATTTTCAAATGCATGTTCTTACTTTAGCAGTGTGGAGCTACTCTTTTCGATATGCTAGTGTCTTCCTATTCCTTGCAACGCCATTCCTTACTACTTTCGCTCTATTTTTACTGCCCTGATTCTTTGAATACGTTGGATATTCTTTTTAACTGGTAGTTTTTCTTTTCTAATGCCTGCTCTGTTGCTATTTGCTTCATGCATGGCATTTTTTCTTTTTATGGCGTGGGTCTACTTTCTTTGTGGACAACTACATTTTTTCATGGTAGTTGCCTCCTTCATTGGCATATTGGTTGGGTAGCCTCCTTTAGTTGCTTTGGGCCTACCCTATTTTGATTGGCATGAGGCCTTTTTTATGATTGGTTTTGTTGCAATATAACTACTCCCCTGTAGACAACTTTAAATCCTTGACCGGGGCTTAGTTTTTAGCTTCTGTGAGTGGGGCTGCCTTGTTATAGGCTTGGAGTTTCTTCTTTTTATCAGTGGCTTGGTCTCATCACATGAGCTCTATTCCCCTTTTTTTATTCCAACTCCCTTGTCTTATTTTGTGGGCAGCCCTTTTGCTTGTGTGGATTGTAGTCTTCTTAGCAAGGACTTTTATTTGATGTGCCCTATTCCATCCTCAAAATTGCATCTTGTGTGTGGATGAATCTGTAGTTTCAGGACTGAGTGCATAGATCACATTGAGGAGAGCCCATGACTATGTACAATAGTAGTATCATTCAAAGCCAATTATTTTCCCATACCTCTTTCATAAACTTCAAACCTCTCCATTTGATGTCTACCTCTTCAAAAATGAACATAAAATGGATTTGTTGAAATGCCAAAACAATCTCCAATTTCATCTTGATCACCATTTCTCCTATCACCCTATCATTCTGATAAGATTAGTCAGACTGAGAAGTGGGTCTGGCCAAAAAAATTTTGTTTTCAAACAACTAAGCTAGAAAATTGATCAACTAAACATCTAATACTGACTGGAATCCAATTCATGCACTCAACTGCTCCTTAAAAACTCAAGTTCCATTAATTTGCAACCTATCAATTCTATGCCAAGAGGTCCATTGACTAGCCTTAAAAACTGACTTGAACAGCTGACCAAGCTCTGAAATTGAACACATTAATTCTTTGTTCCACATAATCCTACCCTATCAAAACTTGTCTCATGATGAATTCAAGATCAGAAGACATTCACTATTGAAGTCATCTTCTCAGAATAACCTACAAGAAAACATGTCAGAAAACAAAAAACTGAGTTCAGAATTGGCTACAAAAACTGGGCAAATGGGCACTTGGGAAGACGAAAAACTAGGGCACTCGTTCTCTATCATGAGGATAGTATGCATATGTGATTTGGGCTCATGATGAATAATAGGACACAAATGACAAGCAATCAAAGTGAGCTACTTGGATTTTGCAAATTGAAATAATGGTAGAAAAGTGATTTTGGCAAATGGAATGGACCTAGAAAAGTGTGCATATGGATTCGTCATGACTTAAAAACTGACACACTTGAAGTATTTTGAAAGGACAACATAGGGGTATAATCCATTTAACTTGAACAGTCACAGATCTCAAGTTATGACATCCCGAACAGGGGTTCTAATCAATCTGCAAATGCTGACACCAATAAAAAGATAGAAATTCCATTTGGAATCACGTTCGAAAATTGATCAAACGGATTTATCATAGGGTGAAACTTGAAACTTAACAAATCTTTGATACCTACAATGCAACACAAAAAAACTTTCAAAATTTGGGTCCACTGGTCAAAAGTTATAACTTGTCAAATAGGGCTTCCCAGAATCATGTTCAAAGTGCAAACATATGAAAACAATGAATGACCAACTCTGAGAGATTCAAAACCTAGTCAAAAAGACTTGAAACAACTTAAAATCTAAAATATAGGTTTTTTGATACAGAAAATAGATATTTCCAAAGTGGTGAATCATGACACAATTCTAGGTGCGAGATATTTAGATGCAAACAAAGCCTCCTGTCGCTATTTGATACTTAGGGTAAAATGCAAATTTGACACTAGCTCAAAATGGGACTTCGCAAAAAGGCTCAGAACATCAAATTAAATTCATGGAATAGGTAGACAAGCTGAATGGAATGTATTAGGAACATTAAACACCTCATGGGGTTCAAAGGTATAGCCAGGTACAATCTCATTTAAAAGCATTTATAGGGCTCAATTTTCTCGAAGGTACTCGAAATTGACCATGCAATTTTTAGTCCCAACAAGTGCCATAAGTAAGAGAGTATGGGGTGGCACTAGTAGGAGCATGTACACTTTTTTGGTAGGCCCAAAGAGCTGGATTTTAGTTGTAGGTGCTACTCTTGACCATAATCATTAACAATCTTTTGGAGAATCTTAACAATGGTCTTATTAGATGCTTTTGCTTGGCCATTGCCCTGTGGATGGTAAATACTAGAATATCCATGGTATATGTTGTACTTCTTACAGAGCTTGTCTACATCTTTATTTTGAAATGAGCTACCATGATTAGTAATAATAGCCAAGGGTATTCCATACTAACATATGATGTAGTTTAGAATAAACCTTGAAATCTGCTTGCCAGTGGTGAAGGTCAAAAGGATAGCCTCAACCCACTTGGTAAAATATTCTATTGCTGTGATAATGAACTTATGACCATCAGAGGATAGAGGATAAAGAGCTCAAATAAGACCAAATGCCCATTGTGAAAAGGGTCATGGAGATATGACTGGCTACAATTCTTGTGCTGATGCATGGATAAGATTGCTATGTATTTGGCATTTATGACATGTTTTGGCAAAATCAGGGGCATCTTGTTTCATGGTTGGCCAATAATATCAAGCTTTGATAAGTTTCTTAGCTAGACTTAGACCATTTAAATGACCTCCACATATACCTTCATGAACCTCATGTAAGGCAATTTTAGCTTCTTGCAAGTCAAGGCATTTGGGAAGGATTTGGTCAAAGGATCTCTCGTAAAGGGTGTCACCAATGATGATGTATTTAGTGGCTTGACAGATAAAGGCCCGATGGTCATTTTTGGATAAGTTGGGTGATAGGATTTGGTCATGTAGGTAATCATAAATGTCTTGATATCAAGGAGAATTGGGACCAATAAGTTTGCACACAAACTTAGATTGACAGAGCTCAAATGTCAGAATCAAAAGTTTCTCCACAAGGAATTCACAATGTTCCACATTTTGAGGCATGTCAATCATAGAAGGAATGGTAGCCATAGCATCAGTGTGCTTTTTGTGTATTCTTGGTAGCTAACAAAAAGAGATAGTAACAAATTTAGACTTAAGGAAGTTTGTCATATGCTTGTAAGGCATTAACTTATCATCTTTGGTTTCATAGTCATCACTGACTTGGTGGATGACCAATTGGGAATCACCAAAGAATTGTAAATGTTGAATGTTACATTGGATAGCTATCTTGAGTCCTATGATTAATGCCTCATATTATACTATGTTTTTTGTACAATGGAATGATATCCTATATGACTTGGGGATTATGTCTCCTTGGGGAGTGATAAACATAATGCCAGCTCCTAAACCATTTTGTGTATGTGATCCATCAAAGTAAAGCTTCCATTCATTAGCTACATCCATGTGAAATATGGCTTCATCTGGAAAGTCTATCAACATGGAATGATCATCATTCATAGGTGCTTCTGCTAACAGATTTGCTATCACTTGTCCTTTGATTGCCTTCTGTCTGCATATTCTATGTCAAATTCACTAAGGATCATGACCCATTTGGCTAGGTGGCCTGTGAGAGTAGCCTTACTTAGGAGAGACTTTAGTGGGTCAATCTTAGAGAAAAACATTGTTTTCTAATGGAGCATGTAATGTATCAGCTTTTGGGTTGCAAAGACAACAACAAGGCAAGCTCATTCAATGGGTGAATAATTTAGTTCATAGCCCACAAGTGTTCTACTAATGTAATATATGGATCACTCTCTTCCTTGTTCATCATTTTGTGCTAAGAGAGATCCTAACACTATATTTGTAGTACATATGTATAGAATGAATGGCTTGCCTAGAATAGGAGCCATTAAAACTAGTGGATGTAAAATATAATCCTTGAGCTGTTGGAAAGATTCTTGGCATCACTTGTTCCATTGGAAGGATACTCCCTCACATAAGAGCTGTTGAAAGGAGTGACACTTGTTTACCAATTGTGCAATGAATCTATGGATAGACTGTAATCTTCATTGTAGTCCTATTAATGTTTTTAGATTTATTGGAGGAGGCATGTCAAGTATTGCTTTCACTTTCTCAGGATCCACTTCAATGCCTTGTTGAGAAATAATGTATCCTAGGAGTTTTCCAGAGACAACCCAAAATACACACTTTGTTGCATTGAGACAGAGCTTATAGCTTTCCATTCTACTGAATATCTAATCTAGGATGCCCAAATGATCTTTTCTTTTATAGGATTTGCAAAGTAAGTCATCAACATAGTCTTCCATTAGGATGTGCATGAAGATGGTAGTCATTGCTCTTTGATATGTTGCCCCAACATTTTAAAGACCAAATGGAATAACATTCCAGGAGTATGTTCCCCAGGGGCATGTAAAAGCTATCTTGTGTTGATCTTTAGGGGCTATTCTTATCTGATTATAGCCAAAAAAACCATCCATCAGTGATAACAGCTCATACATGGCTATCATGTCTACAATGCTATCTATATTTAGTAAAGGAAAATCATCCTTGGGACATGCCTTGTTAAGATCATGGAAGTTAGTGCATATCTAGATGTCCCTATAGTGTTTTCTTACTAGTACTAGATTGGATATCCACTCTGCATAATCAATGGGTTTTATGAAGCTAGCATCCAATAATTTCTTCAATTCAACTCTGACAAGGAGAGCAACTTGAGGATACATTTTTCTCAACTTTTTCTTTACTAGTTTTGCTCATGGCTTTAGTGGTAAGTAATGAAGGACTAGTTCAGGATCTAATCCTAGCATGTCTGCATAAGACTATGTAAAGTTGATCTGCCTCTCTAGAAGGAATCTAACAAATTCATCCTTTTCCTCTGGTGATAAGGAGGCTACAAAGTGTATGACCTTGGGGTTATTAGGAGTTCCTAGATTAATCTCTTTTATCATTTCCACAAGTAATACTAATCTTTCCTTCAATGGGGGTGTGTCCAATCTTCCATCCTTAGGCACCTCAAAGAGGTGTTCACCCTCCAATACATCCTTTATTTTTATTTTTTCATGGTCTAATAGCACCTTTGAATTTTCACCAAGAGACCTACTTGTGTGTTTTTTTTTTTTCCCTCAATTTTGTGACTAGAAGATGGAGTTAACTCCCTAAAATATGCCATGAAATTTAGATCAATGGAAAATCTAGACTTACGATCACCTTGTGGTAAATTTTCACGAAGCTGAAAGAATTTTGCAATTGCATCATCATTTTCAAACTAGTTGATGAGTCTAAAAAATGCCTTTATTTTGTAATGTTTAAGATACTTTGTGATACTCCATTTATCCTTGTTTTAACACTTATATGCCTGTGTTTGATAAACCTTTGATGATTTATGAGGTAGAGAAACTATGTCATCTTTTGCCTAAATTATATCTAATATTTAGTATTTCATATAAATATCCAAATGTGCGTTCTTATGCTTGAATTTAGTTTGATGGATGTTTATGTGCAAATATGTCTTATATCATAACTAACCTGATGATAAGGATTAAAGGATGAGCGGAGGAATCCAAAAGTTGGTTGCCGACAACATTCAAGGAGAAATGAGGGAACAACCATGAAAAGGAAGTTATAACCACTCAAGGAAACATGGCAATGAATAAGGAGGAGATTTTATGAGCCATTGCCTTCTCTGAATTTACGTTGTAACAAGCAGATGCTGAGGCTTCATTGCTCCCTCCTCAATTCTGTTATCCTTCCTTTTCGCTTTTAGTTGTTCTCCTATATTCTCTCCTGCAGACTTAACTTTTCTATTATGTAATAAAGAGTAGATTCCCTATATATGTCGGGATTGAATCTTGTGTGTGAAGTTTTTGTTTTTGATAAGTTTTATCAAGTAAGAGAGAACACTAATTCATAGTTTGTTGTAGTTGTGTCTTACAATTCTAAATCATGTAATGACTGATTAATGAAATGAATTAGTTCTCTTTAGCTTCTATCCTGCATTGGTAGATTATAGAAGCCAACCAAGGGGGCCCACTTTGAAGATGGATTAGATTAGGGTATAATAGATTCATTTTACTAGCATTAGCAATATTTTAAGTAAGACGTAGCTAGTTAATTCCTTCCTATAGCATCACACTTCATGAACATTCCTGTAGCATCTGTGAGAATAGTCTAGTGGATGAGTCAAGATGGAATCTCTGTTATCTTGTCATTATGTTTTCAACATTCATAGATTCAGTATTTTCCTTTCCACAGCAGTAGTGTAGTTTCCTTCCTTTGCATTTTTACTTTCCTATAGCACAAGCATAATGACTCATCAAGGTACCTAATGCACATACTGTGCTGACCATTTCAAGTATACGTCCTTGGGTTGAAAATCTAAATGAACCTCATGGTAGGAGAAAAGTAGTCCTTAGCTTAAATAGATCATTCCTAAGCTAGGCCTAGTCCATGACTATGGAACACTTATTGTGAGGCGGTTCATTTTTGGTGCCGTTTCCAGGGATGGTGTCGAGCTAGGAGCATTTTTGAGTCATAGTTTTTAGATTAAGTTCTTTTTACCAGTGTGAAAATTTTAGTTGCATGCATCGAAGAGGAAGATGACGAGATGAATATGGAAAATTTCTTCCACAAGGATATGTTAATTTGAATGAAGAAGTTGAAGAAGAAGTTGAGTTGTCCTTTGAAGACACAAGTCCTATTTTCCCCACAATATCATCATCAAGAGCTGAATCCCTAGATATATCTAGTCTTCAACCTTTCATTGAAATATTGACCAATCTTCTTGATAACACTACCTTGAATCCACCAGTTGTTAATCATCTAGTGCCTAACATTCCATTTCAGTAGCAACCTCATAATCCAGTCCCACCAATCATGGCACAACCCACTTTTCCATTTCCACTTCCAAGTCTCATAACCAATGCCAATCTCAAGAATATACCTCCCATTGCTCTTCCAAAGTTCTATGGCCTTGCAACTGAAGACCCTAATACCTTCTTGTTTGAGTTTGGCATCCTTTTTCATAATTTTGATTACAACACTGATGCCCATAAGCTTAAATTATTTCCAGCCACATTAAAGAATCAGCTTTACGATGGTTCATAGGCTTAGGAGCCAATGCAGCTGCGAATTGGGATGAAATGCAAGCCTTGTTTTTTGAAAAATATAAAGAATCTGGCACAAGACGAGATGATATCTTTAGGATATCACAGAAGGAGGAAGAGATAATAGAAGACTATGTTTCTCAATTTTTATATACACTACAAAAGAATCCTCAACACACATTGTCTGAAGATTCCCAAAAACTAGTCTTTCTAAGAGGAGTGAATGAAGACTGTTTGGAAGCATTGGACCTGATGACTGGTGGAGATGTATACCAAGCTCAATGGGATGACCTCAAAAATATATGTTAGAACTACTCAAGGTCAACCATGAAGAAAGGTTGAGGACCCCGTTCTATGGTTACAAAAGGAATTAGTCAAGACATTTCAAAACTTGAAATATCCAATTTGTTGTCAGATTTCAAACAAGACATCATTAATGATGTCGCTACATAGTTGGATACAATGACTGCAAAGAAGAAGCAAGCAGAGGCTGAGTTACAACTAGCTGAGTACTGTCCTCATTGCCAGAAGCAAAAGAAGGATTGCAACTATAAATTGGTTGCAAGCATGGAGAACCAACATCTTCCAACTAGATATGTAAATATAGATGGGGATGATGAACAAGTATTCTTTGTTACTCAACGCTGACCATGGGCTCAACGTCAAGGTATTCCTCAAGACCCCTTGCAAAATTCAAATTCATATGGTAATCAATGGCAAAAATTTAATACCCAAGGTCCTCCACAAAACCAACCCAATTGGAATAATGCTGGGCAAAATAACCCACAACAGTCTCAATGGTCTCAAAATTCCCAACAACCTTGGCCTAACCAGCAGAGTAACCAATGGCCCTAGAACCAGTAGAACTAATGGCAACCACCCCAAGGGAATTGACAATCTCCAAACCAATGGAAGGGATCTCAAAAATGGCCTAACCAAAATACTGGTGCTCCACAATTACCCCCTCCAGCTCAACAACCTGCTTTCATGCCACCACCTGCAAATAGTGGACCTCAAAAGCAAACACAGCTACCTGCACAACCTCAGCCAAATCCAAATAGCCAACCACAGCAGCCCATGTATAGTGCTGATACCCAGCAGTACCATGCTTATGCCCTAGATGTCACAGATATACATTTGAGATCTGGAATGACCTTACCAGCACCAAAGCCACCTCTTATAACTGAAGTATCAGACTCTCTTGCAGCATTAGAACCTTTGGTTGATGAACCTGTTGACCCAACTAATGTTACCATACCAATACCAGTTCAACTAGTAGTAGAGCCTCCTTTTCCAAACCAACTAATACAAAAGAAACCTGAACAAAGCAAGGATCATTTTCCTTTACCCATAGGATATACATTAATGAAGGTTTTCTACCACTTCATCAACCTCAGAGAAGGATAAATCCAAGCCTCAGAGAAATAGTCAAAACATAATTGCAAAAACTGCATGATGTTGGCTTTATCTATCCTATATCTGATAGTAAATGGGTATCACCACTGGTTATATTACCTAAGAAAGGAGGAAAATGGAGAATTTGTGTAGATTATAGGGATTTGAATAAGGCTACTAAAAAGGATCATTTTCCTTTACCCTTCATAGATCAAGTTTTGGATACACTAGTTGAAAAGAAGTACTTCTCCTTTTTAGATGGATATAGTGGCTATAATCAAATCAGTATTGCTCCTAAAGACCAAGGCAAAACTACATTTACCTATCCATGGGGTACTTTTGCATACTCTGTTTTACCATTTGGTCTTTGTAATGCTCTTGCAATGTTTCAACAGGCTATAATTATTATTTTTGCTGATATATCACATGATTGTATGGAAATCTATATGGATGACTTTACAACATTTTGAGTTACTTTTAAAGAAGCAAGGATAAATCTTGAAAAAGTTTTGGTAAGATGTCAAGAACATAATTTGGCACTAAATAGTGAAAACTGTTTCATGCTCATGCAAGAGGGTGTGGTACTTGGTCATTTCATATCTACTATAGGTATACAAGTAGACCCAACTAAAATTAAGGTAATTCAAACATTACCCATACCCACTAAATTAAAAGATATCAGATCTTTGCTGGGACATGCTGGATATTACAGGCATTTTATAAAAGACTTTAGTAAAATAGCTAGTCCCTTGTACAAGTTGCTCACCAAAGAAGCTGAATTCAATTGGACACCTGAGTGTGATAAAGCTTTCCTACAGGTTAAGCAACTTTTGACCACAGCCCCAATTTTACAAGGCCCTGATTGGAACCTACCTTTTCACATATATACAGATGCTTCTGATTATGCCATAGGTGTAGTCTTAGCACAGAAACACTCAAATCTTGAAAATGCCATTTATTATATCAGTAAGAGTCTTCATGGCCCAGAATTGAATTACACAGTGACTGAAAAAGAATTGTTAGCAGTAGTCTATGCTCTAAATAAATTTTGGCATTACAACACAGGTTATCCTATCTATGTTCATACTGATCATCTAGCAATAAAATATCTCATGAACAAACCTACTATAACTAGTAGGTTAGCAAGATGGTTACTATTGCTACAAGAATTTGACATAACCATAGTGGATAAGCTTGGAAAAACAAATGTCGTAGCTAATTATTTGTCAAGAATCAATCATCATGATACTGATACTACTCTAGTAGATGATGCATTTCCAGATGAATATTTGTTTCATATTGCTGTTAAAGTTCCATGGTATGTAGATATTGCTAACTACATTGCAGCTAATAAGACACCAGCACATTTTTCTTATAAGGAGAGAAAGCTTCTCATATAGAAAAGCTTCCATTTCTCATGGATAGACATTTTTCTGTTCTATACTGGACCTGATCAAGTTATGCGCAGATGTGTAAGAGAAGATGAGACATATGACATTTTGCATGCATGTCATAATGAGCCCTACGAAGGACATTTTGCAGCCAAAAGAAAAACTTTCAAAATCTTAGCCACTGGTTACTATTGGCCTACCCTTCATAAAGATGTAATCAATTATACAAGGAAGTGTGACCAATGCCAAAGAATGGGTCGCCCAACCAAAATAGATGAAATGCCTCTAAATCCTCAAGTGGTGTTAACACCATTTGATAAATGGGGAATGGACTTCATCGGTCCTATTGATCCTCCATCCAATGGGAAGTCTTATATTCTAGTTTGTATTGACTACCTAACCAAATGGGTTGAGGTTAAGGCTATGAAGCATGACCGTGATGAAAAAGTTGCTGAATTCCTGTATGAAGAGATTTTTACACGCTATGGAGTTCCTAAAGAATTGGTTACTAATCAAGGCACACAGTTTACTTCCAACCTAATTTTAGAGTTGATGAAATAGTATAACATTAGGCATTGCAGATCCAGTCCTTATCATCCACAAGCCAATGGAAAAGCATAAGTTACCAACCGTGAGCTAGAAAATATTCTAACTAAAACAATCCATTTGCATTGTCGAGATTGGACCAGCCGGTTACAAGAAGCTGTTTGGGCTTATAGAATAACTTGGAAAACCACTACTAGATTCACACCATTTGAGCTTTTGTATGGGAAAGTGGCAATGCTTCCAATTGAATTTGAACACAAGACTTTAAGAACAGCTTTGACCTTAGATATTGATCTTCTTGCAGCACAAAGAGAACGCCTCCTGCATCTTAATTCTTTGGATGAAATGTGCAAAACCGCGTTAGAACACACTAAATTGGTGCAAAAATAGAGAAAAAACTGGCATGATTCTCATATCCTCAACAAACAGTTCAAAGCTGGTGATTGGGCATTATTGTATGATTCCCTCTTTAAGGATATGCCAGGGAATCTGCAAACGCGATGGTTAGGACCATATCAAATCATCCATGTCTTTGACAATGGAACAGTTCAACTAACCACAATTGATGATGTGCCTTTCAAAATGTTGATCAATGGTCATCGACTTAAGCTTTAGAAAAAACCTCAAACAAAAGTCGAATTCATGCAACAATTTGAACAACTAGATCCAACAACAACTCAAGTATCTCTTCCTGCAGCAGAAGGTGAAAACCTTCAGCCTGCTCCTCTTCAACATTAACTATAATTTGCATGTCCATAATAATAACTTTATGTTCACATAAAGTCCATTTTATTTTCATGATATTTCTTTCCATTCATATCTTTATCTTCCATCCACCCACCCCACTCCATTTCTTAATTTTCCATCCATTCACTTTCTACATAATTAAGTTTTTGTGTTTTTAATCAAATCTGCACATGCTGATGGATGCTGCCATTTACATTATTTTTGCCACCTTTTTTTGGAGCATGTAACAATCCACTTGGTAGGTATAAACATTTTCAAACTATTATTCATTTATAAGTTTGTAAATTTTGTTAATTATATATAATACTGCATAGTCTCTATAATTACGACGTATTCCAGTCCCTCACCCATACTAGTCTGACAAGTGAGGACACTTGTTGTAAAATTAGTAGGGGGTAGGGGAGTTTCATACTATCCAATGACATGCCTGATTAACTATGATGATTTTCTAAAATCTTTGCATTACCCCTTATTAATGAGAACTTTTTTCCATAAGTATGCCATGTCAAGTGTTGTACTCCCACTTTCTGAATAATTTTTTTTTCCTTGTTCGTGCCAAATTTTTCGTACTAAGCCATGATGTGACCCATTTTTAAAATTTTGGCATTTGAACCATGTTTTCGGATGATTTCCATACAAATTTATGATTTATTTTTACCTAAAGTTTAATTATGGCACATAACAATTGGTTATGGAAATTAATGTTTCCAAAAAGAAGTGGTGAAGCGTCTGAGAAATAACATAGAGTCTTGAAGTTTGCATTTAGAAAGGGAGAGAGAACCAAAGTAGAAGAAGAAGTATCAAGAAATGGGAGGAGGTTTGCAGAGAAGAGAGCTGGTTGAGCACATTTTGTTGCTCTCTGACGTAGAAGTAGTAAGAAGATTCAATGCATGCGGGTGGTTAGGTTATTGTTTGAATTTAACAGCATATGATGAAGAAGCATCTGTAGAATTCACTAAGACATTTGATGAAGGTGAAGCTTCTGTGTGGGGTTTGACAGTAATTGCAACAGAAGAATGAATTGCAGAAGTAATAGGGTTACCTTCTGTTGGAGAGCATTATCTGAGCTCGCATGACGCTAGGTCAGCAAGGGCCCAGTTCACTACCCCACATGACCCTCAATTGGATGTTACAAAGCAGGGGTGCAAGAGATTGTCTTTGCCGCCTCCATACCCTGAGCTAGCAATGCATGTCATTAGGTATTTTACTTGTGAAGGCAGATTTTCTCACTTACATGCACACTATTTTAAGTTGCTTAGTTGTATAAGGCACAATATTGCTGTGAATCTTCCAAATTTTTTGTATAATATGCTCCGTATTAGTGTGGAAGAGACTAAAAAATGAAAAGATAATTCTGTCACTCACCATGCCTTGATTAAGTTGTTAATCGAAAGGTCTCTTAGGGATGTATCCCCTTTGACATGGGGATGACTTTGTGAAATTTAAAACCCTACAACCCCAAGTTGACCTTAGTGAACGACATTGTGAGGAAAACATAGTTCCCAGTAGTGAGCCTACAGAATAAAATATTGTGGGAGCTGAAATAGAAAACACACAAGAGATTGAACCCGAATTTGCTTCCATTCAAGAGAATGTGCCTCCACCTAAACAGGACATCCCTAAACCCACTACTAGTAAAGCTAAAAGGAAATAGAAGTCACCAAAAGAAATCACTGCTCAACAAAAACCTAGTCCTACAATTAAGCAACAGAAGAAAACAAAGAAGGTTCCTGCAGCAACTAATCCTACAGCAGTGACACTGAAACAGAAAAGTAGGCAAAATACAGTAGTACAAGAAGAGACTCCTTTGTGGAGAAGCCTTAGAATGAGAGGGCATATTTTTAAAGATCCTATATTGTCTAAAGCACCTGCTCTAGAGTCTCCTGTGTAGATAATTTCTGACCATTCTCCCCTTCACACTGAGATGACAGAAGCTTCTGGTAATCCTCCTACAGCACGTGAGAAAGAAATTAACAAAACCTTAATGGATTTACCAGGTGTTTCAAGCCATGAGAATGAAGTAGTTCCTAAATTCCATGATTTGAATACTGCCTTAGTCCCATATAAGTCAACATGGATCAATAGTTTGGCAGAACATCTATGGCAAGAACAGAAAAAGAAAAAGGATTATGAAGAGGATAATAGTGCTGTCACCTTGCAAAAACTCCTTTTCCAATTATATGGACAACATTTATTTGCTGAAGCACTATGGAAAGAGGAGAAGAAAAGAATGAGCAAGATCATAACATCACAAAATGAGGAGATTGAAGAATTGAAAGAACAACTAGAAAGATAGAAACAACGCATGGAACATGCACTTAAATTAGCTGATCAAGCTCTTGCTTGTAGACCACCTCCTCGAGTATATGCTTTTTGTTTGAAAGAACAATATTTTTTGCTTCAGTTGATGTTAACCCTCAGAAATGTAAATGCAAAATTCAAAATCGCACAAGAATTTTATGGGTTGTATCAAACCTTACCACCATGGCAGCAAAATCTATTGTGTGAGTTGTATATTCATAATTTTGTCATTCCTACAGAAGCTGAGTGGAATCCTTTGCTCTATATAGGAGATGTGCATTTGAAAGCTTTTATGTCATGGATGTCTAATGAGGTGAATTATGAAAAACAACTAGTTAATTACAGAGATGAGGAGAGAAAAAACCTTTACCCTTGAGGGCAGAAAGTAAACAACCAGAAGAAATGCTTCGAGACTGGTTTACATTAACCTATGGGAAGAGTAATCTAGAAGTTAGAAAGAATGTATTTACTGCTAGAGCCAAAGTGTATGCTGAATATGAAAACTTGCCCTACTTTGCATTCTAGAGAGCTATGACCAGAGTAAGAAGTAGATGGGCACGGTTACCTGATTCTCTCAAGAAATCAGAGCCGCACAATCCTATTAGTTTGGAAGTAGCACTATATAGAGTTCCAAAATATGTAGAACTGGGAAAGTAACTAAGGCTAGAGCTATGGTGTCCTTTGACCATGCAACCTCCAATGCTTTTATGGCCCCTATATGATATTGATGCTGACAAACTTGATAAGTTGCAAGAAGACCATAGGAAAGAAGTATGGGAAAGGACTAGAGGATTCTATTACACCTTCAAGAGCAGTAGAAAGGGAAAGACAGAAGTTGGGGAGCTCAGATCTTTGACAAAGAAGTGTAATGCTTGAGGACAAGCATTAATTTAGTAGGGGGTAGATGATGAGTCTAAAAAATGCCTTTATTTTGTTATGTTTAAGATACTTTGTGATACTCTATTTATCCTTGTTTTAACACTTATAAGCCTATGTTTGATAAACCTTTGATGATTTATGGGGTAGAAAAACTATGTCATCTTTTTCCTAAATTATATGTAATATGCAGTATTTCATATAAATATCCAAATGTGCATTCTTATACTTGAATTTAGTTTGATGGATGTTTATTTACAAATATATCTTATATCATAACTAACCTAATGATAAGGATTAAAGGATGAGCGGAGGAATCTAGAAGTTGGTTGCCGACAACATTCAAGGAGAAACAAGCATCAAGGAAAAACCACAAAAAGGAAGTTATAACCACTCCAGGAAACATGGCAGTGAATAAGGAGGAGCTTTTACGAGCCATTGCCTTCTCTGCATTTACATTGTAATAAGTGGATGCTGAGACTTCATTGATCCCTCCTTAATTCCATTATCCTTCCTTTCTACTTTCAGTTGTTCTCCTATATTCTCTCCTACAAAAAGAGGAGATTCCCTATATATGTCGAGATCGACTCCTATGTGTGAAGTTTTCATTTTTGATAATTTTTATCAAGTAAGAGAGAACACTGATTCACAGTTTGTTGTAGTTGTGTTTTACAAATCTGAATCATGTAATGACTCATTAATGAAATGGATTAGTTCTCTTTAGCTTCTATCCTGCATTGGTAGATTAGAGAAGCCAACCAAAGGGGCCCACTTGGAAGGTGGATTAGATTAGGATAGAATAGATTCATTTTACTAGCATTAGCAATATTTTAAGTAAGACGTAGCTAGTTAATTCCTTCCTTTAGCATCACACTTCATGAATGTTCTTGCAGCATCTGCGAGAACAGTCTAGTGGATGAGTCAAGATGGAATCTCTGTTATCTTGTCATTGTGTTTTCAACATTCATAGATTCAGTATTTTCCTTTCCATAGTAGTAGTGTAGTTTCCTTCCTTTGCATTTTTACTTTCCTGTAGCACAAGCATAATGACTCATAAAGGTACCTAGTGCACATACTATGCCGACCATTTCAAGTATATGTCCTTGGGTTAACAATCTAAATGCACCTCATGGTAGGGGAAAAGTAGTCCTTAGCTTGAATAGATTATTCCTAAGCCAGGCCTAGCGCATGACTATGGAACACTTATTGTGAGGAGGTTCACTAGTCAAACATTGATGGTCCTTGTTGGTTCGAATCAATAAGTTTATGGAAAACTAGGGAAATGCCATCATCGGTGTTGAATAAGCTTTGGTTAAAGGCATATATATGGATATCTACTTCAGTGATATCATTGGGATCATGTTCAAATGTAGAAGGGCTTGGATCCCAAAATGTTTTGATCCAAGGTGAAGAACTAGTTTGTGTGATAGGTGGATTTACATATTTATCTTCTATAGGTAGGCTATTTAGGTTAACAAACATATGATCAAGACTGAGGGAGGTATCAAGAACATCAATGTTGGATACAGATTGGGTGGGTTCAAGTTGGGTGTTCTCAGATGCCTTGTTATTATTTGAAGCATTCACATCCTTAGATGAGGATGACTCAGTATTAGGAAGGCCCAAAAAAATTGGTTTGAATCCAAATGCCAAGCTTCAAGGTCATCCTAATGTAGCAATGGGTTAAACAATGCCTTTCTTTTGAAGTCCTAGGCCACTACATCCATCATATCCCTTTTTCTACATGATGGTGAATCAAGGTCCATACTTGTTGGGGGATATAGGAGTAAGTTCTTGTTCTACTTTAGCCTTTTCAATCCATGTAGAGGTATTTTCATAGACATGTTCTTCATGTAGTCCTCCTCCACTAGTGAAAGCCACAGAAGGTTTCTTTTGAAATGCAAACTTAGGCTTGTTCTATATAAGCTAAGGTTTACCATATGACTAGGGGGATAAAGAAAGTTTTCCAATGTGAATGGCATGTGACATGGAGTACTCACTGTAACCTTGGTCTTGGATTTTAAGTTTTCCTTTGAATGCGGGTGTGAGTGTGGAAGGATCAACATACTTGGAGGACTCAAGTAGATTTGTTGCATGGTTTGTTTGGACCTAGTATGAAGTGGCTCATCTAAGATTGGCACAAAATTGGAAGGGATCTAGATCACCAAGAATGGTGACCTCTATATTATTATAAGAGAATTTCAAGAATTGGTGGTATGTAGAAGGCACTGCTTTCATAGCATGGATCCATGGGTGGCCTAGTATCATGTTATAGTTCATTTCTATATCTAGGACCTAAAATAAAGTGTTCTCAATAGCTAGACCAACTCTAATAGGTAAGATGATGACCCCTATAGAGAAGCATTCACCATCATCATAGGATTTTATTGTGATCCTTCAAGATGGATTCACATCATTTTCAGAATAACCCAAACTTTTGTCCACTTTAAGTGTATAGATATTTAGTCCTGCTTCTCCGTCTATCAATATATGTCTAACTTTAACATTGTGGACAAAGACTTCAAGGTGAAGGGGATCATTGTGGTTGGGTTTATCTTTAGGAATATCCCAAGGGGAAAAGGTGACATGTTGTGATGCAGATAGGGGTAGGTTCCCCACCATGGCTTGAAACTGGGAAAAATCAATGTTATCTAGGACTACTGACTCTTTAAGGGCTTGACCCAAGATCTTTTGATGTTGGGGAGATGCACATAGTAGGTCCAAGATGGATATTTTCATAGGGGTCTTTCCAAGCTATTAAAAAATGCTATAATTAGATGAAGTAGGAGCAACATATCTATTAGAGGGTGTAGGTCTAGTAGAAGTAGTAGGTCTAGATGGGGCTCCAGGTAGAGTGGTCTTGGTATGACATGTAGTGACAACACATCAAGGGTCTTCATCTTTTAAGGTGAATGTGGATATGCAAGAATCTGACTCATTGAAACAATTAATGGTGTAGTAATATCCAGTGTGTATGTAATTCACATTACCTTGTGAGTTTGAGTTTCAACTAGAGGGTTTCTCTTTGTCGTGATTACCCAAACAATCTTTGAAGATAGTGTGATTAGAGTTGGATGCTAGTAGTGATCGATAAAATATGATTATACCATCATCAATGAGGTCTTGTATTGCATTCTTTAGTTAGAAATATGACAAGGTCTTATGTCCTCCGATGTAGTGGTAATCATAGAATTTTTTGTCATCCCACCAATCTGCTTTAGTTAATGGTTTGTCTTTGATTGGGGGTAACTATAGGAAGTTATCATTGAGTAACTATTGTAGTGCTATCTCAAGAGGTATCACCAATGGTGTGAATTTCCTATCCTTGGTTCTAGGGTGTCTTTGGGGTTTGTCCTACATGGAAGTCTCAGTTTTCTATTGTGGGGTTGATGTTTGATTAGGAGTTTGTAAACTTGTAGGGTTTTCACCTTACAAAGTTAGTTGAGGTTGTGTTGTGCTACTTGTGCAAGCATCCACAATGCGATCATTGGTTACATTCTTTTTTTTGTTTGTTGGTATTTGTGTTTCCCTTGTTTATCTTGAGGATTCCCTTATGGATAAGAGCATCTTCAATACTAGCCCCTTTTTTCATCTATTTAGAAATGGTGCTTGGACTCTTGATTTTGATTTCATACATTAAGTATGGGACTAAGTTTTGAATGCATGAGTTAACTTGTTCTTCAGGAATGTCTAGTGAGCATTGACTAACTAAGTTTCTCCAACAGAGTAAGAATGTGATAAATGGTTCTCCCATCTTTTGTTTAGTTGAGCACAAATGAGAAAGCATCACCTCATTTGTAATGTTAAAGGAAAAGTGGGAGATGAACTTGTCTTCTAGCTCTAGCCAAGATTTGATAGTACTAGGAAGTTTGGAGTACCATTCAAGTGTAGGCCCACCTAGAGAATGAGGGAACAATCTCATGAGGTAAGTGGGCTCTTCACTGAGTTCGGTACAAGAGGCACATAATTCTTAAATGTTATCAATAGGGTTTTCTTTTCCTTGGTATTTTTCAAACCTTGGAGCCTCAAAGTGTTTTGGGAATGAAGGCATATACAAATTTTTTTCAAATGGATTAGAACATAGGTCCCTTTCTGTATATAGAGTCTATTTCTTTTGGACTCCCAATGTCTTGACTTGTTTGGAAAGTTGTTTGAATTATTGCAATAGCTCTTCATTAGGGTTTTTAATGATAGATTTCCCTTTAGGTCTTTTGTACCTATGAGTAGATCATTTGCTATGTCAGGAGCTATGTCTACTTGGTTTTGACATTTCTATATTTGATGAGTCTAGTGATGTGTCACTAGGTGGTGGAGGTATGTTAATACCTCGAAGGAAAAAGGGTCCCTATTGTGATACATGTTGGGGTACTTCTTGTGGTATTTGATGGGGTATTTTTTGTAGTATTGACTACGATTGATGTACCATGTGTTTTTTTTATGCCATTTGTTGTGGTTGTTGTTGGGATACCTCTATTGGTTGTATGTGAGACCATGTATGTGATTTTTGTTGTAGAGGTATCTGTTGAGGTTGTTGTGGCACATGTTGTTGTTGTAATAAATATTGTTGGTATGCAATTTTTTTCTCAATACATATTTGGTATTCCAACTATTTTTTGAGTTTCTCTTGTTTTTTAGCAAACATGGCTTGTTGTTAATGGATTTGTTGTTGATATATTGCATGGAAGTCAAGTGGGTTTACGTTGGATTGTGTATTAGGGATGTTGGATCCTTGCACCACTTGAGGTTGTTGTTGTTGTATTTGATGTTGCTATTGATATGTTGAATGTGTATTGGAAACATTAACTCCTTGGACTATTGTAGGTTGATGTTGTTGGGGTAGTTGGTTATGTCCTTGAGAAGTGATCACCATGTTGGTATTGTTGCTTTGGCACCTTTGTGTGTTAGAGGTTTCTCCTTGGGACACCATATTGACTTGACCATGAGGTGCATTCCTTTTGGGAATAGGTGTAATGTCAATAAGACTTTTCCTTTGTGTATCAATAGGGATTATTGTAGTTGATGTTTCACATGGTGTACTTATGGGAGGCTCCATAACATTTTAGAGTACAAGTCCTTTTAGGAATGTCTTGTTGTTTATACCATGTGATTGAGATCAAATCTTAATGTTCTTTTGGGATACTTTGGAAGAGTCTTGTTTCCCTTCATTGGTTGTGGTTTTTCAAACAAGGGATTAATGTTGATGTGTTCAAATGTGCTTTGGAAAATTTTGATGGTTGATTCTTGATGGGACCTTATAGGTGCCATTATTGTGTTTGTAAACTGCAAAGGTTGTTTTCCCTTGTCTAAGTCCAAATTAATCATGGGTTGTACATTTTCAATGGTTGTTTTGGTTTGATGTTTGGACTTAGGTTCCTCCAAATGTGGATTAAACTTGACAATTTCTTAGGCTGCCAAAAGTTTGAAGTTCTTGCAAATTTTTTTGTCTTGACATTCCCTTGCCATTTCTTCATTAATGATGCCATAGTCAGTGTCAGAGTCATCATTTAGGTGTACAATACCTTGTTGTGTGTTTGAAGTATTATAGTTGAAGGTACTTGTATTGGGTTTGTTGAATTCAAAGGAGTCTTTTTGTTCATCCTCAGGTGTGGTTGTTACACTTCCACCTCTGGGTGCTATCGGTACAAATATAGGTTCAAAGTCAAGACTCCATCAAACCATCCTATGTGTAGGGTAAGTGCTTGAAGGAAACCTCAAGATAGGTGCATTGTTTAGGGTTTGTTGCATTATCTCTTGATTATGGTGATCTTGAGGATACATGTTTAAGGGGTCCACAAGTAAAGGTTGTGATGCCTCAATTTGGTCTTCATCAAAGGTTTTGTTGGGTTTTCTTGCTCTTCTTTTGTCTTGGATGAAGTTTTGGTTGTGTTGATTCCTTAGAAAAATTTTTTTGATAAAGTTCTTTAGGTCACTAATATAATTGTGTCCTAGTGAGTGCTAGCATGATACCTAAGGATACAGATGAAGTGGAGGAAAACCTAAATGGACTTTCTACCTCCCAAGTGCACACCTAAACTACCAACTATGCTTAGATAGTACCAAGTGCACCCTTGGTGAACTTGGGGCCTTGAAGATATTTAGTTGATAAGTAGGAAGTATGCAATGGGTAAACATAGGTGTTAGGGTGCCTAAAATGCAAAATGTCAATGATTTGAGTGTTTTAGAGTGTTGTGCAAGGTTTAGGGATACAATGCAAGGTGTGGATGTGCAGATTAGGGTTATAGAACCTAGAATGAAGTCCCTATTTCCAAGTGTTCTCTAAAACTTCCAAGTGCACTCTAAAACTACCAACTATGCACCTAAAATGTGCAGTTGGTAAAATAGGGGTACGGTTAGTAAAATAGGGAAAACTTGATAATCAGGATGTGGGTATGCAAGATATGAGTGTTTTTTGGATTTTTATCATTTAAGGATGTTATGCAACCTAAGAAAATTCCAAATGA
The DNA here is from genome assembly GCA_028749045.1 of Cupressus sempervirens. NCBI lineage: Eukaryota > Viridiplantae > Streptophyta > Pinopsida > Cupressales > Cupressaceae > Cupressus > Cupressus sempervirens. The sequence continues at coordinate 645,560,694 of CM053783.1, read as the reverse complement.
AGTGGGGTTTTGACATGCAAGATGAAAATTTTCTAGGGAAACTATGCAAATGCAAATGTAAAGTGACGTTTTGAAAGTTTGACTAGAGGAGATGAAAATGACAATATAGTATGAAAAATGAAGGTTAGGGTTGGGTTTTGGACTTGGTAATGATGCTATAGGTTGATGTATGGAAGGTGGACTATGAAAGGGATGGTGTTCTAGGGTTGATAATGAAATTTGGCATATGAAAAATGAGAATAAGTGATCAAGAAGACAATTTGGTTGATAGAGAAGTTGTAGGGTTTGATAGTGGAAATGATGTTAAGGTTTTGAACAATGCAATATGAGGGGGATATAACACTAGGGTAAGTCAAAATGATGTTTAGGTATACTAGGATTATGATGATAATAATGATAAAGGTATATGAAAGATTTTAAATTTAGGTGAAATCTTTAGGAAATATTTTGTCTAGGAGTTTAACCTTGTGATAATGAACTTTGGATCTTGACCAAAAAAGTGATAAAAGATGACAATGTCAAATATATCAAGTAATAGATAGAGTTTTACCAAATAAAATAATAAGAAAAGATAAAGAGACTATTCAAGATCCATCATCCATCAACACTAGGGGATAATCTAAGACTCGTACTTTGTTCAGATTTTTGACTAAATTCAAAGGTTTTGGGGTACAAAATGATGTTTAGGTGACCTAAAATTCTTGTTATTCTGATTGGATATGCAATATGGACATATCTTAGGATGAAAAATGAGATTTTAGGTGCCAAATGTGGTTTTGAGTCATGTTTAGAATGAGGACCTTTAGAGGCTCCTAAATGTAGTTTTGGGATCCTAAAATGCAGTTTTAGGGCCTAAAATAGTCATACAAGTGCCCAATTGCACCCTGATAGCACCAATTACAATCCAAAAATACCAAATACACCTATGGTGTAGTTGGGGATAGTGTGGGTGCAATTGGTAGTTTCATGGCACAATTGGGAAGCTGGGTTGAATGTTTGTTGAATCTGAGCAAGGTGGTTGTCAAGTTGCTATGCTAGGAAGCTAGGATGCAAGGGTTGATGTTAGGACAGATTAGGAGATGTATAATGGAGGCTATGACCTAAGGAATAATGTCCTAAGTGAAGATAATGAAGGTTAGGAGATGAAAATGCAAATTAGGGCATGTTGATATAGGGAGGCCTATCTAGGCACCAAAGGACATTGTTAAAACCTCAAAATGTTGTCTAGAAGCCCAAACTAGGTTCTCAGACTACCAAGTGTGCTTAGATAGTACCAACTACACCTATGGTGTAGTTGGGTCTATTTTGGGTGTAGTTGGCAGTTTCAGAGCGCAGTTGGGAAGCTGGATTGAAACTAAAGCAATTTTAGGTCCTATGGTTTCCAAATTGATGTCACAATGAGCCAGGTAGTAGGGGACAATGTTAGGACTAGAATGAAGGTTCAAAATGATTTTTAGGACACATATAATGATGTTCAAAGTGTGCAAGAAGAAGTTTTGGTATGCAAAGATGCAAGATGGGAGATGCAAAGTTCATATTTTGAGGTTGAAATAATAAAAACAGAGGAAAACTAAATCCTAATAGATGCAATATGAAATGTGAGGACTACTAAGTGAGGACTAAAAGATACAAGATGAAGCCTATATGATGCAAGTATGAGGCCTAAACTATGGTGAATGCAAGTGAGTCTATGCAAGGGTTAAAGCTATGCTATGCCAAGTATATCTAGGATCACAAATGGCCATGTTTTCCAAGTCTTGAATGTATTGGACCAAATTTTGCAAAGTTTTGACAAAGGTTGTAACATTTTGAAAATGTGTAATGTTATGAAAAGGTTTAAGGTGTAAATTTGAGAGTTGTCTTTCTTCATAGCAGTATAAAACAACTGTATTTTTACTAGCTCTTCGCTTGTATTTGCCCAGAACCAATGGCCAGCCTCACTCATAATGTTTATTACTCTTTCATTGAATAACTCATCTATCTCCCTATTCCATTTTTCCTTTACCTTTAATGTATCAACAGATTCTAAAGCACAAGAAAATAGGGTGAATTTTTCAACAATATATTTGGAAAAACAGAGTGTTAATCTTCTCTGTAAAGAATCTCTTTCATCACCAAAATTCTCTAGCTTATTTAACAAATCAAAAATCTTCTCAACTTGGTGATAAGGCATTTGGACTACAGATATACATATGATTGTAATATCATTATTTCTCTCCCTCCATTTCTGCGCAAGAGAAGTCAGTCTATCCTTTTCTTTATTCAACTCATCCAAAAAAGTTATAATTCTTGTCAACTGATCATAAAAAGTTGACCATTGTATTTTATCCCTCAAGTATATTACACCCTACTTTAACTTTTCTTCATATTGATTTCTCAATTTTATCTACAACTCATGAAACTTTATTTTTCTTCTTCAAATTCCTCTGCAGTATAGAATTGTGGCCTTTCAGGGGTGTCAGGTATTTCAATGATAGGGGTTGATCCAACAAATGACTGTGGAGGGTACATAATTCTAGGCACACTAGATTCTCCCACCTTTCTTTTCCCAAGTATCTTCTCTCTCTGCAGTGGCCAAGAAAAATTTAGAATAGTCCACATTCATGTAGGTTTCCTGTATATTTGAAGTATCAGTGACCCTCCTCACAATGATATTCCCTATTAGTCCTGAATCATCAGGCTGTAATGGAGTAGTCCTGGATCCTCTTCTTAGTGACCACATAACAAGGGCAGCTTGATCATTACTGAATGTTGTCCCTAAGAATTCCTTTTTATCTAGATCCTGTAATCCTAAATTATTTGATACAGAATTAAAAATTAATGCATCAACAATATCCCAATTGGGCAATAATAAAATATTTTCATTTTTCACCATCTATCTACCCTTGTCAGGGGTTATATTTTGGAATTCCTATATCATCTGTTCTTTTATTTGATTCTGAATGGAGACTTCATCCATTTCTGGATGTTCTGCTTTCATATCCCTACACCTTTGTTCACAAATGTGCATGTTTTCCCTCCATGCAAACTGATGAAAAGCCCTAGATTTAACAAAATTGTTATCAGACAAAAATTGCTGACTGGCCTGCTCCAAAATAGGGTCTAATTACCTTCCTCTGAAATCTGCTACAGTCAATTCAAAACTTGGCACAGGAGGCTCCTGGGGGTTCCCTTCATCAATTTCTGCTTGAGTGACAAAAACTCCTCCTTGCGACCCCATTTGTTCAATTTGCTCATTGGTGAGCTGCTCTTCCTCAATTCTCATTGGAGTTTGGGAAGGTGAGTAACCTTCATCATGGGATTCTTCTTCCCTTATTATTTTTCTTCTTTTGGGAGAAGGTTCAGGAGGTCTTTCTTCAAGGACAGTACTAGTAGATTCAATTACCTATTTTTCTTTGTTTACAATGGGTATCTGCTCCCGAATAACAATATATCTTGTCCTCTTTCAGACAACCAGTGGACCTACTCCTATGTTAGGGGTGAAACCCAATTTCCTCATAAATTCTCTGGCTTTATCTGGAAAAGAATCAATAAAATGTTATTTCTTTTCATTCATTACCTCCATTATTTCTGAAAATGTACTCATGAGTTTATTTATCCTATCTGCATTATTTGTAGCATTATTAAGAGGACTCTAATCTTTGTCAAAACAATTAATGAATTCCAAAACTTTTGAATAGACTCTCCATTTTTCTTTCTTTGTTTCTTGTTCCTGGAGAGAATATTCATTCCTTAATATATCTTCAGGGAAATAAAATTCATGCTGACTTGGACGAAGCTTGATTCTATGTCTAAGAGCAGAATTAAAGAAGTCTTCTATGTCACAAAAATGAGCATGAGATACTGCCATCTTATACCGATCCAAAAATTTGTAGAGGAAGATCCATCCTTCTTTAGTGATTACAAATTGATGAGCTATAGTGCAAGTAGGAAAAATTGATCTTGTTCCTCTTTTGTGCAAAAAGGTTTCCTCCACTCCTCCCAACTACCATAAAAATTCAGCTACTCCTACCTTTAAAGGTACCTGATAGGGTAGTACATGGGGTGTCCCTTTGAAACCATAGACCCTAATGATAGTTGAGACTAGATATGGGATGATATCTCCCCAATTATGTGACACTCTTAAACTATGGGGTCTGTCCATAGGCCTAACAAGATGCATTAGTGCCTTAGGAATTCTGGGATTGTCACTCAATATGAGGCAGCTTAGTTTAGAAGAAAAATGCCTATCAAATCTGACAAAACTAGCATTTTTTGCCTCCCAATTCATGTCTGCACTCCACAATTGAACTGGTAGTGCCTCCCCCTCTTGTTCCCTATTTAAAACCATTTCTTTAGCGAAATATGTAGCCCCCTTAAAAAGGAACATATGCATCAATAGGGAGTACTGACCCCAGACCTTTTCCACCTTTCCCTTTGCAATCCCTACCAATCCATTGTGAATCTCATTAGCCAGGTAAGATGCAAAATCAAAAATTATTTCTACACCGAAAGAAGAGATTTGGGTGATCATATACATGAAGCTCACTGGAATAAAGTCTTCTTCACCCTCTCCGAAAACTCTGCACAGGGTCCTGTATATTTCTACTGCCCTGGCATTAAAGCATGATTTCTTGAAAGGTTCTTTAGAAGATGATGTTATTTTTGTAGATTTCCAATCTTGCCTATGTGGGCTTTCAATGCACCTTGTCTAACTATATCACTTTTGGACATATATTCTTTTTCTAACTCTATCAAATTAATGGGCACATGATACATGGTGAGAGGTCCTAGACTGAAAACCTTCCTAATTTCTTCTAGACTGATGGTAATTAAAACCTCACCATCCATTCTTCTGACTAGCTTAGTGGCTGGGTCATAGCTTTTCGCTACAATTTCAAGCAGGTCATAATCCATAAACACACTGGGAACAACAAGCTTCCCAAGATCAAAATTCCATATATTGGCATGAGGGGCATATAATTTCCTTTCTGTGAACCATTTGTTGAACAGACTCAAACCAGTTTGAGAAGTCTGAGCATCCTGAACCCAATTACCCTTATCATAAATTCCATCAGCTACCCTTAGCCTAGGGTTCAATGAGGTTAACCTCTTAACTTGTGCTGTCTCTATAGTAGACTCAGGAAGCAACTCAAGCAAATCATCATGTACATTCCTATCCAAATAATTTACTGCACCTGAAAATCCCTTCTTTGGAGGCATCTTGGACTTATTTTTCACAGAACTAGAAAGCCTACAAAGATTATGGTAGTATTACTTACGTTAATTTTGTCTTTGTTTTCCTCTGTATTTCCGCAAACTTGTCACGAACAGACAACTTCACAATTTCTACCAGGCTTTGGCACACTTTCCTTCAGTAATTGCTTCTGCACAAGAATGGCTTCAAATCTTTTCTCGCGTAAGATGAAACTGATGAAATCTCTTTGTATTATACTCTATTTTTTCTTACGAATGATGCTTTCATGTCTAATTAATATAAGGAGTGGCACTACATTTTGTGTTTAAAATTGCGTTGTCGATCTTTAAAGATCCTACGATCATGTGATATGGAAAGAACAACTAGGAGTTGCATTTGACATGTCAGTCACTTTACCGAATGAGAACTTACCACGTAAATAATTCTTTCCTTGATGGCACTTTTATCTGGACCCATTGACATCTGAGGACACGTGTTAGCATGTCGCTACTTCGTTATGCATAAAAAAAAAGCATCTTGCCATAGCGAAGCAGCGATAATCGTCGATCTGATTCGGAATCAATCAAATGATATGCCACTAGGTTTGCTCAGAAAGAAGGCAGTGGGCCCTATTCGCTATGTTGCTATAATTATCTCCCTTGCAACTCTTCATAGCAAGAAGGCGACAACCATTGATCACATACTCAATCAAGGGTGAGGAAACTGTGCGGGGTCTTCTGATTCATACTCGCTATGTCGCATGGCTTAAAAAACATGTAATTTTGCATAGCGAGGTAGTGAGGACCATTGATTCCGTTCCAAGCTGACATTCAGGATCTCTTTGCACATTTGGACAGAAAGGCATTAATGAAAACAAAGATCTCTGCATAGTTGGTGCCTGTCAAAAATTTATTGTAGTCCTAATTATCATTCCACGTCACCAAAGGTCACCGCTGATCTTTCTTTTTTACGGGGCCTCGCTACTTCGCTAACGGTGAAGTATCTAATTTTTTTGATAGCGTGGTAGCGAGCTCCGACATTTTAAAGAATTTCGTACCGAAAAATGCAAGGGGCAGAAGATAATAATTGCTATTATTTAAACTGCTTCTGACAATGGCATTTATGACTTGTCACGCCACCTGGTGAAGTCGAGGCACCAGAAAAATGTAATGTCACCACCCCTTCAAACTTTATGGGACCTCGCTACTTCGCTAACGATGAAGTGTCTGATTTTTCTGATAGCGAGGTGGCGAAGCGTCAAAAAAATCATCATTTCGGCTCTATTTTTAGATATTCTACTAGGTCCCCATCCCTATTTGGACGGTAGTTGTAATGTGTACCTGCATAGTAAATCATTCAGAAAACCAATGTTCGACCATCGTATCTTCAGTTTGCGGTCCCTCCTTGTAAAATACTTAGCACTCGCTACCTCGCATGGCTTAAAAAGCATGCTTTTCTTCATAGTGAGGTAACGACAGCGGTAGATCTACTTGGATTTGACAGTTAGAATGATTGAGAAAAAGGGAATCTCGGGGAAACAGAAAATAAAATGCATAGAATATTCTTCTCACTTGAAAATTCAAAAGTTTTGCGCCCGACAGTTTATGAACAGATAGAACATAGGGTTTTCATGAGTTTTTTCTTATGGATGGATTATCCAGAAACCCTATGTTTCACTTAAACATAAAAATTCTGACTTTTCTATAATTTAACAAAAACTTCTGTTGCACAAAAAGTTAGACCAATAGTGGCTCTGTCTGGGGATGATAGACTACCTAGGTCTATGTAAGAATTTTAGAATCTATGGGAGAGCAGACCACACATTTGGCAAGATGACAACTTCTTCAGAGAGCACAAAGCAACACACAAAAAACAAGGAACCAAACTGCACAAGGATACTTACAAGGATTTATAGAGAAAGAAAAATGAAAGGAACCCTAAAACTACTCTTCATGGAAGAAAATAAGTATTTTTCAAGAAAAATATCTCTTTAAGAACTGTCCATGAACTGGCAATTCAAGAATATTGTCAGATATATCTTTGCTTATATAAAAATCTTCACCCCAAGTATTCTCAATGAGATATGGGCCTAACCAAATAGGATCAAATTTGCCATGTTTTCCTTTATCTTCAATTCTGGCATTCCACATCAAGACTAGGTCTCCATTTTCAAATTTTTTAATTACAATTCTTTTGTCATAAAGTGTTTTGACTTGCAATTGCAACTTTTGGTTCCTCAAAGATGCTTCTCTTCTAGTTTCGGTCAATCCTACCAATTCATCCATTCTTTCTTGCATTTCATCTGTAGTATCTTCATCATATAACTGGATGTAATTGTATAGTCCCATCAAGTTGTTCTGAGGCATTCTGGCTTGAATTCCATACACTAAATCAAATGGAGCTACACCAATTGCTTTCTTTATAGTTACTCTGTCAACCCATATTGCCAACTGTAACTTGGAATCCCATGCCTTTTTATTATCATCCAAGGTTCTCTTAATGACCTTCAACAGGCTCTTATTTATGGACTCAGCTTGTCCATTCCCTTGTGGATGATATGGAGCAGATGATGATCTTGTCATTCCATATTTTTCACAAAATTTGATGAACTCCTCAGATCTGAAACACATAGCATTATTTGTGACAATTCTCTATGGACATCCAAACCTAGAAATATTATTATTCAATAGAAAATTATTTACCACTTTACTTGTCGCATTTCTTGTGGGGATAGGCTCCACCCACTTTGTAAAGTAGTTAGTAGCAACCAGAATCCAAGAATAGCCAGTGCTAGACTTGGGGAAAATCTCTCCTATGAAGTCTAGACCCCATTGTTGAAAAGGTGCTTGAGTCTCAACTGGTCTCAATGGAGTATTTCCTGAGAATTTAAGCTTTCCAGCAAACCTCTAACAAGGATCACATTTTCTAACCATAACTTGAGCATCCTTGAACAGAGAAGGCCACCAGAATCTAGCCCTCATTATCTTATGTGCAGTAGTTTTGGGCATGTAGTGTCCTCCACATACTCCAGCATGCATTTCTTTCAAAACCTCTGTTGCCTTTTCTTTATCCACACATTTCAACAGGATTCCCTCAAAATTTCTCCACCATAAGTTATTTTGGACAATTATGTACCTGATGGCTTACAATTTAGTATTCCTTTTTTCATTGTCAGGCAGATGAGGAGGAGCTTCCATATGTTGCAAATAATATATGACATTGGTGTACCAATCACAGTGGTCCATGTCGCATAAGTCAGTTATGAGATCATCATTTACTAGATTTGTCTGATTTGCCTCTAGATTAGTTTGAGCCATGAGTTTGGCCAAACCTTGACCTCTTACTAATTTTGTTATTTGTATATCAATATTAAATTCCTGGATTCTATTGATCCATCTACATCTCCTACCTGACACTTCCTGCTGAGAGAATATATCCTTGACTGCAGCACTAGGTATGAAAGCGATAACAATAACACCTACCAAATAACTTCTGAAAGCTTTTACAGCCTTTACCAAAGCATATGCTTGCTTTTCATTTATTTCATACTTTAGTTCAGTAGGCTACAGGGACTTGCTGAAAAAGGCAATAGGCTGCTCATATCCTTCTTGATTTTTCTGTAATAAGACTGTAGCTATAGTATGGAATGATGCAAAAGAGAAAATATGCATGGGCTTTGCATAATCTGGGGTCCTCAATACTGGAGCATTCTTTATTGCAGTTTTTATATCTTGGAATGCTTGTGAGGGTTCACCATTCCAATCTATAACAGCTCCTTTCTTGAGCATCTTTGAGATGGGTCTACTAATTTTAGCAAAATTTGTAACAAATCTCCTCAGAAAATTGATCTGGCCAAATAAGGACTGAATTCCTTTCACATTTTTTGGTTTGGGCACTTTGTCAATAGCTACTACCCTCTCAGGATTTATTTTTACCCCATCCTTAGACACTATGTGTCCTAATAACTTTCCTTCTGTGACCCCGGATGTGCATTTCTTTGGGTTTAAAGATACCCCATATTCTAAGGCTTTTATAAAGATTTTTTCCAAGTGTTTGCAGTGATCTTCAATCTTGTTAGAATACACTGTAAGATCATCCTGGTACACAACCATAAATTTGTCAATATACTCATGAAATGCTACATCCATGGCTCTTTGGAAAGTAGCTCCTGCATTAATCAAGCCAAAGGGCATCCTCACATACACATATGTTCCCCAAGGGGTTGTGAAGGCTGTCTTGAACTGTTCACTTTATTTTACTAGAACTTGATTATATCCAGAAAAGCCATCCATCATTGACATCAATTCAGAGCCAGTCACTTGTTGTAACATGGCTTCCATATTGGGTAAGCACTAATTGTCTTTCAGAGATGCAATGTTTAAATTTCTAAAATCAACACAAAGCCTAATATCTCCATTCTTCTTCCTAACAAGAACCAGGTTTGAAACCCAGGTGGAATGCCTGATTGGTTTGATTATTCCACCATCTCTCATTTTTGTTAGTTCTTCTTGCATTTTTGGGGCAAGAGTAGGATTGATTGGTCTCTGTTTTTGCCTAAACGGTCTTACATTTTCCTTCAATGGTATGACATGCTAGAAAAGATCCTCCCTGTAAGCCTTAAGGTCATCATATGACCAAGCAAAAACATGTTTGTATTTTCTAAGTAGGTCAATCAATGTTTTCCTGATTTCAACAGGCAAATGTTGACCAATATAAACCCTTTTAGGAACTTCATCAGTACCCAAGTTTATTTCTTCTAACTCCTGGGGTTTGGGGTCATTTACTCCGGATTTCACTCTGTCTTGATTGTCAAAAATATTTTCCAAGACTACTAACCCCTTTGGCATCTTATTTGTTTTTAATTGCATTATTTCTTGACCAAAAATGGTTTCCTTCCCATTTATGGTTTCAATCAGTCCACTACAATCCATCTCCTGACCATGATACTTGTCTTCATTTAACAAAAAATTTGTAATATCCCTATCATCTTCAAAAACCTGCCAATTTTCAATGTTGTCAGGTATGGAAGGCCTGTTTTGCACCTCAATCTGGGAGATTCCTGAAAATGATATTTCTTTTGGCTTGATGGCTACATTTGCCAACAGATCAACCATCTTAGTTTGTGTTCTATCTCTCCATGCGATCCCAAATGCATCAAAGAATTCTATCTAATCCCAGACTGCATTTCTATATTGTTTCAGTCTCCTATTTTTTGATGAATAGGTTCCTTTGATCTGAGAAATAATTAGTTCAGAATCCCCTATGACATATAATTTCTTAATCTTATGATGTATAGCAACTTTGAGCCCTAGCAACAATGCTTCATACTCTGCAATATTATTAGTGTAGGCAAATTTCAAGGTGAATGAATACCTAAAAGTTTTATTTTCAGGGGACACGAAGACTACACCTGCCCCTGCACCCTCTTTAGAACTAGCCCCATTAAAGAACATTGTCCATAATTTTGGTGAATTCATGCAACATTCAACCTCATTTTCGATGATAGCAGGTAAAATTTCAACTTCCTGAATAATTAATTCAGCCCTGAAAGCATTAATCCTAGTATCTAGGAAACAAGTGGTATCTTTGTCAATTTCTTCACCTAAGATGTGGTTAACCCTTGGTTCCCTATTTACCCTGATAGCTTTGTCCCCTATATGGAAAGTGGCATAAGTTAGATCACATTGTAGGCTTCCCCCCATGGCAGCACTCCATTTTCTAGAGAGTAACATTCCGTAATGTGGAGGTATATCTACCATAAGGACAGAAATGGTTAATTCTACTTCAGGATACGCAGCCAATCTGAATGGAAGGGCATTTATAGTACCTATGACTGGGACTTCTCTAGCATCCATCCCTCTGCATCTGCCTTGCTTGGTATCTACCTTCAATCCTAAGGCTTCCATTACCTTGAAAGGCATTATAGTGTTGGAAGCTCCTGAGGCTATCATGCAATTTTTTAGGGTCTTCCCTTTTATGATTAGACTGAGGAAAAATGATCAATATCTTCTATGAATGCCACTGAGGAATCATCTAGGAACATTTGAGGAATCTGGCATATGATACCACTGTCCTCTATTACTAATGGGGTCTATTGGGGCATAGTTTGGTCAACAATAATATTATTGTTTTCTATTCCACCCAACCATGACAAAGCCTTATTCTTATGTTCTTCAATTCTAAAAAGTTCAGACAGGGGCACTTTTACAGTAGTTTGAGATAACATGGATATCATATCAATAGGTTCAACCACAGTAGGTTTTACAATAGTACCTAGAGTCAAAGTCTTTTGAGCAGTATGCAAGACATTTTTCTTTACAACATCCGATTTTGATTTCTTCGGTTGCACAACGAGTTTTGTTGCTTCGTTTACCTGAAATTGAACCTTCTTCTTTGGTTCCCATTTCTTACCCTTATTCTCCTTGATTTTAGGCACATCTACATGGACTTTCTTGTCTTGATCATTTATCTTATGAGTGATGTCCTTGATGAAGACACTAGATGGCTTTCCTGCATCATTTCTTATTGCTCTATTTCTCAAATTATAATTGCTATGAACTTGTGTAATCATTTCGGCTATAATTCTGTCAATTTCCTCCTTGGAGCGCATTCTTAGACTTGTGAGACTCACATCAGAAAATGTACTGCATACCTTATTTGCATCATACCCTTCATCATCTGAGAGTACTTGCTGATGATGTAGCTGGTAAGCAATTCTTTGGCTAGTGACATCATTTTTAGGCTCTTCTGAATCAGAATCTATCAAATCATCATACATGCTCACCATATTGTAGCTTATATCGTTATGGCTCTTATCTTTAGTTTCTTCTTCAGCTTGCACTTCTTGGGCTTGGGAAAATGACTGAGCAATAGCACAATAATCAGCAGAATGAGGTGATTGGCATATAATGTACCATGGTACATCATCATTCATATTTACAATGTTCCTTTGCAGAGGGTCTGGAGTGCCCTTGTCCTTCACATTTTGGGTCTGGTTAGGAACTAGTTTACCATCTTTCCACTGAGTGGTATAGGGGTAATTCTGCATCCTAAGCTATCTATTGAAGTTGTTGTTATTTACAGGGGGTCTTTTAGCAATATTTGGCTTATTGAAACTAGTGCAATTCATCTTCTTGAGCATTTCTAAAACCTGGCCTATAGTAGGTTCTTCGGGCCTTTTTCCTATAGGAGTTTTGTCACCCTCCTTTTTATTATTGTTTCTAGCATTAAAAAGCTTAGGATCATCCCTTCTACCTAGTTTTCCAGATGCCTTTCTATTATTCTCTATATTTACAGCAACTCTATAGGCATCTCTCAAAGTCTTAGGATCTTTATCCCTCAATTGATAAGCCATTTTGCTATCAAAAGCATTGAAATAAGTTGTAAGAAAGACATCTTCATTTAACCTCATGAATTGAAAAATTTTGTACATACCCTTTTGGAATCTCACATTGAAATCAAATGTGGACTCATTTGGATTCTTCTTGATATTGTTGAACTCGTTCAACATGAATCTTGCATTGGTATTGTCTCCATACTGCTCTTTAAACAACTTTTCCATATCACTCCATGAGGTAATACTGTCATCAGGCAACCTCTTGAACCAATCCCTTGCATCCTTTGTTAATGAATGCACAAACAATTTCATTACCATGTCTTCATGTTCAACTTCATAATCATTCAACATGTCAATGAAAGTCCTCAAATGTTCTTCACCAGTAACAGCATTATTTCCAGAAAAATTAACCACTTTATCCCTTAAATCAAAAGATATGGGATGGGGGGCACCAAGAATACCAACAAATGATATCTATCTATACTTTTCCAGGTATATAGGTTTCTTTTGGAAACTAGGAACATTTGAGGTGCTAGCTATATTAGCTTGACTCAGGGGAGTAGCTTAGGACTATTGTGGTGGGACAAATGGGACTTGGGTGCCAACATTTGAGGATGGGGTAGGGGCAGATTGGGGCATTCCATGAGTTGAAATTGTGGGAGCACTAACTGGTATAGTATTTATAGGTGGGATAAACAGATTGGTCCATGAAGCTAATGTAGAATTAGACTTTATGACTTGGATTTTCCTTCTAGTTTCTACAGCTTGAGCTTCATTCTCAACCTTCTCAATCTCTTTTACAAGATCTTCCCTCTCTTTTCGAGCCTTCTCAAGATCTAGATCTAACTTCTTCATGGAGGGTAGTATAGCTTTGCTTGGTATAGCTTGAGGCTCATTTATTTGGATTCCTATAGCCTTGCCTTTCCCTTTATCTGGAGTTTTTGCAGTGGGCTCTACAGGATCAACTTGAACAGGTTTATAGGCTTGAACTTGAGCAATAACTGGTTCTTGCCTTTGATTTAGGCGTTTCTCCTATTCTTGCAGTTTAGCTCTCAGATTATCAATATCTCCAAAAACATCCTTATGGAGAGTTGTGGTATTCTCTTCTAATTTTTTATTTTTCTCTTTCAAAGCAGCCATCCTTCTTAACAGAGTATCTCTTTCTATTATGGCATCTAAGGTGGCCTACTTCTTTTCCTTTTCAAGATGAATGCGTTTAGCTTCTTCCTCAGCAATCCATTTCTTCAAAAATTCTATCTCAGAGTCCACTTCTTTAGGATCTACAAAAGTTGCCTCAGAATTAGCAGGGTCATCCAGATCTATTAGGTTTGGTTCTACATATGGGGCTGCTCTGGGATTAAAAGGATTATCAGATGAACTCCTAAATCCTAGCCTATAATTTACATCGGCTACATGATCTGGTCTTAATGAAGCAATTCCCATAGTAGATACGTCCTTGTCTTGAAAAACTCTCACATCTGGTATTGGGGTACTGAAAATGCCTCCTAAGAGTCTTGTAGTTTCGGATTCAGAGCTAAGCGAAGAAGACTCTCTTCCTATTACTGGTTGATAATGGGAATTGACGGATGCATTACCTCTGGGTTTCCAAGTGGGATTTGGATCTATCTTTTTCTTATTTTGTTTCTACCACCTCGGGGTAAATCAATATACATTGATACATCTGGATTGGCTCTCATGTAAGCTCTTGTATTTTTCCTTTTTTTAGCCATATTTACCTTTTTATTTTAATAAGCACTAGCTTCAAAACCTTGACTAAGTTGCCACCCTATTTCGGGAAAAATATAATAAGACTTTTAGCTGATAAAGAGATACTGACACTCAAATAGGAAAAAATATACAGCATAGACAGACCAATCACTGATGTCATAAGACTGCAACTCTTGCTTGTTTAGATAAGACACTTGGATAGGCTGGATACGTCAGTGTGTAGCAATGGTACTTGGGCTCAATCTTCTTTAAATTCTCAAAGTTTGACACTAAAAGATTCCCTTATAACCACAGGCAAGACATAGATCACATGACACACATGTACACAGCAGGACCAAAGAAACTGCAGTACTTTTCACAGAGGTGTTGGACAGTTCCCCAGTAGAGTCGCCATTTTGTTGGTGTTTTAAAAAGTACTAAAACTACTAAGCAACAAAAAGCTTAATACCATAATGACATTACATACACAATCTAAAGACTAGCCTATTCTTATCAACAATTGCATATGTAAGGTATTTGGACCCAACTTCAACAAAACCACAAATGGTTTTCTACTCTTTTGGCTCTGCAAAACCAGGGTGGGTATACCCAGGGATGGTTCAAATATGAAATCACTATATGAGGATTATTCTTAGTTTCATTCTGATTCTCATTTCAAAATCCTCAAATATATATAATTCTTACTAATCTTTCCAAACACATCCCATAAATAGATATGGCCAAGAAGTCTTCTATAGATCTGCAAACATTTTCAACAACAATGGCTAACTGAAGCTAAAAATATTTCATGCAGACAAGTGCTGGCCAACTTTGAAGATCTACAGGAAATAAAAGTAAAATTTGATTTGATGATGTATTTGAACAACCATTTGTAAGATACTTCTCTTTCAGCTGAAATAACTTGATCAATGCCTAATCCATTGGGGTTTCAGAGTCTATAGAAATCTAAGATCTAATTTATTGTCTTACAACAAATTGTATTAGCAATTCTTATCAAAATTTATCATTCAAAATCCTTTTCAATACTTAAGGAATCTTATCACATTCATCAAAGCTTTTACTTAATCCATTCAATTAACAGCAATGATAGATGGATATACAACCTAACTAGATTGCATTCAATTGCATAGGCTTTTACTCATACAACATCAAGGTAGCTAAGTATTGAGCAGGAGACAAAATTCAATAAAGAACTGATATGGGGACAGTTCATAGTTTGTATTCATTTCCTTTGAAAATGGTACATCTTTTACAATAAACTCAGAATAGCCTTCAGAAATAAACATAGTTCATTCTATCTTCATGTATTTTCAAAAAATTTGAGAGAGAAACACATTACAAACTTGCCTTCAAAATTTGGACCAAAAACTAGACTAAGCACAATACTTAGAAGAAAAAGAATTTAGACCCTTCTTTAGCCTTGGGATCTCACTTAAATAGTGTGAGATGCAACAAGCTTCAGGCTAAAAAAATGATAGTTGTCCTTCTAAAGACAGGAACAAAATAATAGAAAGGTTAATTACAACAAACATTTCTTGGTGGGTCCCTTTCTGTTATGCTTCTGATTAGTTGAGATACAAATAAAAACAATTTGATCTTACAATCAATCTTCAGCCTTAGAGTAAGTAGCCATGAGGTTTGAAAGTGATGTGTTGTCTTCAGTTATCTGTAAATTTACTTTAGCCTGGGGAGTTTTTGTGTCCTCAGTATTAACTTCGGGGGTGATTGTTACTTTTTCACCTTCTTCCTCATCATCTTTTGATATTTGTTCTAGGAACTAATTTTTCCATTTATTAAAAACGTCATCCTCTGGCCAATCAAAACTTAGAGCTTCTCTTTGTATCTTTATTAAAGAATTTGCACTTTCTTCTAAATCATCAAATTCTTTCTCCATAGTAGTATAAAACAACTGTATTTTTACTAGCTCTTCACTTATATTTGCCCAAAACCAGTGGCCAGCCTCACTCATAATGTTTATTACTCTTTCATTGAATAACTCATCTATCTCCCTGTTCCATTTTTCCTTTACCTTTAATGTATCAACAGATTCTAAAGCACAAGAAAATAGGGTGAATTTTCAGCAATATATTTGGAAAAATAGAGTGTTAATCTTCTCTGTAAAGAATCTCTTTCATCACCAAAATTCTCTAGCTTATTTAACAAATCAAAAATCTTCTCAACTTGGTGATAAGGCATTTGGACTGCAGATATACATATGATTGTAATATCATTATTTCTCTCCCTCCATTTCTGCGCAAGAGAAGTCAGTCTATCCTTTTCTTTATTCAACTCATCCAAAAAGGTTATAATTCTTGTCAACTGATCATAAAAAGTTGACCATTATATTTTATCCCTCAAGTATATTACACCCTGCTTTAACTGTTCTTCATATTGATTTCTCAATTTTATCTGCAACTCATGCAACTTTATTTTTTCTTCTTCAAATTCCTCTGCAGTATAGAATTGTGGCCTTTCAGGGGTGTCAAGTATTTCAATGATAGGGGTTGATCCAAAAAATGACTGTGGAGGGTACATAATTCTAGGTACACTGGATTCTCCCACCTTTCTTTTCCCAAGTATCTTCTCCAATTGAGATACCCTATTTTCCAGCTCAATTCTCTTTTTTACTTCTTGATTGTAGGCATCCACCACTATTTCATACTTATTCTGCAAATCAGTCATTTCCTTTTCTTCTCTCTCTGTAGTGGCCAAGGCAAATTTAGAATAGTCCACATTCATGTAGGTTGCCTGTACATTTGAAGTATCAGCGACCCTCCTCACAATGATATTCCCTGTTAGTCCTGAATCATCAGGTTGTAATGGAGTAGTCCTGGATCCTCTTCTTAGTGACCACATAACAAGGGCAGCTTGATCATTACTAAATGTTGTCCCTAAGAATTTATTTTTATCTAGATCCTGTAATCCTAAATTATTTGATACATAATTAAAAATTAATGCATCAGCAATATCCCAATTGGGCAATAATAAAATATTTGCATTTTTCACCATCTGTCTACCCTTGTTAGGGGTTATATTTTGGAATTTCTGTATCATCTATTCTTTTATTTGATTCTAAATGGAGGCTTCATCCATTTTTGGATGTTCTTCTTTCATATCCCTACACCTTTGTTCAAAAATGTGCATGTTTGCCCTCCATGCAAACTGATGAAAAGCCCTAGATTTAACAAAATTATTATCAGACAAAAATTGCTGACTGGCCTGCTCCAAAATAGGGTCTAATTCCCTTCCTCTGAAATCTGCTACAGTCAATTCAAAACTTGGCACAGGAGGCTCCTAGGGGTTCCCTTCATCAATTTCTTCTTGAGTGACAAAAACTCCTCCTTGCGACCCCATTTGTTCAATTTGCTCATTGATGAGTTGCTCTTCCTCAATTCTCATTGGAGTTTGGGAAGGTGAGTAAACTTCATCATAGGATTCTTCTTCCCTTATTATTTTTCTTATTTTGGGAGAAGGTTCAGGGGGTCTTTCTTCAAGGATAGTACTAGTAGATTCAATTACCTATTTTTCTTTGTTTACAATGGGCATCTACTCCCGAATAACAGTATATCCTATCCTCTTTCGGACAACCAGTGGACCTACTCCTATGTTAGGGGTGAAACCCAATTTCTTCATAACTTCTCTGGCTTTATCTGGAAAAGAATCAATAAAATGTTGTTTCTTTTCATTCATTACTTCCATTATTTCTGAAAATGTACTCATGAGTTTATTTATCCTATCTGCATTATTTGCAGCATTATTAAGAGGACTGTAATCTTTGTCAAAATAATTAATGAATTCCAAAACTTTTGAATAGACTCTCCATTTTTCTTTCTTTGTTTCTTGTTCTTGGAGAGAATATTCATTCCTTATTATATCTTTAGGGAAATAAAATTCATGCTGACTTGGATGAAGCTTGATTCTATGTCTAAGAGCAGAATTAAAGAAGTCTTCTGTGTCACAAAAATGAGCATGAGATACTGCCATCTTATACCGATCCAAAAATTTGTAGAGGAAGAGCCATCCTTCTTTAGTGATTACAAACTAATGAGCTATAGTGCAAGTAGGAAAAATTGATCCTGTTCCTCTTTTGTGCAAAAAGGTTTCCTCCACTCCTCCCAACTACCATAAAAATTCAGCTACTCCTACCTTTAAAGGTACCTAATAGGGTAGTACATGGGGTGTCCCTTTGAAAACATAGACCCTAATGACAGTTGAGACTAGATATGGGATGATATCTCCCCAATTATGTGACACTCTTAAACTATGGGGTCTGTCCATAGGCCTAACAAGATGCATTAGTGCCTTAGGAATTCTGGGATTGTCACTCAATATGAGGAATCTTAGTTTAGAAGAAAAATGCCTATCAAATCTGACAAAACTAGCATTTTCTGCCTCCCAATTCATGTCTTCACTCTATAATTGAATTGGTAGTGCCTCCCCCTCTTGTTCCCTATTTAAAACCATTTCTTTAGTGAAATATGTAGCCCCCTTAAAAAGGAACATATGCATCAATAGGGAGTACTGACCCTAGACCTTTTCCACCTTGCCCTTTGCAATCCCTACCAATCCATTGTGAATCTCATTAGCCAGGTAAGATGCAAAATCAAAAATTATTTCTACACCGAAAGAAGAGATTTGGGTGATCATATACATGAAGCTCACTGGAATAAAGTCTTCTTCACCCTCTCCGAAAACTCTGCACAGGGTCCTGTATATTTCTACTACCCTGGCATTAAAGCATGATTTCTTGAAAGGTTCTTTAGAAGATGATGTTATTGTTAGTAGATTTCCAATCTTGCCTATGTGGGCTTTCAATGCACCTTGTCTAACTATATCCCTTTTGGACATATATTCTTTTTCTAACTCTATCAAATTAATGGGCACATGATACATGGTGAGAGGTCCCAGACTGAAAACCTTCCTAATTTCTTCTGGACTGATGGTAATTAAAACCTCACCATCCATTCTTATGACTACCTTAGTGGCTGGGTCATAGCTTTTCGCTACAGTTTCAAGCAGGTCATAATCCATAAACACACTAGGAACAACAAGCTTCCCAAGATCAAAATTCCATATATTGGCATGAGGGGCATATAATTTCCTTTCTGCGAACCATTTTTTGAATAGACTCAAACCAGTTTGAGAAGTCTGAGCATCCTGAACCCAAATACCCTTATCATAAAGTCTATCAGCTACCCTTAGCCTAGGGTTCAATGAGGTTAACCTCTTAACTTGTGTTGTCTCTACAGTAGACTCAGGAAGCAACTCAAGCAAATCATCATGCACATTCCTATCCAAATAATTTACTGCACCTGAAAATCCCTTCTTTGGAGGCATCTTGGACTTATTTTTCACAGAACTGGAAAGCCTACGAGGATTATGGTAGTATTACTTACTTGAATTTTGTCTTTTCTTTCCTCTTTATTTTCACAAACTTTTCGCGAATAGACAACTTCACAATTTCTACCAAGCTTTGGCACACTTTCCTTCAGTAATTGCTTTTGCACAAGAATGGCTTCAAATCTTTGCTTGTGTAAGATGAAACTGAGGAAATCTCTCTGTATTATACTCTATTTTTTCTCACAGATGATTCTTTCATGTCTAATTAATACAAGGAGTGGCACTACATTTTGTGTTTAAAACTGTGTCGTTGATCTTTAAAGATCCTATGATCATGTGATACGGAAAGAACAACTAGGAGTTGCATTTGACATGTCAGTCACTTTACCTAATGAGAACTTACCATGTATATCATTCTTTCCTTGATGGAACTTGTATCTGGACCCATTGACATCTGAGGACACGTTTCAGCATGTCGCTACTTCATTATGCATAAAAAAACAAGCATCTTGCCATAGCGAAGCAGCGACAATCATCGATCTGATTTGGAATCAATCAAATGATATGCCACTAGGTTTGCTCAGAAAGAAGGCAGTGGGCCCTATTTGCTATGTCGCTATAATTATCTCCCTTGCAACTCTTCATAGCGAGAAGGTGACAACCATTGATCACATACTCAATCAAGGGTGAGGAAACTGCACGGGGTCTTCTAATTCATACTCTCTATGTTGCATGGCTTAAAAAACATGTAATTTTGCATAGCGAGGTAGCGAGGACCATTGATTCCATTCCAAGTTGACGTTTAGGATCTCTTTGCACATTCTGACAGAAAGGTATTAATGAAAAAAAAGATCTCTGTATAGTTGGTGCCTGTCAAAAATTTATTGTAGTCCTAATTATCATTCCACGTCACCAAAGGTCACCGCCGATCTTTATTTTTTACAGGGCCTCGCTACTTCGCTAACGGTGAAGTATCTGATTTTTTTGATAGTGAGGTAGTGAGCTCCGACGTTTTAAAGAATTTCGTATTGAAAAATGCAAGGGGCAGAAGATAATAATTGTTGTTATTTAAACTGCTTCTGACAACGACATTTATGACTTGTCACGCCACCTGGTGAAGTTGAGGCACCGACAAAATGTAACGTCACCACCCCTTCAGACTTTATGGGATCTCGCTACTTCGCTAACGATGAAGTGTCTGATTTTTCTGATAGCGAGGTGGTGAAGCGTCAGAAAAATCATCATTCCGGCTCTATTTTCAGATATTCTACTAGGTCCCCTTCCCTGTTTGGACGGTAGTTTCAACGTGTACCTGCATAGTAAATCATTCAGAAAACCAATGTTCGACCACCGTATCTTCACTTTGTGGTCCCGCCTTGTAAAATACTCAGCACTCGCTACCTCACATGGCTTAAAAAGCATGCTTTTCTTCATAGCAAGGTAACAACAGTGGTAGATCTACTTGGATCTGATAGTTAGAACGATTGAGAAAAAGGGAATCTCGGGGAAACAGAAAATAAAATGGACAGAATATTCTTCTCACTCGAAAATTCAAAAGTTTCACGCCCGACAGTTTATGAACAGATAGAACATAGGGTTTTCATGAGTTTTTTCTTATGGATGGATTATCCAGAAACCCTATGTTTCACTTAAACATAAAAATTCTGACTTTTCTATAATTTAACAAAAACTTCTATTGCACAAAAATTCAGACCAACAGGCTTCCTATAGAAGTTACACAAATTTCTCTTACACCTAAGATCCATGAATGTCGAGGGGAGAGGATATGTCCATGCAACTCTTAGGGATTTAAACATCATAGACATGCCAAGTAGAAAAGAAAAAGTTTATTTTAAGTACCAAATGAAGTGTTATCTAATCTAGGAAATCCACACAGATGGTTTTGAAAAACACACAATGGTCTTCAACAACATCCTACAAACAAACATTAGTAGTTTTTCAATGCTTAGTCTTCATCCAATGATTGCCACATTGTGCAACACAAACCATCAGTAACACCAAATCATCTAACCTATGTCCTAGACACAAAAGAAAACCTTAGATGCTGATTTTGATTGAAACAAGTGCTTTCTATGAACCAAGTGCCCTCTGATAGAGCAAGCTATGCCCTAGAAGGCTAGAATGGCTTAGAATGCCCCCAAGTGTGCTCAGATAGTGCTAACTATGCCCATGGTGCACCTAGGGCTCAAAAGGGTGTAGTTGGTAGTTTCTTGGTGCACTTGGGAGGTTAGTGGCAAGTTGTGGGGAAATGGTCCCCAATCAAGACCCTGAAACTAAATTTTTTGACACCTATACTACCAAGTGCACCTAGATAGTGCAAACTATTCTCATGTCTTAGAAGGGTGCAGCTGGTAGTTTTTGGGCATATTTAGTTAGTTAGGAACAATAAACAAGGGTTATGGTGTCTCCTAGGCCCTTAAAACCACTCCTAAGGATCCCAAGTGTGCCCTGGTAGAGTAGAGTGCACCCTAGGACAACAAGCTAGGAAAGTGCATGAAACAAGAGTATACAAGCATGTTACTGAGCCTCCTAATTAATCTAGATTTGATAAGTGTATATAGTCATTATACCCTTCCAAGTGAGCTTCTTGCTTGCACCTACAATCACAAATAGAAGAAATCCAAGTTAGTTAAGCATGTTCATGACAAGTTCACCAAAATGTGGGACATAGAACATAGGCTAAAGTCTATTATACTATGAGAAAATCACAAACTCAATAATCATATATCAACACCCTCTAGTCTATCATGAAAGCCAAATGAATCAAAACAAGAAAGAAAATCTAAAACTCCCTCTTTTAGATGTAGCTCCAAAATTGCCTATAGTGCACACAATATTGAAGCAAAAGTCTATGATAATGATGGTGCTATGAGAATAGTTGAAGTTTTTATTTGAATGTGAGAGAAAGAGTGAAAACATGAGAAAACTAGGGATTGAAAATGAGAGAAAGAGTGCTCATCTTATAATCAACACACAAGGTGAGAGCATTGGATTTGTCACCCTTAGATATGTGACTTGGCATGAGATTCATTTGAGAATCTATGACACATATGACACAAGATGCCAATTATAGGATCCTATGATGCTTGAAAGTCAAACTTGGCTAAAGATGGAACAGAATCTATGATGCATCATATGACACCTCAAGCCCACTTAAAGCCAAGAATCTATGATGAATGAAGCCAAATATAGATGTGTGTAAGAGAATAAGAATCTTGGATTATGACATATCTTAGCCAAGTGTCAAAGGAGAATCCATGAGGTGTCACACCCATGTGTCATTATGATGTCAATATTTTGTAAAATATTTGAATTAAAAATTCATTATTCCACACAAATAGAAATTAGTGAAAATGGAATTAATGGTGGAAAATGTGACTTAAAAAATTGTGAATTTCCATGGTTTGTGAATGATAAATCAATTGATTAATAAAATTAATTAATTGATCGAGGATGAAAATTAGGAAGAATAATTAGTAAGAATGATAGGATTAAATTATGGGTTCTTTAATCCTATAGAGAAAAAATAGTAAATGATTGACTAGTTTGATTAAATAAGTGTGAGAGTATCCTTTGATGAAGTGTAATGATAATAGAGATTGACTAGGATGATCATGGATAGGCCAAATTCATGGTAAAATTGATTGATTGATTTAAATTGATAACATGCCAAGAACACATGACATGAATTAAAGATATGTAACATTTAACTGATATTGTAAATGCTGCAGGATCGAGATGGGTTGATAGGGTTGATCATAATAATATTGATGGACACAGTCAATACTATTAAAATGGTTTGATGATTTCATGATGTGACATTGAAAGGCTCAACAATGTCAAAGATTAGATGCCATGAATGATAGTTTGACATAACACTGAGATCCATGATAGTACTAAGGTTAGATTGATAAGATTTGATAGATTGATAGGTTTCCAAGGCACTGAAAGCCACAACAATGCCTAGGATTGGATATATGATGATTGATTTTGGATGTTTGATATTTTTCATGATGATTCAAACTGATTCTAGGTGATTCCAAGTTGATTTCAGGTGATTTTGAGTTGATATGAAATGGTTTTGAATTGATTTGAAATGGTTTTGAAATGACATGAAATTGATGTGAAAGAGGATATGAATGATGACAGACACTATTGAGACATGATCAAGTTGGCCAAAATATCAAAATTAGTAGAATGAGAAAATAGGATGAATTAGTCTAAGGAAATGACAAAACCATAGATGTGAACCATTTTTTAGCAACTAAAGCTGCCAGGTTGTGAATTAATAGATATACTAACTTTAGGAGGGTTTTTGTAACATCATTGGGTTAAATGATAGGGAGTAATGTGCAATCATGATGGTGTGAAGAGTTTCATTGGTAGTCAAGTTCTTGGCATTCACAAGAATTTTTTTTCACATTCAATAAGGGTTGTGAGGTTGAGATGGCATCTAGTAGTCATGTCTGACAGTTTTTGCAACATCGCATGATCAATTGGCAGTTAATCTTTTCAAGTTGTGAGGTTGCATTACAATCAAAATTCAAGTTGTGAATGTGTGAGGATTTCATCCATAGTTAAAGGTTTATGCCTTCATATCTCCACTAGGATTCAATGCTAAACTCAAGTTAGGGAAGCGATTGTGTGAATTCTTTGTTTCAATAATTTGCAGGGTTAGTTGATGAGTTAAGTGGATAGTTTGTGATGATGCAGATAAGAATCAAGCAGTTAAGTTTACAAGCATTTGCAACATTGCAAGGGATAGAAATGCTAAGTCTTTAACAACCATGAGAGTGTGAGAAGGCTAATTAATGGTTGTCATAGGTTTGAAACATTCAAAATCTAGCACAAGGATAAGTTGCAAAGAAATGATTAGATAGAGAGATAGACTTCATGATTTTGCATGAGTAAATAGCTAAAGCAATGAATAGGTTGCAAAGCTACAAAATAGGGTAGTTAGTAGGTCAACAAATAAAAGAATATTGGTAAGGTGGAAAAAGACTTCAAGGGTATTGGACCACATGGAAAAGATAAATGGTTGACTTATGTTGGCCAGTGACATGACTGATTTGGCATGATCGAGAAATTAGAACCAACAAATCTTTAATGGTGAGCAAGTCGATTGTTTGCAACTACTTTTTGGGTGTTCTACATGTCCATTTAATGTATTGTTCATCCAACCCCCACCATGGGGCCATCCATCTACCCCAATTGGAATGATCATGGTCATCATTCCTATCTCTTTAGAGACCAAATTTATAAGTAAAGGGTAGATTTCCCACACGGGGCCATGCATCTAGTCAGATCTTCTTTTTGATTTGCAATTACTACTCTCACCTTCATTTTTTACTCTACTTTTTAAGATTTTGAACTCAATGTAATACTAAAATTTATGCCTAAACTCTATAAAATGCAGTTGTAAACTATGTTTTTGTTGATAATTGGCTAATGGAGATACATAATTGTTGTCATTAATGGCAACACATGATGTACATGCTTACAAGAAACCTCAAAAATAAAGATACTTAGCTTTTGGTAATCATAAAATTATCCAAGTATGGATTTTGGTATACATCAGTGTATTTTTTTGTTTATAACTTGTTTTTGATGTCATATTATGACTAGCAAAGTTAGATGGAGATAGTATAAATCTTAGTGATGATGTGTATAACCTTGGAAGTTAGAATAGACTGTACAAAAAAGAGATATTTGTGTTTTAAGTGAAACAAGATAGCAAAATTGAAGGAAAGAATTATTTTTTTTACAAAATAATTACTTGTCCATTTAGGGCTGACATCCTAGATGTTTTGAAAAAGTGTATTATGTTCTTAGTCAAACTAGAAACAATTTGTGTAAAGGCATGGTATTTATGCAAAGGACATCTTGCAATGAAAAGTGGAATTGTGTAGTTGTGATGTTGAGCAATTATATGTAAACTTTTTTGAAAGTGATATATGAAAAATTTGTGAAGCTATTTTGAGATCTAAGATCAAAATAAGAAAGATTCTATATTCCAAAAGTCTGATTAATTGTTTGGGTACTAAGCTCTTCTTGTAATTAGAAGTGCATGTTTGGGTAGTGGGCTCATCTTATATTTACTATACTACAACTCCTAATAGAGTTGGAATCTCCTAATAGGGATTCAAAGTCTCCTAACAAGGACTCCTTATATTAAATTTTCTCATTGACTCCTAATAGTTTCCATCCTCTGACAAGGAACTTATATATCAATATATTATCTAGTGGATATCAAGCCCATCGAGGTTTTTCCTTGACCATGGTTTCCCCAGTTAACAAAATATGGTGTTATGAGGTATCTTTGTGCATGGATACTATTACTATTCAACATTATTTTATTACTTTTTTATGTATGGTTTAAAGTAAGTAATGATATTTAATTAGCAACTAAAGTTTGTAAATTACTGATTTACCCCTCCTCCCCCCCACCCACCCCCCAAGTAATCCCTATTTCTAACAATTGGTATTAGAACACAGTTACTTTGAAGGGGCTTAACAACTTGAGTAAGATCCCTATGAATATGGAAAAATTGATGAAGAACCTTGAAGAAGCACTTGAAGAAATTGATCTCCTTACTAAAGAAAGAGACAAGCTGAAGGACATATATGAAGACTCAAAAGTATACATTGAACAATTAAAGGAAAAGATTGAATATCTCAAATCCAAGCCTGAATCTACTAAATCTAAAACTAGTGATGATGATTATTCAAAGCTGAAGACATAATAGAAGATCTTGAAGCATGAATTGAATATTAAAAATCTAAAGTTAACTTTGAGGGGTGGTCCTAGCAAAATTGAATATAATTTGAAGACTAAAAATGTAGATCTAAGAGCAAGTCTGGCGAAGAAGACATTTGAATTTGAAACAATGAAAGAAGATCATGAAGAATTTCATAAATACAATACCATTGTGAAAGGTGAATTAACTCAATATAAGAAACAACTTGAGAAGCTTTATTCTAGTAGAGAAAAAAATGATGATTTAATGTAAATGTAGAGACCTACTTATGATAAGACTAGTATTTGTTATCTATTTAACATGTCTGCAAAGAAACCTGAGAGTAGATCAGATCTAAAAGAAAAAGATAAATCTAATGATAAGATTGAATCTAGTCAATCTTTTGATAAGCCTAAAGAAGTTGATCAAGACAAGGAAGTTGAAATTTTGGATGAACCAAAACAAGTGAAATCTCCTAAGGAAACTAGGTATGAATTTAGAGGTAGGTGTTTTCATGTATGAAATAGGTCATATGAAAAGAGATTGTACAAAGAAGTCATTTAATCATGTTAAGGATTTTTATTGTCATAATTGTCATGGTATGGGTCATAAAGAAATTGATCGTAGAAAACCTAAGTATGATAATGATAGAAGGAATAGTAGAATGCCTAGAAATACTAACCCTATAGATAGAATATCTAATGAAAGGACATCCAGGGAAAGAAGATAGATTGTGTGTTATGAGTGTAATAACTTTGGACACATAGCTCAAAATTGTCAAGCACCTAATGATCAATAGAATCCTAGAAGTAGAGCACTAGTATGTCAGTTATGCAACAACTTCAAACATATAGAAAAGTATTAAAAAATGGATAGAAACTTCAAAGATAGAAGAAACAATGGAAGAAACTTTGAAAAGAGAAGGAATGATTGGAGAAACATTGGAAATGATAGAAGGAACGATGAGAGGAACTCCAAAATTATCAAAGACAATGAGGAACAAAGGAATGTAGTCAATGAACTTTGAGAAGAATTCAATGAGGCATTTGTAAAAGGATTAGAAATCTCAAAAGAAAAGCTAGTAGATGATGAGACAAGAAGAATGAAGTCATTTGTCAATTTTGATTCAATAAAGTTGAATTAAGCTTGTTCATAGTGCCATAGTTTGTAACTTCACTTAGAGATTGATGTATGGATAGAAAAGTTGGGAAAAGGTGTATCAAGTTATGTTTAGATGGTATCTAAGCTCACCTATAATTTGGAGCTTATCTAAACAAGTTATGAAGGAATTCAGAGTTGCTATTATTATAGAGTAAGTCAATTATGTAGCAGAAGATGTAAAACTATGTTTTGCTAAGAATTTTGTGAAGTGAAGTTTAGTAGAACTTTTTCATGATAAAAGATAGCTATGGAAAACCTCGGGTGCACCTGAAGATTGAAGAAATGATCTTGAGTAGATATTTGATTATAGAATGTAATTCACATCTTTTTGTGTTTGCAAAGTATGAAATTAATGCAAGTTCAAGTTGATGGAATAAATGGAGTATAGACTTGATTTCTCCTTCATTGAAAATTCATCCAAAGTAGAGAGCACTCAAAAGAGACTTGTTAAGGTGATTTCGAAGCAAAGCCTATTTTTGGAAAAGGTATTTTATTGTTTATCCATATAATTAATTCAATAAAAGTTTAGATTTGATAGAATCATGGATATGTCAATAGTTCACAATGTTGAGAATGAGGACAGACCTAAGTTGAATATTGTTTCCATAAAATGCATAGAAAAAAAACCTAGTTTAGCATTATCCATTATGCCAAAAAATGTAGTTTATTTGGAAGATGAAGGAAATTATCTTAATAGTAAGTTTGAATCTATTGGGAGTGACACTATGAACAAGGATATGGAATTATTAATTCAATCATGACATGACTATGAAGCCCAGATTTGAACATTTGAAGGAACTAGACCTATTTAAATATCATTTCTACCATGAATTGGACACAAATGAGTGGACACAAATTATATTAACTAGGATACATGATGAGAAACTATGGATGCAAGATAGTATAGTTGATATTTCAGCCAACCTTATTCATGAGGTAATTGGTCTTTGTAGACAAGATAGTGTACATATAGGTGAGAAAATGGTTAAGAAGAACGTTGAGAGTTATACCAAGGTAGAGTATAATGGGAAGCCTATAGTAATTAGTACCATTAAGTTAGATGATGTAAGATTCCTGAGTAGAATCATTGCCTACTCCTTATGTGCAAGTTCAAAGATTGATGAATTGTCAAAAGGATTCATCTATGTAGCCTACAAGATATGTGTAGAGAAGGAACAAGTAAATCTTAGTGAAACTTTGAGAATGCAACTAATTGAGAACCTAGAAAAGATTAAGAGGACTAAAAATGACGTGTTTAGATTCTAGTCACTGATCAATCATATATTCTTTCATGTACTTAAAAGATTTCCATATTTATTAGTCACATAGATAATGAGCAGTGATAGATGTACAATGGAAAAGATTACTAAATTATATAGAAGACATCCAACAGATAAGATATTAGATAGTGGAAACTTGATTATGAAGACATTTCATAATGAAATGAGATACAGATTTAGAATTGCACCTGCAATTGTAGATAGATTTATAGATGGCATTTGTATTATGGTTGATACAAATTTTACCTATATTCAAGTAGTCAAACCTCGAGAAACATTTCTTAACCCCTTAGGTTATGAATTAAGTGATGATATTGTAGTTGGGTATATTGATTTATTATTGAAATAAGAGAAGGATAAAGAAGAATATAGATTAGGAACCTATGATGAGATTACCCAGTCAACTCATCAAGCATCCTTGGAGAAGGCTTCTCACAAGAAGATAGAGTCAATTATGAAGAAAGCTTTATTAGAGGCCGGTATGACTGAGAGTGAATCACAGGAAGTTGGGCAAACCATGAAGCAAGGTATACTGAATGTAAAAACTTTGTTAGTATTTATTGGAGATACATCTTCAAAATAGAGCATTCCTTATGTAGCAGTATCAAATGTTCAGCCAAGTGAAGCAAAGAGAAAATATAAGATATTAGTGGAATCTGTGACCAAAAAGACAAAGAGGTTTAAGAAACAAGCCACTAGACGAGGTAAAAGGGAAAAGATATTTTTGATAATTGTTGAATCTAGTGATGAAGAAGAAGAAGAACAAGAAGTTAGGCAAGCAAAGAAGGTAACAACTTCAAAGTAGTTAGTAGGAAAAGCTTTCCAATCCTGGAAGCTAAAGATAGAAAAGATAAATTGCGATATTGCAATTAAAGGCAACTTTGTTCAGATAAACAAATTCTATCATTTGTATAAAAACTTTGAGAAAGATCATATTGATATCTCTACTATGAGATATATTATACCTAATAATCTAAAGCTAAAGGATATTGAGGGCATAGTAAACCAAAAAGTCTATGACAAACTTATTGAGAAGAAGGCCCCAACTAGAGAAGAAGATTTACAACTTTAGAAGTCTATACTAAGGACTATTTGCAAGACTGATGATGAAGATGAAATTAAGAGACTGTTAAAGAATCTTGCACCTTACTTAAGAAATAAAGTGAGATCATTTTTGTTTATGATGGGTGAGAAAGACAAGTTAAGAAGTGAGACTGCAACAACAATAAGTCAAATGTTGATAGAATTTAAGGCAACATCTTCACCTGCACCCAAAACCTTAGAAGTATTAGTGAATGGTGACATTATGTAGATAGATTAGACCAATGTTACCATTAACATTGAGGATACTAACCTGTTTGAGAGTTTAGATCCACTTGAATCTCATTTTGAGGATATTGAAGATAAACTAAGGCAAATTGAAGAGGAAAACAAAGTATTAGAAGAAGAGAAGAGGAAAGTAGAAGAGGCCAAGCAAAAATTGCTTGAGGATGAAATAAAAAGAAAAGAAGAGGAGAAAAATAAAAGATTAGCTAGATAATAATTAAGAAAGAAAACAAACGAAGATGAGAAGAAGAGATTGGAAGAGGAAGAGAAGAGAGAAAAATAGGGAAAGGAAAGAGAAGAGAAAGAGAAAGAAGAGAGATGAATCCAAGAGGTAGCAAAGAAACAACGGGAGGATGACACTAAACCTTCTAGTTCATCTACTCTTCTTTCACTTGCCAGCCTAGCAATTGATGATGATGATCAAACTAATTTGATCTCATCCTTATCAAAATTAATTCAAAAGAATATAACAATGAAAAGCTTGTAGAAAACCTTGATGGAGGTTATTGATAGACTATATAGTAGTCTGACAGTACAACATATAGAGGTAGATCTAGAATAGAGAACATAGGTAGTGCTAAAATAATTTGATGAGAAATTTAGTAATTTGTTGACTATTATAGAAGAGAAAGCATAGATCACACATGATGCTAACTTGTTTAGCATCATTTTTCGAAACATTAAGAATGATTTGTTAAGTCTTGATACTTGTATCAAGGAACTTCAAAAGTGTCAATAGGATGGTAAGATATTGTACATTAAGTGTAATCTATCTCACAAGTTGACTAAGGACATTGATAGTCAGATTGGAGGAAATTTGACTGAGCTAGAAGCTCTATCTAGCTAGATACAAAATCCAACTAGTAAAATTGATGATTTTGAAGGACAAGTGGCCAGTATTCACAATGATATTAGGAAACTAGAACTTTGGAAGGAACAAATTTTGAAGGGAATATTGGATTTTAGAGAGTCTATTACTTTAAAAGTATCTATTGTAGAGAAACAATTGGAGGAATGTGTCAAGGCCAAGGATGCTTATTCTAACTTTTTGTAGTGAAACCTTAACGCAGTTGAGATTGCATCATCTACCTTATGTGCAATTATCACCTCATTTGAATCTACCAAGGAGACATGGACTTAAGGTATGGATAATATTAATGAAAATTTTGATGATTGCATGAAGATTCTATTAGCTTAAGGAAGGGAAACATTTTGGATAGTAGGTGGACAACTTTTGGACAATTTTTGACATTTTGGCCTTTGTCATTGATGTCAAAGAGGGAGAAGTACACAAGAAAATTGTTAAGAGGAGAAATACATTGAGAAAATTGTAAAGGGGAGAGGTACAATATAAAATTTTAAATCAAGTAAAAAGGTTTGTAAAGTATACTATAAGGGGGAGCATATATAAAGATGGACAAATTGTAATAGATGTAATGTGAATGCATTATTTTTGTCAAGTTTTTGTTACTTAGCTAATTTTCCCTATTTTGTTGCCATCAATGTCAAAGGGGGAGATTGTTGACAATTACCTAATGGAGATACATAATTGTTCTAATTTATGGCAACACATGATGTACATGCTTACAAGAAATCTCAAAAATAAAGATACCTATCTTTTGGTAGTCAAAAAATTGTCTTAGTATGGATTTTGGTATATAGTAGTGTATTGTTTTGTTTATAACTTGTTGTTGATGTCATATTATGAATAGAAAAGTTATATGGAGATAGTATAAATTTTAGGGATGACATGTATAACCTCAAAAGTTAGTATAGATTGTATGGAAAATAGATATTCATGTTTTAACTAAAACAAGATAGCAGAATTGAAGGAAATAATTATTCTATTTACAAAATAGTTACTTGTCCAATTAGGGCTGACATCCTAGATGTTTTTGAAAAGTGTATTATGGTATTAGATTACCTAGCAGCAATTTGTGTAAAGGCATGGTATTTATGCAAAGGACATCTTGCGATGAAAAGTGGAATTGTGTCGTTGTGATGTTGAGCAGTTTTATGCAAACTTTTGTGAAAGTGATATATGTGAACTTTTTGAAGCTATTTTGAGATCCAAGATCAAACTAAGAAAGATTTTATATTCCAAAAGTCTGATTACTTGTTTGGGCAATGATCTCTTCTTGTAATTGGAAGTGCATGTTTAGGCAGTGGGTTCATCTTGCATTTACTATACTACAACTCCTAACAAGGTTGGCACAACTCCTAATAGGGATTCAAAGTATCCTAATAGGGACTCCTTATACTCAATTTTCTCATTGAATCCTAATAGGGTTCATCCTCTAACAAGGAACTTATATATCATTATATTATCTAGTGGGTATCATCGCCACCAGAGTTTTCCCTTGGCCAAGGTTTCCCTAGTTAACAAAATATGGTGTTATGAGTTATCTTTATGCATAGTTACTATTACTATTCAAAATTACTTTATTACTTGGTTATGTATGGTTTAAAGTAAGTAATAATATTTAGTTGGCAACTAAAGTTTGTAGATTACTAATTCACTCCCTCCACCCCTAGTAATCCCTATTTCTAATAGTTTTAGGTTTTTGCAAAAAGTGATCATGTTGTGATCTCTTAGGAGTCCTTCACACTTCTATGCATATTAATTGTAACCACTAGTTGGAATTTTGTTTAACTACCTTGGAAGCTTAAATAAAGGAACAAGTTCAAGATGCTTATTGTGCTCATTTTTAGAGTGTAAGATACTGGTTTGATATACTCTTGTGATTTATTTTCAAATCCTTGATTTTGTATCTTAGTCTTTATCTAGAATTGAGGTTTAGAATCTTCATATAGGTTGCAAGTCATTACACTTTTGTTTTTTCCAAGTTTTGTTAAACTGTGAATGCTATCATTCAGAAAGCTTCCTCATATTTTCTCAACATTTTCTCATCTTAAATGTTTGTTGTATTGCCTTAAGTTTTAGTCATTCTACCTTTCATGCAAATAATCCTTCTATACCTTTCCATCTCAAGTCTAATTTCAAGTTTGAAGAAGCAAACAAGTGAAACATCATAAGGAACTAACCTACAAACCAAATATTCACTCCTAATATTTGGTAAACCCACTACCTTATAAGTGTTTCCATGTTACTCAAAGTGACTAAGTCTTAGGATCCTGTCAAGGCACAACTTTTAGAGATAGTAGTTATAATAGCCAATTAGAGCAATGGTTTAACAGTTATGGCCTTTCGAATTTGGGCCAACCAAAACTTCCAAAATAAATGTCAAAAATATATTTGGTCAACTATACATGTATTTTTAGGGTTTTTCAGCTCTAGGTATTAAGTTTGAGTGTCTAGAAGCTTCCTGGGTGGCTTAAAATTACCTATTTAAGAAATGACCAAACATTGTCTAGGATAGCTCTAGGTGATAGTTCATAGCTTTGTCTTGAAAATTAGTGTAATGAAGGTGTCCATGTGGGTTAGCATATTGTGATTTTGAATTCTATAATTTTTCATTTGCAGTGATAATAAGAAGACCATATTTTGTTCTCATAGATTGTTGTTACTCTTTGTTCATGTTATGTGTTTAATGTATTAAGGGAAGCACCCTTCATCAAGTGTGCACCCTTCTTTAGTCTTAAAATAAAATTTGGTTTATAGAATGTCTTTATTTCATTTCTTAGTCAAGACTACCACTCTGTCACCATTACCATTTCCATGTTTGACTTGATCTACATATCAACTTGGACTATATAGGAGCCTAGTTCATATAGTGACACTCAATAAATTTAGACAATAATACTGATACTCAACATATGTCATGTATACAATATCTTTTTCTTAGTTCTTGCCTCAAGTCTATCCTAGTACATCTTGATTCATGCAAATGTAGAATTTTAACATATCTTATGCTAGGAATTGGTATGTAATGTAACATCCAAATGCACAGTTCTTAACATACCTTCTTTTCTTAGTTAGAAGTAGTGTGATCACTTGATCAATTAGATCAGGTGATCTCATCTTCACTAGATCCACTATTGTTTTCTTCTTCTTTCTTTCTTTAGGTTTGATTCATCTCATTCCTTATGTGTTCTTCATCAACTTTTCCTTTTCCCTTGTTCTATTCATTACTAGGTGCTAGTGCATAGGTCCTCCAATTCTTTCTCACATGCCTAATTTTGTGACAACTATAGAAAACTAAGATTGAAATCATCTAACACTTAGATTTTCCTCTAAAATGTGTTTTTATTCAATTTACTCTATTATGAACATACTCCCCATAATAATGATAGTTATGCCATGTGTTGTAATCCCACTTATACGAGTTACCTTCTTTGTATGCATTTGTTTTCCTTTTGGTTGTCTAATTGGATTTTGAATTGGATCTACATTCTTGAGCTTTATGTCCATATTTCTGAAAATTATAGCAATGATCATCAAATCTAGGTGCAATTGGTGTATTGCTATCCTTTCATCATGTTCCTAGTGTCCTTGTTTCTTATTGTTAAAATACTATCCATTGAATTTTGGTTTAAGGTTTTTCTTACAAATCTCACTTTTGCAAAAAAAAAATTGTGTGTCCCATCTTGCCATAATGTTAGCATGTAGGTTTGTTCTTTGGCTATGTATTTATTTTCTCTCCACTCTTTTATGATTCTATATCCTTAAATAGATTCTTAGTATAGCCTAGACTAGATGTGTCTTTAGGTCTTATTTGTAGTCTCATCTATAAGGTCCCTTCCCTAGTACCCTATTATAAATCTTAATAACATGAATATGATTAGAGCTAGGAAGAGTAAGGAGATGAGATTTCATATTTTGTCCCATGTATATAGAATGTAAATTATATATTGGTATGATACACCTTATGATAGAATGATGGTAAGAAGGTTTTAGGATCTTAGTATGTCATGATTGGCATTTCCTTATAAATAATGAACCTGAGATCATATTGAGATTGATATATTTTAGTTATGGTCGTACTAAGTATCCTATTCAAAATTAGATTATGTTGACAAGATAAGACCCTATGGAATAAAGACTCAAGATGTTATAACTTAGAAACTATGCTGATGGGTTTATGGTATGTTATGATCTATTAGGATAATTGATTTAGGTTGCCATTATTGAAATATGAATCAACACCCACTCTTGTGAGTACTAATAATAATTATGGACAAATTTTTTATCAATTTAGATAAAGGTCTACTTGGCATGATGTAGATATAATAAGCCAGTTATCATGCAAGTAGTATTAGGTGGATATGTTATAGTGGATGATAATTAAGATGAAGATATAATATATTGACTAACAAATATAATGGGTTTACCTAATGACTTATTTTGAACCACAACAAACATGATTATGAAAGCATCCTGATTTCTTGAAATTAGTGATTTTAGAGACACATTCCTTATAATATGCTATCTAATAATGATATTGGGATATTGTTAGAAATCTCATCATGCTTAATTGAATAAAAGATACTAGCTGGAATGTTTACATTTGGGTGAACTTTTACTTATGATATGTACTGCAACCTCATTGGTGGTTTAATAGCTATGGATTCAATATTTCATCACCACAATAGAAAATGGAATATGATGTGATTCATAATATAAATTTGATCATGTTATGGAAAGATTAATGTTGATACGTAGATTTTGATATCTTAATGTCTTGAATGCTTTTTATATGAAAATGATTAGAAAAAAAGAAAGTTAATTATGAAAATTTGAATATGTTAATTTATGTGAACTATGGAATATTAAAATTTTCATCCACCTATATATATATATATATGATTTTCATTGGACTGCTAATGCTCAAGTTTAGTGTGCAAAAAATTGAACCATGGAATTTAATCAGGGAAACAAGGTCCAAACTTTTGTCCATATAGTATAGCCAAGGAAAATATTTGAAAGATTCAAAGCCTCATTGTGATGTGTTTATTTCATAAATATAAGCTTGCATGTGTGTAGTGAGTTTAATCTCATAAATACATTTAGGACATGTCATGGTGATGTGTAATGTGTTTTAAATGTGTCACTTGACACTTGTAATTGTTTGTGTGTTAATAACATGTCACCTAGGGTTTAAGTCATGGTTGCACTTAACCTTAAACGAATTTCCCTTCAAAATATTTAAGAAAATCTACTTGGAGAAAGGATAGGATGGGTTACCATCAAGGGAATTTCGAGTTCAAACTTGACAAGGACTTTAGAAGGCCTAAAAGTGGTCCCAAGCTATTAGTTTGTTGGAAATAAGGTACCCACATGATAATATAACATGTTAGGAGTCTAATTTTTTCTATTTAAGTGTCTAGATAACTCTAGAGACCCTTTTTGAGAATCATTCCTTGAGCATTTCGA
Organism: Cupressus sempervirens; assembly: GCA_028749045.1. Taxonomy (NCBI): domain Eukaryota; kingdom Viridiplantae; phylum Streptophyta; class Pinopsida; order Cupressales; family Cupressaceae; genus Cupressus; species Cupressus sempervirens. The sequence goes on along the minus strand of CM053783.1, from coordinate 645,524,255 downwards.
AATTTGAGTTGTCACATGACTTTAACCTTTTCTTCACACTTTCTCAAGGTCCTATTTTAGAAGGGACAATAGTGTAATAGAAAGTAGGCTTCATTTTTTTGCTAAAATTAAGATAGTGGAAAGGTTAGAGGTCTTTTTAAGAGGGTTTGGACAAACTAGTGGGTGTTTACCCATTCTCTAAGTTTAGAGACAATTAGGGTTTAGAAGGAGGAAGGACTAAGAAGAAGGAAGCTCTACAACAACTTTGATTGTTCCTTTATCTTGGACCAAGGTTGGTGCCCATGCCATAACTCTCATTGCACTTTCTCAATGATGATTGTTCTTGTTCCTTTTGTGTTAAACTTCATGTCATTTGTTTGTGTTTAGATTTTTGGTATGTATCATTGTTGTGATGAATTTCTATTGCTGATTTCTTTCTTGTTTTTGTGTGTATGGATGTTAATGGGTGTGAAGGCTTTAAACACCCTTGGGAGGGAAGAGATGCCTTGGGTGAAGGGGTTAGTTAGTCTCAACATTGTAGTTGAGAAGTTTTCCTCATGGTGAGGAGTTGGTTCTTTCTTTCATGGAGTATGGGCTCCATTGAAGCCATATGCCTTTTCATATTATGAGAGGTATAAGGGTTTTGTGTATGGAGGAGGATGTATCTTGATAGCCTTGAAGAGACATGATGCAATTATAGCTTGATATATGTTATATGGATATGGTATTCTCCTCTTTGGAGAGCCCACCTTCACCCATTGTTTCATGATTCTAATGGTGAATAATTGTGTTAAACCCTGGGAGAGATTGTATATGTATTGGGATGTTGTGTTCCATGCATTGTTAGATGCTTGAGTGTAACCTATTTGAGCATTGTTTCCCCTAGCTTAGTGGGTGGCTTCATAGAAGCCTAGGATTGGAGGTGGGCCTCCATGGTTCTTGATTTTAATATTTTGCAAGTTTTATGCTCTTGGATCTAAGAAGAAACTAGGATTAATCCCTTGCAATGTTAAAGAATAAAAGACATGCCTTTGTGTAATGTGTTTGAGAAGATGAAATATTCCTTCATATCTATGTTGTAATGTATTTGTAAAGAGAAATGTCCATTGTTGTTTTGGTTGTATTGTGTTGTAAAAATATCTCCATCTTATGTACATTTTGTGAAGAATGGTTTAATGAAGTAGATGTAGAAACTTTAGATATTTGTATTGTAAGCTTTAATGTTATGTGTATAGTTTGCATTGTAATAGAAATATTATTTCATCATCATAGTTGTAAATGAAAGAAAAGGAAGATTTTTGTGTAAAGGATCAGTCATTTCCTTGATGTCCATGTAGTGATTATGTAAGTTAAATTTTTTTTCTAATGTTGATTTATGAATCAAAACACTAGATATGTTTTCATAGATTGCTTATGTGAAACAAATTCATTGTAATAGTTATTTCTATTGAAACTTAGGTGGTGTATATTTATTGTGTGCATGTATTCATTTGAAGTAAGGATCAATACAACTAAATTTTTATTTTTTTAAAATTAATCATGAAAGAGGTTTACTATGCATTCATTCAATAGTAACATTCTATAGATTTAATTAATGAAGAGAAGGAAAGATCCAAAGGATACTTAGACTATATTTCATGACATTATTTGGATAAGGATTTTGTTTCCATAGGAATTTAAATAACCTTGTAAAATTTACATTTATATTGGAATATCAACCAACATCATAACACCACCTTACTAAAATCCATGAAAGTGCAATAGAATCCATGAAAATGAATTAAATACATAACAAGTAGGAAACTTGCAAGAGAAAACATGGTGTAGATGCATCTTTTTGTTAGAAATAGGAATTACTTAGAGGGGAGGGTGAATCAGTAATCTACAAACTTTAGTCACCAACTGGATATTATTTATTACTTTGAACCATACATAAGAAAGTAAACAAGTAATGTTGAACAGTAACAATAACCATGCATAATGATAACTCATAACACCATATTTTGTTAACTAGGGAAACCTTGGCCAAGGGAAAACCCTAGTGGGGATGATACCCACTAGACAATATATTGATATATATGTTCCTTGTTAGATTATGGACCCTATTAAGAGTCAATGAGAAAATTTTGTATAGAGAGTCCCTATTAGGAGACTTTGAATCCTTGTTAGGAGATTCCAACCCTATTAGGAGTTGTAGTACATTAGATACAAGAAGAGCTCATTGCCAAAACATGCACTTCCAATTAAAAGAAGAGCTCACTGCCCAAACAAGTAATTATTCCTTTGATATATAGGTATTGTAACTTATTTCTTTCTTGATCTCTAATCTTTAGCTTGATCTTGGATCACAAAATTAGGTTCTCAAAACTTCACATATATCGCTTCACAAAAGTTCACATATCATTTATCACAATACAATTGCACACTTCTTTACCACACTTGAATTCACAAGATGTCCTTTGCATAAATACCATGCCTTTTCAAAAATTTCTGCTAGGTCAGCTAAGACCATAATATACTTTTCCAACTTAGAGTAAACATCTAGGATATTATCCCTAATTGGTGATGTAATTATTTTGTAAACAAAATAATTCCTTTACCTTTAATTTCATTGTTCTGTTTCAATGGTAAAATGCAAAAATCTTTTTTTTATACAGTCTATACTAATTTTTGAGGTTATAGATGTCATCGTCAACATGTATACTACCTCCATCTAACTTTTCTAATCATAATATGATGTCAGTAACAAATTAAATAGAAAACAATACACTGCTGCAAACCAATTTCACACTTAGACAATTTTTTGGGTACCAAAAGCTAAGCATCTTTATTTATGAGGGTTTCTACAAGCATGTACATCATGTGTTTCCATAGATTACACCAATTACATATATTCATTAGCCAATTTTCAACAATCTCCCCCATTGGCATTGATGGCAACAAAATAGGGAAAATTGGCTAAGCCTCAAAAACCTTTATAAAATATTAAAATATCAATACATTAATTATCTTTTACAACTTATCCATCTTACACATGCCCCCCCTTTTTTATATGATTTCATACCTTACCTTATTTACAATTTTCCTATGCATCTTGTCCCCCTTTGACATCAATGATTGTTCATTTTCCTTAAGCTGATAATATCTTCATGCAATCGTCAAAACTTGTCTTGAGACTGTTTAAGCCTTTTCTCTTCTTCAATTAGTTTCAACTAATCCTGAAAAACCTCAGCTAGAGATTCAAGTTTTTTGAAACTCTCAAACTCTCAAAAGGGTTAGTGTCATCAATGTTAATAGTAACATTGGTCTAGTCAATCTACATAGTATCACCACTTACTGACACTTCCAAAGTTTTAAGTATAGGTTAAGGTGCTACCTTTGATTTTGTCATCATTTGACTAATAGATGCATCTATTTCACTCCTTATTTTATCCTTTTCACACACCATAAACAGAAATGGTCTTACCTCATTTCTCAAGTAAGGTGCTATATTGTTCAATAATTTCTTGACTTCTTCCTCGTCATTTGGTTTGCATATTATCCTTATCATAGACTTCCAAAGTTCTATATCCTCTTCCTGAGCTAGTGTTTTCTTCTCTATAAGTCTGTCATAGACTTTTTGATTTATTGTGTCTTCAATATCCTTAAGTTTTAGATTGTTAGCAATTGTATATCTCACAATAGATATATCAATCTAATCTTTCTCAATGTCATTATATAAATCATAAAAAAAATTCATCTTAACAAAGTTCCCTTCATTTGCAAAGGTTGAGTTGATCTTCTCAATCTCCAGCTTTCAAGGTTTCCTTGCTTTACCTATTGACTATTTAGAAATAGTAACTTTCTCTGTGTGTTTAACTTCTTCTTCTTCATTGGATTCCACAATTCTCAACAATGACTTCTATCTTTTACCTGGCCTAGTAGCTTGTTGTTTGACTCTTTTAGTCTTTGTAGTCACAACTTCCACTAATCTTTCTAATTTTCTCTTTGGCTCATTTAGCTATTCAACTAATACTACAGCATATGGAATGCTATGTTTTGAAGGTATTTCTATAATAGACACAACAAATGGTTGTCCAACTAATAGTGGTTGCACATACATTATTCCTTTTTTCATTATCTGTCTAACTATCTATGACTCACTTTCTATCATTCTACCCTCAGTTAGAGCTTTCTTCATTATTGTCTCAATCTTTTTGTGAGATGATTTATCTAAAGATTCTTGATATGTTGATTGGTTAATCTCTTCATATGTCCCAAATTTGTACTTAACTTGGTCCTTTTTGGATTTCAATAATAGATCAATATATCCAATTGCTACATCATCACATAACTCATAACCTAAGGGATCAAGGAATTTTTCCTAAGGTTCTACTACTTGAATACAAGTTAAATATGTATCAACCATAACACATATATTATTTTTTATTCTTTCTACAATTGTAGGTATAATTTTGAAACTTTGTTTCATCCCATTCTAAAATGTCTTCATGATCAAATTTTTGTTATCCAAGATTTGGTCTGCTGGATGTCTTCTACATACATATGTAATCTTTTTCATGGTATATCTCTCACTACTCCTAATATCTGTAACTAATAAGTATAGAACTCTCTTAAGTACATGAAATAATATATGATTGATCAATGACTAAAATCTAAACACACCATTCTTGGTCCCCTTGATCTTCTCTAAGTTTCCAACAAGTTTTACTCTTAGAATTTCACTTAGATCAACTTATTCTTTCTCAACACAAATCTTGGAAGCTACATAGATGAGTCCTACTGATAATTCATCAGTTTTAGAACTTGCACAAATAGAGTAGGCAATGATTCTACTTCAAAATCTTACATCATCTTGTTTAATGGTGTTGATCACCATGGCCTTCCCATTATAAACTACTTTAGTGTAGCTATCAACCTTCTTCTTAACTTGTTTCTCACCTATAGGCACACTGTCTTGTTTGCTAAGACTAGTTACCTCATGAATAAGGTTGGCTAAAATGTTAACTACATTGTCTTCCATCCACAATTTTCCATTATGAATTCTTCTTAGTATAATCTGTGTCCATTCTTTAGTATCAAGTTCACAATAGAAATGATATTTAAAAAGGTCTAGTTCTTTCAAATGTAAAAATCTGGGCTTTAGTAACATATCATGGATAAAGAAAACTTCCATATCTTTGTTCATATACTCACTCCCAATAGTTTCAAACTTAATATTAAGATAACTTCCTACACCTTCCAAATACATGATGTTGTTCAAAGTAATAGACAATGCTAAATTAGGGTTTCCTTCTATGGGTTTCATGGAAACAATCTTCAATTTTGGTCTATCCTCATTCTTGACATTATGAACTACTAACATATCCATAATTTTATCAAGTATAAATTTTATTAAAGAAATTTTATGGAGAAATGATAAAATACCTCTTTTCAAAATAGGGTTTAGTTCAAAACCACCTTGTCAAGTCACTTCTGAGTGCTCTATACTTCTAATGTGATTGCAATGAAGTGGTAATCAAGTTTTTACTCCATTTTATTCATTCAATTCCAACTTGTATTAATTGCATACTTTGCAAACACAAAAAAGTTGTCAATTACATTTTGAAATCAAATATCTACTCAAAATCTCTGTTCAATCTTTAAATGTAGCCCAAAGTTTACCATAGCTTCCTTCCATAATAAAAATGCTCCAAGAATATTTGCTCCATGAAATTCTCTATAAAAAAATAGTTTTGATCTTTTGCTATAGAATTAACTTTCTTTGTAATAACAACAACTCTTAATTCCTTTGTAACAAGTTTTGATAAGTTCCAAATTGCAAGTGAGCTTGGCTATAGTCTAAAATTATCTCGATACACCTTTTCCCAACTTCGCTACCCATAATCTGATCTCTAAATGAAGTTTCAAATTCTAGTGTTGTGAACAAGCTTGATTCAACTTAGTTGAATCAAACTCAATTATTGACTTCGATTTTGCTATCTATACATCATCTAACTTTTCTTTAGAAATATTCAATCCCTTCACAAATGCCTCATTAATTTCTTCTTGAAGTTCACTGACTACATTCATTTTTTTGTCATTGTCTTTCTTAGTTCTGGAGTTCATTTCATGATTCCTTCTATCATTTCCAATATTTCTTTCATTGTTCCTTTTGTTTCCAAAGTTTCTTCCATTGTTCCTTCTATCTCCAAAGTTTCTATCCATTCTACAATACTTTTTTGTATGTCTGAAGTTGTTACATAACTGATATACTATTGGAATTCTTTCGAATAACTAAGAGTGGGGGTGAATTAGTTATCCAAGGTCCAAATGTATAAATAAAACTTTTCACAGCTTAGTGAACCCATAAAACATTTATCATTATGCATGCATCCATAAGATTATGCAATCACTTAAAACTTGTAGGTTATTGTCAAATTAATTTGTAGAAATGTAAATATGAAACATAAAAAATTTAAGAACACACTTGACACAATGATTTATGTGGAGACCCAATTTAGGAAAAACCACTAGTAACATGCTACTCTTTTTCACTCTTCTAAAGTGATACCCTATGAAAGGCCAACCCTATTAAAGGTTACAATACACACTGTTAAATGTGACCCTATTAAAGGATTTCAATCACCCTATTAGGAGTGAGCCTTGTTAAAGAACTTTAGACCATTCATTTGGAATGCCACCCGATTAAAGGATCTACAAATGGCTATTAGGTCAACCTTAATCCAAAGGATTTACCATAGACTAATATAATTGTTAGAGAGTAAAAGTAAGGCTTAATTTGATAACAACTTACAACTCCATTTATAGATTATAGATCTTTATTTTAGTCCTCCATTCTACTTGGCTTTCACACATTTCAACTCTAATAGCTTGTTCACCCTTCAATCATTCATACCCTTAAGCCTTCTTGCTTAACATGCCAATGCAGTCTCTCAATTAGGTCACTAAATGAAGCAATACTATTGACTCCTTTTCTTCCTTAGGTTATCACACATGACAACCTTTTCTTTTGAGCAACCATCCCTTTAAATAAATAATTAAGATCTTTTCTCATTCATTCTCCATCATCCAATTTAGGGTTAGGAAATATTAGGTAAGATTCAATGAATCTACCCCTCATTTCATATCACTTCTAGAAAATTATCCTTCAATTGTCTTTGAATTTTTCTCAAAATGGTTTACCATGAATTTTGTGCCACCAGCTCATCAATCTTATCTTCCACCTAGTTCACACAATCCAAGAAAACAAACTTATTGGCTTGGATCCATCAAATTCATGATCTTTCTAACAATGTTGACACTCGACATTAACTTTCTTCTAATGCTTGACACAAATTGCAATGCTTGACATCCTTTGTAAAATCACTCGGCATGAACTAAAGTTTATTGGTGCTCAACATCAACTAAACATTACTCAACATCCACTATTTTACTCGGCATACACTAAAATAGACTTTTACTCAGCTCCAACTAATTTTTTGCTTAGTTTGCACTAACTTTTCTCAGCACCTACTATCTGTTTAGTCAAGCTTGGCAAAAAAATTTTGTTTAACTTGTTCTTCTAAACTTTCTTAGTGTAACCAATCTTTGCAACCTTAAGTATATTATCAATGCACTATGATATCATTGTCTTAGCTCATTCTTGTACTCTTTTTTGTATCATAACTCAACCTTTCCTCTAGGTGCTATTGTTACATATTTGGATCAAATGCTCTTCATCAATAAAATAAGTGACAGTACTTATATCATATAAGCAGTTGTCTTACCAGAAAAATAGTAGGTTTGACATCAGTGACAAAAAAATTATTGAAACACATTTATCATACCTGTATCAATTTGTTTTCAACAATCTCCCTCTTTGGCATTGATGAAAAACTAAACTAATCAACCAAATTGACTAGGTTAAAAGAATAAGACCAACAAAATAACAAAAAGAAAATAATTCCTTGTATTGAAAGCTTCCCTCTATCAGTAACTTCCATCTTCTAAGTAGATTAAAAAACTCTATTGTGTCATTCTTATGAATCCCTCTTAATTACTTCTTATTTCCCTTCTACAATGACTCCCTCTTACTAGGTAGATGTAATCAATAGATACACTATTTGTAGTCAAAATTTCTCCCTCATGCTATGAGTTAGGAGTTCTCCATATCTTTGTTTTCAATCTCTCAAATATCTTCTAGCCTCTTGTATTTCTCCCTTTAGGATCAGCATCAAATCTTTTATGTATTTCTCCCTCTTTGACAATAATGGGAAAGACTTGTCATCTTAATATGAAGTTATGAACTTTTTCAGTTTTCTCCCTCTGTCACCTTTCTCGTGACTAATTTGTACTTCCAACTTTTTGATTACTTTAGGAAACTCTTAAAGTAAGATCTACTGCATCAATTTGTAACATATGAAAATCAACTTGCTTAATGCATGGCACTCCTTTTGTTACTTAGATAGACTTTGATAGGGGTATCACCCCTAGTTTACCTCTTAGATACTCATGAGCATCCTTAGGTGCTTTTGTGAATATATTAGCAATTTTCTCTTTTGTGTTAACATATTCCATCTCTGCCTCTTTATGTTGAACTGATTCTCTCAAGTAATGATACTTGATTGCAATGTGCTTAGTCTTTGTGTGCACCACATGATTCTTTGATATATTTATAACACTTGTATTATCACAATAAAGTATCACTAGTTCAATGATCTCTTCCTTTATACCTTTGAGTAGTTATTTGATCCATACAATGTTTGTACAATTTACAATAGCAACAACATATTTATCTTCAATAGTAGATTGTGAAGTGCAATTTTGTTTCTTGCTAGTCCATGTAACTAGCCTTTTGCCTCAGAAAAATGCTCCTCCACTAGTGTTTTTTCTCTCATCAATGTTTCTAGCCCAATCAACATCAGTATAGGCTCTTAATTCAAATTTCTTATTTTTTTTATAGTATAGACCATATTCCTTTGTTCCTTTCAAATATGTCATTATTCTCTTTACAACTATCAAATGATTCTCCCTAGGATTAGCAAAGAATCTTGCAACTATCCCTACAGATAATGCAATATCAGGACTGCTATGTACTACATATTTTAATTTTCCAATCATAGACCTATATAATGTTTGATTCACCTCAGTTGAATCATCATTCTTTGACAATTTATGTCCTATCACCACAGGTGTACTTACTAGTTTGGAATTCTCCAATCCAAAAAAATTTAGTATCTCCTTGACATATTTTGACTGAGTGATGTATATACCATATTTCATCTGATGTACTTGCAAACCCATGAAGAACTTGATCTCTCTAAACATATACATCTCAAATTCTTGCTTCATTTCATTTGCAAAGGCCTTACATAAAGCATCTTGACCTCCAAATATGATATCATCAACAAAAATTTTAGATAAAAAAAATACCTTTTCCTTTCTTTGTCTTCATATATAAATTTTTGTTATCATTAGTCCTTTCAAATCTAATCTTCACAAGATAATTGTGAAGTCTCTCATACCATGCTCTTGGTGCTTGTTTCAAACCATATAAAGCTTTGTGTAATCTACGACCATGTTCTTATTATTAACATAAACAAATCCTTCTGGCTATTCTATGTAAATTTCTTCCTCTAATATGCTATTTAGAAATGCAAATTTAACATTAATTTGATAAACTTTGAAACCTTTGTATGTAGAATGAGCAAGTAGAGTTCTTACTCCTTCTAATCTAGCAACAAGAGCAAATGTTTCTCCATAGTCAATTCCTTCTTCTTATGCATATCCTTTGTAGACTAATCTTTCCTTATTCCTTCTAACTTCACCATTTTCATCTAACTTATTTTTGTATACCCACTTGGTGCTAATCACATTTTTGTCTTTTGGTCTAGGAACTAGAGTCCATGTCTTATTTTTCTCTATTTTTTCAATCTCTTCTTCCATGGCTTTACTCCAATCCACATCTTCTAAGGCACCTTTCACTATTTTGGGTTCTTTAATCCTTAGCAAGCATGTATCATTTCTCAACTTGTTTCTTGTCATCATTCTAGAATCTTTATCTCTAATGATTTGTGTAGCAAGATGATGTCACTTGACATATTTGGAAAATCTTGGTTCAGCTCTAGTTTCTTCATTTGGTCTATCTACTTCAGAGTCGCTATGTACATCTCTGTCAGGTAGTTCAACATCTCTCTCATGTACACTAATTTCAGAATCATAATGTGCCTCAACTTCATTCTATAACTTAACATCTAAATGTATCTCAGTTCCAAAATGCAACTTGAAATTCATAGTATGTGATTTAGTAGTCATTGAAACTTGCTATTTGTTTGTATCTTGATTTGCAACATCTTCACCAGGCATACCTTCATAAAAGTATACAAATGATTTGTATTCTTCTAGTTCTTTTATAGGTTTTTCCTCATATACTTTTGTATATTCATCAAATTTCACATTTGCACTTTCCACAACTTTGTTAGTGTTATTATTTAAACACCTATAAGCTTTACTTCTTGTGGAATTACCTAGAACTATACCTTCTTCACTTTTTGCATCTAGTTTACCATTCTTGAAATCTTTGATAATAAAGCATTTGCCTCCAAATACCTTAAAATATTTTACATTGGGTGTGATGGCCATGTTTTCACTTCATATCTATTTGATTATATCTCAAAGTGATTGTTCTAGGTTTTTTTTGTGAAAAATTAGGGTTTGGTGTTTTAATATTGTTAACCTTGGAAAAACCCTAAATTATGTTTCACTAAAGTGTTTCCATAGAATTTTTTTGGGTTAGGTGCCTTTTCAATTTAATTTGAGTTGGAGAAATCTTTTTTGTTTTAAATTTTCCCCTTTTCTTTTCAGAAATCTTTTAAAATATTATTCATATTATTTCTTAAAGCTCCCAAAATTATCTTTACTGTCAGATCTCTTCAAGATTGGCAGTGGTCACTATGTTGTAATGAGAAATCATGTACCTTTTACCACTAGAGACATAGTGACCAAGCAACTATTGCATGTGGGACCTAGTTAATAAATAAACTTTTTTTCAAGGTGAATGACCCATACTATCAGATCTCCTATGATCTATGGTGGTCACCTTGTCACTATGAGAAGTTGCATTAACTTTACTGCTAGTGACATAGCGATCGCCTACAAAAAGGAAATATGGTGGGACCAAACTTAAAGATGGCACTATGAATTTACTTGCCATTAATAGCCTCGTTTATGTGTTAGTTTGTCAGAAGTGTATTTGTATTGCATATTGCTCAAATCTTTGATGGTATTAGAGCCAGATCTATTTGAGGGCTTTGTGGATTTGTATTGCATATTGCTCAAATCCTTATGGTATCAGAGCTAGGTCTATTGTAGCTTGTTTAGTATTTGGAGAAAAAGGAGAAAGAGAGTTTGACATAATAGATCTAACATTTTTTTTGGCATTTTTATTTGATCTTTGGAGGTGCGATGGAAGTAATTTTAAAAATTACAAAGGTGATTTTCAAATAGCAGTATCTCCCTCGACAAAATCCTTTTCTCAAGAAATTTTCTTTTGTTTTGGGGTGGGATTTTGTGATCTACACATTGGTGTAGGTTGTTTGTGATCTCTGTTTCTGAATTTTTTTGAAAATCGCAAATCCTAATTTTTTCAACTTTAAAGGCTTTGTTCGAGCTCATATGGAAACATATTTTGATGCTATTTTAAAAAAAAGTACACAATTTATTGTTTACCTTTGATATCTACAATTAGTTTGAATTAATATTGAGTGGAAATAATACTTTCATCATTTGGTCATTTTTTAGCCTACAAAAAAAAAGGTATTTGTGATTCATATCTAAAGCTTTTTTGCTCTTTTCTCATTTACACATTCTCTCTATAAGCTAGGGTTCAGTTATTTGCATTGTTGGGCGGGGGGGGGGGGGGTATTTTTATATTACTTTCTATTATTATATCAACATATCAAAAAACATCAAAAACCTCTTATAAAACAATGGCCAAGACCTCTTTTTGTCTAGAACTTCTAACCCCTCATAATTATCACACATGGAAGACCTTGATTAGATGGCTTCTCCAATCAAAATGGTTGTGGTCTTATTTAGATGTAGTGCAGCCAATTTTACAGAGGCCTTTTGAGTTCATGTAGCATAGGAACAAGATGGATGAGGCAATAGGATTGATTGCTTTACAGGTCTCAAATAGTCTATAGTTTCATCTGAATGGGTGCAATACTCCTCTAGTTATGTGGACCAAGCTTGAAGGCTTGTTTGGTACAGTGAATGAGTTTAGGGCACTTGAGATTGAGGTAGAGCTTATCTCACTTATACCAGATTCTTTTTGTAGTGCCTGCCCCTGGTTCGCATTTTGTTATCATTACTGAACTCTTTTAGAGCTAGTTTTATGTTGATGGTTAGCAACATTGTTTTGAGACTATCAGATATTGTACTATGGATTCAGTTATTATATGATGAGATTACTTGGTACCCTACATTTCATATATGCATGATGATTATTACATTGCTTTCAGTTATTGGTAATGATTAGATTGATTGATGGTTTATTATCATATGTGCTTTCTTATGGATACTTACCCCATACTTGCATGTGTATAGTGTGCATGTTTTCTTTGTGTGTTTGCTTTTGTATGGCATGTCTGATGTGGTTAAGGAAGGGAGTCGTAGTCACCTACTAGTCAGGATCTACACGATGCACCACTTCTCACCATTTCCTGTTTAGTTTAGTATATATTGTGCTTGTACATGCATGGTTTTTATGTAGGTTGTAGGTACCGGGTATTGACTTCCCTGAATTGCCAGGATGATCATACCCTATCACATTATCTTAATGATAAGAGAGGGGAGATAAATTCTCAAGTCCAAATCCCAACCCTTTAAGCCATTTGCCCTAATTGAAAAATTAGGACAAGCATCTGAGTTGAGTACCCTCCAAATATGTTGGATAATGTAATTCGTGATATAAACCCTTTGTTTGATTTTGTATGTATTTTGGCTATGATGGGTTTTCATATTTTTACCCTTGTAAGTCTTTGATGTATTTTCTATTAATTAAGCCTAATTAAAAAGATTTAATTAATGGTTTAATTTAATGAAAAATTAATATGATATTTTAATATTTATTTTATTTAATTAATTGGAAAATTAATTAAATAAAATAATTAAATTTGAAGATAAAAGTTATAATTTGAAATTTGAAATGTGATAATATTTATTTAATAGTAATATATTTAGAGTTCATTTTTAAATAAATGACTAAATAATATTATTATTAAAGTTAATAAATATTTTAGCAATTAAGTTTTGAAAATGAAATTTAAAAGTGGAAAATATATTAAAATTATTAAAAGATTCTAAATCTCATGTGATTAAAATATAAATATATTAAGATTGAAAAGTGGAATTATTAAAGTTAGTGCATGAGATTTAATAAATAAATTAATTAAATTGGAAAGAGTAAATTAATTATTATATTAATGATTGAGCATTATTTTAATATTTGCTCACATAGGAGTTTACAAATTCTCGAGAGTTGTCATGTAGACAACACAAGAGTTTGCACTCTAAGAATGCATAAGTTGTCTACACTTAAGAGTTAGCATTTTATTTGAGCACATGGTGTCTACAACCTTATGACTCATCTAGAAGGTTGGAGAAGACTCATGCTTGGTTGTCATGCTTATCTTCTAGTTGTTTCTAGAGACACTCTAGATGCATCTTAGAGGCCTTTAAATAGAGGCTCTCCTAGTGTGTTTGGACAAGCTTCAAGCTTCAAAGCTTACATGCATTTGAGAAGCTCATATGCTTCTACATGCTCATATGTTTTCAACTTGCTTCTATGCTTCTTCAAGCACTTCTACTCACGTGGAAATTTTGGTTGGCTTGGATCTTGGAGGAATTTCGAATGTTGGAGAAGGAAGGGAATTTTTTATGGACTTCTGAGGCATGGCAAATTAGCATCAGTGTCCAGGTGCACTCGTGATTTTCGCTTATTCCATTTGCACTCTTTCTCTTTCTCTCTTCATTGTGTCTACTAGATGACTACTTGGATAATTCTTGTGATGAATGTTTAATTCAGATTTGCATGTTGATTCTCTCCTTGTGTGAAGAAATCAATAGAGAACTCATTAGAAAACCCTAGCTTCAATTTAAGAAAGAAATTAGATCTGAATCGGGTTTGGGTTCGAATTTATATTGTGGAATTAGATAAACAAGATTTGAAATTAAAATAGAAATTCTAAGTTGAAAAGTTGAATGGTTAGATGTAATCTTTCTATCAATTATATTTTCAGATGCGTATGGACAAACCTATTAGATGGATGAATGGGTAAATTTAGAGAACAATTACCTTTTAGGAGAAATTCTTAGTTCATCACAAACTGCCCTGTCGCTGCCCCTTGGATAGACCCAAACTTAGTCATTCAAAACTTTTTATCGTGATCAAATTTATTCGATCGCTCCAGTCAGAATTGGTGCAACATGACCCTCTCCAACATATTTCAATTTCAGCCCAATCCAACAGTTCATTAGGGAGATATGGCCCTCGTACTGAGACTGTTTTATTCAAGGACAAATATTTCTCCATTTCCCATAACCAAGAGTTCTTTATGCTTAAACTTCACAAAAAAATAATATATCAAAGCATGGAATGAATTAAAGATATTATTGCAATCTTCCCTTAGTAGAATCTTATTTTTATGCATTAGTTTTATATGATTTATTAACTAATCTAATTTAATTAAGATTAGTTAATAGTAGAAGAAGTGTAATTAATTATTAGTCAATTTAAGTAAATGGATTTTTAAATGAGGAAAAATTAAAAGAAAAGAGATATTAATGATTTAGTTCGAATATCAATCATTATAATTGAATATTGAAATTATTAGTGAGTTATTATTTATTAATAATTGTTAATTTTAACAAATTATTAATGAAAGATAGTATAGATAAGTTTATATAATTATTAATTAATTTGATTAAGTTCAATCTAATTGAGATTAGTTAATAATTGAAGTATAGTATTGAAAATTTAGTTGAGATCAAATTAAGTGGGGAAAAATACAATGGAAATGAATTCATGTTATCATGAATGAAATTGTGATTAATGAAGTTGGCAATCATTATACTTAGAATCATCAAAGATTATTTTGGACAAATGATTACCTATTGATTATTGGTAAATCTTATCCGGGGAACGATTCTTAAGGAAGTTATATTTAATTTACTAGTGACATTGTTGTTAGCAAAAATAATAAAGAATCTGCTATCGTAGATTTATTTTAACTTGTTATTATTTATTAAACTATTACTAATCCTAATGTTAATGAAATGGAATATAGTTGATTGATAATTAGTTGAATCAAATGGGGTTTAACTAAATGATTATCAATAATACGAGTTTGTCAAGGAAAAGTTAGTTTTCATTGATAGAATGACAAAGGTGGTTATTATAGATTTATTAATAAGATCCCCAACATAGCTTGTTATTAACAAGTTATTGAACTATTAATATGAATATTTGGATTGTAGATGACTTTTTACGTACAAACTATTGTTAGTTATTAGTCAACTGATATTAATTGGAACGTTTCCATGGATATGTAATTATTAATTAAATTAATTAGACTTAATTAGATTTAATTAATAATTAAGTTATGTAAGAAAGTTTTAATTGATATGATATATCGATTCTTTTAGTAAAGTTGTGTAGTATCTACATCGAAGTTGATGAGTCTTATTTTAATGACTTGAATAATGACTTTAGATATTTTAATGGTGAAGACTTAGTAATATATAATTGAGAACTATTAGAATGTTAAAAGATCATGGATTGTGTATCTATGTTAATTGATTGATTTAATTGATCCTTTTAATAAAGTTATAATTCTTCTTATTCGAAGATTGATAATTGGCTCTCTTATAATTTAACGAATAAGATTCTTGATTTATGTTGAAAGTTGAAGTAACATTAAGGAAGAGTTAATCAATAAGAATATGGATCTTAGCAAATAAAGTGAATGATCTAATTAAAAGTCAATGATGATCAGTTTAATGAGTAAAAGTATTTACCCTTAAGTTATTCTTAGAATGAAGGATGATGCTATCGGGGAAACAAATGGGTTGACTTGTAGGTCAAATGATTAAACTTAGACACTTGAGGTATATTTGCAAATAGAAAATTGGAAACCTCTACACTTAATTCAAGTATGTGATTTTAATAAACCAAAACATGTGTTTGCATTGTGTATTCTATATGCTTCTTGTTTTGGATTTTGGGTTGACTAGTGTTGACCAGTTATAGGATGTCTACCAGAGGCTTGGGGGTTATGATTGTGATGTCATGATGATGTCTTAATTCTGATTTTTATAAACCCAACCATGGTTATGTGATGATATGCTCTATGAGATGATTGTATTACTGTTTTTTATTGCTTATCAGTCTTCTTGAGTGAAGTTGAGTTATTTGTATCTGAGACACTTGACTTAACCATTTTTGAGTCATTGATCAGTTATCCTTGGATTACTTTTCAGTCGCCATGATGGGACTGAAATGTTGATTTATTTCTTGATGATGTCATATTGTGACATGTTTTGACTCAACCATTTTGGAGTCTTTGATCAGTATTATTTTGAGATATTCTTGGTTTCTTGTTAAGAACCAATGGATATTGTGATTCATATTGAAGATTATATCTATGAGGTTTATTTTGTGGAGCTTTTATGTGTTCTTGGATGGGAGAACCATCTTATTATCAGGTTTCCTATTAAGGAACCGAGTTTGATCTTTATGAGTGTTGTGGTATGGGACACAACTGTAGATTTATGTGCTTAGGAGAGGTTGTCTAGGTACATGACTATGGGAGTGGCTTGCATAGGGGTCCAGGGCCCAAAGTGGTTAGTACCAGGGTAACCTAATGCAAGTTATGTAATTAGTGATAATCTAGTAATTAAAATTTATGGGGGGGAAACACACTAAAAAGATAAGTTAGAGATATTTGAATCACCCATGCCTTGAGTTCTTGTATAGATTAAGGATGGGAGAAGTGCCTCATCTTCTTGAGAGGGCTTCTTGGTTTCCACATGTGCCACGTTGAGGGTCTGGGGTTCAGAGTAACCAGTCCAGGGTAACTCAACGCTTGAGAGTCTGGGGTCTAATGAGAGACCAGTCCAGGGTAACTCAAGCAGCCATGTGATGAAACTCCCTAGTATGTAGCTTGAATCTCCTCTATAGATTTTGTGTATCTTTGGTGGTGTACTTATTGTTGTGCCTCTAGGATTAGATGTCGGTTTTGTGATTGGAACCTTTGAGTTAGCATACTTTTAGGATTTTTGGACTTATAGAGATTTATGCTATGTGATTTTGATAGCCTGTTTGGGACTTGAGATTATCTCCTCAGCATAGCGGGAGTGGACCACTTAGGTTCCACACGGTCGGGTGGTAGTGTTTTATCACTCTTATCATTTGAGATTCGTCTGAGACACCGTGGCTGGAGTATTCTTGGTTGGTATTTATCTTCATTTTGTTCTTGGAGCATTATGATAGATGATATATCTTGTGATGGATGTATTTACTGGTATGTTTCTTACATTGATGATTTGCATATGTTAGATGATGATATCTTATGCTTTACTTTGCATGTTAGATTATTTTTTGCATATGATGTAGGATGTTTTAGGAGTGACATTCCTACTATGTTAATAGCCGATGATCTCTTCGGTGCTTTGGAATGTTACACACGGAGGGATGGCTAGGATCCACGATGGTCTAATGATACTATTTATGGTTGGGAGGAACTATGCACTTAGTTATTTATGTTTGTGATGTATGGTTATCTCTTGTAATGGATGTTTATATCTTTTGTGATGATGTATCATGTATGATATGTGGTTTCATTTACTTTAATTGCATCATGGATTAGAGATAGTATGATGATGTATTTTATTTCATGCATGTATATTCTTTTAAGATTTTCATACCTTGTAACATGTATGGTGGATGATTGAGCTAAACTAAAATGTAATTATTAAAGGACACTTGTATATTGTAAAGAACATTGGATGTATCATTGCTAAGGGTGTGATGTTAGATAGAATCATTAGTATTAGTTGTTTTAGATGTAATTCAATGTTAAGGGATCTTTAAAGAATGTAACTTGTTATGTTTACTTTCATTTGAATTGTTGCTATTGCTTCCCCGAATGTTATGAATGGTTTATCTTTCATGTTTTAAATTTTAAAAAAAAAATTGTTGGGTAAACTTAGTGAAATTCTTGGATCCCTTGGCGGGGCATTAGACTTTTCCCTTCATTGAGGACTTCTTGATGAAATTCAAACAACTAAGATCTTTATTGTAGGGTTGTGGAAAAATGAAAACTAACACTACATGTATCTAACTGATTCTTTCTAAGCTTTGTAGAAACTTTTAGATATTTTCTTCTACCTTCTATTCCACCAAAGATGCTTTGGGTAATATATTTAGCATGCCATCATTTGAGGTTTTCTACCATTGGTTGATTGAAGACCAAGTTAAGCTCTCTCAGTTGGATTCTCTCATAGGCTCACAGAGTCATGCATTAGTAGCTCGGCCATCATCAGGGATGAAGGAGAAGACTCAGAAATATCATTCTATAGAGTTTTAGATTGATTCTAGCACTCATAGTTCATCAGGGCCACCTCCTCTTAAAGGGGGTAAATCAAAACTAGAAAAACCAAAGTGTACCTATTGTAATAAGCCTAATCATGATGAGTCACATTGCTATGAGAAGAAGTTAGATGGCTATGCCAAACAAGCTTTAGATTTGACAACTCTTCTTTAGAAGAGCAACATTTATATTCCTTCTACTTCTCACAGACCTTCTTCATCATCATCATTTCAATCAAATGGTAAAGATATGGAAAAGGGTCATGCACTATGTGAAACTACTATCCCTCATTCATCTGGTTGGTTATTGGATTCAAGTGCTTCACACCATATGGCATCTTCTAGGAATTTTTTCTCTTGTTTTGAGGCTTTTCCTACTCCAGACATTTTGATGAGGAATAACATTGCTATGAATATATGTAGGAAAGATTCTATTGACATTAATGATGGTACATTTCATGATGTACTTTATTTTCCATCTTTGTCCTCTAATTTTCTCTCTATTTATTAGATTACATGTAGTGGGATAGGGAATACAATTGAGTTTGCACAAGATTCAATGCACATCAGAGATAGTGGGATAGGCAATATTATTGCTATAGGGACTATTGATCATGCTTCCTACCTATATTCCTTCTCAAATTTTGGTCCACCATCTCCACTATCACAGAATCACTCTCTTTTTTCAAAAGAGTCTACTGAGGTGAAGTTAGGTCACTTGAACATATGTGTTGTTCCTAAGACCAATGTTGTGTGTTCTACACCTCCACCTCCTATTCAAATTCCATCTCTTACATAGGATTACTCTTCAATATTGCCTACTATTTCAGCTCCAGTCATCGATCCACCTAGTGTGGTTGTTGAGGATATATTAGAGGACACACATCTCCTCTCAGATGCCAAATTCAACACACCTATTATTGCACCTCCATTGGAGATTTCATTTCAGGATTCTCATGCTTTCTCCTTTGAGCATAAGCTAGGACTTCTAGCTGCACTTTACATATATCATTTTGTCATCCTTGTCCACTACCTTTGTTTCCTTTAGATTGGAATCACATTGGTATGTTTATTGACACAAGAGTTTTTCCATTCTGGGGGGGTTATGGAGCCTCAAGCTCCTATCATGAAGGCTTTCATTGTACTTATGGTCTTGAGATGTTTCATTTGTGCATCATTTTTCCATCTCTTTTTGGTGTAGAGTTTTTCCCACTGGGTTTTCTCTATTTCTCCATTTCATAGAGATTTAGTTGTGATTGGGTACCTCATCAGGCCTTGTTGTCAAGACCCAAGTTTTCTTTTTGTATTGCATTGTAGTTTCCTTACTCTTTTTGCATTGTTTGTAACTACATTGATGCTCATCTTAGGGCGGTGTTAGAGAAAAAGGTTAATTTAATTTTATTAATTCAATTACCTTTTCTCCCTTCTTAAGATTTCTCTTTATGCACTTTTAACATTCTCTATTTAATAATTAATTAGTAATTATTAAATAGCTTTTACCTTTTAGGTTACCCTTTTTGGGTTTCAATTTCCTTTTATAAGGATTGGTCTCTTTGTAATTTTATATCTTTTTCATTTTTGAGAATACAATTTGCATATTTTTAGAGAAAATCCTTGCCTCTTCTTGTCTTTTACTTCTTTGTGATAGGTTTTTTACATGTAGGTATTTGAGGGCTTTGTGGATTTGTATTGCATATTGCTCAAATCCTTCACCCCATGTGAAGTAAAAACTAGGGATATATTGTAAAACTCAAAGATTTTCTTTGTGCAAACATATTTCTAATTTTCTAAGAGCAAGAACCTACTGAAGAGCTTTTCTTGCCTAATAGAATTGTAAAATAATTTTTTGTATCAGCAATTTACTACAGATTTCAAAGAAGAAATAGGAGAAGCAAGTATCTTATCCCGTATATCATCAATGAATTCTGGTTATTATGCATCATTATCATCAAATATGCCTCCAAAGAAAGATTTTTTGGGGAAAATAGAGTATGCTAGTAGGAATATGCATGATGATTTCTTGGAACAATTGACTAAATCCACAAACAAGGTAGCCCAAGTGAAAAAGTTAATTCCTATGAACCCTAGACTCAAGGTTGCAGATGGATTATATGATCAATGTAATTGGGTTAGGGATGGGATTACTTCTAAAATAAAACTCCATTTATTTAAGAAATGGTCTTCAAAAAGGAATTTTTTTGCCCTCCATGGAAATATTTGGAATTTTGATTTGGGTTAATTAGTACTCCCTAGGGTTCTCATGGATTCAGACCTTCTCATAGCCATAGCCCAAAATTACAACCCAATAGCTAGGATAGTGAGGAGAGTAGATGGGGAATGTCTGATAAGAATTAATGCTAAAGAAATTCAAGAGGCTTTTAGGTTGGAGCTAGTCATAGATTACCATGAGGTCATTGACCTCTAGGGATTGGAAAAAGAATATTTTTCTAAAAAGGATCAAGTTAGGCTAGGTGCATTGAGAGGACATCTTGCCATAATTGGAAATTTGACCTTTGTTATAGCATCAACTAAGGAGCCTTTCAAGAAGTAGTTTTTTACCACTAGGGCCATAGACATTTACATGACCTTATGTAGGGTTTTTGGTGAGGATGAACAATAATTTATGCCAATAAGGTTCATGTACATGATGACACAAATTTCTTCTCTTGGTGTAGATGTCATTTTTTGTTTTGCATCTTATTTAGTAGAGGAGATTCACTTAGGTCCAGTTGGAATTGCAAAGAGAAAAGTTGAGAAAATATTTGGTCATTATTTATTATTGATGTATATGTTCTTGTTTAAAGGGGTTACTTATTTCAAAAAAGAAATGGTTTTAAATAGAGAATATGAGGGAGAAGTTTTCCTAGTCCATTTATGGAGTGTAGATATGACCTGGGATGTAGAGGAGGCTAGCTTTGTGAGATTTGATAGGTACTTTGCATCTAGGTTAAGGAGCCTCATATTAAGGGGCAATCCTAGAATTTCTAAGGCACTACTAGATTTCATCAAGCCTATGGACAATCCTACTAGTTTGAAGGTATCCCAAAATTGGGTAGATATCATACCCCACTCCATGTCTATAGTTTTTAGAGTATATGGATTCCAAGGGACTCCCCATGTACTTCCTTACCAAGTACCTCTGAAGTTAGGAATAGCTAAAATGCTATGGAAAATAGGTAAATTAGAGGAAGAACAATTGACTGGTTAGTCTATGCACTCAATTTTCCAAAGTTACACATTTTTTCATTAGTTTATAATCATTAAGGGTGGTTGGTTATTTTTAATCAATTCTTGAATCAATATAAAATGGATATTTCCCATTAATGTTTCAATGCTAGTGAGGGATTTTTTGATATATTTAGATGGAGGGTTAAAACTAGTGCCAAGGACCATTAGCCTTACTTCCCTAAGGACATAATAAGGAATGAATTATCTCCTCAAGAGCAAGATATTAAAAAGGAGAAGTAGAGGGTTTACTCTAGGGTCTTCGAATTTATTAATTCTTTTGATAAGGATTATAAGCCTTTGAAATATGCCAAGACAAAGGTAGATAAATTAAATAAATTGATGATCACTTTTCTAGAGATTATGGAGGCTATGAATGAGAAGAGATTAATTTTTATTAATCCTTTTCTTGATAAGGCCCAAGAGGTCATGAGAAGATTATCTTTCACCCCTATAGTAGGATTAGGGTAGTTAGTTATTCAAAGAAGACCTAGCTATAATATAATTCAAAATAAGAGGCCTGTAGTGGATAAAGGAAAACAAATAATTGGGAAAATATGTGATCAAGAAATAATATGATATTTTGAATTTTAATTGGCTAGATGACACACTTTTTGACAAGTGGATGGTAGATTTTCTTCATGCAAACCAATTTGAATATGGTGAAAATGATGATGATGAAATGGAATAGGATGAAGTGCAAATAATTGACACACTAGTAAAAGTAGAAGAGGATAGAGGTAAGCAACCAATTGCTATTACAAGCACAAAGGTCCAAATAGATGATTTGGCATCAGGACAATTGAATGTGACTATCAATCTACCAGTACAAGATGACATGGATGGAGAACCTTGGGTTCAACTTACCTTTTAAGTATCAGATCAAGGCCCATCACATGCAACTTTAATGGTCACACACTCTAAGGAAGAACAATAACAACAAGCCAATCATAAACTTCTCAATAAAAAAAAGTGCAGAAAAAGTGGTCCTACTAGAGAATATTCATGATGAAAGGCATTCTGTTGCACCATTTTTTGTCATTTTTGATAGTAACTCTATACATATCTCTCTATCTTAAGGATAGTTGTCAGTATTCTCTATGCCTAAAGCTTGTTTTATCTGACACTATTTAAGTGAGAATCCAATGCTAGAGAAAGGGTCTGAGTCATTGTATGACTTTTAGTTTTGCTAAGTTAAATTTAGTCTAGTCCTTGATGCAAGTTTTATGATGTATTTTCTCTACAAAATCTAAGATTACATTAATTTTCCAGGATTATAGTGTCTTATCTTGAGTTTTTTTGAGTTCTATTTCAATGTTATATTATTTGCAAAGATAATTAATACAAGTATGAATTGTCACCATATTCTTTTCTCTCTAAATCTTGTCTTTATTTTTATAGACTGGATATTTTGAGGTTGTGTAGGAAAAGCCTTTCTAAATTGAATGTAACTAGGATAGGTTGCATATCAGTTCACTATTTCTTTTAATTCAATGGATAAAGTAAATGCTTCAATAGTGAATATGATAGGATCTCCATGCAGTAAGAAGGATTTTTGTAAGAATGGTTTTTAGTGAGAATTGTTGATAATATTGATTGTAATGCAGTTAATTAGGTCAAGAAATTGGATAGACTCTGAATCCCAATAGATGAGGCATTAATCAATTATTTCAATTTTCATATGAAGAGATCATAAGTGAATAAGCATCAAGCAAAATATTGAAAATCAAAATCAATTTTATTTTAAATGTATGAAGAGTGTCATTGCTGGTTAATACTTGTTTACACTTAATTTCTATGTTTTAGTTGGCTACTATTACTTAGAATTACTTGTAGATCTAAGAAGAATTTTGACCAATCTACTGTAGGGGATGATAATTGTAATAAAATTTCATTGAATGGGAGAATTGTGAAATTAATATCAATTTTTGAATCTTTTATCCCTAAGGTGCACCTGCCTTGGTTTTGCAGAGCCAAAAGATTAGAAAATCTTTTATGTTTTTTTTGAATTTGGGTCTAGTTCTGAAGATCATCTAGTTGATCATGAAAAATAGCTAATCCTTAGGTTATTCTGATCTTTACCATCTTGGTATCAAGTATTTTTTTTCTTGGTAGTGTAAAAACACCAATAGGGTGAGTATCCATACCATAGTTCAAAAGGTGTTGAATGAGTACCTTTCTTGACTTGTACATGGTTCAAGGTATAAACAATTGTACTTACAACTTCTCTCTAGTATTTCAAAGAAACATTTTTCTCCATCATGAGTCTCCTAGCACAATCCATTACAAAATTGTTCCTCCTTTTAACAATTCCATTTTGTGGATGGGTTCTAGGAGCAAATGTCTGTCTTTTGATTCCTTTGTTATTATAGGACATCTCAAACTCATTTGATGTAAATTCTCCTCCTCTGTCAGATCGTAAACATTTCAAACTTTTACCTATTTCCTTCTCAAATCTTGCTAAGTACCACTTAAATATTTGGAAAACATCATATTTTTGTTTAAGAAACTTAACTATCATCATTCTAGAAGAATAATCAACAAGCACAATGTACTTATCTCCTTTGTATCTTTGCACTTCAATTGGTCCACACAAGTTAGTATGAAAAATCTCTAGTATTCCTTTAGAGGTATGAGTTTTACTCTTAAAACTTGAGTTTGTCATTTTGTCTAACTAACATTGTTTGCACATTATATTATCAAGTTTCCTCAACTTAGGAAAACCTCTAACTTTTCTCATGTTACTAATGCTAACCAAATTATCAAAATTAACATGACATAACCTTTTTTACCATAGCCATACATCATCAAATTTTACAACTAAACATGTAGCATCCTCTATATCAAGGTAGAATAGATTACTTCTAGTTTGATCGCCCTTTCCAATTAGTTTTCCATTAGTATCATATATCTTAGCAATCTTGTCTTCAAGCTCAACCTTACATCTTAAATTATTTAATTGTGACACAATCAATAGATTGTAGTTAAGTCCTTCAACATAGTAAGAATTTTCACATAAAATATTTTCTATGAGTTTGATAGAACCTTTTCCTTTTATCAAACATGGTGCATCATTACCAAATCTTACACTATTTCCATCATAACAATTCAAGGCAATGAGCTTACTTTTATCTCCAGTCATGTGATGTGAACACCCACTGTCAATGATCCATCTGTCATTCTTGTTCACACAAGACACAAGTGTAGTTGCCTCATCTTCATTAGATTCTTCCTTTATTGCAACATACACCACTTCATCATCATGTTCATCATATTCATCTTTTGTTTCCTCTTTAGCAATGTAGCAGGACTTCTTGCCTTTGTCTTTGTAATCCTTGCTATCTTCATCTCTTCTCCTTTTTTACTTTTTACCACCTCTGTAGTTCTTCTTCTTTGGACATCTAGCAACAATATGATCAACTTCATTGCAATTAAAACAAATGATATGTAATTTACCTCTAAACTTGCATTTACCTCTATGAAATCTCCTTGCTAGTAGTGTTACAAGTTAATCTACATTCTCCTCACCTGTATCACTATCACTGGACACATACCTTGTCTTTTTTCTTCTTCTTCTTATGCAATCACAGCTTAGCTTTGAAAGAAAATTCAATATTTTTAGGTTTTTAATTATCAAAGTTAGATAGCTCAAAAGACATGATCCTATCTACCAGACCTTCAAGAGTTAGATCATTCCTTGGTACACATTGTAGTTGTTGTATTGTAAAAACTCTAATAGCATAGATGGGTAGCAGTGTTCTCAAAACTTTTCTTAGTACAATGTCATCATCTATTTTTCTATTAGCTCCTCTTATTACATTAACAACCTCTTTTATCCTAGAGTAGTATTGAGCAATATTCTCACCTTCTTGCATTCTCATATCATCAAACTTACCTTTGAGACTCTCAACTTTGGCTCTTAGAACATTCTTATCTCCTCCATAGATGGTGTGTAGAGTATCCCAAATTTTCTTTGCACTATCAAGACTTTTGATATCATCAAATTTAGCTTCACTTAGGGTAGAGGCAACTCTAACATTGCCTAGTTGTGTTCTTTCTTCTTTTTTAGATCCTCATCAGTTAGGGCTCTAGCAAGATCAACATGCTTAGTAATAATGGTAGATTATGCATGATCTCTAAGTCCTCCAAGGTGTAGCTTCATCAAAAAATTTCATGTAGGAAATTTATCTCTCTTAAGCTTGGGTACATCTCTTTTTGACATCTCAATCTTTATGCTTCTAGTACCTTCAAACTAGTCCTCTTAAGAAGATGACTCTAATACCAATTGTTGGAATTCTTTAGAATAACTAAGAGGGGGGGTGAATTAGTTATCCAAGTCCAAATGTATAAATAAAATTTTTCATAGCTCAGTGAACCCATAAAACATTTATCATTATGCATGCATCCATAAGATTATGCAATCACTTAAAATTTTTAGGTTGTTGCTAAATCAATTTGCAAAAATGTAAATATGAAACATAATAGATACAACAACACACTTGAAACAATGATTTATGTGGAAACCCAATTTGGAAAAAATTTCTAGTAACATGCCACTCTTTTTCACTCTTTTGAAGTGATTCCCTATGAAAGGCCAACCCTATTAAAGATTACAATACACATTGTTAAATGTAACCTTCTTAAATGATTTCAATCACCCTATTAGGAGTGAGCCTTGTTAGAGAACTTTATACCATTCTCTTGGAATGTCATCTAGTTAAAGGATTTACAAATGGTTATTAGGTTAATCTTAATCCATAGGATCTACCTTAAACTAATACAATTGCTAGAGAGCAACCATAAGGCTTGAGCTGATAACAACTTACAACTCCATTTGCAGATTACATATCTCTATTTCATTGCTCCATTCTACTTGGCTTTCACATTTCAGCTTTGATAGCTTGTTTACCCTTCAAGCATTCATGCCATTAAGCCTTCTTGCTTAACATGCCAATACAGTCTCTAAATTAGGTCATTGAATGAAGCAAAACCCTTGACACCTTTTCTTCCTTAGGTTCTTGCATGTGTCAACCATTAATTCTAACCAACCATCCCTTTAAATAGAGAATTAAGATCTTTTTTCATTTATTCTCCATCATCCAATTTAGGGTTAGGACAGATTAGGTAGGATTCAATGAATCTACCCCTCATTTCATATCACTTTTAGAAACTTCTCCTTCAATCCTCTTTGAATTTGTCTCAAAATGGTTTACCATGAATTCTATGCCACCAACTCATCAATCTTATCTTCCACCTAGTTCACACAATCCAAAAAAAAAAACTTGTTTACTTAGATCCATTGAATTCATGATCTTTCTAATAATGCTTACACTCAAAATTAACTTGCTTCTAATGCTCAACACATACTATCTTTCTTGACATCCTCTCTAAAATCACTCAACACAAACTAAAGTTTACTAGTGCTTTACATCCACTATTTTTCTCAACATACACTAAAATAGATTTTTACTTGGCTCTAACTATTTTTTTGCTCAACTTGCACTGAGTTTTCTCAGCACCTACTATCCTTTCAGTCAAGCTTGGCAGACAAACTTTGTTTAACTTGTTCTTTTGAACTTGCTTAGTGTAACTAATCTTTGCAACCTTAAGTAGATTATCAATGAACTATGATATCACTTTCTTAGTTGATTCTTGTATTCCTTTTTGTATCATAACTCAACCTTTCCTCTAGGTGCTCTTGTTACATCTTTTGATCAAATCCTCTTCATCAATCAAATAAGTTATAGTACTTAAATCATATAAGTAGTTGTTTTACTAGCAAAATAATAGGTTTGACATTAGTGAAAAAAACTATGATTCTAACACATTTATCAAACTTGTATCAATCTATTTTCAACAATCTCCTTCTTCAATACATATTGGGGTTCTATTTCTAGGATTTTGTTGATCAATAGGTGTATGACAATTCTAGGTAATTGTCCAAAGTTTTTACACTTATAACACATGATCTATCTTTTTTCTTCATAAGGTCATCCTTCTCTCAATGTCCTCTCATTAGATTTTATTATATCTATAGGGTTAGTATTTCCAGACATTCTACTATTCCTTCTATCATTATCATATTTAGGTTTCCTAGAATCAATTTCTCTATGGCCCATACCATGATAATTGTGACAGTAAAAATCCATAACATGATTAAATGAATTATCTTTATAATTTCTTTTCATATGACCTATGTCATTACATAAAAAACACTTACCTCTAAATTCAAACCTAGTTTTCTTAGGAGATTCCACTTGCTTAGGTTCATTCAATTTCATATTTTTCTTGTCTTGTCCAACTTCTTTAGGTTTTTCAGAAGACTAACTAGATTTAATCTTATCATTAGGTTTATCTTTCTCTTTCGAATCTGATTTATTTTTAGGTTTCTTTATAGACATTTTAAATAAATAACCAAGACCAACCTTATTATAAGTAAGTCTCTATATTAACATTGAATCATCAAGATTTTCTCTGCTAGAATAAAGCTTTCCAATTTGTTTCTTGCATTGAGTTAATTCACCTTTTAGAATAGTGTTGTACTTATGAAGTTCTTCATGATCTTCTTTCAATGTTTCAAATCTAGATGTCTTTTTCATTAGACTTACTCTAAGATCTATATTTTAAGTCTTCAAATCAGATTTAATTTTGCTAGGAACATTCTTCAAAGTCAACTTTAGATTGGTAATATTCAATTCATGCTTTAAGATCTTGTACTCTATCTTCAATTTTGAATAATCATCATCACTACTTTTAGATTTAGTAGATTCAGGATTGGATATGAGATTTTCAATCTTGTCCTTCAACTATCCAATATATACTTTGGAGTCTTCATATCTATCTTTTAGATTATCTCTTTCTTCAATAAGGAGATCAATTTGTTCAAGTGCTTCTTCAAGGTTCTTCATCAACTATTCCATATCCATAGGGATCTTACTCAAGTTGTTAAGCCTCTTTTGAGTAACTATGCTTTGATACCAATTTTTAGAAATATGAATTACTAAGAGGGGTGGAGGGGGGGTTGGGGGGGTGTGGGGTGAATCATAAATCTACAAACTTTAGTTGCCAACTGGATATTATTTATTACTTTGAACCATACATAGGAAAGTAAACAAGTAATGTTGAACAGTAATAGTAACCATGCATAAAGATAACTCATAACACCATATTTTGTTAACTAGGGAAACCCTGGCCAAGGGAAAACCCCGATGGGGATGATACTCACTAGATAATATACATACATATATATATATATATATATATATATATATATATATATATATATATATATATATATATATATATATATATATATATATATATATATATATATATATATATATATCTTGTTAGGGGATGGACCTTGTTTGGAGTCAATGAGAAAAATTAGTATAAAGAGTCCTTGTTAGGAGACTTTGAATCCCTATTAGGATATTCCAACCCTATTAGGAGTTGTAGTATAGTAATTGCAAAAAGAGCTCACTACCCAAAAAATTAATTAGTCCTTTGGTATATAGGTGCTGTAACTTCTTTCTTGGTTGATCTTTGATCTTCAACTTGATCTTATATAACAAAATTAGGTTCTCAAAACTTTGCATATATCGCTTCACAAAAGTTCTCATATCATTTATTATGATACAATTACACACTTCTTTACCACACTTGAATTTGCAAGATGTCCTTTGCATAAATACCATGCCTTTTCACAAATATCTACTAGGTCAGCTAAGACCATAATATACTTTTCCAACTTAGATGAAACATCTAGAATGTTAGCCCTAATTGGTCAAGTAATTATTTTGTAAATAAAATAATTCCTTTACCTTTAATTTTGCTATTCTATTTCATAGGTAAAATGCAAATATTTCTTTTCCATATAGTCTGTAATAATTTTTGAGGTTATACATGTCATCATCAACATGTATACTATTTCCATCTAACTTTGCTAATCATAATATGATGTCAGTAACAAGTTACATAAAAAACAATACACTACTATAAACCAATTTCATAGTTAGACAACTTTCTGGGTACCAAATGTTAAGTATCTTTATTTTTGAGGTTTTGTACAAGCATGTACATAATGTGTTGCCATAAATGACAATAATAAAATATCTTCATTAGCCAATTTTTAACACTTTTAACTCTATTTCTTGTGTGAGAAAAGTTAAACATGAGTCCCAACAATACAATCTATTATAATAATTAGGAATATGCTTGGAATCTCCCCTATGGATTTCCCATAAAATATTTACCCTAAACCAAGATAGATTTGAAATTAAAAAAAATTATATCCAAGTCAAAGCCTAAGCTAATCAAATGAATTTGAAAAAAAAGAGGTAAATGCATAAACATCTTCTCATGTGCCTAAAATGTGAATTGAGCCTTGCAAGAAAACCAATATAAAATGGCCCATGCAAAGTCGACCCCTTGAAAGGAGAGCACAATGCAAAAAAATGACATAATAAAAGAAACTTAGTCTTCAACAAACCTTGAGTACATTTAACTTGAGTACATCCTTGAAGGTTGGCTTAAAAGAGGGGCATCACATAATCTCTTAAATGAATAAAAAAACATATTTGAACCACATCAAGGGGGATTGACTTGGGAATTCATACCCTTCCTCCATGTTGGGACTCAAAATTGCCTTCCTGATTTGAGTACCATTCCAAGCTTTTGAGCCCTTATGAGTGCATTTTAATGCATGTGTACCTGGCTATCCTTTGGATTCATAAGAGGTGTTTAATATTTCTAATACCTTGAATTCAGTATATCCACTCATCCCATGAAGATAAATTTCCATTTTGATTCATTATGTGAAGTCTCATTTTCAGCAATGTTCAAATCTGCATTTTTGTTGAAGTCTCAAGAAACGATAGGAGACCTAGTTTGCATTTGAATATCTTGCACCTAGTAATGTTTCATGACTCACTTCTTTTGGAATTTTTAGTATGAATTTCAAAGAACCTATGTTTCATATTTCAATTTGTTTCAACTTATTTTGACTAGGTTTTGAATCCCTCGAAGTTGTTTGTTTACTATTGTCATGCTGATGCAAATTGTTCAAAATTTTGGGAGGCCTTGCTTGACCAATTATAACTTTGACCTAGTTGACTAAAATGCAAAAATTCCTTTTGCATTGCATTCTAGAGGTCAAATACTTGTTATTTTTCAATTTTCAGCTTATGATGAGTCCATATGGTCAATTTTTGAACATGTTTCCACATGCAATTTGTAAAGTTGTACTAGTGTCATAAAATACAAATTGATCTGTAACCCTATTTAGGATGTTATAACTTTGAATCCATGATTTCTTGAAGCAAATGGATTGTGTCATTGTGTTTAACTCTAAAAATTATTTAAGTGTGTTAGTTTGCAAATCTTGATGAATTTGTCTGCACACTTTCCTAGGTCTATTCCATTTGCAAAAATGGCCTTCCTACCACTGTTCCCAATTCTACAAATCTAGGTAACCCACTTTAAAAAATCACCAAATTCACCCAATTAATTTTCATGAGCCCAAATCACAAATTTATACTCTCCTCATGACATTGAACCAATCTCCAAATTTTCATACCCCTAAGCGTCAGGTTGACCTATTTTCAAAGCCAAAACCAAATGCTTTTTATGGTTTTTTGACATGTTTTCTTGTAGGTAGTTTTGAGAAGGCAACTTTGATGGTCAATGTCTTTTGACCTAGATTTCATCATGAGATGAAATATAATAGGGTAATAAAATGTGGAACAAAAAATTAATAGGTTTGATTTCAAAGCCTAGTCAGGTGTTTTGGTCAATTCTCAAAGCCAGTCAGAGGACTCCTTAGCATGAAATTGACAAGTAGTAGAAAGAGGAAAAATGACATGTAAATGATAGTTTAGTGATCAAGTTCAATTTTGATCTATACTAGATATTCATCAGATTAGTTTGAGATGTTAATTGTTTGGAAATGAATTTGTTTTTAGCTGGACCCACTTGGGGCCTGACTGATTCCATCAGACTGATGAAAATGCATCTGGACTAAAGATGTTCAAAAGTTTTTTTTAAATGGCATAAGATATGAATGGGAGTTCAAGGAACTCCAAAGTTTCCATTGGCTATAAGTCAAGCATTAAGAGCTTCACTAAAAGACTAAAGACATACTATAGAAGTTGAATGTCTCAAGAAGGGATTTCAATCATGTTATTCTTTCAAACATACATAACGAAAGGAAACCATGATAATGATGACTTACAAAACTCAAATGAATGTTAATTCAAATGAAGAGAGTGTAGCTTTTTATGAATTCATTTTAAAGTAAAAGGGAAATAGTCTTATTTTGAGACCATTAAGTTGTGACGAGTCCATCTCCATCTTCATATGTGAAGTAATTTGATAAGAAATGCATGCAAATTCAAGTTATAGATGCCATATAAAGTAATCATATATGAAATGGTCTAGCTAAAAGAGGTGCTTGAGAGATTTTATTACATGTAGAAAAATGAATGGTGGTAAGAAGAGCAGCAAGCCTCATGTTGTAGTCATCTCCTATGTCAGGTAGGGCCATCTTATTCCTTTCCTAGAGCTTACTTATCTTTTGGAATTACAACCATCAATCCCTTCGAGTTTTAGGATATAGGAGTGTATGAAGCATATGATGCAATTTGTTGACTGCAAGAAAATTGAAGTGCATGACAAAAGGAGGCCTAAGAAGAACCACTTTGAATGTTGTTTTGTATAACACCATATGTAAGCATGCAAATGAGGATTCACTATTCTTGGGCATATGGCTCTTGGAAGGAGTTTTCAACCATTGACTTTTTCCTTCACTGGAGTAAGGATTTTAGAACATCGAGCTTGTATAAAATTGGGTGCTCATGAAGCATAGTCTTAACTAGGGCATTTTCAATAAGTCAAAATTTTTATGCTTGCAACCATTTCTTATTTTATGGAGAAATTTGCCAGAAATGTATCTCAGATGGATGTTTTTCCTCATCTATCCCAGTAGGTAATGCACACACCAAAGTTGTTTTGTGGATGCTTCCCACATACACAACTGTGGCTCATTGTTCCCTCTATCGTTACAACCTTCATTTCAAAATTTGCATATAGATACACTAGTTGGAGACATTGATAACTTTAGAAGTATTCAAGAGGAGGCTTGTATTTTTAAAGAGAAAAGTATAAAACAATTACCCATATTTGTTGTGTGGATCTTTTATAATGGTTTTATACATCCTTGAAGTATACTTAATATGTCTTAAAGGCTATAGCCTTTTGAGATGCAAGGCCATATGCACGTGTGGGCCTTGGGTTGGAGGCAACCTTAGAGAAAATTTGACAAAACACACGTATACCAAAATGATGACTAGATTTGTATAACCAACCAAAAATTAACACATGGTAGAGGTTTTTGAGCTTTGCATGCTTCCTAAGGTGATGACATGGTGAGTGTGCATAGGTGTTGTGATGTTGCTATGTTGCTAGTAACATGGAAAAACTGAGATGGCATAGTGACATAATGACAAGTCACCATGTGGCATAGGTCGACGAAGTGGAAATGATGTTGTGGCAACCATGCTAATGAGGATCATGACATGGTGATAAGATCACAATGCAACATGTGGCATTTGAGTGATGATGTGGCAATGACAAGATCAAATGCACTAGATCATGCCATGTGGTAGATTGGAAAGTTGTCACCAAGGAAAGATGTAGGGAGGATAAGCATGGCAACATGGTGACCCAATTAGAGGTGGTAGCAGGTCCAGAAAGATGTGGTAGAATAGGGACCAATTTGGTGGTTCCATGTGGTGCCTGGGTGGTAGAGGTACATACTAAGCAAGAATGAGTGAATCAAAATGTGATACTTGTCACAGCATGGTCAAACCTAGTTTGACCTAGATAGAAAGTGTTGGGAAAATTCAAAAGTGTAAAATTTTATATTTTATTATTTTATCCTTGTTAAACCACATGCATATGCTTTTAAATAAATGTGATGATATAATCTAAAGTTTTGACTTTAGGATAAAATTAAATATTTGCAATAAAGTGTAGACCTATGAGCCTACCAGGGACCTAACTTTCAAGTGAAGATTTTGGGCATCTTTGATATGCAGATATAGGACTATTATATATCATCAGAACTAAGAGAGAACAAAATTTCTAGTTTGGTGGTTTGTTTCTACATAGGAAGCCACTGGTTCAAGTTATGAAAGGTTTTGTCTCAAATACCCATTTTTCAGTTTCATTTAGCTAGGGTAGTTTAGATTTGATTTCTGATGAAATGGTGAATTAGATGAACATCAAAGGTAGTGGGGATGTAGTTAGGGATGGATATTTTCACCTCCAAGTCAGTTTTATGAAGGTATTATCAATATTTTAGATGTATTTTAGATATTGTGGCAAAACAAGTGTTTTCATGATTAAGGAAGACATATTTCAAGTTTGTTACACAACAAGGATGAGAATCATGTCAAATTTTGGTTGTAGAAAGATGAGAGATGCTTTGCAACAACATGGAATGAGGATTTAAGTGGACACATGTCATTTCTAGATCAGATCTAGGATTTCATTCCTTTCCTATATCTTTCTCTTTCTCATCCATTGTAAGGTTTGGTAGTTTTCACTGTTAGACCAATTGGTTCTAGTTTGTCTATGAGATCACATTTTTGGATCCAGAGCTATGATTTCACCACATTCTTAAGAATTTTTCTTGTAATGAACAACAATTAGTAAGAATACAAATAGTTCTAATCTGTTAGGAATTTCTATGTTTCACTTTCATGCATCCTATTATATTTGTTTCAAGGAAATAAATAAAAGTGTAGCAACAAGTTAATCTTTCATCTAAATTTTGTCTCCTTTTCATGTTGTTTGTGATCTTCTGTGATACATGTATAAGATGCATACTTTCTAGTTGCAATATGTTTTAGATCATATATGTTGATATTGTTTGCTTGTGATTCAAGGAGTCATGTAAATTCTTGGTTTATCATCATAGGATTATAGATCTAATGAAGGGATAGGTCAATTATAAGATTTAGAAAGATGTAGATGTCTAATTCATAAGGTGAATGAATAGATCAAGAAAGCCTTGATGTATGGGATATGTCAATGACTTTTAGGGATGTGTGTTAGGGGTTTGTGGGACTACCCAATAGATAAGGCATTGATCAGCTATAGGATCAAAGTTTTATGTTTTTCATATCATGGTTTTGCTAAAAATCAACATCATTAATGAAATATATTTTCCCTTTCATGTTGAAGAAACTGAAAAGTGTGCCCTCACTTATCTTATCAAGTTCTTAGGTCATGTTATTAGTCATTTCATGTATGGGATCTTTGCATAAGTGGTATAAGATCAAGGGTTTCATCTACTTTGTAGATTCAAGTGTATTTTTTAGCATTGGTACCATATAAATGAATCTAAGGTCCACTCGCCTAGGTTTTGTAGAGCCTGAGGTAGAAGAAGGGTCTAGCCTTATAGTTGGCCCAGTGTCTGAAAGGATATGTTGTAGATGGGAAGTAGGTGCCCCTAGATGTATTTTGTTCTCATCCGGGTAATTTGAAACTGTGACATTTTAAAACACTAACAAAATGGCAACTCTATAGGGGACTCTATGAAGAAATTCATTGTTAAAAGTACTGGAATCTATGGTATAAATTACATTTTCAGAATCTGTATGATAGACAAACCTTGAGAATTTGAAAAAGATTCAATACAATAGGAAGAATTTTCTACATCTGCAAGGTTATAAGTGTTTCCCATTTCTTGGCTAAAGATTCACGTCTCTTAGTAATTAGTAGTAGCTTTGAGGTTGAGTGTAAATTATGGTTACTAAGAATGTTTATCTTTAATCAATTCAGCCAAATGTTGTTTCCAAAGTGCTATTGTAAAATCATAGTCAAGAATGAACAAGGTTGTGTTCTCTCTTTCAAGTTTGTAAATCTACAAGGGTGGTTTGATGATTTGCATTTCTCCTACAACTGAAGGTTTGGTTCATGTTTATCAATTGACAAATTATGTTTTATTTCTCACACACATGAGTGGCAACTCTAAATCTCTATACTAGTTTATTCCTAGTTGATTTGATTGTAAATATTTTGAAGTACTTTCAGTTGTATTGGTAGATCTGAAGCTTTTGATAGTCTCTTGAAAAGGAAGTTTAAGTGTTGAAATCTAATTGAAAATTGTCATGCCCAAACTACGGGGGGAAAAACACACACACTTTTTTTTTAAAGATAATTAAAATGCTCAAGTGGATAAGTTTGTGATCGTAGTTTAAGTATAGGTTCTCTACATTGTTAAATTAATACTCTCATTATAAAGTTGATATCGATCATTATTTACATTCTTACATTAACTTACAACAATAAGAAACAATTATTTAAATGACAATGTAAATGTATTCGAGTTTAGATTCATTGAAAATATATAATCAAATTCAACTATAAAACTCTTAGACAATTATCAATTTACAAATTAACCGATATTAAAAAGTCACTTTAAGGAAAAACAACTTAACTAGAATTAAAACTGAATATATGTATATCAAATTTATTAACTACTTTAACATAATAATTAACTATCAAAATCTTCTAAATTTAAATTTAATCAATTAAAAATTAAATAAATTCTAACTAATTATGAAATTTAAAGCTTTCAAAAATTAATTACACAACTAAATAATAATTAAATAATGCTAACTACTAAACAAAATTAACTAACTAAATCATAAAACTATCTAACTACCCTTTAGATTAAACTAAATAATATTAAAAGCAAGCTAAAATAACATAATATAAAACTAACTACATTATCATATATTAAAACTAACAACTATCTAAATCATTTAATATGACACAAATTTAAATACATAAAATAAAACAAACAAACAAACTTAATCTAAACTAACATCTATCATTAACTTATTTAAAAACATACTAACTACAATTTTTAAAAAAAAACTTAAATACTAAACTAACCTATATACTAACCTAACCCCTAACACCTAACTAACACTAAACCCTACTCTACTAACTATCCTACACTCTACTCAAACCTTACCTAAGCCACCTACACCCCCTAGCTGCCATGTCACCCCCTTCTACCCCATGACCTGCGCTTCCCCAAGCACTTAAACGGTGTGCTACCCCAAGTCTACTGACCTTGCATCAGTAGCTATCCCCTTTCCCTTTAAAGCCCCAAGTTGGGCGCTCAACAATGTTTAAAAAGAATGTTTTAAAGTTTAAACTTTCAAATCAAGCCCATCCCAAACATAATGACCTGCGCCCAAGTTGGAGATGAAAAAGAGTGGGGTGACATCACCCCCAAAAAACTTATGTGATTAAATTTGTTTAAATATTCTTTTCATGCCCATCTCAATAGCTTGTGCAAGTGAAGGAAGTAGTTAATGCCAAAAGTTATCTAGGTAGAAGATAGATATTTGTGTCTGTCATATATTAAATATTTGTTGATGAATGATTTTATTTATTTTAGATTTATTTATTCATTTGTTAATTTATTAATATTATTTGAAAAAGGATATTTTAAGAGAATCTTTTTGATTCTCTGTTACTAGAGACATTAAAAGCTACTCCCATACAAAAGGTAGAGAGTTTCACTCTCTTGTAACACACTTTTTTTTTTTTTTTTGATGAAAACTTTCTAAGTATAGAAATTTTAAGGCAACTATATATATATATATATATATATATTTGGTCTAAAATTTTCAATTGATTAATAACCAAGGGGGAATTAAATTTTTTCCTTTCAAAGAAAAACTATAAGGACTTATTACAACTTAATATACCAAGAGTATGGATTATCCATTTTATTCAATAATGCAATACTTGTTTGATTCAATAATCATGAAAACTAAATCTACATTCATGATAATAATTTTCATTTTCAACATAAATGAAAACTTGAAATTTTACCAAATTGAACATCATCAATTCCATCCTATTTTTGAGATTCATAAATCTAAATTTAAATCACGATTAAATCACATGATAACCAATTATACTCAAAACACCAATTTTATTGGCAAACCTAATTCAAAAGCTCATCTGGGAAAGAACCAAGAAGAAAACTTTGCTTCATTGCCATTTACAACAAAGTTTAAAATATAATTTACAATAGGATATCAATCCCCAAATTTCAACAATTTAATCGAATTTTCTTCATGACCCTCATCAAGGGATTTATAATGTTTTTTGCAACACATTTCTAGAACCATGGAGGGAACAAAATCTGATCAGGTGACCAAAAACATGACCAAGAACAATTCAAACATGCATATTCATACAAGGTTTTACAAAATGATCCACAATGAATCAACACTAGGGAAAGGTGGATTCTTCCAACCAGGAGAAATCAAGCACAACACCAAACAGATGCCCAATCAGGGCTATAAACCAAGAACTTCCGTTCTTCCATTTCAACATACCATATTCATACAAGGTTTGTGCTAACAGGTTGCAGCCCATAACACCCTACCCTTTCTCCCTCTTCTCATCTTGAGAAGAGACTCTACACTGGTTGGAGTCTGACTAAACAGAGCTTTCCCAAAATTGGTCACTTCTGCCCTCTCCAAAGGTGAGTAATACCAAAACACCCATGCAAGAAAAATCTCAAAATTGCAAACATAAACATGAAAGGAAATCATCCAAAAATAACATGGTTTTCAAAGCTTCCCAACATACCCACAAACATACAAACATTGAAACAACAACAAGGTAGCATAAGCATGAAACAAACATGGAAACTGAATAAGGGAGATGAGAATTTCCTACATTCACAAGAGGTAATGGCAATGAAAAAGTTTGAGTAGAGTTTCCCTTTCCTTCCTTCAATTCTCAAGAACTCATCTCTTAATGTAGAGATTGGGTAACAACCTCAACTAGTCCAAGAAAGGCCTCTAAATAAGCCTCAAACTCAACCACCCAAAAGGATCAATAACTGCTCCCACCCACTTACAATTCTAGAAACTCCTAACTCAACCCACACTATGGTTAAACACTAAGTGGAGGTGGGGTGATGAAACTCATGGTAGCCATAGTCAATTTTCGCACAAAGGCAAAAAGAGACTTTTTGAGTGGCCTCAAAAGTCAATAAAAGGGGCTTAGGGGTTGGAAAAGACCCCCAACCCATACCCATACCCCTTGGGTATAAATGTTTCATGTTTTAAAGCCTTAGGAATAGGTTTAGAGCCAAACAAAAGCTAGGAATAAAATAGGACCATCTAACAACTCTAACAAAGTAGATTAAACACTAATCTGGATTAGGGATGACTAACCTCGATTAAGAACCAAACTAGTAACTGACACTAACTTAAACCAACTTAGGTCCAAAGGTTACAAAGCTAACCCTAACTAGCATGCTTAAGAGCACAAAAAATTCACAAGTGTCAAGCGACACTAAAAGAACATAGTTACGAACATTAACATTCACTAAACATAGAGAGATACATACATACATCTCACAATACAATACTTGAATTATGAAAACAAGGTTTCCAAAATTAGCACATAAAGATCAGTTCTGTTCCTCTGTTAGTTTTCTCGACTAAAAATATCTGCACACTCATTGCACACATCAGTAGTCCTAAAAATCCCATGTACATATATACGTATCAAAAATTCACATAAATTGAAACATACATCAATCAGGGTTTCTTGCATCCTACTTATATCCTTCATCATAAAGCTTCCAAAATTAATGTGTTAATCCTACATTTTACTTAATTCATCAACATACATATACATAAAGCATTAAATGACGGACATCAAATATCTAAAAATAACATCACGCAACATGAAATAAAATGATATGTTCAAGTATCTGATAATGTCTCAACATCTCGAGTCGTGAGTATCAAAATGATAAAAAAACAACTAAGGCTACGAAGGGTTGGGGTGAGGCCTCACAAAAATATCATTGAGAAAGATTATTATGAGGGATATTGTTGTATGTTTCAATAATTATTTTGTCACTGATGTGAAACCTACTAAACTTGTTGTTTTCTAGTAAGACAATTTCTTATAGATTCAAGTACTATCACTTAGCTGATTGATGAAGAGGATTTGATCAATAAGGTGTAACAACAACACCTAGAGGAAAGGTTGAGTTATGTTAATGTAATGAAGTACAAGGATCTATTAAGATAGTGGTAACATGATGCATTGAATATCTACTTAAGGTTACAAATGTTGGATACACTTAGAAAGAATATAAGAACATGTAATATAGAATTTGTCTATTAAGCTTGATCGAGTGGATAGTAGGTGTAGAGAAAAGTTAATGCAAGCTGAATAGAAAATTAGTTAGTGTAGATTAAATGCAAATTCTAGTGGATGCCAAGCAAGTTAGTTAGTGCTAAGTAAAGTTTAGTAGTTTCCAAGTACCAATAAACTTTAGTTGATGTCGAGTGATCTTGCAGTGGATGCCAAGTAACATAGTGTGTGCCAAGCATCAGAGGTTTAATAATGTCGAGATGCTACATTATTTCAAAGATCATGAATTCAATGAATCTAAGCTGATAAGTTTGTTTTCTTGGATTTTATCAACTAGGTAGAAGATAAGGATGGTGAACTAGTGGCATAGAATTTTATGTAAACCATTTTTGAGGCAAATTCAAGTGGATTAAGTAAACCATTTTTTAGGCAAATTCAAGTGGATTCTAGAGGAAGTTTCAGGAATAGACAAGACATTGGGTAGATACATTGTATCCTGCCTAACCCATCTAAAACCTAATTTGGATGATGAAGAATGAGCAACAAAGTATCTTAATTTCCTATTTATAGGAATGTCTAGTCATGAAACAAGGTTGTCATGTGTGAGAACCCAAGGGAGACAAGAGGTCAAAAGGGTTTTGCTTCATCAAGTGACCTAAGAAAAGAGTCTATAATGGCATGATAAGCAAGAAGGCTTAAGGATGAATGCTTGAAGGGTGAACAAGCTATCAAAGCTATAAAGTGTGAAGGCCAAGTAGAATGGACGACTGAATAGAGATCTATAATATATAAGAGAAGTTGTAAGTTGTATCAGATCAAAGCTCTAGGGTAAATCATTTGGATTAAGGTTGACCTAATAGTCATTTGTAAATCTTTTAATAGGGTGGCATTCTAAGTGAATGACCTTAAGTCCTCTAACAAGGCTCACATCTAATAGGGCAATTAAAATCCTTTAACAGGGTCACATTTAATAGTGTATGTTGTAACCTTTAACAGGGTTGGCCTTTCACAAGGAATCACTTTAGAAGAGTGAAAAAGTGGTAGCATGTTACTAGTGGTTTTTTCCAAATTGGGTTTCCACATAAATTATTATGCTATATATGTTGTTAATGTTGTTATGTTTCATGCTTTACATTTCTGTAAATTGATTTGACAATAAGCTGCAATTTTTAAGTTATTCCATACTCTTATGGATGCATGCATAATGGTAAATGTTTTATGGGTTCACTAAGCTATGAAAATTTTTATTTGTACATCTAGACCTTATAGAATTGATTCACCGCCTCTCAATTATTCTAAAGTAATTCCAACATTAAGTTCTTGATAAGTTTTAAAGTGTTGTTTGCAATCTATTGTTATAAGAAAGTGAAGTGTTAAAAATTAAATCATAGTAGTGATTTCTTTATCCTCTTGCAAGGAGGTGGCAACTCTACAAATTTTTATTAGTGGTGTAAAGGATTTTGAGTATGCACCCATGTCAAATTAGTAGATCAAAATCTTGCATCAACACCTAAGTTCTTTTCATGAGTTTAATTTTCATGGAATGCCAAGTGTTAGAAATGGTTGCCTCATTTTAGTGATTTTTGGCACTAGAAGAAAGAGGTCAAAATTTTATTTTTAAGATGGAGTCAGATCTCAAATTTGAGTATAGTTTTCCATGTTCTAAAAGTTTGAAGACTATGGTTAACAAGATTGCTATGTTGAATAAACAGATCTACAATAATATTGTCAGTATCATAAGAAGTGAAGTAGGAAGTACTCAAGATCTAAATGCCAAACAATGTAATTTAAAGCTTAAATTAGTAATCAATAAGATGCCTTTTCATTCTAGACCTAAGGAATCTTTCCTTCCTAGTGTTTTCCTTGATGGTCTAGTGCCTAATTTAGTTAACTGGACCATACCTATAATATTACAAAAGTTTTTGCAAGTTGAAAGATTCATTAAGGAGATGGAAAGTGATAATTATACAGTTCATGTTATATCTTTTAGTGATAACAATGGGTGTGCTGAAAGTCAAGGTATTAATGAATATAATGAATCTATATATAAAGATAACCTATCTTCCAAGTGTGAAGAGAAGTATTCGAATATTAGTGAATCAGATGATTGCAGTCAGCATGAGGAAGATGGATATGAAAGTGAAAATGAACCTTGTTATAGTGAATATGAAGTTGAGGAATTATAAAATAGTAGTGGAGTTAGTTCTTTCCATGATGATAATGAATGTTCTAATGATTTTAGTGTTTTAGATTGTTATACTAATGTTTATGTTGTTATGAGTTCTTCATGTCATTTGGATAATAATCACATCAAAGAGGAGAATATTTGTGAGGTAATCTTCTTGAGCCTTGATGAAATTTCAGCTTTGTTGGCTCATGATTTTGAAAAGCATGTAAGTGTCTTTTCACATGATGACTTGTTAAATGCAAGGGATGTTAGTGAAGGGAAATTTCACACTGTTTCAAATTTTTCTCATGTTGGTGATAGTGCTGCAATCCATTTTGATGTTTCATGTGATGAAGAGGAAAATAGTAAAATTTGTGTACCCAACTATGGATTTTCTTTATGTGATGATAATTCTTGTAGTGATAAGTTCAAGGTTCATTCTGATAGTTTTTTAGATGAAGAAAATAATTGTGATCAACACAGTTTGGATCAACACTTTCATGATAAGTTTTCAAACTCGATAACTAATCCATTATTTGAAGAATGTGAAGGATTTTTAGCAAATGAAGAATCTGATTTTATGAGTATTAGGACTACAAATGAAGTAGATAAATTAGATTTCATGTACTCCTCACATCTGATTACACAAGATGAGTTGTAAAATTTTGACACATGCAATTTTTTGAACAAAGTATAATATGAATCATTTATGTTTTTGGTTGATAGCATGTAGTAGTCATATGTAGATGACAGTTTTCAGATTGATTCTACTTTACATGAGCATGCTGATCCGTATTTTCATAGTGAGCATGATGTAGAAGTTAATGCTGATTTGTACATGCACTATGAG
The DNA here is from genome assembly GCA_028749045.1 of Cupressus sempervirens. Classification (NCBI taxonomy): domain Eukaryota; kingdom Viridiplantae; phylum Streptophyta; class Pinopsida; order Cupressales; family Cupressaceae; genus Cupressus; species Cupressus sempervirens. The sequence goes on along the minus strand of CM053783.1, from coordinate 645,481,187 downwards.
AATGAAGACATAGATTTTGTTTTGCCAAGTGATTTGATTCAAGATGCTAATCTGATTGGTGAAAATGATAGTAGAGATGTTTCCAATTTACCTCATGAAAATGCAGATGAAAATTAGATCTATAATAGAGGTAAAATATTTTGTTGAAGTTCGGTAGCCCAAGGCCATTGTACAATTTTAGAGTAGATTTCCTTGCTTTCAATAAGCTATTCGAGAGAAGTTTTTCTGTCAAGTGTGTGGTCTACTTCTTCTAGTGATTCTAAGTTCCCTTTTGTGCTTGCAAGAGACATGCATCCCTAAATAGAGCCACTATTGGGACTCAAAATTGTCTTCTCGATTTGAGTACCATTCCAAGTTTTTGCGCCCTTATGAGCGCATTTTAATGCATATGTACCCAACTATCCTTTTGAGGACTAAGAGACATTTAATGTTTCTAATACCTTGCATTCAATATATCCACTCATCCCATGAAGATAAATTTTCATTTTGAGTCATTCTGTGAAGTCTTGTTTTGAGCAATGTTCAAATTTGCATTTTTGCTTAAGTGTCAAATAGTGACAAGAGGCCTAGTTTGCATTTGAATATCTCACACCCAATAATGCTTCATGAATCACCACTTTGGGAATGTTTAGTATGAATATTAAAGAACCTGTGTTTTAGATTTCAACTTTTTTTGACTTTTTTTACTAGGTTTTGAATCCCTTAAATTTGGTCGTTCATTGTTGTCATGTTGTAAATTATTTAGAATTTTGGGGGGCTCTATTTGACCACTTATAACTTTGACCCAATTGACTGAAATGAGAAAATTCCAATTGCATTGCATTCTAGAGGTTAGATACTTGTTATTTTTCAATTTTGAGCTTATGATAAATCCGTTTGATCATTTTTTGAATGCAATTCCATATGCAATTTGTAAAGTTTTACTAGTGTCATAAAATGCAGATTGATCAGTACCCCTATTCGAGATGTCATAAATCTAAATCTATGATTGCTTGAACTAAATGGACTATTTTGGTGTGTTACACTCTAAAATTCTTTAAGTGTGTCAATTTGAAAGACTTGAAAAATCTGTCTACACACTTCCCCAGGTCCATTATGTTTGAAAAAATTGCTTTTTCTACCATTGTTCCCAGTTCTAAAAAACTAGGTAGCTCACTTTGAGCACTTTCCAAATTTTCCAATTATTTATCATTAGCCCAAATCATAGATTTATACTCTCCTAATGACATTGAACCAATCACCTATTTTTCATACCCCCAAGTGTCAATTTGACCTATTTTCAAAGCCAAACCCAAACGCTTTTTATGGTTTTCTGACATGTTTTCTTGCAGGTAGTTCTGAGAAGGCAAATTTGATAGTCAATATCTTCTGACCCAAATGTCATCATGAGATAAAATCTAACAGGGTAGTAAAATGTGGAACAAAGAATCAGTAGGTTTTATTTCAAAGCCTGGTTAGCTCTTTTAGTCAATTTTTAAAGCTAGATAGAGGACCACTTAGGATGAAATCGACAAGTTGCAGAAAGAGTCTAAATGACTTGCAAATGATAGTTTAGGGATTGAGTTTGATTTTGATCTATACTAGATATTCATCGGATCAATTTGAGATGTTAGTTGTTCAAAAATGATTTTATTTTTAGCTGAACCCACTTGGGGTCTGACTGATTCCATCAGACTGATGAAAATGCATGCAAATTGAAGATGTTTAAAGATTTTTAAAAAATAGCATAAGATATACCATAAAGTTCTATTTTAAGATATACCATAAGATATACCATGAAGATATACTAAAAGGGAAATAGTTCTATTTTAATACCATGAAGTTGTTATGAGTCCATTTCCATCTTCACATGTGAAGTAATTTGATAGGAAATGCATGCAAGTTCAAGTTATAGATTCCATATATAGTAATCATATGTAAAATGCTTTGGTTAAAAGAGGTGCCTGAGGGATTTTATTATGTGAAAAAAAATGAATGGTGGCAATGAGAAGAGTAGAAGGCCTCATGTTGTAGTCATCTCCTATGTTAGGTAGGGCCATATTATTCATTTCCTAGAGCTTACTTATCTTTTGGAATTATGACCATCAATCCCTCCAGGTTTTAGGATATACGAGTCTATGGAGCATATGATGCAATTTATTGACTGAAGGAAAATTGAAGTGCATGATAAAAGAAAACCTAAGAAGAACCACTTTGAATGTTGTTTTGTAGAACACCATATGTAAGAACACAAAGGAGGATTCACCATTCTTGGGCATATGGCTCTTGGAAGGAGTTTCCAACCATTGACTTTTTCCCTTGCTGGAGTAAGGATTTCTGAGTGTTCAACTTGTATAAAATTGGGTGGTCATGAGATATAGTCTTAATTGGTGCATTTTCAATAAGTCACAAATTTTATACTTGCAACCATTTCTTATTTTATGGAGAAATTGGCTAGCAACATAGCTTAGATGGATGTTTGCCCTGATTTGTCCTGATAGGTAATGCAGACACTAGAGTTGCTTGGTGGATTCTTTCCACATACACAAATGTGGCTCATGGTGCCCTCTATCATTAAAACCTTCATTTAAAAATTTGCATATAAATACACCAGTTGGAGACATCAATAACTTCCAAATTATTCCCAGGTCAGTAAGCCAACTAAAACATATGAAGAGAACATTGTCAATGGCAGAAATCAATAGGAGGCTTGCATTTTTAAAGAGAAAAGTATAACACATTTATCCCACATTCATTATGTGCAGATCTTTTATAATTTTTTTATACATCCATGAAGTATACTTAAGATGTCTTAAAGGCTATAGCCTTTAGAGATGCAAGGTCATATGCACATGTGGGCCCCAGGGTGGAGGCAACCTTAAAGAAAAACACACACAGACCAAAATGATGACTAAACCTATATGACCAACTAGAAACTAACATGTGGTAGAGGTTTCTAAGCCTAGAACACATCCTAAGGTGCTAATGTGGTGACCATGGATAGGTTTCACAATGTTTCTATGTCACTAGTGACATGGAAAACCTGAGATGGCATAGTGAGATAGTGAAAAGTCGTGACATGGCAGAGGCTGATGAAGTGGAAATGATGATGTGGTAACCATGCTGATGAGGATCATTACAAGGTGATGAAATCAAAATGCATCATGTGGCATATGAGCAATCATGTGGCAGTGATTAGATCAAATGCACCGGATGTGCCATGTGTGAGATCAGATAGTTGTCATCACATTACCATGGAAAGATGCAAGGAGGATATGCATGGTGACATGATGACCCAATTCGAGGCCACCACATGGTAGCAAGTTGAGGTAGATGTGATAGATAATGGACTAATTTGGTGGTGCCACATGGCACCTAGGTGGTAGAGGTAATGACTGAGTGAGAGCATGTTAATCAAAATGTGACACATGTCACAACACAGTCAAACTTAGTTTGACCCAGATGGAAAGTGGTGGGAAAATTCAAAAGTGAAAAATTTAATATTTTATTATTTTCTCCTTGTGAAATCATGTGTAGAGGGTTTTAAATAAACTTGATGATATAATCTAAAGTTTTGACTTTAGGATAAAATTAAATATTTGCAATAAAGTGCAGACCTGTGAGCCTACTAGGGACTTGATTTTCAATTGAAGATTCTGGGCATCTCTAATATGCGAATATAGTACTATTATATATTGTTAGAACTGGGTGAGAATGAACTTTCTAGTTTTGGGGGTTGTTTATACATAGGAAAAAATAGGTTTAAGTGATGCAAGATTTTTTCCTGGGTACCCATTTTTCAATTTCATTCAATTAGGGTAGTTCATATTTGATTTATGAGGAAATGGTGAACTAGATGAACATCAGAGGTAGTGGGGATGTATTTGGGATGGATATTTTCACCTCTAAGTTATTTTGATGAATTTATTATCAGTATTTCAAATATTGTGTCAAAACAAGTGTTTTTATTATTAAGGAAGAGATATTTCAAGTTTGTTACACAACAATGATGAGAATCATATCAGATTTTTCTTGTAGAAAGATGAGAGATATTTTACAAAAATAGGGAATAAAGATTCAAGTCAACACATGTCACTTCTAGATTAGATCTAGGATTACATTACTTTCCTATATCTTTCTCTTTCTCATCAATTTTAAGGGTTGGTAGTTTTCACTATGAGACTAGTTGGTTCTAGTTTGTCTGTGAAGCCACATTGTTGGATCTAGAGTTGTGATTCCACCACATTCTTCAATATTTATCTTGTAATGAAAAACAAGTAATAAGATTAAATATAGTTATATTATGTTAGGCATTTTTATGTTTCAATTTCATGCATCTTATTGTATTTGTTTCAAGGAAATAAATAAAAGTGCAGCAACAAGTTAATCTTCCATCTAAATTTTGTCTCCTGTTCATGTTGTTTGTGATCTTCAATAATATATGTACAAGATGCATATTGTCTAGGTGAAATCTATTTTAGATCATATATGTTGATATTTTTGTCTTGTGATTCAAGGAGTCTGTCATGTCCCCTTTTCAAATAATTAAAAAATAATAATCTTTGCTAAGGCAGGCAGGCCCAAGAAAGTGAAGTTTCGAAAAAAGGGGGTTAATCTTTGGAAACCGTTGGACTAATAAATGAAAATTATTATTAAAATATGTTTCATTAACCTCTCTTGGACATGATTTATGGTTATGTCCTCTTTTAAGGGGTTTGGAGGCTTTTTGGGCTGATTCCAGAACTTGATTTTTGCTCATTCTTTGTTATTCTTCAAAGGCTGCCAAACCTGTGGAGAAGGACACCCAAGAACAAGAGTTTGCAGGTTTCCAAGGAGACCCAAGAATCAGAGTTTTTAGGTTTCTAGGAAGGCTAAGGATGGGAGTTTGAATCCATTCCATGTGCATGCTCATATAGAGTTTTCCTTTGTGCTTAACAGTGCAGATTTGTGGGTTTTCAGGTGTGTTTTTTGTATGAGTTTGGTGTTTTCAGTTGAGTATTTCATATCAGTTTGGGTTGCTACTGTATTTCAGACTTTAAGGTGTTAAAATAGAGTTGAATATATGTATTGGGATGTGATTAAACTTTTGAGATAGATTATTAGTGCTTTTGTGGTGTTTTCGAGCATTTTTGTGTTAATTTTGGGAGCCCGATGAGCATAGTTTTTGTCCTACATTTGTGAACTGTTGTGTAAAGGATATACGGATCTGGAAATGTCATTTTGTAGGATTTTATGCTACTGAAATTTCTGTAAAAATTTCCATTTTCAGAATTATTAATAATTTGTGAAGTTGTGAAGCTTTTGGCACTATTTTCAGCATACCCAATTTGGGTTTTCTTGAGAAATTTGGTGGATCTTTGGGATATTAGTTGTTTGATTTTAAAGATCTGATTTGAGGCTTGAAATATCATATAGAATCAAAGAAAGGGACATTTTAGAGTCATGTAAAAGCTTGGTTTATCATCATAGGGTTGCAAATATCATGATGGTATAGGTCGAGTATGAGATTCAAAAAGATGTAGATGTCTAATTGATGAGGTGAATGGATAGATTAGGAAAGCCCTAATGTATGGGACATGTCAATGACTTTCAGGGATGTGTGTTAGGGGTTTTTTTGGATTGCTCAATAGATAAGACACTGATCAACTATAGGATCAAAGTGTTATGTTGTTCATATCATGGTTTTGCTGGAAATCAACATCATTAATCAAATATATTTTTCCTTTAATCTTGAAGGAATTGAAAAGTGTGCCCTCACTTGGCTTATCAAGTTCTTAGGTCATGTTAATAGCCATTTCATGTTTTGTATCTTTGTATAATTTTTAGAAGATTAAGGGTTTCATCTACTTTGTAGATTCAAGTGTATGTTTTAGCACTAGTACCACATAAATGAATTTGAGTTCCACCTACCTAGGTTTTGTAGAGCATAAAGTAGAAGGGTCTAGCCTTATAGTTGGCTCAGTTTCTAAAAGGATATCTTGTAGATGGGAAGTAGCTAACCCTAGATGTATTTTGTTCTAATTGGGGTAATTTGAAACCATGGCATTTAAAGAAACCAGCACTCCTATCACATCTACTTTTTCAAAACCTTCTTAGTTCATGCCAAGCTATATACTCAACTAGCCTAGATGGCTCATCTTGTATCACAAGCTATATGTTTTTTTGGGAGCTAACCAGGCACGTGAATCTAAGATTCATGTGATTCTTAGGAGAGCTGGTTGTTTGGGTAAGGTGGGGGAGGAAATAAGTTAAGGAATAATTAGGATTAGGAGGTAGTATATTTAGGTTAATTGCATGTTGTTTAATGTTAGGGGTTAGAAAAGGTTAGTGCATCGAAGATTGTTAGGAAATGGGTAGTAATATTAGATGTTAGTTAGATATTAGGATGTTCATATGTTGGTAAGTAGTATTTGGCTATGATTAAATAGTAGAAAAATAATTAATTAATTGTTTTTTTAATAGTAAAGTGTTAGTATTAGAGATTAGTGAGCTAATGGAAAAGTTAAAGCAAGTAGTTGATAAAAATTAGTAGTTAGTAGTATTATAGTTAAGGGGTGAAATATAACAGTGTAACTATTTTTAAGTATATTATGATATATTTTATTTTAAAAAATGACATGTATAATATCTTAAATGTGAGTTGTTACATGGACTTAATAATGTAATGATAACATATATGTGGTTAATAATATATACCTTATATCATGTGATTTAGCATTATATGATTTGAACACATAAAATTTATAAGACTAATGTTTTGGGGTGTACGTTTAACATAAATGTGTGTAGTATAGTATTTATTTATTTACTTGTTTATTTATCTATCTTTACTAATCATCTTGAGTTGATGCATGAAACCATTATTAGAAGAGAAATTAATTTTGTTGCAATTGAAATTGTCAGTCAGTTTTGACAACTACCCAGATCTTGCATGTCAGTTTTGACAACTACCCAGATCTTGCATGTCAATTTTGATAACTACCCAAATATTGCATGTCAAAATTTATAGTTGCATTCTACTTCTAATCATTTGCATGTTAGTTCTTGGTGAATTTGGTGGTTGCATGTTGTTTCTAATCAGCTGCATGTCAAAATTTATGGTTGCATGCAACTAAGTGAAAGAGAAAAAAGATATTTGCAGCGAGAAAAGAATAAAGAAATTTTGATCAAACCTCCAGTTGAAAGTAAAATTACAAAATCCAAGGAAGGGAAAAGTATAGCTGATCCAAATGAAATGGAAAAGAAATTCTTCCAAGACATCCAAAATACTCAGAAGCAAACAGTGGATAGTTTTGCAGAGACTAGAGAGGCTTTGCGCATATTGACAGAAAAACTACAAGGAGTTGCATCTATTAATGAGAAAGGGAGCACTTCAAAGGAGCCAAGAAATTTGAAATCCACACCATCTAAATCAACCAAAACTATTTTCTTGCCTGCAAATGAGCCACCAATACCAAATCCAGCCATTAATCCTGTGGAAGAGGTTACATGTAACTTGATTACATTAAGAGCTACTTACAATGGCTTAGATGATGACTTTTGTAGTTCAATTCCTTTTAGAGAATATGTGGATATGATGAACACTTTGATGCCCAAGAAAGAGTACAGAAGGGAGCATGACATAAGTGGAAGAAAGCTCAAGAATAAAATAAGCAAGTTTATAGCACCTACTTTTGATGGAACAAATAAAATTTCAGCTAGAGCATGGCTACAAAAATTACAGACCTTCTTCACACTTAACCCCATGAAGGAGAGTGATGCTGTTCAAATTGCAAGTTTACACTTGGAAGATGCAGCCTATGATTGGTGGTTTCATGGAATGACTACTCAAGGTCATGATCAGGTAACAAAATTTGATGATTTTAGTCAAAGAGTGATAGATAGATTTGACCTCAAGGATGATGATTATGAGGATGTTGTTGTGCATGATGGTGAGATACTTGGTAGAGATGAGAAGACATTGAGCATTCATGACTTTTCTGAGAGAGAGTACCAGACATAGTTAGATGCTTCGTCACATGAGGTTGAGGCTAGTAGTACTTCACATGATTTATCCCACCAGCTGAAGGTTAGTGAAGGCAGTATTGTGACTACATTATCTCATCATGACAGGTATGTGAAATTAGTTGGTATTGGTCATATTACTCAAGTGAAGATTTTTCTTGAGTTACCAGCTGATTATAGTTTGCGGATATGGACTCGAGATTGTTATATTGGAAATTGGGATTCAGTTGACTAGAAATCTTTAACACTTTTTGGTAGCAGTGATTGTTTGGGTGCTATCATGGATTTGATTAGCAAATTGCACGGTGTTGTCTTTTCTTGTGCCAGTAGCTTATCTGATCTTGGTATTAGTTTTTATACACCGGTGTTGGGCTTTGTTCATATATCCAATCGACCATACTTGCTGGAATGTGTTGATGATATTTCATGTTTGGTAGTGTGTACATATGAGTCCCAGGATCATATTGGCATTGATGACATCCAGGAGGATGCAGTGGGCAGTTTTGAAGACTTAGTTTCCTTGGGTACAGAGGAGTTGGACAGCAGTGCTAATGTTTTTGATACTCTGTATGTTGATATGAGCTTTAGATTTGATTCACAAGATATGGATGGTAATACTCTAGAGACTAGTAACTTTGAGGATACTCCTTTAGATAGTGCATCAGAGGAGGTTTGTAGGAGACAGTCAAGCCAGTGCCATCATGTGTCTAACCAGTTGAGAGTTAGTGACCAAGACATTGTTGTCACTTGCCAGCATTTCAATGCTGCTCGTTAGTTGTTAACAGTTTATGGATGGGGTTCTCCTACTAGTGATGAGCAGGAAGGCAGTTATCTTTCCCTGACAGAGATCCACTCTTTATGGGAGGCTATTCAAATTTTGAGATAGAATTATATGCAATTGGTAGCCGACAGAGATTATCTTATGGAGTGGGGTAGTACATCATATGATGCATTGTTGGCCAAGGAAGATGAGGTGAGTGAGCTTACTGAGCAGCTTGAGGTGACTTTTGAGATTCTTGAGAGTACACAGTTGGCTTTCAAGGAGTCACAGTTTCATTTGGCTAAGGTGACCATGGAGTTAGAGTGGCTACAGTCTTTACCTAATTCTATACAGTCACAAGCTATGGTGTTTGGTGATCCGAGGATGTCCATGGCCGAGATTGTCAGAGACAGTGGAGATGGGGATGCATCCATCCTTGATACTAACATTGGCATATCAGGTTCATTCCCACTAGAGTCAGGTTCAGTTGAGTTGGGTGTTGTAGCAGATTGTTGTATGCATGACATGGTGGTGGCCTCTAGTACTAATGACACAAAGACTAGAGATGTATCAAAGATCATGTGTGATGTTGGTGAGTCGAAAGTTGGCATGGTTCCTGCTAGTAATACTACTCCCTTGGTGATATCTTTGGAGGTAGTAGTCAGTTCCAACATGGTTAATGATCAATTGCAGTTACTTTCATCTGGATTATAGTCTGAGCCACTGAATGAGATTGACGCATTCTATCGGTATTACACTGTGAGGTACGCTCATCAATTTACCTTTGATGACCATGTTGATGAGATTATGATACAGAGATGTACTTTGGTTCCTAGTGCTTATCATCAGTTATGGAATAGTTTGATGCCTCGAGATGAGAGTTGTGATGGGCTTGACATGGCAATAGGTCCTATAGTTGATAGCTTGATAATACATGACTTAGAGTAGGAGTTTTGGAGTGATGCTTCAGCAGGTGTTGTTATTGATTCTACTCCTTTGGCTATGACATCTCTTGACTTAGCTAGTGATCAGTCACAGTGGGTTGTATCACTTGTTCATGGTGAGCTGTTGACTAAGGTTGGTTTTTTTAATCAACATTATATTGGAGGGTATGTACATCAATTAGCAATTGATCCTTGTGTTGAGGAGTTGATGGTAGGAAAATTTGGTTTGGGTTCCATATCTTATTGTTTATCTTGTGATGGCTTTTCACCATCAGGGGTGCATGGGAGTTATGGTTATGAGACAGTGGTCGATGATCTACAGAGTTGTGTTGACTGTAGGAGTTGTACAGTGTGTGGATTCTCCATACTTGGTATAGTTTCATTTGAGAGCATTCACCATTGTTGCAGAGTTGGATTGTACATTCCGTATAGGCTAGTGGGATGCATTGATGGTATTTATTGTGTTGGCAGTTTGATTTGTCCACTTTACTTGGGTTCTAATGTTCTAAGAGTTTGTGTCTTGTGGGTTTCTGAATGTGGTAGTGGTGATTTTGGAGTTTGGTTGAGCTGTAATTGTCAGTTTGATTATGGATTCCTCTTGGTCATATTGCAAAGGATATTGCAGGAGCCTATGTTATTTGGCAGTAGTATAGTTCATGACTACATTTGGGATCTAGGTGGATTGATTGGTTTATTGTTCAGCCATTGCTTGATGACAAGCAATATTTGGGAGGGGAGGACTTGTCATGTCCCCTTTTCAAATAATTAAAAAATAATAATCTTTGCTAAGGCAGGCAGGCCCAAGAAAGTGAAGTTTCAGAAAAAGGGGGTTAATCTTTGGAAACCGTTAGACTAATAAATGAAAATTATTATTAAAATATGTTTCATTAGCCTCTCTTGGACGTGAGTTATGGTTATGCCCTCTTTTAAGGGGTTTGGAGGCATTTTGGGCTGATTCCAAAACTTGATTTTTGCTCATTCTTTGTTATTCTTCAGAGGATGCCAAACCTGTGGAGAAGGAGACCCAAGAACAAGAGTTTGCAGGTTTCCAGGGAGACCCAAGAATGGGATTTTGTAGGTTTCCAGGAAGGCTAACGACAGGAGTTTGAAGCCATTCCATGTGCATGCTCATATAGAGTTTTCCTTTGTGCTGAACAGTGCAGATTTGTGGGTTTTCGGGTGTGTTTTTTTGTATGAGTTTAGTGTTTTCAGTTGAGTATTTCATATCAGTTTGGGTTGCTGCTGTATTTTAGACTTTAAGGTGTTAAAATAGAGCTGAATATATTTATTGGGATGTGATTAAACTTTTGAGATAGATTATTAGTGTTTTTGTGGTGTTTTCGAGCATTTTTGTGTTAATTTCGAGAGCCCAATGAGCATAGTTTTTGTCCTACATTTGTGAACCATTGTGTAAAGGCTATACGGATCTAGAAATTTAATTTTGTAGGCTTTTATGCTGCTGAAATTTCTGTAAAAATTTCCATTTTCAGATTTATTAATAATTTGTGAAGTTGTGGAGCTTTTGGCACTATTTTCAGCATACCCGATTTGGGTTTTCTTGAGAAATTTGGTGGATCTTTGGGATATTAGTTGTTTGATTTTAAAGATCTGATTTGAGGCTTGAAATATCATATAGAATCAAAGAAAGGGACATTTTAGAGTCATGTAAAAGCTTGGTTTATCATCATAGGATTGCAAATATCATGATGGTATAGGTCGAGTATGAGATTCAAAAAGATGTAGATGTCTAATTGATGAGGTGAATGGATAGATTAGGAAAGCCCTAATGTATGGGACATGTCAATGACTTTCAGAGATGTGTGTTAGGGGTTTTTTTGGATTGCTCAATAGATAAGACACTGATCAACTATAGGATCAAAGTGTTATGTTGTTCATATCATGGTTTTGCTGGAAATCAACATCATTAATCAAATATCTTTTTCCTTTCATCTTGAAGGAATTGAAAAGTGTGCCCTCACTTGGCTTATCAAGTTATTAGGTCATGTTAATAGCCATTTCATGTTTGGTATCTTTGTATAATTTTTAGAAGATTAAGGGTTTCATCTACTTTGTAGATTCAAGTGTATGTTTTAGCACTAGTACCACATAAATGAATTTGAGTTCCACCTACCTAGGTTTTGTAGAGCATAAAGTAGAAGGATCTAGCCTTATAGTTGGCTCAGTTTCTAAAAGGATATCTTGTAGATGGGAAGTAGCTAACCCTAGATGTATTTTGTTCTAATTGGGGTAATTTGAAACCATGGCATTTAAAAAAACCAACACTCCTGTCACATCTACTTTTCAAAACCTTCTTAGTTCATGCCAAGCTATATACTCAACTAGCCTAGATGGCTCATCTTGTATCACAAGCTATATGTTTTTTTGGGAGCTAACCAGGCACGTGAATCTAAGATTCATGTGATTCTTAGGAGGGCTGATTGTTTGGGTAAAGTGGGGGAGGAAATAAGTTAAGGAATAAGTAGGGTTAGGAGGTAGTATATTTAGGTTAATTGCATGTTGTTTAATGTTAGGGGTTAGAAAAGGTTAGTGCATCGAAGATTGTTAGGAAATGGGTAGTAATATTAGATGTTAGTTAGATATTAGGATGTTCATATGTTGGTAAGTAGTATTTGGCTATGATTAAATAGTAGAAAAATAATTAATTAATTGTTTTTTTAATAGTAAAGTGTTAGTATTAGAGATTAGTGAGCTAATGGAAAAGTTAAAGCAAGTAGTTGATCAAAATTAATAGTTAGTAGTATTATAGTTAAGGGGTGAAATATAACAGTGTAACTATTTTTAAGTATATTATGATATATTTTAATTAAAAAAATGACATGTATAATATCTTAAATGTGAGTTGTTACATGGATTTAATAATGTAATGATAACATATATGTGGTTAATAATATATACCTTATATCATGTGATTTAGCATTATATGATTTGAACACATAAAATTTATAAGACTAATGTTTTGGGGTGTACATTTAACATAAATGTGTGTAGTATAGTATTTATTTATTTACTTGTTTATTTATCTATCTTTACTAATCATCTTGAGTTGATGCATGAAACCATTATTAGAAGAGAAATTAATTTTGTTGCAATTGAAATTGTAATCAAATTGCCTAAGAGTATTCACCCCATCTAGGAACAACCCATAGATATTAGAGTAAATAATTAATTATTAATTATTTATTCTATTTACTTAAGCTTACTTAGTTAAATGCATTTATTTAATATTTTGTATTTAATGCATGTAGTGGTTAGTTGTTGACAACACAGGAGTTTGTTCCCTTCTAGCATGTCTCACTTTTTTGTGGATGTGTGCTTCGTTGTCAACCTTATCTTCTACCACCTTCTAGCTTGTTCTACAAGCTTCCTTGAGGTCTTTATAAGCGACCTCGCTCTCATTGTAAAACCAATCTTGTTGTGCATATTATAAATACATTTTCATTATGTTTGCATAGTGTCTCTCACGTCCGTTTAGGGTTTTTCCCTTGCTCCATGTTCTTCCTCTCCTTAGCTTCTCTTTGACAGGTTCTCGCATGTAGGTGATCTTGGGTGTATTCGGAGTTGGCTTTTATCAACTCCAACATGGTATCAAAGCCTTCCTGCTAGTACTTCATTGAAGGATTTTTGAAGCCATGACTTGGAGTCACAAACCCTAGTTTGTTTGTGCATTTTTTCTTGAAATCAGGGGAACAACATAACTCTCTCATTTTAAAATCAATCTCATTGTGCATATTGTAAATACATTTTTCATTGTGTTTGCATATTGTCTCTCATGTCCATTTAGGGTTTGTCCCTTGCTCCATGTTCTTCCTCTCCTTGGCTTCTCTTTGATAGGTTCTTGCATGTAGGTGATCTTGGGCATATTCAGAGTTGGCTTTTATCAACTCCAACAATAGATTCCTAGAGCTTAGTTAACAATATTAATGTAGACACATCAACAAATAGTAAGTTGTAATTGATCGACTATCAAAATATGTTTGTGAATACTTGGTCTTATAGAGATTTTTAGTAGGTGTTTTAATTTATTACTTATATAATTTTTTTTAAATTACCTCATAAGTAAGCTTAAATTCAATTTTATGAAATGAGAAATCTTGTGGAAATAATATATGCATATTTAATTTAATTACATAAATAATATAGTTGGGAAATTGATCAATAATTTTTGTAAAACCTCACGAACCATTTTGAAATTTCCTATAGCAAAGAATGTGGCCTTTGATCAAATAATTATGACACATAGAAACATATTGAAATGTTAACAAATTCATTTGTGTGTCTAACCTAGAAGTAAGTATGAACCCTCCACCACACTTATAAGAATTAGTTCAATTAAAGGATTGAGATTATGTTTCAACACAATAATCATAACTCATACGTATCCTAAACTTTAGTCTTCTATAACCCAATATTACAATGCTCAATTCCCTATTTTATATCCCAAATTTTACCTTCAAAATTTTTTTTAAAAAAATTGTTGTGTTTTGCCTTGAAATTTTTGGCATGACATCATCAATTCTTGATAGTATCTCATAGCTTCTTTAGGTTTGTTCAACCTTTCAATGAATTACTTTCCATGTTTCAGTACATTTTTGAAATGCTCATTCTTAGATTTTAGATTAAAAATCTCCACATCATTTCTATTGAACTCTTGAGTTTTAAGGAGCAGTCTATTGTTCATATCAAATTGATTTTGAGTAAACTTTTGCACTTCAATATTCTTGTCATCGAGTCTTGTAGATATATGATATTTATGTTCTTTTTATTTCTTTTTTTTATCAGGCACTTTACACAATCTCACTAACTAGATTTCATCTTGTCTCATGAGTGTTATTACTTCTTCATGTAGTGTGTTTCTCCTTTCCAATAGGTCTTATATTGTTGTATTACTTTTACTATAATTTTCATCTTCAAGTATGATTTCACCATCTTCTTCATATAGAGTATCATTATGTTGGATAACAAAGTCCTTTCTTTACTTTAAGGATTTCTTTAACTCTTATCTTTTTTCTTCAAGCTACCTGCACTATGATCCAGATGTCAAGTTTCTAATTCGCAATGATCTTTCCAAAATTATAAGCCTCCATCTCCAAGATCCTATCTCTCAAGCTATTATACTTCTTCTAAGGGAAAAATTTTTGATACCAATTGTTGGAAGTCTTATCAAGAAGATAAGATACTAAGAGGGGGGTGAATTATGATCTACAATTTTTTTTTCAATTCTTGAAATAAATAAAAAATCAAATGTATTCACTTCTAATCCATCTAATACCTTGTATCATGAATCATATAACCATAAAATATAATGGTGAAAATAGATCTAACTATTTATCACATCCATGAACATCAAGTAAATGTAAGCACATAACAAACAACATTTAGAAAGGTAAAACTAGGGTGGGGATGACAACCAAAAATCTTCACTACTACAACAATAAAGTGTTCTTGTTAAGGCTACAATATTTGATCATGTTATCTACCCTATGAAAGGGTTGTCCTACTAAGAGCTTAGAAGAATTATTCAATATACCTTGATTAAAGGATTTCAAACTTACAACTAAGTAGAGACTCTATTAGGAGATTTAAATATGTCTATTAAAAGCACTCTATTAAGATATTTACCCTAATTTACTTGATAGGATGTCTTAGTGCCTAATCCTTTAGTTAGCACTCTAATATTAGGTTTAAAATATTTTCTTTCCTTATGTGATTTGATCTCCTTATGGTTGAAAAGATTTAGAATAATTGAGAGGGGGTGGGGTGGTGAATCAATTATCCAAGGTCCAAATGTATAGATAAAATATTTTAGTACTTAAAATTTTTGTGCATGGATTGATCATCCAATATCTCAAACCATGGTATATTACTATCCTAGGTCAAATGAACTTTACAAAAATGTAAACATGAAATACAACAAAATCATTCACACAATTTGACACACATATTTTACATGGAAACCCAATTTGGTTAAAACCACTAGTAACATGCTACAAATTTTCACTCTTCAAAAGTGACCTCTATGAGGAGCCAACCCTATTAAAGGTGACAATGCACACTATTAAAAGTGACCTTGATTAAATTATTTCAATCAACCTATTAGGAGTGAGCCTTGTAAGAGGAGTTTAGAAAATCATATTAGAATGTCACCATGTTAAAGGATTTACTCATTACTATTAGGTTAACCTTAATCTAAAGGATTTATCTAGACTAGTAGAGTTGTTAGAAAGTAATTGTAGGACTTGATCTGATAACAAAAAAACTCACTTATAGATTAAAAATCACTTATTTAGTCCTCCATTGTACTTGGCATTCAATCTCCTTCATCTCTAATAAATTGTTCACCCTTCAAGCCTTCACCTCCTTAAGCCTTCTTGCTTAGTATGCCAACTACAAATTCATCCCTTTAGCCACCAAATGAAGCAACACCACAAGACTCCAGCTTGTCTCTCTCTCTATTTTGCATAATGACACTTTACTTCCGGCCTTTAATCTCCTTAAATAGATAATTTGGATTTTTTTTGCTTAACCAAAATCATCCATCTTATGGTTAGGTCAGATTTATTGAATCTACCCTCTTTTCCATTTTATTCCCTCTAGAAACTTACTTTACAATTTTCTTCAAATTCATCTCAAAATGGTTTATCTTGAATTCTATGCCACTAGCTCATCATACTTATCTTCCACACACTTCACACAATTTAAGAAATCAACTTTTTTGGCTCATATTTGTCAAATCTTTGATCATACTCATTTTACTAGCACTCGGCAATAACATGTTGTTTTCTTTAAAATCAATGTCTTCTGATTCTTGGCCAACACTAGGTTGCTCAACATACACTAAGTATTTATTGGTGCTTGGCACACACTAAACTTTCTTCACTCAACATCTACTAGATTTCTCTTTCCTCGACACATAGTGAACTTACTTCGCTCAACTTAAACTAACTTTTTGCTCAGCCTGCACTGACTTTCTTAACTTCTAATATTTATTTGGTGAGGATTAGCAGACACATTTCTTTACTTCGCCTTACTCTAGTCTTATTTCAAGTATCCTTTCATTATAGCCTTAAGTAGATAAAAAATACACTATATCATCAAAGTCTTACTTGATCTTAGTGCTTCTTTTATAGACCATGTAACTCAACCTTTCTCTAGGTACTTTTGTTATCCTTTCTTTTCAAATCCTCTTCATTAATCATTTAAATGATAGCATTCAAACCAAATTAGCAATTGTCTCACTAGCAAGTAGCATGTTTGATATCAGTGACAAAATAATGATAATTCCATGATAGGTTTTTCATGCCCAAAATATGGGGCAAAGATACACCAATTTTGTTTTTTGAATTAATCATCCATTATGTTAATACATGCCACATTTATTAGGTTATGGAAAGTTGACAAAGGATTAAAGTGAGTTTTAAATACATATCATAATGATGTAGAGTTGGTATTCCAACACAATGTACAAGTTTGAAAACCCAAGTCCTAGTGTCATAGAACACTTAACTTAGGAAGAATGAGTCGATTGATTAACATAAGGTTTAATTTGCAAAGGTGTGACATTGAGTTCAAATAAATTTTAGGGTTTCCAAGTTCTTAAGTCAACTATGGTGCTATCCCTTATTTCACTATACTAGATCAATCTTTTAGGAGAATCTGATTCTCCATTTAAGGGTTAATTTATCATAACATACTAATATTTGATTTGGATATTATCATTATTTATTTTGAACTATTTAAAATATTAAAACATTTATCATTAAACTCTTTACAACATCTAACTCATCTTCTATCATAATGCGACCCATCATATTACATTACCTAGTCAACTTGAGTTGTAATACTTCCTGACCCACTAATTACCTTCTAGGTTTAAATTTAAATACCTCGATACTTTGATCGCCACATAAATTTAAATCCCCACAAAAGACTAATAACATAAAACTTCTAATTGATTCATTTCCAATCCTACCCTTCACTTAATTATTAAGAGAATGTTTATTCATTAACATCTAATACTAGCCTTTGACATACAAGTTTTTAATCCTATTGCAAATTTGATATCCTACACTATACTCAAATTAAAAACCACTTACCATTAAAATATATTACTCAAAGAATTCTAAAACACATAGTTTAAATCTTCATTCTAAATACTAAGCATTACTAAAATAACATAATAAAATCATCGATTCACTAATCATTAAACTTGATCTACATATCTTCCAAATTAATCATTCCTTTAAGCAAGGGAAATAAGAACTATTTAAATACCATTTATAATTTTAAAATTTAATAAAACTATCATTTACTAACATGTAATATTATCAAATTTATAAGTCTAACCATCAAAACTTTAAAAGAAACTTCAATTACACTTTATTAAATACTAGCTAAACTAATTATTAATACAACATTAATAATTAACACTATAAGATATGATCATATATAAAACTAAGATATAAATTTTTTTTAAATACCCTAAATACTTACTAACATTAACAACTAAGCTATCTCTAACTTGACTTCATTAACTTACTAAATTTAACATAATCTAATAAACTAAATAACAATTAATGCTAACATAAAAAATAACAACTAACTTTAACTAATTATAATCTAACATTAATTAAAATATAATAAATAAACTTAACACTAACTAATACTAATCTTAACTACTGACCTCCACTAACTTAATCACTAACTAACCCCTACTAATAGCCCCCTAACACCTTACCCCTTACCACTAACCTAGCCCTAACTTCCCTTTCCCCTTGGGAACTTGCTCCTTTTCCTCACCCTTAATTACACATCATACTCCCTCTCACATGGGTGACTGTCCAAGGTCGATGCTAGGGAAGAGACGTGGATGGGCTTAAAGGTGCCCATGCCCCCACCTGCCCCCGCCCCCTCCTCCCCCCTCCCCCCCCCCCCTTCATAAACACATTTATCACATCAACCAATTTGAAGAACCCAATTCAAATTCATGTGGATTCCAAGAGCCAATGGGAGGAGAGTGGGTGAGGTCAGCATATTTATTGGTTTCTCTTGGTCAAAGGACTATGCTATTTTTTAAAGGGGTAGGAGAAATTATGATTTAAAGTTTAGTGGTTAGCCTAGGATAGAATTAGGATAAGTTATGAAGTTTCTCCACTTTTTCCTTCAATATTAATGTTATCATATTTATAAATTAAATAATTTTCCTATTAAATGGTATTAAAAAGGAATCCAAGGGAATATTCCCTATTGCAAACAGGATTTTTTTTTTCTCTATACAATTTCCAGAGAGCTTATTTCTCTAAGGAGGTAATTTTTTTTTTTCAATTCTCATTTATTTTCTAAGTGTAGATTTTTCTAATTTATTTAATTAGCCAAGGGGGATTTTTTTTTTTTAAAGTCGATTATAATATTGGTTAATGTTTATGTTGATACAATAACATAGGAATATTTTTTTCCTAATAATCATGACAATACCAATGAAGCATCAATCATAACATCAAATTTTATTAACATAATTTGGTACCAAATTGCATCACTTTATATCTATCATCATTTCATCTAATTAACATTATTCGAATGAATACCAATTCAAACTATAAGAATGAAATAGGGAAGGTAAAACATCATTTCAACTATTTACTAAACAACAAATGCATGTAAATTTAATCACACAGAAAATCATATGAATGAAAAATACTCCATTTTTATTTATTCATCTAATTCAAGGATTCCCTTGAGAAAGAACTAGGGAAGAAAACCTGAGATCATAGTCATTTCAATAATAAGTTTAACAATAACATTTTTACAACAAGATCTTAATCTCAAGGAGAAACTCCCAACACATTTGAATTTAAATAACAACTCTGAATTTCCTACTTGGCTCCACAATAGGGTAGCAATTTCAAAAATCTACAAACACATCAAGGTAACTATGGAGAGAATGAAACTAACTAGGGGACAAACAATTTTAACACAAAGACACAATCAATCATTCACTCCCATCTAGGTTTACATCATAGGTTCATCATTGAACCATATTAGGTAGAAGGTGGATTTTTCTAGATAGGAGATGTCAGTCACAACACCATAATAGATGCCCTTTTAGGGTTATAATCTCAAGAACTTTCATTCTTCCACAGATGCCCTTTCAAAGCTGATATCACAAGAACTTCCATTCTTTCACTTCATAATTTTCCAAAAAGCACAAACATGGTTTGTACTGACAAGTAGGGGCCCATAACACCCTACTCTCTCCCTCTCCTTGTCATGAAGAGAGACTCTACACCACCAGAGTCCAACTAAAGCCCTCCTCTCATACATGGCCACTTCTACCCTATCTTAAGGTGAGTAATTCCAATACAACCATTATAGACCCTTCCAAAATCAAATGTAAAGTATGAAGGAAATTTTTTTTTAAAAACCCATTACAATCCCTCTCAAACATGTTCATCAAATGCATGAGCATATATATGCAAAAGAAACTACTTAAGAATGAATCACAACATGGACACATGAGCTTGAAGGATTCTTACCTTCACAATAAGGTTATGGCAACTAAAATAGGTTTCCAACTCAACCACTTACAAAAATGCAAAAACCCCCCCACTTGACTGAGGTTTCTAGAATCTTCTAACTTAACCTCACCATTAAAGAAAACTTCAAGGTGGATTTTAACTTATCAAACTCATGATGAAACTTCAATTTTCGCAATAAAGAAAAAATGAGATATTTGGGTGGTAACCAAAGTCAACAAAAGGGGCTATAGGGGTGGAAAATGCTCCCAACCCATACATATACCCCCTGGGTACTTAGTTTTCATAATTTTTGGCCTCTAGGACTATTTAATGACTTGCTAAAATTCTTTAAAAATATTTGGGCCTCCTAAAAATCTAAAAATGCAAAATTATCACTAATTAGCATTAGGCCACTAACCTAGTCCAACTCAAATTCTTAGGCTACTTGGCTAATCTTAATTATCATGCTGAAATGCATATACAAATCACAAGTGTCAAGCAACACTATAAAATAATTGTTACAAAATATTAACACTTAACGATTACAAAATGATACACACATTCAATTTACAATACAGATAAAATATGAGACAATGAGGTTTGCATCTTTCATTAGACTTCAACCTTTGTTTCACAAACTGGACATAGGGTCAAGTTTTGATTCTTTGTTAGATTTCCAAGCTAATAATCCTGCACACTTCATTTGACACATCAGTAGTTCGAGAAAAATCACATGCATATATATTTAAAACTCATTTAGAAAATCACATTAAATTAAAACATCAACTTTTCATATAAATAATTGTTATCTCATTTCTGCTCATATATTTAATCATTAGAAGTTGCATTATTAGTATAAAATAACCTATTTGTTAATTCAAAACAAAATACTAGAATAATCATTGTTAGGCATGCATATATTTAAACATCATAAACATCATCAATAAGGCATATTGAGCTATTTGAATGCATATAACCTAATCATTAATGTACTATAATTAACATCATTATCCTAAGGTGAAATACATCATACCATCATTAGTAAAAATTAATGTTTTAAAAAGTTGAGGTGATGTAGTAGTTCTTGAATCACTGAGTATTTAAAACATGAATGAATTAGCTAATTTTAGCTTCTATTAGGACAATTAAACCATAAGACATTACTTCATATCCATTCCAATCTTGGATATCAAATTTAACAAGGAAATTCATATTTAATAAGTACATATGAAGAGGGACCTTACAAGGTTTCATCAATCTTCCTCATTTCTTTACTTCAACAATCTTCATAAACAATTTCCTTCTTTCACATTAATGAAAAACCAATACTAACAAAAATACCAAAAAGAAACTTAATACCTCATATCGAAATCTCTCCCTCTATCAATATTTTTCCTTCTTTTGTAAAGGGTACAATCTCTCTCTCTCTCTCTCTCTCTCTCTCTCTCTCTCTCTCTCTCTCTCTCTCTCTCTCTCTCTCTCTCTTTCTCTCTCTTCTTCTTCTTCTTCTTCAGATATGTCCTTTCTAATCTCTCTTTTTCTAGCACAACTCTCTATATATTCTCCCTTTCTGACAACAATGCCAAATACTTGTCATCTTCTCATGTAGATATCAAAAATCTAGGTTCTCCCTATGTCACCTTGCATGTGATTGTGAAACTTTTGTTTAAGCTCCTTCCTTACTTCAGGTAGGTCCCAAAGTAAGATCCACTACATGAAGTTGTAAAATATGCTATTCAACTCAGTTGATGCAGGGAACTACTCTTTCTTCTTATGTATCTCTAGATAGGGGTATCACCTCTAGTTTACCTCTAAGATATTCATCTGCATCCTTAGGTAAAGCCTTTGTGAATAGATCAGCTACCTATTCCTTTGTGTTCACATATTCCAATCTCACTTCTTTTTCTTGAACTAACTCTCTCAAGTAATGATACTTGATTGCAATGTGCTTTGTCTTTTTATGCATCATAAGGCTCTTAGATATGTTTATAGAACTTGTACTATCACACTAAATGGTTACATTTTTAATTCTTTCTTCCTTCATTCCTTTGAGTAACTATTTGATCCATACCACATTTGTGCAATTTACAATACCATCCAAATATTTAACTTTAGTAGTAGATTGTGAAATACAATTTTTTTTCTTACTAATCCAAGTAACAAATATTTTTCCTAAAAAAATTGCTCCTCCACTTGTACTTTTTCTATCATCAATGTTTCTAGCCCAATCAACATTTGTATAGGCTCTCAATTCAAACTTGTCATTTTTCTTGTAGTATAGACCATAGTCTTTTGTACCTTTTAAGTATCTCATAGTCCTTTTAATAGTCATTAAGTGATTCTACTTGGGATTTGTAGAAAATATTACAACACTCCTAACAATTAGTGCAATGTCAGTCCTGCTATGACCTACATATTGTAATTTTCCAATCATAGACCTATACAATGTTTGATTTACTTCAGCACAATCATCAAGTTTGGATAGTTTATGTTCTTTTACCATAGGTGTACTAACTAGTTTTGAATCTTCCATTCAATATTTCCTTTACATACTTGGACTAAGTAATGTAAATATAATATTTCATTTGATAAACTTGTAATCCAACAAAAAACTTTATTTCTTCAAACATTGAGATCTCAAATTCTTTCATCATTTCATTTGCAAATGTATTACACAATGCATTTTTTCCTCCAAATATGATATTATCAACAAATATTTAAGCTAGTAAAATTCCTTTACCTCCTTCTATCTTTAAGTATGTATTGTTATTGTTATTAGTCTTCTCAAAACTAATTTTCACCAAATAGTTGTGCAATGTTTCAGACTATGCTCTAGGAGCTTGCTTTAAACCATATAAAGCTTTGTGCAGTCTACACACCATGTTCCTATCATTTGGATCAACAAATCATTCAGGTTGTTCAATGTAAATGTTTTCTTCTAGTATACCATTCAAAAATGCTAGCTTAACATCCATTTGATAAAATTAGAAGTTATTGAATTCATTTGATGTAAACTCTTGACCTCTATCAAATCTTAAACATTTAAAGCTTTTACTAGTTTCCTTTTCAACTTTAGCCAAGTAACACTTAAACATTTGAAAAACATCATATTTATATCTTAAAAACATAATTGACATCATTCTTGAGTAATCATTAATAAATAGAATAAAATATTTGTCACCTTTGTATCTTTGCACATCAATTGGTCCACATAGGTCAGTATGAACTAATTCCAAAACTTCTTTTGAAGTATAGGTCTTACTTTTAAAACTAGACTTTGTCATCTTTCCTAACTGACATTGTTTGCAAATCACCTTATAAAGTTTCTTCAGTTTTGGCAAACCTATGACTCTCTTCACCTTACTGATACTAAGTTGTCAAAGTTTACATGACATAATATTTTGTTCCATAGCCACACATCATCAAATCGTACAACAAGACAAGTAACTATGTTCATGTCAAGATAAAATAGATTATCCGTTGCCTGATCTCCACTCCAAATGATTTCTCCATCAACATCATAGATCTTATCTTTCTTGTGTTCAAATTAAACCTTATATCCTAAACTATTCAATTGTGAAACACTCAATAGATTATAGTTAAGTCCTTCTACATAGTAAGCATTTTCATACATGATCTTGTATGTTAATCTTATTGATCCTTTACCTTTTACTAGATAGGGTGCGTCATTAACAAATCTAACACTATTTCCATTGTAATGCTCAAGGGTAATAAACTTTCTTTTTTCACTAGTCATGTGATGAGAACATCTACTGTCAATGATCCATATTTCACTGTTGGTTACATTGGATACTAATGCAGTTTTTTCATCTTCATTTGAATCATCTTTCATAGAAACATACATAACTTCATCATCATGAACATTTGATTCTTTATTAGATTCTTCTTTAGCAATGTAACACTATTTCTTTCCCTTGTCTTTGTAGCCTTTGTTACTCTCATATTTTCTACCTCTAGATTTGTCTTCCTTTATGTTGTTTTTCTTCTCAAGACACCTTGCTGCAATATGACCAACTTTATTACAATTAAAACATATTATGGGTAACTTTAGGTTTGTATTTTCCTTTGCCTCTGTGAAATCTCCTAGCTAATAGTACTTCTAGTTCTTCTAGATCTTCATCATCTGTGTCATTGTTACTAGCAACTAGTTTGACCTTTATTCTTTTCTTTAGGTTCCTTCAGTGTTAGTTTAGCTTTGAAAGAAGAATCAATATTCTTAGAAATGAAATTATCAAAATTTGAAAGTTCAAAAGAAGTGAGTCTACCAACTAGTCCTTCAAGGGTTAGATCACTACTAGTAGTACACCTTAGTTCTTGTATAGCAGAGAATCTAATGGCATAGATAGGAAGAAAGGTTCTTAACACTTTTTTGATCACAATCCCATCTTCAATAACTCTATTCACTCCTTTGATTTCATTTACAACATCTTTGATTCTTGCACAATACTAGACTATAGTCTCACCTTCTTACATTCTCATTTCATCAAATTTTCCTCTTAGACTTTATGCTTTGGGTCTCATCACATTCTTGTATCCTCAATAAATCTTCTATATCGCATCCCACATTCCTTTAGAAGTGGTACATGTTTTGATGTCTTAAAACTCTAAATAGCTTAGGGAAAATGCAATCTTCAACATTGTTTGATTGTGTACTTTCTTCTGCTTAAGTTATTTAGTAGTTAGGGAACCAATTACTGCAACATATTTAGTGGTTCTGTTTCCCTATGCATAATCTCCCTATCCTCCTAGATGCAACTTCATCAAACTTTTCCATGTAGGAAACTTTTCCTTGTTTGACTTGGGCACCTCCTTTCTATACATCTTGATCTTTAGCTTTAAGTACCTTCAACCATTTTCCTTTACAAGCACCAAATGCTCTGACACTAATTATTGGAATTCTTTAGAATAACTTATAGAGGGGGGTGAATCAGTTATCCAAGGTCCAAAAGTATAGATAAAAAAATTTAGTACTTAACAAATACTTGTGCATACATTGATCATCCAATATCTCAAACCATAATATATGACTATCTTAGGTCAAATGAACTTTGCACAAATGTAAACATAAAAACAACAAAATCATTTACACAATTTGACACAAGGATTTTAGGTGGAAACCCAATTTGGGAAAAACCACCAATAACATGCTACCAATTTTCACTCTTCTAAAGTGAGCTCTATGAGGATCCAACCCTATTAAAGGTTACAATGTGCACTATTAAATGTGACCTTGATTAAAAGATTTCAATCACCTTGTTAGAAGTGAGCCTTGTTAGAGGACTTTAGAAAATTCCATTAGAATGTCACCTTGTTAAAGGACTTACTCATGACTATTAGGTCAACCTTAATCCAAAGGATTTATCCAGATTGATATAGTTGTTAGAAAGTAACAATAAGACTTGATCTAATAACAAAACAACTCACTTGTAGATTATAGATCACTTATTTAGTCATCCATTCTGCTTGGCATTCAATTCCGTTTGTCTCTGATAGCTTGTTCACCCTTCAAGCCTTCTTTCTTAGTACGCTAACTACAGATTCATCCCTTTGACCACCAAATGAAGCAACACCACAAGGCTCCTTGTCTTTGTCTGATTCACACTATGACACTTTTCTTCTATCTTGTTATCTCCTTAAATAAAGAATTTAGATCTTTTTGTTGGCATTATGATACATTTTTGTCATTAGTTACAACACTTATTGGATTTTGAATGCTTACCGAGCTCTCACCGGGCATTCCTTTGTAAGCCAAGCTTTACCTAGTTCTCAGTGTTTACCGAGTGATCAAGGTGAACAAAGAAGTTAGTGTTTACCGAGTGATCGAGGTGAACAAAGCAGCCAGTGTTTATCGAGTGTTTGAGGTAAAGAAAGGAATCAGTTTTGACCAAATGAAGATGTACTTAGTATTGACCGAGAACTTCGTGATAACCGAGCTCCTGAGGTTATCAAGGAAATTAATTTTACCGAGCTCAGATGGTTATCAAGGAAACTAACTATCACCGAGTCACAAGGTTCTATCGAGTGTTTCCTTTGATCACCGAGCTACAGTTCAGATAGAAGTGTTCACCGAGTGACATCTCTTCTACCGAGTCTCCAGTGGTTACCGAGTTCAGAACTACTCGAAGTGTTTAGTATGGACCATGCCTTCACTTCTACTGAGTGCATGACGATGCCGAGTAATGCAGTGGACGCAGAGTATCAGAAGGACACCGAGTCAGTTCAGTGAACCCGAGTTTTTACCTTGGGCTGACTTTGTATAGAGATTTGCACTTGTTGTTTTGGCCAACCTTGCATGTATTGTTTATTTGGATGGTATATATATGCAATGTATTGTATCATTCAAATGTAATGGTAATAAATGAAAATGTGAAAGTGTGAAAGAAATACATGTGTGCGAAAGTATGTGTGCTGAGTTGTGAAGGTATTCAGCAAGGTCAAGTTTTGGAGCAGAAAAGTTTTATCTATCACATCAAGGTGAATCAGAGCATAGCGGATCTTATTAGCAATCAGTTGTAATCAGATCCACTATTTCATTCTAACAGGTGAATCAATTTTTTTATATCCTTTAACAAGGTAGACTTAACAGTCTTTTGTAAATCTCCTAACAGAGTGCATACTTTATTGTATGTTTGTAAATCCTCTAACAAGGTGGATCTAGCAATCCTTTGTGCTCCTAACAGGGCAGATCACCAGAAGTGGTCATTGTAAGCCTTAATCAGCCAACTTCATACTGCAGTAACGAAGCTTTGTGGGTTTCATCCCCACCCCAATTTTACTTTCTATTTGGAAGGTTTCTGGGTCACCAAATCTGTGTGTTCAAGTGTTGCAAATGATTTTGTTTCATGCTTACAGTAGGTTACTTGGATGAATGGTGAATATATCAGTATGCAGTTTTATTGTTTGAAATTTTAAAAGCTACTGATTCACCCCTCCCCTCTCAGTAACTTGTCATATCTTGAATATTTCCAACAATTGGTATCAGAGCAATAAGGTTCTCAAGATAAAAGTTTCATAGCTTGAGCAAAGATCAAGGACAATGGAGATATTCAGACTTGACAAAACTATTGAGAATGAAAAGCTAGATCTGAAAATGGCCATGGCTCAACTCAATGAAGCAAAAGAGCATCTTTCATAATCCTTGAAAAGAAGAAAAGAACTTGCAAGACAAATGAATGACCATCAGTATGTTGAAGAAAAGATTGAAGATCTCTCACCATCAAGTAGTTCATATGAAGCTGACAAAGCAATCAAAGAACTTTTAGAAAAGAATGGATCTCTGCAGGAAGAAGTAAGAAAGCTCAAAAGGGAACAAGAAATCCAGTCCATCAGGCTATGTGAAATCTTGGAGCAAAGGAACAAGGCAGCTGAAGACTTAGAGGTAAGGAATAATCAATCCTCTCAGCTTGAAAATCTTGTAACTCAATTATCTAATGCAAATGAAGAAATTATGAATCTAAGATCTGAGAATGAGAATTTGAGAAATAACTTAATTACTGAAAGGAAAATCAATGCAAGCTTACAAAGTGATCTAATCTCTGAAGAACAAGTCAATGAGAGAATGGTAAAATCTCAAAAGGACATGGATCAATTGAATCTACAAAATGAAGAAAACTTTCTTAAACAAAATGGTAAAGTAGTCCTTGGATGCAAGGAAGAAGGTGAATCCTCCAAACAGGGTACTCAAAAGAATCAAAGACCTACCTGCAGACACTGTGGTAAATTAGGTCATACATCTAAAAGATGTTGGAGCAATGGAAAAGGAAAATTTAATGGAAAGTGCTACAATTGCAATCAGCATGGACAAAAAGCCAATGAATGCAAAGAGAAACCAAAATTTGAAGGTAAATGTCACAAATGCCAAAAGCAAGGTCATAAGGCATCACACTGCAAATTCAAATCATTTAATCCAGCTGAACAACTTGTCAAAGCAATATTTGGTTGGGACTACAACACTTGGTGCAGATGTCATTATTGTGGAGAATATGGTCATACTGGCATAAACTATGCAAGGCATCACCTAAGAAAAAGGGATACCACTGTAAGATGTTATACATGTACAGAACTTGGTCATATATCTAAAAATTGCATGAACATAAAGAAAGTCGAGGATGAGAAGAAAATCAAAGTAGACAATATTTGAAAGCAAATGAAGCAGCAATGGATTCCTAAGTCTACCGAGCCAGATAATTCAAGTGATGGAATGGTCACTCAAGAAGTGAGTGACTCTACCATTTCCAATTAAGACTCATCAGGATAAGACCAGGACTATATCTACAAAGCAATATCCTAAGCAGTCCTAGAATGAAAATATGATCAAATCAGTATTTCAGATACATCAGGATCATGGTCGGTACATGACCTTACCGAGCTCAGTCGGGTGCAATAAGGCTTCTTTCACCAAGTTGCACTTACCGAGCATGGTTGGTTCTTCTCTTACTAAGTTAAGGTCGGTTTAACCTATTTTCTTTTGGTCACCGAGTTGCAAAGTTTAAACCGAGCTAGTGGATGACAGTCTGTCGATCGCAGCTACCTCCGTACTAAACATTAATGGCAAATTTTTCATCAAAAGGGTAGATTTTGACCTCATTTTTCATCGCAAATTCGAGATTTACACAAAAAAAAGAAAAAAAGCTTTCAAGCAAGTTCAAGCAATTTGAAGAGATTTTCCAGCGAAGTATTCTTACGAAACTTTTTCACTCACCGAGCAGCAATGGCATCCGCAAGCACCAGCAGCAGCAAGGTGAAGAAGGAGAAGAAGAATCAGAAGAAGAGCAATTGGCAAAGAAGAAAGGCAAGGTAATCATTACCAAGCCCAAGAAGCACCCTACTGCAGTATTTACTCGGAGGACAAGAAAAGCTATTCAGGAACCTGTATTGGTCAAGCCTACACCTACATTCGAGCAAAGGCTCAAATCATTGGAAGAAGGAGCTGGCATCACAAATTTCAAGGCATTGAAATTTGAGACAAGGACTGATGCAGAGAAAATGCAGATTGAGGAACTGGTACTTAACAAAATGGGAAAATGGAAATACTCCTTGGACCAGATTGCTCCTCATATCTCTAAAGAACTACTGGAGAGAGTACAGTCAAGATGGGAGTTAGCCACCAAGACGGTAAAATATATATATGAGCAATCCCTGAAGAATCTTCGGCCTAGTCTCACTGGAGCAGAGGTAAAATCTAAATTGAAAACCTATGAAGGTAAAATGATGATCAGATTCCACACTTTTTTGATTTTGATCAAAGATATAGAGCATGTTGTAAATGATGCTACAAACATGTGGAAAAACATCTATCATCTACATAAGCCCAGTGTAGACCCAGTAGAAATAAAGGATGATGACAGCAGCAGCAGCAGTGATGAATCGGATAGCACTCCATCCATCACAGTTACACCAGGAGAGTTGCATGCAATGATGGAAGAGAAAGAGGAAGAAGATAAAGAGGAAGAAGCTGAAGAGGAAGATAAGGAGGATGATCCGGTAAAAATTGCAGCAGCAGTTATTGCATCCCTTCCTCACTCCCCAGCTAAACCTGTGACATCATCAAGGTTGGAGTCAGCTTCAGCAGGTTCATCTACACCAGATTTACCATCTACACCTACCATATCTCAGCTCCAGGTATCATCAGTGGAAGTGACTACCACTTCATCTACCGAGCTGCACCCCTCTTCATCTACCGAGTTGGCCTCCTCGACTCCATCATCATCAGTCGGTATTGCTGTGAGTTCTCCAATTTTGACTACTCCAATTTTTTCTATAATTTTGTCACCATCTACTTCAGGCACAGTGAGCTTAGATACTATATTAGCGAGTGTATCACCATTTTTGGCCAGTACTCAAATTTTTGACCCTGTACATACTCCTATTGGCACTCAACCCTCAAGCATCCCAGTTTTTACTGCTAGTCCTTCTGTCTCTACTGGTGTGTCTATTCCAAAGGTAAAACCAGTCATCTCAGAAGTCAAACAAAAGCAACCATTAAGACTTATGATCACTGGAAAGGAAATTCCTGAAGACATTGACTTGGACACAGAGATAGTAATTCCAAAGATTGACTTTGATAATGCTACCATTGAAGAAATGAGGTATGCTAGTCAACTTATTGAGAAAAAGGCTACTCAGATGTAGTTAAGATCGGAAAGGGATAAGGAATACAGGATAATTGAGGATGCCCGAAACATAATTACTGAGGCTATAGGTGTTGATGTTGATACTTCTCAACACATTTTGATTCAATTGGAAGAGGCAGTTAATAAATTCAATGAAGATGCCTCCGGACAAGAAAAGCTGATTGAGCGTGCAACAAAGAAATTTGATAATAAGGTGTTGGGGCACATTGCCCAGAACATTGCAATAAATTAGGTTGCATTAACCTCAGTTTTGGCAGATATGGAAAATTCTTTTAATAATGTAACATATCTTTTTGCTAAGCTTTGTGATGTTACCGAGTACACTAAGGGAATAAGAGAGAAACTAAATAAAATTGATGAGGATCTGAAGGTGAGCACACAGAACTTGAAGCTTGACCCCAGTTCAAGCTCATCTCATCACCTCAGGATCAAATTTTTGTCAGAGAAGTAGGCAGAGCTATTGAGAGAAGAGGCAAGGATCTGATCTACATTGATAGATATCCAAAACATGATCCTTCCCATCATGGATTCAATGCAGAAGCACATTGCACATTCAAAGACATTAATCCATGATAATAACTTCTCCATTGTAGACCATGTGATTGAACTTTCGGCTGAAGTTCAAGTAGCTCTTTCCACCTGCAAAATTTTGCAAGAGAATTGGGATAAGACTCTCCAGCTTATTCTTCAGGTACATTCAGAGTTCATCTCTCATTTTGGTGTTTCTATATAAGTATATATATTCTTTTATTCTTTGGCATTATTGTCAAAAAGGGGGAGATTATTGTTGGATATGTATACTATGGGTGAATAAGTGTTTTCAGAGAAATTGTACAAAGGAAGAGATATACAGCTCATGTAAATACTATATGTACATTCTATGGGGGAGTTGTATATAACGAAGCTATGTATATTCAGAATCAGTCATCAACATGTCAGATAAATTTTGTCTCATAAGTGTTTTTGTCACTAATGCCAAAGGGGGAGATTGTTGGCATTATGATACATTTTTGTCATTAGTTACAACACTTATTGGATTCTGAATGCTTATCGAGCTCTCACCGGACATTCCTTTGTAAGCCAAGCTTTACCTAGTTCTCAGTGTTTACTGAGTGATCAAGGTGAACAAAGAAGTCAGTGTTTACCGAGTGATCGAGGTGAACAAAGCAGCCAGTGTTTATCGAGTGTTCGAGGTAAAGAAAGGAATTAGTTTTGACCGAATGAAGATGTACTTAGTATTGACTGAGAACTTCGTGATAATCGAGCTCCTAAGGTTATCAAGGAAATTAATTTTACTGAGCTCAGACGGTTATCAAGGAAACTAACTATCACCGAGTCACAAGGTTCTATCGAGTGTTTCCTTTGATCACCGAGCTACAGTTCAGATAGAAGTGTTCACCGAGTGACATCTCTTCTACCGAGTCTCCAGTGGTTACTGAGTTCAAAACTACTCAAAGTGTTTAGTATGGACTATGCCTTCACTTCTACCGAGTGCATGACGATGCCGAGTAACGCAGTGGACGCCGAGTATCAGAAGGACACCGAGTCAGTTCAGTGAACCCGAGTTTTTACCTTGGGCCGACTTTGTATAGAGATTTGCAGTTGTTGTTTTGGCCGACCTTGCATGTATTGTTTATTTGGATGGTATATATATGCAATGTATTGTATCATTCAAATGTAATGGTAATGAATGAAAATGTGAAAGTGTGAAAGAAATACATGTGTGCGAAAGTATGTGTGCTGAGTTGTGAAGGTATTCAGCAAGGTCAAGTTTTGGAGCAGAAAAGTTTTATCTATCACATCAAGGTGAATCAGAGCATAGCGGATCTTATTAGCAATCAGTTGTAATCAGATCCATTGTTTCATTCTAACAGGTGAATCAATTTTTGTAAATCCTTTAACAAGGTAGACTTAACAGTCTTTTGTAAATCTCCTAACAGAGTGCATACTTTATTGTATGTTTGTAAATCCTCTAACAAGGTGGATCTAGCAATCCTTTGTGCTCCTAACAGGGCAGATCACCAGAAGTGGTCATTGTAAGCCTTAACCGGCCAACTTCATACTGCAGTAACGAAGCTTTGTGGGTTTCATCCCCACCCCAGTTTTACTTTCTATTTGGAAGGTTTCTAGGTCACCAAATCTGTGTGTTCAAGTGTTGCAAATGATTTTGTTTCATGCTTACAGTAGGTTACTTGGATGAATGGTGAATATATCAGTATGCAGTTTTATTGTTTGAAATTTTAAAAGTTACTGATTCACCCCTCCCCTCTCAGTAACTTGTCATATCTTGAATATTTCCAACACTTTTCCTTCTTAATCACAATCATCCATTTTAAGGTTAGATTAGATTCATTAAATATACCCTCTTTTCCATTTCATTCCCTCTATAAACTTCCTTTACAATCCTCTTCAAATTCATCTCAAAATGGTTTATCTTGAATTTTGTGCTACCAGATCATCATACTTATCTTCCACGCGCTTCACAAAATTCAAGAAATTAAATTTGTCAGCTTAGATTTGTGAAATCTCTGATCAAACTCATTTTACTAGCAATAGAAACAACATGTCATTTGCTGGACACAGGCTGAACTTACTTTGCTCGGCTTTAACTAACTTTTTGCTCGGCCTGCACTAAATTGCTAAGCTTGGAAGATATATTTCTTTACTTATCCTCCTTCTATTCTTAGCTCAAGTATCCTTTCATTATAGCCTTAAGTAGATAAAAAATATACTATATCATTAAAGTCTTACTTGATCTTAGTGATTCTTTTGTACACCATATAACTCAACCTTTCTCTAGGTACTCTTGTTATCCTTTCTTTTCAAATCCTCTTCATCAATAATTCAAATGATAAGATTTAGATAAAATTAACAATTGTCTCACCAACAAGTAGTAGGTTTGACATTAGTGAAAAAATAATGATTTTTCCATGATAGGTTTCATCAATTTTCCTTATTTCTATACTTCAAAAATATTCTTCAACACTTATCTAATATACTTTGTTCTTCCCTTCACTACTAGGTTTCCCTATCTAATCTTACTTATGATTATCAAACATAGCCTTCCTTAACTCATAGATTTTTCTCTTTGCTCTCTCTTGATCCATCTCACACACACACAGATTTATGGTTTGGACCCTTCTTAAATAAAGATATTAACAAGTTCTAGATCATGATTAACAATCTAGATTTATCCCTTTTTTCTCTTAGTCCTTCCAATTTTCTTACAGGTTACTTTTCCTTTATAGGGATTGATGTCCTCTGAAACAATACATAATTAAATCCTTAGTTGTTTCTACAATCCTTAAATCTCATGTAGAAGTCAGTAAAAATAGATTACATAAGTGTTTGTACCATCAAAAATACATATGTCAAAATTTGTTTACTCAGTGCTTGAATACTATGAGGCTTGGTCACAATTGATATTCATGTTGTCTATTAGCTTCTGTATTCTTGATAGTAATTGTCTTCCAAAGCATGAATTGACTTTTCTTTTCTCTAGATATTTTATCTTAACCTAGCATAAACTATCACTCAACCCATACTAGGGTGCTCAACAACCTAAGAATTGCTTGGTACAAATTGAAATGTGAACAAATCTTATAGCTTTTAGCCTTCATTTAGTGGCCTAGTCATAGTGATGACCTTATAGGGGTTGTAGAAACCCTTTGAACTTATTCCATTACAACATACAAACTCCTACGGCTTGTAGGACTGCTAGGAACATATGTTGTCATGAAATGGGTGAAAGGGGTCATAAGATATCATATGACTTGTTTTGAATGATTACTATATATATATATATATATATATATATATATATATATATATATATAATATGTCCCTAGGGGTCCCAGAACCCCTAAGTACTTATGTTATCATAGAATAGGTTGAAAGGGGTAATAGGGTATCATACAAACCCTTTCAAATAATTAAAATATACATAATATGTCCCTAGGGGTCCTATGACCCCTAGATACATATGTTATCATAGAATAGGTTGAACAAGGTCACAGGGTATCCTATGAAAGGGGTTATTATTGGCCAACTTTTTACCATGATTATAATAAAGATGTGATTAAGTCTTAGAATATATAGTCCACTAGTATAACTGAGAGGGGGGGGGGGGGGGGGGGGGGGGGTTAATCAGTTATCCAACTATTATCACAATTATCAACCTTAAACAAAATTAATCATATGAGTAATATAGATTGAAACCACAACAAGATACTCATACACAATAATGCTAGATATGTTAACTAGGGAAACCCTTAATCAAAGGGAAAATACTGGTGGAGATGGTACCCAGAAGATGATGTACTAATATAAATGTTCCTTGTTAGAGGATGGACCCTGTTAGGAGTCTATGAATACATTTAGTACATATGAGTCCCTATTAGGATAGTTTGAATCCCTACTAGGAGATTCCAGCCCTATTAGGAGTTGTGGAAGATAGCTAGACCCACTACCCAAATAGTTGAACCCAATGTCCAAATGATCTCTATATTATTCCTTATAGAATAATAGAATTGTAGTGTATTGTTCCTTCCTCTTTCTCTATCCTATCAACTAGACCTTTTCTTCTTCTAATCTTGTAACTAGATCATAGATCTTGCTTCCAATAATCCCTTGGATCGCTGATATGCATTTGGTAAGTAGTCTACTTGTTTTCACACTTCTCACTTCGTGCAACAATGGATACACATTAAAAACAAGGAAAAGATCTTTCCTTTATACCATATCTTCATAATAATTCCTTGAGTTGGCCTTGAGGATTTCCCAATTAATTATAATAAGATAATTAATTAGTTACAATTACAATAGCACTCTCAACTCACAGTTTATACAAAACTTTACACATGCTATACTAGGGCTCACACACTTACTAACATCATCAACTGATTGTCCTCTATCATTGTCTAACTACACATCTTCTCACTACATCTCAGATGTAATCTATAAAAAAAAAATCATGAACTACTCTTTGTAAATTGGGTACAAATTATGTACATCTTAGACTCAGACTCTGCACATTTAAACACATCATTATGACATTGTGCCAAACATATCCATAACTATGCATTACTAGACAACTAAACCATTGTCCATACTAGTAAGATCTCTATATGCTACTCAACAAATCTTTACAAAAACCATGCTATGTTGACATCAATATAAAACATAGTCATGAATGCAACATGTCAATACTCTCCAATGCTTAGAATACCCCTAATGTAGTATCATCAGCATTCATGCTAACAATCTCACCCTTTGGCATTTATGGCAACATAGATGAAAAAACCGTCTAATTTTCATGAATACCAAATAGTGTTTTACTACTATTTTTGACCAAAATTAGTTGTCCACATGCTAAAAAGAATCTTAAAACAATAGGTGTATACTCCTTCTTCTTCGACATCAACTATTTACTTCACACTAAACAATTCACAATACATCAAAAGCATATTGTTGCTTCCTTTCATGAATATTTCTAAATCTCTCTAAAGAGAGATCTCTATCCCATGCCGTAGGAGATTTTTTTTCATACATATTCTTCCCCATTGACATGAATCTCAAGGAACTCAATCTCAATGTTACTTAATACCAATTGCTAATATGCTACTCGAAGTCTTCAACCAACTTGAGTCTTGAAAGACACTATTCAAAACCAAATACCAAGAGTCCTCAATAAATTTTCTCATCATAGATACTCCCCCATATGGGAAGCATCATCATTTAGTCTAGGCTAGAAATAGTGCTCTATACCACTAGACTGATGCACTTTCTACATCATCTACTTAGAAGTAGGTAGGGGCATAACCCCAAGCATACTTCTCAAGTACTCAAATGTATCTTTAGGAAAATGCTTTATAAAGATATCTACAATCTGATCTTTAGTACTAACATAGCCTTATCTAAGCTCATTTTCTACCGCTTTCTCTCTTATCACATGATACTTAATAGATATATGCTTAGTTTTAGATGCAATACAATATTCTTAGACATACTCACTGTACTTGTGTTATCATAGTAAATGATAATAGATTCTTCAAACTCAATTTAGATATCCTTTAGCATCAGCTCCATCCACATAACTTGATTATAGTTATTTGTTGCTGCAACATACTCTGCCTCAATAGTACTCTACAAAATACAATATTTCCTCTTTCTTAACCAAGAAACCAATCTTCCTCTAAGAAAAAATGCTCCATGACTAGTATTTTTTATGTCATCCATACTGCCTTCCCAATCTTTGTGAGTATATGCACATAGAATGAAACCAATCTATCTATCATACCAAATTCCATACTCAATTGTCCCTTTCAAATATTTGAATATTCTCTTCACTACTGCAAAATGATACTCCTTAGGATCATCTTGAAACCTAGCTACAATCCCAAATGCATTTTTTATATCTAGTATTGTGTGATTCAAATATTACAAACCACTATTCATAGATCTATTCTTCATCTTCTCTATTGCAAGTGTCTCATCTTTTTTGGATAACTTGTGACTAGTTATCATAGGTGTACAAACAAGTTTGCAACTTTCCAAACAATTCTTTTTTAACAACTCATTCAAATACTTAGCTTGTGAAATGAAAATACCATCAATGTTCTATACAATCTGCAATCTTAGGAAAATTTTCATTTCTCCTATCATGCTCATCTCAAACTCATTCTTCATCGCTTTAGCAAACTTATCACTTCATCATTGCCTCCAAAAATGATGTCACCAACAAATATTACAATAGTCAGAAAACCACTTTCAACTTATTTCAAATACAAGTCACTGTCTACCATACCTTTAGCAAATGGAAGCTTTGCCAAATAACTATCCAACCTTGTATACGAGGTTCTAGGTGCTTGCTTAAGGCTTTATTTAGTTTGAATACCATGTCTTTGTCTTTTGATAAAGAAAAACCTTCAAGTTGCTCAAGATATACCTCTTCTTCAAGTTCTCCATTTAGGAAGGCTCATTTAACATCCATCTAATAAACCTTGAACTTCTTATTTTCTACATAGGAAAAGATCATCCTTACTACTTCCATTCTAACTATAGATGAATATCTCTCCTCATAGTCTATGCCTTCTTGTTGTGAATATCCCTTGCATACAAGTCTATCATTTTTCCTCACAACTTCTCCTTCCTCATTCATCTTTTTTTTTGAAAATCCATTTGGTTCCTATCACATTCTTGTCTTTAGTAACTAACTCCCGTGTATCATTCTTCACAATTTGATCTAATTCTTCCTTCATTGCTTGAACCCAATGATCATCTTTACATGCTTCATATGTGATCTTAGGTTCAGCTTGAGATATCAAACATTTCTCCTCATTTACTCTATTCCTTGTCATCACATCTTTGTCTTTTCTTCCAATTATCTACTCAGGAGTGTGATTATTTATCAGATCCCTATTAGAGGTAGGAGATGACATCTTAACTCTTATCTCTTCTCTAGGTTTAGATCTCTCCTCTCCTCTTTGCTCAATAGTTGGCATATCATTCTACAAATATTTGTTAGTCTTAAAGAAAACTTTAGAATTCTATCTCAAAATTCTAGAATTATCTTCTTCTTCATTAAATCATAATCTACCATCTTTCCTTAATTTCAAACTTTTCATCAATCCTTACATTTGTGCATTCAACTATTGTCTGTGTTCTATAGTTGAAACATATGTATGTCTTTCTTTTCAATGAATTACTAAGAAACATACCTTCATCACTTCTTGGATCAAACTTACCAATGTCATCATCTCTCTTAATGTAACATTTTCTCCCAAATATTCTAAAATACTTAACTGATGTTGAATGAAAAAGTCATAGTTCACAGTGTGTCTTGTTCATACCTTTTCTAATCTATACTCTTCTT
This sequence comes from Cupressus sempervirens, assembly GCA_028749045.1. Classification (NCBI taxonomy): domain Eukaryota; kingdom Viridiplantae; phylum Streptophyta; class Pinopsida; order Cupressales; family Cupressaceae; genus Cupressus; species Cupressus sempervirens. The sequence continues at coordinate 645,442,941 of CM053783.1, read as the reverse complement.
AGAGTGTATAGTTTTGTATTGACTACTCTCCAAAATGTCTTAGAAGCATCATTCTCAAATAATATTTCTCTTTTTGCTTCTATTATTGACTTATTCCTTCTTTTAGCAATACCATTTTGCTCAAGTGTTCTAGGTTAAGATAGCTTCCTTTTGATTCCATTCTCTTCACAAAACATGTTAAACTCTCTAGATTTGAATTCTCCCCCTCTATTAGATCTCAAAAAATTTATCTTAACATTAGATTCATTTTCAACTCTATTCTTAAATATCTTAAATTTATCAAAAGCTTTAGATTTGTCTTTAAGAAATGCTACCCACATCATTCTAGTGAAATCATCAACAAAAATCATAAAATACCTTTCATCATATAATCCTCTTGTTCTATAGGGACCACTTAGATCTATGTGAATAATCTCTAGCTTCTCTGTGGTAGTGAACTTCTTGTTAGGAAATGATACTTTCTTCTACTTAGTCAAAATATATTCTTTATACACAACCTTAGTAGGACTTCTAATCTTAGGCAAGTCTTTGACTACAAAAGTGCTACTAACCTTCACAATATTATCAAAGTTTATGTAACAAAATTTTCTATACCAAAACCAACTATTATCCACTTTAGCTACCAAACTGGACATTTTAGTAGGATTCAACTGAGATACATTACCTTTAGATCTAGTAATAGTTCCAATTATCTTACCATCTCTATTTTTGATAATGCATGTCTTCTTAGTTGATTTCAACTGATAACCTTTGTCCACCAATTGTCCAACACTCAACAAGTTATGCTTCAATCCATCAACAAAATAAACATCATCAATGTTAGTTTTACCATCAAGAGTAATGGATCCAATTTGTATTATATGACAGGCTACATTGTTACCAACTCTTACAATACCTCCATCATGATTCTTGAACTTAACAAACTTATTCATATCACTAGTCACTTGATGTGAACAACCACTATCAATTATCTAACAAATTTCTTTTCCACTTGGGAAATTAGAGTTGTTTCTTCTCTAATTTCTCTATCAAGATCATCTTCCTTGATAGCCACAAATCCCAATTCATCATCACTTTCACATTAACCTTTCTCATCAGATTCTTCATCTTCATTTAAATACAAACCATTTCTATCTCTATCTCTTCTATGGTTAAACTTTCCCTTATAATTTTTCTCTCTTTTAGGACATTTAGATACATAATGACCAAATTCATCACAAGTCCAATATTTAAAATTTTTCTTACCATCTTTTTCTCATCTCATGGGAAGGACTTTTCCTTCATCAATCTTCTTGTCTTCATCAGATCTACTATTACTAGAAAAATCTCTTCATGTTCTTGCACTCCTCAAATTAGGTTGAATATTTAGAGCATTGAAAGATGTTTTGAATCTTGCTAGATCTCTAGACTTTCTTAGATCTACTTCTATTCATTCTAATCTTTCAAGCAATGTTTCCTTTGTGAAATCCTTAGTGCAAGGCATTACAAGCTGAATCATCTAAGTTACTTTGTTGAATGGTGGTGTCAAACTTATCAAGATCTTCCATATAACTTCATCTTCTTCTTTGGTTCCACCATGAGACCAAATTCCTACAACCATTTCTAATATTCTACCAATATATATTCTTATAGATTCATCTTCTATCATTTTAGCATCTTGAAATGCACATATCCAATTCTATAATCTCATTCTCTTTGCATGATAATCACCTTAAAAAGTAGATTGTAATACTTTCCAAATTTCATAAATGTTTCAAGTTACTTTACCTAACTATATTTATTCTCTAGAAGAGTTATCAGAAGATCTTCTCTTGCTCTCATGTTATACATGAATAGTTCTCTTTCATCTTCACTCTAATCTTCTAGCTTTTCTCTTCAACAATTAGCTTTTTACTCTTTTTCAAGATCCAATATCCTAGATCCATCCACAAAAGATGAGTCTTCATCTTCTCCTTCCAACTATCATACTTGGTCCCATCAAATCTAGGACTATTCTTTATGAAAAGATTCACCATTGATCTCCCAAAGTTGTTAAGCTTATCCTTCAAGGACTTCATGCTTTGATACCAATTGTTAGAATATATAGTCAACTTGGGTGAATAAGATATCCAACTATTATAAAAATTATCAACCTTAAACAAACTTAACCATATGACTAATATAAATTGAAACCACAACAAGATACTCATACATAATAACAATAGATATGTTAACTAGGAAAACCCTTGATCATAGGGAAAACCTCAATGGGGATGGTACCCATAAGATGATGTATTAATATAAATGTTCCTTGTTAGAGGATGGACCCTATTAGGAGTCTATGGATATGTTTAATACATATGAGTCCTTGTTAGGAGTTTTGCCAACCCTATTAGGAGTTGTGGAGGATAGTTGGACCCACTGCCCAAATAGTTTCAAGTGCAATACCAATGAACCCAATGTCCAAATGATCTATATATTATTCCTTGTAGAATAATATAATTGTACTATACTATTCCTTCCTCTTTCTTTATCCTATCAACCATGCTTCTACTTCTTTGATCTTGTAACTAGATCACAAATATTGTATCCAATAATCCCTTGGATCATTTACATGCATTCAATAAGCACTCTACATCTTTTTGCACTTTGCACTTCTTGCAACAATGGATGCACATTAAAAACAAGGAAAACATATTTCCTTTATACCATATTTTCAAAATAATTCCTTGAGTCAGCCTTGAGGCTTTCCCAATTAATTATAATAAGATAATTAATTAATTACAATTATAATAGCACTGTTGGCTTACAGTCTATATAAAATATTTTTATATGTGATACTAGGGATTGCACACTTGCTAACATCATTAGTTGACTATCCTCTATCACTATGTGACTGTGCATCTTCTCACTACATCTTAGATGTAATCTAGCAAAAAAACATCAAGAACTACTTTCCCAATACTCTATCTCTAAATTTCTCTCTATAATTAAAGTACAACTTCCATCCATCTTCAACATAGACTCTATGCACTTAACCATGTCATCAGGACATTGTGTCGAACATATTTGTAACTGTGCATTACTAGACAATCAAACCATTTTCTATACCATTAAGATATTTTTCTACTACTCAGATAGTCTTTATAGAAACCATGCTATGTTGACATCAATGAAAAACACAATCATGAATGCAAAATGTCAATACTCTCGAATGCTTAGAATACTCCCCAATTTAGTATAATCAACAATCATGCTAACAAAGGGGTCACAACTAGTATGACGATCCATTACAATCTATTAAGACCTGTTAATATGCATCAAGACTAATTATAACTTATTAATACCCCTTAGATCACCTCAATGGATTTATGATATACACTAAGGGGTTAATGTTAGAGTAAAAGGTTAATTTCATTTCATTTATAAAATTACCTTTACTCCCTTCTTAAGATTTCCCTTTATGCACTTGCATTTTGATTTAATAATTAATTTGTAATTATTAATTCTCATTTACCTCTTAGGGTTTACCTTTTAGGTTTTTTGATCTCCTTCTATAAGGATTCATCTTTTGTAAATATCTCTCATCTTTTTAGTCTGATAATATAATTTTCCATATTTTTAGAGCAAAACCGTCACCTCTTCTTTGTATTTTCTTCTTTTTGATAGGTTCTTTCATGCAAGCGTTCTCTAGGTTTTGTGGATTTTTATTTCTCAAATCCTTCATGATATTAGAGCTTGAGCTACTGTAGCTTGTTCTTACATGGACAAAAATAAGAACAAGGGTTTGACAAAATAGATCTAGCTATTTTCAAGCATTTTCTATGAAAAAATATGGGGGGGGGGGGGGGGAGGTGTCTTTAATTTTCAGAGTAATTTGAGGCCAAATAAGCCTCACGGTTGGCTTTAGAAGATATCAAACCCTTATTTTCATTTAAATTTTTTTTTTTTTTTTGCCACTAGGAAAATTTGAAGCAAAATTATTTTTCCCTACGAGGGTCATATGACCCTCTACACATGTTTTACTATGATTCTTTTTTAAAATAAAAAATTAAAGGGTTTTAAAAAAATGTGTGATACCACTATGGGTGGAGCAACCACCACTATGCCTCCTACATCCTGCTATGTGACCCCCACACCACCAAAACTGAGTTGCCACCACTTGGATGTTTCTTCTACCTCCTCTTCCACTCAGACACTAAATCCATTGCATTCCACAATTGCACCATCACCTCTACTGGCTAAGCCACTAGTCTATCACCTCCTAGCCACCAGTGCCTAGCATGTGGTCATATGAGAGTTTGGGGGCTAATCTTTTAGTTTTTTTTCAAATTTTGAAAGGGTTTGAATTTTTTTGTAAGCCTTCTTGAGTCCCTAGCAATATTTTTACTCTAACTTGAGCATAATGAGGTATATTTTGGATCCAAAAGAAACACCAAAAAGTTGATTCAGAGATAGAGATGATGGTGAAGGTATTGTTTGGATTTTTTTTCCAATTAAGTAACTATTTTTTGCTCAAATTTATATTGTTTTTCTATCTTCTAGAGGGAATAACCTGCTCCTTTTAGCTCCATTTTATGATTTGAAAGAAGCACCAAAAATCTCTTCTTGAGAATATACATTATCTATTATTTTCTTTAGTATTTTTCAAATGTACATGTGATTTTCAAATTGAATTTTTTTCTCTCTTCTTGTTTGCAAATTCCTTCTAGTAGCCAGGGATCATTTTTTTGCATTGTTGGGGGTGTTTAGTATTATTGTTTCTATTATTTAGATCAGTAAATTAGATTTTTTTCAAAAAAAAATCCAATACCTTCTAAAAAAATGGTCAAAACCTCTTCTTTTCTAGAATTTGTAATCCCTCATAAGTATCACAAATGGAAGTCCTTGATGATATGACTTCTCTAGTCAAAAGCGTTGTGGTATTGTTTTGATGCAGTGCAACTAGTTTTATAGAGGCCTTTTGAGGTCATGTAGCATAGGAACAAGATGAATGAGGAAATGAGGTTGATTTCTTTACAAGAATCTGATAGTCTATAGTTTCATTTTGATGGGTGCAATACCCCTCTCACTATGTGGACCAAGCTTGATGGCTTGTTTGGTATAGTGAATGAGTTTGAAGCACTTCAAATTGAGGCATACCTTACCTCTCTTGTACTAGATTATTTTACTTCCATTGAGGAATTCTTTATGAAGTTTAAGTAATAGAGATCTTTATTGTAGAGCTATGGGAAAAACAAGACTGACACTGAGTCCATTTACTCAATTCTTTTAAAGCTTTGTGGAAACTTTCAAAAAAATTCTTCTAGCTTCTATTCCACCAAGGATACTTTGGGTACTAGATTTTCTATGCCATATTTTAAGAGTTTTTGTGATCATTTGACTCAAGAGAAAGCTAATCTCTCTCAGTTGGATTCTCTCACAAGCTCATAGACTTATGCATTGGTAGCTCGACCATCTTTTGGGATGAAGGAGAAGAAATAGAAGTCACATCCTACAGAGTCTTAGATTGATTCTATCCCTCACATCACATCAAGATGACCTCCTCTTAAGAGAGATAAACCAAAGAAGAAAAGACCAAAGTGTGCTTATTTTAATAAGCCAAATCATGATGAGTCATGTTGCTATGAGAAGAAGTTAGATGGCTATGCCAAACAAGTTTCAGATTTGACAACTCTCTTTTAGAAGAGCAACATTTATATTCCTTATACTTCTCATAGATCATCATCATCATCATCATTTCAGCCAAATGGTAAAGATATATGAAAGGTTCATGCACTATGCATAATTAATACTCCACATTCTTCAAGATGGTTACTAGATTTAGGTGCTTCACACCATATGGTATCTTCTCAAGATTTTTTCTCTTCTTTTGATGCTTCTCCTACTCCACACATTTTGATGGGAGAAAAAATATTATGAATGTATGTGGGAAAGGTTCTATTGGAATTGATTATGGTACATTTCATGATGTACTTTGTGTTCCATATTTGTCCTCTAACCTTCTCTCTACCTATAAAATTACTAACAGTAGGAGAGGGGAGGTAGTTGAGTCTGCACAAGATTTAGTACACATCATAGATACTGATATTAATATTATTGCTACGGGGAATGTTAGTCACTCTTCCCACCTATACTCTTTCTCTTATTTTGGTCCACCATCTCCACTCTTAGAGACTCGCTCTCCTTCTTCATGAGAGACTACTGAGGTGAAATTAGGTCACTTGAACTTACGTGTTATTCCTAAGATCAATGTTGTAACTTGTATACCTAACTTGTATACCTGAACTTCATGTCCAAATTCCATCTATTGCACATGATTATCCCACCTCCATTCGAGATTCCATTTTAGGATTCTCATGCATTTTCCTTTGAGCATCAGCTAGGACTTCCAGCTTCACCTTACATTTAAGGGTTTCACCCTCATTTTCCACATCATTTGTTTCTTTCAGATTGGAGCCACATTGGTATTTTCATTGACACAAGAGTTCTACCATTCTAGGGGGCTATGGAGTCTCAAGCCTCTATCATGGGGGGTTTCCTTATACTTATGTTCTTGAGAGTCTCTTGAGTTATATCATTTGTACTTTTTTTTTCTATATCTTTTTGTAGTAGGGTTTTTCCCACATGTTTTTCCCTATTTCTTTGTTTCATAGAGATTTGGTTGTGATTGGGTACCTCATCAAGCCTTGTTGTTGGGACCCAAGTTTGTTTTCACCATTTTAGTTTCCTTACTTTTCCTTGCATTATTTGTAGTTGCATTGTTGCTCATCTTAAGTGGGGGTGTTAGAGTAAAAGGTTAATTTAATTTAATTTATTAAATTACATTTAATCCCTTCTTAAGATTTCCCTATATGCACTTGTATTTCCATTTAATAATTAATTAGTAATTATTAAATGCCATTTATCTCTTAGCGTTTCTCTTTTAGGTTTTTTGATCTCCTTCTAAAAAGATTGATATTTTGTAAATATCTCTCATTTTTTCAGTCTGATAATATAATTTTCCATATTTTTAGAGAAAAACCCTTAACTCTTCTTTGTCTTTCTTCTCTGTGATAGGTTCTTTCATGCAAGTGTTCTTCAAATTTTGTGGATTTGTATTGCTCAAATCCTTTAGTTACAATATGTCCTAATGATTCCTAGTATTATCTAAGTGATCTTATGACACCTTATGGTCCATTAGGACCCCTTATAACCCATCCAAATACAGTGTAATCTATTAAACTTGGTGAAAGATCAACCCCATATCTCCCAAGAATCACCTACATAAAAACACTTGTTACATAAAGAGAGGAGCAAAAGCTATGGAGGTTGGAATTCTTAGATCCATAGATGAGACATTCTTGATGAGAAAAAAGAGAAATTGTTATTATCAAAAGTGAATTATTAAATTATGAAGAGATTAATCCTTATAAAAGGACATCAAAACCCTAAGAGATAAAACCTAGGTTGCATGATAATAATTAATGAAATCATTAATTAATCTATGCCCAAAGTTTAGCTTAAGTAAACTAGAGATAATAAGTGATTTAATAATTTTATCAATTTGATTTAATTAATATGAAAAAACTTTATTACTCTAACAAGCCCCCTTAAGATAAACTTAGGGAGTAGCTAAAAACCTACAAACTACTACTGAAAGTAAATCTAGGTCCTAGCAACAAGGCCTGATGAGGTACCTAAGCACAACTAAATCTATAAAAAGAGAAGAAATAGAGAAAACCACATGGAAAAAACCCTACTCCAGAAAGAGATAGAAATAATGCTAAAAGAACTAATGAAGAATTGAAGAAGCATCCAAACTAGGGAATGTCCCAAAAGATAGGAACAAAAGATGATCATAAAGAACACCACTAAAGCATGAAGCTACAAATTCTATCAAACTACTGATATGAATGACATCCACTATATATAACATGACCATGTAGAGAAGACTAAGTATGAAGAGATGATAAATTGAAGATGGAAGGTATATTCATGACCTCCAAAATTATGAATGAAAGAATGTCTATATGGTAAATGATCCATCTCACAGCAATGCATAGGTATATAACCACTGCAATCACCTAGTATATAGGATCAACTATTGAATACATAGCTCACTCCATCTAACTAAGAAGAAATAGAACCAACATAACTCCCCTATAATGCTAAGAGGTAAGACATGAACAATGAAACTGAATGTAATATCTCCTATAGAAAGCACTAAGAACATTGAGAGTGCAAAAGAAGTACAAACACCTATACTAGCAGGTGTCATCAACACATAATGAGGCTAATGTTGTGGAAGGAGCAATCACTTGAACAAGGAATATGGTGAATATAGCCAACATGAAACCCCCTAAGGAAATTTATAATGTAGTGCAAGTACAAAAAAACAAAAAGATGTGCAAGATCCCAAAATGCAATAAAGTAGCACTTTATCTTAGTGCATTTGCAAAAATACTACAAATGGATGTCAAAAAAGATTAAAAGAGACATAAGGTTTATATAAGTGATAGTATAACCCATGAAAAATCATCTAAAGTAACAAAATTGATCTTCAAAATTAAAACAACCAAGATATCCACTAGAATGGAGAAAAGATAAAAATTGAGTGGGATGTGCCTAGAGTAGAATATAGAAAATAGAATCTCTCAAGATATGTCTCCTAGAGTACAAAATAGAACCTCTGACTTTGATAGCATAAATTAGAAACCAAATAGAATCAAAATTTTAGCTAAACTACACTATTATGATAGGTTCATAATCAACTTTTGATGATATCTCATTTGTAGAAAATAGAGTACGGATGATCAAGTTATGGCCAAAAATGGACAAGTAGGTTGAAAAAGAGTTGGAAGGAAAAAATAAAAAATCACCGCCTTTGGACCCATGCCAAAATGACTCGACATGAATGCCTACTAATACCATAAATTACCTTAGGAAGACTCACTATTTCATACCAAAACTATCTCAGGAAGCATGCAAGTTTTGTACCAAAATTGGACTGGGAATTATGCCAATTATGTACCAAAATTGCCTCAAGAAGCGTGTATAGTTCTATACCTAAATATTTCTCAATTTCTATACCAAAAGATCCCATTTTAACCAAAAAACCTCAATTTTTGTACTAACAAATCTTGATTTATGTGCCATAAAACCCTAGTTTCTATGCCAAAAAGCATAAAATCATCACCTCAAGAAAACATACCAAATCAAGGAGCAATTCTTTTTCCTCAAATTCTAATTGTGTCTGAACTAGACATGCCTTATATGAAAATAAGGGTGTTTGGGCGCTTTGAGATCAATGATGATGTTTGTTTGGGCTCAAAGTGACCCAAAAGTTAGTAACCTCCCAGATCCAAAATAATCATTTTGAAGACTTGAAAGCCTCTAAAAAAAGCATAGATCTAAAAGCTAAACCAAACCTCTCATAAATAGAACAAGAGCATGAAGATATAGAGTTCTAATTCAATGTTGAATTTAATGAAAGATCAACCCCATAGCTCCCAATAATCACCTACATGGAAACACCTATCGTAGAAAGAGAGAAGAAAAAAATATGAAGGCTAAAATTCCTAAATCCATAGATGAGACATTCTTGATGAGAAAAAAGAGAAATTGCTATTAACAAAAGTGAATCAATAATTAAAATGAGCTCAATCCTTATAAAAGGAGATCAAAATCATGTTTAAAATAATTGATCAATTGTATATTATCTTTGATGTTACACAAAATGTCATATCTTTACCAATCAATGTATGTTGAGATCACTCAGGTGATGAAGATAGTTTCCTATGTCTTATGAGCATTTCAATGTTTGCCAAGTCTAGAAGATAGTGTCTACCGAGATCACTCGAGTGTCAAAGAGAAGTTTGCAGAAGTTGAGTACTATTAACTCAGCTCACTCAGTTAACAAAAGAAAGTTGGATGGAACTTATGTTAACCGATCTCACTCAATTACCAAAGGAAGTTTAATAAGATGCAATGTTAACTGATTCCACTTGGTTAACATAGTAAAATCATTTTAGTATCAGTGTCTACTGAGAAAGGATGGCTAACAAAAGATTTTCTCATTTTAGCATATTGAGTTTAATGGATTTTTTTAATGGTTCTAGCAAATTGAAAAGATAAATATTAATTAATCTAAGTTGTATTCAAGATAACTTGACAATGCATATAATATTTAAGTATAAGGTCAAGTTGAGGATTGAATGTGTGTGTGAATGTGTGGAAGATAAGAAGATTCTTAGAGGAAGAAAATTGGAAGGATAAGAAGAATATCCTTGAGGATTTTTAAAGATACATTCAATCAAGAAGGATCAAGTATTTGAGCCAGAATTGAGATATGAAATCAGCAATATAGTTGTGTCAACAATCAGGTCATATCATTGTTACCCTCTAACCATTGTAGCAATGTATTAGATCTTTTAATAGAGTTGTATTAACAAATATTTTCCAAATCCTCTAAAAATGTGGCATTTCTATATTGAAGTTTCTAAAGACTTCTAAAAAGGCCATTCCTAATAAAGTGATTATTGTAGCAAAATTTTGCACCCTTCGTTGAAGTTTGACCTAAAGGAAACCTTGTGAAACATGGAAACAATCTCCAAGTTGTGGAACTTCAACAATGAGATTGAGTCTCCCCAAGACCAACTTCCTTACTATCATGGTGCAACTAACTACTTCTTAAGAAGAAAAGAGGGAAGGAGATTGGTGCAGGAGCACCTAGGTAGGCTAAGTGTGAAACCTAGGTATTTCTTTATTTTTGGCTTGTAGTGATGCTAGCCACATCACTATTCTAATAATAGGTCCTATGTGGTCCTTAGGTGTGTTTAGGAGACTTGGCAAGACCCAAAGTGACCAAGTTGCTAGAAGTTGCCGACTATTGTCAACTAGGTGACTTAGGTCCAGAAAAGGCTAAAATGGTCTAGAAAGGTTCCAATGGCTTTGAATTGTTTATTTAAAGTCATTTTATGCATATTATATGCCTACTTTGTTTTTGTGCCAAATTTGGAGGTCTAACTCCATGTAGAACAAAAGTTGCTGAAATGTTGTCATGTTGTCATGACAACATTTTCTTGCAAAAAGCAACTTTTGGCATTTGTGTGTTTAGAACGTCCTAACTATTTAGAAAAGTTATGGAACTGATGGAGGAGCCTTTAAAAATGTGAGGACATCCATTTTCAGGGGGTTGGACAAGTTGGTTTTGCATTTTGTACGAATTGAGCAAGTATTTTGTTGCCGGTTTTATGCATTTGAAGGCATTTTTAATAGAGGAGGATTGAATGGCCTGATTTTTGTGTTGGAAAAGTTCTGAAATATTGTTTTTAATCTTTTTGTAGTGTTGGTTTGATCATTTTAATTCGTTTGCATTAGTGTAGAAAAATCTTTTTGTTCTTGGCAAGTTGCTGATCTGAACAGGGCTGCACTTAGAAAATGGGATCTTAGGGCCACTTCCCACCATTGGAAACCTCTGGTATTTTGGGATTTGGAACTAGGATCCATGTAAATTATGTATCAAGAAGCAGGGCCCTTGAAAGCATCAGCAAGCATTTTTAAGGTGATGCCCTAGGCAAGCCAAATGCAACTTGGCTAGGAATCACAGTTGTAAAATGAGTTATGGAGAGGATTGAGTGTACAAATACCTTAATACGGATGCACAGAGAGTAATGAGAAGGTCTAACCTTGCTCCAGTCCAAAGGAGAGGTCTTGGAAAGGTGTCTAAGGTGGTTTTCCATCACAACAGCGATAAAGCATTTGAAATCCTCATTTTTGGCCTAAAACTGTACTTTCATTGTACGGAAAGTTTGGAGGCTAGAAAATTATAGAATCTTGAAGTACTCTAAAAAGGGTATCCAAAAATATAATTTGTTTGTAGGGTTGTTAAGAAGTTTTTCAAGAAATCTTGTTTCCAGCTATTTAGGAGGGCTAATTCCTAGTAGCCTTTTTGGAGCAATTTGGTGTATCTTCCCTAGTAGATTGAATGCGCCTATGAAATCAGCATTGTTTAGGGTCATGGATGTTAGAAGGAGTCTAAAAAAACCCTAGATGAAGAACTGGTACCCTTGGAGCTATAGATGGACTTGAGGGTTAATAGCGGACTGGAGCCGGCTAGTAAGAAATTTGATGTTACTTTGTTGGTGTACCCCCAACTGAAGGATTAGGATCTCTTGAGCAAGGTCCTAGTAATTATAGGGTGTGAAGAAGCCCTAGTGGGTCTAGTGAATGACCTAAGGTAGCCCTGAGAGAGAGCTTGGGGTTTGGAAGCAAGGTTGGGGTGTTACATCAGAGTGGTATCAGAGCCAGTTAAAGATTTGGGAAAGGTAGTTAATGTTGGAAGCCGCCGCAGAATCAGTAGGAGAATCCATGATGGTGACAAATGTGGAGTTAGCTAAAGAAGTTGATGAGCAAAGGCAAAGAAATCAGCTTCTTGAAGAAGCACTAGAAGAGGTGAAGCAAAAACTAGATGCAGTTGTAGAGGCAGCCAAGAAAAGAGATGAAGAAGAAGATGGGAATGGTAAAAAGATAGCAGAGGAAGATATTGTACCTGAACCTGATCCTATCTTGCAAGAAGAACCCTTCTTGAAGGCAATCAAAGCCTTAGGAGGTAAAGCTTTGGAAGGAGTGCCACTTTTCAGTGGTAAGATGGATATTGATGCAGTTATGGATTGGTTAGAGGGTATGGAGAACCACTTTGAGTGTGAGGGTATCTTAGAGGCACAGAAGGTTAAGGTTGCTAAGTCAAGGCTTAGAGGCTCAGCCTTAACATGGTGGAAGTATGTACAAGATGAAAGAGTCAGCATGGGCAAGAATCCAATTGCAAATTGGAGTGCTATGGCAAACAAAATCAAGGAGAACTTCCTACCTAAAGACTTTGAGATCCAACTCCATAGAAAGAGGCAAGGACTGAAGCAAAAAGATCTTGGTGTGACCTCCTACACTAAAGAATTTCAGAGGTTGTGTTTGAGATCCAAGAAGCAAGAAGAGGAGTCACTCAAGGTGGCAAGGTATCTTGGTGGCTTGAAGTGGAACATTCAAGAGGAGCTTAGCTTATGGGCCCCTACCACTATCCAAAGATGTCATCAGCTAGCTTTGAAGGTAGAAGAAAAGAACAAGAGGAAAGGAGATTCTAACTTCAAAGATAGAGGCAAAGGCAAAAATCAGAAAAATCAAAGAGGAGGCTACCAAGGCAAAGATAGTGATCAAAAGAGCCAAAGTGAAAGCAAACCCATGGAGAAAACTATTGACCACTCTTCAAGAGGTGGTTATAATAGAGGGAGAGGCAATCAAGGAGGATCAAGTAGGGGTAGAGGAGGTAGGAGTAGCTCTTACTTTGCAACAATGAAGTGTTACAATTATGGTCAACTAGGCCATCCTGCCTTTAGGTGCCCGGACAAACCCTCTTCCTCAAGCCAAGATAAAAGGCTAGCATATGCACAAGAAGATAATAGAATTTGCAAGGATGTTGACATAGACCATATTGAGTCTGAAAAAGGTGAGAACCTCATGTTTAGGAGGGTGCTGATCAAGCAACCAGCTTCTAATGAGCCTAGACATAGAAGGGCATTGTTTAGGATCAAGTGCAAGATCCTAGGAAAAGTATGCAAGGTGGTGGTTGATTCTGGATCAACTGATAATGTAATATTAGAGGAGGCTATTACAAAGCTCAAACTGAAGAAGATACCTCATGACAACCCTTACAAAGTCACATGGCTTAACAAAGGGCAAAGCATCCTAGTGAATGAACAAGCATGGGTGGACTTCTCAATTGCAGGATATAAAGACCGCTTATTATGTGATATTTTGCCAATGGATGCTTGTCATCTTTTTCTAGGGAGACCTTGGCAATTTGATAGGGAAGTGGTCTATGATGGCAAGGAAAATACCATAACATTTAAGAAAGGAAGCAAGACCTTCAAAACTCAGTCATTGTTAGAAGGGGATGAACCACAGTCCAAGGTGCCTAATGTGCTACTATGTGGAGAGAAAGAGTTTATTAGAGACCTCAAGCATGAGGAGAGCCAAGGATTTGCAGTCATACTAAAGGTTGCAAGTGAAGAAAAGCCAGTCCAAGAACCTTTACCAGCAGAGGTACAAGAGTTGCTTGTGAAGTATAAGGAGATTGTTAGTGATGGTACACCAGCTACCCTACCACCAAGAAGAGTTATCAACCATCAAATTGACTTTGTTCCAGGTGCCTCACTACCTAATAAGGCAGCCTACAAGTTAACCCCAGATCAGAACCTTGAAGTGGCAAGACAAGTCCAAGAGTTGATGGACCAAGGTTTGATCCAAAAGAGCATAAGCCCTTGTGCAGTCCCAGTGGTTTTGGCATCCAAGAAGGGAGGAAAATGGAGGTTGTGTACTGACTCAAGGGCCATTAACTGCATTACAATCAGGTATAGGTTTCCTATTACAAGAATTGAAGACCTTATGGATTGTCTAGGAGGTGCTATGTATTTCACTAAGCTGGACTTGAAAAGTGGGTATCACCAAATTAGAATAAAGGAGGGAGATGAATGGAAGACAACATTTAAGACTACTGATGGTCTTTATGAATGGCTTGTGATGCCATTTGGTCTTTCCAATGCCCCTAGCACCTTCATGAGGCTCATGAATGAAGTTCTCAAAGACTTCACAGGCAGATTTGTGGTGGTGTATTTGGATGATATCCTCATCTACAGCAAGACCAAAGAGGAACATGTCAAGCATGTAGAAGTGGTTTTGAAGAGGCTTCATGAGGAGAAGCTATCTATCAACCTTGAGAAGTGTGACTTCTTCAAGCAAGAGTTGGTGTATCTAGGCTTTGTGGTGTCTAAAGGAACTTTGAAGATGGACAAGGAGAAAGTTGCTACTATCCTAAGTTGGCCTACACCTACCACATCTAGTGAGGTAAGAAGTTTCCACGGTTTGTCTCAATTTTATAGGAAGTTCATTAGGAACTTTAGTGGTATTTGTGCACCATTTCTTGATACCATAAAGGGGGGAGTCAAGTCCAAGTTTAGGTGGACTTTAGAGGCTGAAAAGTCATTTGATATGTTAAAAAAACAAGTAGCTACTCAACCCATCCTAAAATTGCCTAGCTTTGAAAAGTTGTTCACCTTAGAATGTGATGCAAGTGGCCTAGCAGTGGGTGGGGTGTTGAGTCAAGAAGGTAGACCAGTAGCCTTCTATAGTGAAAAGCTAAATGAGGCCAAGAAGAAATACTCATCCTATGATCTAGAATTGTATGCCTTAGTCCAGTGTCTTAGGAAGTGGAGACACTATTTGTTGCCAAAATAATTTGTTGTGTTTACAAATAATCAAGCTCTTAGCTACATCAACACACAGGAGAAGTTGAGCAATAGGGACTTGAAGTGGATGGAATATTTGCAGGCCTTCACCTTTACAATCAAGCATAAGAAAGGACAAATGAACAAGGTTGCTGATGCATTAAGTATAAGGGTTTTAACAGTCCAAGAGATTCAGCTCCATAGCATTGGAGTGGAGAGTTTTCAGAATCTTTACAAGAATGATGAGGACTTTGCTGAAGCCTATAAGGTATGCATGGATTTTGGAAACCACTTTCATAGCAGATTTTCAGAATACACTTTGCAAAATGGGTTGCTATTTAAGGGTAACTAGTTGTGTGTACCAAGAGGTTCCATGAGAGAGAACCTAATACAAGAGAAGCATAATGGCAGCTTGAGTGGGCATTTTGGTATCAGCAAGACAATAGAACTAGTGCAAAGGTTCTATTATTGGCCTAAATTGGTCAAAGATGTAACCAAGTATGTGGAGCAATGTATGGTGTGTATGAAGGCAAAAGGAGGAAAGATGTAACCAGCCCTTAACAATTCCTAGCAGACCATGGGATTGTGTAAGTATGGATTTCATTGTTGGTTTGCCTAAAACTAAGCAAGGGTATGATAGCATTTATGTTGTTGTTGATAGATTCAGTAGAATGGGACATTTCATTCCATGTAAGACAACTAATGATGCAAGTCATATAGCTCATTTGTTTTTCAAAGAGGTTGTAAGGATTCATGGACTTCCATTAAGCATTGTGTCGGATCGAGATGTGAAATTCATGAGTCACTTTTGGAAGACTTTATGGAAGAAGCTTGGCACTAACATGTCTTTTGGTTCAGCTTACCATCCTCAAACTGATGGTCAAACTGAGGTGGTTAATAGAACTTTAGGTAACCTTCTTAGGTACCTAACTAAGGAGTATGGTCAGACTTGGGATGTTATCATCTCACAAGCAGAATATGCCTACAATGATAGCAAGAATAGGACTACCAGAAAGAGTCCTTTTGAAATTGTTTATGGCATGCACCCAAGAGGTGTGTGTGAACTAAGGTGTCTTGGAAACATGGATCAGATTAGTGGTCAAGCTGAAGACTTTGTACAAACCATGAAGGAGATTCAGGAGCAAGTCAAGAAGACTATTCAAGACAACACTCTAAAACTCAAAGCCAAGGTGGATGAAAAGAAAAAGGATGTTCAGTTTTCTGTTGGGGACTATGTGATGGTCCATTTGAACAAAGCAAGGCTTCAAAAAGGCATTCCTACTAAGTTACAGATGAAGAGGGTAGGGCCTTGCAAAATATTGGCTAAATATGGAGCAAATGCCTATAAGGTAGATTTACCTTCCGATTTGGGCATATCCCCTATTTTTAATGTGCAAGACTTGGTGGCATACAAAGGTGACCCATCTCAGCTCAGTCCCGATGTTCATGAAGATCTTGAACTTGCTTCAACACCTACAAACAACAAGTTGGAGGTAGAAAAGGTGTTAGATTCAAGGGTAAAGAAGACTACAAGGCACAAGGTTTACATGGAACACCTCATCAAATGGAAGGAGAAACCAATTTCAGAGGCTACATGGGTTGCTAAGACAGAGTTCAAGAAGGTTGGCATACCTCTAGATTTGTTGCAAACTGATCCACTTTGAGTTCTTTGTTGGAGGGGGGAGTATGGTGCAGGAGCACCTAGGTAGGCTAAGTGTGAAACCTAGGTATTTCTTTATTTTTGGCTTGTAGTGATGCTAGCCACATCACTATTCTAATAATAGGTCCTATGTGGTCCTTAGGTGTGTTTAGGAGACTTGGCAAGACCCAAAGTGACCAAGTTGCTAGAAGTTGCCGACTATTGTCAACTAGGTGACTTAGGTCCGGAAAAGGCTAAAATGGTCTAGAAAGGTTCCAATGGCTTTGAATTTTTTATTTGAAGTCATTTTATGCATATTATATGTCTACTTTGTTTTTGTGCCAAATTTGGAGGTCTAACTCCATGTAGAACAAAAGTTGCTGAAATGTTGTCATGTTGTCATGACAACATTTTCTTGCAAAAAGCAACTTTTTGGCATTTGTGTGTTTAGAACGTCCTAACTGTTTAGAATAGTTATGGAACTGATGGAGGAGCCTTTAAAAATGTGAGGACAGCCATTTTCAGGGGGTTGGACAAGTTGGTTTTGCATTTTGTACGAATTGAGCAAGTATTTTGTTGTCGGTTTTATGCATTTGAAGGCATTTTTAATAGAGGAGGATTGAATGGCCTGATTTTTGTGTTGGAAAAGTTCTGAAATATTGTTTTTAATCTTTTTGTAGTGTTGGTTTGATCATTTTAATTCGTTTGCATTAGTGTAAAAAAATCTTTTTGTTCTTGGCAAGTTGCTGATCTGAACAGGGCTGCACTTAGAAAATGGGATCTTAGGGCCACTTCCCACCATTGGAAACCTCTGGTATTTTGGGATTTGGAACTAGGATCCATGTACATTATGTATCAATAAGGAGGGCCCTTGAAAGCATCAGCAAGCATTTTTAAGGTGATGCCCTAGGCAAGCCAAATGCAACTTGGCTAGGAATCACAGTTGGAAAATGAGTTATGGAGAGGATTGAGTGTACAAATACCTTAATCTGGATAGAAAGCAAGTAATGAGAAGGTCTAACCTTGCTCCAGTCCAAAGGAGAGGTCTTGGAAAGGTGTCTAAGGTGGTTTTCCATCACAACAGCGATAAAGCACTTGAAATCCTCATTTTTGGCCTAAAATTGTACTTTCATTGTACGGAAAGTTTGGAGGCTAGAAAATTACAGAATCTTGAAGTACTCTAAAAAGGGTATCCAAAAATATAATTTTTTTGTAGGTTTGTTAAGAAGTTTTTCAAGAAATCTTGTTTCCAGCTATTTAGGAGGGCTAATTCCTAGTAGCCTTTTTGGAGCAATTTGGTGTATCTTCCCTAGTAGATTGAATGCGCCTATGAAATCAGCATTGTTTAGGGTCATGGATGTTAGAAGGAGTCTAAAAAAACCCTAGATGAAGAACTGGTACCCTTGGAGCTATAGATGGACTTGAGGGTTAATAGCGGACTGGAGCCGGCTAGTAAGAAATTTGATGTTACTTTGTTGGTGTACCCCCAACTGAAGGATTAGGATCTCTTGAGCAAGGTCCTAGTAATTATAGGGTGTGAAGAAGCCCTAGTGGGTCTAGTGAATGACCTAAGGTAGCCCTGAGAGAGAGCTTGGGGTTTGGAAGCAAGGTTGGGGTGTTACATCAGAGATGCATGAAATCAAACTATCTAATCTAATCTAGAGGGGTGATACACCAAAATAGTATGTTCAGTCTTATCTCTTCCTATAAATACATAGTTCATCAATATAATCCTAAAATATATAGATTCGATCCTTTCTTAACTCAACAACCATATGTAGATTAGAAACAATAGAATGTTATAAGGAAGGAGCTTCATTGTATATCATTCAAGGACCAAATAGATACAATCATATAGTTAAAAAATGGAGGCAATACATTAACATAAGGAAATAATATTTTTCTTAATATATTAATACGATAAGGAGATACAACAAAGAATTATAATTGAGAAAACTTTTACTAAAAGCCAAAACTTAACTACTACCTTCAAGTCATAGAGAATAATTGCTGCCAATTCTAGGAAGATTTGATCAAGGCATACATCCACATGCTAAACATCTAATCTTTACATGAAATTCAATCCCTAAAGAGACATAAATGATGGCCATTACTACTCTTGGTAGCATAGATAGATAAAGTAGACAATGGGAGGATAAAATGTGAATTCATTAGGCATAGAGAACACTTAAAATAGTAGTTTCAAGCAATCAAGGACATGCTCACCATTAAAGAGCTTCTTGATTCCATATTCATGACCATGCCAAGTCAACTATGTCATCACATGAACTAGAATTGACCATTTGACCTTTTTGCACCTTCATAGCCCATTTGACAGTTAGACTTCAAACTAGAGTGACAAGGTGATGAAAGGCTTTTCCATTATTGCAACTCAAATTATTCATAAAGAATATTGACATACAATATAAAAAATGATTAAGACTTAGGAATATAAGGAAAAAACCAAAAAAAAAATGTATACCTTATATGCCTGAATGGAAATTAATAAATAATTCAAAGGACATGGACATGGCTATCACCCCAAGTTTTCATGATACTAGCAACATTTGGAAAATAGGAGAGGGGGAAAAATAGTTAACATTTTTGATAACTCGGGAGGGATGCTTTCCTGGTAAGCATGGACCAGCAGCCTTAAGCAATCCATTAGGAAATGGAGTCACAAAAAATGAAATCTACCCTACAAACAACAAGAAAACTACAACCTCTGCAACTCTAGAACTTCAAAACTTGCCATCTCACTCTATTATATATAAAAAACATCTAACCTTCTTTAGAAGAAAGGCTTAAGGTAAATTCCACTGACTAAAATTAGAAAAGTATCACCATTAGGCCTAGATAATTGAAAAGCATTAGCCTCTTTACAGTTGGTGACTATATGGACCACTCCACATAGCATCAAACTTGGAGTGTTTTTCAAATTTAGCTCTATCTACATCCCACTTGAGAAAAAGGTCTCCCACTTTGAAAACCCTAGCTTTAGAGTTTCTTGAGAACAAGGTCTCCCTCTTAAAAAAACCTAGCTTTAGACTTTCTATCAAAACTCTTTTTGACCTGTTGTTGATGTATCTCAAGTTTCTACATAGCCTACTATCTTTTTTTGACTAGTTCCATCAATTCTGCCATCCTGACAATCATGAAACTATCTTCAATTAACTCCAATTGATGAGCTAATTCAAGAGAGGTGAACTAAACTTAAATAGGAAGCCCTGATTCCCTTCCATATATTGGCATAAAGGGTGAGTTCCCAATTTCTCTCTTAGGTGTAATCCTATAAGCCCAAAGGGCTATCCTCAACTTTGAATGCTAACACCTCTAATTTTCCTCAATTTTCCTCTTAATAATCCTAATTAGATTCTTTTTGGAGGACTTAGCCAAGTCATTCCCTTGGTGATAATAATTTTAGGAAGTTCTCCAATATATTCCATGTTCAATAGCCCAAGAGCATTTATGAGTTCCAACAAAAGATGTAGTGCCTCTCCCATTTAACTTATGTAAGTCATCCCAATGGATGCAACTTTTTTGATCTCTCCTTGAGAAGGGATTGTGATTGGGACCATGAGTGGTCTACACCCTTAAGGTGATTGGATTTATGTTACTGTAGTAGTTTCTTTGTTTATGCTTGTGGTTGATTTTCGAGATTATGATGTGATTTATGGTTCATTAAGGTTTTTGCCAGTGGTTACTGTTAGTGTTTGAAAATACTGGAGGATTTTCAATTATCCCACTGAGAAAGTGACAGGTCTAGGGGCAACTAACTCCCATTTTCAACATGCCATTTCTAACAATAGGCCAACTATAAGGCATGACCCTTCTTCTACTTCAGGCTCTGCTAAACCTAGGCGGGTAGACCTTAGATTCCAATGATACCATACCAGTGCAAAAACATATCCTTGAATCTATTAAGTAGATGAAAACCCCTTATATCTCCTAAGAACTCATGAAATGACATAGATCTACGATAGCTAAATGCAAACCTATGACATAAAAAAGCTAAGTGAGGGTTAAAATTTGATGCCCACTTCAACATGAACAACTGAATTGATTTGATTTAAAGATTTTGAATTCAACAAAACCCCTAATATGTGGCAGCATGAAAAAGTGATCCTATAAATGATCAGTGCCTTATCTATTGGGCAAATCCATGAATCAAATGCATACATATGAATATCTGAGATATATGTTTATCTTCAGATATCTGATCTATCCATTTAACTTGTAAATGGACATCTATGCTCAATCTGAACCTCATTCTTACATGATATCCCCATCAGCAAACCTACAACCCTATTGATTCTTATTGATTCTTTAGAGAATTTACACAACCTCTTGGGTTATAAGCAACAATGAATTAACATACAACCTTAAGGAGCTACAACTACAGCCTAAGCTCTTTTTTAGAGATTATAAAACATTGAAGATCACTGATAAAGGAGACAAGAATCAGAATGAAACTAATGAAATGCTTGTTCCTTTGTAATAATTTCCTTGAAATAATACATTTAAATGCATGCAATCAAAACATGAAAACATCTAACATGTCTGAACTATCTGTATTATGTGCACTACTGTTGTTCATACAAGAAGAATTTGCTAAAGAATGGAGGTGGAATCACAGTTTTGGATCCAAAGAAGTGGTCTCATAGAATGACTACAAATTTCCTACCAACAATGGTTTCATAGTAACAAAAAATTGGAACCCTTATAATGAATGAAAGAATGAAAGATATAGGAGAAGATAAAATTCTCAGATCTAATATGCAACTGCCATCTATCTACTTGGAAATCAATCTCCTGCAACTAAAAACCTCTCTCTTCTCTCTACCATTTTGATTTGATTTTGTTTTCATCATTTCTTGTAACCAATTTGCAAATGTTTTTTTTTGAATGATGAAAACTTGCTGAGTCACTAAAATATCTAATTTGCCCATTGAAATGCTGGTGAAATTTTAGTTTTTACTGAATGAATCTAAACCAATTTCGACCCAAACTAAATTTTTACTGCCTTTTACTAATATTCAAGTCAATATCATGTCAAAAAATTAAATCTAAACTTCTTGGTCTGAATACAGTTGCAATTTAGGTACTTGAGATAAATCCCCCTATAACATGAACCATCTGCTTCCTATGTAAAAACTAACTTTGGAATCAGAAAGTTTGTCTTCTCCCAATTTTGATGATATATAATATTGCTATGTTCACATACTAGGAACCTCCAGAATCTCATTTTGAAAAATGCCCCCCTACTAGAACTATCAAGTCTACAACATCTTTGATCTTTAAAAATTCAAAAATTTAAAAGTCCTAAAGTTAAAACTTTAGGGAAATGACCTTTTAAATTTAAAATTTGATGTACAATCCATTTGAAAAAGTAATTTTTAAAGAAAAAATATTTTCCACTCTTCAATATTTCCTCAACCTTCCAATCTGTGGTCAACCCTCTATTTGACTAGTGCCATTTGATTCACTGAGCCCTCTGCATCATCTGCCACGTCAGTGCCATGGGACCCCCACCATGTGGCACTTGCCCACTTTCTCGCATTATTTATCTTCCTTGCATCTTCTTTTTGTGAGAATGTAGGCATCGCAGGATCTGCCACGTGGCAACATCCTGCGCATCCACCTTGAACCCGTTTGTCTACGCCATCTCATCATTTATCGGGACCCATCCCCATGTGTCATTTTTCCACTTTCCTACATTATTTAACTAGTGCACATATTTTTTTTGCGAAGAAGCAGGCACTGTCGGATCTTGCCACGTGGCGTCATCATGTTGCACTTGAGCTTGGGCACCATGTCATCGATCTTGCTTTTTCACATAAAAATTTGCTGATGTCCCCTTCACCTAGCAATCTACCTCACGCACGGGTCCCACTTTGCGGCATGCAACTTTGCTTTGTAAAAAAGCCATCTCTTTGAGGCACTTCAACATATGCATGGAGTTCTATTTAAAAACTAATGAGAACCACCCACAAAGGATGTGGGATAAATGACTTTTTAATATCCTTCACACATTGCAATTATAGCGACCTTCCCTTCATTATTATTTTTTATGGGAAAAATTAAGTAGTAGGAAAAGGTGCGTCTGAAGTTGATTGAGAGCATGCTCTACCATTATTTGGGCAACCAATTTGATGGTATCTCACTGCATAATGCACAATTATATACATCTAGGACGTATCTCCTTCGAGGTAGAAGTATGCGCCAAGGTATGGAGGAGTTGAAAATGAAGAAGCAAAAATAAAATAACATAATACTCTTTAGCAAGGAACATTCTCTTCATCTGATGACAAGAATTGTGAAAGACACGTTCAATCAGTAAAGCCCTGCCTCCTCGATCTCTTGCTGCAACCTCCTGCATACGTGGGTTTTTCTCTTATAGCGTGGGGTCTTTTTGATGTGTAGACATCCTCCCTACTTGGTGCACATGGACTACTCATGAAATGGTTTGATCTTCTGAGACGGCTTCCTCACTTTAAAAATGTCTCCCCTGCTGCTTCATTTTATGGTTTGCGGGCTTTGGGTGGGTCTCCAATTCCATTTATAGCGGCTTCTTTTAAAAAAAAAAACACTTTCCCTTAAATAGCTTCTTGCGTAGATTTTTTCAGCTGAGCATTTTTGGATTGAAGAAACTACTCAATGTCCTTGTTAATATTATTACTTACTTCACTATTTTTTACTTCTCCCAATTGCTCTCTGGATTCTTTCTTTCACACATGGACATGGCTTGTCTTCAATAGGAACACTATCTTCTTAAACATGTCTACCCTTTACTCCTCTATATAAGAGTCATAAAATCTTCAAACTTTGAATTCACATGCTCCTCCTCTAAGCAGTTAAAAGGCTCTAAAGACAAGCTTCCATACAATTGAATAAGCTTTGGAAACATCACAAATGTCCTCCTTTTAAGAAGTTATGTCCTTTTATGCGTGGGCCTCTATTGACTGGAGGGCATCCCTTTTGTGGTTTCTATTTGCTGGAGTGAGCTCTTGATGTTCTTAGCCAGCTCTGTTTGTAGCTTCCATGCTAGAAACCGATCCACTTGTTAGTGATGGAAATCTTGAGATATTTTGCCCATTCTTGTATATATTATCATATTTTGTCACTTCCTCAGAAACAGTTGTATCTTTGAATTCCATGGGATTCTACTCAGTTAAAGAAGCTCTATTAGCATCAAAACATTCTTTATGATTCTATTTGCAACTTCAAAGATTGACATTGAATGAATCTAATGGAATTAGTCAGACCACAAAATGGGTCCAGCTAAAAAAATTTCACTTTTAGAACAACTAAACATCTCAAATTGATCTACCAATCATCTCAAAATGATTTAAAACAAACTTGATCCCTGACTAATCATTTAAAACTCATATTAACTTTGTTTTGCAAGATATCAATTTGATGTCAGGAGGTCTGTCGACTGCCCTTGAAAACTGATCCAAACCTTTAACCAGACTTTGAAAACTGACACACTGACTCTCTGTACCACATTCTTGCACCCTGTCAAATCTTTTCTGATGACACATTCCCAATCAAAAGATATTCACTTTCAAAGTTGCCTTCTTAGAATTACCTACAAGTAAACACGTTAGAAAGCAATAAACTGGGTTTCGATTTGGCTCGAAAGACTAGGCAAATGAGAACATGGGGAAACAAAAACTAGGACACTCATTCTCTGTCATGAGGAAATTATGGATATGTGATTTGGGCTCATGAAAAATCACAGGGCACAAATGGCGATCAGTCAAAGTGGGCTACTTGGATTTTACAAATTGAAGCAATGGTAGAAAACTGATTTTGGCAAATGGAATTGACTTGAAAAAGTGTGCATACAGATTCGTCATGATCTAAAAATTGGCATACTTAAAGTATTTTCAATGGAAAATACAATGGTACAATTAATTAAATCTTTCCAATCATGAATTTTAAGTTATGACATCACGAACATGGGTACCAAACAATCTGCACTTCTCGACACCAATAAAACTTTAAAAATTGCATTTCGAATCACATTTGAAAACTGATCAAACAGAGTCGTCATAAGCTCAAACTTGAAACATAACAAGTCTTTGACATCTACAACATAATTCAAAAGGAAATTTAGCATTCAGGTCAACTAATCAAAAGTTATAACACATCAAACAGGGCTTCCCAGAAATGTGTGCTATTTGCAAATGTGTAAAAACAATAAACTACCAACTTTGAGGG
Organism: Cupressus sempervirens; assembly: GCA_028749045.1. Lineage (NCBI taxonomy): Eukaryota > Viridiplantae > Streptophyta > Pinopsida > Cupressales > Cupressaceae > Cupressus > Cupressus sempervirens. The sequence goes on along the minus strand of CM053783.1, from coordinate 645,417,840 downwards.
ATTCAAAACCTAGTCAAATGGACTCAAAATGACTTGAAATCTGAAACATAAGTTCTCAAGTATGGATACTAAATGCTCCCAAACCAGTGAGTCCTAAAACATTTTTGAGTAGGAGATATTCTATTGTAAACATGCCCTCCTATCGCTATTTGACTCTTAGGGTAAAATGCAGATTTAAACATTGGCTCAAAACAGGACTTTGCCAAATAGCTCAGAATATCAATTTATCATCATGGAACACTTAGGTAGACTAAATGGAAGGTGTTAGAAACATTGAACACCTTTGGAGCTTTACAGGTATAGTTGGGTACGTGGGCATTGAAAAAGCATTTATAGGGCTCAAATTTCTCAACAGTTCTCAAAATTTGTGCTACAATTTTGAGCGCCAACAATTACTAGGAATGATGTGGTATCATGATGTTATTTCATGATTTCCCTAAGATGTGTGTAGAGATTGCACTATGTACTATTACCTAATACATTTGACTAGGTTCTTGTAGTAGTGGTTAGTCATGTATATGACTATGTTAGCTTCTGTGTTCTAACTGCCTTTTCATGTTTTTTTAAAACCATTACTAAATGCTTAAATAATTAAAAATGGATTTTCCATGTTGGATTCATTGGTTATGTGTTGTGGATATTTACCTTGCTATATTTTGATCTGATTATTACTCATGTTATGTTTTACATTTGAGATGACTCAAGGGTTTGATGTTATACCTTGATTTTAGTATCATAGATGTTACAATAATATGTTTTAAAGTTGATCATATTTTATGATGATGCCATTTTGAAATGATAGTGTGTTTTATGATGATATCTAGTTATGCAGTAATTGGACATATCCCTGATTATGTTATGTGATGGATTTAATGCTATAGTTATTTACTTCATTCCTGCATTGTTATGCTTTATACAAATGTGAGTGATGCCAATATATTATTTTAGTATAATTGAATAAATGGTTAAATTACGTGATTTAATGCATTTATTGCTTCAGCTATGTTATTATATGAAAATTGCACTTGATCGTGTGTTTTAATGTGCAAGATTTATATCCCTGGTAGAGCCACATGGATTTAGTGATTCAACCATTCATATTTTACCAATGTCATCCCTATATGGTCAACACATCCTTATTTTAATTGTTTAATTAATCCTTTTATTGATTATTAAATCTGAATTCATTTGCATTATGTGATTAGACTAGTGAGCGTGTCTATGCATTTAGAGGTTCGCATTGTCATGATAGTTGTTAAGAAAATTTATGTGTTTTTGGGTTTTTGGGCATTATTTAATTAATTTTTAATTTTTGGCAGCTTTTTCATAGATGAATTCCTATTACTAGGAATATTCTATTTTTTTTTGGGTCAATTTTGGGTTTAACTAGGTTGGCTAGTTATTTTCCCTAATCAATTATTCACTTGAAAAGTGAATAAGTATCCAAAAAGGAATTTAATTCCTCACTTCTCACTTTGAATTAGAAAGTTCGAGAGTAAAATCCAAAATCCTCTTTATGAGGATTTACTTCTTTTTTTTTGTTGTGGGAGCTATGGGCATGGGATCATCATGAGGTTGGTCTTCTTGGATCCATCTTGGGGAGACCTTGGATTGTCACAATTTCTAGCTACTTCTATGAGGTTTTTATTTTATGGTTTAGATTCCCATTTTGCCCCTTTTTGCTATGAGGTTGGGCTCTCTTGTTTTATTATTTATGCTCTATTTTAGCTTCTATCTTTGGTAGTCATTTGTTAGGAGGCTAAGAAGTAGTTTTCCCCTCCATTTCTATTTGTTGGTTCTACCTGGTTGGTTGGGTATGGATGTTTTACCTATTTTCCAGAAGGGAGTTTGGGGTTTCACGTCATTATGCTAGCCATTTTTGCATACGATGTTTGAACTCAAATTTTTATTGGATTTTTGTGACTTTTGTACCCAAAGACCAAATGGGTTTTAATTTTGAAGTTTTTTAGTTTATGGAGTTTTTATCTCGTTTTGTGTACTGCCCTATTTTCTCAAGTTTTTTTCGTATGTGTTTGGTCGTGGAGCTGGATCATCCATTTGGATGTTAGTTAAACCATTTGTTCACTTTTATGTTTGCATTGGGATGTGTACCACATTTATACTTCTAACTTTTTGTTTGGTTGAGTGACTTTATACCTGGTGTTATGGCTTCTTTTGGTCCTTTGTTATTGTTTCATGGACACTAGGATTTGCATAAAATCCATACTCTTAGATTGAGCACAATTGAGTGAGTTCATGATGTTTGATCTTATTGCATCATTGGGATTAGTATAGAATACATACTCTCAAATTGAGGCTAGTTGAGTGATTTCATGATGTATGGTTTTATTATCTTTGGGATTCATGTAGAATACGTTTGCCTAAGTTATTTTCAATTGAGTGATATTTTTCTTGTGTTCTCATCTAGTGCTTGTGTTATGATCTTCATGAAGGTGATGCACCACACACAAGTATGTGCACATACACTTGTCTAGTGACTTGTGAGACTTGATCTTCCATGGCACTTCTGGGAGTTATGATCATTGGGGTTGGGTTGGGAATATGCATGCCTACAAGTACTCATAATTGGATGACCATGGATAGGGTAGGGTAGCATATGGTGGGGCTTCTATCTCATAGCCTTGTCTCCATTTCCCAGTTGGCAAAGGAAGTTTCAAATAAGTGATAACTAAATAAAAATGTGAGTGGTAAGAAAACTTAAGATAATTAAAACTAGATTGTGCACCTTTTGTTGGGGAGAGCAACTGTCAATACTGGGTTGTGCTTGTCGATGCCAAGTGACTCTCCATGATGTCAGTCCCTACTTAGTATTCCATTGAGTGTTTGACCACAATTTGTAGTTTATGCATTGTCTATGTTCTTGGTTTTAGTCATCATACTATTTGGCATGAGTGTTAGCCATGGACATTGTGCTTTATGTGTGTTTGTGGTTGGATTTTATCTCCATCAACATGGTGCGACTGGACCTATGGGTTCCACATGGTTGGGAGGCATAGCTATCTTTACCACTACTAGGGACTAGTGTATCTATTGCTTATTGGTTTAGCATGTTAGATTTCTTATTTTTTTGATGTTTAGCATATGATAGATGATGTGGTTGATTTATTGGATTATCTTATGTTTTACTTCTAGCATGTTAGATTTCCTTATTCTTATGTTGTAACATGTTTTAGTAGTGACATCCTCATATCACCTACAATCTAGTAAGTAGATTGGGATGTTATGCGAGGGGGATGGCTAGGACCCACGATGCTCATATGATGCTATTAATAGTTGGGAGGAACTATGTACTTAGTTTAGTTGTTCAATTATTATGATGTTCTTTATGTAGATTGTGGTGTTCCTTCTATACACTATGATGCTTCTTTAGTTATTTCCTTTCACTACTATGGTTTAGATGGATAGATGTTCCTCTTTCTTGTTTCATGGCATCTTGTTGGTCATGCACTCGAGTGTTTTTTCCTCGATCTACATGGATCTAGTACTCCCTAGTGTGGAGGCTTGAAACTCTATTTTACTCTTTAGTTTGTCCTTGGAGAATTTTAAGCATTTTTTGGGCAACCATGTGTTAGTATGGGGTGATACTATAAAGTGTCACATGCCCAAAGGATTTTTGTCATGCGATACTAGAAAATATCACACCCCCTTTGAAGAAGTGTCATATGATACTTGTAAAGTATCACACACACTCTTGAGTTGTGTCACCAAAGCCCTGAAAGTGTCACACCCTTTCTTGAAAAAGGTCGTATGATACTAGAAAGTATCACACAGTGCTAATTCAAAGTATCACCTAGTTTTTGTAAAATCTTGTTCGGGTGGATAATGGGCACTTTTCAATTTGACCCAATCTTTTTTGGAAGTATTTTGGTACCCTCTTAGTTGTTCTTCAATCCTTTGGCATTACATTGTGAATTTAGGAGTTTTTTATTTGAATTTGGTTGTGTGTCTTCCATAGTTTGTCATTCTATTTGGTTGTGGCATTTGGAGATTCATTGGTTCCTTAGATTGTTGGAGAAGTCTTTCATTGTGATCTTTGTCATTCCTATATGATTTTTTCATGTGCATTCATACTTGTAAAAATTAAAAATATATTTTCTTGAATTGAATCCTTATTCCAAGGATTTTAGGGTGAGGCATTACAACTAGTATCAAAGCCCATGTTCAAATTTTGGGATCTTTGTGTATATGTTGCCCATATAGTTGTTGTTGCATTGTGTAAGTGCGAGTGTCTTTGTGAGAGATCATGAGTTTTTTTATTTGGTATTTACTTGTGATGGACTTGCTTTTCTAGTATATACAACTAGAGCATTATGAGAAGAAGGAATTGAATCTTCTTGGTTTTGTGACCTAAATCGATGTGCCCTTTTTTGGTCAGTTGCATGTGTGACCTTTTTGGATGGAACTGTTGATTGGTGTCCATTTGTTGGCTTGAGTGCCTCTTGTTGTTTCTCCTTGTGGAGTAAGGTGCATTGTCTCCCTGTTTTCTCGTAATTGTAAGTAAATAAATGGATCTTATTTTTCATTATGTGTTTTATCATTATTATAATGAAATGGTACCCTTCATTGAGAAATAAGTATTTATTGTGAATCATTGCAAAGAAGTAGGTTTAGCATTGTATCCTTTGGGTTAATGACTTAAGTCCCCAATCTGATTGCTTCATAAACTTATGGAAATTGTATTAAATTGATGAATATCTAAATTTTTCATTGCATGGAAAATAATTAAGAAGACTATTGTAGTATGCATATGCATGTGGTTATTGATGGTATACTACTTGATGTGTGAGAGTGTGTTCTCTAACACTGCTAGGATGGTATTCCTTAGCATTGTGTGGTGGCTTATTCCTCTTGTGTGACTATTCCTAGTCATCACATGTAATGTAATTTGTCTGATGCCTTATTTTATTTGGTTGAAGGTGCTTTCCTCATATTGTTGGGCTAGCATTGGTTTTAAGTATTTTCCTTCTTAGAATAGTTATCAAATTTTATCTGTCACTCTTTTTGTGGCTATTGTCACACATGAATTATTGTTGAAATGAGCACTTTTTTTATTTACTTTTGAAGTTGTAAATTCCCCTTTTTTGACTTTTGTTTTGGTTCATGATGACTATTTTGAATGTGTTTTACTACTACCCAGTTGTTTGTTGTGACTCTATCATGTTCATCTCAAACCTTTGGTAGTACGTACAAGGGATAATATCATAGAGAGCATGCTAGTATGCTTGTAGTAGATGTAAAGTTGTTAGTACAATTGGATGATGTAAATGGTGATTAAATATAATATTTTTTTGGAAAGAAATTTGAACAAATATGTACTTGTTGTATGGAAAGTGACTCTCGAACCCTTGCTTTGAAAACCTTTAAGTTTCATTGTGCATTAGTGCTTATGTTATGTTTAATTAATGAAATAATGAAAGAGAAGTAATTATGGTTTCAATGTGTGAATAGCCTTTCTTTTCATGTCTTTTTTTTATTTTGGGCATGTGTGCTCTTGTGTTGTTTTGAATGTTTGTTCGTTGCTTGTCTTGGTAACCAAGATGATTTGAGTTGCCTATGATGTTTTATCTTGAGTGGTTATTAAAACTCTTAGGTCTTAGGAGTCTCTAAGCTCCATCATGTTGTAGATCTCATTGATATCTTTCCAACACCTTTCAAATGGATTCAATTGGAGTCAGGATACAAAAGTTATGACCTCTAGAGTGAAGGCAATTTTTGTGCTAGTTTGAAATTTCATGTGAGAATCAAGTGGTCATGCACTTTCTCACCTGGTTCATTGCATTTTCTAACTTGGTTTAGTGAAACTTCACGCAAGGCTGTGCTAATGCAAAAATTTTCTTGGGGAACAACAAGAAACTCTTTCGCACTTATGAAGGTGTAGATCGATGTTTCAAGTATCCTTTATCGAGTAGAGGCCAATTTAATCATGATGTATCACATTTATGATCGTTGGAGATCATTTAACCCTTCATGTCTTCTTAGGGAGGTGTTAAAAAATATTCATAATTGATGAGGCACATTAATGTCTCTATTTTAATATAGTTTTATATAGTTTGAACTCACTCTTTGAGCCTTGTGAAAAACATTTCTAACAGATTTGTTTTAAATACCCTGTGAACTTATGCCAAGTATGGCTAGAACCTATTAAACTTATGGATAATGGATATGACATACCTTGCTTGATATTATACATAATATGTAGTATTTCATATAAATATTTTAAGCTATATTCTAATATTTGAGTAAGAGTAGGAATGTTGTTGTGCATATGTTTCGAATGTTTCTAATTTTTAGGAAATGAGGAAGTGGTGCAAAGAGTACTGATGATCGATAGACTATATTAAAGAAAGGAGTAATGAAGAGCGATCATGGAATTAGAAGTGCAGATCAGCTCTAGATGATGAGTTGTGTCTGCAAGGAGAGTAATTAGAGAAATTGAGGAAAGACTTTAATTTCTATCTTTCTTGGGAACTATTATTTTTGTTGGTCAATCAATGTTTTATGTCATGGTTGACATTCTACCTTATTTTTTGGCAATGTTTGTTCATAACTTTTATGTTATATTTGTAATAAGTACCCAATCCTATATATATAATGGATATGGGGGGATCATTTGATAATATAGATGGATAGAGAATGATACAATGTTAGTTTGAGATTCAAAGTTACCATCTTGTTGTTATTGTTCATGCATTATTTAGTCATGTAATCAAAGAAGAATTTCAATGAGAAAGTGATTTTGGAATACCTATTGTGTTCTTAGTTAGCTGGAGCTAACCAAGGGGGCCCACTTAGGAGGTGGAATAGATTTAGGTAGAGTAGATTTATTTCTTGCAATTTATTGTATTAGTTCCTGCAACATTGTTACTATGAAAGTTCCTACAAAACTTGTGGAAAATAGTCATAGTGGATGTTTGAATTGTTAGCTACCTGTGAATTTCTCTTTTGAAGTTTTCTATAGTTATCTATTGTTAATCCTTGCATGTTTACTATTCTGTATGAGTAGTAGCATGTTCACTATTCTGCATGAGTAGTATAGATTCATTTCATGCATTTTACTTTCCTATAGCATAGGTGTTGAGACTCTTTAGGGAACTTAGTGCACATACTGTCCTAACCCATTTCAAGTCCTACATCCCTCAATTGACAATTCAAATGTATTTCATGATGGAATAGATAAATTTCAAAATAGACATACTCTCCTTGATAGGAATAATGATGTGATTATCTTCATCTATTGTGGAACCCTTACATTTTTGGTATTGTTGCTAGGGATGGTGTCAAACTAGGAACCTTCATGAGTCTTTTATTTTCAAATTAGTTTGTTAGCCAGAAACTGCAAAATAATGGGCTTGACTAACAAGTCACCAATTCAATTGCATGCATCAAAGAGGAAGACAATGAGATGAATATGGGAGATTTCTTCCACAAGAGTCTGTGAATCTAAACAAGGAAATTGAAGAAGAAGTTGAGTTTCCTTTTGAGGATGGAAGCCCTATTTTTCCTACAAAATCATCCTCTAGAGTAGAACCTTTAGATACAAGTGGTCTTGAACCTTTTGCTAAAATTTTGGCCATTTTCCTTGATAGTACTATTCCAAATCTATTAGTTGTTAACAATCTAGTACCTAATGTTCCTTTTGAACAACAACCCCATAATAAAATACATTCAATAATGGCATAACCTACTTTTCCATTTCCTCTTCCAAGCCTCATAACCAATGTTAATCTCAAAAATATACCTGCAGTTTCTCTCCCAAATTTTTATGGCCTTACAACTAAAGATCTTGATACTTTCTTGTTTGAGTTTGACATACTCTATCATAGCTTTGACTATAACACTGATGCCCATAAGCTCAATTTGTTACCAGCAACACTGAAAGAATCAGCTATATGATGGTTCATGGGCTTAGGAGCCAATGCAACAAACTCTATTTCTAGATAAATATAAAGAGTATTGCAAAGAAAATGATTCAAGAGGAGATGATATCTTTAGAATATCACAAAAGGAGGATGAAACATTGGAAGACTATGTTTCACATTTTTTGTATATACTATAGAAGAACCCTCAGCATTTATTAGTAGAGGATTCACAAAATCTAGTCTTCCTGAGAGGGGTGCATGATAATTGTCTAGAAGCACTAGACCTAATGGCTAGTGGTGATGTATATAAATCTTCCTTGGATGATCTCTAGAAAATCTATCAAAACTACTCAAGGTCAACTATGAATAAAGGAAGAGGGCATTGGACTATAACCACTAAAGGAATCAATCTAGGTATTTCAAAGCTTAAGATATCTAATCTACCTTCAAATTTCAACTAGGACATCATAAATGATGTTGCCACACATCTTGACATAATGACTACAAAGAAGAAGCATAAAGATGCTGAGGTGCAACTAGATGAATATTGTCCACATTGTCGGAAGTAAAAGAAAGATTGCCAATGCAAACTGGTTGCTAGTGTGTAAAACCAACATCTTCCAACTAAATACATAAAGATAGATGGAGAGGATGAGAAAGTTTTCTTTGTTGCTCAATGCCAGTCATGGGCCCAACATCAAGGTATGCCTTAGGACCCTTTAGAAAATTCAAATCAATATGGTAAGCAATGGCAAAACCATAGTACCCAAGGTCCTCCACAATATAGTCAACCTGATTGGAATAATGCTTGAAAAAATAATCCACAACTACCTCAAGGGCCTCAGAATTCCCAACCTTCTAAGCCCAACTAGAAAAACAATCAGTGGTAGAATTAGTAGAGCCAATGGTAACCGCCCTAAGGGAATTGGTAGTCTACAAACCAATGGAGAGGACCTCAGTAATGGCCTAACCAAAATACTGGCAACCCACAATTACCACCTCAAGTACAACAACCTACTCTAATGCCACCACTTACAAGTTTTGGACCTCAAAAGAAAACTCAGTTTCCTACACAACCTTAGCCAAATCCAAATAACCAGTAGCCACAACAACCCATGTATTTTTTTTATACTTAAAAATAGCCTGCTTATGCTCTAAATGTTGTAGACATACACTTGAGATCTAGTACAACCCTACCAAAACCTAAACCACCACTCATAACTAAAATACTAGATACTCCTACAACATTAGAACCTACAATTTCTTATCCACACAAGGATGACCAAATCAATATAATCAGCTCAACTCAAACTTAAATAGTAGTTGAACCTACTTTACCATAGAAGCTCATACAAAGTAAACCTGTGCAAATAGAGGAACAACCCTTTGACATCATTGATCAGTTAAAGAACATGCATGTCCAAATTCCTCTATTCCAAGCCATTAAATATGTTCCTATTTATGGCAAAGCCATGAATGAAGCCTATTTAAAAAATCTTGGGAGAAAGAAAAGGATCCAACTATAGTCCATGTTGTAGGACAATTGGCTAATATTATGTTACCAAAATTGGTCATTCCTAAATATTTTGATCGAGGAAGTCTAGTTGTGAATGTGATTATAAATGGTTAGTCTATTAAAAATGCTTTGATTAATCTTGTCACTACTATAAATATTATGACTAAGGATATTATAAAAAAGCTAAATATATAAGGGTTAAGAGCTATCCTAGCAATTCCACAACTCACAAATTGTTCTACTATCACTCCTAATGGGATGATAGAAGATATAGTAGTAACCCTATAATCTCTAGAGTATCTTGTAGATTTCATGATTCTGTCCCCAAAAGTCAATTTATTTGGTTACTCTGTCATCTTAGGACAACCATGGTTAGCTACAAATAATGCTAATACAAGTTGTAGGTTGGGGAGTATGACCATATCAGATGGACAGGAAACAAAGAAATTTGATCTATATCTTCTAGTACAACCACAACTAGATCTAACTACATCTATATGGCCAAATTTAGGGGATGGAGAAAAAGAGTTAAACTCTATAGCACAGCTTATGATGTTACATAGATAATCTTTTCTAAAGCTACAAGAAGAGGATTCAGTAATTCAAAGTATTCTTAATAATACTTATGTGGTAGAAAAAGATGTATCTGATAGTTCTATGTTAGAATTAACTACATGTGAGGAATGTAATGAGAGTTGTTCTCTGCTCAAGGTGCCAGACATTATCCATCAACTTTTACCTTGTGAACTAGATACTAGTCCAATCTCTAAAGCTGCTATAGTTGATCTCATAATTGAGTTTTCAAAAGGTCATAATCTCCATGTCAATCCCAATTTATCCTCCACACAAATGACATAGTTAAGAGAGCTCTTCAAAAACATGAAAAGGCTTTTGCATGGGACTATGGGGATATGAAAGAGTCAAGTCCTACATTATGCACTCATAGAATATACATCAATGAAGGATGCCTACCACTCCATCAACCCCAGAGAAGGATTAATGCAACCCTTAGAGAAATAGTTAAATCTAAACTGCAAAAGTTGCTTGGTGTTGGTTTTATCTACCCTATATTTGATAGTAGATGGATATCACCTCTGGTCATAGTGCCTAAAAAGGGAGGGAAATGAAAAATTTGTGTAGATTATAGAGAATTGAATAAAGAAACCAAAAAGTATCACTTCCCTTTACCATTCATTGATCTATTTTTGGACACTTTGGCTGGTAAGAAACATTTTTCTTCCTAGATGGGTACAATGGTTATAATTAGATAAGTATGGCTCTTGAAGATCAAGATAAAACCACATTTACATCTTACCATTTGGCCTATGTAATGCCCCTAAAACCTTTCAAAGAGTTGTCATCAACATTTTTTTGATATATCACATGATTGCATGGAAATATACATGGATGATTTCACAACATTTGGAGTCACCTTTGAAGAAGCCTTGATGAATCTTGAAAAGGTTCTTGTCTGATGCAAAGAACATAATCTATCACTCAATAGGGAGAAATATTTCATGCTCATGTAGGAAGGAGTGGTGCTTGGTCATTTATATTAGCTGTAGGAATACAAGTGGATCCAACTAAGATAGAGGTAATTCTAAAATTGCCCATACCTACAAAATGAAAGGATGTAAGATCATTTTTAGGTCATGCTGGCTATTATAAGCACTTCATAAAATATTTCAATAAAATAACTAGTCCTTTGTATACATTGTTGACTAAGGAAGCTGAATTCATTTGGACACCCAAATGTAATGAAGCCTTCTTGTAGCTGAAGAAACTCCTCACTACGACACCCATTTTGAAGGGACCTGATTGGTCAATTCCATTTCATATCCATACTGATGCATTAGACTATGTTTTAGTTGATGTATTAGGACAAAAGCCTACTAATCTTGAAAATTCCATCTACTATATTAGTAAAGGCCTTCATGGACCTGAACTCAATTATTCATTAACTGAAAAAGAACTTTTAGCTATAGTCTACATATTGAACAAATTCAGAAATTATGTCACTAGATATCCTATTTTTATTCATATTGATCATTCAGCCATAAGGTACTTAATTGAAAAACTTGCTATAACTAGTAGATTGGCAAGATAACTCTTGTTGTTATAGGAGTTGATATTACTATTACTGATAAGCCAAGAAAATCCAACATAGTTGTTGATTATTTATCTAGACTACACATTGCTGATGAAGATCCAACTTTAATTGAAGATGAACACTTGTTCCACATAGAAATCCATACACCATGGTATGTTGACATAGAAAATTATCTTGCTATAAATAGAATTCCCCCACACTTCTCTAACAAAGAAAGGAGGAAATTAGTAGAGAAAAGTTTTCATTGTTCCTGGATAGATAACAATCTCTTTTATATTGGACCAAATTAGGTTATGAGATCTGTTAGGGAAGATGAGATATATGATATACTATATGCTTGTCATGATGAACCATGTGGAAGACATTTTGTAGGAAAAAGAATAGCACTACAGGTACTTACCACTATATATTATTGGCCAACATTACATAAGGATGTAGTAAATTATACCACCAAATGTGACAAATGCGAGAGGATGGGTAGACCAACCAAAACTAATGAGATGCCACTCAACCCACAAATTGTAGCAACACCTTTTGACAAGTGGGCTATGGGCTTCATAGTTCCAACTGACCCTCCATCAAATGACAAATCCTACATCTTAGTATTTACAAATTATGTAACCAAATGGGTGGAGGTTAGAGAAATGAAAAATGCAAGAGATGAGAAAGTAGCTAAATTTCTATATGAATAAATATTCACTTGCTATGGAGTTCCTAGAGAACTTGTTATAGATCAAGGAGCCCAATTTACATAAAACTTGATCACTAAGGTGATGAAAGGATATAGTATAAGGCATCGTAAATCTAGTCCCTATCACCCTCAAGCAAATGGGAAAGCAAAGGTCACTAATAGAGAAACTGAAGCCATTCTAACTAAGACAATGCACATACACAAGAAGGATTGGACCAGTAGATTAACTAAAGTTGTTTGGGCATACAACACCACATGGAAAACAACAACTGGATTCACTTCATTTGAACTTGTCTATGGTAAAGCAGCAATGTTACCTATTGAATTTGAGCATAAAACACTACACACTCCTTTGGAGTTGAACATTAATCTTCTTACAACACAAGAAGAAAGACTTCTCCACTTGAACTCATTGGATGAGATAAGGAAGATAGCTTTAGAAAGAATAGAACTTATTCAAAAACATCAAAAGAAATGGCATGATGCACATATCTGTAATAAACAACTCAAAGTAGGAGACTCAGCTTTATTATACAATTCTCTCTTCAAAGAGAATCTAGGGAATTATAGACTCAATGGTTAGGACCTTATGAAATTCAAGATTTATTTGACAATGGAGCAGTGCAACTCATAATAATTGATCCTATATCCAGTTCAAGTTATTTGTAAATGGCCACAGATTGGGCCTCTATCATAAACCACAAATTAAGAATGAGTTCCTATGTTAGTTCCAATCATCCACTTTACTAGCTCATATAAATGCAATTTGTGTAGTAGAGGGTGAAAACCTTCTTCTTGCAGCCATACCATGACAAAATTTTAAGGAGCCCTCATAATAAAACCTCATTTAGTATGAGGTCCATTCTTTCATTCACTTTTCTCTTTCTTCATATCAACCCATCTCATTTCTCTATCTACCATCTATTCACACTCCATGTCACCTACGTACTCTATTTTTATTGCTTTTAATAAATTATTCCATCAAAACATTTTTTGCGGTCACCAGACTTTAACACATCATAAATCCCCATGCAGTCATACACTCAAATTTTTAGGTATAACAAATTCTTTACTATTTATTCATTTTTAGCACATATATTTTTTTATTTATATCTAATACTGCATTATATGTATCATATAATCCTTAAGCCAATTTCTCACTCCTATACCAATTTTTTTAAAAAGTGCAAACACTTGTCAAATTTTTCATGGGGGGCCAAGAAGGTGTACTAATTCTCAAATTTCATCTCCATGTTATCCTAAGTCATGTCCATGTTATAGGTTGTGCTTTGGCAGTAGTCTAACATTTTTCATTAATTTTAAAAAATCTATCTATCATACCTTTTCATTGTGATTTTGGGAAAGATCACCTAGGTGTGACATGATTGAAAGGATTAAGAGTTATTGTGAGGACACCTTCAGATTAAAATTTGATGTCCTTCATAATTAATGCATCATTATTTTACATGTCGAACAAAATGGAGTCTTGTTAAGGGAAATGGTAATGACATTTCTTAGAAAGATTAGTTTGAAATTTAGAGAAGAAGGAATTTGCAAAGGCAAAAAGTAGAAAAACTTCTTAGAGTGGTGAGAGCAGAGGAAATCAAAGATGGACATTTTGAGATGGGGGGACAGTTAAAGAGGTATGAGCCAGTCATTCATAATATTTTGCTCATGGATGTCAAAGAAGTTTAGCAATTTCATGCTTGTGGATGGCTAGGCTATTTCTTACAATTAACCAAGTACAATGAAGAAGTGGCATTGGAATTTATGACTACATTTGATGAAGGAGAAGCCATGGTATGAGGACTAAGAGTGATTGCTACTGAGGAAAAGATAGTGGAAGTCACAAGATTACCAATAGTTGGAGAACATTATCCAAATGAACATGATGCCAGGTCCTCATGGGCATAGTTCACTCAATAAGGTGACCCTCAACTAGATATTACAAAACAAGGGTGTAAAAGACTTTCTCTTATGGCTCCATATTTAGAATTGGCAACCCACATTATTAGGTATTTGACCTATGAAGGCAAGTTCTCAAACTTGCATGCTCATCATTTTAAATTGCTTAGTTGCATAAGACATAATATGCAAGTTAATGTTCTCAATTTTCTTTATAACATGTTGTGTATTAGTGTTGAGGAAACTCAAAAAGGAAAGACAAATTATGTTTCCCATCATGCCCTCATTAAAATCCTAGTGAAGAGATCTCTTAGGGATTCTTTTCTTATTTCATGGGAAAATTTTGTTGAATTTAAGACCTTATAGCCACAAGCCAACCCTTTTCCTTAGAATTTAGGAAATGAGGAAGAAATCACAAAGCCAAGTCAAAATATAGCTAAAATGGAAAAAGAACCCTCTCCTGATAAGCCCATTGAATCTATTTTAGAGGATATTATACTGAGTTCTTCCACAGATAAGTGCAAGCATTAGGTTAGTGAAGAAAGCCCTAACCTTAAAAAAAAAGCCAAAAATCCCTCCATTAATGTAACAAAAAAAAAGGTTTGTTCTTGTAGCAACTACTTCATTCATGCCTAAACCAAAGCGGACCCATAAAACTGTCAAAGCCGTTGAGGTTCCTATGCATAGAAGCCTTCATATGCGAGGTAGAGTATCTCTAGTTTCTATTGAAAATCCAAATGCACCAATTTCAAAGTTTCACATAGAATTTGTAGTTGAAAATATCCCCGATGATTCTCCTATGTAATTAGAACCCCAAAAAATGGAAATACGTAAAGATGAGCCTATATATGAGACACCACAAGAGAATCGACAAACCTATAAATTAAACCCTACTACTGATTTAGAAAAAGGCCCTAGCAATGATCAACCCACCATTCTACTAGTCCCTAAACTTTCTAATGTTTCCCTTATACCTTATAAATCCTCTTGGTACACCCAACATTTCCAACAAGTTGCCAAAGAACAAAAGATCAAATCTTAGGCTCAAGAATTTATACCATCTACAATTCATTTGATATTGTTTGGTCTGTATAATCATTTTATTTTTCAAAAAACCTTGTGGAAGTAGGATAGAGACCAAATCTAGAAGGCAATATTTGATAGAGATGAGGAAATTGAATCATTAAAGGAGAAACTTGAGAAGCAGAAAAATTAGATGAATAAAGCTTTAAAGCTAGCTAATCAACTAATGGCCTATAGACCATCCCCAAGGGTGTATGCCATTTGTTTTAAGGAATAATTTCTATTATTTTCAGTTGATGATGATAATGAGAGACATTGATTACAAATTTAAAAGTGTTTGAGATTTTTATAATGTGTATCAGACATTGGCATCATGGAAAAAGAATTTTTTATGTGAGTTCTAGTTGCATAATTTTATAATACCATAGGAGAAAGAGTGGAATCCCTTTCTTTACATAGGGGATGTTCAACTAAGAGCTCTAATGTCATGGATGCATAATGAAACAAATTATGATATGCAATTGGATACTTATAGGGTTCTTGAGAAGTCTAAGCCATTACCCTTCCAAGCTAAATCTCATAAGCCTTATGACCTTTTGTGAGATTAGTTCATATTAACTTGTGGGAAACCAAAACCTAAAATCAGAGTGGAAGTGTTTGAAGAAAGGGAAAAGGTTTATAGAGAATATCAGACACTTCCAAATTTCACATAGCAGAGAGCAACTACAGGGCTGTAAAATAGATGGAATAGATTGCCAGAAGTATTCAAGAAGGTTGAACCACATAGCCCTATTAATTTTGAGGAAATAGTTAATAGAGTGTCTAAATATATGCAATTGGGAAGACAAGTCAAGAAAGAGCTATGGATGCCACTAACCTTTTAGCCTCCTACACTTCTTTGGCATTTGTATGAAAATAATGTTACCAGGTTAGACCCATTAGTTGAAGAACACTTGGGTGAGTATTGGTGATGAACTAGAGGATATTTAAATACTTCTAGAAGTGGGAAATAGGGGAATACTATAGTGGGAGATTTTAATGCCATGGAAAAGAAGTATAATGGTTGAGGACAAGCATTAGCATAATGGGGAGAAGATGATGAGGCACATTAATGTCTCAATTTTGATATAGTTTTATATAGTTTGAACTCACTCTTTAAGCCTTGTGAAAAACATTTCTAACATATTTGTTTTAAATACCTTGTGAACTTATGCCAAGTATGGTTGAAACTATTAAACTTATGGATAATGGATATGACATACCTTGCTTGATATTATACATAATGTGTAGTATTTCATATAAATATTTTAAGCTATGTTCTAATATTTGAGTAAGAGTAGGAATATTGTTGTGCATATGTTTCAAATGTTTCCAATTTTTAGGAAATGAGGAAGTGGCATGAAGAGTGGTGATGACTGATAGATCATATTAAAGAAAGGAGTAATGAAGAGTGATCATGGCACAAGAAGCACAAATCAATTCCAGATGATGAGCTACATCTATGAGGAGAGTAATTAGAGAAGCTAGCAGAAGACTTTAATTGCTATCTTTCTTGTGAACTATTATTTTGTTGCTCAATCAATGTTTTATGTCATGGTTGACATTTTGCCTTCTTTTCTAGTGATGTTTGTTCGTAGCTTTTATGTTATGTTTGTAATAAGTACCCAATCCTATATATATAATGGATATGAGGGGATAGTTTGTTAATATAGATCGATAGAGAATGATACAATGTTAGTTTGAGATTCAGAGTTATCTTCTTATTGTTATTGTTCATGCATTATTCAGTCATGTAATCAAAGAAGAATTTCAATGAGAAAGTGATTTTGCAATACATGTTGTGTTCTTAGTTAGCTGTAGCCAACCAAGGAGGCCCACTTGGGAGGTGGAATAGATTTAGGTAGAGTAGATTTATTTCTTGCAATTTACTATGTTAGTTCCTATAGCATTGTTATTGTGAAAGTTCCTACAACACTTATGAAAAATAGTCATAGTGGATGTTTGAATTGTTAGCTAGCTGTGAATTTATCTTTCAAAGTTTTCTATAGTTATCTATTGTTAATCCTAGCATGTTTACTATTCTATATGAGTAGTATAGATTCCTTTCATGAATTTTACTTTCCTCTAGCATAGGTGTTGAGACTCTTTAAGGAACTTAGTGCACATATTGTGCTGACCCATTTCAAGTCCTACATCCTTGGGTTGACAATTCAAATATATTTCATGATGGAATAGATAAATTTCAAAATAGGTAGAGTCTCCTTGAGAGGAATAATGGTGTGATTATCTTCATCTATTATGGAACCCTTACAATAATCTACTAAATACTTGTCGGGATTTGTGCTTAGGTTTGTGTATTTGCTATAGCATTGACCCACCCTTGTGAGGCAAAGTGTGGTTTGTGAGCATTCCTTGTTTGTGATGGATGTTGACTTTAGTGCATCTTTGTATCCTTTTCTCTCTTGAGAAAGAAGGCTAGTGTGGTTATGCCATTAGCTCAGTTAGTGTTGTTTGAGTATGTTGATGGTTGGTGGAATTGTAAGTTTCCCTAATGTGTCTTGGGCTGACTTAGTGTAGAGGTTGAGCGAGACTCCCTCTCAGTCCTAATACTCTATAGTTTCTTTCTCCCTAAGCTTATATCTTCAAGAGGATTGTCTCAGTCAAGTTCCTTATTGACCATTGGCTTGAGGCTGGAGATTTCATTAGTGGTAGGTTGGGTATGGTATTCCTAGCATGTTGCTTAAGGGACATGGTATCATTGGACACATGTTACCATCTTATCAGTTGGTATGCATCCATTACATGATTTTATCCACTATTGAATTCTTTGCAACCTTGTGGAAAGGTGATATCTTGTCTGGTTCGGTTATGTAAACCTAGTTCCCAATGATAGTTGAATTTATTTGTATCATAGAGACTAAGTGCTCCTACGCTTGGTGGGCAGTAATGGTGAGTATCCCTTTTGGAGTGTGTAATTGTGTTGGTAAAGCATCATCCTCTATGTTCAAAGGATGATTTTTGATGGTTTCAAGGATGCTCATGTGTGGCAAGATAGTATTCTTGGGAATTTGGGATGGTTATTCCCCATGATTTCAACTTTTGTTGGAAGTGTGTAGTGTTTTGACCTAGTTTTGCAGTCACATGGTAGGTGCATGTTTAGTTGGGCACCTTTTGATGAGGTAGAGTGGCTTTTTCCTTACCTTATATTGTTGACTTTATGGATAGATGGATTTTCATAGCACATAGGAGGTTCCTTATTAGAGGACCTTGTGTCTATGTGACACTTATTCTCTTGAGGTTGATCTATTTGGTGGTTGACATGATGGTTTGAGAATGTTGGAGTGATGTGGTTGGACTTGTGAAGAAGTCAGTGAGTCATTCCTATTGTTCAATTTTAATTTCATTCTTGGTGTGTTTGTTTTCTATTCTTGGATTGTAGGCTTCTAGGAGTAAGCCTAGTTATTGGGGGGGATGATGTAGTGTCTCTCCTAATTGTCTTCCATAAGTCATCCCAAAGGATGAAACTTTGTTGACCTCTCCTTGAGAAGGGAATGTGATTGAGACCAGGAGTGGTCTACACCCTTGAGGTGATTAGATATATGTTACTATAGTAGTTGCTTTGTTTATGCTTGTGGTTGATTTTTGAGATCATGATGTGATTTATGGTTTACTAAGGTTTTTGCTAGTGGTTACCAGGATCAATGTGGTGATGTTATTATGTGATTACCCTGAGATGTGTGTAGATATTGCATTATGTACTATTACCTAATACATTGGACTAAGTTCCTGTAGTAGTGGTTAGTCATGTATATGAATGTGTTCACTTATGTATTTTAAGTGCCTTTTAATGTTTTTTTTCTACAACCATTATTAAATGCTTAAATAATTAAAAATTGATTATCCATGTTGGATTCATTGATTATGTGATGTGGATATTTACCTTGTTATATTTTGATCTGAGAGGTACTTGTTACTCATGTTATGTTTTACATTTGAGATGACCTAAGGGTCAAATGTTATACTTTGATTTTAGTGTCATAGATATTACACTAATATGTTTTTCAGTTGATCATATTGCATGATGATGCCATTTTGAGATGACAGTGTGTTTTATGATGATATCTAGTTATCTAGTATTTGGACATATCCTTGATTATGTTATGTGATGGATTTAATGCTATGGTTATTTACTCCATTCTTCCATTGTTATCCTTTATGTGAATGTGAGTTATGTAAATAGATTATTTTAGTATAATTGAATAAATGGTTAAATTAGGTGATTTAATGCATTTATTACTTCAACTATCTTATTATATGAAAATTACACTTGATCGTGTGCACAATTTATATCCCTAGTAGTGGTACATGGAGTTAGTGATTCAACCATTCATATTTTACCAATTTCATCCCTGTATGGTTGACATATCCTTATTTTAATTGTTTAATTAATTCTTTTAGTGATTATGAAATCCAAACTCATTTGCATTATGTGATTAGACCAGTGATCATGTCTATGCATTTAGAGGTTCACATTGTATCAAAAGTTAAGGAAATTTCTATATTTTTAGGTTTTTAGGCTTTATTTAATTGATTTTTAATTTTTGGAAACTTTTTCATAAATGAATTCATATTACTAGGAATAGCCTATTTTCATTTGGGTCGATTCAAGGTTTAACTAGGTTGGTTGGTTATTTTCCCTTATCGATTATTCACTTGAAAAGTGAATAAGTATCCAAAAAGGAATTTAATTCTCACTTCTCACTTTTGAATTAGAAAGTTGGAGAGAAAAACCCAAAATCTTCTTCATGAGGATTTTTTTTTTTTTTTCATTGTGGGAGCTACGAGCATGGGATTGCTACGAGGTTGATCTTGGTGGATCCAGCTCGAGGAGACCTTGGATTGCCACAATTTTTGGCTACTTCTATGGGGTTTTTATTTTATGTTTTGGTTTCCCATTTTTCCCTTTTTGATTGTGAGGTAGGACTCTCCCATTTTATTGTTTCTGCTCCATTTTAGCTTCTATTTTTGGTAGGCATTTGTTAGGAGGATGAGAACTAGTGTTCCCCTTTGTTTTTGTTTGCTAGTTTTGCCTGGTTGGTTGGGTATGAACATTTTTCCTATTTTTTGGATGGGGGTTTGGGTTTTCATGCTGTTATGCTAGTCATTTTTGCATGCAGTGTTCGAACTCAAATTTAATTATATTTTCATGACTTTTGTACCCAAAGACCAAATGGGTTTTAATTTCAAAGTTTTCTAGTTTTGGGGGTTTTTACCTCATTTTGCGTACTAGCCTATTTTCTTGAGTTTTCTTGGCATGAGTTTCTTAATGGACTTGGATCATCTATTTCGATGTTAGTCAGACCATTTTTGAACTTTTATATTTTCATTGGGATGTGTGTCATATCCATACTCTTGACTTTATGTTTGGTTGAATGACTTTATACCTGGTGTTATGGTTTCTTTTGGACCTTTGTTATTTTTTCATGGACACCAAGATTTTCATAGAACCCATACTCTTGGATTGAGGCCGATTAAGTGAGTTCATGATGTTTGGTCTTGTTGCATCATTGGAATTCATGTAGAATCCATACTCCTAGATTGAGGTTGGTCGAGTGATTTCATAATATATGGTTTTATTATCTTTGGGATTTGTCTAAAATTTGTCCAACCGAGTTGTTTTCATTTGAGTGATATTTTTCTTGTGTTCTCATCCTGTCCTTGTGTTATGATCTTCATGATGGTGGTGCACTATACATGAGTACATGCAGGTACACTTTTTGGGTGACTTGTAAGGCCCAATCTTTCATGGTACTTCTAAGAGTTATGATCATTGGGGTTGGGTTGGGAATATACATGCATATAGGTTCTCATTATTGGATGAGAATGGGTAGGGTAGGATAGCATATGGAGGGCTTCTATCTAATAGCCTAGTGTCCATTTTCTAGTTGGTAGAGAAAGTTTTAAATAAGTGATAACTAAATAAAAATGTGTGAGTGGTAATAAAAATTAAGATAATTAAAACTGGATTGTACGCCTTCCATTGGGGAGATCAGCTACCAATACTGGCTTGGGCTTGTCGATGCCAAGTGACTCTCTATGATGTTAACCCCTACTTAGTAGACCATTGAGTGTCAGATCAAGACCTATAGTTTATGCATTATCCATGTTCTTGGTTTCAGTCATCATACTATCTGGCATGAGTGTTAGCCATGGACATTATGCTTTAGGTGTGTTTGAGGTTGGATTTTTATCTCCATTAGCATGGTGTGAGTGGATCTATGGGTTCCATGTGGTTGGGAGATGTAGCTACCTTTACTATTGCTAGGGACCAGTGTATAGAGATCATATATTGTCCTAGTGCGATGGTTGCTAGATGTTTTCACTTAATACTTTAGGTTCCAGAGTATGCTTTCTTGTGATTTATGCTTTCATTGGGATGCTTGGATATCATGTTTAGATGATGCTAGTTTACTTGATACATTCCTATATTATGATGTTTAGCATATGATTAGATGATGTGAATTATTTCTTTGGTGTATCTATTGTGTATTGGTTTAGTATGTTAGATTTCCTATTTGTATGATATTTAGCATATGATAGATGTTGTAGCATATTTTAGTAGTGATGTCCCCATAAGATAGCATTGATGATCTAATCGATAGTTTGGGATGTAATGCATTGGGGATGGGTAGGACCCACAATGGTCTTATGATACTAGTAATGGTTGGGAGGAACCATGTACTTAGTTTGGTTGTTCAATTATTGTGATGTTATTTGTGTACATTGTGATGTTGCTTCTATACACTGTAATGTTGTTTTCAATTAGTTCCCTTCACTACTATGGTTTAGATGGATAGATGTTCCTCTCTCTTGTTTCATGACATCTTGTTGACCATGCACTTGAGTGTTCATTCCTCAATCTAAATGGATCTGGTACTCCCCAATGTGGAGGTTTTTAACTCTATTTTACTCTTTAGTTTGTCCTTGGAGCATTTTAAGCATTTTCTAGCTGACCATGTGTCAGCATGGGGTGATACTATAAAGTGGCACATGGCCAAAGGAGTTTTGTTATGCGATACTAGAAAGTATCACACCTCTTAGGAATAAATGTCATGTGATACTAGAAAGTATTGCACCCCCTTTGAAGAAGTGTCATACAATACTTGTAAAGTATCACATTCCCTCTTGAGTTGTATCACCCAAGCCTTGGAAGTGTTGCACCCCTTCTTGAGAAAGGTCATATAATAATGGAAAGTATCACACATTGCTGATTTAAAGTATCACCTAGTTTTTGTAAAAAGATCTTGACAGTATAGAAAATGGTTTGATTGTATGGAGATGCATAGTTATAGACATGTTTGGCATAGTATCCAAATGACATGGTCAAGTGCACAATGTCTAAGTCAAAGATGTAGGGAATATGTATCTGAATTACAGAGTGCAATTTAGAGACAGAGAATTGGGAAAGAAGTTCCTAATGTTTATTTCCTATCTTACATTTGAGATGTAATGAAGAGATATATAGTCAAGTAGTGATAGAGGATAATTAGCTAATGACATTAGTGAGTGTGCAAGACTTAGTATCATATGTGTGAAGTTTTGTATAGACTATGAGATGACATTGCTATTGTAATTGTAATTAATTAATTATCTTATTATAATTAATTGGGAAAGCCTCAAGGACAACTCAAGAAATTATTATGAAGATATGGTATAAAGAAAAGTTGTTTTTATTGAGATTTTTTTTGAGATACAAAGTGTGAAAAGAAGTGGAGTGCTTACTGAATGTGTGTAAGTGATCCAAGGAATTGTTGGATGCAAGATTCAAGTTCAGGATATAATATCTAAAGGAGGAGAAGTCCGGTTGCCATGATAGAGATAGAGGAATGAAGTACATTTTAGTTCTATTATTTTGTAAGGAATAATACAAAGATCATTTTGATAGTGGGTTCATTGGTCTTGCCCTTGAAGTTGTTTGGGCAGTGGGTCCAACTATCTTCCACAACTACTATCAAGGTTGGAATCTCCTAATAGGGGATTCAAAGTCTCCTCAAAAAGATTCATATGTATTGAATGTTGTAATAGTCTCCCAATAGGGTCTATCCTCTAATAAGGAATATTTATATTAGTACATCATCTTGTGGGTACCATTCCCATTGGGGTTTTCCCTCTAATCAAGGGTTTCCTTAGTTAACATATATTGTGTTATTGTGTATGAATATCTTGTTGTGGTTTTAGTTTATTTTACTCATATGGTTAAGATTATTTAAGCTTGGTAATTGTGATATTAGTTGGATAAATGATTCAGCCCCCCTCTTAGTTATATCAATGGACTATATAGTCCAACAATTGGTATTAGAGCATAAGGTCCTTGAAGGATAAACTTAATAGCTTTGGGAGATTGATGGTGAATATTTTTAGAAAGGATAGTCCTAGATTTGATGGGGCCAACTATGACAGTTGGAAGGAGAAGATAAAGACTCATCCATTATGCATAGTTCTAGGATATTGGATCTTGACAAAGAGGTAGAAGACAATCATTAAAGAAGAAAAGATTGAAGGATGTAGTGAAGAAGAGAGAGATTTATTTATGTGTAACATTTGAGCAAGAGAATCCCTACTGAAAGCTCTTCTAAAGAATGAATACGGTTAGATAAAGTCACTTGTAATATCTAATGAAATTTGGAGGGCATTATAATCTACTTTTGAAGGTGATGATCATGCAAAAAAAACAAGATTGCAAAATTGGACATGTGCATTTCAAGATGCTATAATGATGGAAGCTGAATATGTAAGAAGTTATATTAGTAGAATATTGAAAATGGTTGCAAGAATTTGGTCTCATGATGGAACCAAGGAGAATGATGAAGTCATATGGAAGATCTTGAAATTTTTGACACCACCACTCAAGCCTATAGCTTAGATGATATAGCTAGTAGTGCCCTACACTAAGGATTTCACAAAGAAATCATTGCTTGGAAAATTTAAATCAGCAAAAATAGATTTGAGATAGTCTAAAGAAATTGCAAGAGTTGGAATAACTTTCAATGCCCTAAACATTTGACCTAATTTGATGAGTAGTGCAAGCACTCATGGAGATTTTGTTAGTAGCACTAGAGTTGATAAAGACAAGAAGATTGAGGAAGGAATAGCCCTTCTTGTGAGAAAAAAAAAAGATGGTAAGAAAATGTTTAAATGTTGGACTTGTAATGAATTTGGTCATTATACATCTAAATGTCCTAAAAGAGAGAAAAAGTATAAGGGAAAGTTTAACCCTAGAAGAGATAGAGATAGAAACTATTTGTATGGAAATGAAGATGTAGAATTTGATAAGAAAGGTCAAAGGGAGAGTGATGATGAATTAGGATTTGTGGCTATTAAGGAGGATGATATTGATAGAGAAATTAGAGAAGGAAGATGTCTAGTTACCCAAGTGGAAAAGAATTCTGATTAGATAAATGACAATGGTTGTTCACATCACATGACTAGTGATATGAATAAGTTTGTTAAGTTCAAGAATCATGATGGAGGTATTGATAGAGTTGGTAACAATGCAACCTATCATATAACATGAATTGGATCAATTACCCTTGACAGTAAAACTAACACTAATGTTGTCTATTTTGTTAAAGGATTGAAGCATAACTTGTTGAGTGTTGGATAGTTGGTGGACAAGGGTTATCTATTGTAGTTAACTGAGAAGGCATGCACTATCAAAGATAGAGATGGTACGATGATTGGAACTAGCACTAGATCTAGAGGTAATCTATTTTAGTTGAATCCTACTAAGATAACATGTTTGGTAGCTAAAGTGAATAACAATTGGTTGTGGCATAGAATATTTTTTCACATATACTTTGATAATATTGTGAAAGTTAGTAGCACTTTTTTAGTCAAAGACTTTCCTAAGATTGTTAAGCCTACTAATGTTATGTATAAGGAATGTATTTTGGCTAGGTAGAAGAAAGTATCATTCCCTGGCAAGAAGTTCACTACCATAGAGAAGATAGAGATTGTTCACACAGATCTGAGTGGTCCTTCTCAAACAAGATGATTCTATGGTGAAAGGTATTTTATGATTTTTGTTGATGATTTCACTAGAATTATGTGGGTGGCATTTCTTAAAGAGAAATATGAAGCTTTTAAGATATTTAAGATATTTAAGAATAGATTTGAGAATGAATTTTGTGTTAAGATAAAGTGTTTGAGATCTGATAGAGGAGGATAATTCACCTCTAGAGAGTTTAACATATTCTGTGAAGAGAATGGAATCAAAAGGAAACTATCTGCACCTAGAGCACCTAAGAAAAATGAGATTACTAAAAGAATGAATAAGTTTGTAACAAAAACAAAAAGAGTAATTCTATTTGAGAATGATCTTTCTAAGACATTTTAGAGAGAAGTAGTTAATACAATAGTATATACTCTAATTAGAGTATAGATCAAAAAAGTTACGGACAAGAAACCTTATGAACTATGGTTTGGACATTCACCATTAGTTAAGTATTTAGAATTCTTGGGAGAAAATGTTACCTCAAGAGAGATGATGGCAATAGAACTAAGACAATAGTTGAATGTGCAAATGTAAGAATTGATGAAAAGTTTGGAAATAAACAAAAGATGGTAGATTATAATTTAGATGGAGAAGAAGATAACTCTAGAATTATTAGACAGAATGTTGTTATTTTCTTTAAGACTAACAATGACTTATAGAATGATGTGCTAACTTTGGAGCATAGAGAAGAAAAATGTTTTCAACCTAGAGAAGAAATAAGAGTTGAGATGTCAACTATTACCCCTAACAAGAATATGACAAAGAATCACCATCCTAAGAAGATAATTGGAAGTAAAGATAAAGGTGTGATGACAAGGAACATAGTAAATAAGGAGATATGTTGATATATCAAGTTGAGCCTAAAAGCATAGATGAAGAAGTTAAAGATAATCATTGGATACAAGAAATGAATGAAGAATTGGATTAGATAGTAAATAATGATACATGGGATTTAATTCCTAGAAAAAGAAAAAAAATGTTATAGGAACAAAATGGGTATTTAGAAATAAGAGGAATGAGCAAGGCGAAGTTGTGAGGAATAAAACTAGACTTTTATGCAAGGGTCATTCATAGAAAGAAGGCATATATTATGAAGAAACTTATGCACTAGTACCTACAATGGAAGCAATAAGGATGTTCCTAGCTTATGTAGTAAGCATAAAGTTCAAGGTTTATCAGACGAATGTTAAATTAGCATTTCTGAATGGAGAACTTAAAGAAGAGGTATATATTGAGAAGCCTATAGGTTTTCTTTTATCAGAAGAAAATGACATGGTATGTAGATTAAAGAAATCCATTTATGGTCTAAAGCAAGCACTGAGAACCTCGTAGGTGAGGTTGGATAGTTACTTGGAAAAGATTGGATTTGCAAAAAGTATGACAAACAATAACTTGTATTTGAAAGTAGTTAAAAATGGTTTGTTGATTATTGTAATATTTGTTGATGACATGAATTTTGGAGGTAATGATGAAGCTAGTGATAAATTTGCTAAAGAGATGAAAAATGAATTTGAAATGAGCATTATAGGAGAAATTTTTTTTTTCCTAGGATATTAGATTATGTAGAATAATGATGGTATATTCATTTCACAAGCTAAGTACCTAAAACATTTGTTGAAAAGGTTTGGTTTGGAAAGTTGTAAACCTATTGGTGTACCCATGATAACTAGTCACAAGTTATCCAATAAAGATGAGACACCTGCAATTGAGCATAAGAAGTACAGATATATGATTGGAGGTTTGTAGTAACTAACTCACAATAGACTAAATATAGAAAATCCAATTGGGATTGTAACTAGATTTGAAGTTGATCCTATGGAATATCATTTTGCAATTGTAAAGAGAATATTCAGATATCTAAGAGGGACATTTGACTATGTAATTTGGTATGACAGATCAAGTGATTTCACTCTATGTGCATATACTAATGCAAATTGGGTAGGTATTATGGATGAAGAAAAGAGAACAAGTAATGGAGCATTCTTTCTTAGAGGAAAATTGGTTTCTTGGTTAAGCAAGAAGCAAGATTGTATCTCATAGAGTACAAATGAGGCAGTGCATGTTGCGACAATAAATAAGTGTAATCAAGTTATGTCACTAATACATTTGGTACCAAATTGCAACAGCAGTGCCATTGCAGTTTTTCCATCACAACCTTGTTGTCGTCGCCAACAAGGTTGTGACAGAAAAATTGCAATGGCACTGCCATTGCAATTTGGTACCAAATGTATTAGTGTGTGGATGAAGAAGATGGTGAAGGATATCACAATTGAGATTGAAGAATATTTTATCAGTTACTATGATATCACAAGTATGGTGAATATGTCTAACAATCTTGTATTGCATTCTAAGACTAAGCATATATCCATTAAGTATCATGTGATGAGAGATAAAGTAGTAGAAAACTAGATCAAATTGGAGTTCATAAGTACTAAAGATCAAATAGAAAATATCTTTACAAATCCTTTTCCTAAAGATGCATTTAAGTACTTGAGAGGTATGCTTGGGGTTATGCCCTTTCCTACTAAGTAGATGATGGAGAGAGTGCATCAGTCCAGTGGTACAGAGCACTATTGTTTGATTGGACTGAATACTGATGCTTCCTGTATGGAGGAGTATTTTTGATGGATTGAGTCACTAAGTACTCTTGATATTTGGTATTGAACAATGTCTTTGGACACTTGAGCTAACTAAAGATTTTGTGTAGCATATTAGCAATTGGTATTTAAAAATTGATATGTTGTAACATTGAGATTGAGATCTTTGACATTGATCTCAATGGGGGAGAATATGCATGAAAAACATTTCCTAAGGTATAGGGGAGAGAATCTCCTAAGTATGGGAGAGCAATATCTCTTTAGAGAGATTTAGAAAGCTTCATGTAAGGAAGCAGGAATGTGTGCCTGATGTATTGTGAATTATTTAGTGTGAAGTAAATAATTGATGTCCATGAAGAAGGAGTATGCATCTATGTGCATCTCTTACATTTGAGATTCTTCATAGCATGTGGACAACTAATGTCAATCTCTAAATCTAGAGGATTTCAGACTTGCTTGATTAAGAGGATTCGAGAAGATGAGAACAAAAGCAATAATAGAGTATTACTTGGTATTCTTGGTGATGAGAGCCAATTATAACATATTCAATGCCCTATTTTAATCTATCTTATGCACTTTCCTACTTACTTCTCTATTCCATTTCTATCCTATTTCATTCCATTTTACCATTATAATGTTGCATATAGTTTAATATAAATAAATAGTATTTAATATTGTTTTGGGATTAAAATATGGAAAATTCATTGTTGATTACATTTTACTAATCTTTAATATTTTAGCATGTTGATTTGCAACATAGATCTTCCTATCACCTATAGATCTTCCTATAGCTATTTCACCAATACAAAGCCCCATCAACTTTGAGATGTATTGCACTTACTTCCAAAGTAATATTAGTTGGTGGAGATTATATTATTAAAGAGGAAGGCCACAATACATACTTTTTATTGCTTATGTTTCTTGTTGGTATATAGACACATTTTTAGGCATATACCATTCACAATGCCTGAACACATGAAGAGGACATTAGCAAGATTTTCATGGTAGCAAGCTTGACTCATAATTCACCACAATCATTGCCACGTACTGAGGTAAAGACAATATATTACAGTTGAGATTCATTCCCAAGAATTATGTGGACACAAAACCAGTCTCCCTATATTTGTAATTTTCTATAATAAAATCATCTAAAAATCGTGGTTTAACAAATGTGGATGAAGGAAATAGTATTATGTTTGAACAATGACAGAAAATTGGCTATTCGTTGCAAGCCATAGATTTTTTTTATAACTTTGTTATGTAATAGCCACTTTTTTTATAGAGTGCATAACAAAGTTTTTATTAAATCTCTAAAGCTACATCTATATAAGTAGTAGGAGACATAAGTAGTAATAGATACACACAATTCTAAAAAAAACATGACATTGTATAGAGATTATTATTATTCCAAATCATAAGTCCCATATTTACGTGCATGATTTCAAAGGTGTAAAATTATTAATTTTTCTTCATCATCAGGTAGCTGAGGAGGCAGGGCCTACTCTAAAGTTACTCTATGATTATTGTCATTTGTGTATTGAGTGTGTTTGAGTTTGTTTCCATTTGTATTTTGATTAGCCTAGCATTACACAGTATATATTTAATCATAGTATGTTAGTTAATATATTCAATATTCATATTAAATAATTAGATAATAATATTTCATATTAATTAGATTATGAGATGATAATTTATTAAGAGTTGTATTTAATTTAATTATAGATTAGTTTTATTGAGTTATTTACATTTCTGATGTTCTTGTCACTAGGAAGTGACACTTCTTGTTGTTGGGATTTAATTGGATTTTCATAGATTCAATTTCACATGTTGTATATGCATTCATAATACCTCATTTTGTAACTAATGTCCCTTGATAACATATTGCTCAGACACCTTTTGCAAGCTTATGCTCTCAAATTGACACATATAGACCAGCTAAACGTCATCATAAATCATTAATTTTTTTTTATTATTTGCCCTAGTGTTGGCCCATCAATTGGAACCTAGATGTTTTTCATCTATGCTATCATCAATGCAAAAGGGGGAGATTGTTAGCATGAATGTTGATGATACTACTTTGGGGAGTATCCTAAGCATTGGAGAATATTGATATGTTGCATTCATGACTATTTTTATTATTAATGTCAACATAGCATGGGTTTTGTAAAGATTGGTTGAGTAGAAAACATAGATATTGATGATATGGACAATGGTTTGATTTTTTGGAGATGCAAAGTTATAGACATGTTCAACATAGTTTCTTGATGATGTGGTTAGTTGCGGAGTATCTAAGTCAAAGATGTACATAATATATACTTGATTCATAGAGAGTAGTTTAGAGACAGAGTATTGAGAAAGCAATTACTAATGTTTATTGACTATCTTACATCTAAGATGTAATGAAGAGATGTGCAATTAGGTAGTGATAGAGGCTAGTTAACTAATGATGTTAGTGAGTACGCAAGCCTTAGTATTGCACATGTGAAGTTTTTTATAGATTGTGAGCCGACGGTGCTATTGTAATTGTAATTAATTAATTATATTATTATAATTAATTGGGAAAGCCTCAAGGATGACTCAAGGAATTATTATGAAGATATGGTATAAAGGAAAGATGTTTTCCTTCATTTTGAATGTATGATGTGTATTGAGATCATTTTTGAAGTGTGAAGTGAGAAAATAAGAAGAGTGCTTCTTGAATGTGTGTAAGTGATCCAATTGATTATTGGATGCAATATTTGAGATCTGGTTCCAAGATTTGAAGGATAAGAAGTTTGGATGGTGGGATAGAGATAGAGTAATGAAATGCATTTTAGTTCTATTATTCTATAAGGAATAATATAGAGATCATTTAGATAGTGGGTCCATTGCTCTTTCCCTTGAAGCTATTTGGGAAATGGGTCAAACTGTCTTCCACAACTCCTAATAGGATTGGAATCTCCTAATAGGGATTCAAAGTCTCCTAATAGGGACTCATATGTACTAAATTTTGTAATAGACTCCTAACAAGGTCTATCCTCTAACAAGGAATATTTATATTAGTGCATCATCTTGTGGGTACCATCCCCACTAGGGTTTTCCCTTTGATCAAGGGTTTCCCTAGTTAACATATTTGACATTATTGTGTATGAGTATCTTGTTGTGGTTTTAATTTACTTTACTTAGACGGTTAAGATTTTTTAATCTTGGTAATTGTGATATTAGTTGGATAACTGATTCAACCCCTCCTCCCCCCACCTCTCAGTTATATCAATGGACTATATATTCTAACACTTCCTAACATGTTTATGATAGTCATGGAACAAAGTTGGCCAAATAATAACCAGCTCTCATGACCTTCATAGATATTGTTCTAGCTAAGAAGTGGCCACCATTAGAGCCATCATGAAACACTTTGATCACTCAATCCATTTGATCAGGGTTAATGCACCTTAATAGGGATCCATTGAGATCCTTTTCTAAAAATAATCCCATCCACTAAAACAAAACAAATAGACTACAATATGAACCATCTTCTTTTATCTTAATTTAATATTCATGGATATCCTCCTCCCAATAAGAAGGTTTTCATGTCATGAATCCAACTATTTAGATTTGTGTCCCCTGTTGGTTGTTCGTCTAATAGTAGAGCAACCTCTTCAATTATCTCCTAGGATGAAATCATCTACTCACACAATCCTTTACCTCTCACAAGTTTTGTGATCTTGATGTCAATGTCATATTCCATAACCTTGGTGATCCATCCATCTTTTTTCTCATTGATATCTTTGTTCAAGAGGAACCCCTTCACACTTTCATGTGGAACTAGGAATTGGATGTTATTATGTGATAGTGAATATCTGAATTTTCCACATAATTGTATTTGTCCTCATAATCATTTATCCATTTACTAAAAAAGGGTATAGGTTGTTCTTCATCTACATCATTCAAGTGTGTCAAGACATTTGATATGCTTGACTCACCCTCAAGGCTATAGTGAATGAAATCCTTGTTGGAAATGATTGAAATGATCATAAGAGAAGTTGTTGGAATGATATATTGAACTGGTAAAGAATGTCCTCAATCATTGTTTTGTCATTAATATCAAACTTGCTATTTGTAGGAATGACAATTGCTTTAGTGATCCAAATACTATCAATTTGTTAATTGTCAAAGAGGAGGCAATTAATAAGATGTAACTAGAACACCTAGAGAAAGGTTGAAGTTATGATATTGTAATGAAGTACAAGGGTCAGCTAAGCCATTGATGAAAAAGTGTATATGGTGACATACTATAAGATATAAAGAATGGGCACACTGAAACATATTAAAGATATAAGGTTTTAGCTAAGTCCTTTGCAAAGCTCAACTAAGTTTATTGGAGAGAAGGAGCTGAGCAAGCCAAGTAAGAGCCGAGTAAATTCCTAGTTAAAGTTGAGCAAGAATCAAGTGCCGAGCAAGAATCAAGTGCCGAGCAAGAGTCAAGTGCCGAGCAAGAATCAAGTGCTGAGTAAACTTCAAGTGCCAAGCGAGTTCAGATACTGAGTGACACAGAGTTTATCAAGTGCCGAGCATAACCAAGTGCCAAGCAGATATAGGTGCTGAGTAACATAGAGGTGCCGAGCACTAGTAACTCGATAATGCCGAGTTGCTGCATTATTTCAAAGATCAAAGATTCGCCAGATCTAAGCTGACAAGTTTGTTGCTTAGTAGCTTGAGAATTAAATACAAGATAAGACTGATGAGATGGTGGCACAAAAAACTATGTAAAACATTTTTGAGGATATAGCTGGCAAATTTTCTAGAAGAGAACAAGATATGGGGTAGATACATTGTATCCTAACTAATCCATCTTAAAACCCTAAAATTGGAGAGGGAGAATCGAGTGGAAAAGGGAAGTCAGATTCCTATTTAAGGAGTTATAAAATTAATAAAAAAAAAGGAGGGGAATGAGAGAGAGAGAGGTGGTCAAGCATAAAAGCATGAAGTGCTGAAGGAGGTGCTAAGGAAAAGATAGCATAGGAACTCTATTTGGAGAGATGACCACAAGGATGATTGCATTGACAGAATGAGTAAGAAGACTCAAGGAGACAAAGCTTGAGAAGAAGACAAGAAATTAGAGCTGAAGTGATTAAAGTCAAGCATAAGGATTGAACTAGAAGGGTGATCTGAAATTTGCAAAGTATGCTATAAGTTATATCAGATCAAAAGACCATTACCATTACTTTCTAGCAATTGTAACAGTAAGATAAATCCTATGGACTTAGTTTGGTTTAACATCCATTAGATAAATCCTTTAACAGGGTGACATTCCAAGTGAATGTTCTAAAGACCTTTAACCAGGCTCATTCCTAATAGTTTGGTGAAATCCTCTAACAAGGTCACATTTAACAGTGTGTTGTAAGGCTTTAACAGGGCATCACTTCAGAAGAGTGAGAATCAAGTAGCATGTTACTGGTGGTTTTTCCCAAATTGGGTTTCCACGTAAATCATTGTGTCATGTGTTGATCTTGCATATTTTATCTTTGCATGTTGATTTACTATAACCTGCTTATATGGTTGATATAAATAGGGCATTTGGACCTTGGATAACTGATTCACCTCCCCCCCCCCCCCCCTCTCAATTATTCTAAAGATTCTAACAATTTGTATCAGAGCTAGACTGTTGATTCAATTTAAAGGGACTATAAGTAGAAAAGATCAAAATGCTAAAGAGAGAAGTTCCCAAGCTCAACAAAGACAACTTTGTTGCATGGAAAAGTTTGATGAAGCTACATCTTGGATCCATAGGAGATTATGCCCAAAATTCAATCAGCACTGAACATGTAGATCCAACAGGTGCTCCTACTACAGAAGATATGAAAAAAAAGCAAGAACACAACCAGACAATGCTGGAAATTGCCTCTGCACTCAGTTATGCTGAATTTGATGATATTAAAGGATGTAACACTGCATTCAAAATGTGGAAAGCCCTATCAGACATCTATGGAGGAGATCAGAATGTACAAAGAGCAAAAAGAGAAAGTCTCAGAGGAAGTTTGATTACATGAAAATGGAGGAAAATGAGAACACTGCTCAATATGGTGCAAGAATAAAGGAAGTGGTAAGTGCAATAATATGCTTGAGTGGTCAACTGGATGAAGATACTATTAATAGTAAGTTTTGAAGAACCTTGATCCCTATCTATGCTATTAGAGTATCAGCAATACAAGAGCTAAGATGTATACCAGGAAACAATCTAAATTTTGAAGGTATAATAGGTAGACTCACTACATTTGAGTTATGTAACTTTGACAACTATAGACCTGAGAATGTTGAATCTACTTTTAAGGCCAAGCTATCACTGAAAGATGTTGAATAGGTGAAATCAAAGAAAGGAAGAAAAATGAAATATGTATCCAGTGACAGTAGCACTGATGAGGAAGATGTGGATCAATTGGAAGCTTTATTAGCTAGAAGATTTCACAGAGGTAAAGGAAAATTCAAAGGTAAGATGCCTATTATTTGTTTCAATTGCAATGAAGTAGGTCATATTGCTGCAAGATGTCCACAGAAAAAGGATTCAAGGAAGGGAACAAATACAAGTACAGAATAGATGATGACAAAAGAGATTACAAAGAAATAGGTAAGAAGTGTTATATTGTTGAAGAAAATTTTGATGACAATGATGATGAAGTTTTTTAGGTAGCCATGAAGGACCAATTTGATAAAGAGCCCATAGCACTGGTAACATGTATAAACAAGAATGATAGATGGATCATATACAGTAGATGCTCACATCACATGACAGGAGACAAAAGTAAGTTTGTTAACTTTACTCAGTATGATGGAAATAGTGTTAGATTTGGAAATGATGCTCCATGTCAAATCAAAGGAAAAGGTTCCATTAAGCTCACAGAACAAATTTCATGTGACAATGCATACTATGTTGAAGGATTAAACTACAATCTACTGAGTGTCTCACAGTTAGGAAATATAGATTGCAAAGTGGAATTTGGAAACAAAACTACAAAAATCTATGATACTGATGGTAAATTGATAGGAAAAGGAGATCAAACAAAGAGTAATTTGTTTTACCTTGATATGGATAATGTTTCTTGTTTTATTGTAAAATTTGATGATGAATGGTTATGGCATAGAAGATTATGTCATGTTAACTTTGACAATCTAGTCAACATCAGTAAAATGAAGAAAGTCAGAGGTTTACCAAAATTGAAGAAGCCTGATAATATCATGTGCAAACAATGTCAACTAGGAAAGATGACAAAGTCAAGTTTCAAAAGCAAAAACTATACATCTAAAGAGATACTTGAGTTAGTTCACACTGACTTATATGGTCCAATGGAAGTACAAAGCTATAAGGGAGATAAATACATCATGTTATTTGTTGATGACTATTCCAGGATGATGATTGTTATGTTCTTAAAACAAAAATTTGATGCTTTTCAAGTGTTTAAGTGGTATGTGGCTAGAGTTGAAAAGGAAATAGGAATAAGCTTGAAATGTCTAAGATCAGACAGAGGTGGTGAATTTACATCAAATGAATTCGAGATATTCTGTAATGACAAAGGAATCAAAAGACAAATGCCAGCTCCTAGAACTCCCCCATAGAATGGAATTGCTGAAAGAAGAAATAGATCTGTGATTGACTGTGCCAGAACATTAATGATGGAAAAGAATGTTGCTCTAAAATATTGGAGAGTGGCTGTAAGTGTAGCTGTTCATACACTAAACCGAGTACAAGTCAAGAAAGGTACAAATA
The DNA here is from genome assembly GCA_028749045.1 of Cupressus sempervirens. Lineage (NCBI taxonomy): Eukaryota > Viridiplantae > Streptophyta > Pinopsida > Cupressales > Cupressaceae > Cupressus > Cupressus sempervirens. Next base: position 645,382,323 of record CM053783.1, on the reverse strand, counting down.
CAACACCTTTTGAATTATGGTATGGTTACTCACCAAATGTAAAACATTTCAAAGTGTTTGGTTGCAAATGTTTTATGCTTAAAGATGTTAGAAATGGAAAATTTGATGCAAAAAGTGATGCAGGTATATTTCTTGGTTACTCCACAAGAAGTAAGGCATATAAGTGTTTGAATATTAGCATTAACAAAATTGTGAAAAGTGCAAATGTAAATTTTGATGAGCACATAGGAGTCCAAGCTGAAGAACCAAAGAAAATGGAAGTGTACAGAACCTTTGTGTATTCTTATGAAGAAATGATTGATGAGGATGATGTCAATCAAATTGAAACTCAACAACAAGTATCAGTCTCAGCCGAGTCTCAACCAGTGAATGTCGAGTTGCATTCAGAAGCCGACTTGTAGAATGAAGGAAATGAACAATCTGATTCTGAAGATGGAACACATGATGAAGAACAACCTGACAATGAAGTGCATAGTGATCCTAAATCTGAAAGATCAAACATGGAAACAAGGACATAGCCAAGATTATCCAAATATGTGAAAAGACATCACCCTGCTGAATAGATAATTGGTGATAAAGATGCAAGACCAATGACAAGGAACAGACTAAGACATGAATCATGTCTGATCAAAAAATTTGAACCCAAGATAGTATATGGTGCATTACAAGATGATGACTGGTATAAAGCTATGGAAGAAGAAATTGATCAAATAAAGAAAAAAAAAACCTAGAGTTTGGTTCCCAGACCAACTGACAAGAATGTGATTGGCACCAAATGGGTATTCCGAAACAATCTAGATGAGAATTGTGAGATTACTAGAAACAAATCTAGACTAGGATGCAAGGGTTATGCTCAAGAAGAAGGAATAGACTATGGAGAAACATTTTCTCCTGTTGCTTGAATGGAAGGAGTAAGAACTTTACTTGCATATGCTACCTACAAAGATTTTAAAGTTTATCAGATGGATGTAAAATCTGCTTTCTTAAATGGTATATTAGAAGAAGAAGTCTACATTGAACAACCAGAAGGATTTTTTGATGAAAACAATAGGGATATGGTGTGTAAATTACACAAAGCACTTTATGGTTTGAAACAAGCACCTAGAGCATGGTATGAGAGACTTCACAAGTATCTAGTGCAAATTGGATTTGAAAGAACTGATGACAATAGCAACATGTACATCAAAGAAGAAGAAGGTAAAGACATTATTGTATCTAAAATTTTTGTGGATGACATAGTGTTTGGTGGAAAGGAAGTACTTTGTAAAGGCTTTGCCGACAAAATGAAACATGAATTTGAGATGTCTATTTTTGGAGAAATCAAATTTTTTGTTGGATTGCAAGTACATCAACTCAAACATGGGATATTTATTACACAATCAAAGTACATCAAAGAGATTCTTAAAATGGTTGGATTGGAGGAATCCAAACCAGTTAGCACACCAATGACAACAGGAAATAAGCTATCCAAAAATGATGAGTTAGCTGAAGTCAATTAAACAATGTACAGATCCATGATTGGAAAACTTCAATATGTTGTACACAATAGACTAGACATAGCATTAGCAGTTGGAATAGTGGCCAGATTCTCTACTAATCCTAAAGAAAATTATCTCAAAGGAACTTATGACTTTGGTTTATACTACAAAAAGAATAGAAAATTTGAGCTCAATGCATATACAAATGCAGACTGGGCAGGAAACATTGATAATAGAAAAAGCACAAGTGGAGGTGCACTATTTCTACGAAAAAGGCTAGATACCTGGACTAGCAAGAAACAAACATGTACATCCTAGTCCACTGCAGAGTCAGAATATGTGGTAGCTATAGTCAATTGCACAAACATTGTATGGCTCACACATCTATTAAATGGAATGAAAGTAGAGGTAACAAAACCTGTGATATTGTATTGTGATAATACAAGTGCTATAAACATATCCAAAAATTCAGTAATGCATGCAAAAACCAAGCATATCACAATCAAGTATCATTATGTCAGAGAATTGGTAGAAGATAAACAAGTGAAGTTAGAATACATTCACACAAAGGAACAAACTGCAGATATCTTCACCAAACCATTGCCCAAGGATGCCTATGAATATCTTAGAGGCAAGTTGGGTGTAATACCCCTAACTCAAGCAGTTTAAGGAAACAAGGAAGCTGCCCTGCATCAACAGGAACAAATCATTGTAATATTAACAGATTGATGCAGAAGATGATAGTAGGAACAGAAAACTCCAAATCAGTCACAACGATGGTGAAAGAGGGAGAAAATAACAAGTAGCCAATGTTCATATTTTGCATAATAAAGATGCTACACCTTTGGCATTTATGTCAAAGAGGGAGAAATAAGCAGAAACCTGATCAATACAAAGAAAGAGGGAGATATATGAGATAAACAATCTTGGTGGTAACTAAGTTGATTAATTGATCAGTTTGGTTTGCCATCAATGCCAAAGAGGGAGATTGTTGGAAATGATTGAAATGACCATAAGAGAAGTTGTTGGAATGATATATTGAACTGGTAAAGAATTTCCTCAATCATTGTTTTGTCATTGATGCCAAACTTGCTATTTGCAGGAATGATAATTGCTTCAGTGATCCAAATACTATCAATTTGTTAATTGTCAAGGAGGACGAAATTAATAAGATGTAACTAGAACACCTAGAGAAAGGTTGAAGTTATGATATTGTAATGAAGTACAAGGGTTAGCTAAGCCATTGATGAAAAAGTGTATCTGGTGACATACTATAAGATACAAAGAATGGGCACACTGAAACATATTAAAGATATAAGGTTTTAGCTAACTCCTTTGGAAAGCTCAACTAAGTTTATTTGAGAGAAGGAGCCGAGCAAGCCAAGTAAGAGCCAAGTAAATTCCTAGTTAAAGCTGAGCAAGAATCAAGTGCCGAGTAAACTTCAAGTGTCGAGCAAGTTCAGATGCTGAGTGACACAAAGTTTATCAAGTGCTGAGCAGAACCAAGTGTCAAGCAGATATAGGTGCCAAGTAACATAGAGTTTCCGAGCACTAGTAACTTGATAATGCCGAGTTGCTGCATTATTTCAAAGATTGAAAATTCGCCAGATCTAAGCTGACAAGGTTGTTGCTTAGTAGTTTGAGAATTAAATACAAGATAAGAATGATGAGCTAGTGGTACAGAACACCATGTAAAATGTTTTTGAGGATACAGCTGGAAAAGTTTCTAGAAGAGAACAAGATATGGGGTAGATACATTGTATCCTACCTAATCCATCTTAAAACCCTAAAATTGGAGAGGGAGAATCAAGCAGCAAAGGGAAGTCAGATTCCTATTTAAGGAGTCATAAGATTAATAAAAAAAAAGGAGGGGAATGAGAGAGAGAGAGAGGTGGTCAAGCATAAAAGCATGAAGTGTTGAAGGAGGTGCTAAGGAAAAGATAGCACAGGAACTCTGTTTGGAGAGATGACCACAAGGATGATTGCATTGATAGAATGACTAAGAAGACTCAAGGAGATGAAGCTTGAGAAGAAGACAAGCAATCAAAGCTAAAGTGATTAAAGTCAAGCATAAGGATTGAACTAGAAGTGTGAACTAAAATCTGCAAAGTATGCTATAAGTTATATCAGATCAAAAGACCATTACCGTTACTTTCTAGCAATTGTAACAGTAAGATAAATCCTATGGACTTAGGTTGGTTTAACAGCCATTAGATAAATCCTTTAACATGGTGACATTCCAAGTGAATGTTCTAAAGACCTTTAACCAGGCCCATTCCTAACAATTTGGTGAAATCCTCTAACAAGGTCACATTTAATAGTGTGTTGTAAGCCTTTAGTAGGGTAGGCTTTTAATAGGGCATCACTTTAGAAGAGCGAGAATCAAGTAGCATGTTATTGGTGGTTTTTCCCAAATTGGGTTTCCACGTAAATCATTGTGTCATGTGTTGATCTTGCATATTTTATCTTTGCATGTTGATTTACTGTAACCTGCTTATATGGTTGATTTAAGTTTGGATAGATGAAGAGTGTATGGATTCATTAAAAGTAGTGAAAAATTATAAATAGGGCATTTGGACCTTGGATAACTGATTCACCCCCCCCCCCCCTCTCAGTTATTCTAAAGATTCTAAAAATCCTTATCAAAGTTGGGGTTGATAAGGGTAGGAGTTAATGCTATTACTACTTTGATCTCTTCAAAACTAACTTTCCCCTTCTTTGTCTAGGTGAAAACCATATTCTTCTTTAACATGGTCATAAGAGGCTTGACCATGGTAGCAAGATTAGGAATCAACCTTTTTTTATGAAGTTTATTCTACCAAGGAATCTTTGCAACCCTATCATATGGCTAGAAAGTGGGAGAGAAAGGATTGCATTTGTTCTTTTTGGATCAATGGTTAAACCATCCTTAGACGCAATGTGTCCCAAAAAATTTCCCTGACTGGTGGCAAACACACACTTGTCTAGATTTAAGGACACACCACATTCCTTGCAATTGATGAACACCTACCTCAGATGATATTATGTCATCAAGGTATGCCAACACCAAATTCTCAATCATGCTCTTGAAATCCATCTCCATCTCTTTTTGGAAGGTAACACCTACATTGGTTAGTTCAAAAGGCATTTTTCTATAGGCATAAGTGCCCCATTTAGTGGTGAAGGTTGTATTTTATGTATCAAACTCCTAGACTAACACCTAGTTATAACCTAAAACCCCATCTAGGAAGGAAATCTTTTAGAGCCATTAACCTTGGATAAGATTTGTTCCATGGAAGGAAGGGGGTGGTGATCTTTGAGAGAACCCTATTAAGGTCCCTAAAATCTATGCATAACCTAATTTCTCCATTCTTCTTCCTAATGGGAACAAGATTGACCACCCAAGAGGAATGCTTAATAGGAAAAATAATGTTAGCCTCTATCTTTTTGGATAACTCCTTTCTCATCATAGGCTTAATCTTAGGATTGACTAGTCTTTTTTTTTTGTCTAATATGCTTTGCATCGCTACTTAAATCTATGGTATGTTGAAATAGAATTGGGTCAAAACCCTTTAAATCATCATATGTCCATGCAAATAAATCATTGAATTCTTGGCATAAATGAACAAAATTTTCTTGTTTAGCTTTAGAGAATACCTATCCCAAACTAAGAATGTTTCCATTAGCAATGGAAACTAGTGTGTGATCATCCTTATTTGTAGCTAGGTTCAGGACACTACTCCTTACTTGATCATTAGGATTGAAAAAACTCTCTAAGGTGATTAGACCCTTGGGAAATTTTCTAGAGCTGAGGTTCATGATTGGATCACCATATTGGCTTTGTAGTCTAGACTAATTCCTATAAGAGAATTCTGATTCACTCTATAGAAAGTTGACAATTTACACATAAGAGTCAAACACCTTCCAATTTTTATGATTGTCTAGAATAGAAGGTCTTAAAACCAGTTTGATGTGTTGTTATCTTTTATCTTCAACATGCTCTGGTACATAAAAGTGAGAACCTATTGGTGCAATTCTATTAACATGTTTATTGTCTCTTCTAGGGACACTTCAGGTATTGAATGCTTGGAAGCCCCCAAGTAGATCCCAAACTCTATGCTTTTTTGATTTTATAGCTCCCTACTTGGTTAAAAACTAGCTCACCATCTCCAAAGACCTTTAAAGATTTGATTCCCCTCTTTTGTGCAAGTTGGAGGCCTTGAATCAATGCTTCATATTCTACTACATTGTAAGTGCAACTGAACTAGAGTCTATAAGAGAAGTAAAAAATCTCCAAACTAGGGGAGACAAGTATCACACCATCTCTTGAGCCATTCTTGTTCCTCAAGCCATCAAAGAGCATTCTTCATAATCCATTTGTATCTTCTTCTATCTTCCTAAGACTAGGAATAGGAGTACCTTTCTCCAATATATAATATGTTCCAAGGTCTATTTCTAGAGATTCTTGTGGTAGATCAAACCTAAAAGTAGTGGTCCACTCATTTGAAAAATAATTAGGCACCTGTATTGGGGAAGTGGCAGGTTTAGGGGTCATGCCCTCATCATCTATCTCATGAATTATACAATTCATGTTTATAGGACTAGGTGTGTAGGTCTCTATGCGATTAAGGGTGAGAGGTTCTACTCTTATGGAAGCTTTTGTCCCATACCTTGTCCTAAAGAATATATAGGACCAATCTACTATAATATGACCACCTATCTATGCAATGAAATATCTAGATAGAGAAATGGAAAAATGTGGATCAACCTTAGCTATTGATATGTCTTGAGTGATAGTACAACTAGGGCATGCATGCAATGCCATTTCCACATTTTTAAGGATCCCTACTATTTTAATAGAGCTACCATCTAACTAAAGTACATCTCTAACCATTGGTTCATATGTTGATGCAGGGGCATCTAGGAGGGCAAGTGAAACATTGAAGACATCAGGGACTAAGGAGGAGATCTTGACAAGAAGACCAATAAATTGGAATATTTTAAAGCCTATTATTGCCTTTTATGATGAAAAATGCAATGTAATGGATAAATATCCTAAAGGTCCTAATAGAGACCATAGGTCTAAAATGCAATGTAAATGGGGTTAAGGGTCTAAAAAGGCTTGTCAATAGGTTTAATCAAGTAATAATGACCATTGAAAGATGTTAGTATTAATTAGAAGTTAGTCAGAGACTTTTCATTAAAAGTTACAAATTTGAAAATAAGCCTAATGATTAGTTAGGAGTTTTGTGCTTTCCAGGATCATTTAATGTTTTATTAGTTATAAATACTCTCAACTGAATAGAAGAAGTTGATGGAGGTTAGGATATGAATCTATAAATCCTAATAAGGCCTTTTCTTATGACAAGAACACAAGAAGAAGGCACTATAAGGAAAAACCCAGATTTGGAGAATAAAAATATGGTTTTTGGAATATTTCCTTGAATGCTTTCATTGTCTCTGCATTGATTTCAAGAATTTAACTCTTGTTGGATGAATTAAGGCCTTCATATAGTCATTCTATGGTTGCTAGAAAGGATTTTGGATCATTAAAATCTTTTTTTTTTGTTACTCATTCCAACTGTGCTGTAACAGTTTAGGGAAGTCACTGTTTTGAGAGGTTCTAATGATGATATGATCCATTCCTTGGGTATTTTCTTTTTTTTTCTTAATAAATGGATCCCTTGTAACATATATTTAATGCCACTAACAATTTTAAATGCAAAAAGAATTGATTAGAGGGTGATCACCATGACTAACCGTGGAAAAGGGAGAGGAAAATGGTGCTACAAGTACAACAATAGAATATTTGCCTTAATAATGGTGTGTTTTTATGTTTTAATGATTTAGGTAATGTCCTAAATATGGTGTTCCATCTTTGAACAGATTCTAGAAGTGATTGGAAGTGGGAGAACCAGAAAACCCTTGTTTCGTTCCATTTAATGAGAAGGTTTGTTGGAAAGCATGCCTAGAAAGGTCAACTTGGTAAAAAAACTGAGGAATCCTTAGTTTGGCATCATAATACCATATTTTAGAAAGTTTGAGAGTTAGGGGATAAGTTTAAAGGGTACTTGCTTTGTAAAAGTGGCCTAATTAGGCCCAATTTTGAGACAAAACTACCCTGTTCCGTATAATCTTTCCAAAGAAGTGATATTTCATTTTTAGATATGTTATGAAACTCTAAAAATGGTATCTAAAAATAATATTTATTTTCTTGGTGTTTCGTAATTTTTGTGAGATAAGTTCAAAAAATAGTGTTTGCTGATCCAATGAAGAGAGAAGCCTAGTCAACAGGGGTAACTTGGGTTTATGCATGAACTTGGTTTTGGGATTGTAAAACCTATTTGTACATGTCATATTGAGTCTATTAAAACACTTAGTGGGGTTGAAAGAGATAGTTTAAGGTCTATTCCATATTTGTGCATTTAAGGGCTATTTGAGTGCTTTTGGAGAACCTAGTGAATCTTGGTTAATCATTCAACTTTGTGTAGTCATTGTTGTTACCTCCTTGGATTTGCATCATATTTAATGCCAAGGAGCTTAGTTATACATTTTTACATCACAAAAATACTAGCTCCAAAATCAATCATGCAATTATTAACTAGTTTGTCTCCTATAATCAAAGAGACATAAAAAGGAGGAGGCCCATTTTTCTTGCTTGTGTCTCCTTCTTTTGTTGGTTGCACCAAAATTTTTGTATCATCTAATGTGGCTGATTGAATTGACACTTTTATACTCTTTAACTCTTACTACAATAGTTCTAGTTGTGATGTCATAGTGATAACATCCTATAGAAGAATATTAACACTAGTCCTCTTTACCTAATCTACAATGGTGAGAGGGGTTCCAACTACTTTGATTGGAGTCTTTGAGGCTATAGGGGTTGATGATTGAATTTGAGTAGTTTGAGCTTCAAAAGACCTCCTATTGCTTACATTTTGCTTCTATTGGGGAGTAACCTCTGGTTGTGTGCTTGCAAGTGGAACATGAGGAGTGATGCCTGAACTTGAAGCCTACTTTGATGGGGGGGGGGGGGGGGGGGGGGGAGGGGGGCGGTGTAGCATCCTCAATAGCTTTTTTTTTTCTAGTGTTATGATCTATAGCATCATGTTTGGCATGACAATGTTGTTCTGGCTAATGGTTCATAAAAGAATAATCACCCTACTACTATAGGTGAGAATCATCCGAAGATTGATTGGCACTATACTCATATATTAATGCTTGGGATGGTTCTATCCTCTAGCACATACAATACCCATATGAATAATTGGAACAAGGACACAAATCTTACTCTTGAGAAAGGTTGTTTTGAGGAACCAATTCCCTTGTTGTATTTGTGTTTGTATTTACAACAGAGGCATTACCAATAGGTCTATTTGGGTTGTGTGGAACATAACCTTGACCTTGATTTGGTGGTCATTATATGTGGGGCATTGATAATGAAGCTAGAAAGGAATAATATTTTGAGATTTTTTCCTTTCCAAAGTCACCAATTTATTACTCATCTTTTGCAACACTAAAAAGTTGTCTTCTAGCTTCTTTTCTTGATCTTGCAACTTCTTATCCATATTTTGCATCAGGGCTTGCATTATATCCTTTAACTCTCCTAACTCATTATAGGATGTAGAATCTATTGGGGTTATAGAAAGAGATTGACTTGTGGATGTGGTATGAATAGGGGCTACTATAGGCTAATGAGTAGGAATTTTTGGAAGGAAAGACATTGGAGTCCTTGGAGCTAGCTTTCCTCCTTGAATCAAGATATTTTATGCTCTTATGGCAATTTCATATGCAACTAGTAAGGTATCCCCCCCATGGCTTTTAAATTAGTAGCAATCTCACTATTGAAAGCTCTTAGATAATACAAGAAAACATTATGAGGGGAAGGTTTCACTATAGAAGGTATTCTATCCCATGTCTTTCTAGAAACCTATGGTTAAAATTAGTCATATCTTCATGGTGTGCTCTTTTGATGGTAGTTAGCTCCTCCAAAAGTGATAGGTGATCACTTTTATCTTCAAAATGTATGCACAACCCTTCTCCTAACTCATCCAAATTAGTGATAGAATTATGTGGTAATCCCCTATACCACTATAAGGCCTTTCCCTTGAATGATGAGGCTGAAATTATAACAAAAACATCATCCTCTGTAATACTATGTATGTTGAAAATGTTTGAAATTTCTTGAATGTTCTATATAGGAGAGATGGAAGTTTCACTAGTAAAATTAGGTAGGTTTTTAAGAGAAGAGACTAGGATATCATGTCTTTGAGCTAAAGCAAGAGGGATCCCTCCATTGAAGGAAACAAACACCTGATTCCTAGAGAGGGACATGTGGAATAATGATATATTCAAGTGAAATGATGGTACCTTAGGTTGTGATCTACCAATAGGAGGAGTAGAAAGAGATCTAAGAGGTGTATGTACTACTCTTGAACTCCTAACTAGTGATAGATAGAGGGATTAGATGATAGCTAAATTGAAGTGACAATTCATTCCCATGGATTATGAGCTTGATTTGTTGAGGAAGATGCAAGGGTTGAAGTAAGAAAGATAATCTATTAAAGAGTATGCAAAAGAGTTTCATCGAGTTCTCATTAGAACTATTCATGTAGAAAATGATAAGGAGAAAGTGGCCAATTATCTTAATGGGTTAAGGCCAAGTATTCAAGATGAGCTGAGTCTAGTTTGAATGAACAATATTGAAGAGGCATATCAGTCTTTCCTAAGAGTTGAGGAAAAATTGAGCAAATTCTACTTCTTTTTCTTCTAGGGTTGGAAAATGGAAGTTAGTATAATGAAAAGTACCTCTAGAAGATGCCCTTATTTGAGCATTGGACATGAATTAAAATGATTCTAGTATAGAAACCAAGATGAAATTCTAAGAAAAACATTGTTTTTCTTAGCATAAGTTGCAGTCCTTTTCTTGACACCAGAAAATCAGTAATTTTGAATGTAGTCCCATCGGGCATGCCAAAAATTGTTGTCATCAAATTTTGGACCCTTGAATGAAGTTTGACCTAAAGGAAACCTTGTGAAACATGAAAATAATCTCCAAGTTGTGGGACTTCAACAATGAGATTGAGTCTTCATAGAAGGCTGACTTCCTTACTATTAGGGTGCACCTAAATACTTCTTGAGAGGAAAATGGGGAAGGAGATGCATGAAAACAAACTACCTAATCTAATCTAGAGGGGTGATACACCAAAATAGTATGTTAAGTCTTATATCTACCTTGAAATGCATAGTTCATCAATATAATCCCAAAATATACAAATTTGATCCCTTCTTAATTCAACAACCATATGTAGATTAGAAACAAGAGAATGCTATAAGGAAGGATCTTCACTCTACATCATTAAGGGGCTAAATAGATACAATTATATAGTTTAATAATGGAGGAAATACATTAACATAAGGTAAGAAGATTTTTCTCAATATATTAATGTGAGGAGATACAATAGAGAATTATATTCATTCAAAGGCAAAATGAAATTATAGTAGAATAGCATGCAATACAACTATTATAGAATCAAAGAAAACTTTTATAGCTCAAGTATAACTAAGAAAACTTCCAATGAAAGCCAAAACTCAACTACTTCCTTTAAGTCACAGAAAAAAATCTCTACCAATCCTAGGAAGATTTGATTGAGGTACACATCCAAATGTAGATGATCTAATCTTCACATGTGATTTGATCCCTGAAGAGATAGAAATGGAAGCCATAACTACTCTTGGAAGAGTAGATATATAAACCAAATGGTGGGAGGATAAAAACTACATTCATCAGGCATAAAGAACACTCAAAATAGTAGGTTCAAGAGATCAAGGACTTGTTCTCCATTAAAGAGCTTCTTGATTCCATGTTCACAACCATGCCAAGTAAGCTATGTCATCAAGTTAACTAGAATCAACCATCAAACTTTCCATGTGGTCCTATATCTTTTAAGCATTTTACTAGATCATCTAGCTTTCTATCTATTATGTTGACCTAGGCCTGCTCCTATTTGGTCTTGCAAAACTATGATGTCTTTATTTCATGCCTAATCACTACTTCATAGCTTGAAATTAACTTAGCCCACTAACTATCATGACTTTGTGAACAACATAAATTTGACCACTTGCACCTTCACAACTACAAGGACTTAACATCCCTCTAGCTATACAAAAGTGTGATATGGAACAGTATGATGGTGAAAGTGTAAGATTTGGAAACAATCAACCATGTTACATAAAAGAAGAAGGTTGTATTTCTCTAACCAATGAACTCAAATCTGATAATACTTATTGGATTGAAGGATTGAAACATAATTTATTAAGTGTGGCATAATTGAATAACATTGGATTCAAGGTAGAATTCATGAATGGGAAGGACAAGCTACTAGATGGTAAAAAAAATCTTGTTGGGTCTAGTAACCAAACAAAAGGTAGCTTATTCTACCTAGATCTTAGTGAAAGTTCATGTTTCATTGCTGAAGTAGAAGAAAGATGGTTATGGCATAAAAGGTTATATCATGTTAACTTTGATAACATGATCAAGATAATAATAATATGATGCAAGAGCATCTAGAGGTATAAGGGCAATCTTTTGTCACCCAAAAAAAAAATGTACCTAGACATGGTTTTTGTTTCATGTGTTTTCATTTCTAGATACCCATTTAGGTCAAATAAATGTTCCAACTCTCATAGTTCCACAATTAGTGTTCTAGGTTAGATTTTTTAAGCACCTTGGGATACATGTAAATGTCAAAAAAATAGGACCATGTAATTGAGCCATAATTATGATGAGTTAGAAGGTGTAAATTGGAGGGATGATTAAAATTGTAATTTAGAACATTCTAGAAAAAGAATTAGGTCGAAAGACTACATGGTTTGAAAGTTATTGTAGTTTTTCAATTTCTAGAGACCTCCTAAGAATGCTTCAAATTGAGGATTGAGGCACTAAATGACCTCGTATGGGCCTAAAAAATTGGGGATGAGCAAAGCTCATTTGTAGGGCTATAGAGCGCTCTGAGAGCTTTCCAAAAATGTAAACGGTTCGTCGCAAGAACATTGGAAAGCAATAACAATCAATAGAACAAAACTCCTCATAGAGTATACAAGACACATTACCATGGTTGAGTATAAAAGATCAAGATCAAAACAACATTGTGACATCACAAAAAAACTCCCAAGCCTCTAGTAACATCCTAATTTGGTGAAAGCTAAGTCAACTCAAAACCCAAAATAGAAGTAAACATACAACAAACAATGTAGTTTCGTAGTTTTGTTTGATTTTGAAAACACACAATTTGAGTTTACAGTAAGGTTCAAGATTTTGTTTTAATGTAAGTTTTTTTAATCGACAAGGTTCACACTTTTCCTCTTACAATTTTAATCCATTTCCTATTTTAAAACAAAATGTACAATTATCATTAACTCACAAAACAAACATCATCTTTATAAAGATCTTAAATTTAAATAATAATAATTAAATAATTAGTTGGCAATTATTTAACAATATTATATTTTAAATAGATAATTTCAATAATCAATTTCTTTTTATAACATTCCATCAACAATTAATTAATTAATAATTAAATTAATTGTTAATAACAAATATTTCAATGAAAAACTTAATAAATTATCATACATTAATAATTTAAGAAAATTATTAATAAAACATATTAATAACTAAATTAAAATTAAATTTTTAAATATCTAAAACTTTAAATAATTAAAATTTAACATAAATTAAAAAAACAAATAATAAAACTTGACTTTTTCAAGGATTGTCGGTCTGCCTATACAATGTTGCTATAGGCAGCAATATTGTGTACTACTATTGTATATAGTAGTGACAGTCTGTCGTGCATAGCCTTCGATAGTCGCGGGTAGAGGTGGGAGTGTGGAGTTTGGTGGCCCCACCCCTAACCTTATTAAATTAAATTAAATTATATATATATATATATATAGATATAAAAATTTTAATGTATTTTGTTCAATAAAAATAAAACAACGCCCTCCCCTCTATAAAAAATAATTTTTTTAATAAATATTTTTTAACATATAATTGCAAATTTAATCTAATAGAGGAAACCCATTAATCCAATCGATTTTGTATTCTGTAATTCCATTTCTTTCCAAACCCTTTTCAATTGGAATATCCAACTATTTAATTTATAGAGTGAGGTTTTGTAATTTCTCAATTCTCCTATATAGATAAATTCGATATGAATAACAATAACATTCACAATGAAAGATTCATCTTAAATAAAACTCTGAAAACATATTTATCAAACACAATGAAGACAAGAATTTTGAAGAAAATAAATCACTATACAAATAAACCACAAGATTCTACCTGAATCTTATGCTAATATGCAACCACACGAAGAATGTGAGAAATCCTCTTTCATCTGAAACCCTTCTTTCTGAAAATCCCTCCTTCAAAATCCCAATTCCTATGAAATGAAGTCCCAATCTCTGATAAAGAATTCTCCCCTAAATTTGGGGCATTGATTGTGTGATCACGCAAGGGAACTCGTTGATCAAAATTCCTTTTAATATTTTATTACTTTTTTGAATATTCATGCACAGTTTTTGCAATTTAAAATATCTGTATTAAAATAACTTCTCTTTCTCTCCTTGATTAATTTTCAAAGCATTTTTTGATAAAAATATTTATTAACTTAAGTAATAATAATATTTTTCATTTATTTAAAAATGATCTCCTAAATATATTAATATTAAATTAAATAAATATTATTACGCTCTAAAATTAGAACTATAATTTTAGATTTAAATTTAATTCTTTTATTTAATTAATTTCTCAATTAATTAAATACAACTAAAAATTGAAATTATCTTATTAATTTTTCATTCAATTAAATCATTAAATATTACTTTAATTTGATTTAATTAACAAAAAATTACCATAGACCCATAAGTCAAAATATGAAAACCCATCATAAAATACAACATACAAGATCAAACGCAAGGGTTATAATCATGAATTTACATCATATGAAAAATTTGGAAGGGTAATCATCTCAGATATTTGCCCTAATTTTTAGGACAATTGGTTTAAGGTTAGGATTTAGACTCAAGAATTTATCTATGCTCTCTTACCATTGAGATATTGTGATAGGATATGCTCATCTTTGCAATTCAGGGAAGTCAATACCTAGTACCTACAATCTGCATAAAATCCATGCATGTACAAACAAATATATTCTAAACTAAATAGGTAATGGCAAGAAGTAGTGCATCATGTAGATCTCGATTAGTAGGTGATTACGACTCCCTTCTTTAACAACATAAAAAATTTCAAACATAAAGAAAACATACACGACACCATACACATGCAAGTGTGGGGAAAGTAACCATAGAAAACATATATAAATAATCCATCTAACTAACATCATTAAATAACTAGAATCATTGTAAACAATCATCATCAAAGTATAATCATGCATACATGAATAACTAGTACCAAAGTAATCTCATCATATAGTCAACTAAGTATGAAACAATATCCAATAATTTGGAAAACAGTGTCACTGATCATCAAGCATAAACATAAAGCTAGCTTAAAAGAGTTTGACAATAATAACTGAAAAGGAAACTAGGGGCAGGCACTACATCCATCCCCCCTAGACTTAGGCTTACTCTTGGAAGCCTATAAAAAAGTAGGGTTATAAATCCTATGAACCAAATGCATCCTCGCATGTAGCTAATGACTCATCAATAAGATCCCATTAGACCCTTACCTGCTCTATGGTTCAACCCTTGAGGGTCAAATTTCGCTACTGCAAAATGTGAACCGGCTCCAAAGCTAACTGCCTATCCTCTACTTGTAACACATTCCAATCAAGAACATGTATCACATCAGGAATACATAGTCTAAATACAAAAACATGGAAAACATCATAAACATGAGCTAGGCTAGGCGGCAATGCAAGACGGTAGGCAACTAGACCTATCCTCTCAAGAATCTCACACGGTCCTACAAAGAGAGGTGTTAGCTTCAAACCCTTTCTTTAATGATTCATACTCATCCATGAAAACAATCTCAAGAAAAATTTCTCACCCACTACAAATTGCTTATCTATCCTATGAGCATCAACATACTTCTTCTATCTATCATGTGTTGTAGACACGTGCTTATGGGTATGCACTACCTATTGCTCCATATCTCGAAGCATCTCAGGACCCAACACAATGTAATCCTCAACACTATTCCAACTCAAAGGTGTATGACAAGGATGACCATACAAAGCCTAAAAATATGCTATCCCAATAGAACTATGATACCCATTGTTATAAGAAAACTCTACTAAGTAAAGATAGTCCTCCCAAAGAATCTATCTATCCATCACATACATCCTCAACATAGCCTCTATAACCTAATTCACTCTCTTGGTCTGACCATCTATCTATAAGTGATAAGTTGAGGAGAAAGGTCAACTACACTCTAAGATCCTGTTGTAGTGATGTCCAAAATGTGGAGGTGAATACATGATCCCTATCCAAAATGATCTTCCAGGGAATACTAGGTAATCTCATGATATCACACATGAATACATTAGCTATAGAACCTATAGTGTAGGATGACCTCATCAATGAAAAATGTGCCACCTTAGTCAATCAATCAATGGTGACCATGATAACATCTTGTTGACGAGAAGTCATAGGCAATCCTACAATGAAATCCATAGAGATGATATTCCACATCCATAAAGGAATGAGATTAGGTTGTAAAAGCCCTACTGGATACTAGTGCTTTACCTTGATTCTTTGGCACTCAAGACACCTAGACACTTAACTAAAACTTTAAATAATTAAAATTTAATATAAATTTAAAAAATAATAATAAAACTCAACTTTTTTTTAAGGCCTACTAGCCTACTTGTATGGTATTTCCATAGGCAGTAGTAATGTAAACTATTGTTGCATACAACAGTGGTAGTTTGTCATGTGCAACCTTTAATGGCTACGGGTAGAGGTGGGGGTGTGAGGTTCAGTGGCCCCACCCCCAACCTGATTATGTGTGTGTGTGTGTGTGTGTGTGTGTGTGTATTTTGTTTAGTAAAAATAAAATAGCCCCCTCCCTTCTATATTTTTTAATATATAATTTCAAATTCAATCTAATAAAGGAAACCCATTAATCTAATTCATTTTGCATTCTATAATTCCATTTTCTTTGAAAACCCTTCCTGAGTGGAGTATCCAACTATTTAATTTACAGAACAAGGTTTTCTAATTTCTCAATTCTCCTATACAGATAAATTTGATATGAATAACAATAAGATTCACAATGAAAGATTCATGTCTTAAATAAAACTCTAGAAATAGATTTATCATACATGATGAAGATAGGAATTTTGAAGAACATAAATCATTGTGCAAATAAACCATAAGATTCTACTTGAATCTAATGCTAATAGACAATTGCATGAAGAATGCAAGAAATCCGCTTTCTTTTGAAACCCTTCTTTCTAAAAATCCCTACTTCAAAATCCTAGTCCCTGTGAAATGAACTCCCAATCTCCAATAAAAGGTTCTCCCCTAAATTTGGGGTGTTGATTGTGCAATCACGTGAGGGAACTCATTGATCACAATTTTTTAATATTTTATTACTTTTTTTATTATTCATGCACACTTTTTGCAACTTAAAATATCTTTATTAAATTAATTTCTATTTCTCTCCTTAATTAAATTTTGAACAATTTTTGATAAAAATATTTATCAACTTAAGTAATAATAATATTTAGCATTTATTGAGAAATAATCTCCTAAATATATTATTATTAAATTAAATAAATATTATTACACTCTAAAATTAGAACTATAAGGCAAGAGCCTACAACAAAATGATAAATTGTGAGCATCTTATCGAAGAGGTCTTGGGTTCAAATCCACTCACATTTAATAAACAATAATAATTATTAATCTTGGCTTCAACCTCTTATCGATCAAAAAAAATAAAAAAAATAAATAAGTAAAATTAGAACTATAATTTTTTCTTTAAATTTAATTCTTTTATTTAATTAATTTCTCAATTGATTAAATAAAATTAAATACTAAAATTATCTGATTAATTTTCCATTAAATTAAATCATTAAATATTCTTTTAATTTGATTTAATTAATAGAAAAATCACTATAGTATACCCACAAGACAAAATATGAAAACCCATCATAAAATACAACATATAAGATCAAACTCAAGGGTTAAAATCATGAATTTACATCATATGATGAATTAGGAAGGGTAATCATCTCAGATACTTTCCCTAACTTCTAGGACAATTAGTTTAAGGTCAAGATTTGGACTCAAGAATTTATCTCCCCTCTCTTTCCATTAAGATATTGTGATAGGGTACGCACATCTTGACAATTCAGGGAAGTTGATACCTAGTACCTATAATTTGCATAAAATCTATGCATGTACAAACACATATATTCTAAACTAAATAGGAAATGGCAAGAAGTGGTGCATCATGTAGATCTCGACTAGTAGGTAACTATGACTCCCTTCCTTAACCACACTAGAAATGTTAAACATAAAGAAAACATACATGTACATCATACACATGCAAGTATGGGGTAAGTAACCATAGAAAAAACTTACAAATAATCCATCTAACTAACATCATTAAATAACTGGAATCACTGTAAACAATCATCATCAAATTATAATCATGCATATATGAATAACTAGTACCAAAGTAATCTCATCATATAGTCAACTGAGTATGAAACAATATCCAATAATTTAGAAAATAGTGTCACTGATCATCAAGCATAAACATAAAGCTATCCTAAAAGAGTAGGGCAATAATAACTAAAAAGTAAACTAGGGGTAGGCACTACAAATAAGACCCAGACTCTTGTTTTTAGACCCAACAATAAGAGTGGAACTGGCATAAAGTGGGTTTTCAGAAATAAGTTGAATGAAGATCGAGAAGTTTCAAGAAACAAAGCAAGGTTAGTATGCAAATGTTATTCTCAAGAGGAAGGTATTAGCTATGGTGAAATGTTTTCTCCTATTACAAGATTAGAACTTGTTAAGACTTTACTTGCTTATACTATATATAAAGAATTTAAAGTATATCAGATGGATGTGAAATCTTTATTCTTGAATGGAATTCTAGAATAGGAAGTTTACATAGAATAGCCTAAAGATTTTGTAGATCCCATAAAAAAGGATATGGTTTGTAAACTACACAAAGAATTGTATGGTCTCAAGCAGGTTCCTAGAGTTTTGTATGAAAGACTTCATAATTACTTGATGAAGATTGGGTTTCAAATGACAAATGATAACAACAACCTATACATCAAATAAGGACTAGAAAAGAAGATTACATTCATAAAAATCTTTGTGGATGATACATTATTTACTGGAAATGATGATTTGTGAAAACTTTTTTCAAAGGAAATAAGTAATAAATTTGAGATGTCAAAGCTTGGAGAAATCAATTTTTTTGTTGGCTTGCTGATTCAATAGAAGAAATATGGTATCTACATTACTCAATCTAAGTATATCAAGGATACTAAAGAAGTTTGGAATGGACAATTCAAGACTAGTTGGAACACCTGTGTCTACTAGATATAAGCTTTCCAAAAATGATGACTCCAAGGAGTTAGATTAGACCACATACAAATCAATGATTGGTAAACTTTAATATGTTGTAAATACTAGGCTTGATATTGCTCTTATAGTTGGTATGGTGGCAAGATTTTCAGCTAATCCTAAAGAAAATCATATGATGGCAATAAAGAGAACCATGAGGTATTTGAAGGGTACTAAAGATTATGGATTATGGTATAAGAAAGGAGGCAATTTGGATTTGAAAGCCTTCATCAATGCAGACTGGGCAGGAAGTGTTGATGCTAAGAAGAGCACCAATGGTGGAGCATTCTTTCTTGGTAAGAGACTAGTGGTGAATCAAAAGTATTGTGCTTTAACCATTAAAACTTTTTCTTAACTAAAAGTGAATTGCATGCATATAAACATATTAAATAGTTATCAAAAACACATAAGCACCTACCCTATTAAAAGCTTTACATTATATCAATAGTGACCTGATTAAAGGATTTCAAACACTTTACAAGAAGTGTTACCCTGCTAAAGGATTTTGTCACCTATTTATAGGATTTACAAAAGAGCTGCTAAGCTAACCTATTACCATAGGATTTTCTTTCTAGTACAATTTCTAGAGAGTATTAGGTATAATAAACCTGATAGCTTACAATCCTTTGATTGCTGAGTATAGGCACTTGATCTGCTTTTTCTGATCTTGATCCTTTGTGATCTAATACTCTTCACTCTGAGAATTAGTTTTCCTTGCACACCCTCATACATCCACCATAGGGTTCAATGTGATTTCATCTTCCTTATAAAGACATTCAAAGACTTAGGGTTAGGTATAGATCTACGATCCATACTGAATCTCTATTTCCTACTTATTCCTTGCACATTTACAATTGGCCTCATGTTGATTGCATGGAAAATACAAAAGTTTCAATCTTATCTTTTAATCCTTCGAGATTCATCATATGCCTACCATAAAAATGATTTACATCTGAATTTGTAATGTTACAAATTCATATGTGCATTCTGTGTTGCTCGACACTTACTGATCTCTGATGCTCGACACTTATATTAAACTGGCTTACTCGGCACTTTTTGTATTTCTATATTACTCAGCATCATCTATGACTCGGCACTCAAATGTCACTCGACACTTGTATCATGCTCGACACCTGATCTTCACTCGGCAACTGAAGGCTTCCTTGACTTGGCTCATGTTGTGGCTTGGCATACATGGTGTACTCGGCACTAATGTATAAAGTGATTAAGTGTGTTGGCACTCAAGTGTCAAAAACCATTTTGAGACTAACAATCTCCCCCTTTGACATGAGTGACAAAAACACTTAACTAACCTTATGAGTACATGTACTAATCTGCTTGGTATATATAGAGGTTTTTAAAACCTTAATCAAAATTTTTAATGTACAATATATATATACCTCAAAAGTATTGTAACTCCCCCTGAGTTGATTGTGCCATTATCAGTGCTATCTTGGTAACCAAAATTTTTGATGTTGTATATCATGCTCTGTCTTTTTATCTTGTCTCCCCCATTATCTTGTCTCCCCCTTTATCTTGTCTCCCCCCTTTTTTTTTATCTTATCTCCCCCTTTTTGACACTTATGGTAGAGGGTTTTTAAGGGTTAAGACCATATTTCGCCAAAAATGTGCTATTTACCTCCATAATCATCCTAAGAGCTACATCCCAATTATGCAAAGCAATTTTCAATGATTTATGCTGGAGGGCAATCTTTGTAGGAAGCTAAATAAGTCCTTCTGAAGTAGAAAGATTATGGTCTTTCTTGAGAATAGCTTCAGCATAAACTTGTTCTTTATGGAGGATTTCCAAATGTGGGGTAATAGAAGATTGGAGTTGTAATAGTTTGGCCTTGATAGTGGCCTCTTCTGCTATTAGAATAGATATTTCTTTTTAAGTGTGAAGTGTCTGAGTAAAATGCTTCACACTTTAAGCTGGATCTTTAGGTAGCTGCATGCTAGAAATATTCAAATTTCTCTCTAGGCTCATTATCTTTTGGCTGGTCTCTTGTGTGAAATATGAAAAGTCACACAACTTTTTGTATAATGAGAATATATTCTCAAGTACCTTTTTGACTTTGTCTATGACCTTTGCCAATTCAATCTGAGAAAGTGCTATTTCACTGGATATTTTCTCATTAAGCTTTCCTTGAAATTTTCTTTTAGACCATTCCATGAGTTTTGCATTTGTCTCTAGGTCTACATTTGTCACCTATTCAATAATATCTGATAATTGTTCCATGATATTCTTTGACTCATCTAGTGACTGAATATTGAAAGCTTCCATAAATATATCTTTAATTTCATGCATTGTTTGCTTTTGTTGATACTCTTTTCTGAGTATCTCTTGCCTCTTTCTCCTATTTAGTGCTTCCTACACCTTATTGATTTGATCAATGTTTATTGTTTTTGAGTCATAACTCAGTATGACTATATCCTCATCTAGTTCAAGGTCTCCATAGTGAAGTACCCTTGCAATATTTGTAGAGCTTGATCCTGGTGCTGATATTTGTAAAGGCTTTTGTGAAGGAGTCCCTGAGGTAGGCAAATGTATCAATATTTGTATTGCATCCTGCTCTCTAGGGGTTTCTTCTATTTTCTCCTCCTGTTGTCTACCTTGATCAGTTATTTTAATTGTAGGAAGTGCACCTTGAGTTTGTGTTGTAGGATTAGATGTAATAGTTTTTCCTGTTTGTTCTATATCTTTGTCTACTGCTATACTCAACTTCTGAATTGTGGTGTCGACTATGCCTATTGAAACAACTGTTGGCATTTGAAGTTGACCACTAGTAGCTGTAGAGATGTTGGAAGGTGGTTCTTGTGGATTCACCTTATCTCTAATTGTGTTTTCTACTAGTTTATGTAATTCATCCATACTGACCAATACTAGATCTTCACATAATCTTTCTTGTTGCATAGATTGTTCAAGGATTCTTTTGAGATCTTCTATAGTTAATGGATTGATGTTCTGAGAAAAAGTGTCAAGAACATCCTGTACAGTTATTGTTTCTGCAGGTGTGATGGGTATATGTGGAGGGCTTGGTGGTGGCAATTGTGTGCCTCGCACACTCTAATTTTGTTGTTTCTTTTCCTCAACTATTCTTGTTTCATCTTGCTTTTGTGTCTCCTCCTTTGTTTCTCTCTTTTCTTCTACCTTCTTCTCTTCTTCTTTTTTCTTTTCTTCTTCCTTCTTTTCTCCTCTACCTTGCTCTGCTTCTATCTTCTCTTCTTTCCTTTTTCTTCTTTCTTTTGCTGGAGCAGAAGCTTCTTCCTTGTATTCTTCTTCAAGAAAATCTTCAATCCTTTTGTACAAGTTCTTCCATGATTTGGTTGTTCTTTGTACAATCTCTTCCATTTTGTTTTGGAGAATGAAGAATGCCCTATATTTAGGTGTAAACATGGCATTGTGCCTTTTGACTACTTTTTCTATTTGCTCATTAGTCAAATCAGGTAGTATACTTGCTAGGGTTGTTTCTCTCATCTCCTTTTCCATTCTTAAACAAAAATGCCATATGTCTTCTACAATTTTTGACAGTTCATCTGGCAATTGTCCATCTAGTTTAAGAGGGGTGTACTTGAACTGTGCCATCATTCCGTAAATTGATTCCTCGATTCTATTCTATTCTTCTTTAGTGAACTTATTGAAATCAACTTTATTTATATTGCTTAAATCTCCATTTCCAATCTTTTTACATAATATGTCAATTGAAGAATGACTTACCTTTTTAGATTGATCTTCTTCATCAGTATCAGGTTGAGCTACATATCTTCTTCTTTTCCTAGGCTCATCCAGTGTCTTCTTGATTGGTTTCTTCTTTGTTGCTTTCTCTTTAGCTTTTTGAGTAGAGGCCCTTGTTGCAGCTCTGGTTGTTGGCTTTTGGGGTAATGGCATGACAGCTTTCTTTGGTTTTGACTGAGCTGGAGGCTGATCTTTTGCCTTCTTTTCTTTGGCTCAGTTTGGGTCAGTGCTTCCTTAGTTTCTTCTTCCTCAGCACCTTCCTCCTTGTCTTCACCTAGGCCTTGTGTTAGTTCCATTGGGCCTTGTTCTTGTTCATCCTCTTCATCATCATTGTCATCATCATCATCTTCAGCTTCAGTCTCTGCCCCTTCACCAAATTGCTTCTTAATTTTCTTCATCAATTTATCTTTCTTTTTCAATGTGGAGGCAATTTTTAATTCCATATTTATTTTTGATCTTACAACATCATAAGTGCCAAAATGTGGGGCACTCTTATCTATTTCTTCTGTCAACAATGCAGTTATTGTTGCAGATGCTTCATCAACGTTGATTTCATAACCAAATGGCCTTAGCCATCTTACCCTTGGAATTGTAGCTTGAATGTAGGTGAAGTTAATATCAACTAAGAAACATATATCATTAATATGTTTTTCTACTAAGGAAACCAATATTCTCACTCTTGGGTAAAAGCACAAACCTGTGTCACCTTTTATAAAGAAATGTGATATAAGAATGTGACAGTTCAACATTAATGACAAAAAAAATGTTATTTGTGTTTAAAATATGAAGATGATGTAAACTAATGAAATGTGTAGAATTGTATGAATTTTATGCCTATAATTTTTATAATTTTTTTGACTAAGAATTTATTCATTTTATTTTATGTTGAAGTCCTTTTTTTAACTATAAAAAATATAGGATGTAGTTCCCGTCAAACAAGTATGTGCAAATCATCTTTTTTTGTTTTGATTTGAAAATATTTTATAGATGACATGTATAGCTAGTGAACAAAAAAAGAAATAATTATTTTTGATATATATTTTCTTTGTTATAAGTACTCAAGTTTGACCTTGTCAGAACCCAATAGTTTTTTCCTCCCGTCAAAACTTCCCTATCAAATCTATACCTTCTTGAAAAAAAGTTACATATTCGTGAAGAGGATTCTCTCCTCTAGTGATAATTTTTTTTTTTTTTTTGATATGATTTACTATTTTTTTTCATTTTTTGAGAGAGCATCTTCTGAAATGTTGAAATATCGACTTATAATATTTTGAGATTGTAACACATTATAACTAATCAAAACACTCAAAAATTTATATAATGATGATATTGAATCTGAGATCTATAAAAGGGTATTTTTAGTTTTTGAAAAAAATTGAGTTTTGATAGAGAAATGAGATTTGACCAAAACAGGTTTTTGTATCACAAACAGTGACATAGATTTGTGCTTTTACCCTCTTTGCTTCATGGATTTCTTGAAATCCTCAAAATAGCTTGTCATCAGAGTATCAAAATTTTCTCCCATTTGTTCTATATACTCATTTATTTGGGATATGATAGTCCTATCACTCCTCCATGTAACTTTGCCAAAAGAAGGAAATTCATTCTAAACATAAAAGAATATACAAACCAAAATTGCTCCAAATTTACATTGAGCACCCTTTGTCCTTCTTATGGTTGTTAGGTTTTCATTTTTTTTTGTAGTTGCAGTTCAACAAGATCATAAGTATGATCCTTTTTCACTAGTTTGTAGCCTACATCTACTGCTATACATGGCACACTGTTGAGTCTATTGGATTGGTAAAATTTGTGGGCAATAACTCTAACAACAAACTCAACTAGAGGATCTTGAATGGTATGAATAGTCATTCCTCTCTTGTTCCACTGAGCACCTGTATTCTTTTCAATGACCTCGTTGGATTCACTTCTCAAGTTCTTGTGCCAATCTAGTGTAGGATATCCAATTACCCTATGAATTATTCTTTTTGTTAATTTGAAAGGGACATCTTCTAACCATAGACTACCATCATGAATTTTTCTAAATACAAGTCCAATCCACTCTATCTTGAACACTATGGGAAAACTCAAAACTTGTGTCAAACCCTTCCTTTCAACAATTTTGTATTCTTCTTTCAATACTCCATCGACACACAACTTTGCAAAGGATTCTCTAATTTCCATGTCTCCTAGGGCTCCTATCTTGCAATTGTAGCATCTTCTTACGTCCTAGACCATAACAACGTTTAAGGGTATGGAAGAAAGGGCTCCAACTGGGTCATTTTTGTATGCCATTTCAGGAATAGGGAAAAAATTGGGCTGCCTAACTTCATTAGACACTAGCTGGACTTCAAACGATTCTTTTTCTATGGTTTTCTTGGAACTCAAAGCCATTTATGTAAACTAGGGTTTCTTTCACATAGAAATACAAAACTGCGTAGCTCGGCACAAATGAAAATACCTCAAGATGGATGAAAACATGTTGTAGGAGGTTACAATCTACTTGGAATACTGGATTCTCTATTGTGAAGTTTCTCTATGCTCCTTATCTCCTTTGCTTCTTGATCGCGATGAGGAAAAATGATTGAAATCATGATAATATACCCTATTTCCATCACATTAAATGTTCAATTGCAAACTTAGCTTATGAAGAATTTTTAACATTACTCAGCTTGCACTACATTTCTATTTTACTCTGCTTCCATAGAAGTTTCTTAACTTGACATCAGTCATCAACTCGGTCACTGTTAGGAAGTCGACTTCCACTAGAATTTTACTCGGCATCCAAAGATAGCTCGGCATCATCATTTAAAATTTTGTCTTGGCATCTTGTTCCATGCATTGCTTTGCTTCTTCATGATTTAGGGCTGATGTATGATACTTCCTTATATGTATCAACCCTATAGACTCATCTTGAGATTAATTGGATGAGAAATGATCACTTGACATTGTGGGTGAAGTGACCCTTTCATTGGATGTACTTGATTCATTCTTTTTCTGCCATGTCTTCTTCATGTCTGTTTTGGTGTATTCCTCATCAATCTTTTCTTTGCCCTTGTTTGATTAAGTTTTAGGTGCTTTTGACCTTGTAGGACAGTTTCTACTGATGTGACCAATTTTCAGGCAACTGAAACATGTGGTTTGGCTTAGCCACCTACTATAATTCCCTCTAAAATGTGTTCTTATGAAATTCTAGGGTATATTTCCATATTCTTGACCATAATGACATCTATACTTGGTGTTGTAATCCCAATGGTACTGACTTTCATTTCCTTTTGTTTTTGTTTGTTGATTTGATGTCCACGTAGGCTTTGATCTGCATTCAAATGCTTTGTGTCCAAACTTCTTACAATTATGACAATGTCCATCAAATCTTTGTGTCCTTGTAACTCTAGATCTACAATCTTTTGTCATATGTCCTTGCATGTTGCACTTGTGACAGTAACTTTTGTTTTTGAGTGTGTTTTTCTGATTGATTCTTCTACTCCTGCAAACATTAGCAGTATGCCCCCTTTTATAACAGTAATGACAAGTAGGTTTAGAATTCTTACCTTTGTCACTTCTTTGTTCAACACTCTTTGATGATTCTCCAATTTCAGTGTTGTTGTATCCAAGTCTTGATGTATCATGGGATGATCTTGGAAATTTCATCAATTGTTCAAAGTACTTGATGGCTTCACTTGATTTGTTGAGATTCTCTACTGTCTCTTTTTCTCTGTTCAATTCATTTTGCAGTTGTTCATTCTACATCTTCAAAGTAGAGATTCCAATATCTTTCATATTGAGTTCATGGTGAAGATTCATCATTTAGGCAAGTCTATCCATTTGCATGTTTGAGATCCTTGTCAATTCAGTACATTTTTCTTCAAGTCTATTTGCAAGATTTCTTTTGTCATCTTCCATCATGACTTTATCCTCAACTGCTCTTTTCTTTTGTTCAGCAATTTCACATAACATTATGGCCTAAGATTCATGTTCCATCTTCAGAGATCTTATCTCATCTATTTGAACTTTGTTTTTCTCCATCAGTTCTGCTATTGCTGCATCAAACTCTTTAGTGTCTCCATTGGTACACAGTTTTTCAATCTCCTTATAGTTTATATCATTTTCAGCTAAGGCTATATCCTTCCTTCTCTTCAAGGATTTTCTCAATTCCTCCCTTGCTTCATGTACTTTGTGTAGAGCCAATTGCACATCAATCACTTGATTGTCAATAATCTTCCCAAGTTTGAAGACTTCCATCTTTAGATCTTTTTTTCCAAGTTGTTAGACTTCTTCTTGTGAGAACCTATATGCTCTGATATCAATTGTTGGAATATTCAAATAGGAATAATGCTTCTAAGAGGAGGGGGGGGGGAGGGGGGGGTGAATCAGAAGTACTGTGCTTTGACCATTAAAACTTTTTCTTAACTGAAAGTGAATTGCATGCATATAAACATATCAAACAGTTATCAAAAACACATAAGCATCACCACATAACGCTTGAGATTTTAGTAACCCAAAAACCCTCCAGAAATAAGAAGGTAAAATTGGGGTAGGGATGATACCCACAAAAATTACTGCAGCAATAAGGTTTAACCACTTCTGATGGTCTACCCTATCAAAGGCCTACCCTGTTAAAAGCTTTACACTATATCAATAGTGACCTGATGAAAGAATTTCAAACACTTTACAAGAAGTGTTACCCTGCTAAAGGATTTTTTCACCTATTTATAGGATTTACAAAATAGCTGCTAAGCTAACCTATTACCATAGGATTTTCTTTCTAATACAATTCCTAGAGAGTATTAGGTATAATAAACCTGATAGCTTACGATCCTTCAATTGCTGAATACAGGCACTTGATTTTCTTTTTCTAATCTTGATCCTTTGTGATCTAATACTCTTCACTCTGAGAATTAGTTTTCCTTGCACACCCTCGTACATCCACCATAGGGTTCAATGTGATTTCATCTTCCTTATAAAGAGATATGAAGACTTAGGGTTAGGTATAGATCTACGATCCATACTAAATCTCTATTTCCTGCTTATTCCTTGCACATTTACAATTGGTTGCATGTTGATTGCATGGAAAATACAAAAGATTCGATCTTATCTTTTAATCCTTCGAGATTCATCATATGCTTTCCATAAAAATGATTTACATCTGAATTTGTAATGTTACAAACTCATATGTGCATTTTGTGTTGCTCGATACTTATATTAAACTAGCTTACTTGGCAATTCTCGTATTTCTATATTGCTCTTCATTATCTATGACTCGGCACTCAAATGTCACTTGACACTTGTATCATGCTCAGCACCTAATCTTCACTCGACACATAAAGGCTTCCCTAACTTGGCTCATGTTGTGGCTTGACATACATGGTGTACTCGGCACTAATGTAGAAAGTGATTAAGTTTGTTGGCACTCAAGTGTCGAAAACCATTTTGAGGCTAACATTGGACAAGTAAGAAGTAAAATTGCACTTCTCTATCTATAGTAGAGGTAGAGTATGTTGCAACAACAATTAATTATTCCAATGTTGTTTGTTTCAAGCAACTGTTGGCAAGTATGAAGGTAGAAATCAAGGATCTAGTGGTTATCTTTTGAGATAATACAAGTGCAATTAAATTTATCAAAGAATCCTATGATGCATACCAAGACCGAGCACATTGCAATAAAATATCATTTTCTGAGAGAATTGGTGCAAGATAAAGAGCTAAGATTGGAATATGCGAATGATAAAGAATAAATTGTAGACATATTCACCAAGCCATTACCTAAGGATGCATTTTTGTATATAATAGGTAAGTTAGGGTTTATTCCCCTATCTGAAGCTCACTAAATAGCATTTAGTGATGCATCAATTAGAGCATGTTGAAGATTAGTCAAGTTGATGTAGTAATAAAAGGGAAGATTGGATATGATTCTGTACATCACGTACATTGATATTTACTAAACATTATATTTGACATAAGATGTAATAGAGGGAGAGGTTGGCTATCATATCACATAAATTTTGTTTGAAGATGTCAAAGAGGGATATTTTTCTACAGAAGAAGATGTTGAAGACAAAAGAATTTGTTGATAGAGGGAGAAACTAAAGTCAAAGGGAGTTCACAATGATAGAGGGAGTTCTCATGGATGAGTATTAGAATGAAACTAAGGATATCTTCCTCACTTTATTTTTCTCTAAATTTTCATTGTATTATGATATTTTGTGTTGCGATCAATGCCAAAGAGGGAGATTATTGAAAAAAATTGATCAATTTTATATTATCTTTGATTTTACACAAAATGTCATATATTCACAAGTCAATGTATGTTGAGGTCACTCAAGTGATGAAGATAGTTTCTTGTGTCTACCAGGAATTATAGTATTTTCCAAGTTTAGAAGACAATGTCTACTGAGTTCACTTGGGCGTCAAAGGGAAGTTCACAAAAATTGAGTGTTAACCGAGCTCACTCTGTTAACAAAGGAAAGTTGGATGGATCTAGTGTTAACTGAGCTCACTTAGTTAACAAAAGAATTTTATGAAGATGTAGTGTTAACTGAGTTTACTTGGTTAACATAGGAAAATCATTCCAGTGTTGGTGTCTACCAAGCAGGGTCAGCTAACAAAGGATTTTCTTGTTTTGGCATATTGAGTTTAATAGATTTGTTTGATGGTTCTAGCTAATTGAAGAGATGAATATTAATTATTCTAAGTTTTATTCAAGATGACTTGACAATGTATATATTATAATTATAAGGTCAAGTTGATGATTGAATGTGTGTGTGAATGTGTGGAAGATAAGAATATGCTTAGAGGAAGTGAATTGAAAGGATAAGAAGAATATCCTTGAGGAGCTGCAAAGATACATTTGATCAAGAAGGATCAAGTATTCAAGCCAGAATTGATATTTGAAATCAGCAATAAAATTACATTAGCAATTAGGTCATATCATTGTTTTACTCTAACCACTGTAGTAGTGTATCAAATTTCTTAACAGCTTTTGCTAAATAGCTAACAAGGTGGCATTTCTAGATTGAAGTGTCTAAAGACCTCTAACAAAGCCACTCCTAATAGGATGATTAAATCCTCTAATAGGGTCACACCTAATAGTTTGTTTTGAAACCTTTAATAGGGTTGGCTCCTAATATAGCTTACTTCAAAAGAGTAAAAAATAATAACTAGTTACAATTGGTGTTTTTTCCTAAATTGGGTTTTCACGTTAAATGTTGGTGTCACTTGCATTTGTGCTATTTTTTTTGCGTATGAAACTAAGTTAATCAAGGTTAATCAATTTTAACATCTTAAGATCTACATGTTCATTATTTTCCAAGTTATAACACATTGTTAGTGTTAACTAAGTGCCTACGTGTTAACTGAGTAACAACTATTTCAGTAGAGTTTATGTTTTGTATTGACATCTAAGGGATCTAGGATTTATTTTTGTGGTAACTGATTCACCTCTCCCCTTTCAGTTACTCCTCTTATATTTCCAACAAACCTTAATAGTTAAAACCTAGGTTGCGTGATAATAATTAATAAAAGAATTAATTATTAAATGCCCAAAGTTAAGCTTAAGTAAACTAGAGATAATAAGTGACTTAAAAATTAAATCAATATGATTTAATAAATAAGAAAAAAACTTTATTAATCTAACAGAATCAATTGCATCCCCTTAGAAAACATAAACCATCAAAAGGCACTATATTTAAATAGTGTGATCACTATATAGTACATACACACTACACAATCCACTACATTTTAGTAGTATGATTGCATTATAGTTGATCATGCTATTCAGTGACCACACTTTTAAAATACATTATAATTCACCAAACCTAAGAATTAGTTTTTCCTAGGACATCCGACCTAAAGGTTTGGTTTTCTCAAGCATGCCTAAGATGTGTTAATCTATAAACATGCCAAAAATGCTTTCTTTTTCTTATGTGCACCTCATCAGTATTTGTTGTGGTTGAATTTGATAAGATTAGGTAACATGATATTGTATATCTCTTTCTTATCTATTTAACCATATGTTTTATTTTGAATTTAGGCATTTTAAATCCTTCAAACTATAACTTCTTTTGAATTAATGTCCATTTTCTCTATAAAAGAAACATATAGTATTTCAGGGTTAGATTACTAGGTCATTGATAATATTTTGCAACAAGTTAGTTTTTTGAAAACTAGACTCCATTCTACATTGTTGATTTTATTTTTATTTTAATTTTTGATTAGTTTTGATTGATTTCTAGGGGATGTATAGAGAGATTTAATGTCTTTGAGATGTGCCCAATTAAAAAAATATTTTTAAAAATTGCATTAAAAAATTACAAAAGATATAGGATAAACTATATGATGTTAGATACATTTATACCAGAGCAATTAAAGAATTCAAAAAAAAAGTTAAAATTTTAGGGGGGTCAAACTTGTCACTTTGTTATATTTTTACTAAAAATCAATATCACTTCTATGGCCCCCTTTTTTAAGGGGCTTAAAATCCACTAATTAAAAAAAAAAAAAAAACATTAGTAGTTTAGAAACCAAATTCAAAGGACTGTGACTTTTATTTTTGTTGTATTTTAAAATGTTGAGTTTAACTATATTCGAATGCTCATCAAAGTGCGAAAATTGCTGATTTTAGAAAAAAGGGTTGCATCTTAGACCCCCCTTTTGGTACCACAACTTGGTTCATAGACCTATAGATCAATCACATGCTTTATTTGTCATCTATATAGGAAATCTTAACTCCTTGATAAATAGTTCAAAACACAATATAAATTTGACGTATATGGTAATACAACAAATGATTTATTCATCATTAGACATGTTCTTGATGAGGATATTGAATTTGTATCTCATAACTAAGAAGTGGAAGCAGTGCCAAACTCACCAATTACCTAAAGAAAGTTACAAAATTCTAGTCTTTAACAATTTTTTTTTTTTTTTTGAAATTGATTTTTATAGCACCATTGGTATCTTTACATGAGAGAACATGTATTCATGAGACCTTAGTGTGAAATGTTGTGAGAATAGTAGTGAAGCTAAGATAGACCAAAGAAACAACTATCAAATAAACAATTCACGAATATCCTACGTTTCCCTAACTACAACCGTTAAAATAGTTCTCAGATCAACATCTTAGTGACAATTCTAGAATGAGATTATGTTATTTGTACAAATCTATGAAAGACTATATGAGATCTATGTGAATGCAAGACGACCAAGATATGAACACGAAAATGCTATAGATATGTGCATGTATGAGACTAAATAATGCTAAATAATTCTATATAATGGTTAAATAATGATAAAATGATGCTAAAAACCTCTATATAATGATATTAAATTGATTTATCAATTTCTAGCACTACTATGCCTATATTGAGGATGCATAAAAACTTAGGTCCTTTGCTCTTGATTTTCTCTCCTATTTATAGGATTTTAAAAGGGGTTGGGGTAAAGATGTGGGATTTACTTTTTCATTAGGGGTAATGGTAAATATGAAAATGTTATCTCACAAGACCCCAAAAGGAAAATTCCAATAGACTTGAGTTGTGAGGATAAATAGGCTTTTTCATTTCTTCTTAAGTCCAAAAAGGTGGATATTTAGTTTTGAAAGGATAATTGTTGATATAAGATTATTTTGAAGAGCAGAACTTGTAATGGAACAATCATTATTTTGTCAATGATGTCAAATCTACTATGTGCTAGGAAGATAATTGCTTTTTGGTCTGAAAGGTATCATTTAGTTGATTGATGAAGAAGATTTGAAAAGAGGAGATAAAAATAGCACCTAGAGAAAGGTTGAGTTATTTGCTATGAAAAAGAAGCACTAAGACCAAGTAAGACACTGATACTATAGTGTATTTTTTATTTACTTAAAGTCTAAAATGAAAGATTACTCAAGTTAAGGTTGGAAGAAGATCAACTAAGAAAAGTGTATGCCAACCCTTGCTGAGCAGTCAATGCAAGCTAAGTAGAACTCAATAGAAGCCAAGTGAAAAATAGTGCGAGCCGAGTGACTGTCATTATATGTCAAGTAAAGTTTAGTTGGTGATGAGCATTAGTACACTTTAGTGTTTTCCAAGTGAATTAGTGTTAGCCGAGTGACAATAAATAATGTTAAATCAAAGATTTGATGAATCTAAGCTAACTTTTTTTTTTCTTGAATTGTGCAAAGCATGTGGAAGATAACTACGATGAGCTAGTGGTACAAAATTCAAGGTAAACAATTTTGAGAAAAATACAAGGAAGATTGTAGAATAAGTTTCTAGAGGAACCAAATGGAAAAGTGGGTAGATTTATTGTATCCTACCTAATTCTACCTAACCCTAAAATGGATGATTGTGGTTAAGAGAAAAAAAAGATCTAAATTCTCTATTTATAGAGATAGCTAGTTAGAAGCAAAGGTTGTCATGTGTGATAACTTAAGGAAGAAAAGGAGTCTAGTGTATTTCTTCATTCAGTGGTTGAATAGAGGTGATTGCACTTGGCATGCAAATAAATAAGGCTTAAGAGTATGAATGCTTAAAGGGTGAACAAGCTATCAAAGATGAAGTGTATGAAAGCCAAGCATAATGAAGGAATGAAATAGAAATCTATAATCTACAAATGAGTTGCAATTTTTTATCAAATCAAGCCTTACTGTTACTTTCTAATCATTGTATCAGTCTAGGGTAAATTCTTTGGATTAAGGTTGACCTAATAGTTATTTGTAAATCCTTTAACTAGGTGACATTCTAATGGAATGGTCTAAATTACTCTAGCAAGGCTCACTCCTAAAAGGGTGATTGAAATCCTTTAACTAGGTCACATTCAACAATGTGTATTGTAACCTTTTACAGGGTTGGCCTTTTGTAGGGCATCACTTCAAAAGAGTGAGAATTAGTAGCATGTTACTGGTGGTTTTTTCAACATTGGATTTCCACGTAAAATCTTTGTGTTAAATTGTGTATATGTCCTTATGTTGTTTCATTTTTACATTTTTGCAAAGTTATTTTGACCTAGGATAGTAACCTACAAGTAATAAGTATTGTATGATCTAATGGATGCATGAATATTAAGGTTTTATGGATATGGGTCTACTACGAATTGAAAAGTTTTATTTTTATATTTGGACCTTGGATAATTGATATACCCCCTCCCTCTCAGTTATTCTAAAGAATTCCAACAATTGGTATCACAACCATCATGTTTAAGAGGACTATTTTTAAGGTACTAGAAGCAAAAGATCAAAATGTCCAAAAGATATTAACCCAAGATTAACAAGGAAAACTTCCCTACATGGAAAAGACTGATGAAGCTATAGCTAGGAGGTCTTGGAGACCATGCACAATCTACCATCACCATTGAGCATGTTAACCCTACTAGAGCCATAACTGCCAAGGATTTGAAAATGAAGAAACAATATAATCAGGCTATGTTAGAGATTGCATCTTCCCTAAGCTACAATGAGTTTGATGACATCAAAAAATGTAATAATACTAATAAGATATGGGATGCTATAGAAAAGATATATGAAGGAGACAAAAATGTGCTGAAAGCCAAATCTGGAAGTCTAAGAGGTAAATTTGATGATATGAGAATGCAAGAAGGTAAGAATATATCTCAATATTGTGCCAGAGTAAAAGAATTAATTAATGCTATTAGAGGAGCAACTGGTAAGATTGAAGATGAGACCATGAGAAAAAAAGTATTGAGAACCCTACTGCCCATCTATGTTATTTGATTCTTTGCCATACAAGAACTAAGGTGCACACCTATTAATGATTTGACCCTTGAAGGATTGATAGGTAGACTCACTTCCTTTGAACTCTCTAATTTTGATAATTTCAACTTTGAGAATGTTGAATCTATTTTCAAAGCTAAATTATCATTAAAAGAACCTAAAGAGAAAAAGGACAAGGTCAAATATATTTCTAGTGACAGTGATACAGATGAGGAGGATGTAGAACATATTGAATCATTACTGGCAAAGATATTTCATATAGGTAAAGGAAAATTCAAAGGTAAGTTACGTATTATATTCTTTAATTGTAATGAGGTTGGTCATATTGCTACTAGATGTACAGAGAAGAAGAATAATAGAAGTGGAGACAAATACAGAAGTAAAAGAAATGAGGATAATAAAGATTACAAAGATAAAGACAAGAAGTCTTGCTACATTTCTTTAAAGGAAACCAAAGATGGATGTAATGAGCATGATGACGAAGTGGTGTATGTTGCAATGAAGGATGTTTCTGATTTTGATGAGGCAACTACACTAGTGTCGTATGTGAACAAGAGTGACATATGGATCTTTAACAATGGGTGTTCACATCACATGATTGGAGATAAAAGTAAGTTCATTACCCTTTATTATTATGATGGAAATAGTGTAAGTTTTGGTAATGATGCACCCTATTTGATAAAAGGAAAAGGATCAATCAAAATCACAAAAAAAATCATGTGTGACAATTCTTATTATGTGGAACAACTTAAATACAACTTGTTGAGTGTGTCACAGCTAAATAGTTTAGGTTGGAAAGTTGAGTTTGAGAAAAAGATAGAAAAGATCTATGACACTGATGGGATACTAATAGGGAAAGGTTATCAGACTAGAGGTAATATATTTTATCTTGATATGAATGATGCTACTTGTCTTGTTGTAGAATTTGATGATGTATGGTTATGGAAAAAGAGGTTATTTCATGTTAACTTTGATAAATTAGTCAATATATGTAACATGAAAAGAGTTTGAGGTTTGCCTAAACTGAAGAAACTTGACAATATGATTTGTGAACAATGTTAGTTAGGAAAGATGACAAAATCTAGTTTTAAAAGTAAGAATCACACCTCTAAAGAAATTCTAAAAATTGTTCATACTAATTTGTGTGGACCAATTGATGTGCAAAGCTAAAAAGGTGACAAGTACATTATCCTATTTATTAGTGACTATTCTAGGATGATGATAGTTATGTTTCTAAAATATAAATTTGACACTTTCCAAATATTTAAGTGGCACTTAACTAGAGTTGAAAAGGAGTAGGAAATTTTTTGAAATGTCTGAGATCTAACAAAGGTGGAGAATTTACATCAAACGAGTTTCAAATGTTCTGTAATGATAGAGGAATTAAGAGATAAACTTCTTCATGTAGAACCCCTCCACAAAATTGAATTATTGAAAGGAGGAAAAAAATTTAATGGACTATGCTAGGACACTAATGATGGAGAAGAATGTTAATTTAAAATACTAGAGAGAATCTATAAGTATAGACATCTATACCATGAATCATGTACAAGTCAAGAAAGTTACTCATTCAACACCTTTTGTATTATGGTATGGATACTCACCCAATGTAAAATATTTTAAAGTATTTGGAAGTAAGTGCTACATTCCTAAGGATTTCAAGATTGGTAAATTAGATCCTAAAAGTGAAGAAGGTATATTCCTTGGCTATTCCACAAGAAGTAAAGGTTATAACTATTTAAATACTAACACTAACAAAGTTTTGGAAAGTGAAAATGTGAAGTTTGATGAATATACAAAGGTACATGAAGTTGAACCTATGAAGAAACCTAAAGAGTAAAAATAATTTTTATACTTTTATGAAGGTATGCCTATTGATTAGGATGTTGTAAACCAAGTTGTAAACCAACAACAAGTTTCAATGACTTTTGAGTCACATACAATGAATGTCGAGTTGCATTTAGGAACCAAGTTACACTTAGGAGTTGAGTTGTAGACAGAAGTTGAGACTCATTCTGATTCTAAATTAAATGTACATGAAAGAGATGTTGAGTTACTTGATAGAGAAGTATATAGTGATTCTAAAGTTGATAGAAAGAAGGGCAGAACCAAGATTGTCAAAGTATGTCAAAAGACATCACCCTTATGAACAAATTATTGGAGATAAAGATGCTAGACCAATGACAAGGAACATGCTAAGAAGTGATACATTTTTTTGAGCATGCATGAGTCTAAGATAGTGAAAGATGCCTTAGAGAATGAGGATTGGAGTAAGGCCATGAGAGAAGAGATTGATTAGATTGAGAAGAACAAAACATGGACTTTGGTTTTTAGACCAAAGGACAAGAGTATGATTGGAACCAAGTGTGTGTACAGAAAAAAGTTAGATGATAATTGTGAAGTCACAAGGAATAAGTCAAGATTAGTTTGTAAATGGTATGTACAAGAAGAAAGAATAGACTATGGAGAAAAAATTTTCCCTGTTGCAAGATTGGGAGGAGTAAGAACTCTACTTGCTTACTTTGCATACAAAGGTTTCAAATTTTATCAAATGGATGTGAAGTTAGCATTTCTGAATGGTATATTAGAAGAAGTGGTTTATATAGAACAACTAGAAGGATTTTTTGATGCTAACAACAAGAACATCATATGTAGACTACATAAAACTTTATATGGTTTAAAGCAATCCCTAAGAGCATGGTATGAAAGTCTTCACAATTATCTTGTGATGATTGGTTTTGAGAAGATTGATGATTACAACAATTTGTACTTGAAGATAGAAGGAGGTAAATGTATTTTACTAGCTGAATTTTTTGTTGATGATATCATATTTGGAGGTCAAGATATATTATGTAAGGAATTTGAGATGTCTATGTTTGGAGAGATCAATTTCTTTGTTGGTTTGCAAGTATATCAGATGAAATATAGTATATAAATCACTCAGTTTAAGTATTTGAAAGAAATATTAATTTTTTTTGGATTGGAAGATCCAAAACTAGTTAGCACCCCTATGGTGACAACGATGCAGGAGCATCTTGCATGGTAAAAGTATTAAAAAAAAAATTGAAAAAAAAAAAAAAAAATCTGGAGGATAGAGAAAGTGATGAAAATTAGAGGAGAAATAATAAAAAATAAAAAAGGGGAAAAAGGAGAAAAGAAAGGGAAAAGGGGATTTCTATTTTCGAGGTGCATAGGTGGCATAATAGAAAAATAAAAAATAAATGGTTGTCATTCCATTTATCGAGGTGTGTGGGAAGAATTCTAGAAAGTTATGAATATTGTAGAAGGTTATGGAAGTTTTAGAAGGTTGTGGATATTGTGTAGGTGGAATTCTAGAAGGTTGTGGATAAGTTATGCATTGGGTGGTAAGTGCCTATTTAAGCAAAGCATATGAGCATTTCTAATCAAGCTCAAGGAGAAGCTTGAGAAGTGGAAGCTTGAGAAGAAGAAGCTTGAGAAGTAGAAGCTTGAGAAGGAGAAGCTCAAGGAGTAGCTTGGGAAGTAGAAGCTCAAGGATTAGCTTGGAAAGGTGAAAGCTTTGGAAGGAAAGCTTGGAAAGGTGAAATTTGTGGAAGGTTTGAAGGTTTCAAGGTGTGAAAGAGAAAGAGGAAGTGAAGAGTGAGTTTTTCTGAGTCGGTGGATAGAGCGTCGAATGTGAGGCAGTTTACAGTAGGATTGTGATGGACTTGTGAGTGTGTAGACAGAGCGCCGAATGTGAGGCAGTTTACACTTGGATCTTGGATTAGGTTTGTGAGAAGAGCTAGTGACTGCGGTTTAGAAACAAGGAGGTTTCTTGGTGGCTTGCAAGCACAAGTTGAGATCTTGGTGGTTTCTACCAGAGTGTGGATCGAGACTATCTTAGGCTTGGATTGGATCTTGAGAGATCTTGGAGAAATGTTATTGTAATTGCTATTGGATTTTCAAGTTTAATAAAATTGCTTGGGAAGTATTTTGTTATCTTTTTGTCTTCATAT
This sequence comes from Cupressus sempervirens, assembly GCA_028749045.1. NCBI lineage: Eukaryota > Viridiplantae > Streptophyta > Pinopsida > Cupressales > Cupressaceae > Cupressus > Cupressus sempervirens. The sequence goes on along the minus strand of CM053783.1, from coordinate 645,343,836 downwards.
TGTTACATTCTTGGTTGTGAGTTGGTAAGGGTGGTGTGGCCCTTCATTAGTGGTATTAGAGTGTACCCTTTATCAGACAAGACACAAATTCTCAAAGAATGATGACTATGCTAATGTGAACCAAACATTGTATAGGTCTATGATTGGTGAATTGCAATATGTAGTACATAGAAGACCTAATATTGCATTATTTGTTGGGATTGTTGCAAGACTTTTTGAAAATTCTAAGGAGAATAATTTGATGGTTGTTAAGAGAATTATGAGATATTTGAAAGGAATAGAAGACTATTGTCTATACTACAAGAAAAATTAAAAATTTGAGCTAAGATCCTACACAAATGCTGATTGGACTAGAAACATTCATGAAAAAAAGAGCAAAAGTGGTGGAGAATTTGTCATAGGAAAGAGGTTGGTCACCTGGACCAGCAAGAAACAAAATTGCATATCTCAATCTATTGCTGTAGTAAATTGTACAAATGTGGTATGGATCAAATAGCTACTCAAAGCTATGAAGGAGGAAATCACTAAATCTGTGGTACTCTATTTTGATAATACAAGTATTATAACTAGCTTATATGTACCTCTATATATATTACACCGAGAGTAATCATTCTTGAGGCACCTATTTTCATTTAATCCCAAGGTTATTTTAATCACAATTGGGATTTATGAAAATTAAAATAGGCTCCTCGAGAATGATTACTCTCAATGTAATATATATAGAGGTATATATAAGCTAGTGGCAATCACAGTGCAATAGGAAAAGTATTTTTAAATTTTTTTCTATTTTTTAAAGGTTAGTGCTGAATTATTTATTTCTTTTTAAATAGAATTGTATAAAATTACTATAAAAATGTAATAGTGTAAACTTACTATAAAATGATTCTTGAATATTTTATTTTTTAATTCTATATATGGTGTTTATTTGCATCTCTTTAATTCAGTTTTATTTTAAGCATATTGTTACGTAAAATGTTATATTGAAGAGTAGAGTTATAGTTAGGGTTAGGGTTAGTGTTAGGGTTGGGGCTATTGTTAGGGTTTGAGTTATGGATAGGGTTAGAGTTATGGTCAGGAATAGAGTTACAATTAGAGTTAGGATTAGCATTAGGGTTAGGGATAGGGTTATTTTTAGGATTACGAATCTTGTTAGGGTTATAGTTAGGGTTAGGTTTAGAATTAGAGTTAGAGTTAATGTTAGGATTAGGATTAGAATTTGGATTACAAATATAGTTAGGGTTAGAATTAGAGTTAGGGTTAGGGTTAAGGTAAGGGCGAGGGTAAGAATAAGGGTTTAGGTTACAAATATAGTTAGGGTTAGGATTAGAATTAGAGTTAGGGTTTGAGTTAGATATAGAGTTAGAATTGGAGCTCAAATAAGGGCTAGAGTTGAAATTAGGGTTAAAATTAGGATTAGGGTTAGGGTTAAAATTAGATTTACGGTTACAGTTAGAGAAAGGGGTAGAGAAAGGGTTAGTTTTAGGATGATGGTTAAGGTTGGGTTTATATTTAGAGTTAGGGTTGTATATAGAATTACATCAGGGTTAAGGTTAGGGTAAGGGTTTGAGTCAAGGTTAAGGTTAGGGTTAGGGTTAGGGCTATGGTTTTCATCTAGATTAAAGTAAGGGTTAAGGATAGAGTAAGAGTTTTGAGTCAAGGTTAAGGTTAGAGTTAGGGTTAGGTTATGGTTTTAGTGAAGGTTAAATTAAGGATTAGGGTTAGGATTAGAGTCTAATTATAGTAGAGTTAGATTTACAGTTAGGGTTATATTTAGGGTTAGAGTTAGGGGTAGGATTATGGTTTTAAAAAAAGTAATTTTCTTTTTGGCATATTGTAGTGTCAAATGTTATAGTCAAACATAGATATATGGTTAGGGACAAAGTTACCATTACAGTTAATGTTAACCTTAGGGATAGAATAAGGGTTAGGGTTAGCATTAGGGTTAGGGCTAGAGTTAGGGTTAGGGTTTGAGTTATGGTTAAGGTTAGGGTTAGAATTATGGTTATGGTTATTGTTAGAGTTATGGTTATGGTTATTGTTAGAGTTATGTTTATGGTTAAGGTTAGGGTTAGAGTTATGGTTATGGTTAAGGTTCAGATTAGAGTTATGTTTATGATTAAGGTTAGGGTTAGAGTTATGGTCATAGTTAAGGTTAGGGTTAAAGTTATGGTTATGGTTATGCTTAGTGTTATAGTAAGGCTAGGGTTAGGGTTTGAGTCAGGGTTAAGGTTAGAGTCAAGGTTAGGGTTTGAGTTAGGATTAAAGTAAGGGTTAGGGTTAGGGTTAGAGTCCAATTATGGTGGAGTTGGATTCAGGGGTAGAGTTATGCTCATGGTTAAGGTTAGGGTTAGAGTTATGGTTATGGTTAGGGTTAGGGTTATTATAGGGCTCGAGTTAGGGTTATTGTAGGGATAGGGTTAGGGTTTGAGTCACAGTTAAGGTTAGATTTAGGATTAGAGTTAGGGTTTTAGTTAGGATTGAAGTTAGGATTAGGGTTAGGGTTAGAGTCTAATTATGGTAGAGTTAGATTTAGAGTTAGATTTAGGGATAGAGTTATGTTTATGGTTAAGTTTAGGGTTAGAGTTATGCTCATGGTTAAGGTTAGGGTTAGACTTATGGTTATGGTTAGGGTTAGGGTTATAGTAGGGCCAAGGTTAGGGTTAGGGTTAGGGTTAGGGCTTGAGTAAGGGTTAAGGTTCTAGAGTTATGGTTAGGGAAAAGTTTTGAGCCAAGATTAAAGTTAGGGTTAGGCTTATGGTTAGAGTCCAATTATGGTAGAGTTAGATTTAGGGTTAGAGTTAGGGACAACTTAATGTTTATGGTTAAGGTTAGTGTTAAGGTGAAGGTTAAGGTTTGAGTTAGAGTTAAGGTTAGGGTTAAGGTTAGAATTAAGGTTAGGGTTAGTGTTAAGGTTAGAGTTAGGGTTAGAGTTAGAGTTAGGGCTAGCATTAGGATGAAAATTAGGATAAGGGATAGGGTTTGAATTAGAGTTAGGGTTCTTGTTAGGGTTAGGTTTACAATTAGAGCTAGAGTTAGGGTTAGGGTTAGAGTTACAGTCAGAGTTAAAGTTAGAGTTATGGTTAGGGTTAGGTTTAAATTAGAGCTAGAGTTGGGATTAGGGTTAGGGTTAGAATTAGGGTTAGAAATATAGTTAGGATTAGAGATAGAGTTAGGGTAAGGGTAAGGGTAAGAATTAGGGTTACAAATATAGTTAGGGTTAGGTGTTAGTGTTAGAATAAGAGTTAGGGTTAGGGTTAGAGATAGAGTTAGAATTAGAGTTAGAATAAGGGTTGGAGTTAGAGTTAGAGTTAGAGTTAGGGTTATATTTAGGGTTAGAATTAAGGTTAGGATTATAATTAGTGTTAGAGTTAGGGTTAGGGTTAGTGTTAGGGTTATGGTTAGGGTTAGCATTAGGGTTAGGGTTAGGGTTAGTGTTAGGGTTATGGTTAGGATTAGCATTAGGGTTAGGGTTACAATTAGAGTTGGAGTTAAAATTAGAGGTAGTCTTAATGTTAGTGTTAGTATAAGAGTTAGAGTTAGAATTAGAGTTAGAGTTAGGGTTCAAGGTAGAGTTAGCATTAAAGTTAGAGATAGAGTTGTGGTCAGGGTTAGATTAGGGTTAGGGTTAAAGTTACCTGATTAGATTTAGGGTTAGGGTAAGAGTTAGGGCTAGGATTAGGATTAGAATTAGGGTTAGTATTAGAGCTAGAGTTATATATAGTGTTAGGGTTAGGATTAGGGGTAGGTTTATAGTCAAAGTTAGGGTTAGGGTTAATATTGGGGTTAGGGTTACAAAAAGAGTCAGAGTTAGAGTTAGGGTTAGAATTAGGGGTGTATATGAGCAATGTTAGTATGTTAATAGAAACCAAATTTAAATAAAGCTTCTACAAACTAAACAAAATTCATAAACTTCAAGATAGACTAAGATGAGCTCTCAATTGAGAATATGAGCCATTAATGGACTCTCTCAATAAGAAGCTCTCTTATTGAGTAGCTTTATCTAAATGGATAGGATGTATGCTCAATATGCTTCCAAAGGCTTCAATGGATGATTGTGGATTTTTGGTGTGGATAGATGGCTTTAGTATGGATTTGGCTCTCAAAATAGCATTATAACTTTACTTCATGGATTGTGTTATTTTGCAAAGGGGAAGGATCCAATTTATAGGCAAGAGGCTTGAGGGATTGAGGGATAAGATGCAAGGATGGGAAAAAGCTCATGGAGGGCTTAGATTGCATGAGAGGAGAGCACATGGATTGTGCTTCCTTATAGCCAATCAAGGAGTGACACATGTCACATGGTGAGAGGATGGAGGAAAGGGGAAGGATGAGTCAACAAAGGAGGCTCAAGGGATAAAATCTTCATAAAGACCCTCATAATGACTTGTAAGAGCAATAAAAGGGCTTGTAAGAGTCATTTATGACCTAGTGGACTTCATAAAGTTTTATGGTTGAGATATTTTGAGGGTGATGAGAGCAATTTCGACTTGGACTTGATTAGGAAGGTTTTAATCTTTCTTAGGCTTGTGCAAATGATTAGAGGATGGATTAGGATGGTTTAGGATTAGCTTAGGGATAGGCAAGTGGATGGCATTTAATGAGGGTGGGTGAAGGAGGAGATATTTGTTAACTTTGCCTTGAGTTAGCAAGTCTTAACCCATGTTTAGGGAATGTGACAAGGTTAGGAAGGGATTAGGATTAGGTTTAAAGACATCTTCTAGAAGAGTCTAGACTTTGGATGAGGATAAAGACTTTCTAGAATAGTCTAGAATTTCCTAAGATGAGGATGAAGACTTTCTAGAAGAGTCTAGAACTTCTTAGGATGAGGATAAATTAGATTTTTAGAAAATAAATAAATTATTATTTATTTCAAGGGTTTGGGTTGAGGAGATATTTATTAAAACTTTTTTAATAAACATCAGGATTAATATTTAATCTTAATTAAATATTTTGAGTTAGGATTAGGGGTAGGAAATGATGGGATTAGCCTTTAATCGAAATTAAAGAAGGATTATAAGATTTTGGAAGAGGTTATTGGTCATAAGGAAATTGGCCAAGTTTTGGGCAAAAAATAAATTTTATTATTTATTTTGGGATTTTTGGTCAATTTATTAATTAAATAATTAATAAATAAGGAAATAATGTTTAAATAAGATTTAAACATTTTTGGGAGGGACTTCTTAATTAAATATTTTTAATTAAGATAAAGGGATTTAATGGCATAAAAATAAATAAATTAATTAATTAAATAATTAATTAATAAATGATGATGTCATCAGGACTTTTTTAGAAAATAAAAATACTTTATTTTCTAAAGGTTTTTAGGTGTCTACATTTTGCCCCTCTTTGATGTGATGTCGCAAGTGGCATGGCATCAAAGATAAGAAAATAAGATGCCCAAGGCTAGAGCAGAAGAGGAGAGAATGGACTGTGAGATGCCCCCTCAAGAAGGCAGTGGGGAGAGAAAGTGAGGCTCGATGGCTTCTTGAAAAGTACAAGAATTCGAGATGAGCAAGAAGACTCAGATTTGCTTAAGAGAAGAGGCTTGGTTAGCTCAAACTCTCACTACGGGAGAATGATAAAGGGAGAATCAGAGGCACAAGAGGAAGCAAGCTTAAGATCTCAGGGATTGCAGAGGATGAAGGAGCGGAGTGCTATAAAAGGAATCCAAGATGGGGAGATGGATGAGGGGATTAAAAAAAAGCTGATGCAACAGGATTTCAAAGAGTCAGATTGGCGGAAGATGGGTTTCGGAGATCCCTAGGACTAGGATTGTGGATCTTGAAAGATGAGGCTTGGTGGATTGATTTGGATTGGCGGATCCCTAAGACTAGGATTGTGGATCCCTAAAGCTAAAGGTGAGGAGTGATTCAAAGAGATACTGATGCATAAGCTGGGGTAGGCGAGACAGATGCTGGATATGGATGGGGGATAATGGAGATGAAGGAAAACCATTGAAGCTTTTTGAGCGGGGGGATACTTCAAAGAGAAGTACCACCATGTAGTTGAGCACTAGATTTGCTATAGGACTATTGGTTAATTGCCAAGGTTACCAAGAACATCAAGGCCTTTTCACCAACTGTCTAGAGGACTGACGGACTGACTCAAAAAAAACATGCAAGGATTGCCCCAACATCACACATGAGTCCTAGAGGAAGCAGCGTGGAAACGACATTGGAGAACCCACAAGCAGAAAAGAAAAACAAACAAAAGACCTGATCAAGACCTTACGCTCTAATTGCCCCATTCGCAGCATACAATGATATGGAAGATCATGGCAACCTTGAGGAGGGAACAAGGAGATTGCTTGGAAAAGATACTTCAAGACCCAAAAAGGAAGATCCCAAATCAAAAGAAAGTGAAAATCCAAAAGAGAGTCGTTTGCCAACGAGATGGGTAGGACAAGGTACTAACGGACCAAGATCATACATGAGGAAAGATATATCCTACAAGGACCTATCGGAGAGCACCAAAGCTGGTGGATTTGGATGAGTGATGCGTCTGGCAAGCTGAACTAAGAAAGATAACACTTTGGTGATAGGAAATCTAGCTAAAGGATGCGTTGGAATAGCTAACCAAGATGTACGATGGGTGCAAGATGCTGATCAAAGACGAACTAACACGAACGCTGGATAGATACAATGGTACTAAGCTAAAAAGGATGTACAAGCTGATGGACCAAGATATGTTACAAATGTACAAGTTTGTTCATGTTTTTGTTTTTGTGAGATGGAAATGTTTGTGAAGGATGGGATGTCTATAATAGGTGATAGGTGGATAGGTAGATGGTTTGCGAAAAGCTTAAGTGAAAATGGGGTTTTGTGTGTGCACGTGATAGTATACAAGCTAGGATACAGGATTATTTATAGGCTGGAATATGGTACAAACCTTGGACAATGTTCGGATAGACAAGGTATGGTACAAGATTTACAAGGTATAATACAAGCTTTGGTACAAGATTTACAAGCTGTACAGGAGGTATTTACAAGCTTCATCAAATTTTGGATATTTGGTTGGAACACCAAGGGAACAAGCAAGTGTGTCTTATGGGATGGTGGGTGAATGGATGAGGGATAGGATAGTGATAGATAATGGATTAGTCTTTAGTACACAAGGTGCCTGAATTACCAGGTTTTCACCAAGTTACCTATCCAAGGTGCTTGAATTGCCAAGTTTTCACCATTGGACGCTTATTTCTCTTTACTATTTTTTCTTTTGACTTTGGACTTAGCTAGAACGATTTTGGCTTTCTTCAGCTATTTTGGCTTTTTTGGGATTTTTCACTAGCTGTTGGAATGTTCAATCTTGTTGCGAGCTGTTGGTACACCGGATGTGTGATTTATGCAATAGATCGGATTAGATGGGATTGATGGTAGGAGATGGAGGGATGAAAATTCTGGAAAGGAGCATGAGATGGGGATGCTTGCAAGAGAAACATTGGCACATGTTGGGACGGGTGTGAAAAGAGCATATGCGGGATAGATGGTAGATGCGGGTGTGATCGAGGATTTGTGGAAGCGTTCTTGGGGATATAGGCACCCAAGATGGAGTTAGGAGATGGGGGACATGAATCACTAGATGGGGGATTAGCAATGGTGGATGCCATTATGCATTGGGTTTCAACTTTTTTCTTGGGGATCCACATAGTTTTGGATTTTCTTTTCATAGGCTTTTGTATTGTTTTGCATTCTTTGATTGCATTTTGCCTTTTTGGAGTATGTCTTTTAGAATAGACATATGATTGCCTAGGATGTGGATTTTTAGCTTTATGCATTTTGAAGTTGGCATTTACATTGCTGTGGTAAGCTTTGGGAAGATGGTTAGGAGAAGCTTTGTGAGATGGAGAGGATATGAAAGAGCATGTAGGGGGATGATGATGGATGATGTGCCCTGATATGTGCCTTTGTTGATCTTGCATAGGAATGGATGGAATAGGATTTTTATGATGGCTGATAGGAGGATGGAGGATGGTAGATTTTGGGACATAGGGACCCAAAATGGATTTAATATGGTAGGTTGTTTTGGGTTGAAAAGATGGTGGAGTGGGGATGACATAAGATTTCTTGAAGGAGTGATGGGAGGCTGGCATGGTGGGCTTGGAGATAGGCTTGGTTTGGGGGTGTGGTGTACCAACACCTTTAGATGGTGAGCCTTTGGATACATATCCAAGACCATGAAATCCTAGATTTTTTTTGTGCAATAATAGGCTCTCTGATTCCTTGCTCTTGTGGTCCTAAACCTTGACCTTGATAATGCCATCGATTGAGCATTTGAACAAGCTGAGGAAACTTTTTGCTTGCAGAAAATGGTAGAAGTGATTTATTAGGTGTATTACAATGGGGAGACACTGTTCTTAATTCTTCTGCTGAGAGAGGGCCACCATGGATGAATGTAAGTGAACCAAGAGGGTAGATTATAGATGGTGGAATAGCTTGGATAGGTGGTAAGATGGAAGCATGGAGCAGGGGAGATGGAAGGATAGGATCTTGATGTAGCTGGTGGGATGACAAGATATCTTGTAGTGGAGGAGATATGGCTTGAGGTTTTGGAGATGGAGGAGATGGTGACTGCACTATGGATGGAAGACATGGTATGATGATATCTTCATTTATGCTTTGGGGGATGTCAACATGCTTTTGGGCAAGATCTTGATAGGATTAGTTTGGAGTGGATGGTGCGATAGGAGGTGAAGGGATGGATTCTTCAAAGGCAGCGGATGGATAGATGGGAGATTCAGTAGTGGAGATGGGTGAGTAGAAGATGGATGCATAAGGGTCATTACGAGAGATTTGGGAAATGCTTGGAGGCGATGTGGATAGAATTTGGAGGGATTTGATAGGTGGTGGGATTTTGATGCTTGTGAGAAGTGGAAGGATTTTAAGAAATTTGATGGATGGTATGGGGATGATAGCTATGGGAGATGGAGGTGATATTATAGATGGGGAAGCTTCATCACTGACTACTTCACATGGTTGGATTAGGTTACATGGCTTATCGACTGTTGGAGGCAACTTTTCTTGTATTTCCTCTAGGAGATTCCTTGGAGACTCATGTGTCGAAGGTGGAGGTGGATTGACAGGAATAGCTAGTGTGATGAGGGTGGAAGATTGGAAGCTTGGTTGATGGGGTGATGGAGGAGAAGCTGGGATATCGGATGGCATGACTAGATAGTTTGGAATAACTCTTGGATTTTGGGGGATGCTTGGGGGAATGTTTCTAAGGCTTTCAATATACCCGTCATAGTCAACAAGATTTTCATCATCATTGGAATAGGAGGTGGCGGGAGCAAGGACAATGCGACCAAACACATCATGATAGGATTGGTACTTCATGCTTTGATTATGAGTTTTATGGGGATGGGGTCTTGCATATGGATGAACACGAAAGCTCATGGTTGGATTTGGATTAAGCACAGATTTTGGATTGGCTGGTGAAAGATTTCCTAGGGAGAGTCAAAGCTATATGACAGACCTAAGGAGGATTGGCTAGAGATTTTTGGCTTTCTTGTGGGTGGAAGGCTTCAAGGGTATGCTATCAAAAAGTGAGAGTTTTGCTTTCCTATGTGCAGGATTCATGGTGATTGTGTCAACTTAAGGATAGACTAGTGATCCTATGGCATGACACGAGATTGACCACTTGTGGATCCCAACCTTTAGCTCAAGGTGATGAGGGATACAAGTGACAAAGCTGGATTATCCTAGAAAATGCTCTGTCAAAGGGATAACCTTGGTGAGATTGGTTGATTGGTAGGATTGATTGGATAGAAAAATCTAGCAAAGTGACAACAACTCTTTAAAGGCTTGGGTGATTTTGGATTGGGTTGCTAGCTGGCTGGGGGGATGATTTGGATGGACTTTGGATTTGGGATTGTTCTAAGGCAAAGAACTAGATAGATTCGGTTGCATCGGGGGAGCTTGGATTATTTTTTGATAAGGCAGTGACTACGCTATGTATGCCTTGAGTTGGGAGATTTTTGCTTTTCTAGGATTTTGACAAAAATTGGCAAACATTCATTCAAAAGCTATGAACAAACAAGCAGACAAAAGTTTTGAGCAAGCACGTCAAACACACCAACATCTTAGGAAGCTTTCTACAAGGATGAAATTTGGTTTAGCTAGGGAGTCCTCGATATACACAAGGTACGTGAGGCCCAAATCTGTAGATGAAACCAAAAAGATGTCACACAGCCGAGAGGAGCGGTAACCCACTTCTCCTCTTTCACTTCTCAAGGGTATAAAGTTCCTTGAGGCTTAGCCCGAGTGAAAAAATTTTGATCCCAAGAGAGGTGTCTTTGGATTCACCTCCCGATCTTTATACTCCGTCGGAACGCTGGAGTTGAGGTCGTCCCAAGGGGTGATGAAATCCCCAAGCAGGCCTCCTAAAAAGCTAAGACAAGATTTTGGATCCTAATATTATGCACCCAAGATGGCCTCAAAAGACGACAAGGGGAGAGAAGACTTGGATGATCTTGGGCTAAAAAACACGCTTGTTCTTTTACCAACTGACGCTTAAGTTTTCTAATCTAGACTTTGCAAGCACTCATGTTTAAGATACAATGTTTATTCCAACTTTGAAGCGTCGACAAAAATAAAATTGATCGAAGAATGCGAACAAGAAGAAGAGTTAGGGTCAGCAAGAAGGTAAACCCATGCGCCCGGAAGCCCTCCACGTCAAGTATCGATTGATTTTTCTTTAAGGCATTCAAGATTGAGTGTGAGTTTATTTTAAGCCCAAAACAAAGGTGTGTGAGATTCGATTTCAAGCGTGTGCCTGGAGGCCCTCCATGTCAAGATTTGTCCAATTTTTATGCCCAAATGAAGTGTGAGAGAGATTAATGCGCATTCAAGGAATTTTCTAACTTAGAAAAACCACTAAAAACCCAAGTGAGTGGAGTTTGATTTGTGTGGAGCACTTAACACCCTCTTAGGTGGACCCATCCCCATAGATGGCATTGAGATTACAAACAATGGTTAAATTGATGGGTGATTAAAGAGGGTGAGTCCAACGACAAACTCACTCAAAGCATTTTTATTTGTTTTTATAACTTAAAAGATTACAAAAATGTAGATTCTTTTTATGCTCCAAAAGATGATTATTTGATCTATGGCATTCAAGATTGGATTTGTTGTTTTAATCATGCATTCAAGGAAAATTTGATTTTAATCCATGGCATTCAAGAGTGTGTTTAGCAACATGCATTCAAAGACAAGTGATTAAACATTCAAGTTTTTTCCTTTGAGCATTCAAGATTGAGATTTTGTGTGTTGTTTTAAGAACTTTGAAGTGCTTTGTTTTAACCTTAGATCATTCAAGATTGTTTTGGACTCAAAAGTGAAAATGACTCTTTGGACTTTGGTTTTCATTCAAGATTTTGTGTTCTAGTTTGCATGTTTTAAGCCCAAAAATGATATTCCTAGGTTGTTTTGATGCATGAAAACCTAAGCAACATTCAAGATTTTGAAACAAGACATTTGTTTGGAAAAAATAACAAAGCTTTTTAGGAAAATTTTGGCAACCATTTAGGACTCTTAGTTTTCATGAGATTCTTAAAAGAACTTTAAAATATTTGCAAATGAGGTTCATTTTATCCTTGATTGATGCTTTGAGTTTGACTTAGATTTTAGTGTGCACTTAGTGTTGATTTTGAACCTTTTGAAATGGAAACTTGAAGTTCTTTTTAAATTCTCAAAAATGAAGTGTTCCTAAATTTGCATGAATGCATCTAAAACCTTGATGTTGCAAGGATGAAAATGATTGGATTGGTTTAGTTTCACTTGTTAAAATGCCTTTTTTTTTTTTTTGCAAATTTCTCAGTTTTTAATGGCTTTAAGTATGATTTAGGGGTTCATTTTAAGCACTAAAAAGAAGTGTGTATGATTTTTCTTCCTTAAAAAAAATGGCCAAGATCTCCCACAAGAAGAAGAAGAAGAAGTAGATGGAATAAGAAGAATATAGACAAGAAGAGGAAGAAGAATTCCAAGTGCTTTGTCCACCTATAAGCTTGAAAAATCTGCAAACACTATGAGATTGACTATGAGTTCCTTTGTCTTCTTCATGCTCATGTGGACCTACAAAACCAATTTATACAATCCTACCAATCACAAAAACAAGCAAAATTAGCCAAAATCAGCAAATGACATACAAAACTTGACTAAAAAAGCTAATGAAGATGACCCATGCGGGGTCCCACCGGGCGTGCCAAAATGTATATGACCAATGTTAGTATGTTAATAGAAACTAAATTTAAATAAAGCTTCTACAAACTAAAAAAAATTCATAAACTTAAAGATAGACTAAGATGAGCTCTCAATTGAGAATATGAGCCATTAATGGACTCTCTCAATAAGAAGCTCTCTTGTTGAGTAGCTTTATCTAAATGGATAGGATGTATGCTCAATATGCTTCCAAAGGCTTCAATGGATGATTGTGGATTTTTGGTGTGGATAGATGGCTTTAGTATGGATTTGGCTCTCAAAATAGCATTATAACTTTACTTCATGGATTGTGTTATTTTGCAAAGGGGAAGGATCCAATTTATAGGCAAGAGGCTTGAGGGATTGAGGGCTAAGATGCAAGGATGGGAAAAAGCTCATGGAGGGCTTAGATTGCATGAGAGGAGAGCACATGGATTGTGCTTCCTTATAGCCAATCAAGGAGTAACACATGTCACATGGTGAGAGGATGGAGGAAAGGGGAAGGATGAGTCAACAAAGGAGGCTCAAGGGATAAAATCTTCATAAAGACCCTCATAATGACTTGTAAGAGCAATAAAAGGGCTTGTAAGAGTCATTTATGACCTAGTGGACTTCATAAAGTTTTATGGTTGAGATATTTTGAGGGTGATGAGAGCAATTTTGACTTGGACTTGATTAGGAAGGTTTTAATCTTGCTTAGGCTTGTGCAAATGATTAGAGGATGGATTAGGATGGTTTAGGATTAGCTTAGGGATAGGCAAGTGGATGGCATTTAATGAGGGTGGGTGAAGGAGGAGATATTTGTTAACTTTGCCTTGAGTTAGCAAGTCTTAACCCATGTTTAGGGAATGTGACAAGGTTAGGAAGGGATTAGGATTAGGTTTAAAGACATCTTCAAGAAGAGTCTAGACTTTGGATGAGGATAAAGACTTTCTAGAATAGTCTAGAATTTCCTAGGATGAGGATGAAGACTTTCTAGAAGAGTCTAGAACTTCTTAGGATTAGGATAAATTAGATTTTTAGAAAATAAATAAAGTTTTATTTATTTCAAGGGTTTGGGTTGAGGAGATATTTATTAAAACTTTTTTAATAAACATGAGGATTAATATTTAATCTTAATTAAATATTTTGAGTTGGGATTAGGGGTAGGAAATGATGGGATTAGCCTTTAATCGAAATTAAAGAAGGATTATAAGATTTTGGAAGAGGTTATTGGTCATAAGGAAATTGGCCAAGTTTTGGGCAAAAAATAAATTTTATTATTTATTTTGGGATTTTTGGTCAATTTATTAATTAAATAATTAATAAATAAGAAAATAATGTTTAAATAAGATTTAAACATTTTTGGGAGGGACTTCTTAATTAAATATTTTTAATTAAGATAAAGGGATTTAATGGCATAAAAATAAATAAATTAATTAAATAAATAATTAATTAATAAATGATGATGTCATCAGGACTTTTTCAGAAAATAAAAATACTTTATTTTCTAAAGGTTTTTAGGTGTCTACAAGGGGTAGGGTTAGAATTAGAGATAAAGTTAGAATTGGAGTTAGTGTTAGAGTTAGAGTTAGAGTTAGATCTAGGGTAAGAATCAAGGTTAGAATTTGGGTTAGGATTAGAATTAGCATTAGAGTTAGAGTTAGGGTTAGAATTAGGGTTAGGGTTAGGGTTAGGGTAAGAATTAGAGTTAGAGTTATAGTTAGGGTTAGAGTTAAGAACAGAGTTATAGTTAGGGTTAGAATTAGGTTAGGGTTAGAGCTAGAATTGGGGTTAGGGTTAGAATTAGGGTTAGAGTTGGGGTTATATAGGTTCGGGTTAGGATTAGGGGTAGAATTAGAGTCACAATTAGTGTTAGAGTTAGAATTAGGGTTACAGATTGAGTTAGAGCTAGAGTTAGGGTAAGGGTAACAATTAGGGTTAGGGCTAGAATTAGGGTTACAAATAAAGTTAGGGTTAGAATTAGGGTTAGGGTTAGGGTTAGATTTAGAGGTAGGATTTGAGCTAGAGTTAGAGTTAGAATTAGAATTAGAACAAGAGTTGGAGTTAGAGGTAGGGTTAGAATTAGGGCTAGGATTATGATTAGCATAAGGGTTATGGTTAGAGTTAGGGTTAGCATTAGGGTTAGGGTTATAATTAGTGTTAGTTTTAGTGTTAGTGTTAGTGTTAGGGTTAGAATTGGGGCTAGAATTGAGGCTAGGGTTAGGGTTAGGATTATAATTTGAGTTAGAGTTAGGGATCAAGTTAGAGTTAAAGTTGGAGATAGAGTTGGGGTTAGGGTTATGTTTAGGGTTAGGGTTGGAGTTAGGTTTAGATTTAGGTTTAGAGTTAGAGTTAGGCTTAGAATTAGGATTGGGTTTATAATTAGAATTAGGGTTAGGATTATAGTTAGAGTTACATATAGTGTTAAGGCTAGGATTAGCATTATATATAGTGTTAGGATTAGGATTATGGGTAGGATTAGGGTTAGAGTTAAGGTTAGTGTTAGGGTTACAATTAGAGTTATAATTATAGTTAGGGTTAGAGTTAGAGTTAGGGTTAGAATTAGGGGTAGCGATAGGTTTAGGGTTAGAAATAGAGTTAGAGTTAGAGTTAGGGTTAGAGTTAGAATATAGATTAAAATTAGGGTTAGATTTAGGGTTAGAATTAGCATTAGAGTTAGAATTAGAGTTAGGATTAGACTTATAGTAAGGCTTAGGGTTAGGGATAGAATTAGGGTTAGGGTTAGAATTAGCATTAAATTTAGGATTATAAAGGATTAAGGTTAGGGTTAGGGGCAAAATTAAAGTTAAAGATAGAGTTAGAGTTATAGTTAGGGTTAGGGTTAAGGTTAGGGTTAAAATTAGAATTATCTAGTTAGAGTTAGAGTTAGAGTTAGGGTTTATGTTATTATTGTGGTTAAGATAATTTTTGGGTTACTAATCATATTATAGATGATGTTAGTGCTATTATTACACTTTACCTTGGTGTTAGGATAACTGACAAGTTAAACTTTAATATGGGTTAGTTCTATTATAGTTCCCATGATTAGTACTATTGTGATATAAGTTATTAACCTTTTTAATAATGTAATCCCTCCCCCCCTCTCTCTCTGTAGTCTCTAGTAATGCCCCCTAATCTGTCTCTCTAATCTCTAGATACACCCACTTATCTCTCCCATCCTACTTTCTAGATACTCCTCCTAATCTTTCTCTCCCTTTATGCTCTCTAGATACACCCCTAATATAGGGTTAGTCTAAGGTAAATAATTTACTAAATGATTAGTACAATCATATATAGAGTAAGAGTTAAAGTTAGGATCCAAGGTTTACAATTTCATTTATATGACACTCAGTGTTATGGTTAGGGTTAATAAGTGGTTAAATGTTACACTAAAACAAGGGACAAGGTTAAGGAAAGTATGAGATTTAGGTGTAGTGTTGGAGTATTTGGAGTACAACAATGGTCAAATTTGGGATATATGTTATACAAATGACTCAAATAGTGGAAAAATTAATTCATGAAAGGGAAGTTATAAGTCCCAACACAACAATTCAGATGATGTTAAAAGTGTGAAAGAATATATAAGAGTCAATTTTATGAAAATTATTTCTCCATGATGATGTGAGGACATTATATATTTTTGAATTTTTAATAATGCTAATGCAATTTTTATTGCAATGATTAAGATTTGTAATCAATAAATCTCCCTATCATTAAGGAATCTATTTAGACTTATGATTTTCTTTCTTAATTAATATATTTAGTAGCCACATCCATTGAAGAAATTTTTCGTACAACAATAAATTTATTTTGTCTTGTTCTCTTCTCCATGAAAGTTACATTGAACAATGGGGAAATAAAATTGCCAATACAACTAATTAGAAGTAAAAATTTGAAACCGGAGACAAGAATGAACTATATACAAAAAATATATCAGTGATGGTCTAAATACATGTCACATTCTTCAATGATTAGGATTCTTTGGTGACCTTTATTTGAACAATGATTGTGAAATACTTCTTTCATCATTGAGGGAAACCCATCCACTTTTGTAGATGTGTCACATAGAAATTTTTATGCATTTCTTCCATTTCCTCAACATAGTCAATTGGAAATATTGCTTCTCTAAAACTTTAATTATGGTTGTGTGCATCTCTTTAATTATTTGTAGGCATTTGTCAAACTTAATCTTGAAAAAATTGTTTGAGATCATTGAAGTAGTTAGGCTCTAGTATCCAATAATGTTTGATTCTCTATCCGAGGTATCCATAACTCAAATAGTAACCTGTAAACTTATAAACAAAAATCAACATATGGAAATAATCATAATGAAAAAGTATTAATAGTTATAAATTCTTTCAAATGAATAATGTTCAAAATAACATAAATAAAAATCAAAACTATTTCAAATGAAATAGTTAGATTGTAATGTTTGAAATATGGTGGCATTGTTTTCCACTTTTCAAACATTACAAACATAAATATTAATAAAAAGCTATATATAGTATGAAAAATATTTAAATAAAACACATATATAATCTAGTTAAATAATGACAAAATATAAACTAAATATATGATTCGTTATTTTAAGTTAATCACTAACTTTAATAAAATACAAATTTTATTGATAAGGTGACCTTCTTGTCCACATCAACGATTAAATTGAATTATGAAACATTAAAAATATAAATATTTTGAAACATGCAAATATAAAACTATTGTGAAACATACAAATCTAAAACATGGAAACCAAAAGTAGTTTGAAATATGCAGATCTAAAACTAATGTAAAACTAAATTGAAATTTGCACATTAAAAATCTGCAAAAGAAATGTATTATCAAATATCTAAATCAAATAGTTATTGAATCCTAAATCTAAATCAAACATAAAAGGCTAAACTATATAGAACTTTAATCTACTCCTGTTCAAATACTCTAATTGCTCCAATAATCTCCATCTCTTCCTCCCTGCAAAAACACAAAATGAAAATGAAATGAGGAGACTTTTTTTTATAATTTACGAGAGAACCCTCATATCCCCCAATAGATGTCTTTTAACATTCCATGAATTTGTTTCAAATTCCCCCACTCCTCACAAAAAATAAGCATGAATGTGCATGCAAAAATATATTTAATAAAAAGAAAATATTTTATATTTAAAATTTTAATTAAGTTATTACAGCCCTATTTTCTTGGGTTCTATTTTTTTGGCCTTATTTTTTCAGGTCCTATTATTTTGGCATCCATTTGGCTTAATATTATTTTGGCTAGCTATTATTTTGAGAATTTTATTTTATTTTATAATTCAATAATGATAAATTATATACTAAATATATGATTTATCTACGTTAAATAAATCATTAACTTTAATAAAATACAAATTGTATTGATATGGTGGCATTCTCATCCAAATTAATGATAAAATTATGCTTTGAAACATGAAAATATAAATACTTAGAAACATGCAAATGTAAAACTATTGTGAAACATTCAAATCTAAAACATGCAAAGCAAAACTACTTTGAAATATGCAAATCTAAAACTAATATAAAACATTCAAATATAAAACTAATTTTAAACGTGCACTTTTAAAATATGTAAATGAAAAGTATTATAAAATATATAAATCAAATAGATTTTGAATACAAATCTAAATCTAAATCAAACATGCAAGACTAAACTATTAAATGCAAGCCTAAATAGTTATGAATAGAATTCTAAATCTAAATGAGATTAATTAAAATTGAAATCTAAATCAAAGTAGAATATTATAACTAATTTTGAATTTCAATTTATATCTACATCTAAATCTAAATGAAAATGTAAATAAAAAATAGAAATCTCACCTGCAAAAATGTTACTCCAAAACTTCAATCTACTCCTATTCAAAAACTCCAATCTAATCCTCCAATAACCTCCACCTCTTCCTTCCTGCAAAAACATAAAATGAAAATGAAATGAGGAGCCTTGGTTTTATAACTTCTAAGAGGCTCCTCATATCCCCCAATAGACGTCTCTTCACATTCCATGAATTTTTTTTCAAATTCCCTCACTCCCTGCAAAAAAAAAAAGCATGAATGTGCATTCAAAATTAGAATTTAACAAAAAAAAAATCATATTGAAATTATTTTGCCCCGATTTTTTTGAGCCTTATTTTTTCGGGCCCTATTTTTTGGGTCCTACTTTTTTGGGCCCTATTATTTCGGGCCTATTATTTCAGCCTCCATTTGGCTTCCTATTATTTTGGCTAGCTATTATTTCGAGAATTCTTTTTTAATATTTAATTTGAAAGTTTGTAACCACTCCCAATTCTTTTTTATTGATGGAGAATCTTTTTTGGCATATTCTCATGTTGGGTATTTGTGTTGTGATTGTATAGAATGCCTCTCAGTGTAAATATATAAAAGAACCCTATAATGCACACAAAGACTATGCACATTGAAATCAAGTATCATTACTTGAGAGAGTTAGTTCAAGACAAAGAAGTGAGGATGGAATTGTGAATACAAAAGAATAGATAGCTGATATATTTGAAAAATCTTTACCTAAGGATGCACATGAATATCTTAGAGGAAAACTAGGGGTAATACCCCTATCCAAAGCTACTTAAGAAGCATGAGTAGTGTTGTGCATCAAATGAGCTGAATGTTGTATCTTAAAAATTGATGCAATGGATTTACTTTAGGAGCTGCCTAAAATAATGAAGGAGCTGAATTAGAAGATTTATAGTCACATGAAAGGTGATAGAGGGAGAATCTAGAATTGATTATATCTACATATAGAGATGAAAAGTCTTTGGCATTTTTGTCAAAGAAAGAGAAATAACTAAAGGAAGGAAAAGAAATGACTAAGTGAGAAATAACCTATAAAAGAAGTGAATATAAAAAATAAGGCAATATAAGAAAGAGGGAGCAATAAAGGAACTTGAAAAGGCTCACATTACCATACACATAGGAAGGACATATACTACATTGATAGAAGGAAACATTTCAAAGATTTATTTTCTTTTTGGTATTGTTTTTGGTTTTGGTTTGCCATCAATGCTAAAGAGGGAGATTGTTGATATAAGATTGTTTTGAAGAGAAAAACCTATAATGGAACAATCATTATTTTGTCAATGATGTGAAACATGTTACCTGTTGATGAGACAATTTTTTTTTTGTCTAAAAGCTATCATTTAGTTGATTGATGAAGAGGATTTGAAAAGAGGAGATAACAATAGAACCTAGAGAAAGGTTGTGTTATTTTTTATGAAAAAGAAGCACTAGGACTAAGTAAGAAATTGATACTATAGTGTATTATATATCTACTTAAAGTCTAAAATGAAAGATTACTCGAGTTAAGACTAGAAGAAGATCAAGTAAGAAAAGTGTCAGCCAAGCCTTGTCAAGCAGTAAATGCAAGCTGAGTAGAAAATAATAGAAGTTGAGTTAAAAACAAGAGGTGCCAAGAAAAAATGAAAAATAATGCAACCTGAGTGATTTTCAGTATATATTGAGTAAAGTTTTGTCATGCCCAAACTACGAGGCAAAAACACACACACAATTTTTTTATTTTTTTTTAAGTTAATAATTAAAGATACTCTAAATATTAATTAAGTTACCAATAAATTAAAACTAATTCATAATTAAAATTACAACTGAAACTTAACACATATATTAACCAACTACAAGATAATAAATAAGCATAAACACTAATATCTAACGATGCTCCATTTAATTAAATCCATTTCATTTTATTTTATATTAGTCAAATCGATAATCGAATAATATGACTATTATAACACAATAGAATGTAATTCTTAGTTTACTTAGTTAATAAATCATACATTTAACTATAACTAATAGTCGTCAAAACTTAACTTACATAACTATAATAAAATCATAAACAATCAAAATTAACACTCCTCACAAACTTCAAATCTAAATCTTTTGATATTTAATCAAGAAAAGAATGTACTAAAAAAATTAACATTAATCGACAAATCACTCGACTAACTTCATAATACATCTATCAACTATCTTATCGTTCTCTAATTTATACTAAGATTGAATGGATGAATTTTACACTAGAACATACTAAGACACTAATATTATAACGTTCATGCTAACCCAACTTATACTTACAAGATTTTTCAACCTAAACTAACATTTCAACACCTATGTTAAATCTAAAATTAATCATAAATTTTAAACTGACTAATCTTTAATATAAACCAATTAACTAAAACTTAAAATTTCTAACTAATCTAATCGATAATTAATAAATTTAACTAACAACTAAATGAACAAAAAAAATACTAACAACTTAATTACATTTTTAAAAAATTTAGCTAATTAAAATAATAAATCAATTACAAAGAGTAACTACCAACATAATATAATATATACTAAACTAACTAAATCAAATATCAACTAACACCCATAACTTAAACTAATCTACATCTTCTTAAACTTAATTAAGTTAATTAACAACTAACTAAATAAAACATAACTAGCAATTTTAAGATTATTAATAAATAACAACATAAAAAAAAAGAAACTAAACTAAACTAATAAAATAACTTAAAATTTAAACTAATTAAACTAACTACTAAAAACAACTTACAACTAAAAAATATTAATAAATAAATTATAAAACAAAACTAACTATCATAAACCTAAAATACTAACCTAACTTACTAACACCTATACTAACCCTACATCCCCCTAAGCCCACCCTACTCTATACCCTATGCCCCACTTGCTTGGATGAATCCCCAAGCAGGGTGTGCTGCCCCACGCAGCTGACCTGCATTCAAAACTGTCCCCCACTGCACATGGAACAGAGCCCCAAGTTGGGCACTCAACATGGCATTGTGGGCTTTGTTTTCAATAGCAAAAAAAACACTTGATGCCTTGGCTAAAAACTTTATTACTTCAACTTCCCTCCACTACATGTCTAATCCCTCTCTCACGCAGCCCAAGGGTGATGCAGGGGGGTACGCTAGTCAGAGGGATGATGCAAGGCTTGTCTAATGACAAGTCTCTACTATTTATTGTAGTAGATGCATAAAGTAAGTTTGGAGATAACATAGGATATTTAGAATATTAAATATATTTTTAGGATATTAAGTTCATTTAGGATATTAGTATGTATCTACTTTTGTTTCTTTCTTTACTATTATTATTATTATTATTTTAACTTCTTATTTTAAATAAATAATATTTTATAAGTTTCAAAAAGAAATATTAGAAGAATCTTTTAGATTCTCTGTTGTTAAAACATTTAATTGCTCCTTCCATACAAAAGACAGAGAGTTTTGACTCTCTTGAACACGTTTTTTTTTTTGAAAATTTATCTAAGTATAGAATTAGAAGTAATGCATGTATATATATATATATATATATATATGTATGTATGTATGTATGTATGTATGTATGTATGTATGTATGTATGTATGTATGTATGTATGTATGTATATACATACATATATATATACATATATATGTATATATATACATATATATGTATATATATGTGTGTATATATATATATATACATATACATATATATATATATGTATATACATATACATGTATATACATATATGTATATACATATATATATATGTATATATATATGTATATATGTATATGTATATACATATATACATATATATACACATATATACATATATATATGTATTTACATATATATATATATGTATATACATATATGTATACATATATATACATATATAAATATACATATATATACATACATATATATATATATATATATATATATATTTTAAGGTGAATATTTTGAATACAGTTAAAACATGGATCCAATAGTTTGTGGCACAATAAAACCATATTTGTTTGATCTCCCATACAACTTGAATTGCAATATCTTAACCATAGCCATTATTTTTCTTTCCTTAACATAATTTTCTTTTTGAACATAAAAGGAACTTGAAAATTTTGCTAAATTAAACCATCATCATTCATCCTTATTTTTAATGAGCATCCACATAATTGGAAAATTTTGATTAAATCTCATGGTAAGCAACATTACTCAAACACCAATTTTAAAGCAAACTTGATTCAAGGGCTCAGTCGGGAAAGAACCAGGAAGAAAACCCGGCTTCATCGCCATTACAACAAAGTTTAGAAATACAATTACATAGGATTTCAAATCCCAAAATTACAACAATTTAATTGAATTTTCTTCATGACCCTCATCAAGGGATTCATAACAAATTTTGCAACACATTTCTATGAACTATGGAGGAACAAAATCTAATCAGGTGACAACAAGCATGTCAAGAAATAATTCAACATGCATATTCATACAAGGTTTTCACAAAGGGATTCACAATGAATCAAAACTAGGGAAAGGTGGATTCTTCCAACCAGGAGAAGTCAAGCACAACACCAAATAGATGCCCAATCAAAGCTATATACCAAACACTTCCGTTCTTCCATTTCAACATACCATAATCATACAAGGTTTGTGTTGACAGGTAGGAGCCCATAACACCCTACCCTTTCTCCCTCTTCTCATCCTGACAAGGAGTCCGACTAAATAGACCTTTCCCAAAATTGGTCACTTCTGCCCTCTCCAAGGGTGAGTAATACCAAAACACCCATGCAAGAAACATCTCAAAAATTGCAAACATAAACATGAAAGGAAATCATCCAAAAATAACATGGTTTTCAAAGCTTCCCAACATACCCACAAACATACAAAAATTGAAACAACAACAAGGTAGCATAAGCATCAAACAACATGGAAACTGAACAAGGGAGATGAGAATTTCCTACCTTCACAAGAGGTAATGGCAATGAAACAAGTTTGAGTAGAGTTTCCCTTTCCTTGCTTCAATCTTCAAAACTCCTCTCTAAATGTAGAGATTGGGTAACAACCTCCACAAGTCCAAGAAGGGCCTCTAAATAAGCCTCCAACTCAACCACCAAAAGGACCAATAACTTCTCCCACCCACTAGAAATTCTAGAAACTCCTAACTCAACCCACACTATGGTTAAACACTAAATGGAGGTGAGGTGAGGCAACTCATGATAGTCATGGTCAATTTTCGCACAAAGGAAAAATGAGACTTTTTGAGTGGCCTCAAAAGTCAATAAAAGGGGCTTAGGGGTTGGAAAAGACCCCTAACCCATACCCATACCCTTTGGGTATAAAAAATTTATGATTTAAAGCCTTAGGAATAGGTTTAGAGCCAAACAAAAGCTAGGAAATAAAATAGGACCATTTAACAACTCAAAAATGCAAATAAGCACTAATCTGGATTAGGGATGACTAAACTCAATTAAGAACCCAATTAGCAACTGACACTAACTTAAACCAACTAAGGTCCAAAGGTTACACAGCTAACCCTAAAAGCACAAAGAAGAACATAAATAATTCCCGAGTGTCAACTGACGCTAAAAGAACATAGTTACGAACATTGACATTAACTTATCACAAAAAGGATACATACATACATCTCACAAAACAATACTTGAATTATGAACAACAAGGTTTTCAAAATTAACACATAGAGATCAGTTATGTTCCTCCATCGATTTCCTTAGCTAAAATATCTGCACACTCATTGCAGACATCAGTAGCCCAAAAAATCACATGTATATATATACGTATCAGAAATTTACATAAATTGAAACATACATAAATCAGGGTTTCTTGCATCCTACTTATATCCTTAATCATGAAGATTCCAAAATCAATGTGTTAATCCTACATTTTACTTGATTCATCACATACATATACATAAAGCATTAAATGACGGACATCAAATATCTGAAAATAACATCACACAACATGAAAAAAAATATGATATGTTCAAGTATCTGATAATGTCTCGACATCTCGAGTCGAGAGTAACAAAAAGATAAAG
Source organism: Cupressus sempervirens (assembly GCA_028749045.1). Lineage (NCBI taxonomy): Eukaryota > Viridiplantae > Streptophyta > Pinopsida > Cupressales > Cupressaceae > Cupressus > Cupressus sempervirens. The sequence continues at coordinate 645,319,758 of CM053783.1, read as the reverse complement.
TAATAACTAAGGCTACGAAGGGTCAGGGAGAGGGCTCACAAGTTTAGTTGGTGCCAAGCATTAGTAAACTTTAGTGTTTGCTGAGTGAACTAGTGTCAGCTGAGTGACAAAACAATATAGATATCGAATAATAACAAACAATGTTAAATTGAAGATTTGACAAATCTAAGCCAACTAATTTATTTTCTTAAATTGTGTGGAAGATAACTAAGATGAGTTGGTGGCACAAAATTCAAGATAAATTTTTTTGAGGTGAATACAAGGAATATTGTAGAAGAAGTTTCTAGAGGAACCAAATGGAAAAGTGGGTAGATTCAGTGTATGCTACCTAATTCTACCTAAACCTAAAATGGATGATTGTGGTTAAGAGGAAAATGTTTAAATTCTCTATTTATAGAGATAGTTAGTCAGAAGAAATGGTTTTCACAATAGAGAACCTAAGGAAGACAAGGAATCTAGGGTATTTCTTCATTTAGTGGCTGAATAGAGGTGACTACAGTTGGCATACAAAGAAAGAAGGTTTACGAGTATGAATGCTTGAAGGGTGAACAAGATATTAGAGATGAAGTGTATGAAATCCAAGAAGAATGGAGGACTGAAATAGAGATCTATAATCTATGAGTGAGTTGTAATTTTTTATCAAATCAAACCTTATTATTACTTTCTATTCATTGTATCAGTCTAGGGTTTATAAATCCTTTGGATTAAGGTTGACTTGAAAATCATTTGCAAATTATTTAATCAGGTGACACTCTAATGGAATGATCTAAAGTTCTCTAATAAGGCTCACTCCTAACAGGGTGATTGAAATCATTTAACCATTTCACATTTAACCATGTCACATTTAACAATGCTCATTGTAACCTTTAATAGTGTTGGCTTTTCACAGGGCATCACTTTAGAAGAGTGAGAATTAGTAGCATGTTACTGGTGGTTTTTACCAAATTGGGTTTCCATGTAAAATTTTTGTGTCAAATTATGTGAATGTTCTTATGTTGTTTCATGTTTACATTTCTACAAAGTTGTTTTGATCTAGGATAGTAACCTACAAAGTTTAATTATTGTATGATCTAATCGATGCATGCATATTAAGGTTTTATGGATATGGATCTACTAAGAATTGAAAAGTTTTATTTGTATATCTAGACCTTGGATAACTGATTCACCCCTTGGTTATTCTAAAGAATTTCATTATTTGTTTTATTTAATATTTCTATGCCTTTTGAATTTTGGCTTTTTTATCTTTTTATTTGATTTTTGATTTCCCCTTTTGAATTAAACTTCCCTTTCAAAATGATTTTTGGAATTCGAAATGTAAAATGTTCAATGAACTAGGAAACTAATTGTATAAATAATTTAATGTTGTGATTAATCCAAAAGTCTATTGTTATTCGTCATTTTCTTTGATTTTTTCCTTAATCCTTATTGATTTGACGAAAATCATGTTTCCAAAGTCTTGCAAATTTTAGGTGTCTACAAATGCCCCTCTTTGAGCTGATATGCAAAGCATATTAGTTCAATCAATTTTCTAAGTCTCATGATTTCATACCAATTGTGATGGTCAAATACTTGATTGCTAATGATTTATTGATTTGAAGTTTTAATGAGGATATGGTGTTTTGATGCCCTTGTTTGAATGATTGATTTATATTTGGATTGGATAGGATGTTTTAGATGTTTGAAAATGTTGTTGATATGGATATGTCGCCCCCTCAGAAATGAAATTGGAATTTATGGCTTTCAAGATATTGATGTTCCTATTTTATTTCTAAAAATTTTGACAAAAGAATGAAAATTTGGGAAATGAATAGTGTCGATAGTTAAGACTAATGAGGAATGATTTATAATAATAATAAAAATTTGTGAAGTAGTAATAGGGTAAAATGGTTAAAAATAGGACAAAAATGTTCCTAGAGAGGCATAAATAGGCCAAAAAGACCCTTTTACCTAGTCATTTGTACACTCTCCTTTCATTTTTACTTGGTTGGAGCTCTGGACTAGTGAGGATGGTAGTCCCATTGCGAGAGCATCGGTTTGTAAGGGCTCATCAATATCAATGTCCAACTAACTATGGTGCCTTGATATGTATCTAGAAATCTCATTGAGTTGAAGTTTTGGATTTGTAGTTACATTTTTAGAATTTTTCATATTTTTAGGTTATAAATGCATGGGTATGATCAAATAGTGCATTTGTTTCATGTTGTATAGATATGTTGCCCCCTCATAAATTAAATTGGAATTTATGACTTTCAAGATATTGATGTTCCAATTTTATTTCTAAAAATTTTGACAAAAAAATGAAAATTTGCAAAATAAATAGTGTCGATAGTTAAGCCTGATGAGGAATGCTTTATAATAATAATAAAAATTTGTGAAGTAGTAATAGGGTGAAATGGTTAAAAATAGGAGAAAAATGTTCCTAGAGAGGCATAAATAGGTCAAAAAGACCCTTTTACCTAGTCATTTGTACACTCTCCTTTCATTTTTACTTGGTTGGAGCTCTGGACTAGTGAGGATGGTAGTCCCATTGCGAGAGCATCGGTTTGTAAGGGGTCATCAATATCAATGTCCAACTAACTATGGTGCCTTGATATGTATTTGGAAATCTCATTGAGTTGAATTTTTGTATTTGTAGTTACATTTTTATAATATTTCATATTTTTAGGTTATAAATGCATGGATATGATCAAATAGTGCATTCCTTTCATGTTGTATCACATTTATATAGTTATAGTGCATCTGTAGGGAATTTTAGCACATATAGGGATGTCCCTAATTGTGTATTACAACACATACAAATTTATTTTAGCACATTTGATACCACTTGTAGCTCATATATATTCTGCAGCACATATGCATAAGATTATAGCACATATCTTGGATGAAGTAGTGCATATGTAAAGGGGCAAGTTTGGTTTGAGAAAAGGGTGTTACAATTTCATTCTTTAGTGCATTTGATAGATGAAAAAGTACTTTTTCCATAAGAAAAATTTTGCATATATTTTTAGCGCATGCATTTGTTATAGCATATTTGCAATTTACATTTGCATGTTGGTTGATTAAAAGAGTGCATATAAATGTTTTAATACATACATGATTTTAAACAACACATTTGAATGACATAATACATTTGTACTTGATGTATTTGTCAAAGGTCATGGAGCAAATGTAGGATATGTCAGATATTAGATCATCCAAAATGTCAATGTTTGGATGTGAAAATGATGTGTAATCTATTGTAGTTTGGTTTAAGAGTCAATATTGAGTGTGTAGATAGAACATAACTTCATGATTGATAATGTGCTCATACCAAACCCAAACAACGTAGGAGTGGAGTCATAAAGTGGGATCTAGGAGTAGTCCCATAAGTAAGATGATTGTGATGGTCCCTCCTCAAGATAAAGAGATAAGGAGAATATCATGGCTAGCTCACGATGTAGAGATATACAAATAATTGGTTCCTAACCAAACCATAGCTAGATAGCTAGATGTTGGTGACTTTAGATTAATATAGGATAATCACTTTACTGATGGAATGATGTAGTTGTTTGAATCAATATGTGTAAATATATGTGGGGTTAAAAGCTCATGGTGCATGGATTATATCCTTTGTCATTGGAATTGATTGATAGATTTTTAGTCAAGGGCCAAATAGTTCTAGATAGATGTGGGTTTTCTTATTTACTTTAGATGCTATAGTTCTCATGAACTAATTAATATTGATAGCTATGGTCAAGTGGTGGCACATGGACCACAACATCTTCCATTTATCCCTTGGGGAGATGATGATTACCCTGAGGATGTGTATAGGATTCTTAGGATCCCCACAATAGGGGATCTAGTATATTATGATTTGATAGATAATGGTACAATATACATAGATCTATTTGTAGATGATGATATTAGGGATGATAGCATTCCATGGTTTCAGATGCTTTAGTATGATCCATTATAGGTCATGCTAGCATAGTTGACAGGAGGATTCCTCCTACTATATAGGCGAGGGCATGGATGTCCAGTTGGATGGGACCGCATCATTCAAGACATGATTGACTGACCATGAAGTTTTTTGTGGGGTAGTTACATTCTAGCCCATTTGTATCATGATTTACATCAGGTGGCATATTCATGAGTTGCATCACTATATGTTGGTGTGGTGTTTTTACAGATATGGACATGGGAGAATCTTCCCAACACCTAACCTATCTATGTTTGACACCAAACACAAGGCATGTGCTTTATGTATATGTATTCAAGTATTATTGTCCGGCAACAACTAAGAAAGATAGACTACTAGAGATGCAAGATAGATGACATGGATGAGGTTGTGTGGAGGCCCTATAGGTATATGGAGCCATGGGAAGAGGATGATGATGAGATGGTAAATTTCTTTGGTCCGCATTATTTTCTTGGCCAAATACCTTTAGTGATTGGGATATTTTGCTTCATGTGGGTAGTCAGGTAGTTTTTTTAACAATAGAGGATGCCAAAGGGAGTAGCACATTATGCTTGGGTGTATGGAGAGAGGTCAATATAGGTTCTTAGTTTAGAGTATGAGGCATGTCAAGAGGCATATATGGAGATGATAAAGATGCCATAAAGATGGTCATTGAGGGATGATGTGCTGATGTTACAATGGAGGGGGATTATGCATGATGGTTCAAGGAGCATCCCTTTCCTAGATATACAAACCCATTTGAAAGACAATTCTATCTATTGAGAATTAGTCAAGAAGGGGTGAAGATAATTATGGTGAGGGTGTGCAAGGGAGAGGGAGGGGTAAAGGTAGAGGACCTAGAGGCCATGGTAGGCACAGAGGCAAAGGAAGATCTGTGAGGATGCCCTAGTAGAGAGTTGTACCGTAGGTTTCATTATGGAGATATATGCCATTGGCGAGGCTAGGGGATGTAGAAAGGGATAGATCTAGAGTGGTCCATGGGCATGGGGGTATTGTGATGAGAGAAATCACATGAGCTAGTATGGGTAGTGCAGCATTTGGCAGGATTAGTGGGGCAAGTTGAGGCAATGGTGTGGGGTCTAGTAGGAGGTCAGATGATTTTTATGGGGGGAGGATAGGACAACATAGGATGACTCTACAAGAGGATGTATAGTTTGTGAGGAGGCAAAGCCATTTTGTATAGGATACTCCCATGTAGTTACATGTCTCCTAGTCACATCCATGACCATAGGTGCATGTAGTTGATCACCTATGTGAGTGTTGTAGATGCACATATTAGATTTATTGGATCCCTTAGTCATTTGGTGAGCATAGTATATGCATTCATAGCATTTATGAAACTAAGGCCTCTACCTTCACTTCCACCATCAAGCATAGAGGGAGTGACCACGAGTTAGGTTTTTTCATCCATACCATACACATAGAGTGTAGGTGTGTAGGCTCCATTAGGGAAGGCACAAAGAGATCGTACTAGTGTCCCTAGTGATCAAGCACCTCCAAATCAAACCCAGATAAATGGGGTAGGTGGCCCAAGTGGTAAGACATAGGGATGAGCTTGTGTATCACATTCTTATATCAATTGATCATTAGATGTATCATGGATGTATTTAGAGTGACCTCTTGAGTATGAGCATTTAGATTGAGTTTATTATTCTTATTATTATTATGTTGGACTCTTGTTTATATATCATGGAATTTATATGCTTTATGGTTGGTGTGCAGCTATGTGATGAATATTTTATGTGATATGTGTATGTTGTGTTGTTTTATAATGATCTTTCATGCATGATATAATGTGGATGTCTTATGTCTTTGTGATTATGATGTGTAGATAAATAAACACATAGTGTAGATAGATAACTTGTGTATGAAGTTGGATGTTGTTGATGTACAATAGGAATATCATGGGTAGGAAATGAATAGATATTGGATAAATGAAATGGTTGAATGTATGAAATGAAATGGATGAATAACATATGACAATGTGAGGAAATGTAATAAATTAAAATGTAATGAGATGTAAAGGAAATGGAAATGGAAATGGTTTAATGAAATATATAATTTTAAAAAATGAAATGAAATGGAATGGATGTAGTTTAATGAAATGGATGTGATTTAATAAAATATGAAATGTGATGAAATGAAAATGAAATGGAAAATAAATGAAAAGGATGTGGCTTAATAAAATATAAAATATGATGAAATGAAAATGAAATGGAAAATAAAATGAAAAGCATGTGGTTTAATAAAATATGAAATGCGATGAAATGGAAAAGAAATGAAAAGGATGTGGTTTAATAAATTATGAAATGTGATGAAATGAAAATGAAATGGATGTGTTTAAAGAAATATGAATCATGATGAAATGAAAATGAAATGGATGTGGTTTAATAAAATATGAAATGTGTTGAAATGAAAATGAAATGGAAAAGAAATGAAAAGGATGTGGTTTAATAAAATATGAAATGTGATGAAACGAAAATGAATTGAAAGGAATGTGGTTAAATGAAATATGAAAAGTGATCAAATGGAAATGAAATGAAATGAAATGAAATTGTAACCCAAATTTTTTAGATTCATAGGTCACAAAATAGTGCAAGAAACAACTGTATGCAATTTGAAATGGTGAATAATATGATATAAAGAGTTAATGAAATGAAATGAAATTTAAGTATATACATCTAAATATGATTACATAAATAAGTAAGCTTATTTAGTAATTTTCTAGGACTATTATTGATTAAATATTTAAGATTTAATCAACTAAAGTCCAATTGATAAAATCAAATGACAATCAAAAGTCAAAATTTTCAATTAAATCCCTATTCTTCTATTAAATTAAATAATTGCACTATACCTATTTTATTTAATCCCACAACCCCTTTTATTAAATAAATCATTTAATAAATCAATTCCCAACCCCTAACCATTCCTAAACCCTATCATTACCCAAATCCAACCCATTCACCCATGTTAACCTCACTTTGCTAGCTAATTAACCTATCCCATTAATGCTAACCCACTTGCATCCTAAGCTAAGCCTAATGCCCCTCCTAAACATGTGCACAACTTTAAACAAGGTTTAAGACTTTCTAACCCAAGCCAAAGTAGACTTCCCATCCCATCCTTCTAACACCCCTATCCAAAGCATTAAAGTCTCTTTAAGGCCTCTTACATCCCTCTTCCACACTCCTTCCCCCTCATAACTCCCTTTGAACCTTCATTTTGACCCTCTTCCCCCATCCAATCCCCTAGTGATACTTGTCACAAGAATATGGATTTGAAGAATCACAATCCACATGCTTCCCCTTCCTTATATCTTAGCCCTCCCTCATCCTTTTTCCATCCTTATATCCTAGCCATCCATCTCACCACCCCTTAGCCTATAAATTGGACCCTTCCCCTCTCACAAATCATCCACTTTTTAGACTAAAGTCATAATTCCCCTTTAAAGAACACATCCCTGAATCACACCATTACCATGCTGAAATCCCCACTCATCCTACACACCATGTTTGCCCTTTTGAAAGCTCCTACACCTCTTCAAGCTTGAGCACATCTAATAACACATCCACCATCTTTTTGGATACATCAAAGTATCAAGGTTGCACTTGGGGACACATCCACAATCCTCTTCTGTGTCTCATTTGTCCTCGCATTAAGTTTGTTGTATTTTTTTAGTCTGTGAATATTAGATTAGTTTTTATCTTCTTTACATACTATGATTTCACTACATACATTTTTGCATGCTTGGTGGGACCCCACATTTAGGTCATTCTCAATAATTGTATTCTTATTTTTACTAACCATGTAAAAAATGATGTATTGTGTTTTTGGTTGTACATGTTAGGTCTTTAACATTGTTTGTAGGTGTATCATTCCCAACATAGGAAACACACTCCCAACCATCTAATCCATTCTCAAACAACAATACCTAAAAATACTTTGCTTTTGTGAACCCACAACTATGATTTTGATGGAAATATTTTACGGGAATGCAAAACTTTTGAAAGCATGATTGAGTCTACCATCTAACCTACTTGCCCCATGGTCATCTAAGTCCCCTACTTCATTCCCATCATTCTTCTTTTTATGGGATCACTTGTAACTACAAGCAAGATCACTTGCAATACCTACGAGATCAATATTCAAAAATTCTAATTCTAGCAAACCCTACTTAACTTTCTCCCTCAAACTTGTAGTTAAACCTATCAGTGGGAACACATAATAGAGTTATGGGATCATTATCTGGCGGGTTCACTCTGTGAGTATTTCATCCATGGCCCACAATTTTCTTTTTTACCAATTTTTGGGCCATGATCTCACAAGGTTTGATTGCATTCCCACATTTTGGGATCATAGGTTGACTACTTTGGGTTTGTGGGTTTACATGAGGGAAATATCGCACTAGATCCAAAAAAAATCAAGATGGGCTCTGCCCAGTGGGCCTAATGAATAACACATTAAATCCAAATTGACCTTAGGGATAAAAAGTGTGCTTGAATTGTTTTACTTTTGAAAATACCTAGTAAGGAACATTTGTAAAAATATACACTTTGGTTACTATCAAATCATTTTTCTAAAGAGATCAATTGTCTATCTCTCTTAAAGTTTCTTTGTCCTTAGAGATCTTTTTCTCATGATACACCATATCCATTATTGAAAGAGTATTATCCTTGTTGTTTCAAAAAATGGTTGTTATTAATTTTATTCAGAACAACCCTAATTCTATTTGGTTTTACTTAACCCCTTTCAAACAAAAAGCCATTATATCATCCCTTGGATAAAAAACCATTCCTTATCTACTTTGACCTATTTGTTATCTTCAAGCTTCATGTTGTCCAACCTAAAGGAAAAGGAATACTTAGCGTAGTCACTACTAGGGTATAATTAGTGGCTAATATTCGTAAATTGGCTAATTTTAGAATTTTTTGGCTAGTAATTTGGCGAATAATTTAAGGTTTGATACAACCTAAATCGCCATAGTTTTATAAATTTCAGTTCTAGAATATTTAAAATCACTCAATAATTAATTTTATTGAAAAATTTAAACTCAAATATTCGCCACAATATTCGTTAGATGAATAGATTTGAGTTACCTAAATATAATATATTATTGGAGAAATTAAATTGAACTGACCAATAATTATCATAATTATTAGTTAATTTAGGGATATATCACCAATATTTATTATTCACCATTGATTTAAAGTATGTGTAATGATTCTCATAACATTCCACAAGGTAAAAAAATGTTCAATATTTATTTGCAATATTCCATGGTGATTAATGAACTTCCTATTAATATTGAGATTCATCAATATTTTATACAAAAAAAATTATGATTCAAAAATAATTGCCAAAATTAATCATATTTAGAATTAAAAATTGAGAGTTTTGCCAATATAAATATTTTTTTTTTTCTCAAAATAATGAAAGATTCACCAATATTTTATATCTTTTTTTGGAGGTGGCTTTCTTAAAGTTTACCCTAGTCACTACCTTCATTAATAGTTGAGATAAAGCAACTAGAAAGCTTATGTTAGACCAACCAAAACCCAAGTTCAAAAAAGTTAAACTTCCACAAACAACAGTTTATAGAGAGATAGAAGTAGAACATAAGAAGCACACCCCTAATCCAAGACTTGCTAAGCTAGTTCAAATTGAGAAGGAAGGTGTTGAAGTTTTTCTACAAATCAAGTGGGTTCATAAAGTTAAAAACTTAACCTTAAGACATGGGGTCAATCAAATCCTTATTGATTACACTAGCTATACTCACTTTGATTAAGTTCCTCTTCTTCTACACATACTTTGCACTTGTCATATCATAGATTTAGGTCTTCATATAGGTTCTCATCCTAATTGGACATTTTATAAATCCATCATCTTTAGTCATGCTTTAGAAATCTGATTCCAACCCCATCCAAATCAAAATCATAGATCATCTCCATCATACTTAAGCATTTGGTGTCACTTCATTGAGAATTGTCTATTATACATCCTAGATCCATCACACTATCTTGGTTATCCCTTAAACTAACATTGTTTAGGGTAAAATATATTTGTCACATGTGTCCCCTATCACCTAGAGCAAGAGGTTGGGCTCCACACTTGATCATCATGTGTCTTCCAAAAGATCACAAGTCTACCTTAAAGTTGACATCATCATCATATCTAAGGCTTACACATAGGGAAAGCATTCTCTCCTTTACTTTGATATCACATAACTCATCCTTAGGCTTCCTATGTATCATATCATTATAAGTAAGATACTCCCCACATATCTATCATACATCTTTGTGCACCCTAGAAAATCCCTACATCATAGTTGCTATATCCTTAGAGAATTTTACAAACCATCCATCCATACATGCTTGCACTTGTTGTACTACCATCTTGCACTTCATCCTTAGGAACATCATCATTTCATGCCACCTACAACATGTCTCACTAAGAACAAAAGGAAGAAGATAGACATGGATGGATCCTAGCATTAACAGTAGCTCAGCTAGCACACAACTAGATCGAATAGTGTCTATGATCACACATGACCCACCATGGAAAATCTAGATAGTTTTGGTTCCTCACTTGACATAAAGGCCTTTAGGAACAACCTAGAATAAGCAACCATTTTCAATGCCATCTTAGATCAAAATAGGGAAACCATCATGGAAAAAATATTAAGAGATAATGTCAGTGTCTTTGAGTTTGGGAGGCCACCACCTTTTGACATATCAGATCCTACACATTCTTTGTTTGGATGGCTACCACCACCTATCGTTCCATTTTATCCTAATGACCTCCTTTTTATACTGAACATAGGATATCAATCAACACAACCAAAACCCATAGATCCAAATATACCATCAACCCAACTCAATGCTCCCATCCCACAAAGTAATCAACCCACCATAACACAATCATTAATCCATACATTTTCCCAGCCTACCACTACTATACTATCCACATCTACAAATTCTTCCACCACCACTATTCCAATTTTACAATTTATCTCTTTCCCACCTAGTGGTACTACATCTTCCCTCCCTCATTTTTGCACTCTCACATCATATCCATCCACTAGCACCACAAACAATTCTGCCTAACATCCAATCTACACCTCAGTACACAACACAAATGACTTCATTAGGGTCTAAAATTTCACCTTTTATTCTACCCAACATCAATATCAACCCATTTAATCCTAGTTAAAACACCATAACTTTATTTCCACTTGGTCCTTGGAGTTTGGAGCAATCACAAGGACCAAACATAAGCTTCCCCCTTCATGCTTCATTTATGCCAATTTTTAAAGAACATCAATCCCTCCCACCACAAATAAATCTATTACCACCCATCACCAACTACTTTTCTATGCCAACCTTAGGAAGTAGCCAAACAATCCCACAACAACTACAACCAACAATGGGGACAATTTCCTACACCAATTATTTAACACACATCAGCACTTAGTTGTCTTCTGAAGAAGGAGCACAACTAACATATGTTGGGCAAAATGAGAAACTTCAAAACATAGCCCCATTATTTTACCCACAACCTCTCCAGCAAAAACCATCACAATAGTAGTATGTCCAAGTACTAATACACAGTCATCCATTTGGATAATAATCCTATACCTATCCACCCCAACAAAAATTATAGTATCAACAGTATACCCAAAAAATGCAATAGTATGTCCAACCATTATTCCAACAACCCATAAATCTCATCCCAATAGTTACACAATCTATATTCCCATCATCACAATATACAAGACAAGGCCATCCACATCTACCTATGACATCTAATACATACCATGCATTAGGGGCATTGGGATTGTGGGCACAAGCAATAATGCCTATCAACTCTGAGTGTGAAGAGATGAAAAGTGTCCTTAAAAAACATAAAGATGGAACTAAAACCAAGACTTTCAAATTTGAAATAGTCTATAATTATCCATTCAATAGAGAAATGACAATGACACCCTTTCCCAAAAGTTTTAAGGTTACCAAGAAGTAGGTTATAGTGATGTGTTTCACATGCACCTCTTTCCTCAAGATTAGGAGGCCCAAGTCTTGAATGGTTCTATCAGATACCCTATGGCACAATTAAAACCTTTTCTAAATTTTCAAAAGCCTTTGTGGCCCAATATGTTGACCTAGTGCAGAATAAGTTACTCATTGTTGATTTATTCCATACCAAAGAAAAAGGAGGAGAAATCCTTATTGATTACTTGCAAAGATGGAAAACTCTCATGACCTAGATCTCTTGTACTATCCCAGAGTGTCATCTTGTCAAAATGTTTATCGAAAACACTTATCCTAGTCTTGCCCATCCTATGATAATGAATTACCTCGAAACATATAAAGATATCAAAGGAAAAACATGGGCTTCAAGCAAGGGATTATCAAGGATGACATTATAAAAATTTACAAAGAAAACACTCAAGAATGGGGGCAATACTGTGTCAAACCATAGTATTGGAACAAAAACAAAAAAATAGTCACCGATGGTGCCATAGACACCCAAAAAGTTTAGGTAGTTGAAGCAGCACCAAGCACAAAAAATGCTCCTTATTAAAATATACCATAATAGCAACAACAACAGGCCTATCAACAAAGTACATACTAACAATCCTACCAATAGCCTCCACCACAAAATAATCAATATAATACACAAGCACCCAACCCTCAAAATCAAGCCAACACCATTACTATCATTGCTAGGATGAGGACACCTATCCAAAGGTAGTCTTGAGTATACACCCCTTTGGGGGAACCACTTGATGTCATTTTTAAAAAAATGGACAAGGAAAATCTTGTCCTACATCCATAGACACAACCATTAGAACACAATAAATCAAGGGCATCCTAGTATAAAGAAAGTGAGTTTTGAAAATTCCACCATGTTAAAGGGCATCCCTTCCTCAAGTGTATGCAATTCAAAGACTATGTACAAGATCTCATCGACCAAAAGGAGATCATAGCGGGGGCACAAGTCTCTCCAAATGCAAGGTTATTGATATACCAAAATGCATTTCCCCACACACCAAAAATATAGTAAAGTCTTATATAAAAAACACCACTACCAACATCACCAATAAACCAATTAATATTTAGAACAAATAAGGTGATAACCATAATAAATCAAAGAACTATAGATTGACATACTTAGACTATGGTAATTTGATCGGCTGCATATCTCAAATAAAGCCTTCTATAGATGTGATAAATATCAAAGGCCTAGATAACCAATGTGAAGTTACCACTAGAAGGACTTAATTGAACATAACTAGACCATCTTCACCTACCCCACTAGGACCACATTATAATATCTTGGAACACCTTGCGAATATGCTAACCCCACTTTACAAAGAAATCCTTGACAATGCCCTTCATGAGTCTCGTGTTCACATTGATATAAGTACCACCAAATTCAAAAACATGGTAGGTCATCTCTCTACATAATGCACATTGTCCTTCAAAAATTCTAACATCCCAGCTATTGAGCTAGATGATATCCTTCCACTATGCATTTCCATCATGGTTTTTGAATTTACTATCAAAAGGGTCATGATAGATGATGGGTCAGCCTTAAATCTATGCACACTAAAGTTCATCAAATAGGAAAGATACTCTAAGGAAAATATCATAAACGAAGTCATTACTATCAAAGCTTATGACAGCTTGGAGTGGACCATCGAAGGAACCATCTTGTTGCCAATCAAAGTTGGCTCCACTACTCAAGAAATAATATATCATGCAATTTATTAGAACCTACCCTTCAACATCCTCCTTAGTTGATAATGGATTCATGCTATGAAGGTTGTCCCATCCACTTATCATTAGTGTATCAAATTTTTTCATCATGACATTGAGATAACCATCCACACTAATATTGAACTCTTTTCTTTGCAATGCAATAGAAGCCTCATATGATAACCATTTCCTTGAAATCAAGATTGGCTAGTCTCATCCACTTATCATCAGTGTATCAAATTTTTTCATCATGACATTGAGATAACCATCCACACTAATATTGAACTCTTTTCTTATTGCAATGCGATAAAAGCCTCATATGATAAACATTTCCTTGAAATCAAGATTGGCAATAGCCTGGCTAGCTCCTTTTGTAGTTACCATGATCTAGATGACATCTTAGCCTCCACTCTTTCCACAATTAAGATAAACTACCAAGGTTATAGAGAATATAGCCTTTTAGATGCCTTGGCTATCAGTGCCCTACCTCTTGACCCACATACTTAAGGGTATCTAACTTATTAGGGGCAAAAGCTAGATAAAACTCCTCAGCTCAAACAACTCGAACCCACCATATTTGTTGCTAATGAGATCCTTAATGGAGAGGAAACAACCCCACAAATCAGTACATGGTTGTATAAAGATCCCCCTCTCAAATGAAAAGAGCTCCTTGACTATTTTAAACAAAAATACCCACACTCACATCGCCTTACTACTGAGTAGTGGGACTATCAAGGGGGTGGGTTGGGACATCAAGAGTTAGGCATCAAACAACCTATAGAAGCCTACATAGAAGAGAAGAAGAAAGGTATAGGCTATGGACTCCCTGTAACTGGTAGCACTACTAAGGATGCTCATGCCTTTTTAAACATCAAAAGAACTCTTGTAGAGGTCAAAGACATCCTTAGGGAAGTTGAAAAGAAATCCTACGATGATATTTTCTTTGACAAACTTATCTTAAGAGCATCTATGCTCTATGTATTATCCATTAACCTCATTCACCTATGTCTCACTCACCTTGAACTCATTGATTGGGGCCAACTAAGTGTTATTCATGTTGATGAGTTCTCTACAGAGCATGTTCTTCTTAGATTCATTGGAGTTGAGATACCACATAAAAAGCCACCATCACAATCAGCATATGTTTACAAGTTGGACCCCAAGGGTTACTTTGGGGAAGATGAAATATATACTCACAAAAATGATCAAAAAAAAGACAATAAAAATAAAGGACATATCTTGTTAGAAATAAATAATACTAAGAGGGGAGGATGAATCAGTTTCTCTAGGAGACTAGGCCTTGCTAGAAGCCTCAACCCTATTAGGAGTTGCTTCAACCCTACTAGGAGTTGGTGGATCATATACAAATGTGTACAAGAAGAGCCCACTGCCCAAACATGAAACTATACAATTGAGTTCTTCAAGAGAATAGATATACATACAAAACTAGATCACTTGATGTACTTTGCAATTCTTCCAATTGTTAGTTCTTCATACAAGCCTTTGGTAGACTATAGACAATCTTCCTTTCTATTAGCTCAATGTCATAAGCAAGGAGTAACTATGCATATATCAATTCACATCATATCTCATATTAACATATCACATAATCTTGCATTCACATCTATAATTGCATTCATATTCTCATCTAACTTTGGAAATTAAGTCCTTTACTTATATCAATCATATTAATAAATATTTCCTTAGTTGGTTCACATATTATCCTTAGATTCAACTCATCAAGATTTAATAATCAAAATAATTCTATAAGTCATAAAACTCAATTTTTTGACATGCTCTGTTCTATATAGTGAAGTATCTACATTGATATTTCCCTCATAAATTGAACTTGGTTGACTATATGGACATGTGCACTTGTCTACATCATCAAGATGATGTCATGTATCTATAGTAAACTATGTAAGAGAATATTACATTATTAGTAAATATCATCATGCTTTTGTAACATTGTCCAATACTTAAACAATTTTCCATCATAAACAATCATAGCTATATTTTTCCATAAATGACACATATCTCATCTTATTAGACTGATTGGCCATATTGCCAACAATCTCCCCCTTTGGCATTGATGGCAACATTTTGGGAAAACTAGCTAAGTCCCCCCAAAAAAATTGTTTTCATACCAATAAAAGTAAATAAACATATATAACATAGTAAGAACATTATATTTATGTTTTGAGAAGAAGATTACATCCCTTATAACTCCAATTACAAAGCTTTCTTGAAGCAAAGCTTACTAATATACTTCAAACTATATAACTTACAATTACAATTATTCTTATTTCTCCCCCTTTGACATCAATTACAAAGGTGTCAACAAAAAGAAAATCTTGTCAAAATCTAAAAGCTACATCAAAATATGGAGAAACAATCACTAAAGTCAGTCTTCAACTATGCAAGATGTTTCTTCCAACTTTTTTTCAGTGTATCTAACACAATTATTAGCGCACATAGGGCATATGTAGCTAACCCTACTACATTCAAGTATGTAACCACAAACTTGTCATATGAAGTTTAGCTACTAAGCACTCCTCCAACTAATTATATAACGATGTAATTTGTGGGGATAAATGATCTCTTAAAAGAGTAAAACTTTTTAGGGCTTTCTCTTTTTCTACTTGAATATCCTAGATGAATTGTTTCCATTCAATGCTCAAAGTTTTCTAACTTTTGATCTTGTTTCAGAAAGTTATTAGTAAGCATATGTAGCTTTTCTATCTTCCCTTCGAATTGTTCATCAAAACTATGAAGGTGAAGGTATGCCAAGTTGCACTTAGTCCATATCCACTTCCCTTCTTCCATACACTATTTCAATACTTTAATGTATATATTTAATGTTTATATATCATTTCTTATATTTTTACACATAGTATTAAGAAGTTTGCCATCATGCCCAATCTGTGTTTAAATTCTAGAAACATTGGTAAGCATTGTAAACTCATTGTTAAAAGTTTTGCACACAATTGCTACTCTCTACTGAATGTCTACAGATGTATCAACAAAATTTACTATCTTCTCTAATTTGTCAATAAATTGAAGTTAAAGTCTTCCCAATTGACTTAACTAATTTCTTCTTTTTCAGGAATTTACTTAAAGAGATATAAGATTTTTTGCTCCATCTTCATCATCTAACTATACTATTGTGGTGACCACTATCACTTGTGTAGGTCATGTAGAGGATTTTACTATTACTATGGCTAAGGGCACACTTGTAGTAGCTGCCTCTTAGAGTTTTAGGTGAGTCTACAACACCCCCAGGATCAAATGAAAGACTAAGAAAACTTCCACAAGAGATTGGAAATAAAATTGCATGAAGATGCAAGAATGATATTATTGATAATAGACTTGATTAATATCTAATGGATTGATTTGAAATGTACATAATAGGCCTCCTTATTTAGGACAGGTGATAAGAGACAATGATAAGGAGAAGATAAGCTATCACCCACACAAGGTGGAATCACATGTCCATGAAAGGCAGATCATCCTCCATTATGCAATGATGTATGTGTGATGATGAGGATGATAATGTGATATGTACACTAAAGATGGAATGAGATGACAACTATGACCACCTAGAGTGGAATTCTCCTACACCATGTGTTTAATTGAGGTGCAAACTCCTAAGTGTCTCAATCACAAACTACTATGCAATGCATTATCCTAAGTAAGCTTAAGTAAGTGTAATTAGTGAATATTTAATTACAACAACACCCCTCCCCCCTTAAGTCCAAGTTATGGGAATGTACTTAAACTGAAAATGCAAAATGGGTCTTGGTTACAAGGCCATTTTAGGTACCCATGTACAATATGCAAAGCAATACATGAAATGTAATCTCTCATAAAGTGGAGAAAGATAGAAAGCCTCATGGAAAAAACCCTCATCAAAAAAGAGAGATGAAAACAAGATGTATGGATGGATGGAGTACTCAATACCTCCCAAAAATTTCATACATCATGTATATACAAAGAATGATCCCCCCATAGGAAGGAAATAAGGAGACATGATATCCCCCCCATAATGAAGAACCTCCAATGTAGATGAAGAGTAGCTGTAAGAAAAATATAATCCAATTCCTATAAGAACCATGTCTCCCCTTAGGAAGAGATATCAAATAATGAAGAAGCCACTCCATGTAAAAAGTGAGGAAGGAGGAAGAAGGTCTCCATCTATGCATCTCTGAAGACTGAATAGGTGTCTCCAAGCTCAAAGATTTTGTCACACCATCAAGCTGACATATGAGATGTGAAAAAACAAGAGAACATGAAGAGTTGAGAAATCCAATCTCCAAATAAGGTGAAGAAGTATCTTGAATAGAAACCCCCTCAGATGTATTATCCAAATCTACATTATGAGACTCATCTGAAAGAACATCCAAGAATTCATCCCACACTACAAGATCTGAAGCATAAAGATCATCTTGCTGAATAGTAGAACTCATGTTTGAAGAAGTAGAAGGTGGAGGAGTAGGAAGTTCAATACTTGTCTCAAGAAAAAAATGATTCAAGTGTCCAATATTCTCCTTACATGAATTATTCACCCTTAATAAAGGGTTAGGTACATCATGATCAATAAAATGTGCAAAAGAATACAAGCATGATGTATGAACAACAACTCCCATAGTTATGACATCTCTAGTCTCCATGTTCCTAATATAGACATAATCAAGAGTAAACTCAATAATTTTTACTTGTGCCCCATGAGTAATTTGGTAAATGGAAAGGATATTAGTGGTCAAGGATGGTACCATAAGAACATCATTAAATATACCCTCTCTCATAGGAATAGAACCTTTCCCACAAGCCTTCATGTATGTATTATTACCCATCAATAAAGGTGGAGAAGTACATGGCTCAATAGAAGAAAACATATCTATAGAAGATGCCATATGATGTGATGCACCTGAATCAAAAATCTATTTACCTTGCTTAGGATGTATGGAAGTAATGAGTGCTTGTCCTTTTCCTTTGAATGTTGATGTAGATGTAGTAGCTACCTGATATTGAAAAGAAGGAGAAGACACTGATGAGGGCAACTGGATATTGTTCTTTTGAAGAATGTGAGTGAGCTCATCAATCTTCTTATGGAAAAATTTATGCTCATCATGTCCTAAATTTTTGCAATAAGCACATTTATCTCTCTTTCTTTTAGATGATTCCTCTCTTGAAGAGGACTTGGATTCAATATTATGTTTTGAAGGAGATTCATCACCTTTTTCATGTTGCTTAGGATCCTTGTGTTGTTTGTTTCCCTTTCCTTTCGGAGCCTTTGGAGAGGAGTCATTTGCAACCAAAACTTGATGTTTTGAAGGCTTCAATTGACCCATCTGTGCTAACTTTACTTGTTCCCTTGTGAGCTAAGCTGAAAATTTGTCAAGAGAAGGCATTTAGTATACAATACCAAGAGCATCCATAGTAGTATAGAATGTGGAAACAAAGATTCAATATTCTAGACCTAGTTTGGAAAAAATAGATAATATCAATTGCTCATCATCTTTAGTAATACCACAATTAGAAAGCTCCAATATAATGGAATTGAACTTAGAGAAAAACTATTGAATATTTTCAAAATCACATGGACTTAGTCCTATAAGCTCATTCTCCAATTTGAATTTTCTTATTCTATCAAGTTTACCAAAGATTCCTTCCAATGTTGTCCAAGCATCATGAGGATGCGTGCATGATGCAATATGATATAGAAAATAATTGGAGATAAAAGATCTAAGAGAGCCAAGTGCTTTATCCCTTCTATCAAACCATTTCCTTCTTTCTGCAATACCTATAGCTAGTTCTAGATCCTGTCCAAGAATCATTCTAAGAAATCCAATACTCATCAATTGATTAGAAACTACTTGTTTCCATTCATGATAGTTAGATGGAGTGAGTAATGAAACTTTTGAAAAATCCATAATGAAATCAAATGATGACTAAAATCAATTCATAACTCCTTCAAATTACTACTTCAATTAATAAAATTGAAATCCAAGTATTCACCAAGTGTAAATATAGCCAGAAAAGACCTATTTCTAAAAGTGATATGCCCACTCCAAATCACTAAAATCTGATTATAGATCTGGAAAGTAGAGGAAAAATTCATGTACTTTCAAAAAAAAATGCATCTAAAAATATTACCGAATGTGCCCAAATAGAGCCTTAAAAGTTGTGGAAAATGAGATTTGTGATTTTTAGAAAAAATCAAATGTATAGATCCAAAATCACCTGAACCACTATGTAGATTGTGAATTTCTACCCCAAAACAAAAAAAATTGCTCGAAAAAAGGAGTCCATATGAGGGAGCTATCACTATTTGAAAATTGCCTCTTAAATTATTTTTTTCTAAATCACAACTGCTACACCTTCAAAAATCAAATGGCTCTAAATTTGGCCTTAGATGTTCAATTTGGATGAAACAAAATTCAAATTAGGGGTTTTTGGACCTCCTCTATATGATTCCAACCTCTGATTTGCACCAGCAAGCTCTAATTTTTGGCTACAATAGAAGGTCACAAAATATGACTCTTGAAATCTCCTCCAAATTGTGATGTCCAAATTTCCAATACTAAACCAACAATGAGTGAAGCCAAGATTGCACTTCTTGAGAAGAAGTCTTCACACCATGAGAGCTCTGATACCATGTTAGAGTTTTAGGTGACTCTACAACACCCCTGGGATCAAATGAAAGACTAAGAAAACTTCCACAAGAGATTGGAAAGACAATTAGATGAAGATGCAAGAATGCTATTATTGATAATGTACTTGATTGACATCCAATGGATTGATTTGAAATGTACATAATAGGTCTCCTTATATAGGAGAGGCAATAAAAGACAATGACAAGGAGAAGATAAGCTATCACCCACACAAGGTGGAATCACATGTCCATGAAAGGTGGATCATCCTCCATTATGCAATTAATTATGTGTAATGATGAGGATGATAATGTGATATGTACACTAAAGGTGGAATGAGATAACAACTATGACCACCTAGAGTGGAATTATTCTACACCATGTGTTTAATTGAGGTGAAAACTCCTAAGTGCCTCAACCAAAAACTACTATGCAATGCATTATCCTAAGTAAGCTTAAGTAAGTGTAATTAGTGAATATTTAATTACACCAACACTGCCTTAGTGCTAATTGACATAATTTCTAGTTGCTGTCACTTAGGTTTGCACCCTTGTCCAAGGCCTATGCATGAGGAAAACCTAATGAAACATGGAAACAACCTCCAAGCTATGGGACTTGAACTGTGAGGTTGAGTCTCCAGAGAAGGTCGACTTCCTCTTACTATCAGGGTGCGCCTAACTACTCTTGGAGAGGAAAAGGGAGAAGGAGAGCATTAAAACAAATCTACCTAGTCTAATCTGAAGAGGTGATGCACCAAAATAGAGCATTTAGACCAATCCCTGCCCATATATGCACTACTAAACCAGAATGAAACTAAGGATATACACATCCAGACTTGCTTTGATCTAATAACCACATGCAGATCAAAAAACCAAGATGAATGACACAAGGAAAGAGGTTCACTTATATATCATTCATAGACTAGGATAGATACAGGCATTTAAGTTATAAATTTCAGCAAAACACCAATGAGAGGCAAAGACTTCTTCCACTTTCATACTGGTGGCTGAAGGAGATAAAAAAGAAAGCCATACAGTTCAGAGGCACAGGGGAATTTACACTGAGAATTGCAGAGCAATAGTAGAGGACAATAGAGAAAGGTCCCTCTTAACAAAATCTACAAAATTTTCCTTTATAATTCAGGCATAACTGAGATCTTTTCCAGCTGAAGTCACTTTGCAGCTACCTGCCATTAAGTCTCGCAGAGAACAATCATGGGGATCTGAAGAAAATATGATCTTTGTTGCAAAAAGTGTCTTGAGAGGATAGAAATGGTGCCATTGATGTTTGACCAGGTAGATGGATCAACTGAGACGGTAGAGTGTTCCTCTTAATTTAGCATTCATTTTGGGTAGGTCAGGATTGATCATGAAGATCAGATCGTGCAACAAAATCGATTACCTCCATTTTTTGGTTCATGAATTAGCAGAGTCAGTGAGTCAACCTAGTCCCACAAGCCAACTGGGCCATGCGGGCCAATCACCTCCTTTTGTTTTGCCACTTGGGAAGTCTTTCTGCAGTTAACCACCTTCCTTTTATTGACTGGGCACTATGTCGCTATGGGAAAAATACTCAAAATTCATGATAGCGCCATAGCGCCTAGTGGTGAACTTCTATTCAACTAACTGCACCACCCTTTAAACTATTAATGTTAACTGTGATGTCTCCAAACTTGATCGCAACATTAACTGTCAGCTCCTTAACTGTTATATTTACTACACTTCCTCCCTAGGCCCATGATGACACATGTTCCTTAGGCACTATGTCGCTATCGTTAAACTTTGAGCAACTCCCCATAGTGCGATAGCGCTCACCATGGATCTTTCTGAAATCTGACGATCGTGAAGACTCGTCGTAATACTATGTTGTTCTTACCCCAAGCCCATCATACCTGGCACCACCTTAGCAACTGCATCACACTCGAATGACACCTAGCAATCCTTGGCACACATACCTTGGCAAGACCTGGCCCTACTAATCCACGTGGCAAAAGGGTGCTATGTCACTAATAAAAAACCTCGTGCAACTTTCAAAAGAGACATAGTGCCAACCATCAATTTCCTCAGATCTGACAATCGCGAAGACTCATCGTACTCTGCACATTCATCCATTGAAATTTCTTTGGCCCACGATCCACTTGTCATACTTGGCATCACACCTAGCCTGATGTAGCATCACCCTGTCACAGATTAATATGGCTTGACCCCACTAACCTGCCACGTGTCGCTAAGGCACTATGTCACTATGAGAAAACCATGTGCAATTCTCGATAAGAAGATAGCACCCATTGTTGATTTGTGTCGATCCAAGGGTGAAGAAAATTGTGTGAAACATCTAAAAGATAGCGGGTCCAAAACTGTTGACGTCAAGATCCACCCCAGCTGGTGATGAGTCAGGACTTCATTTCAATGCAACCACCCCTCCACATCACCCATGGTCCCACCACATCTTTGGCTGGCTAGTGCTATGTTGCTAATGATGAGAAGCGCCAATTTTTCATTAGCGCCATAGTGCCCTCCAGTGATGCTTTACTTTTCCAGCCCGCCCCTTAACCTCTTCCTTGCAAACTGGACCCACCATGCCACATGTTGATAGGGTGCTATGTCACTATCGTGATAGGCTTTGGAAATCTCCATAGCTACATAGCATCTAACCATTGATTCTTTTGATCGAATGGTGGAGAACCCGTGGTTAAAAAATTTGATTTTTTCAATATTCCCATGGCGATTAAAAATAACAATAAAGTGGGGAGGGTAACCATTGGCGGGTAAGCATTTTCAAATTTTGAATCTTGGCGGGGGTAAAAAAAAAGTGGTAACATTTCTGGCAACTCACAAGGGACACAAGCCTGCTATGTGTATGACCAGTGGCCTTATGTACCCATTGGGCTATGGAGTCAAAAAATGGATCCTGTGCATACTATGAAACCCTAACCCTACCTATGAGAGGTTGAAACATGAAACCCTAAAAAACTCTGCAACTGCAACTGGAACCAGAAACAAAACTTCCTCTGCATTCTGAAACACCTCAAAAACTGCTACCTCACAGGAAGACGGATGTGCTTGCACACTTCTTGAAAAGCAGGAAACAACAGAAGAAAACTAAACTACTTATATACAAGAACTCGACCTTCATCAAAAGCAAGCTTTAAGATAAATGCCACTGACTGGAATAGGAAAAACTTCACCATTTGGCCTACTTAATTGAAATGCATTGGCCTGCTTGCAACTGGCAATCAGATAGGGGCCACTCCATAATGCTTCAAATTTTGAGTATCTTCCTAGTTTGGCCCTATCTGCATCCCACTTTAGAACTAAATCTCCTTCTCTAAAGATTCTGACCCTAGCCTTCTTATCAAAACTCCTCTTCATCTGTTGCTGATGTATCTCTAGGGTTTGCATAGCTTTATTTCTTTTCTCTTCTAGCTCCATCAGCTCTTCCATTCTCACTGTCATGGCATCATCCTCGATCAAGTCCAACTGATGAGCTAGCTCCAGGGATGGAAATTCCAACAAAATTGGAAGTCTTGCTTCTCTACCATATACCAGCACAAATGGTGAATTTCCTAATGATCTTTTAGGTGTTATCCTATCAACCCACAATGCAGTCCTTAACCTTTTATGCCAACATCTTTGGTTATCTTCTATTGTCCTTTTCATGATCCTGATCAGGTTCTTGTTGGATGACTCAGCTAGGCCATTACCCTGGGGGTAATAATTTGAGGATGTGCTCAAATAGATATTGTGATCCACTGCCCATGCACAAATCTGAGCTCCAACAAAAGACTTTGCATTATCTGAAATAATGGTTGAAGGGGCACCAAACCTGGTCACGATTCCATCAAGGAACTCAACAAATGAAGATTCAATGGCATCCTTCAATGCAACTGCCTCTGTCCATCTGGTGAAGTAATCTGTAGCAGCTAAAATCCACTTGTGACCAGAATTGGAAGAAGGATTGATAGGGCCTATGAAATCCAATCCCCATTTAGCAAAAGGTTGATCTACCTAGATAGAATGGAGGGGAAGAGCTACAAGCTTCTGTTTACCAGAGGAGAAGGCACATTTTTCACACTTCCTCACATGTCTATGGCAATCATGGAATAGAGATGGCCAATAATAACCAGCCCTCATGATCTTCATTGCAATTATCCTTGCTGAGAAGTGACCACCATCAGGGCCATCATGAAGCTCTTTGACTATTCTTTCAGGTTGGTCTGTATCAATGCATCTTATCAGGGCTCCATTAAAATCTCTCCTAAATAGGATACCGTCAATCATGACATAAGGAATTGACTGTAATCTATATTGTCTCCTTTTAGTTCTGTCTAATCCCTAAGGGTATCCATTCCCTGATAAGAAATTCTTCATGTCATCCATCCAATTCCTTGGGTCATCATTTCTTACCTCTTGTTCTTCAATTAATACCATGACAACTTCTTCATCAGGCTCTTGAGATGATAACATCTGCTTGCACAACCCCTTTCCCCTTACTAGCTTGGTAATCTAGATGTCAACGTCATATTCCATCACGCTTTTAATCCAACCAGCTCTTTTCTTACTAATATCTTTGCTCAAAAGGAAATCCTTCACACTAGCATGTGGTACTAACAAATGAATCTTGTTATGGGACATAAGGTGCCTAAATTTCTTTAAAGCTCTAATGATTGCAAGGGCTTGCTTCTCTACATAACTGTACTTATCTTCATATTCCTTAAGCCCTTCACTAAAGAAAGCTATGGGCTGCTCTTCATCCTTATTGTTTGTTTGAGTCAAAACAACAGAGATGCTCGACTTACCACCTAGGGTATAGAATATGAAATCCTTTTCAAAATTTGAGTTCATGAGAGTAGGGGCTGAGGCTATGGCTGCCTTGATCTCTTCAAAACTTTCCTTCCCTTCCTTGGTCGATGCAAAGACCATACCCATCTTGAGCATAGTTGTAAGAGGTTTCACCATGGTAGCAAGATTGGGAATAAATCTTCTTTCAAAATTTATCCTACCAAGGAAACTTTGTAGCCCTTTCTTGTGTTTAGGAAGAGGGAGGTCAAGTATTGCTTTTGTCCTTTCTGGATCAATGGTCAAACCATCCTTAGATACAATGTGTCCCAATAGTTTCCCTTGATTGGTGTCAAAGACACACTTGCTTGGGTTAAGGGACACCCCAAACTCTCTACATCCTAGGAAAACCTGTCTTAGATGATCAAAATGATCTTCTGCATTCTTAGAATACACTATAATATCATCAAGGTAGACTAAGACAAACTTGTCAATCAATATTTTGAAGGCCATCTCCATTGCCTTCTCAAATGTAGCACCTGCATTGGTTAGCCCAAATGGCATCTTGCAATAAGCATAGGTGCCCCATTTAGTGGTAAATGTAGTCTTATATTTATTGGATTCTTTAACCAGCACTTGATTATAACCAGAGAATCTGTCAAGAAAGGACAATCTCCTTGAACCATTGACCTTGGACAAAATTTGCTCCATGGAAGGGAGAGGATGGTGATCTTTAAGGGAAGCCTGATTAAGGTCCCTAAAGTCCACACACAGTCTGATTTCTCCATTCTTCTTCCTAACATGGACTAAGTTGGCTACCCATGATGAGTGCTTGATGGGAGAAATTATATTAGCCTCAATCAACTTGGATAGCTCCTTTCTCATTAGAGGTTCAATCTTGGGATTCACTGGCCTCTATTTTTGTCTTACTGGTTTGGCCTTATCAACTAAGTCTATGGTATGCTGAAATAGACTGGGGTCAAAACCCTTTCAATCATCGTATGTCCAAGTAAACACATCATTAAATTCTTGACATAGATGAATAAAATTTTCTTGCTCAATTTCAAAACATACCTTTCCCATATTTAAGGATCTTCCATCAGCAACTATGACTGGAGTGTGATCATTTCCATTAGCAGCTAGGTTCATGCCTCTACCTCTTGTTTGGTCATCAGGATTAAAGACACTCTCCAAGGTAATGAGACCTTTAGGCAACTTGTTGGAATTGAGGTTGATGATTTGATCACCATACTGGTCCTACAGTCTTGACTGGTTTCTATCTAAGAATTCTACCTCATTCTGCAAGAAACTCACAATTTGCTCATCAGACTCAAACACTTTCCAATGAGTGTTGTTGTTAGGGATGGCAGGCCTCACTACCACCTTGATTTGCTACTTCTTTTCCTCCTCAAGATTCCCTAGCACATCATATGATGCACCTATTGCTACAAGTCTAGCAGCATGTCTATTTTCTTTCCTAGGGATGCTTTGAATATTAAAAGCATTGAAACCTTCAAGCAAGTCCCATACTCTATGTTTATGAGACTTGAGCAGACCATTTTTGGTAATGTTTTGATTTCTCACTTGGTTAACTACCAACTCACTATCTCCATATACTTTCAAGGCTTGAATTCCTCTCTTTTGGGCAAGTAGGAGGCCTTGAATCAAGGATTCATAATCGGCCACATTATTGGTGCAACTGAATTGGAGCCTGAAGGAGAAGTAGTATCTTATTTGTGCAGGAGAGATCAACATAACACCAGCCCCTGATCCATTTCTATTCCTTGATCCATAAAAGTACATACTCCATATCCCACTTTCATCTTCTTTAGCATCGACAAGATTGGGAACTACAACATCTTTTTCTAAAATACAGTATGTACTAAAGCCTGTCTCAAGAGTTTCTGACATAGGCTCAAACTGATATGCATTTTCCCACTCATCCAAGAAAAATTCAGGTATCTCTGCTAGGGAAGTGGTGGGTTCATTCACTATGTCATTTTCATCCATCTCTAGAATAGGGCAATTCATGTTGATGGGGTTAGGGGTGTAAGATTCAGTATGATGGAGGGCTTGAGGCTCTGCTCTGATTGAAGCATTGGCTCCATATCTGGTCTTAAAAGACATATATGACCAATCAGCAGATATGAATCCACCTATTTGGGCAGTGAAGTCTCTTGATAGACAAATAGCAAAGTGTGGCTTGACCTCAGCAACAGATATGTCTTGGGTCACAGTACAACCAAGGCATGCATGTAAGGCCATCTCCACATTCCTAAGGATACCTACAGTCTTGACAGTACTACCATCCAACTGTAGTACATCCCTAACAATGGGCTCATATTTCATTCCCAAGGCATCAGCAACACACCTAGGCATTACTAAACTACTAGCCCCAAAATCAATCATGCAATTATGGACTAGTTTACCTCCTATAATTAGAGAAACATAGAATGGAGGAGGTCTAACCTTTCTGCTTGTTTCTACTCCCCTTGATGGTTGCACTAAGCTTGTGGCACTTTCCATACTAGGTATCTGATCCTTTGGTTCAATTATTTCCAATTCTTGTTGCAGCAACCTCTTTTGCATGGGTATAGTAGAAACAACATCCCACATGGAGATATTCACATTTGTCTTCTTCATTTTCTCTACCACACTGAATGGCATAGTAGGTGTTTTGGTAGGAACTTTGGGAGCTACATTTGTATGAGGTTGAGGTGGAATAGCCTAATTGGGAGGAGGAGGGATGACATCTTCCATAGCTTTTCTTTTGCTTCTAATGTTATGAGCGATGGAATCTTGGTTTACATTACAATGCTTCTCCATCTGATGATTCATAAAAGAGCAAGCACCCTATCTTTGCATATCTGAGGCATCCTTAAATTGGTCCTCCTTGTATGCTTGTTTTGCTGCAGGTTCTTGGACCGTCAAGGCCATAAAAGATTCAGCCTTTTGACACATGCAATAGGCATAGGAGTAGTTGCAGGAGGGACAAAAATCTTGATCTTGAGCCAAATTGTTTTGAGGGACTATGGCTCTACTTTGGTTTACATTTGAGGTTGAAGCATGACCACCCTGCCTACTCTGATCAAAAGAATGGTTCCAATGATTAGTATTTGGAGGCCTACCACTATTTGGAGTTTGATGTTGCAATTGATGAGGCTTACTACCTTGAGCCTGTTGCCTTTCTAAAGTCACCACCTTGTTGCTCACTTTCTGCATCATAGAGAAATTATCCTCCAACCTCTTTCCTTGATCTTCTAACTTCCTCCCTTGATATTGCAATTTTTTATCAAGGTTCTTCTCTCTTTTGTCCATGTTTTTCATCAGAGATTGCATCATTTCTTTGATTCCATCTATCCCATTTGAAGATGTAGAAGCTCGAGGGACTGGAGTAAGAGATTGTGATGTGGAAGTTGTGGGAAGAGGAACCATTGCTGGTTGATGATTTGGGATATCAGGAAAGAAGGGCATAGGAGGCCTTAGAGCTAGTTTGCCTCCTTGTATTAGGATGTTCTCTAATTTTATTGCTATATCATAAGCATTAGGCAAGGTATCTCCTCCCATAGTTTGGATTGTAGTGGCAATATCACTGTTAAAAGCTCTAAGGTAATGTAAGAAGGCATTACCAGGGGTAGCTTTCACCGAAGTAGGTATTCTATCCCATGTCTTTTGAAATCTATAGTTAAAATCAGTCATACATTCATGGGGGGCTCTTTTTATAGTAGTCAACTGCTCTAAAAGTGACAAATAGTCACTTTTATCCTCAAAATGTTTGCACAATCCTGCTCCTAATCCATCCCAATCTGTTATAGAACCATGAGCTAAACCTCTATACCATTGTAGTGCTTTTCCTTTCAAGGATGAGGCTAGGAGCCTAACTTCAACATCATCCTCTGTAATACCATGGATACTGCAGATGTTTGCAACCTCTTGAATGTGCTCTGAGGGAGATATAGAAGTTTCACCAGTAAACTCTAGTATACTCTTGAGTGCAACTATTGGTATGTCATGTCTTTGGGCTAATAAGAGAGGGCTCCCACCATTAAAGGTGGCAAAAGTATGAGCTCTAGGCAATGCCATATAGACAAGTGGTCTATTGATATGTATTGATGGCAGTCTAGGTTGAGATCTAACAGCAGGAGGAGTAGAGATAGATCTTGTAGGAGTATTTGTTACTAATGCATTCCTAACTAGTGATAAGGATATTCTCGTCTTCTTTCTTCTAGGGTTTGTAAATGAAATCTCTTGATAATGAAGCTTACCTCTAGAATATGCCCTTGTTTCAGCTCAGGGCATGAATCACTGCAACTTTGGTCTGGAACTAGATATGTATTTGAAGCTTAGATTCGCCAAGTACTTTGAAAAATGAGCCTCTTGAAGGCTTAAACACCAAAGCTAGTACTATCTCTTCAGTATTAATCTTGAAATCTTCTGATTTTTGTCCCACCAGGCATGCCAAAAATTGTTGTCACTTAGGTTTGCACCCTTGTCCAAGGCCTATGCATGAGGACAACCTAGTGAAACATGGAAACAACCTCCAAGCTGTGGGACTTGAACTGTGAGGTTGAGTCTCTAGAGAAGGTCGGCTTCCTCTTACTATCAGGGTGCACCTAACTACTCTTAGAGAGGAAAAGGGAGAAGGAGAGCATGAAAGAAAATCTACCTAGTCTAATCTGAAGAGGTGATGCACCAAAATAGAGCGTTCAAACCAATCCCTACCCATATATGCACTACTGAACCAGAATGAAACTAAGGATATACACATCCAGACTTGCTTTGATCTAATAACCACATGTAGATTAGAAAACCAAGATGAATGACACAAGGAAAGAGGTTCACTTATATATCATTCATAGACCAGGATAGATACAGCCATGTAAGTTACAAATTTCAGCAAAACACTAATGAGAGGCAAAGACTTCTTGCACTTTCATACCGGTGGCTAAAGGAGATAAAACAGAAAGCCATATAGTTCAGAGGCACAGGGGAATTTATACTGAGAATTGCAAAGCAATAGCTGAGAAAGGTCCCTCTTAAAAAAATCTACAAAATTTGCCTTTATAGTTCAGGCATAACTGAGATCTTTTCCAGCTGAAGTGACTTCGCAGCTACCTACCATTAAGTCCTACAGAGAACAATCATGGGGATCTGAAGAAAATCTGATTTTGTTGTAAAAAGTGTCTTGAGAGGATAGAAATGTTTCCATTGATGTTTTGACCAGGTAGACGGATTGACTGAGATAGCGGAGTGTTCCTCTTCATTCAACATTCATTCCAGGTAGGTCAGGATTGATCATGAAGATCAGATCGCGCAAAAAAATTGATTACCTCCATTTTTTGATTCATGAATCAGTAGAGTCAGTGAGTCAACCTAGTCCCACAAGCCAACTGGGCCACGCAGGCCAATCACCTCCTTTTGTTTTACCACCTGGGAAGTCTTTCTACGGTTGACCACCTTCCTTTTATTGACTGGGCACTATGTCACTATGGGAAAAATACTCAAAATTCGTGATAGCGCCATAGCGCCCAGTGGTGAACTTCTATTCAACTAGTTGTGCCACCCTTTAAACTGTTAACGTTAACTATGATGTCTCCAAAATTGATCACAACATTAACTGTCAGCTCCTTAACTGTTATATTTACTGCACTTCCTCCCTAGGCCCACGAGGACACGTGTTCCTTAAGTGCTATGTCACTATCGTTAAACTTTGAGCAACTCACCATAGCGTGATAGCGCTCACCATGGATCTTTCTGAAATCTGATGATCATGAAGACTCATCATAATACTATGTTGTTCTTACCCTGGGCCCATCATACCTGGCACCACCTCAGCAACCGTACCACACTCAAATGACACCTAGCAATCCTTGGTACAAATACCTTGGTGAGACCTAGCCCCACTAATCCACATGGTGAAAGGGCACTATGTCGCTAATAAAAAACCTCATGCAACTTTCAAAAGTGACCTAGCACCAACTGTCGATTTCCTCAAATCTGACGATCGCGAAGACTCGTTGTACTCTACACATTCATCCATTGAAATTTCTTGGGCCCACGATCCACTTTTCATACCTGGCATCACACCTGGCCTGATGTAGCACCACCCTATCACATCTTAATATTGCTTGACCCCACTAACCTACCATGTGTCGCTAAGGCACTATGTTGCTATGAGAAAACCACGTGCAATTCTCGATAGCGAGATAGCACCCGTCATTGATTTGTGTCGATCCAAGGGTGAAGAAAACTGCGTGAAACATCTAAAAGATGGCGGGTCCAAAACTGTTGACGTCAAAATCCACCTAGTTGGCAATGAGTCAGGACTTCATTTTAATGCGACCACCCCTCCACGTCACCCATGGTCCCACCATGTCTTTGGTCGGTTGGGCGCTATGTCGCTAATGGGAAGAAGCGCCAATTTTTCGTTAGCGCCATAGCGCCCTCCGACGATGCATTACTTTTTTGGCCCATCCCTTAACCTCTACCTTGTGAACTGGACCCACCATGCAGCATGTTGACAGGGCACTATGTCGCTATCGTGATAGGCTTTGGAAATCTCCATAGCGACATAGCGCCTAATCATTGATTCTCTTGATCGGATGGTGGAGAACCCGTGGTTAAAAAATTTGATTTTTTCAATATTCCCATGGCGATTAAAAATAATAATAAAGTGGGGAGGGTAACCATTGGTGGGTAAGCATTTTCAAATTTTGAATCTTGGCAGGGGTAAAAAAAAAGTGGTAACACTAGTTTCTTTTTAGAAGATACATCTTCGTTCTTCTACTCCTACTCTTCTTTTTCATCAGTAGAGCTCCTGAAGTCAAAAAGGATCTAAACATGAACAAATATGATGATACATCTAAAGACAAAGAGAATGTTACTCACTCTAAGAAATCTAAAGAATCTGATCAAGATGAGGATAATAGAAGAAATAAATATCATGTCAGATGTAATAAACTTGAACATATTGGAGACGATTGCAAAGGTAAGTCTTTTAAACCTATTTCAAATTTTTATTGTCACAATTGCCATGGATATGGACATCATATAGTAGATTTTAAGAAACAATACCAATTTTTAGAAACAATATTCTACCAAGATAAATGAGAAGGGAGGGGGGGTGAATCAGTTATTCAATAATTAAACACTTATCCTCTTTAAACAAACTTAACCATTCAGACAAAGTAAAAAGTAACCACAAAAATGCACATAAACAATTACACCAGATATGTTGACTAGGGAAACCCTTGATCAAAGGGAAAACCATGGTAGGAATGATGCCCACAAGATGATGTACTAATATAAATGTTCCTTGTTAGAGGATGGACCCTATTAGGAGTCTATTACAACATTTAGTAGAAAAGAGTCCCTATTAGGAGACTTTGAATCTCTATTAGGAGATTCCAACCATATTAAGAGTTGTGGAAGACAATTGAACCCACTGTCCAAATAGCTTTAGGATCATATCAACAAACCCACTATCCAATTGACCTCAGTACTATTCCTTTTAGAATAATAGATCTAAAACAAGCTTTTACTTCTTCCTCTATCTAGTACATTAGACTTCTTCTCCTTCAGATCATGCAATTAGATCTAGAAATCTATACTTAGTAACAATAACCCTTAAGGTCACTTACACACATTGGTAAGTTACTCTGCTCTACTACTCAATAATTTGTAAGTCTTCTCTATTCTCTATATATTAAACATGAAAAACATCTTTCCTTTATACTATGCTCAATAATAATTCTTTGAGTCAGCTTCCCACTTAATTATAATACATTAATTAAATGAATACACATTTAATTAATGTTGTTGGCTCACAGTTATAAAAAAACTTTCACACATGTGACTTTTGTACATGTGCACACACTGACATCATCAATAGTCAATATACTATCTCCAGTTAATTGTGCAACCTTTAACTACATCTCTGAAGAACTATAGCAATCACACAATAGGAGTTGCTTTCCTAATACTCTATTTCCATATGTTTCTCTATAGATCAACCATATCTTCCATACACTATCAAATTAGGTTCTATGTACTTACCCTTGCAACATAGACATACTATAGTATGCATTGCTAACTACACATAGACAGGTAAGTAATATATTGTTCTTAATACACAAAATCATAGTCTACTGCTCTGTCGGTCTTTACAATTTTATTACTATGTTGTCATCAATGACGAACATAGTCATCATATCAATGTTCTACAATTCTCCCCCATAGCATTAGCATTCATGCTAAAAATCTCCCCCTTTGGCATTGATGGCAACATAGATGAAAAAAATCCAAGTTCCAAGAATACCAAATATACATCTTCTTAATTATCATGTTCTTATTTCTTCTTCATTGAACTATATAGTATTTTTTTTATGTCACTCTCTCCCCCATTGACATCAATGTTCAAGATAATACACAAATGGTTCAATTACTCAAAGATACAATAATTTATCAGTACAACCACAAGTCAATCTATTGCTTTACAACTTTTGTATGTAAATCCATAAATAACTCAAGTGTCTAAAGACATTGTTGCATACCAATTACCAATTACCAAGAGTCCTTTGTTGACTCTATTCATTGCAAATACTCCCTCATTAAGGAAGAATCAGCATTCAGTCCATTCTAACAATGGTGCTCTATTCTCTAGACTGATGCACTTTTGCATCTTTTATTCTGAAGTAGGTAGGTGCATAACCCCAAGCATACCTCTTAAGTACTCAAATGTATCCTTTGGTAAGGCTTTTGTGAAAATGTTTGCAATCTATTCCGTAGTGTTAATGTACTCCATTTTGATTTCTTTCTCTGCAACTTTTTCTTTCAACACATAATGCTTTATAGAGATGTACTTAGTCTTAGAATGCAAAACATGATTCTTAGACATGTCAATTGTTCTTGTGTTATCACAATAAATAACAATAGGTTCGTTGAATGTAATTCCAATATCCTTCATCATTTACTTCATCCATATAACTTGATTACAATTGTTTGTTGCTTCAACTTATTCTACCTCTATAGTACTTTGTAAAGTGCAATCTTGTTTCTTGCTAAGCCAAGAAACTAGTCTTCCACCAAGAAATAATGCTCCTCCACTAGTGATTTTTCTATCATTTGTATCTCTAGCCCAATTAGCATCAATATAAGTGCAAAGAGTAAAATCATTACTTCTATCATACCAAATCCCATTATTAGATGTCCTTTTTAGATATCTGAATATTCTTTTTACTGCTACATAGTGATATTCTTTAGGATCAACCTGAAATCTTGCCACAATTCCAACTGCATTTTCTATATTGGGTCTACTATGAGTTAAATACTACAATCCTCCAATCATAGATCTATAGTTCTTTTGTTCAACTATAGGTGTCTCATCCTTGCTTGATAAATTGTGACCAGTTACCATGGGAGTTTCGATAGGTTTACAATTTTTTAGTCCAAATCTTTTTAGCAAATCTTTCAAATACTTGGTCTAATAAATAAAGATACCTTCTTTGTCTTGAACAATTTGTAATCTTAAGAAGAATTTCATTTCTCCTATCATACTAATCTCAAATTCATTCTTCATATCTTCTACGAATTTGTTATTGGCTTCATCGTTTCCTCTAAAAATGATATCATCAACAAATACAATGATTATTAACAAACCATTTTCTATTTCTTTCAGGTACTAGTTGTTGTCTATTGTTCCTTTAGCAAATCCAAGTTTTGATAGGTATTTATCTAACCTTGTATACCAGGTTCTAGGTGCTTGCTTTAATCCATACAAGGCTTTCTTTAATCTACAAACCATATCCTTCCCTTCTGTCAAAGGAAAACCTTCTAGCTACTCAAAATAAACTTCTTCTTCAAGTTCTCCATTTAGGAATGTTGACTTAACATCCATCTAATATACCTTGAAGTTTTATTTGTTGCATATGCCAAGAACATTTTGACAATTTCCATTCTTGCTATAGGTGCATATCTTTCCTCATAGTCTATTCCTTCTTGCTGAGAGTAGCCTTTGCATAGTAGTCTTTCTTTGTTTTCTATTACTTCTCCTTGTTCATTTATTTTGTTTCTAAATACCTACTTTGTGCTAATCACATTTTTGTCCTTAGGTCTAGGAACTAATTCCCATGTGTCATTCTTTATTATCTATTAAATTTCTTCTTCCATTGCTTTCATCCAATTATCATCCTTGATTGCTTCATCTGCACTCTTTCATTCTACTTGAGATATTAGGCATAGTTCTTCATTGATTTTGCTTCTTTTCATTACTTCTTTTTCTTTACTTCTTATTATCTGATTAGTAGGATGAATTTTTATCATATTCTTATTTGGAGTAGGAGTTACTACTTCAATTCTTATTTTTGGTATTGTGTTCTATTCTTCTCTTATTTCTTCAGTTTGCACATTATTTTGCAAGTCATTGTTAGTCTTGAGAAATAATTCATTACATCTTTTGGTCATCCTAGAATAATCATCTTCATCAAATCTATCATTTTGTCTTTGGTGCCAAACTTTTCATCTATTCTCACATTTGCACACTCTAATATAGTTTTTATTCTATAGTTGAAACATTTGTAAGTTTTACTTTTTAATGAATAGTGAAGAAATATACCTTCATCTCTTCTTTGATCAAACTTATCAACATCATCATCTCTTTTGATGTAACATTTTCTTCCAAATATTCTAAAATATTTGACTGATGGTGAGTATCTAAACCACAACTCATAAGGTGTTTTCTCCATTCTTTTTTTGATATGTACTCTGTTTAGAGTGTATACTCTTGTATTGACTGGTTCTCTCCAAAATGTCTTTGGTAAATCATTCTTGAATAACATAGCTCTTGTTGCTTCAGCAATTGATCTGTTTCTTCTTTCAACAATCCCATTTTGTTCAAGTGTATGAGGTGAAGTTAGTTGCCTCTTGATTCCATGCTCTTCACAGTAGATATTGAATTCTCTAGAAGTGAATTCTCCTCCTCTATCAAATCTTAAGCTCTTGATTTTAACTCTAGTTTCATTCTCTACTTTGTTCTTGAATATCTTGAATTTCTCAAATGCTTCTAATTTTTCTTTAAGAAAAGCTACCCGTATCATTCTAGTAAAATCATTAACAAAAATCATAAAATACCTTTCTCTATAGACTCCTCTAGTTCTTGAAGGACCACTTAAATCTGTTTGGATCAATTCTAGCTTCTGTGTAGTACCAAATTGCTTGTTGGGGAACAAAAATTTCTTTTGCTTAGCCAAGATACATTCCTTACAAGCAATGTTAGTGGGCTTAGTGATCTTAGGTAAATCTCTTACAGAAAATGTATTACTAGCTTTCACATCAGTCTAACAAGGACATCAAGGATTGCATACATTGCAATATACTTACCATTAGAACAAGAATAACTTCTCCTTGAGGTGCTTTGGGAAAATATTGGTCAATTTGCATGGTCTTATCAAGTCATGCTAGGAATCGATCAAAAATTAGTGGTACACCATTTGGCCATAGATCCAAAGGTCAAACCAGTCAAGAAAAAAATCTGAAAGATGCACTCTAAGGTTGCTCTACTAGTCAAAGAGGAGTTAGAAAAGATGCTCAATGAAAAGATCATTCACCCAATTGACTATTCAGATTGGATCTCTAACATGGTACTTGTCACCAAACCCTCCAGTGATATTAGAATCTGCACCAATTTTAGGGATCTCAATAAGGCTTGTCCCAAGGATAATTTTCCTTTGCCAAATATCGACATCATTTTGGATCTCACAATAGGCCATGATCTATTATCTCTCATGGAAGGTTTCTCTAGGTATAATCAGATAAACATAGTAACAAAGGACCAACATAAAACAAAATTCACCACCCCTTAGGGGACCTTTTTTTATAACATGATCGCATTTGGATTAAAGAATGCATGGGAAACCTATTAGTGGGCTATGATGATCATCTCCCATGACCTCATCCATAAGGCCCTCAAAGATTATGTAGATGAAAGCTTGGTTAAATCTATTAATGCCTTGCATCACTTATCTCATCTTAAAGAAGTGTTTGATTGGTTGGCCAAGTATTGTCTCATGCTCAATCCCAAGAAATGCATTTTCAATGTCACATTTGGCAAGCTCTTAGTCTTATCTTATCATGGTGTGACATTTTGATCAACCCCTAAAAGGTCAAAGCCATCATCGAGATGCCTCCTTTGAAGATATTGTGATAGCTCTACTCCCTACAAGGAAAGTTGTAATCAATAAGGCATTTTATCTCACAACTAGTTGGTAAATGTCAACCATTCACCCATTTTCTCAAAAAGGATTACAATCTTAGATGGGACCCCATATGTCACTGTTGCTTTGAGGAAATCAAGTAGTATTTAGCCAACCTGCCCATCTTGGTTGCATGAGTTGTCGAGAGACCATTGATATTATACATAAAACTTACCACAGTAACATTAGGTGTGCTTCTAAGCCAACTTGATGAAAAAGGGAAAGAAAGGACTATCTATTATATCAATCACACTTAGTTGGTTATGATCTCAACGACATGCCTATGCAAAAAGCTTGATTAGTTGTGGTCTTTGCCACTCAGAAGCTCTACCATTACATGTTAACTCATACTATACAACTTATGTCAAAGGTCGATCCTTTGAAATATATGTTATCATGCACAACACTCATAGGTCATCTAGCAAAATGGGTTATCCTTAGTGAATTTAACATCCAATATGTCGACAAAAAAAAATCACTTGGTTAATCACTTGGTTGATGCATCCCTAGTGGATAATCACCCATTGATTATGGAGTTTCTAGATGAATATCTCTACATCATCGAAGACAAACCATGATGGAAACTATATTTTGATGGGGGTAAGTGCACCAAGTTGTGGTGTCAAAAGGGGGGTATAAGTGGCCACTTTTGTTTTTCTAAAATCATCAATTTCTGAACTTTGACAAGAATTTGAAGATAGTTACACTCAAAATTTTAATATATGACAAAAAAAAAAGTAGTAGTCCTTTGAATCTAGTTTCTAAACTATAATTTTTTTTCAAAATGGTTTAGTTTTAGGTTCTTAGAAATGGGGGCCATAAATAGTGGTATTGTTTCTTTAGAAAAAAAACATAACATAATACAAAGTGTGGCCCCCCTAAAATTTTATCTTTTTTTTTTAAAATTATTTAATCACTTTGGTCAAAAGTTACCTAACACTGTGTAGTTTATAATAGATTTTTTGGGTAATTTTATAATGTGTATTTTTTTTTATGAATTTTGTAATTTGACACATCCTAAAAATGTGAAATATATGTGTGCTTCCCCTAGAAATGATTGAAAACTAATCTAAAATAAAAATTTATTTTTTCAAAGTATGTAGAATGGAGTCTAGTTTTTAAAAAAACTAAGTTGTTTCAAAATTTGATGAACGAGCTAAAATCTACACCCCAATTAGTACATGTTGGTTTTTGACAAAAAATGGACATACATTCAAAAGAAATTATAGTTGAAAGGCTTGAAATAGTTCAAATTCAAAATACATTATATGGTTATATAGCTAACAAAAAGATTTAGAATGTCATGTAACCTGATTTTATCGATGCTCAACCATGAGGAAACTTGAAGGAGAACATGTTACATATTTTTCCCTCTTACCAAAATTTGAACTTCAAATGAAAGCCCACCCAATGGCTACTTCCCATCTTCTATATTATTTAAATACCCGAGAAATATGAAAAAACAAATGTTTAAACCCTTAGGTTATATTTTATTTTCTAAGTGACCATGCACTTTAATAATTTTGTTGGCCTGCAACTTTCCCCGCCATTGGATCTTGCATAAATCTATGGTCATCATTATGTCGTTATGAAAAGTTGCAAGGATGTTTCCCATAGCATCATAGCGAGTATCAAGAAATCTAGAAAATGGAACTGGAGGTGAAGGAGTGGTGGTCAGAGTTTTGTTTTTTGGATAACCTTCCAGCCATGTGTAGGTGTTGTTAGAATAGTTAGTTGATCCAAATGGTGATAGTGGTGTTTTTTTGTTTCTCCAGTGCTAAATTTTGATAAAGTCCCTAGCGCTCGCTATCAAAAAACTCAAGCATCTCACCTTTAGCGACATAGTGAGTCACCATGGAATGAGTGTTTGGTGGGACCTCGTGCAACATGGAAGGGTGACAATGCTTAAGTGGGGTTTTGTTTTGCTAGTTGAGAAAAATTTTTGATGCCATCATTACCTAGACCCACGCCCCTTCCATAAAACATAGGAGGGATTCTAACCATCAGACCAATGCAAAATCAATAGTCCTCGCTATCTCACTATGGAAAGTTGCAACTTGTTTACTCATAGTGACATAGTAAGTATGGGACCCATCAATCTTTAGAATGACTAATGCAGTTTCTTCACCCTTGGATTGATCTCAGATCAATGGCTTTCACTATCTCGCTATGGGAAGTTGCTTGAAGGATATGTATAGTGAGATAGTGATTCACCACTGCATGTCTTTGTGGGGCCAGCTTCTTGTGTAGATTTCCAGGGTGATGCCAGTTAGTGCCAGGTCAAATGCTGAGTGTTTCATGAGCCCAGAGATTTTAAAGGGGCAAGCACGGTTTTGAAAGATCTTTCACAATCATTGATCTCGTAGAGATCAACGATCAGGGCTTTCTCACATTTTGAAGCTGCGTGAAAATTAAATAGTATGGGGAAGCCCCTTTTCAACATGTGTCTCGATGAGCTCAGCCAAGGTATTAACAGAAAGGTTGGCAATTAAGGTTGCAGTTTCCTGAGGTAGTCATGGTTAAGTTAGGAGGTGGTGCAATTGGTAAAGAAGATATAGTCAAATGCATGAAGACTCCACAAGGTGGCAAAATAGAATGAAATCATTGGTCCACATGGCTCATCCTAGTGCCAGAATCTAGTTGACTATTTGACCTTGTTGATTCATGAGCCAATGATCGAAGGAGACTAAATTTTCCCACGTGATCTGATCCATGTGATCAATTCCAACCACTCTTGAATGAATGCTAAACTTAGTGAACGAAGGAGAACGCTCCACCACCTCATTTTATCCATCTACTAGGTCAGGCTGGTTTAATTGCACCATTTCTGTCAAGGCCTTATTTCAACAGATCAAATTTTCTCCAAATCCTTATTGAGACTTAATGGCAGTGGTTGTGAAGAAACTTCAGAGGAAAATATCTCAGTTATGCCTGAACTATAAAGGTAATTTTTGTAGTTTTTTTTTGGTTGACTCTTCTTTGACTTCTCTATTATTGCTCTGCAATTTCACTGTAAATTCCCTTTGCCTCTGAACTATATGAAATTTTGCCTTATCTCCTTCAACCATTAATGTGAAAGTGCAAGAACTATTTTCTTCTCATTGGTGTTTTGTAAAGATTTGCAATCTGTATGACTGTATCTCTTTTGGCTTGTGAGTGATATATGAGTGAATCCTCTCTTTCCTTGTGTCGTTCATTTGGGTTTTCTAATTTGGATGTGGTTGTTAGATTAAAACAAGTCTGAATGTGTATATCTCTTGGTGTCATGATGGTTCAATAGTGCATGTATGGGCAGAGATTGGTTTGAACACTCTATTTTGGTGCATCACTCCTTTAGGTTAGAATAGGTAGATTTGCTTTAATGCATTCCTTCTCCCTTTTCCTCTCTAAGAGTAATTAGGTGCACCCTGATAGTAAAGGAAGTTGGCCTTCTCTGGAGACTCAACCTCATAGTTCAAGTCCCACAGCTTGGAGGTTGTTTCCAAAACTTTGGACAAGGGTGCAAACCTTTGTGAAAATAGTTTTTTCCCGGTGGGACAATATTCATAAAATTTCAAGTCTACTGGTGTCAAAAGGAAGATTTCAAGATTAATACTAAAGAGATAGTACTGACTTCAGTGTTCAATCCTTCAAGAGGCTCATTCTTCAAGTACTTGGTGACTCTGAGCTTCAAATACATCTGGTTCCAGACCAAAAGTTGTAGTAGCTCATGCCCAAAGCTAAAACAAAGGCATCTTCTAGAGGTAAATTTCAGTATCAAGAACTTTCATTTTCAAATCCTAGAAGAAGGAAGACTAGAGTATCTTTATCACCAATTAGGAGTGCAATAGTAACAAATACACCTGCAAGATCTATTTCTACTCCTCCTATGATTAGATCTTAGCCTAGATTGCCATCAGCACATACAAATAGATCACTTGTCTATATGGCACAGCCTATGAGCTCATACTAGAGCTCATACCCTTCTTCTTCTGTAGACACCATCTCTTGACCATCTCCTTGATTAGACATAGAATCCTCATCTTCTTTCATGCATGAAGATTTAGATGAGTCCTTTCTAACATTTAGATCGGAAGATGTTCTGTTATCAAGAAAATAATCCTTGCATGGTTCTTCTTTCTCAAGATCTTGTAGTGTTTGAAGTAAAGAAGGATGTACTTTGTTAGGATCTAGGCATGTATTGTCGTAGAAGCTTTTTAAAAACTCAACTTGATTGGGATCAATGGAAGTATGATTTTGATGAGAAATAGTTGGTGCAAGTGTTGGGACACTTTTTTAACCATATTATCCATCCTTGAGTCACATGAATCATTTTTCTAATTAAATTCCTCCTTATAATCACATGTTGAACTTCTTTCTGAAATGATTTGGGCCTGTGAGAGAAAAATTGATTATCTTTACAATCTTGTTCATCTATCTTTTGCAAATTCTGGAGCAAAGATATATGAATCTTTTCTGGGTCTAGTTTCCATCCACCATAAAAACTCTTCAAGAAGCTATCTTGCTTTGGATCGATGAAAACCTAATTATGTTGGGAGATAGGTGAATGAGAGATGTTGCCATTATTCTTCATTGTTGATTTAGATGAAAGGCATTTTTCAAAAATACCTTTATCTTTAGATGTTGAACCTTTTTCAAATAAAGAATCATGATCATCAGAAAGAAATCCATAATCTTTTCCATCATCTTCTTCAATCTTTAGAAAATTTTGTAGCAAGCAGAGATGAACCATTCTAGGATCTAGCCTCCTATCGCCATAGAAATTCTTCAAGAATTCAACTTGTAGAGGCTCATCAGGAATCTATTTCTTGGGATATGGAAAGTATTCATCATCATTGTCACTATCACTGTCACTTTCAACTTTTCCCTTGTACCAAACCATGATTCTAAGTTGCCACTTTAAGATAGGGTTGTTGATAATTCAATCTTTAACATAGAGTTGCCAACCTTCATTCCAAGGAAGGTACATGTTATCAACCATGTTACTAGTTATTGTTCACTTGGTCTTGGATGTGACCAAGATTTTGCATGTTTATTCTTGGAATAATAACTATTCTTTTGATCACCACAATATTTTTATCAATAGGAGCTCTTTACAAGATTTTTCCAAATTCTTCTTCTTCTTCCAGAACCTAGTTCACTTGATGATATTATTGAGAACTTTTTCTACACCTCCAGGCTAGAGTGTTCAAATCTGAAATAATATCTTCTTGTGTGTCCTAGAACCCAAGATTTGGTTGTAGAACTAGAAACAAATTCTCATGCAAAAATACCATCTTGCTTCATTACAAGCAACTAAATAATCTTTCTTGTTTGAATCCCCAGTAGAGTCACCAAAAATATGTTGGTAAATAGGTCTGTTACTATGATAATTACTTCTAAAACTGACCTTGTTCATCCTATAAACAGTGATAATTGTCCCAATAGTTGGAGAGATTGAAACTGATCATTACCATACTACAATCTTCCTCTACGTTTGAGAGGAGGAGCTCCCTCATATGATGGGTGTATTTGATTTTTTTAACATAAATGAATTAAAACTTTGAAAGGTAAAGAAAAAGCTATTGATGACGAATGCACCACACATCTTCACAACTTTCTTAAATAACTTAAACCACTAATAAGAATGATCAAGAACTACACTTGAAGGCTAACATTAACTCGGTGATGATTTGATCATTCACTCACATTTACACCATACTATGAAAATATTAATTATAACCAAAATCAACACCCAAATAGTTTAGACTTTAAAGAAATGAGAATACAAAATGCATGTTCCTTTATTTCCTTACACCAAGAACATAAGAAGAAACTGAATACAAAGAAAACCTCTATACATACTTTCCAAAAATTGTCTTATCATCAAAAACATAAGTGTTCCCTTCTTCCAAATTCCAAAAAGTCTCTATTACATGCAGTGTCCCTAAATTTATATGGCATTCTAGCTTAACTAACTTTTTGGGTTTGTAACCACTCAAAAAGTTAGAATTTTGAATGGAATGCATTTGAAAACTAACTCTAACTCTAACTCATATGAATAAAAACTCTAGACCCTAACTCTAGTTACAATAAGTGACATAACCACTTTTTGCCTGCAAAGAAAGACCAAAATGCAGATTTCATTGAGGTATCCTTCCATCTTCATCTTCTTCCTTTGTTTATCATCATTTCACCACTTGAACAGTTGAAAGCGCTATAAGATAGTCATGATGCCAAGATGAGCTTAATATCCTTTTTACATTGTAGTTTTCTACACCAATATACTTCCTTTATATTGGTACAACCAACTCACTATCGGAGCCACACACTAAAACATGTGTTTTGAAGTTGATGAAGTAACAAATTCCTTCTCTCCAACTATCTCGCACACACTACATGGTCTTTAATCAATAGTAAGCATAAAGACCAAGTTGGTGATGTTTAGATTTGATACTTCTTATATAGCACTCCCTTGCAGCATTCTGACAAACAAATCATAGGGATCTTGTAACAGATTACTACCCATGGGTTCTTATTATCTTGAACAATCAATGATACACGCATTTGATTGAATGAACACTAACAACACCATGTTGAACCTTTGGATTTATAAATTGCA
The DNA here is from genome assembly GCA_028749045.1 of Cupressus sempervirens. Taxonomy (NCBI): domain Eukaryota; kingdom Viridiplantae; phylum Streptophyta; class Pinopsida; order Cupressales; family Cupressaceae; genus Cupressus; species Cupressus sempervirens. The sequence continues at coordinate 645,275,762 of CM053783.1, read as the reverse complement.
CAATCATGATATTTAGATATCTTTGCATACTTGTTGAATTTGTGCATACATTGATGGGGGCGGTCTTCATGGTTTTAGTTGATGAAGGCATTATTCCAAATAGTTGGAATGCTTTGTCTATGCTTTCATACGGGGTTTACATATATACTAATTGTCCCTTTATTAAACAATATTATGTACATCCTAAACTTTAGGAAAATGGTGACATTCTCAGTGGCACATTCTAAGCACCTATCATGTATCACCAGGACACCATATCTTGGAGACATTATTCATATAGTTCACATGCCTTGTACATGTTCCCACATTGTGCATATATGCTCCTTGATCATGAATATCAATTTAGTGACTTGTAACTATGACATTCAATCGCATAACTCATGCACATCATGCCATTCATTGACTTTCTATTTACTCATTTTTCACTTTCATGAGTATTGATCAGCAATTGAGTTCATCTCATCACAATTTAAGTAAATGGTATTAAGGGATGTGAAGCATGGCTTTTGATGGACCACTGTACACAAGTAAAGGTTTGTACATCCTTGTCATCAACCAAAGTGTATTGGTAACTATTTGCAATCAACTATTTACTCTCATCTGTCATTGCTTAAAGCTTTTTAGATTGGTGATCATCATGCATTCATTCATCATAGAATTCTAAGGGGGAATCAAGAGATAATTAATCCATGGGGCATTATGACAAACAATTGGTTGTTAATGTCCTTTCTATGGTTTTGTTTTTCAAACCTTTCCAATTTGTTGCAGAATAGAGTCACACGTTCTCACAAAAAAAGAGGCTTTACATTGTTTCTTCAATTGATGTTTACCAAGTCTTAAGGTGAGAGGGACACTTGGTTGACATACACGTCCTCTCCAAGACTTTGGAATCCTCCAATGAGTGCTTTGTAACTTTCATCTTACGAAGCAATAGTATTATGTCAAATCGGTATCATGAACTATCTAGAAGCCTACAACAATGGAAATTACTATCAATCAAACATCTAACTTGCGTGTCTGTAGGCATTTACCAAATAGTTATCCTACTATCTTTCTACTCTTTCAAGAACTTGCCTCTCTAGCATTTCAATGACTTTGCATGTAGAGATTTCTATTACTAATGGAGCTACAAATTGAAGTTCTTCAACTCAACAATCTACATCTCAACTTAAGTCTGACTTCAGTGGAAGCATTAAAACATTTTTATTTTTTTGCATCTTCTCCATCAAACTATGAAAATAACATCTCTACATGCCTTTTGAAACTATTCATCAACCAAATTCTTCCCCTGCATTGAATGATTGCCATTTTATTTTCTTGAAAATATAGGAGTTCAGGTTCTTGAAATATCTAGGTCAATATTCCGTGTCTTATATTTTTTTTATTATTAATTTATTATTAATTCTGTCATATATATAGTTGGGGGTTGCGTGCATGAGCAGAGCCCTACGAAATCTGTTAAAGATCACACTTGGAGGAATGATAGAAATGAAAAACAGCCGTGCAGAGGAAACAATGGTTTTCATGTAAGGATATCTACATCACTGATCACATATTAATGTCCTTCATTATTCCATGGTTTTGTACATTTTGTTCTTGTTGAGAGTATCTGCCACATGAGATGATATTGTGTTTTTGGGCATGAAAACAAATAAATAATGTAACTTGGCTGGAATGGCCTGATCATAAGGCATAATCCATGTAATTTCTATTTTCGTTTCTCCCTAAAGTCCAATCCTTTCTCTCTGCTACAATACTCCCAAGATATTGCTTTCCCATAATAATTGCTACTGTAAAAATATTGTCTGATATGTAATTCTTTTTTTTTGGTTTAAGGAAAAGGAAGAATATAACTTATCAAGATGTTTACATTTGAATTTTTTTTTTCAATCGATGATCATTTTATAGAATTTTTGGTGTTGATACTGTTAAGATATATATTCACTGTTTTAATAAAAAGAATATATTACAATCAAATTAAATAATGAATATAAAAAATAAAATAAAAATCAATTAATCTTGAGCAATAAAAAAGAATTATGTTATTATGTCTACACCAGAAGTTAAAAATAAAATATAGAAACCACTCAAAACATATATGATATGGATAAGATTTAATTGACTTGAAGATGAAAAAAATACGAACCATTTTTTACAAATTTATTGTAATATCATCTATTTAAAAAAAAGGCTCACATAAATACACTAAACCATTTATATAAGAATTATAGTGTTCTAAATTAGAAAATGAAAGAATTTAGAAGATGTAAATTTACCTTTAATTGTGTGCACACAAATTAAGTTATATATAGTAAACTACATTGTAATCTCTTTTTATTAAACCTGCATCTTAAAAAATACTTAATTTCTTATATTTCAAATTATACTTCTTAAAAAACATAAAATTATAAACCTACCTTTTAATTATAATTTTTTATCAAATATAATTCCTATCATCAAACAGAAATATAGAAAACTTTTTTTAAGTTATATGTAATAAACTACATTGTAATCTCTTTTTAAATTTTCTGAATGTAACTTTTTTGGGAGTTGATTTTAAATTTTCTGAAGATTCTTCAAACAACCTTAAAATGTAGTCATTGCCCGCCTCAGTTTAAATTTAAGGACATGGAAGTTAATATTAATTGAAAGAAGAGAATAGTCTTACCACTAGTTAAACGAGGAAAGAGCTCTTTTCATAATTTTGAAAAAAAATGTTATTACAATAAAAAATTAATTAATTACTATGGTAAAGAATATTAAAAAATTATCATATTTTTAAAATAATTTTTCTATAAGATAAGAAAGATTTTAATAGAAATTTAGTGAATCATAAAATATTATTAAATTATAAGAATATTGAAAATCATTGATGTAAAATTTTTATTTTTTATAGTTTAAATTATCATTATATAATTAAAATAATAATTATATGAGATTCACCATTTAGTTTGTTAGTTAAGTTAGTTAGATGGTGATTTTATTGTGTCTTCCTAATCTTAAAATCATTTTATGTTAAAAATAATGAATAAATAAAACTAAAAAATAAAGAGAATTTTCCATTGAAAAATTATGAATCACATGAGATATTATTCCAAGAATAACTAATAAATCACTACCCACTCTATGAAAGCAATGAGAAATTGATCTTCTATCTCCCACGTTCTCATTTTATTTTCCCTAGAAGTTTAGGCAATTTACTCATGACCCTCTCCAACTTGTAGTGGACCTAGTACGAGGCTCCCAAGTTGGTCTCTGATTCCTAGTCTCCCCTGTCTTATTGTCTTTTCATGAAAGAGATGTAATGACATGCTTTGCTTTATGGTAGTTGGGTTCTTTGGAAAGAGAGAACTAGTAGATTGTTTAAAGAACAATCCAAGAACATTTACTTGATGTACTATTAGATGTTCATTAATACAAAGAAAAATATAATCAACAGGCACCACTCTAAGAACTCCCATCCATCAAAATGTTGATTGAAAAAATGATTAGGAATTGGGATCTTGTGAACTTTCTTATATGTTATAGTTCTCTAATGATTGGTGTTAAGAATATGGTCAAATGGTCCCCCTAATCCTAGATGGGTGAAACTCTATTTTTATGGGTCCTCTTTGTTGGAAGCATTAATGCTGATGATATTCCTCTAGAGGAGTATTGTAGAAACATGATTATATCATTATCATGATGATATGTTGCATTCATGACTATGTTTGTCATTGATGTCAACATGGTAATTTTCTGTGAGAAGAATAATGGTAAAAATTAAGTTGGTATAGATGAATTGTTGAGTATTTTCACCAAGTGAGGTTAATGGGAGATACTACTAAGTATCTAGTATATGCACCTAACCTCAGGTGTAAAAGATATTAAGTCTAGAAGAAGCTAAACAAGTTTTGGTGAAGACTATTTAGAGATAGAGTTTATAGAAGCATGTTTTGGTAAACTTGTTAGATCTCTTAGCAAATTTTTTATTTTGAGAAGCAAAGTTAAAGACATATAGAAGACATGTTGGAGATGATGTGGCTAATATCACTCATCATAATATTACACGTATGGAAAGTTATTCAAGTTACAAGGCGACAGATTGATGTTATCGCTAAGTAGAACATGTTCTTAATGAGTTCCTATAATAATTAATTGAGAAGGTGTAACAACTGACTCAAGGGAATTATTTTATGGACTTAGTATAAAGGAAAGACATTTTCCTTTGTTATAGAAGGAAGTATGAAGAGTGGAAAAGAGGAGAAAAGATATAATGTTGATTAATCAGGTTGATATGTGATGATAAGTAGAGAAGAGCAAAGTTGGAGAAAACTTCATTGGCGATGTTTTATTTCAAGATCTAAGGTTTGGTATTTGGATTTAAAGTTTGTGACCTGGTCTACAAGGTCTGACAGTGATTGGTTTGGTTGATATGATAGAGGGAAGATGATAAAGTATAGTACGAACAATAATTCTACAAGGAATAGTTGAGAGATTAGTTGGACAGTGAAGTTTAGTGGTCTTACCCTAGAAGCTATTTTGACAGTGGGTCCTTCTACTTTCTACAACTCCTAATAGGGTTGGAATCTTCTAACAAGTATTCAAAATATCCTAATAGGGATTCATATGTACTAAATGTTGTAATAGACTCCTAATAGGGTCTATCCTCTAACAAGGAATATTTATATTAGTACATCATCTTGTGGGTACCATCCCCATTGGGGTTTTCCCTTTGATCAAGGGTTTCCCTAGTTAAAAAATCTAGTGTAATTGTGTATCTGCATCTTGTTATGGTTGTTGTTTACTTTGATTACATGGCTAAGATTAATTTAGGTTGATAAATGTTTTAGTTGGACAATTGTACCCCCCCCCCCCCCAGTTATCTTGGTGGACTATTATTTATAACAATTGGTATCAAAGCAATAGGTCCTTGAAGATAAAGTTTAGCAACTTTGGGAGATCCATGGCTAGCATATTGAAAGAGCATAGTCCAAAGTTTGATGGAATAATTTATTATGACAACTAGAAGGAAAAGACAAAGAAACATCTTATGTGTATGGGTCCAGGATATTGGATCTTGACAAAATTAGAAAAGAAAATTGTTGCTAAAGATGAGATGGAAACTTGTACTGAGGAACAAAGAAAATTTTTCATGTGTAACATGAGAGCTAGAGAAGCACTATTATCTACACTTCCTAAAGTAGAGTACAACTAGGTAAAAAAACTTGATACTTCTCACAAGATTTGGAAATAATGCAGTACAAGGTAGGAGTTCTAATCCCCAAAGGAGATGTCCTAGCCCCCAAAAAATAACCACATAGTGGAAACACAACACAAGATACACAATTTGATACCAAATGCAACTCTTTATTCTTAAAATAACTATTTAAATGCAATATGTCAGGCTTTAATGTCTTCCCAGTTATGGCCAAATACAAAGCAATTACAATAATAGTTCTTCAAGATCCCTCAAGATCCAACCCAAACACTAGCTAGTCCAAATCCACACTCTAGTAGAAACCTCCAAGAAAAATTTAAACTTGTGCTCGCAAGCCCACCAAGAAATATCCTTGTTTCTAAACTATAGCCACTAGCTCTTCTCCAATGTTATCTAAGATCTAAGTGTAAACTGCCTCACATTTGGCGCTTGTCCACACATGCACAACTCCACCATAATCCTACTATAAACTACCTCACATTCGGTGCTCTATCCACTTACTCAAGAAAACTCACCCTTTAGCTTCCTCTTTATCTCAAAGCTTGTACTAAGAAGAGATCACACCTTGGAGCTTGATTACAAATGCTCATATGCCTTTCTTAAATAGACACTTACCACCCAAGATGTTACAAACAAAACCAATGTGGGATAAAAGGTAAATACAACTACCTTCAATAAATATTTAATTCACACCCAAATACAACCAAGCACCACCATGTGGCCCAACAATTATTAAATGCACGATTTAAGGAAATATCCACAAACTTCTAGAATTCCATCTACACTCCTCAATAAATGGAATAAAAATCTTTTTTATTTATTTTTCTATTTATGCCACCTATGCAGTTTACAAATATGATTGTAAAATTTACAAATTGGTTTTCAAAACTAGGAGATTCTTTGGGAACTCCTTTTTAATGTTATCAAAATTGGTTGTACTTTTGAGACACATCGACCTACTTTAGTTATTCAAAGACATTACCATAATTTCTTACTATCTATATTGATTTATATTGAGGTAGAGCTTTGAGAAATCTTCGATTTTGTAAAGCATAGTTGGAAGGTATTTTCAACCCTAAGGGTCTCTTAAAGAAAGTATTCTTACCATATGGTTTCTATATAGTAAAAAATTAAGAGAGTTCCATACAAATTTATTTTATAGAATGCAGGTATTGTAACAAGGAGATCGGTAGTGGTACAACTCCATTAGACTAGTGATATTGAAGCAGAATATGTCAAGATTTTATATATCACAAAGAACCATTTTTAGATTTTTGTATGGATTTTAGTATGATTTTTATATTCTAGGTCAGGTACGATATTGTCCATAAAAGCTAGATTTAACTCATGATGGACTTATACCTTAATCATCTAGGCCCCCTTCCTTTGAGTTGAAGCACAAACCTCAGTTTCCTATCTATTTTAGAACCTTACCATTATTTATTCTATGTAAGAAAATTGGCATTCCTCCTTCAATACATGCCTTTCAATAATTGTAAACTTCACAATTCTAAATGGCTAAGAGGCATTAACTGCATTTTTTCTTTTGCCACATGTATTAAGCATTTTATATTTCTTATATGTACTAAACAACTATTAACCTATTCAAATTTAGTGTAATTATTGTATAAAGATATGCTTCTACTATTTAGTATAGTTTTTTAATAGCTTTCTCTTGATGTGGATATAGCTTTCTCTTGAATTTTTTATTTTACAATAGATAGCTTAGCTAAAAAATTAATACCAAAAGTTGCATTTATGAAAACCATATAGTGCTCTAATCTATTCTTATATTAACATCAAGTAACATTCAAATTGTGCAATAGAAGGACCATTGAGTTGTTTATATACCTAGAAGTGTGGCATGACAACATTCATTATGTTATATTTTTATGGACTAGTTAGGAATTGAACCTAAGATCTCCCATTTAGTAGTGAGAATATGAATTTGTGCAGCCTGCATGAAGAATCTCAAACTTGTCTGGCTCTTCCAATTTGTAATGCAGTGAGTTGATTTCAAAGAAAGCACTAGGCACTCCATTGCAAGAAGATAGTGTGCAAGCTAAGGTATGTCTCCAATCATTCATTGGTCTCCATTACTAGGTATGTCTAAATTCAAGTATACTAAACACCTTTTTCTAGCACACAATTTCTAAAAATAGGATAACTTGAAAGTGGTAGTGGTACATGGAAATTTTGTAGAAAGTTGTCCCATAGTTGAGGGTATGACACTTGCAAAATGATTATTCATGCTCTATCACTCTAAGAAGAGAACAATTAATAAGAGTAGTGAGAAAGGGTAATTAAGATGGTAATGGCTATCCAACAAACTAAAACCTAAAATAGAAAAGGAGGGTTTGAAACAAAAAAACTAAGTATTCTTCTTGGTGAAATATGTGTTTTAGACTATTGTTTAGAAGTTGTCATTTAAGAATGTTTTGAGCATAGAAAATTAATTTAGACCATCCAAATTGTTTGTGATGTTAGTATGGTGGCAATAAGAATTATATTAATCCTAGAAGACTAACTTGTAGTATTCAAACTAATGTGATGACAATAAGACAATTAGGAATTCTTTGAATCACTGTAGAAAAATTGTAGCAAGTGGTTCTAGTAGTACAACAATATAATTTTCTTGTAGACAAGAGGGTACACATATAACCTACTCAAGTGTAAGAAGTAGATAGATGTAAAAAGAAAATACTTTATATATGCCCATAGGTATGTTTTTTATTAAGAAAAGGAGCAATTAATGGGTGTTGACCCAAAGTAAAATTAGACCTCTAGAGACCAATAAAAAAACATTACCAGTGCCTAGTAATGAAAGATGTCATAAGATCATATCTTCCTATGTCAAAGACAAAGGTCCACAAGTGATTGACCCACCAACCATGGTCAGTGTTGTCACTAGAAATCTTGGGACAAGCCCCCACAATAGCTTCATACTTAAACCAAAAACAACAACAAAGGACTAGAGTGTTGCCTTTAAAATTGTCAGCAATCACTCGATCATAGGAAAAAGAAAAACTAAACATCATCATAACAACAAAGGGATAAACTCAAGTCATTCACACTTGTAAGAGCCCTAAACAAAAATATAAGACCAAAAAAGACTATACCTCCAACCTTGACAAACATAGTACAAATTTTCCAACCATGGGTCCAAGCAAAGCTCAACCTCCAACTTTGGAAAATGCCATCAAAAGTCTTCCAACCCCCCAAAAACTCCCATATCACCATAATAGCAAAGAGAGGATTGGGGAGGAGGAAGACCAAACCCCAGAGTTAAGAGTTTCTCCCCCTTCTTCTGCTAACCAAGCTACTAAAAGTAGCGCAAGTACACAACATCTTGATAGGAGTCTCCTCGGCTTCCCATTGCTAAAATACAATCTCCACATTAATAGGAGATTGCTCCACCTCCATAGGAGCTATGAATGTAGAAGCAAAGAGGAAGACCCAGGCTACCCTTGAAAGAAGTAACACCCATCTCCACACCAAAGTGTTTATATGCAGAGTCATACCTTCTTCACCACGTGAAGTATATTGTTGAAAAATGCCATGTCCATCTCAATCTCTTGCAAAATGAAAGTGATGATTGCCAACAATGGAAGGAGAGTACCCATTGAACCCATTCACCACCACTTTCCCCTGGCAAACACCTACCTCCATAAGCTTTGCCCCCACCTCAATAGCATTCTTTGCCTCAATAGGACACAGGAAAGTGAAGGAGAAGACCAGAGGACACCTCCATCAAGGACTAAGGGTTTTACAGGGGAGGAGAGATTCGACCCATCTATTGAAGGTATAAAACCCCTCCATCTTGCAACATGGCCCCAAACAAGGAAGGCCCCTAAAGGCCTCCATAAATCATGACAACCTCCAAATAGTAGAGTTTTGGGTAGGGATAACCCCCACACAGAAAGCTCTTGAGAAAGAAGAGATAGCAAGGCCAACAAGCACCAATCTATAGCACCAGAGACCACCAACAGATCTTTGGAAAGCAAAGATGGCAAGGCAAAAAAACCCCAATATGCTACACCAAAGATCACCAACGCATCTTAGGAAAGCAAAGGAAGTTGGGAGAACAACCCCCAATCTGTTGCAACATAGATTACTAATGTATCTAGAGCAAGGAGAGACAATAGGGCAAAAAACCCCCAATCTGTTGCTCCATATACCACCCACCCAACAATGAAGACACTAGCAAGATCCATCTAGGTCTTCATCTTCATGAGAATCTACCTGCAAAAAACTGCAGCCACTCCAAACCCTAGCATGGCTCTGCCTAGCATAACCCAAGTCCAGAACTCTATCACATATTTGCACAATCTAGATTTGCCCAACATAGCCACAATCCAAGCTCCCAACATAGATTTTCCCAAAACCAATCTTGCCAAAACATCCCAAGACCCCAAAAGGGAGATGTGGGCATTTCCCATCATCATCATTTTCACTATCCTCCCCTTGGCCACCATCTCTTCTCGTTGAAACCCTAGCACCGCTCGGTTTTATTGAGTGAGAAGGTTGTTATTTTATGCCCAAGAGTATGTTAACATTGAAAAAAAAAGATATTACTTCTTTCGAAGGAGTTAGACTTGTAAATGGTTCATCAAATATGATAATATTTCAATAACCGTTAAATATGAAATAAGCAAAATTTCATCGAAGTTAATCATTGATTTTTAACATACATTTGGATTAATAGAGGAATTGTGTAAGGAACACTTTGATGCAAAGAAGCATAAAAATCCAAAACGGAACCGAGATAAATAATAATAAATAAACAATAAACAAAGATAAAGAATGGCAATTCTCCATACCTTAGAGATCCAAAAGGGAATTCGATGAAAGAAAATCACCTTGGAGAATTGGCAAGTCATGTTGAATATAATTGAGAAAATCATTATCGAACATGGATGACTACGAATATGATAACTGTGTAAAGTTGCACAATCTACCATTGAAGTTCCCCCCACACAATACATCAATGGTTTACTTATTATGGTTGAATATATAAATTATTAGGAAAGGCCCAGTTCATTGAATTTAGGAAGATTGGTATCATTTCTAAAAACAATTGTAGTAGTGAAATTGTATAGGTTGCAAAAGGGTATATCTTTTGATACAAAATATAATGTTTGTTGAAAATGTTTAGACAATGGTTTCGCATAAGCTAGGTGCAAATTTGAAATTCTAAATATCCTATACCTCCTAGCAAGTGGGCAAATGAAAGTTGAACTAGTCAAAATGTTGTATAGAAAAAAATGTTTACATACATAGTTCATTCAATAGACTTTATGTCATAATCCTACAATTGTGAGAGTTGGAGCTGTAGTAAATCTGAGTGTGAAGGGTGTCAAAAGACAGATTTTGCAATTACATTGTAGATATACCGAAGTAAAAAGCTGATGTGAAATGTTACAGACAAGGATCGTGCCGACCAAAGAAAAGGAAAAATAATTTTTTGTTCGATGATTTGATACTAGCACACTTGAGAAATGGAGGTTTCCATTAACATCCATTAAGAAGATTTATCCATGTAGAATTTTAAGCCAGTTTCCTCAAAATTCTTATGAGATTAAATTGCCAAAGCAAAGGTATTTCTCTAATGTATAATGTGACAGATCTATATACCTTCCATGTCAAAATCTAAAGATTGGTACATATCTTTACAATCTTTAATGTCCAGAAATACACATTAAAAATATTAGACACTGTAGAACTCGAAACCAGTTTACCCTAAATGCTTAGAAGATTAAACTATCAAAGAGCATAGGTATCACTCTAATTATTAACGCTACGGGTCTTTATCCTTCTCATCTAGGCCACTAAATTGATGACACTGAAGGCTTTGATTCTTGAATTCAAGACTCAAAAATCCCAAGCAAATAAGAATACAAGAGAAGCTTCATTCAAAAGATGTCAAGCAGCTAAGGTAAGGAATAAACTGTATATCTAGCCGAATGGAAGAACATGGAAGTATGCAATTAGGTTCGATTCAATTAAAATGAATCTTTTGGCTGAACTATAGAAACTTTTAATTATGTTTAATAAGGTTGCCATAAACTCATTTTTTCTAATGGAGTAGCTCATGTTTAGATTTTGTAGGCATAACACAGCCTTTTTTCATCACTTGGTTACAAATAGATTCAAACAGTGGTATAGCGTAAAGACAACTCAAGGTTCTTCCAAAAGTGAATCAATTGTTCACCCAAAGATGGTTCTTTTATTGGCACCAACCCATGTCGTGTGAAAGTTTAAATCATGTAACTTTCTAGAGAAAATCTTACATAGATTTGTGGAGTAGTCAAACAATTAGGCAATTGGACTTCTGCTTGCTAACATTGTGGTTAAATACAAAGTGAATGCCTTTCATTCAAAAATGTCTTTTTACTTCATTTGATGACATTAAAGTTGTCAAAGAGGTTCAACTAATCAAATCCCAAATCGCCCTGATTGCCCTTATATTATTCTATGTTGTTACTTCAAAGTCTTGGCAAATTGCCAGATATTTTTACATCATAAATATTTATACTAAGAGGTATAAGTAACAAGAGTTAATATGATTATTTTAACTTGTGCCTTCAAGGAAAAGCCAAAGTCATTTTTAAACCCTGCAAGCCACTTCAGATTACTTTGATGCAACCATAGAACTAAAGCAACCACATGACAAACTAATTTCTTACAAAGTAGGTCATAACACTGTTTTGAGACCAAGCCAACACTTTCAAGTTGCAATGTGCATATAAATTCAATATGCCACCTCAAACGCCTACCAATATCACGCATTATATAACTATTTATAGAGAACGTTGGCATATCCACCATAATATCATTTAATAGCATACACAAAAATTGCATGTATAAATTCCAGACTGTTGAATTTCATCATCAAAAATTACAGTCTTAATTAATGAACAGTAAATAATGAAATTAGTGAATGGTAATATTTTATTGACTTGTGTTGTTAGTAACAGGCGGCTCTTAGAATTGCCAAACTATGTTACAGTTGCATTTGATAACTACAGTGGTCCAATTTGGATGAACAAAACTTTGAGACTGTTCTAATACAACTAATAACCTAAGCCAAGCGTACACAAACACCACTAATCATTGCATGGGATATCACTATACACAAATTACAAGATATTACTACATTAACTCACTTTTACAAGTCTCCAAAGTCAAATTCCTACAAGGTCTTTGTATAGAGTCCACCTTCACTTTGGATCACTAAATCTAGAGTTGTCAAAATAAAGAGTGAACAATGGTTGGTCAAATTTCTGTACAATTCTATAATTATACCCAAAAATTGCCAGGATGCAAAGTACAAAATTGCCACACATATATAGGTATGTCCACAAATCACAAGAGAGTAACCTTCTACAAGTACGCCAGCTGCAAAAAGAATTAAAAAATTAAATGAATATACTAGAAATTCTGAGCCAATAAATACATGTTTTTACAATGAATTAAATTTAAATAAAAACTTCCACTTTTTGCTCCTATCCCAGTTATGACAAAATGCTTGCATTTCAAGAAACTGTAACTTTAAGTCAATTAACAAATCATATTCAATGTAAACGGTTAAGCTAAGCCATTATACAAGTTAAATTACAGAATGGTATCATACATTTCAGGAATATAATCATGCTGATATCAAAACTATAACGAAAGAGAAAAAACCATAGAGATGGCATTCAATACAAAACCAAGTGCGCAAAGATTGAGAAGTTAATGCCTAAGGGCCCTGTACATAATACTTTCTCAGAGACTGAGGATTAATTGATCTTTCAAAAAATTATCTTGTCTTCGAATTCTTTTAAAGAAACCTAAATATTCAAACTTTTAAGTTAACAGCTACCATAACATGATCGTGAATGTCAATTGGCCTCTCAATGGCAGTCCACCGCTCAGAGATCAGAGTTCCTGATTTTGAAGGCTGAAACATATAATATTTTTCTTTGCCGCTCTCTGTCTCATATCCTTTCACAAAAATCTTGTCCTTCCATATGGTACCACCATGTGAAACATACTCCCACATTGATGGAAAATGATCTATCCGCTTCCATACATTTTCTTTCCAATCATATTCCCTGACTCCCTCTTCAAAGTAATATAAACAACCAAATGCAGCTACACAATGCTCAGGAAACCATCCCATTTCCCACATATCTTTTAATGTTGTCCATGCTCTTGTATGTGCGTCAAATATTTCGACATCACAATTATATTGGTCTATCACATAAAACTTATCATTTTTGAAAAATCCTTGACATTCAGTCATATCTTGTTGCATCTTAGGAAGAATCTCCCATATGTCTTTCTCAGCATTGTAACACATTGCATTTTCACCACCAGAATATCCTCCAGCAATATATACGAGTCCATCATGAGGGGATACAGCACAGGCAAATGAAGAGTGGAACATAGGCATATCAGAGCCCTGCTTCCATAAAGCGGAAGAAAAGTCATAGACCAAAACAACCTTAGTAGGCATATCCGTATCTTTTTTGTAAAACCCCATAAAAATCAGTTTATGGTTGGTGGAAACGCAACGAGAGTCTCTCAAGTCAAAACGATACCCAATTGGGAAAGACGAAGCTGCATCCCATTTATCTTGGAGTGGATCATATACAGTCACCACTTGACCAGGTTTACAATATCGAGCTGAGCGAGAAGGGTATGCTTCCCATTGCCCAGGCATATGATATGCCTCTCCATCCAAATTCTCAATCAAACATATAAGCTCCTCAGACATCCCAAATCTTATTCTATCTTGATAAAACTTATGATTGTCAACCATAGCATTCCAACTTTTGCAAACAGACATAAGCTTGTAATGGGATTTATAAGTGACTCTCATCAATATTTCTCGGACTATTTCTTCTGGGAGTTCCTGAAATCACAAGTTAATTCTGAACATTCAAAATTTGACAAAAAGCTTCACATTTGAAAAAAGCCCACAATAAAAATAAGTATCTAGATTTTTTTATCCAATTATAAAATTATATTTTTACATATACAGAATATCCAAATGGTTTATAAATTTACAAGAAACATGTTAAAAACATTTAAAGAATATATTCTTCAATAAGATCTATTATATAGGATTATATTCTTCAAGTTATGCACATTTATTTAGCAAAAAAAATTCAACAACAATTCAGAATCTATTTATAAAGATTAGATTGGATGCCAGTAATCTCACAGTTATTGGTTTGAAGACTGCTACAACTTCATTGGTCAAAAAAAAAGTGTTGAGAGAGATTTGAAGCTTGTTGGATCGTTTTTTATTAGCATTCAATCCCAGTTCTTTACGTGGTGAAGTGTTAAGGCATAGGCGCTTTCTGGGCTGTTGCTCATTTGCTTTCTCTTCCACTTCTTCCATGTTTCTTGATCCACGTTCCTCCATATTCCTCAAGCCTCTGAAACTCCACCAATTCAAGAAACATATATTTTAATAGTCATTATACAACTAATGAAATAAACATTCTTAGTCTTAAGTTGTTTAGCTAGCACCTACACCGTTCAAGAGTGCAGCATTAGACAAATCCAGTAGCAGATTATTAATGGACACAATAAACAACAAAGGAAGTTATCCCATATTTATTATGAGAAACAAATTATTAATTTGTTGCACAACTAAGGCTCCAAACATGTAAGTAATGTCAATATCCAACTATAAAGTCCTGTAAAGAACCAAATTTTTCATTATATAGGATTATTGCATCAAAATATTGTGCAAGCACATAGGCAATTGTTTTTATAATGACATTTTTGTCTTGCAGATGGCAACAGTGATATCGTTGGCTTCATCAAGAGTATCAGTTCTACTTTCGGTTTGTCGATTTGGTTTACCATTTCTTCCCCAAAAAATTTTCACTCCTATGCTTATATGTACCTCAACTAGAATGCCAAGAACTGATTTACAGCCTGATCATTAGGAAAAAACAGAAGAGAGTTACAAAGAATGAACTTCTATAAAAAATTAGTGGAATCAAAAATCCACTACCATTTTAAGCATTGTAACTTCACACATAGCTTACAATACATTTGTAAAGTACAATCTCTACTACAATGCCTAAATTGGGAGTAGGTTGTTGATACCACCAATTTCTTCATTTCCAAGCACTTGACTCATTTCAATTACATAGATATTTAATTAATAAACCATTCACATTCCAAAAAAATAGGTAAGATTTCAATATGTTCTCTCTGTTTACCCTACCCAACTATTTTGTGAAGTATATATCTGCTACAGTTGTGTAAAATCTTGCAAAAACTTTTCAAATGGTCTCTTAAAAACATAAAGAACACTGTTTCAAATAGCTGAATAGTGAGAATGGTGTAGGTAAATTGTGCAAATACAACATTACTGAACCCAACCACATCCTTCCCAAAATGAACATTACTTATTTAAAAATAAGCCAAAAACACAAATTTATTCAACACAAGTTTCAAACAAACACAAAAAAAATTTTTAAGCGCATCTACACCAAGTAATCAATCAGCATTTCCTAGGACCAAAAGCTTATCACATCTCTTCTTACAAGAAGCTTCACCTTGAACCCTTGAACCCCTAATTTTGAATTCTCATTGTCTTCCTCCATAATGGAATAATGAGTCTGTTTCTTAAGTTGTTTAACTAGCACCTACACTGTTCAAGAATGCAGCATTGGACGAAGCCAATGGGAGGTTATTAATGACAGTATCAACAACAAAGCAGTTATCTCATATTTTATAATGAGATACAATTTATTAATTTGTTGCACAACTAGGGCTCCCAAACAATGCAAGTGATGCAAATATCCAACTCCAATGCCCTGTAAAGAGAACCAGATTTTTCATCATATAGGATTTACTGCATTAAAATATCATGCAAGCACTCAGGCAACTTTCTTTTTAAATGACATTTTTATCTTACCAATGGTAACAGTGGTATTGATGGCTTCATCAAGAGTATCAGTATTATGTTTGATTTGTCAATTTGGTTTACTAATTTTTCACGAAAAGATTCTCACTCCTATGCTTATATGTCCCTAAGTTAGAATGTCAACAACTGATTTAGAGCCTAGTCACTAGGGAAAAAAGGTAAGAGTTAACACATTTGAACTTCAATAGAACCACCTTGTCCCCATAAAGCAGAATTTCATTAACTTCGAATTTATCTAGGGCATGACTGGTTAAAAAGTCTCATTTTCCTATGGGTTTGTATAATTTAAATAAACATATTATTAATTGAATAAGGTCAATGATTTAACGAGAGGATGAGTGGGATTAAAAATGTGGTTCTCAAGATAAGAAATCCTCAAACATGAAGAAATTAGTGGAATAAAAAATCCACTACCATTTCAGGCATTGTTGCTTCACACATAGCTCACAATATATTTTGTACAATATGATCTCTACTACAATGCCTAACATGGGAGTAGGTTGTTGATACCACCAATTCCATCATTTCCAAGCACTTGACTCATTTCAGTAACTTAGATGTTTAATAATTAATAAACCATTCACATTCCTGAAAAATAGGTAAGGTTTCAATATGCTCTTACTGTTCACCCTACCCAACTATTTCGTGAAGTATATCTCTGCTACAGTTGTGTAAAATCTGGTAAAAACTTTTCAAATGTCCTGTTAAAATCTCCTTATGGCAACAACGCAATCAGACTGAGGGTTTACATTATCAAACTGAATAGTGAACATTTTTCTATTGATAAAGTTTGAAAGGACTCTACCAACCCTTATTTCTTGAAAAAGAATGTCTGATTTTGGGTATGAAATGATAAAGGATTCATATCTTGCATGAAATAACAAAATATATATTAAATCATTCTACAAACCTAACAGAGATGAGCCAATACAACAGCATGTTTTAAGAAACAAAAACAGAAGCATTAAATCCTTGATAAAATTTGACATTACAAAGCTGATAGAAATTGAAAAGGACCTAAACTAGAGTACAGGTGTGTCCTCTTGTGTTGACTGTAAGTCAGAAAGAGTTACATGACACTCAGGAATAGTGCAAAACTAACCCAACTACAGGAAAAGATAATTCATATTTGTGGTATCCATTTGATTAATTCATTCAAGAATGAAAAGAAAATGAGATAATGGGTGATCAAGAAAGGTTCATCATACAAGACTAACTAGCAGTTTCGAGTACAATAGCAAGATGTGTGGTATGAAAATGAATAAGCTCATCATATTAAGCATCAGGCCTAGAAGGGATCAAATACTGCCAATAATATGATTCCTTACCATTAACCAAAATCAAAGGAACTATGAGAAATCACTCCAAAATCAGGATTTCCCAGATTCCATCATTGATCATCCCCACAATATTTGTGTCTCTCATCATCATGATTATCTAACTAATTTATTTCATTCATGAACAAATCAATTCTTATCAAAATCAGGTAATGCAACTTTGTCCTTCCTCTTAAAGGATGAGTAACTTTGAACCTTACCAAGATCCAACTCTTGATTGTCGTTGAGATACCTCCATTTAATGTACATGCAAAACATATCCTAGTTCAAATTAGCAGCTCGATATAATATCAGAGTAGCCCCGCAAAGATATGGATTTCAAATTAGACTCCCAATAAAGTTGAAAGTTGCATACACCAAAAATCTTCCTATTTAAAGTTGTCCATGATAATCCTACATTAAAATTGCTTAATGGACAAGCAATCTTGTAAAGGTAGACTGTTATGCTCTGCTAAACTGGGATTGGCAGCCCTTAACAAACGTTGAAAACAGAAGATTACAGTCCTTGTTAATAATATATCTGGATGTTGAAGTGAAATATATGTTAAATGAAGAAGCAATTATCATAAGGAAGCTATGGATAGATGAGGAAGGATCATCGTATAAGGAGGAACAATTATATTAAGCTTGAAGAAGTACAGAAATCATCAGCGTTTTAAAGATCCAACTACCCTTGCATCATGGAGAATATGTCTTAAACTAACTTATATTTATGGTTGACCACCTTCATCAAGGAAAATATAAGTACTCTCTATTGCTGGGAGACTTGTTATGCCATGCCTGCCTTGATTTGTTCTATAAATTATAAACAATGAACAGAAACAGCAAATCAGGCAGCAATCAATATTAATATATATAGCAGCGATTTTGACAAAGGATTATAACTTATAATCATAGGAGTAAAGAGATGGCTAAATGTTATTACTTTGAAATTAAAATAAAAATCAATACTGAGGGGGCAGCAACTTATTAAAGATTGTACCTATGCCTGAAAAAGAGTCAACTTCCAAAAAGATGTCTACTTTCAAGGAGATATTAAGATATATATGGGAGAAGACCACAATGGGAAAAGGATCAAGGAAAGAAATCTAATAAGCATTGGTGCTAATAAGAGTAGAACAATTCATAACATCGATCAAAATCAGAATCAGAAACCGATATTTATTGCAGGCAATAGCACTGTCATTCATTTGTGGTGTGGATGGATATATCTTTAATATTTGCTTGATGTATTCCACATAAGAATAATTGAACTTGGTATTCCAATGCAATATGTGATGTACTGGTGGGTGATATTTCTTGTACGACTACTTCGCAGTATACAACAATGCCTCATAGGACTCACCTCAACCTGCACGCACTTGCCACTTCATAGTGTATAAGAAACCCATATATGTACAGAGTGGTCACACTCTCCACTTTGTACCCATATGACTCACATTGTACAGAATGGATCACTATACGATGACTTCAACTACTGTTCTGCTAAGTCTTTTACAATAGTTTAAGAGGAGATATAAGATAGAACCATTACTTAGTATGGTGAAACAATTGCACAATTCCTCAGCTATTAATATAAGCAATAATATGTGTACAAAAGAAATATATTTGATGCATAACATCATATATAGTTAGATATAAGCAAAGATGTTGAATTTCTAGCTTATTCACTAAATGGTAACAATCAATCATAGCAAGGTGAGAGGAAATACAAGGGGTTAAACTAACACAGGGTTCAGTAGCTACCCCATCTCATGAAGGATAGATAGAAGGTCACTTGAGGTTCAAGAGGGATAGTATATCTGCTCTTGGGTCTAGGGTAGACAATCATTTCAAGCACCCTATCATGTCTCTGTATCCAAGCCTCATTGTGGTTAAACACATAATAAGTTATATATGTTATATGATTAAGATGATTATAAATATATTTTCTTGGACCCTACAACTAATTTAAAAAAATTATAAATTGTATCTTCAATAATCGTCTAGCATGATTGCAAGATTTCAACAAGGATATATCCTGCTTTTACATTCTTTACGATAAGTTATATCTCTAACTATAATATGTTTCTTGTTTTTATTGAATTTGTGATTAAGGGTAATCCCAAAAGAAGACATCACAATTGGCATCAGAGATTTGATCCTGCTGGTGTACAAGGTAAAGCTATAACAATAAGATGTATTCTATTCAAAGAGAATTGAAGGGCTAAGCAAGGGATCTATAAACTCTCCCAAAAATAGAATCAAGCAGGCCAATATTGCACTTCTGTGCATGTGTGTGCCTTTCAAATGTGTGTTCCATCCCTTGCGTATTTCTATAATTTTGCATGGTTAATGCCTTGTGGCCTTCATACAGCATGGTAACCCAAAAGTTTATCCTTCTTAAGCCGAAAGGCAGTCCACTTGTCCCCCTTTGGCCTCATGGGGACTCCCCAATCACAACCATGAGGTGGTCCACTTAGAGGGTGACCACATTACCATTCTCTCAAAGGCAACTACCTCATTTTACTGACCTTTATTGATATAGCAATCAGGAACATAACGTCTTTACATATTTTTTATATTAAGTGATGCAGGAGCATCAAGGCCAAGGATGAAGAAACAAGAAGGCACTAAAGGAAACAAGATGTGAACATGACCATGATAGGTCGTTGGTTGTAATGAGACCATGAAATGGTCCTTCAATATGTTTTATGATCATTATGTAGGCCTAAATGGCATTATGGGAATTAGAATGTACCTAGTGTCATTTATGATGTTTCAAGGGCAAATGGAATCCTAGAAGGTATTAGGATGGTTAAATGTGGTCAAAAGGTCATGATTAGCATATAAAATGCAAATAAGTACAATGTACTCAGCAAAATATGTCAAATTGTCAAAATGCTAACAATAAGGGAATCAAGGAGTTAAGAAGGAGTCATTAAGAACATTGCACTATTTGAGAGTCATTAAGTCTTATTAAGGAGTATTGAGTCATTTAGGAATTGTGTTAAAAGGTCTTTAGTGTTTGACTCCCCAAGGCTATGGTGCAGAACTGTTATTAAAAGTTATTAAAAGTTAATCAAAACTGTCACCCAGACAGTTGGGAGAAGTTGGTCGGTTCCTTAGGGGATTAGGCAGTTTAAAGGTGCCAAAGGAGTCTATAAAAGCATGATGTAAATGAGTTTCAAGGATATGTATTGAGGATTTAAGAAAACTTTGGAAAATCAATAAAAAGACAGTGTTTTCTCTGCCACTGCAGACAATCACAGAACAGTGACATTATATTTTGATTGTCTTTTGATTCGAACAAGTTTTGTTTCATTTCAAGTTTTCCTTTTGAACATACAAATTTTTTAGAAGGTTTTTTTCAAAAGTTCTTTCCATTTGAACAGGTCCTTTGTAAAAGATTTTGCACAGCAATTTAGTGACTGTCACTGTCACGTGACAGAGAGTTAATTCTCTAAGATTATTTAAAGTTTCACCTCTCCCACTACTGTAATGGAGATGTAACTCGTGGGAGAGGCTGTCAATATGTTAAATGTATCTATATAATGATGTTTTGTGCAGAGATATGCAGGAATGTGCAATGAGATTAGAGAAGAAGGTCTCTAGTTGAAGACAGTGCTGTTTGGGAACACTAGATGTTGGGACAGTTATAGGTCTGGGGATTCCATCCAAAGGAGGGCTATGTTTTATGACATGGAAGGTCATGTTTGAAGTATCTGAAGGTGTTGGATCCATTGGAGGGATCAGAAAATGTTTGGAGAGGTGAGTTTGATGAAACCCTAGGCTTAGACACCTAGGAAGGAAGGGTTTTCTAGTTGGGTAAGGAAAACTTGATGGAATCTCCAATGAATTTGAAAATCCTTTGTTTAGGATGGTGAGACAACTCTGTTTTGGGTTTATAAGGTTTGGGAAGGTGATCTACTAGGGGTTGCTTTGTAACAGGAGGGTTAAAAGAGGGCTAGTTGTGGAGCAGCAGTCAAGGGCTAGTTGTGGAGCAGCAGTCATGGTCCTGGCATTTGGTCCAAAAGGAACAATATGAACCTCTGAGATATGTTGTGTGGTGTCCAAAAGGGTATCAGGAAATGGTCTTGTTTTTTTTGAGTGTTTGGGAAAAGTGAGAGAAAATAGTGAAAAACTGATTAGGCAAGGCTAATTGGGAATAGTCCTAGTAAAGGGCAAGAGTTGGCTTTTGGTATCAGATAAAGAGATGAGGGTTTGGAATCCTCGAGAACATATTATTTGATGTTAATTGAGGTGTGTGAAGGTGGAGGAATAACTTGATTGAAGTGAAGACAAGATTTGAGCCTATTGAGGCATTGAGGGAGTAATAGATAGCTTGTTGAAAAGATAGCTTAGATGTATCCAATGGATGGATTGAGGGACAAAGGTTATGTTTCTAAGATGTAGAGCCTATGGTGGCAAAAGAGAATGATATGTGCACTCTGATATGGTTGAAGTTGACTGGACCAAGGTGAATGATCCTATAAGGAAGCTTGATTGTGTTGTGAGAACTAAAGGAAGTCCCTCTGATTATGAATAACTGAAAAGTCCACCTAGGTCTCTACATCATTAAGTCATTATACTATCAATATACCTATCATTGCTAAATTAGATAGTTATAAAACGCATATAAGATCATTGATATACAGATGCAGATAAGTTTGTAGAAATGTCTACAATCTACATATAAAATTACCCATTATAATTTATGTTCCTAAAATGTACACAAAGACCAAATAAGAATACCCAATAATCCAAATCATATGGTCTTCTTGTCTTTTATATTTCTTTATTCACTCAAGACGATTGAATGATTAATATAGACTGATTGAATTAATTGAAGAATTGATTGCAAGTCTGTTTGATTCCCAACTGATGTTTGATGAATGATAGAATGATTTCCTTTGATTTGACAATTTGATAGTTAGTGAATGATGACTAAATGAATGTTGTAATTCATAAATTGAGGAGTGATGATTGTGTGTTGATTTAATATATTTGGAAGTGATGATTGGTAAATGATCATAAAAAAAATTTCTTCTTTTATATATTATTTGTGGAAGGTTCAACACCTGTCATAAAAATTGAATCACCACTTTAGATTAATATGTTATTCCCCAACTTTATCTCCCTTGGATGCCCTCCTCAAACGAAACCTCTTCTTTATATCTTACAATGTAAGAGTCACTTCTCTTCACCACATGTGCCCCTTGCATTGGTCACAGCCTTTCACAGTTACCACCCTTCAAATAAGGTCAAACTCTTCATCATTGTTGACCAAATGAAGGTACTTCCTTACTATCTTCCCCTTCCTTCTTCCATCAATCCTTCCTTAATTCCTATGCCCCCTTTATGCATATCAGAACTGTCTTATATCTTAGGCCAGAATTTACTATGGTTATCTTATGATTATCCGGTCTTCCATGCCTTCAAAAGAAGTCTTTCCCCCCTGTTTATATCTTCATGATGGGAGAGTCAAAACCTTTCATTATTACAACTCTTCATCCATTATGCCCTTTGAAAGAGTCACAACCTTTCATAGCTACCCCCTTACGAAAGAGTCGCAACCTTTCTCAATTACCACCTTTTGGGAGAGACACGACCTTTCCCTTTGAAGGAGTCACTTTCCTATTCCTTCTTCTCCATTAATTCTCTCTTGATTCACCTTCAAACTTTGTCATCTCTTTATACTTCTCTATTAAGTTTGCATCGACTTTCCTTTTCAATTTGTGTCAACATATTCCTTTATATTTGCACATATTCCTTCTTTATGTTTGAATATAGTGTCTATAGGTATTATGTATATGAGAGACTTTAATAGATCCTAGCCATGTGAGCACATGTATTCCTTGCTGGTGGCAATATTAGTTCAAATGCTTGGTGAGTATTAATCATTGCCCATGAACTTATTTTTCCTACTTTTTTGCAGGTGGGTACCTATCCCATTCTTGGATTGATGTTTTTATATATTTTATTTGGGGGTTACAAAGCGTCATTCGCGGGATTGTGTCCCTTTGTTAGGATGTCCATAAGTATATTTTCCACTTTAGGGTTAGCATTGGTTACAACATGTCAGCCCAAAAAAGCCGATAAAATAGCCCCAAAAAAATTTGTCGGGGCTTGGCCCATCCTTGAACTCCACTGAGGAATTATGGAGAGTGTACAAGATTTCCCTGATCAATCATCAAAATCTAACATATTCTATATGTTGTAGTGGAACAAACCTCACATCAATACATAGATACCAAGCTTTTGGATCTCCCGGATGATCTTGAAAATAAGCTTACAATAGAACTTGGGGGCATAAGTGCATTCCATGTAATCGAGAGGACGAAATTATTTGGTGTGGGGCCAAACCTGGTCAATACAAGATACAAGAGGAGCAGGAAAGAGCAACAGAATGGCCCTAATTTTATGTTGGAATCAATCAGCTCTCCCTAATGCTCGTACATTCTAATGGATGGTGATACATAAAAAGGTGCTTAACCATGGATAGGCTGAATAATGTGGGCATTCATGGTCCCTCCTGGTGTGTCTTATGTAAAAGGGATGTGGAGCCAGCTGATTACTTATTTTTAAATTGAGTTCACTGACGAGTGTTGGAACTCGCTTCAAAGTACATTGATATGGATGGAGCCTAGACCTAGATGCCTATTACAGTTCTTACAAGGATGGTCTAATGTGTAGAAATGTAATGTGGGCTTCCATTTGGACCATTGCTCCTTCTCGCTCATTTGGAATAACTAGAAGGAACAAAACCATAGAATTTTTAAGAGAAAGAGATGTCTTGGCAGGCTCTGATTACCAAAATTATTTAGGAAATTGTAGAGATGGCCAGTGCTGGAATTAAAATCAAGGACACCAAGTTCTCCAAGTGAGAAGAATGGATTCAGAAGGAGTGGGTATATTTAAACTGGGTTGCATTTCTGCTGTCCAAAAACATGATTCATCATATGCAGGTAGTATGGTGCTACCCCAAATTCCACAGATGGAAATTGAACATTGATGTAGTAGCTAAAGGGAATTTGGGATATGGAGGCACTGGATGTATCATTTAGAATTGGAATGATGAGTGTGAATGACCATCCTCAAAAAGATTAGGTGTAGTTTCCAATAATGAAGTTGAATTTGAGGCTTTCATACTGGGCTTAAGATTGTGCCGAGATAAAGGTAGTCGAGTTGTTGACATAGAGGGAGATTCACAAATTTGTATCTGAGCAATGATCTGTGGTTCAATTCATAATTGGAAGCTAAGTAATTGGGTTCAAATTGCTAGGGATATTCTTTTGGAGTTTAAAGTCATTACTTTAAAGCACATACAGAGAGGCTAATAAGGTTGCAGATCTGCATGCTATTGTTGGGGTTTGTCAAGAGGAATCAATAGTTTCAGGTTCGGATATTACTATGGCCTAGACTGCAAGGAATATTGCTGCTTGAAACAGAGTAGAAGCTTCATGGTAACAATGGGCAGTTTTTGCAGACTGTAGTGGTAGCCGTATACCCTACTCTGTCATTTCTCCCATAGTTGTATGTGGTAAGATTGTTGCAGATTCCAAATATGCTTCGAGGCATCCAATCTATTGATTGATTCCAGTTTTGGTGATGATTCAAGCTGAAATCTATCTTTGGCTGAATTTTGTGTCAAATTGGGTGCCAAAACAGGTCTGGCAAAATTTATCAAGTGTTACAAATGAACTTGAATGTGCTATAAAGAGATGATAGAGTAACATTCCAATCTAGAGAGTGTGGTGTTTGTGGAGTGTTGTGAGGATGTAACAAGATGGTGCACCAATTCCATTTTGAGCTGCATGTGTAGGGAAGAATTGCTTTTGGCCCAGTGCAGTATATTATTTAATGCCACTCAAATAGTGTGGGGAAGATTCAAGAACTTGTTCGAGTTTGCCTGGGAGGAAATAGTCATTGGTGTGATGGTTTTTCCTCTGTTTACTAACTGATGTCATTGATTTGAAAGAGAGCATCATTGAGAAGATTGATGGTTTGTTTCAAGATTTTGCAAATGCGATCACCGATCTGTATGAGAGGAGTTCCATCTGCATTCTGGGTATTTACTTTAACAGCGATCTCTACATGACGGATGAGATGGGCTCTGATTTTGAGTCCCTGGCTTCTACTAAAGAGTGGGCTACAATTGAAAAGAAGAACTTCATTGTTAATGCTTGGGGGTATACCGGATACGAGTGATCAATAATAATTTTGCCCCTTTAAAGGCTGTTAGATTTGGTGGATAATTGGTTGTCTGTTGCAAATGGTGTTAGAATGGTGGAGATTGGCAACAAATTGGCAAGAATATACAGTGTTTTCACAAATCATTGATCATGTCTTGGGCTCTAATAGATTTAGTTGTGTTTGATCTCTGATAGATTTAGAATTTTAGATGGCTTTTTAGGAATCTACAATTTGGCACTATGTGCAGATGTATCACACGCTATCCCCTTTTTGATAGCACTCATCAAATTAATTTTTTTTTAAATAATTAATCATAAATTTGAGATTTTATCTTAATATGTCGTTCAATATAAAATATTATAATATGTTGAGAGATATATCGATTATGAAGCTTGAAGAGAACTGAGATTTCCTATAGACGCATTATTGTTTTCATGATTCCAGTTATCTACAATCATGTCATTACGGACATAAAATCTTTAAGTTTTTTTAAATCTCCCAGCATATTTTACATAGTTTTTTAAATATGTGAAGTATGCTAGTAGTAGTATCTATAGAACAACAGAAAGCGATGAAGATAGTTTTCTAAGGAGATTGTATCCAGGTCACAAGCTCTACGAGTCAAACTCACCTTAGATTGGATATTTGTCTCCCACCAAGTTGCTTCTTATATTTTAGAGCATAGATGCACACTTGCATTAAGTTGTACAGTGGCTTAACCTTGCTGCTATCTATCATTTCTAATCTAAACATCTAAGGTCGTGCATACAAACAACTGCCACAGGAGCTTCAGAATTTCAGTTGATATGGCTGCATAGTGTCATCTCACTTGTCATTTCCCTCTATCTAAACAAGAAAATTTTCTTTCTTCGTCCTATAACTTTGTTTAGAACAAATAATTGGTATTCTAGAAAAAATAGCGTGAGAGCAACATATCATTAACAAGAGGGTTACATGAAAATCTTGCACTGCAGAGGCCAGTAAAGCTAATATCTTAACAAGTCAGAAAATTTTAAAAACCTATATTCTTCCAAAAACAATAATTTCTGACAAGGCGCCTGCTAAGATGGTGG
The DNA here is from genome assembly GCA_028749045.1 of Cupressus sempervirens. NCBI lineage: Eukaryota > Viridiplantae > Streptophyta > Pinopsida > Cupressales > Cupressaceae > Cupressus > Cupressus sempervirens. The sequence goes on along the minus strand of CM053783.1, from coordinate 645,249,041 downwards.
GCATGCAGTAAGAGAAATCATTTTGATCAGCAAAGAATGATCTTTTCGAAAAATATTCAACTTACACAGCAAGACCGAAGAAAAAGCATCCATTAAAGTTTGTGTTCCATCTTTTTATCCAAAAAAATTGAATAGCGGACAGCCTTGTCTTACACCACAACCCTTCGTAATTGCCTCCACCGTAAGCGTCTTCCCTTATTTTAAAGGATGAAAAGTTTACTTCTTCATGTGTAGATGCTTAAAACAACATTCATCTCATTCCAGACTGCATGCTTCTAGAAGCATTGCGGCTCCTTAAGCAATCTCATAAAACTGTGAAAACACACATACCCAACTAGAAATGTAATAATAAAGGTACAGGAAGGTGTGACGCATGGCTACCTAAAGCATCCCCTAACAGAAAAAGATGAGCCCGATTCCTAACATATGCAGTCCTACCCAAGCACTTGTCTTAAATACATTACATTTAAACTGTCACAGCCCACATATTTCTGACTTAAATCAAAGCTAAATAAACATAACTATATACAGTCCCAGTCATGCAAGTGACATGCATTCATAAAAGCACTCGCACTCAGATACTCCCGTACTGATACAGAGCAAAATAAAATAATAATCGGTTTTATAGTAATTGCATACATTTTAACATCAAAACGAATGGATACTTAAAAGAAAACGGATTAGAGAAAAGCCAAAAAACATTGACCTGAATATCTTCGCAGATGGAGTTCCAGAGCATCAAAGGCGCCCAAATACTCTTCCTAGCAACCGACTATCCCAGCACGGACAGATTTTCAGCAGTTCGACAAACTCTTATAAATTACATCCAACAAACTCAAATGAAATGCCTGCCCAGGGTCTTATTCCATCCAATGCATGGATGCTACGCTCACAAGGCGTTTCTGGACAGAAGCTGGCAGAATCGTCAGTAAATCCCTCTGCAAAGAATTAATTCAAATTTGTTTTATTTAGGCGATAGGCTTACAGTGACAGGAGGATTATTATGCCGAGAGGCATATACAATGGGAGAAGCAAATCCCAACGAATATTCTAAAGAATAATTCGTATGAGGAAAAAAAGAATTGATAGGAGTTACAAAACAAATTTAATTTTAAAATCAATTTAAAATAATAAATTCTATCTGACATTCACAAAACAGTTTAAAAACAAATTAAGATGTGTAGTGCATAATTGTTAATAATTACAATTGAAATTTGTTTTTAATAAAATGCATAATGTCAATTATTAATATATAGAAGTAGAAAAGAAATTTAATAGGAGTTACAAAAGAAATTTATTTTTAAAAATCAATTTCAAAAGACAAATGCCATTTGTTGCAATGCCATTTGGCAATCATAACTATTAAGAAACAAGATAGAAAACAAATTTGATGGAAGTTACAATTTTTTTTTAAATTAATTTGAAATAGAAAATACAGAAAAAAAAAAAAATTAAAAAAATTGTCAAATAAGATTCTCAAAAATAAAATAGATAAACAATCAATATTAAATATGTCAAGTGGCATTTTGCTTTTTCGGATTTGATTTTTCAATTTTTTTATAATTTTTTTTTTCTAGATTTTCTATTCTAGAAGTTAGAAAAGTATACATAGGTAGATTTAGTAAAAAAATAAAATTAGAAATTAGATACATCTGGATGTTTCTATATTTTCTTTATATTTTTCTATAAGAAATGTCATTATACTTAAATAGAAAAAAAAATATAATAATATAGAAATAATTTAGATAATTATTTCTTGCTTTTTATTATTAATCATAGTTAATGAGTTCTTTTGAAAGTAATAGGAATATCATGAATGATAAATCCTAGAGAAAAATAATTCAATATGAAATATACAAATCCATCATCAAATTTGTGAATTTAATATTAATCTATAATCTATTGTGTATATGGATTTTTAATTCTTTTTCAAATATAAAACTTCTCCCTCAATTGAGACTTAAACTCTAATAATTAATGTTCATGTTTCAAATCACAATATTGCCTTAAATAAATTGAAAGTTACCCAATCAAATTGAGACTTGGCACTAATACTAAATTAAGTTGAAATCTAAATTTAATTATAACTCCACTTGTAATATTAATAGATTAAGGGGCATATCTAGAGAGAGACGAGGCACCCTATTATGTTTTCAATAGAGAGAGAGCTTAGAGATAAGGTTAGAGAGAGTGATCATGATGGTGAAATAAGGGGAGGGGGGAGAGAGGAGAGAGGAGAGAGAGAGAGAGAGAGAGAGAGAGGGGGCGGGGGGGGGGGGGGGGGAAGGGGTCAGGAAGGGAGGGAGAGATTGAGAGAGTAGGGAAGGGTTAAAAGAGAGAGGAATAGAAAGGGAGATAGATATTAGACAACATATCTAGAGAGAGAGGGAGATAATAGTGAAATAATGGGGGAGAGTGAGAGAGATTTATTAGAGGGCATAATTAGAAAGAGAGAGAGGCGACGGGGGGGGGGGGGGGGGGGATTGATTAGGGGTCATATAAAGAGAAGCAAGGGAAGGGGTAGGAGAGGGGGGAGAGATTGAGAGAGAGTGGCAAAGGGGTAAAAGAGAGGGAGAAAGAGCAAGATAGATATTAGACAACATATCTAGAGAGAGAGGGACAGTAGTAAAATAATGGGGAAGAGTGAGAGAGGTTTATTATAGGGCATAATGAGAGAGAGAGAGATTAAGGGGAATTTCTAAAGAGAGAAGGCACCCTATTATGTTTTCAATAGAGAGAGAGCAATCACGATGGTGAAATAAGGAGGGGGGGGGGGAGAGAGAGAGAGAGAGAGAGAGAGAGAGAGTGGGGAAGGGGTAAAAGAGAGAGGGATAGAAAGGGAGATAGATATTAGAATACATATCTAGAGAGAGAGGGAGATAATAGTGAAATAATAGGGGGAGAGTAAGAGAGGTTTATTAAAGGGCATAATGTGTGTGTGTGTGTGTGTGTGTGTGTGAGTGAGAGAGAGAGAGCAGGGGGGTGTTTAGGGGTCATATATAGAGAGGTGAGGGAAGGGGTAGGGGAGGGAGGGAGTAATTGAGAGAGAGTTGGGAAGGGGTAAAAGAGAGAGGGAGAAAAAGGGAGGCAGGTATCAGACAACATATCTAGAGAGAGAGGAATAATAGTGAAATAATAGGGGAGAGAGAGGCTTATTAGAGGGTATAGCTAGAGAAAGAGAGAGAGGCATATATAGATAGAGACAAGGTGCCCTATTATGTTTTCAATAGAGAGAGAGAGAGAGAGAGAGCTTAGAGATAAGGTTAGAGAGAGTGATCATGATGGTGAAATAAGGGGAGGGGGAGAGAGGAGAGAGAAAGAGAGAGAGACAGAGAGAGAGAGAGAGAGAGAGAGAGAGAGAGAGAGAGAGAGAGAGAGAGAGAGAGAGAGAGAGAAGGGGGAAGGGGTCAGGGAGGGAGGGAGAGATTGAGAGAGAGTAGGGAAGGGGTAAAAGAGAGAGGGATATAAAGGGAGATAGATATTAGACAACATATCTAGAGAGAGAGGGAGATAATAGTGAAATAATGGGGGAGAGTGAAAGAGGTTTATTAGAGGGCATAACTAGAGAGAGAGAGAGAGAGAGAGAGAGAGAGAGAGAGAGAGAGTGGGGGTGATTAGGGGTCATATATAGAGAGATGCGGGAGGGGGAGAGATTGAGAGAGAGTGGTGAAGGGGTAAAACATAGAGGGAGATAGATATTAGAAAACATATCTAGAGAGTGACAATAGTGAAATAATGGGGGAGAGTGGGAGAGGTTTATTACAGGGCATAATGAGAGAGAGAGAGAGAGAGAGAGAGATTAAGGGGAATTTCTAGAGAGAGAAGACATCCTATTATGTTTTCAATAGAGAGTGATCATGATGGTGAAATGGGGGGAGAGAGGGAGAGAGGGAGAGAGAGTGGGGAAGGGTAAAAGAGAGAGGGATAGAGAGAGAGTGGGGAAGGGGTAAAAGAGAGAGGGATGGAAAGGGAGATATATATTAGAATACATATCTAGAGAGAGGGGGAGATAAAAATGAAATAATGGGGGAGAGTGAGAGAGGTTTATTAGAGGGCATAATGTGTGTGTGTGTGTGTGTGTGTGAGAGAGAGAGAGAGAGAGTGGGGGGGGGATTATTAGGGGTCATATATAGAGAGGTGAGGGAAGGGGTAGGGGAGGGAGGGAGTGACTGAGAGAGAGTTGGGAAGGGGTAAAAGAGAGAGGAAGAAAAAGGGAGATAGGTATTAGACAACATATCTAGAGAAAGAGGGATAACAGTGAAATAATAGGGGGAAGAGAGGTTTATTAGATGACATAGCTAGAGAAAGAGAGAGAGGCACATCTAGAGAGAGACAAGGGACCCTATTATGTTTTCAATAGAGAGAGAGAGAGAGAGAGAGAGAGAGAGAGAGAGAGAGAGAGAGAGTTTAGAGATAGCGAGAGAGAGAGAAATACAATGGTGAAATGAGAGAGAGAGAGAGAGAGGTAAAAGAGAGGGAGAGAAAGGGAGATAGATATTGGAAAACATATTTAGAGAGATGGATAATAGTGAAATTATAGGGGAGAGTTAGAGAGGTTTGTTGGGCATGATGTGTGTGCATGTGTGTGTGTGTGTGTGTGTGTGTGTGTGTGTGTGTGTGAGAGAGAGAGAGAGAGAGAGAGAGAGAGAAGAGGGGGTGATTAGGGGTCGTATATAGAGAAGCAAGGGGAAGGGGTAGGGGAGCGAGGGAGAGATTGAGAGAGAGTTGGGAAGGGGTAAAAGAGAGGGAGAAAAAGGGAGATAGATATTAGACAATATATCTAGAGAGAGAGAGAGAGAGATAATAGTAAAATAATGAGGGAGAGAGGGAGGGAGAGAGAGAGAGAGAGAGAGAGAGAGGTTTATTAGAGGGTATATCTAAAGAGAGACAAGGGACCCTATTATGTTTTCAATAGAGAATGATCTTACAGATAGGGTTAGAGAGAGCGATACAATGGTGAAATGGGGGGGGGGGGGGGGGAGAGAGAGAGAGAGAGAGAGAGGGTAGTGGAGGGAGAGAGAGATAGAGAGAGAGTGTGGGGAAGGGGTAAAAGAGAGGGAGAGAAGAGAGATGGATATTAGAAAATATATTTAGAGAGAGAGGGATAATAGTGAAATAATAGGGAAGAGTAAGAGTAGACGACATAATGTGTGTATGTGTCTGTGAGAGAGAGAGAGAGGTAGTGGATAATAGAGGGAGGGAGAGGGAAAGAGAGAGAGATTAGGAGTAAGATATATATATATATATATATATATATATATATATATATATATATATATATATATATATATATATATATATATATATATATATATATATATATATATATATAGAGAGAGAGAGAGAGAGAGAGAGAGAGAGAGAGAGAGAGAGAGAGAGGATTAGGTGGAATATCTAGAGAGTGAGGTAAGTGATCCTATTATGTTTTCAATAGAGAGAGCTTAGAGATAAGGGTAGAGAGAAGCATATAATGGAAAGATAAGAGAGGGGAGCAAGTGAGCGAGGAGGTGATTAGTGGGTGTATATATATAAAAGAGAGAGAGACTTGTAGTATGGTTTTAATAGATAGAGGAAGACTTGGATAGGGGATAGTGAGAGAGAATGTGATTAGGGGGCATATCTAGAAAGAGAGGCAAGGGATCCTAATATATTTTTAATAGAAAGAGAACTTAGGGATAGGGGTAGAAAATGGGTTATTAGGGGCATATTCATAGAGGGAGGTAATGGATAGTGGGGGGAGGTACAAATTGAGAAAGAGATGGGGGTGGGATAAAAAAAAGATAAAAGAGATGGAGAGAGAGATTAGGGGGCATATATATATATATAGAGAGAGAGAGGGGGGGGGGCAAGGGATCCTATTATGTTTTTAATAAAAAGAGAACTTAGAAATAGAGGTAGAGAAAGGGTGATATATATATATATATATATATATATATATATATATATATATATATATATATATATAGAGAGAGAGAGAGAGAGAGAGAGAGAGAGAGAGAGAGAGAGAGATTTTCAATAATATTAGAGGTAGGTGGTAAAGAGGGATAGAGAGGGATAGGATGGTGAGATGAGGGAGGGTTGAAAGGGAGAGCAGGTGATTAGATCACACACACACACACACACACACATATATATATATAGAGAGAGAGAGATTTTCAATAATATTAGAGGCAAGTGGTAGAGAGGGATAGAGAGGGATAGGATGGTGAGATGAGGGAGGGTTGAAAGGGAGAGTAGGTGATTAGATCACATATCTAGAGAGAGTAAAAGGTGTGTGTGTGTGTGTGTGTGTGTGTGTGTGTGTGTGTGTGTGTGTGTGTGAGAGAGAGAGAGAGAGAGAGAGAGAGAGAGAGAGACGTTCATATTTTCTTTCTTTCATAGAGAGGGAGACTAGCAGTAAGGGATAGACAAATAGAGAGAGGGGGGTATATTTATATGATATATTATAATTATAACCCTAACCTAAATAAAATTTAATTATAATTATTGAAAAAATACTAGTAATTTTCACTTTACTATTAATAATATAATAATTCATATATTGGATAGGCTAATATTAATATAATATAAGTATTTTTTTTTTTTGGAAAAGAGGGGTAAAAATTTATTAAGATAAAAAGGAATACAACAAGGAGAGCTCAACAAGGAGCTCGATCTCGAGCAACAAGATCATCAAATTCTTGCACCATCTCAAAGGAAAGTTTCCTCCTATCCCTAATATTCCAACCCAAATCATGACTAGAAGCCCATTTGGCTAAACAATCAGTAGCTCTATTCCATTCACGAGGAATATATGTGAACCTAATGAACTAAAAAGAGGTAGAGAAGAGAATAATCTGATTAACAATAGTGGCCAGTTGCCAACTAACATCCTCAAGCTCCTGCGAAGAAAGCAAGTTCACCACCACCTAGGAATTAAACTCACAAATAATCTTACTCCATCCCTGCAAGCAACATTGTTCCATAGCATATAAAATAGCCTGAACTTCCATGAGATTGTTAGTGTAATCACCCTTATGAACTAAGAAAAATAATTTAACATCACCAGAGCTACAACGAGCCACTCCCCCAATACTAGCAGGGCCAAGATTCCCACGGTAAGAACCATCAATGTTAATTTTCAGAACTCCACAGGGGGGAGGAGTCCAATGCCCATCTTGGTTAACCCGACCCTTCCTCTGATGTTGAAGCTACCTGGACATAGAAGGAAACCTTTGAGCTATAGCCCCATCCTGAAGATGAAAATTGAGGCGATTACATATAGCAAGATCAACCGAATCCATACCCCCATCTAGCTCACACTTCACATGAATAGTTTCCTGAAGAGAATGTGATATCTTCCACCAAAGATGAAAAACACGAAGCTAAACATCTTGGAATATTCGATGATTCCTCTCCAACCAGATATGCCAAAGCATGAATGATGGGCCAAGAATCCAAGCAGCATGGAGAGAGGAAGACTTGGAGGGAGCACTACCCAAGGGAGCCCAGAACTCAGGCAAAGAGGAAGCATGCCTACAAGAGCAACCCCAAGCGCTCCACCAAAGGTGCCATAGCTGAGTAGAATAAGAGCAATGGAAGAACAGATGGGAGACAGACTCCTCTCCATTACCACACAAAACACAATAAGAGGGGCCCTAAAATCCATGTTTACAAATATTATCCCAGGTAAGACAGCGGTTGTGAACCACTAGCCACATGAAAAAATTGCACTTGGACCAAGAAATTTTATTCCAAACTTGCTTCCACCAAGGGACGCTAGCATCCCCAAATAATTGTCTAGTTATCTCCTGATACCCACCAGAGACATGATATTTACCAGACAAGGTATCGCCCCAAGCCAAAACATTTGGACCAAGCAAAGACGAACACTCTCTAGAGGCCAAAATTTGAGAAAGCTCTTGACGATCCATGTCTGTACCTCTAGGAGGCCAATTAGAAGAATGATTCCATCTGTAACCAACAATAGGTCCCAATTGATAAGAAGTCTTGTAATGAGTCACTTTATCCCATCCAGCAGTAAGAAAAGAGTCACAAAGAGACTACAGATGAGGGTACATGGATAAAAGGGAAGGGAATCCATCCCAAGCATCAGACCAAAACAAAGCCTGAGAACCTTGTTTACATATCCAGAACAGACCCCTCTTCACTAACACCGCACCTGTCTTCAAAGTATGCCAAACCATTGAGCCACGACCGTCAAGAGGAAGTGCAGAAGCAGAGCAAGGATCAGCATCATGAAAATATTTATGAGTGATAATACGAGCCCAAAGTTGATGTTGTCTAGAGCACCATTTCCAATAAAGTTTAGCAGCCAATGCTTGACTACTCAAGAGAGCTGATCAAAGACCAAGATCACCCTCCTTTTTAGGCCTACAAACAGTTGCCCAACTAACCAAGCTCCATTTAGTACTACACAAATTACCACTCCAAAGGAATTTCTAAGAAAGAGCATCAAACTCCTTGAGAAAGTAAATAGGAGCAGCCTGAACCATGCTTCTATAAGTAGGAAGAGCTTGGATAACAGCTTGAAGAAGAGTAACCTGGACAGCAGTAGAATGTCATCTATGAGTCCAATGATTTACCTTATCCTGAAGCTTGGTAATCAAATTTTGTCAGATTAGACATGGCTACCTAGAAATAGCAATAGGAATGCCAAGATAAGTCAAAGGAAGTGACCCAATCTGAAACCGTAGGATACCAACAATCTTGTGCTGAATAGAATCAGGAGTGTTAAAAAAGTAAATGGAAGATTTGTGCTTATTAACTTTCTAGCCTGAAGCTACCAAATAAATGTCCAAAGCATGTCAAAAGGCTTCAGCTTCCTTGATCCTAGCAAGACCCACAAGAGAAAAATCATTAACAAATTGAAGATGGGAAAGAGAAGGTAAGCCATTACCCCACTGCCATCCTTGAATAGAATTCTGGGACACTTGATACTTAATGAATCTACCCAAGCCTTTAGCCATGATGATGAATAGAGAGGGTCACCCTGGTGGAGGCCTCTAGAAGCAGCAAATAGTTGAGAAGGTTGACCATTAATAAGAATAGAAAAAGAAGTAGAAGTAACACAACTCATAGTCCAACTCACCCAGTCAGAGCTAAATCCAAAAGAAAGAAGAATACTCCTTAGGAAACTCCATTTAACTCTATCATAGGCCATAGTCATATCCAAATTAACAAAAATTTCTCTCTCCCTTGAAGTAGCCATAGAGTGAATAGCCTTAGTAGCAATAACCACCTCATCCAAAATTTGTCTGCCAGCAACAAAACCACCTTGTTCTTCTGAGATAATAATGGGAAGCCACTTTTTCATTCTCTTAGCAATCAACTTAGTAATAACTTTGTAAACCACATTACATAAGGCAATTGGTCTTAAAAACTCCAATTGACTAGCACCCTCTCTCTTAGGAATAAGAGTCAAGAATGTAGAATTCAAAGCTCGAAGCATCTGCTTGCTAGAATAGAATTCCTTAACCACCTCCAACAAATCATGATTAATGATGTCCCAAAATTCCTAAAAGAATTCAACTTGAAAGCCATCAGGACTAGGAGCCTTCCCCTTAGGCATGACAAAGACCACCTCCTCCATCTCTTCCAAAGATATTGGATGCATGAGATAATCATTCATTTCCTGGGTAATAAGGGAAGGAATACAAGAAAAAATAATATTTTCTTCATTATGAGCAGGAGGACAGTCCTCAAAGAAGAGGGTAGAGAAGTACCGAGTAGCCTCCTAGAACAAAGCTGGAAAGGAATTCAGTTGGATACCTTGAGAATTAGCCAAAGAAGAGATAGTGCTTTGATTCTGGTGAGATTGCACTGTTTTATGGAAAAAGGCAGTGTTTTGATCACCTTCCTAGAGCCAATCAACTCTAGACTTTTGCTTCCAAAAAATTTCCTCTTGAAGTTCCCATTGTTCTAGAGCTCTAGAAGTAAGGGATTCAGCCTTGCCAAGATCCTCTGAGAAACCTCGATCTCTAATCTCCCTTGTGATAACATCAAGATCTTCTTGAGCAAGCCTCTTCATAGAGTGAAGGTTCCCAAAGCATTGTGTATTCCATATCCTAAGTTGCCTTTTAACATATTGAAGCCTTTTAGAAAATGAGAACATTGCAGTACCATATGTAGGAGCACCATCTTTCGACCAACATAAAAAAAAATCACGAAGAGAGGTGTCACAAAGCCACATCAACAAGAACTTAAAAGGAGGATGCTTCGAAACACAAGCCCCTATAGTAGAAAATTGATTGGCCAGTGATCAGAACCCCTCCAATCAAGGATTTCTGAAGACATAATAAGGGTGCCACTAACCCAGAAGCAAGAAACAAGAAATCTATCCAGACATTCTGAGATAGCAACAACACCAGTCTTTCGATTATTCCAAATATAAAGAACATTAGAAGGCTTAACATCAAAGAGATGCAAAAGAGATATGTGTTTTCGAAGAAGAGAAAAAGAAGGCCCCAGTCTAGCCAAACCACCTTGCTTCTCCTCTAGACTTAAAACTGAATTGAAGTCCCTTGCTAACACCCAAGGATGATAAGGGTGACAATTTCTAACATATTGAATATGGTCCCAAAGTTCCTCCTTTCCTGCGAGATCAATAGGTGCATACATATTAGTAACCATGATTGCCTCTCCTGAGTCTAGAGTAGAAGCTACCATAGTGAGAGCTGAGCGAGAAGACACCCAGCCAAGGGGAGAAATTTTTTGTGGATCCCAAAATATAGCCAAACCACTAGCACTGCCTATTGCCCCAACACACTAGCATTGGCCACGAGACCAAATACTAGAGGCATGTTGGACCATAGACTCCATAGAGAGCTTAGTCTCTTGGATACAAAAAACATCAGGACTATGATCAACCACCAAGTTATGAATAGCCTTTTGTCTAGGGATGCTATTCAACCTCCTAACATTCCATGAGAGAATAATCATCATTGGGTAGAATTGGAAAAATGAGAATCCAAAGGTTTCACCAAACCAGACTCAATCGATATATCTCCTGTGAGTTTAATCTTCTCTTGGTCTATTTTGCACCCACTCCTTAGAGGGGGAGTAAAATAAACCCACTTAAAGGGTCGAGGCATCAACCCCAAGGGGAGAGGAGATCCCTTGCCCTTACCTAATGATAGAACATCCTTAACCAAGTCAGCCAGAACAACATCATTATCCTCCAACACCACAAGAGTCACTAGAGCCTCTGTCACAGGAGCTACAAGGACCTCATAGTTCTGGTATACTACAACTTGGGATGCCCCACAAGAATCATTAGGAATAGATCCCTCATCTAGGAAAACTAGATCAGAAGAGATAGGTGGAGGAATACCCTCCTCTACAACCATACTATCAAGCACCTCAAAGCGGTTAAAACTTGAATCAGATAATCTTTCTTTCAAAGGCCTCTTCTAACCATGCCCCTTAGCTCGTGGATGAGTAGAGGTAAATCCATCCTTATCTTGCATTTGAGCCTTACCCTTACCTATAGCATCTTGCGGATTCATACCCTTGGTAGTATTAGCCATTTGAGATTGTCCTTTCCCTGTGGTATTTGCCAAACCACTAGCATTGCCAGCTGTAGAACAATCCACTCCTTTGGAAGACAAGTTACAGGGGCACTGACACTGTAAATGACCATACTCATGAAAAATCCGACGGCGAAAAGGGAGGGATTCATAATCTAACTGTTGCACCCAAGAAGAAGCCCCAAGATAGGTTTCCAAAGAATCTGGTAATGGGTTATTCAAATTAATTTCAACACAAATTCTAGCATAAGAAATAATCTTTTTATCTAGGGATTGATGTGCAATCATAGTCGACTTCCCCAAAAAAGCATCAATTTTTTGGAGGATGTCTTCATGCCAAAATTCCAAGCGAAGGCGAGGCAAGCGAACCCAAACTGGCACTGTTGAAGGGAGATCCTCAGTAGAATTAAATCCTAAATGCTAGGGTTTGAAAAATAACCCCACATGGTTGTAGAAATAAGGGCCTCCTTCAAAAACATAATCACAATCAGACATGCAAGAGAATACAACAAAAAAAAACTATTCCTTACCAACATAATCTCCATATCGCCTTCCACCTACCATGAGTAGCAGATCCATGCCTCAAGAGTGGATAGGGAAATCTGGATTCCAAGAAATTTGCATATCAAAGCATGCTTGGTCCAATATTCAATGTCCTCCATTACAACCACTAGAGGAATAACCAGAACAGGGCGATCATGGCTATGTGGAAAAAAACCATTAACTTTTTTCAACTTGGAGCTCTCCCCTAAATAAAATGATTCAGATAGCATTGCACGCACAGTTGGAGAAGAGCCATCTGTTCTCACCAACGTAGAAGAAATCCTAGGCCCTTCCATGCAAACAATAAAAACTCCAATCCAAAATTGACTAGATAAGATTTCCAAAAACACCCATGCAAACTATATCTAGTAGCTAGCAATCCAAATAGAACAGGAAAAAATAGTAGAGATCAAACAACAATAACAAGCTAGGGAAAGAGCCTTAGCCTAGTCGACAGCCAGTGCTTCTCCACATTCTCTTCAATGAAGCAGACGCATTTTTCTTCATATAATATAAGTATATACTTAGATTAAAGTATTTCAAAAATGTCTTCCATGGTGCACAACGACTGCTACTAGTGTGTGTGTGTGTGTGTGTGTGTGTGTGTGTGTATTTATAAGCTAGTTGGTAAATATTGTGTATTGTGAAAACATTTGATGGGTGTTCACATGTCCTGTGAGATGACTTGGCAGAGAGTGCAAAACTTAAAATTTTCGTTTGTACAAATGTTGATTCCATCATCAGTTTAATACACCTCAAACCTTACATTAATATGACCCAAACGGGTTCTGCAATTTTTATGCTGAGAGGTTGGCTGACTACATCTGAATTGTAATTCCATTTCTATTATCCATCATTCAAATGCAGTTGCTTATTTTAGATCACTTTCGACTGTAACTGACACTCATGCATTTGTTTTCATCTCTTTTTGGAATTTAATTTTGCTGCTACTGTTTCCATTCACTCCTTCCATCTTCTCTTGCATGGTGCAATGATTAAAATATCTTAAAAGAAAATAAATTGAAATTATGAATATTAATTCTTATTTGAGTTAAGTGGGGAGTTGAGTTGAGTTGAGTTCCACATGTCATTGTGTGTAGTGATTGTAGTGACACTCGGTAGGGTTCAGACATTGGGCACCTAGCTGGCACACCTAGCCCTTTGCACCTTCGTGTAACTTTATCATATAACTTTGTATCTTTTTAAAATTACCTCAAATATTTTTATTCTTAAGTTAAATTAGATTTATAAATATAGTAATAAATTTAAGTGAAAAATATCAATATACTATTAAGTAAATTAGTTAAAAGTAGTATTTTATTAAGAAGTACAAGTGCAATTTTACATTCATACCATCTGAAAAAACAAAATTCATCATTTAAAATTAAGTACTTTTTTCATTTCACCATTTACCTAAATCTTTGGACAATCACATGGTAATCTCTCTTTTGAAAACTTAAAAAAAATACATCCTCGCCAAGTAAACATGTAGATTTAACAACTTTTTTAATTTTAATATTTAATAACAAAAGTTTAATATAATTTTTAAAATAATTTGTTAAAAAATATGAAAATTTTATAATATTCATTTTAACAAAATTGATTATAATATTAGGCAAGAGCCTACAACACAATGGTAAATTGTGAGCCTCTTATCGAAGAGGTCTTGGGTTTAAATCTACTCATTTAAAAATATATTGATATTTTTCACTTAAATTTATTACTATATAATAAAAAGAAAAATTAGATTGATATATTTAATACATAAAATTTTATTAAGTTAAATCATACATAAAATTTCATTAGAAAATATATAAATATATATAAAATACAATATTAAAAATAACGATTAATTTAAAAAGAAATTAACATTTAAAATTATAATATAATTTTCTCAAACAGAATTATAATGCTTCTTAATATTATAAACAACTTTCATTGAAAAATAAAAACTTATTCTATAGTCAATTTAGATAAATAGTGATATAAAAAATGTTAGTTCTTTATTTTTACGAGATGAATATTGAATTTGCACATTTATCTAATAGTACAATGTAAAAGATGCACTTAGTATTAGGAGACACAAGTACTATTACGCAGTCCATATGGAGGTGCAAAGGGCTAGGTGCAAATAAGTTGCACCATAGCCAGTGCCAGAAATTATAGTGTTTTCTTGCAATGAAGTTGGTTTTTTTTTGTTTTTATTTTTTAAATTATTGCAATGAATATTGTAGGTTTATTTCTAAATTTATTTTATTTTGGGGTGATTTGTGTGGGTAGGAATAAGTTTGATTTGGTCATGCATATAGAATATCAGTGGTAATTCTAGAAAGTAAAGTTCTATGATTAAGATTGTTGTAGTAGGTGGAACTTAAGTTTCTTCAGTAGATTTCCAATGTATTTGAAACAGAGTCAATCTGACTTCATACATGTGAAAGTTATGACCCCCAGAGTAGAGGATCATGTTTTGAAGAAGTTAAAATGGGCTCTACTCTGGTGTTCATAACTTTCACATGTACCAAGTTTGATTGACTCCATTTAAACTACATTGGAAATCTATTGAAGAACTCTACAACATGACATAGATAAACCAATCCTATAACATCAAAATTGAATTTTCTATCACTTTTAATTAAGCATGATCTAAAATAGGTAGTCATTATTTCCCAAATATGCAACCAATTGGTAAACATGAATACTAACATATTTTATATTCTCTCTCTCAAATACACACACACACTCACTAACTCACTAAATAACTCCTAAGATATATCTTACTAACTCATAACCTATCACATTCTCTCACTAATTCCTAACCTCTCTCTCTCTCTAACTTGTTTCCCTCAAACTTTGTCTATCTTTGAGTAACCCAGGCTAACTCCCTCTCTCTCATTAACCCCTAAACTCTCTCTCTCTCTCTCTCTCTCTCTCTCTCTCTCTCTCTCTATGTATATTTATATATATCACACACTCCAAAAATATCTCTTACTAACTCCTAACCCCTCTCTCTCTCTAACATTCTACCCTTAACCTTTGTCTCTCCCTAAGTAACCCCTAAAGCTCTCTCTCTCTCTCTCTCTCTCTCTCTCTCACACACACACACACACACACACACACACACACACACATTGTCGTGAAATACTTTTAATTTGGTGATTTTGGGAATAGGGTTTTAAGGCATCACTAATTTCACAATTTCACATTCAAGAAGGTTCTCTCTACTCGATGTCACCAATTTGTAGGATTGGATTTCTTAGCACTCTATTTTCATGATTTCGTGTGCTATATCCATTCATTAGGTTGAATTAACAAAGATTCTCCTTCTGAAGATATCTTTCCAAATTCCAATAAAGGGATGTGAGCATTTAAGGCTAAATACATTTACATTATGTCTTAAATTAGTACAAAGTTAGATGTGACAATTTCTTTGTGTTTATGTGTATGATTTTTGGATGGAGTTTAATGCATTTAATGAATTTTGTTGAGTAAGGACATTGTATGGCAACATTCTCTTAGAATGTCCTTGTATTGCAAAAAATTTCTTCTATTTTAATGCAAGTTTTAAAGACTTGTCACTATGGGACTACCCATTCAAGCATACAATGATCAAGATCACCCAAAACTAGTCATGTAGCAAAACTTATCACTAACAGAGGAGGACCAACTCAATCTTCTTAAGAACATTTATGTAGTAGCCTAGAATTTGTGAAAGGATTGTGTCAATTATGTCAGTGATGTGCAAGAGATGGAGCTTGAAGAAGATAGAGCCAAGGTTAGAGCCATCTTGGCTGATTTTGAAGACCATTGTGGGCACCAACATTTTGAAAAAATTCTTGATATAATTTGAGAATTGTGATATTTTGTTTAAAAGCTTCTTAAAAAAACTTATCATTGTAAAAAAATTGTGAATGGTTGCAATTAGTTTTTAGTTAGTTTTTTTGTAAAGACCTCTAAAGCTTTTTTGCACCCTTTCAATTTCTTTAAGAAAGGTTTCCAAGACCTAATAGATACAAGAAGATAAATATACAAAGATATGGATATATGAAGGTGTAACATAGATATAAACATTGCAACTAGTTGTAATCACCTAAAAATGGTCATCTAGACTATTAGCCTACTTCTCAACATTTTGGCTAAATTAATTAATTATTTTCCTAGGCTAAATTGCTAAAAATTAATTAATTAGATTCTAACCTATAGTTTGACTATATTTTGTAGATTACAGTAAAAATAGGTTTTGAAAGGGCCCCAAAACCCTTTAACAAAAACATAGAAGATAAAGCATTAAAGTCTACCAAGTTTTACAAGGACTTGAAACCTACTGAAAAAAACAACATCAAAATCAGGTTTTATAGGGACTTGAAACCACAAATAATATCCAATAAAAGTACCCAAGTTTTACAAGGACCTAGAACCTAGTTGAAATACTAAACAAAAACTAGTAAACAGGACCAAAAACATAAACCATTAACCACAACCAGAAATAAAGACCAAAATTTGAGACAAAAAAAAGAGATCAAAATCTAGTGATAGCTACTACTATAGCTCTTTAGTCATTTTGACAACTTCTTTTCCAATCTTTGTTGTATCTTGAATGGAATCAGCAGCCGAAACACTAGCAGCCTCCTGAGCTCGCTTCCTAGAACTCTGCCCAGATAGTTTGACTATATTATCCTAAGTCCATATTTGATTAAAAGAGCATGTCCCCTTTTAATTAAATAAAAGACCCCATTCTTCTAACCCACTTAATGTGCACACATAAATTCCTTTTTCTATTTACAAATTAAAAGAAAATGGTTTTGTCTCACATGAAAAGTCATCTCCTTTTCATTGGTTGACTTTCTCTTACACGTGGATCATGCTAAAATTAAACCCTCACCCTTGATTATCTACTTCTTGATCTTGATCTCAACCATTCATCTACCTTTAAAAGGGAGAGTTCTCTCCTCATCTAGGGATCCCATTTTTTAGTATTGTTATGCTATAGGTTTCTCAACATATTTTCATAGAGCTCCATGGAGAACTTCTTACTTCTTGTCCAAATTCTCTCATCACAATCCTCATATTAGATTAGATTCATTTGTAAGTAGTTTAGATGCATTTTTAATAGTCTAGCTTTCCTCTTTTCAATAATCTAGATCACCTAGTTTAACTAAGATAGTTGTAATACTTTCATTTGACTTAGTTTAGTTACATTCCTACATCTCATTCTAGCATAGATCATATTTGCATCTCATACCGGAGAAACTCCTTTTGTACACTTGCATTATTTCTCTTGTCTAAGGAATCTCCCATTGTATGGTTTCCTAGCAAGGGATGTGTCTCTAAGGCTCGACTAAGAGCCTCCAATATGCACAAACACACATATTTTCACTCTATGGATAGGGAGCTCTAAGTTGACATTAAAGCATTCCAATTCATAGAATAACTTAGATAGAAGAGTTTAGAGAAGTGAACTTTTTTAGTGTACATTGTTGGCACCCACCGTGGGGCAGAACGTTCTGATTTTTCCTCCTAATCGGCACTTTTTCTTGCATTTTCCACTTGGTGATTTTGTCTTTTATTTTTTGCAGTCATGATTATCATGCGATACTTTCTTAGTATTGTACAATAGTTCTTAGTACTATTGTGTGATACTTTTCCAAGAAAAGTATCATGCACCCATACAAAGGTCTATCATGCTAGTATACAAGAATTTATTTCTTGGGTATAGTGCAAAGTATCATACAAAGTAGAAGTATCTTACCTATATACTGCAAAGTATCAAATGATATTCTGTTAGCATAAAACTATCACCTAGCCTAAAATTTCTTGTCGTTTGAATTCTTTGATTAGTTTTTGGTCTTTAGCAGCCTATTTTTTGGTTTTTTTGGATTCATTACTATCTAACAGAGGTTTATTATAGGTTTTCACATTATTTTTGGGACTAACCTTTGTTGGACTAATGTTTGTGCTTGTAG
Organism: Cupressus sempervirens; assembly: GCA_028749045.1. Lineage (NCBI taxonomy): Eukaryota > Viridiplantae > Streptophyta > Pinopsida > Cupressales > Cupressaceae > Cupressus > Cupressus sempervirens. Next base: position 645,231,010 of record CM053783.1, on the reverse strand, counting down.
GTTTTTCCCTAAACAGTTGAGAAATTCCCTTAAAAGAATGCATTTCAAAGCTTTAGATACAAAAAGGATACTAACAGTTGTTTTTAGGGCTACCTAAAAGCATAAAAACCAAACAAGTGATTGGATTTCACTTATTGTGTGTGTGGCAATATTACTAATTGTTTATCTTTCATAGGCATGTAAGACTTGTGATTGTGGTGTCTTGGTGGTAGGAAAGTATGCTCTTTACCCTTGTGGTGAATCAAAAATCTTGACCCACCTTTAGATTTCAAAAGCAATAGAGTTAATTGAACTTGTTTGATGTGTTTGGGGTAAACAATTAGGATAGGAGAGTATGCTCTTCACCCTCATGGTGAATTAAAAATATTGACCCCTAAGAGTGGATTCAATATTTTTTAGTCTATAATCCTTTAGAAGGCCTACTCTTGAGAAATCAAGAGGAACCACCTAAGTGGGGATAAGTGATCTCGGCTATTCTGACCCACTATAAACTCAAGTCTATCAAGGACAAAAAACCTTGGTAGACGTAGTGCTTGTCTTCTCTTAATGCAAGTACTTGTGGGATTGGGACCATGAGGAAAATGCTAAGGAAAAATTCTTAAGATACTCTTATGACTATGAGGTTTGTTACTTTCTGTGATGCAAGGTGTCCCATAATTGGGTGCAAGAGGGGTACTATGAATGAAAGCTTGATCTAAAAACTCTAGGTTAGAAAGTACCTTATTTTTCCACTCAACATTTTGGTGCAAGGATCAATCCTAGTAGATTACCTGGATCACCCCAAGATTTTGCACTCACCATTAGTGTCCCCTTGGTTATGCTAATCACATCTCCATGACAAAGTTGATATCTCTTATGGACAACCACTTGGTGTGAGACAAAGGGGTGCTTAGTGTGGGCTAAGTTGTTGAGTAATGAATTGTGACTCCTAGGTAGACCTTTCTTGGAATATGTCTTCAAATGTGAATAGACCCATGTAAACATTCTTGAAAAACAAACATCTCACTATCATTAGTAGGAATTTGCTTTGATATCACAATTATGTGTTGGAGAGGTTCCTTTGTCCCTTGTTCAGTTATTTGAGACATGTGAATTACCCTTACTATTTGTAAACCATGTTGTTCTCTACTTAAAATTGAGGGCATCACATTTTGGTCTAAAAACCTTCGATAATCAACCTGAAATATAAGTTTTTTTAGCTCAAAATTGCCTTTTTCATAGTTCACTAGCCCTTTATAACACAACCTTTTCAGAAATATCGTACGACATTTCGTACTAAAAAAGTATCACTTGCCTATTGTAAAGTCTATCACTTGACACTGGTGAATTTTATCATACTCATTGTAGGAAACTATCATCTGGAAGAAAAGTATCAACCTATTGTTGTGAAGTATATCATATGATACATTCTATTGTCCTGATATCACCTACTTCTTTGAGAAATATAGCCTGATGTTTGTTGCTTGTAAAATAGAGTCAAAATTACATCTTAGTTGATTTTGGGGTGTCATCACTTCATCCTACCTAAATTTGGTAAAAAATATTCATGTTAGGTATTGTTCTAAGTTGAAAAGATGGGCTTAGTTTATCAGATGTAAGCTTGAAAACATCACTAATGGTCATTTGTCAAAATCTAGTTACCTTTCTATGCTAGCTACTTACTATCGAGCTTCTTCTTTGCTCTCTTGGTTTAAGTTGTCAGTGATAAAAATTCTTCAGCACTCTTGACAAGCCACTCGCTTACTCTATTTCTTGACCCTACAAGCTTTAAGTCTAAAATACATTTCTCATCCTATTAAACAAAGACATATCCTAGGATTTCTTGTAATCTTGCATGTTTGGAGGGATTTTGGCTTAAAGTTGTGGAGCTAGGTAGATATTGGTACTTAGTATGGTCTAGGAACTCGACATGGTTTGGGAACTTAGCATGGTCTATGGAACTTAGTATGGTCTGGGAACTTGACATGGTCTTTGGAACTCAAAAATGCTTGGGAATTTATTGGTGTTTAGCTTGGTTTTGCTGACACTTAGATTGGTCTTGGTTTTTGTTGGTGTTGAGTTGTCTGTGAGCTGACTTTTGGCATTTAATTTATGTATGGGTATTTAAGTTAGTGTTGTAGTTGACTTGTGGCTCGACCTATATTTAATGTAAGGGATTTAATTTAGTTTGTAATGAACTAGGCTGACTTGTGGCTTAGTTGGGTATAACTAAGGGTTCTTGTAGAGTCTTTTGGATTATGATGAGTATGATTCATTCTAGATTAGAGAAGGGGGATGAAGTGTAGATGTGAATTTTTAAGAGCTACGATTGCGACTTAGGACCCAGAGGATTGCTTGGTCGACCTAAGGGTACAAGTGTGAATTCTTCTTGGTGTTCTTATCTAGTTGTGGATTTGGACTAGCTAGAATTTGGTGTGTAGTGATTAGATCTTATGGGATCTTGTAGAATTGGTATTGTAATTGTTGTTTGTATTTGACCCTAACCTAGAAGGCCTTACAGTCGAGCATATTGCATGTGATTAGTTACTTTATAAATAAAGAGTTTTGATTTGGAATCAAATCTTGCATTGTTGTATTATTTTTGTTGTGTGGTTGTTTCTTGGGGGCTAGAACATCTTCCTTGGGGATTCTCCTACCTTGCATTGTGTAAGGTGGTATCAGAGTGAAGGTTGTTTGATGCAGGATCATCCTGGGCTTGCTTGCAATCCTACATGTTTGGAGGGATTTTGGCTTAAAGTTGTGGAGCTCAACAATTACTAGTGCTCGACATGGTCTAGGAACTCGACATGCTCTCTAGAACTCAATAATGCTTGGGAATTTACTGGTGCTTGGCTTGGTTTTGCTGATACTCATCTTGGTCATGGTTTTTGTTGGTGTCGAGTTGTCTATGAGCTAACTTTTGGCATTTAATTTATGTATGGGTATTTAATTTAGTATTGTAGCCAACTTATGCCTTGACCTATATTTAATGTAAGGGATTTAATTTAGTTTGTAATGAACTAGGTTGACTTGTGGCTTAGTTGGGTATAAGTAAGCGATATTTTAGAGTCTTTTGGATTATGATGAGGATGATTCATTCCAGATTGGAGAAGGGGATGAAGCATAGATGTAAAATTTGAAGAGCTAGGGTTGCAACTTAGGAACTAGAGGATTGCTTGGTGGACTTGAGGGTACAATTGTGAATTCTTCTTGGTGTTATTATCTAGTTGTGGATCTAGACTAGCTAGAATTTGGTGTGTGGTAATTCTATCTTGTGGGATCTTATAGAACTGGTATTGTAATTGTTGTTTGTATTTGGACCTAACTCGAAAGGCCTTATAGCTAAGCATATTGCATGTGATAAGTTATTTTATGAATAAAGAGTTGTTATTTGGTATCAGATCTTGCATTATTGTTACTTTGTTGTATTGTTTCCATTGTGTGTTTGTTTCCTGGGGGCTAGAACATCTCCTTTGGGGATTCTCCTACCTTGCATGAAGTCATGCTCATAATGCTGAAAATAGACATGGCTACTATAACAATCCCTTTGATAACATTCCTCTTGGTGGAAACGATGGAAATAATACACCCCTTAGAAATCCTAGAATAAATGACAGATGGTGTCCATCCCCACCTAGAAACTCACAATCACATCATGAAAGTGAAAACAATGATGAAATCACTAGGGAACATCCTATGAGATTTCAACAAGATGAGGTTGCTCAAAGCCTTGGAACAAAATGAGGACCAATACTTTCAATACATTATAGAGAAGGGATGGAAACTCCCTTAGGATTTCGATGTGCAAAGAATAATCCAAAAATGAGAACCTATTAAAACTAAGATCTTGTGAGAGGAGATGCAAGAACTCAAAAATCAACTCTCAGAACTACAAGTTTCCAAGGAACAACCCAAAACCTCCTTTATTGAATCAATATGTGATCTTCCTTTTAACAAGAGTCTTTATATGGTCCGGTTTCCTAGGGATATAGAAATTCCCAAATATGATAAATATGATGGAAATGGTGATCCTCATGACCATGTAAGGTACTTGTACACTCTTAGTATGAACTTCATGCATGAAGACATGTACCTTATGAGGTTGTTTCCTAGGAGCTTGAGGGGCCAAGCCATGGAATGGTTTACATAATTGTCACCCCCTCTCAAGACATTTGATGAACTCACACAAAGCTTCATCCAACAGTATTCTTACAAAATTCAACATCATATCACAATGTTGGATTTGTGCAACATTAAGCATAAAAAAGGCGAATCCTTTGCAACATACCTCCAATGATGGAGATCTTTACATTCTAGGTACCCTTGGGAAATTCCTAAGACTAAGAAGATTTCCATTTTTGTCAACACATTTGTTCTTGAACTCTACTTCGATCTCAAAAAATAATTTTTCACATCCTTCAATGCCATGGTTGGAAGCATATATTTCATTGAGGATCTTTCTATTAGAAAAGGTGGCATTGTCTTGAATAAAGAAAAAAATGGCAATGGGAATGGTAAAGACAAAAACAAGGCTTGGAATAAGAACAAATATGTTGTCAATGATGGAGTAGTGGATGCTCCTAAGAACAAGGAATAAACCTTTAACCTTTCCAATGTTATTTACGCTACAAAACAACAAGAAACTTCAAAGTCTCAAACATTTGATAAAACTAAAAACATTTCAAAGCCAAAATATGTTTACACACCTATGGTAGAATTTTATGAATTGGTCTTGAAGACCTTGCTTGTAAATAAACTTGTCATGCTCCTAGACTACTCCTAACCCTATGACCCACCCATCAAACCTAATTGGTGGAGAGAAGACCATTTCTACAATTATTATAGGAGTCAAGGCCATAAGACTGGAAATTGCTTCAAACTCAAAGATGTTATTCAAGATCTCATCAATGCCAAAAAATTCATAATAAATGGCTTAGTAATAAATTACCATCACAAGCCTTCAAACAACCATTACTAGAATATGAAAAAAGGATAATCATCCAAGGCTAACAAGAAAAATCATGATGCAAAGATTAACTACATCTACACTCACACTGACTATGTCATAAACATGCTAGAACCTATTGAATACCTTTGCACGATGGGTCCTAAATTTGACAAGGAACCCAATTATGATATGGATGATGAAAGACCTAAGTTAGTCCTAAAAACAAATAGTTCTCAACAACAACATACAGACACTTGTCCTAAGGTAGTTCTTAGAGTGGTGGAACCTTCCTCCTTGCATGGTGAGACACTTAATGCTATCACTAGGGGCAATCTAAAGTTGTCTTTAAAGTTAAAAATGATCCTAAGAATGCCTCATCCCCAAACAAGTAGCTACCCCAACTATATCTAGCTATGACCTTGTTAGTTAGTTACAAAGAACCTTGATGCAAATATCAATCTTTGAGTTGCTATAACTATATCCCTTGTACAAGGAAATTATTGAGAAAGCTTTACATACAACCAATGTCCCCAATGATATTGATGCTAAGAGATTTCAAGCTATGGTGAACCGCATCTTCTCACCACATTGCCTGACATTCTCTGAAGAAGATGACAAGTTACTTACTCATCCCCATGATCTTTCCCTACACATACGAGTCCAACTATTTTGTACTCACATTCACTAAGTCTTGACAAAAAATGGTGTACGGTTAAACATCATCTCTTTCAATTTTATTCAATATCGAGGCATGTCTAAATTTTCTATTGACCCTAGGCATAAGATCACCATCAAAGCCTATGATGAGGTTGAATGACCTTCTAAAGTTCTTATTGTGCTACCAAACCATGTTTATCTTGTTGAAAAAATGCGATCTTCCAAGTTTTATACATCCCACTGGCATATAATTTATTGCTAGGAAGACCTTGGATTCATGACATGTAGGTAGTGACATCAATATATAAAGTTTCCTTTCAATGGTACTGAAATAGTCATTCTCGGAGACAATTCAATGTCTATCAACACATTGTCTACAACTAAAATGCTCGTTCCTCATAATTTCTCTTCCTATGCACTCAAACTGTCTCTCCAAGAGTGTGAACATAAATTAAAAATTATGAGCCTTGGTATGGGTGAGTACACTCTAGACTCCATTACTGATCTACTAGTTTCTCCCCTATCTTATAGGAAACCTTATGAAAAATTGAAGCCCTCAAATTCTTCTATGAACATTTTTGGCACTTATGTTCAATCCTCTATTCCCTTAGAAGCATAAAAAGATGATCAAGATATAAGAGATTGGATTTATAAGTAAGAGGAAGATGTAGAGGAAGTCATGGTTACTACTCCTATATCTCCTAAGTGTTATGGAAATGACTACAAATTTCTAAAAAATGTGGGCTATCATGGCCAATGGTCCTTAACTTGTAATAAGAAAGCTCTCATAGAACGCTAATGTAATATTGATGGTCACAAAAATAGAGATACTACTGGCCTAGGCTTTAGGCTAGAAGATGAATTACCAAGATTTAATAGAAGAGATCTCACATTTATTGAATCAGAGGATGATGACCCACCTTTTGTTGCTACTACTCTACACAATGAAGATTTCATGCCTCCTATTTCCCTACTTTAGGGAGAAGAACATATGTTCACCTCTAATGATGTTGAGGCTTCCACCTCTAGACAATATGAACTTGATGAATCTGACCATGAAGATCCTAATAAAGGAAGGATAAGAGAGAACATTGTTCACTTGATCACTAGGAACTAGACTATGAATGGGAAAGTCTCTCAAATGCATCTTGTAAATTAGAAGTGGATGTCATCCATACCTATGCCACCCGAGAAAATGTAGTCGAAGAGTCTAGTCTAGGGTCTAATGAGTTTGGTTCACAATCTTTTTTAGTGGATCACGTTGATCCCTCTAGGTTTATTCCTCATTTGGATTCCTCTAGAATTTTCACTATAGGCTTGACCTCTCATGTCACTAGAAATGACTCCTTTCATATCAACAACCTTGAAGCCTCTATGTCCCTTTCATTAATCCACCCTGATCTCATAGATTGGTTTGCTCAACACCAAAGACCAAAACTATCATCTTTTCAGAATGACCATGAGATCACTTGCTACCTCAATGCCATTGAACCTATGATATCTTCCACTAGTGAACCCATGCTTGACATGAAATAAACAAATATCAAGTACCTCAGTCATAAAATCAAAAAAAAAAAAAAAAAAAAGTAGTTAGATGTAAAAAACAACTTTGTGGTGGTGTTTGAACCCCCAAAAAGTATAAACAAAGACATATCTAAGGGTGAAAACCTCTTTGAGGCACCTAAGAATCAGGTACTTAGTAGTCTGCCAAGCTATTTTTAGGATAGATCTTTGGTTCTCACAAACCCATACAACCTATTAACTTGGGTACAAAAGAGTCTCCCAAAATAATTCATGTGGCTCAATCTCTATTAGTGAAAGAAAAGGATAACTTTAGTAGGTTTTTCCAAGGAAAATAGATCAACTTCGTATGGACCTATTCAAATATGCCTAGCCTTGACACTGATCTAGACCTATTCAAATATGTCTAGCTTTGACACTGATCTAATTATGCATCATCTATTTATTGCTTCTAGTGTCAAGCCCATTAAACAAAAGTTGAGGAAAAAACATCCACATATTTCTCTCTTGGTTAAAGAAAGACTAAAAAATCTCTTAAGTGCAAACTTCATTAGAGTTATTGATTATGCAGAGTGGATCTCCAACATTGTACCTAAGTCCAAACATGACAAGTCCATTCATGTGTGCACCAATTTTAGAGACTTAAACAAAACATGCCCTAAGAATGATTTTCCACTGCCTAACATAGACATGATAGTGGAAATGACCATGGATTATGAAATATATTCTTTAATGGATGGCTTCTCAGGTTACAATCAAATCAAAATTTCCCCTGGAGATCAGAAAAAAATAGCCTTTACATGTGCATAGAGTACCTTTTGTTGGAATGTCATGCCCTTTGGGCTAAAGAATGTAGAAGCTACCTATCAATGAGCCATGGCCACCATCTTCCATGATATGGTGCACAAAAATATGGGAGACTATACTGATGACACATTGGCCAAATTTGAAAAAAGAGATATACATCTTGATGGCCTTAGTTTGATATTGGAGTGCATGGAACAATTTCATCTTAGGTTAAATCCCAAAAAGTGTGCCTTTGGTGTCACATCAAGAAAATTGTTAGGTTACATCATATCAAAAAAAAGGCATTGAATTTTATCCCAAAAATGTGCAAGCCATCATGGAAATTCCTCCTTCTAGGAATATCAGTCAATTAAGAAGTCTTCAGAGAGATTTGTAATCCATTAGGAGGTTAATTTCTTAGCTAGCTGATAAAGTGCAATGCTTCAACAAGAACTTGCACAAAGGATCCATGTGTATCTAAAATGAGGAATGTCAAGAAAGCTTAGAAAAAATTAGAGGGTATTTGGCTAAACCTCTAGTATTGATGCCACACATACCAGGAAAACCTTTGATACTATACATCTCAACTACAGATTCTTACCTAGGAGCACTATTAGCACAAAGTGATGAGAATGGAAAAGAATGTGTTATTTACTATATCAGTCACACTTTGGTATTTTCCTCCCAAAAACTTAGTCACTACATGTTGGCCCACACAGTGCATCTAATGTGAAAATTGATCCCCTCAAATAATTACCAAGTAAAGTTGTGCTTACTAGTCACCTTTCTAAATGGATGATGATTCTCTCTAAATTTGACATTTAGTACGTCAAACACAAAGCTATCAAGGGGCATGCCATAGCTGATCAACTTACTAATTTTCCATTACAAGATATTGTTCCTATGCAGATTGAATTTCCTGATGCTTCCATCACGTATGTCACTAAAAGAACATGGGAGATGTTCTTTGACAACTCTCACACCCAGAATGGAGCTAGTGCAAGAATCTTGTTTGTCACTCCTCATGGATATACAATCCCTAAGTCCTGTATACTCTTATTTCCATGCACTAATAATATAGCAGAATATGAGGCCTTAACTAATGGGATTAAAATGGCTTTAGAATGGAGGATCATAGAGATGCACATCTATGGAGACTCCCAACTTGTTATTAACCAAGTTAATAATGATTATCAAACCAAAGATGACAAGTTGGTACCCTACAAGAATCGATTGATGTTCTATGGAACTACTTCACATTTGTGACATTTCAACAAATTCCTAGAGTAGAAAATAAGGCTGCAAATGTTATGGCGATCCTAGCATCTATCCTTTAGTTACAAGAACATGAATCACATTTTGAGTTCCTGGTGGAAGAGTTACATCACCCCAAATATGACTTATCCAAAAATAATTTTATTTTCATTGTTCTCAATCATGACTCCTCACCTTACTCCACCATTTTTTCCTACTTGCGCGATGTAATCATTCCTAAAAATCTCACATGAAACCAAAAATGCCAACTCCCTCACAATGCCTCACACTACACCTTGGTCTTTGGTGACTTGTATAGGAAATGTCTAGAAGGAACACTTCTTAGGTGTCTAGAACTAGAAGAGTCCAAAAAGGCATTAGCTGAAGTCCACGACAACATTTGTAGGGCACACTCTAATGGCCTTGCACTTACTCAAAAACTACTTAGGGCAGGCTACTATTGGCCTACCATAGAGGCTGACATTGTTCAATATGCCAAATCTTCCAAGAAATATTAGTTACATGGTAACTTGATTCATGCTCCTAGATGTGAGCTTATACCTTCTATTAAATATTGGCCTTTCTAGCAGTGGGCCTTTGATTTGGTAGGGAAGATTCATCTAAGTTCATCTAGTGGCCACAAGTTTATCATCATAGTGACTAAATAATTTACAAAATGGGTTGAAGTTGTACCTTTATCTGATGCTACAAGAAAGCATGTTGCCATATTTTTTCTCAACCACATTATTTGTTGCTATGACATCTCATCCTCCATTATTACTAATAATAGAGGATAGTTCAAAAATAAGGACCTTAAAAAACTTTGTAAGAAATTTAGGATTAAACAACACTAGTCCTCAATCTACAATCCCCAAGGGAATGACCAAGTTGATGCCTCTAATAAGACATTTATCAAAATCCTACACAAAACAATTCACAAATCAAGTAGAGATTGGCACTTTCAAATCAATCTGACACTATGGGCTTATAGGACCACTATACGTACTCCTATAGAGGATACACCTTTTTGATTAGTCTATGGTTCTGAGGTTTTATCACCCTTAAAAGTCAAGATTCCCTCACTACAATTCTCCCTACATGGGTTGATAACTGATGAAAACCATAGGGCTATGAGAATACATGAGCTAGAAACCCTCGATGAGCACTGCAAGGCTTCTTTTGATCATATGAGGGCTTATAAAAATGGATGTCCACTACCTACAACAAAAAGGTCCATCCGCATGACTTCCAAGTGGCTGATCTTGTGCTTTGAGAAAACCCCACAAATCAAGAAAACAAGGAACATAAAGGGAAATTCGAGCCTAACTGGTTGGGTCCTTACATTGTCACAATAATATTTGGATCTGGTGCCTATCAACTTTCTATTCTTAAAGGGGAATAGCTTTCTTAGCCTATCAACATTTTACATCTGATGAAATTCTATTCTTAAGGCTCATAGCTCAGCTATCTGTATATATCTATTGATCCTAAAAAAATCTTAAAAATGAGAAAATGTCCTAGAAAAAATGATCATCTTAGTGAAAACCTAGCAATAGGCGCTTTGATGTATTAATAATTGAAAAAAAAATTCAAAAAATACAGTAAAATTTGAAAAAAGTCCTAAAAAAATCTATCAAGTGGTGAAAACTTGGAAATAAGTGCTACTTGAGACCCTCACACCTATGTCTATCAATCTCACTCATTCATTTCACAACTCCAATTCCTAGCTTGGAATTATCTCTTGTCCTCGTCTCAAGGGCACAACTACTTAGCTTATCATGGTCTCCTTATGCATTAGGATTTCTTTGGCAACTCATGCAAAACAATGTTTCTCAACACTACCTACCTTGACATTGAGTGTTTCTCAACACTTTTTGGATACCTTAACTATAGTCTAGGATGTTATGATATTTCTCACTATTAGGTTCAAGTCTTGAAGAAATAGCCTTGTGAATTACACACATGCACTTAAACATTAAACTTGTTGAGCCCTTATGAACTTTAACTTCTTTGTATGTTGTCTATGACAATTTCTTTGTTGGGTGTTCTCCCCCTAATAGTCTTTCAAGGATGTCATGGACTAGAAGATTGAGAGCATGGGGCAGGTTTCACATGTTTTTTTCTTGTGGGTATACTTTGTTGGTCTAAGGTGTTGATAGCCTTTGTGCTTATCCTACTAGACACTTTTAGCCTACAATGTACCATCATTGTTTATTTTCATAAGATCACACTCGGGGGTTATCCTGGTATTTATGCCTTGATACATGTTATGCCTTGTCCAGACATCCTTGGAACAAGGATGAAATACAAGACAAGATTTTTTTTTTAAAAACAAGTATGAATGCACATGACATACAACATACAAGGATCACAAAGATCACAACAAAAGACTAACCAAACATTCTGACACCAATGCATTTCCAAACACAACTATTGACCAAAACAAATAAGAAAAGAAGACACAAAACTAAATTAGAATTGAAGCATTTTGAATTCAAAATGCAACACCAAAGGATTGGAGAGCATCTAAGAGGGTAGTCAAAACACTTCTCAAAAAGTTTGGATCAAACTGAAAAGTGCCCACTATTTGCCCAAACAAGTTTTGTTAGAAATAGGGATTACTCGGGGGGGGGGGGGGGGGGGGGGGGCGGGGTGGGGTGTGAATTAGTAATCTACAAACTTTAGTTGCCAACTGGATATTATTTCTTACTTTAAACCATGCATAAAAAAAAAAAAAGTAATTCTGAATAGTAACAATAACAATGCACAAAGATAACTCATAACACCATACTTTGTTAACTAGGGAAACCCTAACCAAGGGAAAACTCCAGTGGGGATGATACCCACTAGAGATAATATACTGATATATAAGTTCCTTGTTAGAGGATGGATCTCATTAGGAGTCAATGAGAAAATCTAATATAAGGAGCCCCTATTAGGAGACTTTGAATCCCTGTTAGGAGATTCCAACCTTGTTAGGAGTTGAGGTATAGTAGATACAAGATGAGCCCACTACCCAACACATGCACTTCAAATTACAAGAAGAACTCACTAGCCAATCAAGTAATGAAATATGTAGAATATAAGTACTATATCTTCTTCCTTGACTGATCTCTAATCTTTAGCTCAATCTTGGATCACAAAATAGCTTGTACAAAACTTCACCTATTGGCTTTCACAGAAGTTCGCATACAAGTGCTCAACATCACAATTACATGATAGCACACTTCTTATCACAAAATGTCCATTGCATAAATACCATGCCTTTATACAAATTTATGCTAGGTCAGCTAAGACCACAATCCAATTTTCCAACTTAGAGTAAACATCTAGGATGTTGGCACTAATTGGACAAGTAATTATCTTGAAAACAAAATAACTCTTTCCTTCAATTTCATTGTCTTGTTTTGCTAAAAAATGATTATCTCTATTCTATAATGTCTATACTAACTTCTGAGGTTATACATGTCACATGTATACTATCTCCATCTAACTTTTCTAGTCATAATATGACATCAATAACAAGTTATAGGCAAAACAATACATTGCTGTAAACCAAATTCTATACTTAGACAATTTTTTGATTAGCAAACACTAAGTATATTTATTTCTAAGGTTTCCTATAAGCATGTACATCATGTGTTATGATAAATAACAAAAATTACATATCTTTATTAGCCAACTATCAATAGTCTCCCCCTTTGGCATTGATGGCAATAGAATAGGGAACATTTGCTAAGTGACAAAAACTTAAGACAAAAAAAAATAAGCGACACATTACATTACATCTTATTACAATTTGTCCAACTTTACATATGCTCCCCCTTATAATATGTTTCACATCATGTACTTACAATATTCTCCCCTTTTGACAGTTCAAGAACTTTCCAATTTTCTGCAACTACTCCCCCTTTGACATCAATGACAAAGGTCAAAATGTTAGAAACTATCCAAAAATATCAAAAATGTTGTCCTTATGCTGATATGATCTTCATGCAATCATCAAAGTTTTCCTTCAGACTATCCATGCTCTTAGTCCATGTTTCCTTGGTGGATTTAACTGAGGTGAGAATTGCACATAAAGCATATGATGCAATCTCAACTGCATTAAGATCTGAATACAAAAAGTTAGAATATGTATCCTTTTCCTTGACACATTTCTCCAACTATTTATCAACACAAGATACTTTTAGAGTAATAGACTCTTTAAAATTTGATATCCTCTTCAAAATTTGTTCCTTCTAAAGTTCCAATTTCTTGATATAATTGTGAATACTGGCCACTTGTCCTTCAAAATCATCAACTTTGCAAGATGGATGCTAGATCTAGCTAGATAAAGCCTCTAGCTCACTCATCTTTCCTTCTATCTAACTATTGATTTCTATTGGTCTCAAATTGGTTTTGATAATTGAGTGTCAACACACTTAACCAATTTTCATATAGAAGCTAAGTACAATATATATGTTGAGCCATAGTATGTGTCGAGCTAGAATTCTAATAGGCATTGAGAAATCTTTAGGTGTCGAGTGAAGATCAAGTTCCGAGCATGATACAAGTGCCAAGTGACTTTAGGTATCAAGTGAACCACATTAGCCGAGTGATATGTAAGCACCGAGTCACAGTTGATGCCAAGAAAGCTAGAATGTAATAGGTGCTAAGGAAACCAGAATCATATATGTGTTGAGCACCAATAATTCAGTATGTGATGAGTAACATAGAATCAACATATGAGTTTGTGCCTTCACAAAATCATATGTAAACCTTTTTTTTTGGGCTGACATATAAGAATCTCGAAGGATATTAAAGATAAGAACAAATATTTTATATTTCCTATGCAATCAACATGCAATCGATAAGAAAAATGGAGAAGGCATGCAACCAATAAGAAAAGTTCAAGGAAAGAGCGGGAATTAAAGATTCAATATGGATTGTAGATCCATACCTAACCTTAAGTCTTTGATATCTTTAAAAGGAGGATGGAACCTCATTGTATGAGTGGATGAGAGAAGTGTAAGGGTAAAATATAGTGAAATTCAGAGGAAAGAGTGAAAAGACTTAAAGGAACAGAGCAGCATTGTAGTATTTAGTTGATCAAAACAAATTAAGAGAATCAAATAAATATTAGATCTCAGAGGATCAAGATTTGAGAGAGTAGATCAAGTCCTTTAATTCAGTAATCAAGGATTGTAAGCTATCAAGATTATTAGTCTAATACTCTCTAGCAATTGTATTAGAAGGGAAATCTTATGTTGATAGGTTAGCTTAACAGCTAGGTTGTAGATCATTTGAAAAGGTGATAAAATCCTTTAACAGGATGACATTTCATGTAAAGTATTTGTAAATCCTTTAAATAGGTCACTATTGATATAGTGTAAAGCCTTTAAGAGGGTAGGCCTTTAATAGGGAAGACCATCAGAAGTAGTCAAACATTATTGCTATAGTGATTTTGTGGGTATCATCCCCACCCCAGTTTTACCTTCTTATTTTGGAGGGTTTCTGGGTTACCAAATTTGGTGTTATGTGTTGTGATGCATGTGTTTACTTTATGGTTGTTTGATATGCTTACATGCATGAAGTTTACTTTTAGTTAAAAGTTTCTAAGATTAAAAATGTGATACTTCTGATTCACCCCCACTCTCAAAAGTATTCTTCCCATTTGATTATTCCAACAATTGGTATTAGAGCTAAGGTTCTCACAAGGAGAAGCCTAACAACTTAGAGAAAAGATCTGAAGATGGAAGTCTTCAAACTTGGGAAGATCATAGAGAATCAAGTAATTGATATGCACCTTGCTCTACACAACTTGGAGGAAGCTAGAGAAGAATTGAGAAAATCCTTAAAAAGAAGGAAGGACATAGTCATAGCTGAAAATGACACACACTACAAGGAGATTGATACCACAAAAGTGTTTTTCAATGGAGATTCTAAAGAATTTAATGCAAAAATAGCATAATTGATGGAGAAGAACATAGCTCAAGTAGAAGAAATCAGAATACTCAAGCTTGAACAAGAATCACAAGCCATAATGCTTTGTGAGGTAACTGAATAGAAGAAAAGAGCCATTGAAGACAAGGCCATGATATAAGATGACAAAATAAATCTTATCAAAAGACTAGAGGAGAAGACAATTGTGTTTGAAAGAATCTCAAACATGCAGCTAGGCACCTTAAGTCAAATGATGAATGCACATCATGAGCTGAATATGGAAGATATTGAGATCTCTACATTGAAGATATAGAATGACCAACTACAAAATGATTTAGAAAGAGAGAAGAAAGTTGCAAAAAGTTTCAAAAAACCAAATGAGGCTATCAAGTACTTTGTGTAGTTACTAAAATCACCAAGGGCCAATAATGATACTTTAGGACTTGGTTACATCAGCACTGAACATGGAGAATCATCCAAGACTACAGAAGAAAGGAGTAACAAAGGTAAGAACACTAAACTACTTGTCATTTCTATGGTAAAAAGGGACATACTTCTAATGTATATAAGAGCAAGAATGCCCATCAGCATGATAAGCCTAAGAATGCAAGTTACTGTCACAAGTACAAAAAACAAGGACATCGAGCACATGAATGCAAGAATAGGACTATCAAAACACCAAAATTTAAAAGTCACTGCTACAATTGCAAGAAGTATGGACATAGATCATTTGAGTGTAGATGAAAGCCTATGTGGACATCAAATCATGCAACAAGAGAAGGTAACCATGGTCATTGCCACAATTAGGACTATAACGCTAGGCATAACTATCATTACTATCAGGAATATGGACACATTCCTGAAAATTGCATAAGGACACATTTCAAAGGGAACTACAATAAATGGTTAAGTCAAACCACATGTTTCAGTTGCTTGAAGACTGGTCATATCAATAGGAATTGCCTAACAAAGTCAAAGGCACCCAAGTCAGAAGTCAACAAAGGAAAAGAGGAGGTAGATGTTTAATACATTAGAAGACAAGTGAACAAGACTTGGAAGAAGAAGGATGAGCGCAACTCATCAAATGAAGGGATCACTTCACCCAAAAGGTCACGTGGTCACACCTCATCCAACTAAGCATGAATAGGTGTATGTGAATGATATACAAAGCTATATCAAACATCAGTCTCAAGACAAAAAAGTACTACAAAGAAGAAATCTACATGATTAGAGATGCACAAGTTAAAATTCAAGGTTTTTACTAGTGTTGTCGAGCTATCCTTAGATGCCGAGTAAATGTTAGTGCATGCCAAGTAGTTAGTTGCAACTGAGTTGATAGTTGATGTTGAGTTGGGAAATTTCAATGGAAGCCTAGTGAAGGACAAATCTAGTTGAAGTTGAGTGATGAAAAACTAATTGATGTCAAGTTATGATCTTCAAGAGCTGAGTGTACAGTTGTAAATGCACTAAGCATTTAACGCTATTTTCTGAGGATATAAGGTCAAATTTTGAATCATTTCTTGTCATTTTGAATCCAAAGCAAGAATGAGAAGAGCCCAAAAGTGATTGAAGAGCAGCATTGAAGCCTTTTGCATAGATTTCAACCAAGTTCAACCCTTTTAATTGATTTAAGGTATTCTTCAAGTGTTGAGTTGTGCAATTTTAGTGCAATTTTAAAGTTTAAAACCTTTTGAAAACCTAGATTTACAAAATGACATCCAATTCCAAAAACCCTACGAAAAAGGAAGGTTTTGAGGTTCAGTTGGTTAGTAATGAGGTTAAACAACCAAAGTTTAGGCCAATTCTAGAGGTAGGCTATAAGAACGATCCTGCTGGCACACTCTCCATTATTCCACCCAAAGTTGTAATGGTGCAGGATGTGAGGAAGTGTTACAATTGTAAGATAGGAGCAATAGGAGACCTTGAGGTTTTTCATGCATATGATAAACTGTGAGATAACAAAATATTGAAGGATGAATTTCAAATTGTTGAGAAAAAGCATTTAATCCATGCCCTAGTTTTTCTCACAATTTTCAAAGCTAAGTGGATAAGAATTGTTCTTGGCAGAATACATAATGGTTTTTTGTGGTTAGAAGGAGGACCCATGAAGATAATGAAGAGAATAGTGCATAGGGTTATAGGTTTTCCAACCCTAGATTGGCACAAGGCCCTGTGAAGTGATTCTAAAGAAGCCATTGAAAAGAACACTCGAGCTAAATGGAATAAAAGGGGCATGACCATTGATACAATCACAAATCCTCTTCTAGATTTTGCTGTAAGAATCATTTCTCACAAGTTTTATCAATCAAGTAAATTGAATAGTGTACCATGTATTGCTATGGATGTGGCTTACAAACTTGTCAAGAAAGATCATACATATGATCTAATAGAGTTATTGTTATAACAAATCTTGGAGAATCTGGGAGTAATTAGAAGATCCAAAGGTGCTCAGTGTAAGTTTGGATTAGTCCTTGTCTTCATATGTTTCTATGTTACGAAAGAATTCCCTTCTTTTGGTAAAGTTAACTACAAATTAGATAAGTTAGCCATTAATCAAATTAATGAGTATATTGAGCAAATGGGAGACAACTTTGACTCCCTGATGACAATTTACTTTGAGGATTTTAAGAAATCCATGAAAAAAAGGCTGAGGATACCAGTTTCCCTAGTGGAACAACACATCAATGATATCTTCTTCTTAGTTGATATTGATTACACTTATATCCAAGTAGCAGTTCCAAGGGTTAGATGGATAAGGCCATTAGGATATGAGATAAACATTGATGAAGCATCAAAAACAATCACAACATTACTTGTAGAAGAAATTGATAAGGAGGCACTCCATTTTGGGGCATATAATGTTGTGTCTTCTAAGGTTGATATGGAGCTCTAGAAAACCTCTATAATAAAGAGGAAGGATAATTTAGTGAAGAAGATAATAAATTTGGAGAAGGTATTGAGGGGGCAGCAAGAAAAGAAGAAGAAGATGTTGAGGATGATGATGATGAAGAAGATGAACATGGACAAGGCCCACTGGAATTGTCATAAGGCTTAAGAGAGGATAAAGAAAAAGAAGAAGGTCTAGAGGAAGAAGAATATGGGGAAGCACCAGCTCAAGCTGAGCCCAAAAAAAGAAAAGCCAAAGCTCAGCCTAAAGCCCATCCCAAAGCCAAGAAAGGTGCAAAGACCACCCAAGACAAGCCAACAATACTAGTGACAACAGCCACTACAAGGGCCTCAACTCAAAAGGTCAAGGAGCAAGTGGAAGAAAAGAAGAAGGATACTGAGTAGATTGGTCAAGTGCAAAAGAAACAAGGAAGAAAATATGTTGCATAAATAGAATCTAAGGATGAGGAAAGAACATAATCAGACACCATTAGCCAGTTTAGAGTGGTAAGTTATCCTCCCAAGTCACATATTGATAAAATTTGTGAAAATATTAGGAATGTAGACTTCTCTGATTTGAAAATATTAATTTCAAGAAATTAAGTAGAGAGGATCAGAATAAAGTAGATGAATCTATATATGTCGTGATGATAGAATTCAAGAACACTCCTCTTGAATTGGACAATATAATGCCTAAAGATTTATATTAAATTGTTGAAAATAAGTGGCATTATTGTTTGAAAATGGAAAATGAGATAAGAGAATCCACTTTGGCACAAGTGATGCCAGAATTGACTAGAAGTCAAATTTATTAGGCCAGTAAGAAACACCAGGGAAAGTTTGCACCAAAGTATAGAGCCTTTAGCATTTTATAAAATAAAATTGAGGAAGTTGTCAATAAGCCCACAAGATTGTGGAAGTCAATATATAACATAATAGATGACAAGGATGGAGAAGAAGAGAAGTATGTAGGAACAAATAAGGCTGAGGCTAGTGAGAAGGAGAAGGAGAAAGAAAAGGAAACTAAAAAAGGAAAAAAAGAGAAGAAAGAAGAAGATAAAGGAGAA
Organism: Cupressus sempervirens; assembly: GCA_028749045.1. Lineage (NCBI taxonomy): Eukaryota > Viridiplantae > Streptophyta > Pinopsida > Cupressales > Cupressaceae > Cupressus > Cupressus sempervirens. The sequence goes on along the minus strand of CM053783.1, from coordinate 645,211,987 downwards.
GAAGAGAAGAAAAAGGAAGAGGAGAAAGAAAAAGGTGAAGAGGAGGAGACAAAAAAACAAGATGACATGGCAATAGTTGATGAGCAAAAAATATATTAGAGTGTGCAAGACACACAAATACCACCCCCTAGCCCTCCTCATGTCTTCACCACATCTATAGATACTATAACTATGAAGGATGTTACTAAAAAATCTTATCAGAACATCAATCCACTAACTACAGAGGATCTTAAGAAGATCCTTCACCAATCAACAATACAAGCATAGTTATGCACAATCCTGTATTGGTGAATGTGGATGAGTTGAAAAAGGTAGTAGTTGAACCAATTAGAGACAAGGTGAAACCACAAGAACCAACTTCTACCATCTATATAGTTACTAGTGGTCAACTCCTAATGCTTCCACCACAATTTCCAATAGTTGACACAACTATAAAAGGTGATACTATGCAGTAGAAGCTGAGTAAAGAAGTAGACAAAGATACATCAATAGAGAAAATAGGACATATTGCTACATTTGATCCTATAGTACAAACATAAGGTACACCCCAATTAGTTGTAATTAATCAAAGGAAATTAGATGAGGAAAAAGACACATCAAAACAAGAGGAGAAGGCCATCATACAAACATTGGTTAATCTACCAACTACTGGCACTCCTACACAAGTCCTTCAGAAGTTGAGCATTGATGCAATGCCATTGCAAATTTTTGTATTAGGCTCAAGCTCAACAAGGGTGACAAGGGTACTTCACTATGGAGACCCTAAGCTAGATGAAGAGATAGTCATACCTAGTTATGACTCAAAAAAAAAAAGCATTGAACACATTACAAAGATGTAGGAAGCTTTGAATAGGAGAAAAAGGCAAGAGATACTTAGGAAGGAGTATAAAAAAAAACAAGCATCACATGAGATCAAGGACATCTTTTTGGATGCCTTCAGCTTGTAGTCACCTGATGAGAACAAGCCAATAATGGAACAATTATTGAAAATTGTAGAAAAGGTAGCAAATGAAGACCAAGAAACTAATGTAAAACTTATGGAATGGTTTGAGAAGAAATTCCAAGGAAAAGACAATTAGAAAATAGGCAGTGAAATAGCACTGTCATAGGTAGCATTGGATAAATAGATTGAAAAGGTAAAAATTATACTTGAGAGTGTATTCTCATTTTACAAAATGTTGTTTACTTTTTCCTATTTCACACAAGAGACAAGCCAAAGAATACTAAGCCTGGAGTGAAATCTAAAGATTTCTAGCATGCAACTACCAAAAGACCCAGCTCAGAGTGAGAGGCATTTTGTCCAAGTGCTTCACATACAAAAAGAATTAGCTACACTTACAACTGAAGAAGCCAACATTAAGGCCAAATTGATGTAGATACAACCCCATTCTTGGAAGTACTTCATAAAGAACAAGCCTATGCTGAGACTATTCTAAAGAAAGATCCTAATCTTTCTACTATGGAAGGACTTGTACATCTTTCTGTAGAGATTACCATCCAACATAAATCGCTAGAAATTACTTTAAATAATTGGGATGCAACTCTTAAGATGATTATGGAGGTGAACAATACATTTTTTGGTGAAATATGGTCTTAACCCTTAGCACCCTTTGACATCAGTGTCAAAAAGGGGAGATATGAAATAAAGGGGAGATTAATAACTAAAGGGGAGAATATTAAGTAATTACATTCTTTCATTCTTTTGGAGAATAAAGAGGGAAAGATTGTACATATCTTATGATAGCCAAAAAAGGGGGAGACATATAAAAGGGGAGGTATGAATAAAAATTTGCAAGTGTTGAATAAGTGAAAATAGAATAGACAGAATAGGTTAGCAAGTAGGCACAAGAAATAGAAATAGGAAAAAGGTAAAGAGTATCAGATACATCAACATGAGACAAATTCAACACAAGAATTTTGGTTATAGGAATAGAAATGGCACATCAGCTCAGGGGGAGTTATAAGAATTTTGGGGTATATTTTTCTTTACAAAAAATTTGAACAAAGTTTTTGAAATTTTGTATATATGTTGAACAGATTGAATAATGTACTCATAAGATCAAGTATAATGCTTAGTTAAGTGTTTTTGACACTCATGTCAAAGGGGGAGATTGTTGGTCTCAAATTGGTTTTCACAATTGATTGTCAACATACTTAACAAATTTTCATATAGAAGTAAAGTACACTATATATGCCAAGCCATAGTATGTGCTGAGTCAAAATTCTAATAGGTGTTGAGCAATCTTTAGGTGCTGAGTGAAGATCAAGTTTCGAGCATGATATAGTGTAAAGCCTTTAACAGGGTAGACCATCAAAAGTGGTCAAACATTATTGTTGTAGTGATTTTGTTGGTATCATCCTCCCTTTTTTTCTTAGTTGTCTCTTTTATTCTTCTCTCTTCTTCCTCTTTCTTTTCTCTTTCCTCTCTTTCCTTTTCTCTCTTCTCTTCCAATCTCTTCTTCTCATCTTCCTCTATTTTCTTTCTCATTTCTTCTTCTTCTATTCTCTTCTCCTCCTCCTCCTCTTCCTTTCCTTTCTTCTCAACCTCAAGCAATTTCTACTTGGCCTCTTCTATTTTCTTCTTCTCTTCTTCAAGTAACCTCTTCTCCTCTTCAATTTGTCTCAAGTTTGTCTTCAATATCCTCGGTATTTGGTTCATTTAGTTTGAAACCTTCAAATGGATTAGTATCATCAATGTTAATGGTAAAATTATTTTGTTCTATCTACATAGTGTCACCACTCACTGACACTTCCAAGGTTCTAGGTGTTGGAGGAGATGTTACCTTTGACTCTATCAACATCTGACTAATTGCTACCACAGTCTCACTTCTTATCTTTTTCACCCACCATAAATAGAAATGGTCTTACTTTATTTCTTAAGTAAGGTGCAAGATTATTCAATAATCTCTTAATCTCTTCTTCATCATCAGACTTGCAAATAGTTCTAAGCATAGACTTCCGAATTTCTAGATCTTCTTCTCTTGCGAGAGCCTTCTTCTCTACGAGTCTTTCATAGACTTTCTAGTTTACTACACCCTCAATGTCCTTCAATTTTAGATTGTTTACTATGATGTATCTCACAATAGAGATATCAATTTGATTCTTCTCAAAACTACTATACAAATCATAAAATTTGTTCATCTAAACAAAATTACCTTCATTAGCAATAATTATGTTGATCTTCCCTATCTTCGACTTCCAGGGTTGTCGAGCTTTGCCTGTTGATTTCTTTGATTATATCACTTTCTTTTCTTTCTTAACTTCTTGTTCTTCTTCTTATTCATCACTAAATTCAACAATTTTCAATAAAATGTTCTACCTTTTGCCTAGTTTGGTGGCTTGTTGCTTTACCCTCTTTGTCTTAGTGGTCACTAATTCCACCAATCTTTCAAATTTTCTCTTAGGCTCACTAGGCTGCACATCTGACACTGCTGCATATGGAATGCTTTGCTCCAAATATGTTTCTATAATAGATACTGATAAAGGTTTTACATTTAGTATTCCTTGCATCATAGTTTGCCTGACTGTCTCAGACTCACTCTTAGTCATATCGGCCTATGATAAGGCTTTCTTCATAATAGACTCTATCTTCTTGTGTGATGATTTCTCTAAAGTTTCTTGATGAGTTGATTGGGTGATCTCATCATAAGTTCCAAATCTATATTTTTCTTTATTTTTCTCTAATTTCAATAATAAATCAATATAACTAACTACTATATCATCATTCAATTCATAACCCAAGGGATCAAGAAATGTTTCCTAAGGTTCCACTACTTGAATATAGGTAAAATCTATATCAACCATAATGCAAATGTCTTCCTTAAATATATCTACAATTATAGGTGAAATTCTAAATCTTTGTTTCATTTCATTTTGAAATGTTCTCATTATCAAGTTGCCACTGTCTAATATCTTATCTGTAGGATGACTTCTGCATACTTTTGTGATCTTCTCCATTGTACATCTATCACTACTCATTATCTCGATGACTAATAAATAAGGAAATTTTTTAAGTACATGAAAGAAAATGTGATTCATCAATGACTAAAATTTAAACACACCATTCTTTGTCCTCTTGATCTTTTCTAGGTTTTCTAAGAGTTGCATTCATAGAATTTCACTAAGATTCACTTGTTCCTTCTCTACACATATCTTATAACTTGCATAGATGAATTTGACTGATAGCTTATTGATTTTTGAGCTTGCACATATAGAATAGGCAATGATTTTACTCAAAAATCTTACATAATCTTTCTTGATGGTGCTGATCACCATGGCCTTTCCATTATACACTACTTTAGTATAGCTCTTAACTTTTTTCTTGACTATTTTCTCACCTATAGGTACACTACCTTGTTTACTAAGACCAATTACTTCATGAATAATGTCAGTAGAAAAATCAATTACATTATCCTGCATCCATAGTTTCCCATCATGTATTCTACTTAATATGATATGTGTCCACTCATCTATGTCTAACTCACGATAGAAATGATATTTGAATAGTTCTAGTTCCCTTAAATTTTCAAATCCAGGCTTCACAATCATGTCGTGATTGAAAACTAATTCCATATCCTTGTTCATGAATTCACTACCAATAGTCTCAAACATCTTCAAGATATACTATGTTGTTTGGAGTGATAGATAATGTTGAGTTAGGGTTTTCTTTAGTATGTTTTATAGAAACAACCTTCAACTTAGGTTAATCCTTGCTCTCAACATTGTGCTCTACTGACATATCCATGATTTAAGAACTTTTACTGAACAAATATGTGGAAAAATGATAAAATATCTCTTTCTAAAAATAGAGTTTGCTTCGAAATCACTCTGACAAGTCACTTTTGAGTGCTCTTCACTTTGGATGTGTTTGTAATGAAGTGAAAATAAATTCTATACTCCATTTATTCCATCAACTTGAGCTTGCATTAATTGCATACTTTGCAAAAATTAAAAAGCTATCAATTACATTCTGTAATCAAATAACTACTCAAGATCATTTATTTGATCGTTAGATGTCATTTGAGGTTCTCCATAGCTATTATCCATCATGAAAAAACTCTACTAAACTTTGCTATATGAAATTCTTTATAGAAACATGATTTTTATCTTCTACTACAAAATTAACCTTTTTTGTAATACCAGTAACTCTAAATTCCTTCATAACTTTCTTAGATAAGCTCAAAATTACAAGTGAGCTTAGGTAGCATCTAAACTTAACTAGATACACCTTTTCCCAACTTTGCTACCTCTAATTTGATCTCTAGAGGAAGTTCTCAAATTCTGATGTTGTGAACAAGTTTAATTCAACTTAGTTGAATCAAATTCAACAACTGACTTCGACCTTCCTATCTCATTATCATCTAGATTTTCTTTTACAAATGCCTCATCAAGTTCTTATCGAAGTTCACTAACAATGTTTCTTTGTTCGTCACTATCTCTATTAATTTTAGAGTTCCTTTCATGATTCCTTTTGTTAATTTCGACATTCTTTCTATCATTCCTTTTGTTCCCAAAGTTTCTTCCATTATTCCTTCTATCTCCAAAGTTTTTGTCCATTCTGCAATACTTTGCTGTATGTCCAAAGTTGTTGCATAATTGACATATTGGTGCTCTACTTCTAGGATTCTACTGATCATTAGGTGCATGAAAATTCCAAGCAATGTGTCCTAAGTTGTTACACTTATAACACATAATTTTTCTTCTATCTTGATAAGTTCTTCCTTCTCTTGATGTCCTTTCATTAAATCTTCTTCTATCTATAGGGTTAGTATTTCTAGACATTCTACTATTTCTTCTATCATTATCATACTTAGGTTTCTTACAATCAATTGCTTTATGATCCATACCATGAAAATTATGACAATAAAAGTCCTTAACATAATTAAATAATTTTTTTGTAAAAATTTCTTTTCATATGACCTATTTCATTACATAAAAAAACTTACCTCTAAATTCATACCTGGTTTCCTTAGAAGATTGCACTTGCTTTGGTTCATTCAAAATTTCAATTTCCTTTTCTTGCTCAACTTCTTTAGATTTATTAGAGGATTGACTGGATTCAATCTTATCATTAGATTTACCCTTTTCTTTCGGATCTGATCTAATCTCATGTTTCTTCACAAACATGTTAATTTAGATAACCAAGACTAGTCTTATCATAAGTAGGTCTATATATTGACATTGAATCATCAATCTTTTCTCTATTAGAATAAAGCTTCTCAAGTTGTTGCATGCACTGAGTTAATTAAACTTTCAAAATAGTATTGTACTTATAAAGTTCTTCATGATCTTCTTTCAATGTTTTAAATTCAGATGTTTTCTTTGCTAGGCTTGCTCTAAGATCTGTATTTTTGGCTTTCAAATCAGATTCAACTTTTCCAGGATCATTTCTCAAAGTCAACTTTAGATTCGTAATATTCAATTCATTCTTCAAGATTTTGTACTCTATTTTCATATTTGAATAATCATCATCACTAGTTCCAAATTTAGTAGATTTAGGCTTGGATTTGAGATGTTCAATCTTTTCCTTCAATTGACTAATGTATACTTTGGAGTCTTCATATCTACCCTTAGACTTATCTCTTTCTTCAGTAAGGAGATCAATTTGTTCAAGAGCTTCTTCAAGGTTCTTCATCAACTGTTCCATATCCATATAGATCTTACTCAAGTTGTTAAGCCTCTTCAAAGTAACTGAGCTTTAATACTAATTGTTAGAAATAGGGATTACTAAGAGGGGTGGGGGAGGGGGTGGGGTGGGGTGAATTAGTAATCTACAAACTTTAGTCACCAAATGGATATTATTTCTTACTTTAAACCATGCATAACAAAGCAATAAAGTAATGTTGAATAGTAATAGTAACAATGCACAAAGATAACTCATAACACCATATTTTATTAACTAGGGAAACCCTGGCCAATGGAAAACCTTGATGGGGATGATACCCACAAGATAATATATTGATATATAAGTTCCTTGTTAGAGGATGGACCCTATAAGGAGTTAATGAGAAAATTCAGTATAATGAGTCCTTGTTAGGAGATTCCAACCCTATTAGGAGTTGAGGTATAGTATGTATAAGATGAGCCCACTGCCCAAAAATGCACTTCCAATTACAAGAAGAGATCACTACCCAAACAAGTAATCAAACATCTAGAATATAAGTATTGTATCTTCTTCCTTGAATGATCTCTGATCTTTAGCTCAATCTCGGATCACAAAATAGCTTGTACAAAACTTCACATATATCGCTTTCATAAAAGTTCACATATAGTTGCTCAACATCACAATTACATGATAGCACACTTCTTATCACAAAATGTCCTTTGCATAAATACCATACCTTTACACAAATTACTGCTAGGTTGCTAAGACCATAATCCACTAATCCAACTTAGAGTAAACATCCAGGATGTTGGCCCTTATTGGACAAGTAATTATCTTGTAAACAAAATAATCCTTTCCTTCAATTCCACTATCCTATTTCACTAAAACATGATTATCTTTGTTCCATACAATCTATACTGACTTCCAAGGTTATACACATCATCACCAACATGTATAATATCTCCATCTAACTTCTCTAGTCATAATATGACATCAACAACAAGTTATAGACAAAACAATACACTGTAATAATCCAAATTCTATACTTAGACAATTTTTTGATTACCAAACACTAAGTATCTTTATTTTTGAGGTTTCCTATGAGCATGTACGTCATGTGTTGACATAAATCACAACAATTACATATCTCTATTAGCCAATTGTCAATAGGTTTTTGCAAATACTAGACAATATTTTAAAACAACCCTATGTGATACTTTCTAGTATCGTATGAATTCTCTCAGTAAGGAGGGTGACACTTTTTGAGTTTGGGTGATACTCCTCAAAAGGGTGTGCGATACTTTACCAGTATTATAAAACACTATTACAAAAGGGGTGTGAGACTTTCTAGTATCACATGACATTTCTTCTTAAGAAGTATGATACTTTCCAATATTTCATGACATAAATCTATTGGGCATACGACACTATATTGTATTGCCCCATGCTAACACATGGTCACCTAGGAATGCAAGAAACAAACTCTAAGGATTAACTAAAGAGAAGACCAAAGTTTAAAACCTCCACACAAGGGAGTACCAAATCCACAATTTGAGGTGTAAACACTTGAACACACTACTGACAGATAGAGATAGCATCTAACCATGTAACAAGTAAACATAGCAATGAAAGGAAAGTACAAAAGGAAACATCACAGTGTACTAAAACAACATTGCAATAAATAGAAATAACATCGCAATGAACAATACAACCAAACTAAGTATGCAATTCCTACCAACCATAATAGCATCATAAGACCATTGTGGGCCCTAGCCATCCCTTGCATGTAACATCCCAAGCTACCAATTAGATCGTCAATACTATCATATAAGGATGTCACTACTAAAATATACTACAACATAAGCATAAGGAAATCTAACATGTTAGAAGTAAAGCATAAGATAATCCTATAATTACAAATAACATCATCTATCATATGTAATCATCATAATAAGGAAATGTGATATTAACTAACATCATCTAACATGATATACAAGCATTCCAATGAAAGCATAAATCACAAGGAAGCATACTCTAGAACTCAAAGTACCAAGTGAAAACATCCAACAATGGCCACACTAGGACAAAAGACCATCTATGTACACTAGTCGCTAATAGTGATATAGGTAGCTACACCTTCCAACCACGTGGACCTACAAGCCCACTCTGACCATGCTAATGTGGATAATGATCCAACCATAAGCACACACAAAGAAAATGTTCATGGCTAACGCACATGTCAAATAGTATGATGATTGAAACCAAGACATAGACAATGCATAAACTATAGGTCCTGGTCAAACACTCAATAGACTACTAAGTAGGGGATGACATTGTATCTTTCATAGTGTTCAATACTATCACTATTAGGCTGTATATTTAGGATTTGCTAGCTCTTTTTGCATTTCATTCTTCAAAATCTGATCTCTCTATCTATTGCTGTCTACTTGGCTTTTGTATTCTTTGATGTTATGTGTTCCTAGATCGATCACACATTAGTCAAAGAGGAGAAAATTTAATCACCTAAAAATGGTCATCTAGACTATTAGCCCCCTTCTCAACATTTTGGCTAAATTAATTAATTATTAGCCTAGGCTAAATTTCTAAAAATTAATTAATTTGATTTTAACCTATACTTTGATTATATTATCCTAAGTCCATATTTGATCAAAATAACATGTCCCCTTTAAATTAAAGAAAAGACCCCATTCTTCTAACCCACTCAATGTGCACACATAAAGTCCTTTTCTATTTACAAATTAAAAGAAAAGGCTTTTGTCTCACATAAAAAGTCAACTCCTTTTCATTGGTTGAGTTTCTATTACACATGGATCATGCCAAAAGTCAACCCTCACCCTTGATTATCCACTTTTTGATCTTGATCTACCTTTAAAAGGGTGAGCTCTCTCCTTATCTAGGGATCCCATTTTTTAGTATTGTTATGTTGCAGGTTTCTTAATAGATTTTCATAGAGATTTGTGGAGAACTTCTTAATTATTTTCTAAATTCTCTCATTACCATCCTTATATTATCTTAGATTAATTTGTAAGTAGTTTAGATGCATTTGCAATAGTGTAGCTTTCCTTTTGCAATAATCTAGATCACCCAGTTTAACTAATATGGTTGTAATACTCTCATTTGACTTAGTTTAGCTACATTCTTACATCTCAGTCTAGCATAGATCATATTTGCATTGCATACTTGAGAAAGTCCTTTTGGACACTTGTATTCTTGCTCTTGTCTAAGGAATCTCCAGTTGCATCATTTACTAGAAAGGGACATATCTCTAAGGCTTAATTGAGAGCCTCTCATATGCATAAACTCACATCTTTGCACTCCATGGATAGTGAGCTCCAAGCCAATAGTAAAGCATTCCAATTCATGAAATAAATTGGATAAACAAGTTTAGAGAAGTGCACTTTCTTAGTGTACACCAATCATTGCCCAATTGTACTTATTTTTTAGAATTAATTAAATACTTTGTTTCTTTTTAAAAGTTTGGGAATATATCATAACTATTGGGATCTTCAAATTGTCTTCTTAGGTTTACATTGTTGTTGATGGATTAAAATTAAAGAAATAAATCCTCGATAAGCATAAGCTATGCATGGGTTTTGTGTAATTGGTCTTGACTATTGTTGGAGTTAAATTCAGCTAACTAAGGTTTTGTTATCTCAAGTTCTCTATCCAATAATTGATAGATGTGCACTTGTCTCCAAGTGATTGAATGACTGCAACAAAAATTGTGATTAACTCTATTCTCCCATTAGAAAATGAGTAGTTTTTAATTATTTCTAAGGAAAACTACAATTTAGTGAAAGGTGAAATTATTTGTCTCATTCTATTGCATATCACTTCAAATTTTAATTTTCAAGAATATTATCACCTAATTTTCCCCTTATAAAATACTTTCCTACTCAAAGTATCAATTTTAATTATGTATTGGTGATTTTTCTATTAGGATTTAACCATAGACATAAATAACAATTACATGCAAATATCAAAAATATCAAAAAATAATAAGATCACATAGAAGAGAATACAAGTCACCAAGATTTAATGTGGTTCACCCAAAACTTGGGCTACGTCCACCAAATAACAAGTCCAATATTATTATGATCTAGTGATTATAACTTGATTAGAATCTATAATCCCTTCTAGCTCAATATTGCCGCAAGAAGCAATTTTTGTATCACACCTTATGAAAAAATCCCTAGCCCTAAGCCCTTTTATACAAGTATTTTGCCACTTTAGGCTTAAAATTAGTTATAACATGTTGGCCATAAATTGGTGAATAAATAATGGCCAATTGCTGATTATTAGCCAATTGGTGAATAGTAGCCTGAACGCCCAAAGAATTTATGAAGTATGTACAATACTTCCTTGATCAGTCACCACAAACTAACAATCTCCCACTTGGGGATTGATCAAACTCCACACTAGACAACAATCTCCCACTTCGAGACTAATCCTATAGCAATATTGCTACCACATGGGGCTCCCACTAGATCAAACCACCCTGGACTCATTTGTTCTTTTATTCTATTTAGTCTAGAAGACCAACTGAAGCTAAAGAGGAATTCAAATTCTTCCTTGTCACTGCCTTTGTAAACATATCTACTAGATTGTCATCTGTATGTATCTTGTTCAACTTTAACTATCCATCATGCAAAATTGACTACATGAAATGGTACCACAACTAAATGTGTTTTGTCTTTGAATGTAGAGAAGAATTCTTCACAAAATGAATGACACTCTGACTATTTCTAAAAAAAAAATCCCTTTAATGATGTCCCAATTCTTCCAAGAAGAATTGAAGCCATATCATCTCCTTGGCTACCTCTATTGCAGCAACATACTCTGCCTCTATAGTGGATAAATCAATAACCTTCTGTAACTTAGAAACTCAACTCACTACTGCCCCACCAATTGTAAATACATAACTTGTAGTACTTCACCTGGTATCAATATCCCCTATGAAATCTAAGTCAACATATCCTTGTAAATTAGTAGTAGATCTCTCAAAGTACAAACACTTATTAGATGTACCTCTCAAATATTTGAGAATCCATTTGATTACATTCTAATGCTCAATTCCTAAATGACTCATATACCTGCTAATGACTCCCACTGCATGTGCAATATCATACCTTGTACATACCATATCATACATCAAGCTTCCTATAGCTGAAGCATAAGGTACCATGGACATCTTATCCTCCTCTTCTTATGTCTTAAGACACATCTCCTTAGTCAACTTTAAATGACTAGGTGAAAGTGTGCTAATGTCTTTAGCATTCTCTATAGAGAAATGTTGCAACACCTTTGTAATATAATTAGCTTGAGATAAAGTCAATTTCCTATTCTTCCTATCTCTACAAATATTCATACCAAGGATTTGTTTTTTTGCCTCCAGAGCCTTCATAGCAAATGCATGTGCTAAATGGCATTTTAGCCACTTAATGTGATCCATGTTAGACACAGCTACAAGCATATCATCAACATATAAGCATAAAATAATGTATTTTTCATCATCCAAACTCTTAAAGTAAACACAATGATCTAAATGACACCTAGTATATCTATGCTCATGCATAAAACTATCAAATTTTAGATACCATTGCCGAGGTGCTTGCTTCAAGCCATATAAACTTTTCTTCAATTTGTACACTAAGTTCTCCTTACCTTTGACCTCAAATCTCTATGGCTGAGCCATATATATCTCTTCATCCAAATCACCATGAAGGAAGGTTGTTTTAACATCACGTTGCCCCAAATATAAATCTTTAGTAGCCATAATACTTAAAACAATGCAAATAGAAGTCATTTTAACAACATGAGAGAATATCTTATCAAAATAAATGCCTTTTTTCTATGCAAATCCTTTTACCACTAACCTAGCTTTAAATATTTTCTTACCTCCATCCTCTTCTTTCAATCTATAAACCCACTTATTCTATAAATCCCTTTTACTTGTAGGCAATTTGCATAAATCCCATATCTTATTTTTCAGCAAAGAGTCCATTTCATCTTTCATTGTAGACTCCCACTAAATCTTAGTATCCACCTACACAGCTTCATCATAACATTTAGGTTCACCAGAATTGGTTAGTAAAATAGAATATGAAGAGGGAGAAAATATTTTTAGATGTCTACTTAGCCTTGTTGTCTGTCAAACATTCACTGGCGTGTATGGTATTTGTTGTTGTAGTTATTGCACATCATGAGGAATTGCTGGAACATCATCTTTTGGAGTATCATGTAACACTACATAATCATCTTCTTTCTTCTCATGTTGCTAAATAGATCTTTGTACAACACTTTCTCATTGAATATGACATCCCTGCTTCTTACAATTTTACGATTTTCAAAATCCTAAATCTTTTAACCAAATTCATCAATGCCATAGCCAAAAAATACACATTTCTTTGACTTAGCTTCCAGCTTGGTTCTATTTTTAGAATCTATATGAGAAAATGCTTCTCAATTCAAGGTTTTGAGAAAAGAATAACTCACCTTCTTTCCAGTCCTTGCTTACTCTAGAATACCACAACCCAAAGGATTAGATGGACCTCTATTAATCAAATATACAATAGTATTAATAGCCTCTACCCACACGTTTAAGGGCAACCCAACATGCAATCTTATGCTCCTTGCACACTCCATTATAGTCCTGTTCATGCGTTCATCCACTCCATTTTCCTATGGAGTCCTTGGAACAATTTTTTATCTATGAATAGCATTAGTGGAGAAACAATCTTCAAATTCATGACTGCAATACTCACCACCATTATCAGATCTAAGACATTTTAATTTATTACTAGTCTCATTTTCAACCAAGCATTTCCATTTCTTAAAAGTTTGAAATACATCAGATTTCTATCGAAGGAAATGTTGTCACAAAAGTTTGCAACCTTGTCCAAAGTTTTTACCTAAGGAAAACCTTGTGAAACATGGAAACAACCTCAAAGCTCTGGGACTTGAACTATGAGGTTGAGTCTTTGGAGAAGGCTGGCTTCCTTTGCTATCCAGATGCACCTAACTACACATGAGGGGAAAAGGGAGAACGAGATGCAAGAAAAAAAGTCTACCCAATCTATTCTAAGGAGGTGATGCACAAAAATAGAGTGTTCAAACCAATCTCTACCCATACATGCACTATTGAACCATCATGACACCAAAATATATACACATTTAGACTTGTTTTAATCTAACAACCAACATGCAGATCATAAAACCCAAATAAATGATGCAAAGAAAATGGGATTCACTTATATATCATTCATAGACCAAAAGAGATATAGTCATGCAAGATTGTAGATATCCACAACAAACCAATGAGAGGCAAATAGTTCTTGCACTACACATCAATGGTTGAAGGAGAAAAGGAAGAATGCAATACAATTAAGAGGAAAAGGGAATTTACACTAAAGTTGCAGAGCAATATTAGAGAAAAAGAGAAGAGTTGACCCTTACAAAATTTACAAAATTTTCCTTTATAGGTTAGACATAACTAAGATATTTTCTATCCTAAACCAAACTCAACCACTACACCTAGCAGTTACTATAAATCTAGAAGAAAATTTGTTCATATAACAACTCCAGACGTAATAATAACCAAAAGTCAATGTATCTAGTCATAAAGAATGTAATCCAAAGATTTGATCATTAAATGCAATAAAGAGGCACGAAGATGCATTAACGCCATCGAACAAACCCCAAAATGGTAGTTTTGCCCTAAGAAATGATCCTTGCAACCTGCCATGATTGCCACAAATAAATCCACACCATTGTCAAAGAAAACATGAGATGGGATAATAGGCACATTAATCCACTACAAAAATATAGAGTTGACCACATGGAATCAATTTGATCTACTTAGAAAAGATGTGGGCTATTGATGTAGATTTCATTTTGATCATGGACGACTCATATGCCACAACAAATATCTTCAACTAATGAATCTAAATCTAACAACCATCACATTTTCACAAGAAGGACAAGGAAGGATGTGAAAACATGAGAGCCATTAGATCAAAAAAGGGGCCCAACAAGACAAATATCCACCATACTATGACCCATAAGAAGAAAGGGCCCACTTGCCATGTGACAGTGAGGTGCTTGCCTGCATTATGTAAAGATAGTGCATTTTAATGAAGTAGGAAAGTGCTCACCATAGATCTATACAAGATCTGATGGTACATAAAATGCAATGAAGGAACTGACCCACCAATTGGAACCAATTCATTTGTTTGTGGATTCCATAATATACGGTTAAAGAGGCAGCATACAATTTTGTAATTTTGTAGAAGCCAAAAAAATCACTTGTCAAAATAAAAAAAACACAGAATGTTAACCCAGTGCAAAAATGCTCATTAACCCACAACTCGACACATGAAGAAAATGAACTAGCTCAGCAAGTGGTAACTATGTCGCATGAAGAAATTACCTTGCAACTTTGTGTAGCAACATAGAAAACATGGTTAATGCACAATGTTAACCCTTGTAGAAAACAAATGTTAACCCCCAACTTGGTCAATGAAGAAATCATGAGCCAACTCAGTCAATGAAGAAACTGTGAGCCAACTTAGTCAATGAAGAAACCATCAGCCAACTCAATCAATGAAGAAACTGTGACCCAACATGAGATGTTAACCTGCAACTCAGTATATGAAGGAAAAAGATCCAACTTGGTACATGAAGAACTCGAGTTAACATGAGATGTTAACTTGACCAAGAAGTGTGTTAACCCATATCAAAAGAATCCAACCCATTGAAGATCTCTCATATCGATTATCAATGATGGCTTGAATGGGGGCCAAAAATGGCCAACATTCTTGGTGACTTAGAGGGAATGCTTGCCTACAAACCATAGACTAGTGGCCTTAAGCCATCCATTGGGTGTAGAGTCACTACCAAGAATTGATGTGTTATCCCACCTATGACCAGCATAAAATCTACAACTAGTAAGGAACAAAAAACTCTGGGGAGCTCTAAAAAGCTCATAACAACTCAAGAAAAAGGAGAAAATCCGCTCATGGACTTCTTGAAAAGTAGGAACAAATAGAAAGAAGACTAAACTACTTATGTACATGAAAATTTAATCATCATTAGGAGCATGGTTTGAGATATATTCAATTGACTGGAATAGACAAAACTTCACCATTAGGCCTGCCTACTTGGAAAGCATTGGCTGGCTTGCAACTGATAACTGCATAGGGACCACTCCATAGTGCATAAAATTTTGAGTACCTCCCTGGTTTTGCCCTGTCAAGATCCCATTTCAGAACAAGATCACCCTCTTTGAAAATTATAAACTTAGCCTTCCTGTCAAAGGCCTTCTTCACCTATTGTTGATGTGCTCCCAAGGTTTGCATGGCCAAACTTCTTTTCTTTTCTAAATCCATCAATTCTTCTATTCTTATAGACATATCATCATCTTCAATTAGTTCCAATTGATGGGCTAGTTCAAGAGCAAGAAATTCTAGTGAAATAGGAAGCCTAGCTTCTCTACCATATACCAACATGAAAGGGGAATTTCCTATGGCTCTCTTGGGTGTTATTCTGTTAGCCTACAGTGTTGTTTTTAACTTTTGATGCCAACACATTTGGTTATCTTCTATAATCCTTTTCATAATCCTGATTAGATTTTTGTTGGATGACTAAGCTAATCCATTGCCCTGTGGATAGTAGTTGGAGGATGTGCTCAAGTAGATATTATGATCAATTGCACATGCACAAATCTGAGCTCTAACAAAAGATTTTGCATTATCTAAAATAATAGTTGAAGAGGAACCAAGCCTAGTTGCAATTCCATCAAGGAATTCAATAACTGAAGATTATGTGCCATCCTTCAATGCAATCACCTTTGTCCACATGGTGAAGCAATTTGTAGGAGCTAGAATACATTTATGACTAGAGCTAGAAGGAGTATTGATGGGGCCTATGAAATCTAATCTCCATTGAGAAAAAGGCTGATCAGTTTGAATAGGGTGGAGAGTAAAAGCTATAAGCTTTTGTTTACCAGAAAAGAAAACACATTTTTCACATCTTCTCACATGTCTATGACAATCATGGAACAAGGATGGCTAGTAGTAACTAACTCTCATTATCTTCATGGTAGTTGTTCTTGCTAAAAAACGACCACCATTAGGACCATCATGGAGCTCTTTGATTATTCTTTCAGCTTGGTCTATATCAATGCATCTCAATAGGACCATCAACTATGGCATAAGGAATTGAATGCAACATGTACCATCTTCTTTTAGCTCTATCTAGTCCTTGAGGATATTCATTGCCTAACAAGAAAGTCATCATATCATCCATCCAATTCTTTGGGTTATCATTTCTTACTTCTTGCTATTTGATTAGTATCATAGCAACTTTTGCATCTGATTCTTAAGATGAGATCATCTATTTGCATAATCCTTTCCCTCTTACCAACTTGGTGATCTAGATGTCAACATCATACTCCATCACCTTAGTGATCCATCCGACTCTCATCTCACTAATGTCTTTGCTCAAAAGAAAGTCCTCCACACTTGCATGAGGCACTAGCAAATGGATATTGTTGTGTGACAGAAGGTGTTTGAACTTCTTCAAAGCTCTTATGACTACAAGGACTTGCTTCTCCACATAGCTATATTCATCTTCATACCCTTTAAGCCATTAACTAAAGAAGGCTATGGGTTGTTCTTCATTCTTATCATTTGCTTGAGTCAAGATAGCAGAAATGCTTGACTCACCACCTAAGGTATAAAGAATGAAATCCTTTTCAAAATTTGGATTGATGAGAGTAGGGGCTGATTCTATGGCTGCCTTGATCTCTTCAAAACTTTCTTTCCCTTCCTTGGTCCGTGGAAAGACCATATTCTTCTTGAGCATAGCTATAAGGGGTCTCACCATGGTAGCAAGATTAGGAATAAATCTTCACACAAAATTTATCCTACCAAGAAAACTTTGTAGCCCTTTCTTATGTTTAGGAAGAGAGAGAGAAAGTATTTCTTTTGTTCTTTCTAGATCAATGGTTAGGCCATCTTTAGATACAATGTGTCCTAATAATTTTCCTTTATTAGTGAAAAACACACACTTGCTTGGATTTAAGGACACACCAAACTCTCTACATTTTATAAACACCTATCTTAGATGGCCAAAATTATCTATTATGCTCTTAGAGTATACTATAATATCATCAAGATAGACCAATACAATTTTTTCAATAATCTTCTTGAAGGCCATCTCCATTACCTTCTAAAAAGTGGCACCTACAGTAGTTAATCCAAAAGGCATTTTACTATAACCATAGGTGCCCCACTTTGTGGTGAATGCAGTCTTGTATATGTCAGCTTCTTTGACCAGCACTTGGTTATAACTAGAGAAACCATCAAGAAATGAGAACCTCTTAGAGCCATTGACCTTAGATAATATTAGTTCCATGGAAGGGAGGGGGTGATGATCCTTAAGGGATGCTTGGTTAAGGTCCCTAAAGTCCACACACAATCTGATTTCTCCATTCTTCTTCTTAATAGGGACAAGGTTTGCTACCCATGATGAGTTCTTGATAAGGAAAATTATATTGAACTCAATTAATTTGGATAACTCTCTTCTCATTAAAGGTTCAATTTTAGGATTCACTGGTCTCTGTCTTTGTCTTACTAGTTTGACATGATCAATTAAATCTATAGTATCCTGAAATAAACTTGGCTCAAAACCTTTCAAATCATCACATGTCCAAGAAAATACATCATTAAAATCTTGACATATATGAACAATACTTTCTTGCTTAATTTCATAACATACCTTTCCCATGTTTAAGGATTTTCCATTAGCAACCATGATTGGTGTGTGATCATCCCTGCTTGCAGTGAGGTTCATGCCAATATCTCTTGCTTGGTCATCAGGATTACATGCATTCTCTAAGGTAATAAGACCCTTAGGAAACTTGTCGAAACTGAGATTAATAATTTGATCACCATTTTGATCTTGTAGTCTTGACTAGTTTCTATCTAAAAACTCTACTTCATTCTACAAGAAACTTACAATTTGTTCATCAGATTCAAACACTTGCTAATTGACATTGTTATTAGGAACAACAAGCCTAACCACCACTCTAATCTATTGCTTCTTTTTAGCTTCAAGGTTCTTTGGCACATCATAAGATGCACCCACTACTGCAAGTCTATCAACACATCTATTTTCTTTTCTAGGGATGCTTTGAATATTAAATGCATTGAAAATTTCAAGCAAATCCCATACTCTATTTTTATAAGACTTGAGCAAACCATTCTTGGTGATATTCTAATTTCTCACTTGATTAACCACCAACTCACTATCTCCATATACCCTTAAGGCTTGAATTCCTCTTTTTGAGCAAGTAGGAGACCCTAAATCAAGGATTCATACTCGGCCACATTGTTAGTACAACTAAATTGGAGCCTAAAGGAGAAGTAGTACCTTTCTTGTGCAGGATCACACTGGCCCCTAACTTATTTTTATTTCTTAATCCATCAAAGTACATGCTCCATATTCCACTCATATCTTCCTTGGTTTTTATAAGGTTAGGGACAAGAGCATCCTTCTCTAATATATAGTATGTCCCAAGGCCCATCTCAAGGGTTTATGATATAGGATCAAACTGGTACACTTTAGCCCATTCATCTAAGAGAAAATCAAGTATCTCCACTAAAGAAGTAGTAGGCTCATTTACTATGTCTCTTTTCTCTTCCTCATAAACGGTGCAATTCATATTCATGGGGCTAGGAGTATAAGACTCAATGTGATGGAGGGCTAAAGGCTCTGCTCTGATTGAAGCCTTGGGTTCATATCTTGTTCTAGAAAACATGTATGACCAATTAAAAGATATATAACCACCTATTTGGGTAGTGAAATCTCTTGAAAGATAGATGGAAAAGTGTGGCTTGACTTTAGCAATTGATATATCTTGGACTATAGTACAGGTAGGGCATGCATGTAGGGTCATTTCCATATTCCTAAGGATTCCTACAGTCTTGATAGTACTACCATCCAACTATAATACATCCCTAATAATGGGCTCATATTTCATTTCTAAAACAACAAAAATAGACTTGGGCATCATTGAACGACTAGCCCCTGAATCAATCATGCAATTGTGGACTAGCTTATCCCCTATAATCAGAGAAACATAAAATGGAGGAGGTCTAACCTTTTTACTAGTTTCTGCCTCCCTTGATGGTTGTATTAGACGTGTGGCATTTTCTCCTCCTAATGGCTGATTCTTTGGTTCAATGCTCTCCAATTCCCATTGTACCTATGAAATGTGGGCCTCTGAACCTCACAAACACTTCGACATAGTCATTACCTACATAATCATCCTAGAATAAACATTGAGTTGTTTATCCAAGAAGTCTAACAGAGTGATCTGTCACCTTCTATCTAGAAGAATTTTTCCTACTTAGTAGCCTCAGATTCGAGTTATAGGCAAACCAGACCTTCTAAGAATGAAAGATTTAAATGCAACTAAGATAAATGCTATGCAAGTAATTTGAATGAAGTGCAAACAATTAATCTATAGATTAGAAAATAACATTTAATCTACATGTATGCATTGTATTAATCTAAATGATACTAAAGAAAGCTAGAATGTAATTAAAACTTGAGAAAAATGAGTGCAAAATATGACAGTAATTTGATAGCAATAATGTTCAACCCCTGTAATAAGGAAATGAGGGTCTCTTAAATAGACTTTCTTAGAATCCATCAATGGTTAAGATCGATTTGGATTGATGGTTAGGATTGAAGCAAAGATTCAGTTAAGATGGAAAATTCCTTGTGCAGGTGAAGTAGACTGTTTTTGATTTGAGTGTGATGGGTAGTTAACTGAACTTGTCATAAGTGTGAGAACAAGTTAACTAGATTGTTTCCAATTCGAGAGAGAATTCACTCAGAGTTTCCATCTTGAACTGAAGAGAAAGAATTTGAAGATATTACTTAATTTAATAAGTGAGATATGATCTCACAAATGCATTTTCTATTTAATTGAATAATCATATTCAATTAATTAAAAATAGACATGTTTATTAAATTAAATAAATTTAATTCCCTAGTACATTAGCCTTAGGATATAATTCAATTCAATTAAAGTATAAATACTTAATAATTAAATAAAATATTAATCAATAGGTTTAATGCAACTAATGTGAGTAAATACTACAGGAATTAAATATTAAGCATGATGAATACAAATTTAGGTTTTCTGCATTTGACAATTAAGTCAAGTAGCGAGTGGCAGATTAAGAATTGCCTAGTGACATAGGACTTTGGGTTAATCAGAAATAGACCAGAATTGGTATCGTGGCAATGAGCCAATTTTGGGGTATTACATTTTTCCCCTCTTTGAATGAATGTGCAAGTAGCACGTTCAATTCAAAGAAAATCAAAAAAGTGTGATGTGAAGATGAGATTGGTTCCGAAGGTGATGACACGGAGACCAATTGATAAGCTTTTAAGGACCATCTCTAGAATAGAGCTTAATCCTAAGGGATCCAAGTAGAAAACTTAGATACCTAATATTGATAGCATTTAGAAGATTATTTCCAGAACGAAGCTTAACCTTCTATGATCCAGATAGAACACCTAGATACCTAAGATTGAAAGCATTTAGAAGATTATCTCCAGAACGAAGCTTAACCTTCAAGGATCTAGATAGAAAACCTAGATACCTAAGATTGAAAGCATTTAGAAGATTATCTCTAGAACGAAGCTTAACCTTCAAGGATCTAGATAGAACACCTAGATACCTAAGATTGAAAGCATTTAGAAGATTATCTCTAGTATGGAGCTTAACCTTCAAGGATCTAGATAGAACACCTAGATACCCGAGATTGAAAGCATTCAGAAGATTATCTCTAGAACGGAGCTTAACCTTCAAGGATCCAAAAAGAATGTCTAGATACCCAAGATTGATATAAAAAGATAACAAGGTCCAATCATGAGTCATAGAATCATCCCCAAAACAAGGCTTGATCCTCAAGAGTCGAGGGTTTAGACTATCCCAATACCTGTCTGTCGCACTCTAAGAAGAGCTGTTATAAGGTTGATCAATTGATGAAAAGATAAGATAGATAGATGGAAAAGATGCCAAATAAGAGGGAGCAAGATGCCTCAAGTGATGAGATGCTTCAAGTGATGAGGACATAAGAGGGGAACGAGATGCCCCAAGCAATAAGATTCAGATTGAGTTGAAATTCAGTTCAATTATGTAATCATCCTACCCCCTCAGGAGCGAAATTGAAAGATGACACACCAGAAATATGAGGTGAAGCAGTAGATCATGAGATAAAGAAGAAGTCTGAGATATAGCAAAATGTAGAAGAGATCAGAATGATCTAAAGAAAATAGAAGAGATCAGAATGATCTAAAGAAAATATAAAGAGATCAGAATGATCTTGAAGAAATATGAAGAGATCAGAATGATCTTGAAGAAAATGAAGATTGATTCGAAGTGATTTCGAGATCCAAAAGACCAAGTTTGAGTTGAAAAGATTCCAAGAATTGCAAAGTATTAGAAAGATTTGGATTGCACAAAAAAAATTTAAGTGCATTTTGAGCCACTTAAGTGTGTCAGATTTTGAATTTGATCCCAAAAAAATGGGTTCTGAGCAGCCAAAGTAGCCAAGAGGGTGATTAATCAATCATTTGTACAATTCGTGAAAGAACATGATTCTTTGAAGAGATCAGCAATCCCTCATCAGAGAAGGTGAAAGTAGATTAGATGCAACCTTAAACTAGATGCAACCCTAGGTCTAGTTACCAAGCCTCGACAATTTATCATCACTGGATATAGAACAAAGCTCATATGTTATACAATTCCCACTGACATTGCAATCATGAGAATATGAATAGAACATATGTTATAGGTTTGTTAGGATTGAATGTAAGCATTCGAGGAACAATAAGCCAAAATGACCAGAACATTTGCCCCTTTTAATATAGCAAGTTAACATAAGCATCAGAGCATAAATGCTAGGATGACCTGAATGTTGCTTGCATGCAGACACACCAAACACATGGGAGATCCATCTTATGCTAAGTAGTTAGTATTTATTCTATCTGGAAAAACCCTTACGTTTGTAACCTAAGATAGAAGTGTGCTAAATATACTCACAGTGAACCATACGTTCACTTAGCAGGACGAGTATCAATATTTATTGTAGCATGAAGGGTTCACTCCAAAAAACAAGGAGAAGAACCATCGTTATCAACATATTCATATTAAAGGAGTCGAGGTACACACGGCCATCCAATACGAGATGGAGGCTCTTATAGTGGACACCCCTTTTATAGGAATAGATCAACTTATTGGAACTAAACCACAAACAGAAAGCAAAGAAAAGATCATGCACCCAGTCATTGCTTCTCTAGTTAAAGATGACATCATCAAGTTGCTCGAGGAGATATGATGAAGCAAAAACAAAGAAAGCAAAGAAAAAGCTCAGCATATCCAAACAACTATATCATTTTTGAGTTCAATGTTGGGATTGATGTCAAGTATCAGTGTCTAGAACATGTTTGAAAGAAATCTCTTTAGTAGGGTGACGACAGTAGGTAGATGCAGTCAGAATGACTGGTGACTGATGTCAAAGAGGAATCTTCATGGTGAAGAACCTAAGAAGGATTGAGCGACAGTAGAAAGACACAGCCAGGACAACTACTGACTGAGGAAAGAGAGATCTTCCATAAAGGAATCTAGAGACATGACCTAGGCAATAGTAGGCAGACACAGCTAAAACAACTGGTGACTGTTGTGAAAGAGATTCTATGAGGAGAATCTCGAAAAGCATGACATTAGCAATAGTAGGCAGACATAGTGAGAACCACTAGTGACTGTTGCGAAGGAGATTCTATGAGGAGAATCTCAAAAAGAGTGACATTGAGGGGAGATGCTCCCAAGTGGTGACAAGACTCAATCCATGGATACATGAGCAGAAAGCAGGAAAGCAAAAGCATGAAAGTGACTATACAGAATAGCCAGAAGATGCGCTGCAAGATGAAGCATTGGGAACAAGAGGTACTTGTTTACCAGGTTTTCACCTTCTTGGCAAAAATGTTTCTTTTTTTGCTACCATGATGCCTGTTTCTAGGTTTTCACTAATGGCACTTGTTTTTTTTGTTTTTCAATTTTTTTTGTATTTTTCTCTTTTTTCTCTTTTTTTGTAGTTTTTTTCTCTTTTTTCTCTTTTTTTGTATTTTTTTTGATATTTTTAAATTTTTTTGGTGTTACCAAGGCACCTATTGCTAGGTTTTCACTAGAGTAACAATTTTTTTTTTTCAGGACTTTTTCTGACTTTTATGATTTTTTCAGAGATTACTAGCTCTCAAGAAGGATCACCTTGATTTTCTTCCAGTGTCTAGCAAGGTGTAGGATGAGATGTAGTAGCAAGCTGGTGGATAAGCAAAGATGGAAAAGCAAGGAGTATGAAGCGGCGAATGTTACCCTCAAGGAAAGTCTTCACAAGATTACCCAAGCTAGGGAAAAGGATAACAATATAAGCTCATGGTGTAGTGAAGGGTGTCATGTAGGTAATCAAAGAAAATGACCATTTCAAGAGATTGCCAAGAACTGAATTTTCTTCTTTCTTTCGTTGATCAAGACCAAAGGGTTAACTGAATAGGACAACAAAGTTTGTTATGGAGGTTATGAGTGAATGACTTTAGGAATGAGAACGTCTGAAGGATAAGCAAGATCATGATAGGATGCCATGGATGGAAGAATTATGCATGATGCCTATTTGCCAGGTTTTCATCATGGTACTTGTCCAAGGTGCCACAAGAAGTGGTTTTCACCATAGGACAGATTTATTTTTCTTTACTTTTGCTACCAAGGCGCCTGTTTACAGGTTTTCACCAAGGCACATTTTTTTTTTTTTTTTTCTTTTTTTTTTTTCTTCTTCTTTTTTTTTTTTTTTTTGGATTTTTAGAGTTTTTGGAAAGAATTCAAGCCTTTCTCAAATGAGATAGAACTCCTATAAGAAATATAAGTTATGATAAGCCAAGGCCATAGCAAGGTACGCTCAAAGATGCTGATAAGGTAATGGAGGGAGATAGTAGAAAAGGGATATGGAGGACAAGGTTTAGGCTATGTATGAGATAAATGGGATGGAAGGATAAATGATGGAGGATAGAAGGTGGAGCGGATAGGGTAATGAAAGGGATGCATAAGGGGAGAAGAAAAAGTGGGCAAGATCAACATTGACACACACCTTGAAGGGTGATGGAATAATGGAGGAAATATGGATGAAATAGTATGAGGTTTAGATGTATGAGGTGGTGGAATAATTTTGGAGGAAGGTGAAGTATAAGGTTTTGAAAGCTTTTTAGGAAGATGTTGGGAAGAAGATGGAGTGGAAGTCTTTGGAAGCTTAAATGTCAACTTTGATTTATTTTCAATAGTCAAGTCCTTCAAAAGAGACTTGGGAATCCATATAGCTTTTGATTTTTCATTAGATGCTTTGGAATGCATTTCTTCGATAACAGATTTAAGAACCCATAGTTTCTTTGGTTGAGCTCTTTAAATAGTGGACCTGTGCAGTCTCTTTTGTGTATTTTCCTTCTTAACATTCACATGTTGATTAGAGGAGACATAGTGAACTTTTGAAGATGGATTCATGCACTTGTGTTTGAGTTGATCATCCAAATTGCTTCCAAAGGACTTGGGGCTTGTGGATGAATTAGGCCAATATCACTGGTTTAGTTGGAAAGGTGGATGTGAAGAGTTCAAGTATGTGCATCTTTTTTGATCTTGGGGTAGGGTAAGAGGAACATGTAATGGGCTGAGAGTGGAAGTAGGAGATAGAGGAACATAAGGTCCCAATATGGATGGAAGACTTGAAGGTTTTAGCTTACATGGATAGGGACCAAGGATAGATTTAGAAGATGTGAATGGACCATGAGTAGGAATATCAACATCTTTAGAGTGAGCAACATGACCAAAGCCATCAATAGATTTATGAGTAACTGTTATAGGAGCAATGCCTTTGACAAGAGTATTTAAAGCTTGAGCATAGTTTGTAAGTGACTGTAGCGAGGTAGAACAAGAGGGTGAGGGAACACTTTTATTTTCAAAAGGAATTTTGGGTAACATAGGAAAAGTATCCTTCTCTTGGTCGTTTACAATCTCCTTAAGGATGGTGGAAGGAATGTCATGATCTTGCTTAGTAGAGGTGCATGACATGGGAGATGGAGGACTATGTGGCTCTTGAGATGGAGGCACGAGATCTTGGAAGACTTGAAAGTGGATGAAGGAATCTTGGTCTTGATCAATACTTGTTTCTTCATCATTTAAGTGGTCCTCTCGACATGAAACCAAATCTAAGGATAAGGGGGTATCTGAATTTGTATTCAAATCCATTTCCGGAGGCTACATAATAGGCTCTTGAAGAGAAAATGGAGGGATAGTCGGAGTGGAGATAATAGGAGGAGCAACACATGGAGGTTTTGGATCTTTGGTTTGAGTAGTATGGGAGAGGTTTGTAGCTAAGTCAAGATTAGCTTGAGTTTCCTTTAAAGATAGTCCTTGAGGGTACACATAGTCAACTGGAGGAGTAGTGAGTTCTTTTGGTGAATATGTGTTGGAAAGATTGGACACTTTAGAAGGTGAATGCATGTTGGAAGAAGTAGAGGTTGCGTTTGAACCATTACTAGACATGGTTTCTTGAGGTTGATCCTTCTTGAGAGTAGAATCTTTAGTATATGAGAGATTAGATTTTTGAATTATGCCATTGTCAAAGAGATCTTGGATCTTGTTTTTCAGCTCCTTACAATGGGAAGTTTTATGTAAATTATGTTTATGATAGGCACAATAGTTACTCATAAAGGAAATTCCTGCCAAAGTGAGCTTAGGTAAAGTAATGAGTTTTTCTTCAAGAAGTTCTTCCAAGGTTAATTCATAAGATTTTCCCAAAGGTGTGAAATCACGCTTTGGTTTAGGTTCCCAAGGTTTTTCTTCTAAGATATTCCCAGATTTCTTGGGTGTTTGTGAAGTGTTCTTAGATATCTTGGATTCAAGATCACAAGAATTTGATTTTTGGTTATCATAGGAGGAAGGGAAAATTTCTCTCAAGGAGAATTTGTTCAATGATGTGTTTTCCTCTTCTTTTAGTCTTTGAAGTTGAGCACTTATCATGTCAATTTGTTTCTTCATGTTTGTAATCCGAATCCCTTCTTCCTCAATAGGAATATTGGATTTAGTGCATTTTTTGTTAGCCATTTTGATGTACTATGTTTCAAGTAGTGATAGCCAAGTTTTAGAACATAAGTCAAGTTTCCACAGTCATAGACAATGACAAAAAGAAAAAGCTTAGACAAGGACCACACTAAAATGTAGTCTTAGAAAAACAAGATAAGAGTGCAGTATACTAAGGTATGAATAGTCTGATTTGAAGGCTAGAAAAACCAAATATTATGACTATCATGACATAGAGTACAACAAGCACTAAAGGACAAGAGCAAGATAACTGAGAGACAAGACTAGTTAAAGTATGGATCGCAAGTCATTAGCTATGCATGATGCCACTATTTGAGACTATTTCCAGATAGAGAAACAATAAATTGATGCAAGAAATAGACTTGGCACAGAGCACAGATGGCTCTAACAGCCTAACTTGACAACTCAGACTTAAGATCTCATGTGAATATCCTCTAAGAGGCACATGAGAAAGTACACAAGGCCATGTAAAGACTCAGGATAGCATAAATATTTCACATGAGGATGTGCTCTAGGCCACATGAAGTAGTGCAAGGTTAACTTGGATAACATAAAGATCTTGCATGGAGATGTGCAACTGTTTGCACAAGAACTTGGAAAAAGCTACGTGAACAAGTATTCACACAAAAGTTTGCAAACTGTGTGCGAAAATGGAAACTAGACTGACAACTGAGCTGGATTTTGAAAAGACTTTGAGGATTTCAGACAGTTTTGGACATATTGTTGATTTGTTTGGTAGAATTCAGATAGAGAGCAAGGTTGATTTTTAAGTGTTTAAACATCATTTGGTTTTGAACAAGGCAAGTGTTTTCAACAAGATACGGGAAGCAAGTAGTAGTCGAATACAATCCAACTAAGGCCAAAGCAACTCAGAGGGACAGGGGAGTCTTGACTTTCAGTTTGTTTGAACAAGTTTGGACATGTTTAGGACTCGATAACAAACACGCTTTATCCCTAGAAATAGAAAATGGTAGAGAAGGCAAAACTTTTGTCCCACATCTTATGTGCATGTGTGTAGCTCACACAACTGTGTCACCCCCTAGAGGGTGCCCGTGTTTTTGATATATTCAAAGGACTCAATAGTATACGCTAAACAAGTGCCCTTGTGGCAGGGGACGAGCACGTATACCACCTTCAAACATCTAGTAGCATACCTATGGTGAGTTGTATAGGAGATTCTTCCCCCTCCTTGCACAAAGATTATGCCTCCTTTTGGAGGTGAATCGGGTAGCTTCTAACTAAGAGGTTTTTACTTGGCTTATGTTCGAATTAATTCTCGGTGGCTCCGCAAGTGGAGTTGAGACCAGCAGCCCACACCGACATCTAAAAGTGCACACTACTTGCTTAGCAAGCTAGGGGCCGATGTCGACTAGTGCACAGATAAAGCTTCCCCTTGATATGCGATATCAAGAATCAAGGGGAAGAAATTAATCCAGCTTTGGAGTCTTTCGCTCTACAAAGCATCTTGATTATAGTGAGTTGGAATCTTCGGCAAAAGGAGTGTGCTCACTTGGGTTGTTCCTGGAGGTTGGATCACTCCGGAAGGCCCTCTAAAGGATAGATACAGATTGGTGGTTTAGATCTAAGGGTCTGAGTTTTTGATTTCCCTCAAGGGGAAAGAGCATAATCCTCTACCTTATTTCCTTGCCCAAACATGCTAAACAAGTTAATTACTGACTTGGCTTAATCAATCCAAACTCATTCTTCCTTAAAGATTTTGATTCCCTAAAAGGAAATCATTTTCTCATCATAGAAGAGAATAAGTGTTGGAGAACCACCAAGCTGCTTGCCTTCTTTAGAATGCCATCTTTCGGAAGCGTCTAGGTTTCTGATTCACCCTTGGTCATGACCTCCAAGTGGTGAAGAGCATAATCCCCTCTTCTTCCATCTTGCACCCTAGGAAGTTCACAAGCCCCTAATTAGACTAGTTTGGAAAGCAAGAAAAGAAGACACACTGTTGTTTTGTGGGTTTGAAATATGGTCTTCGACAAGCGTATCTTCGAAAAGCGTCCTGCAAACAAAGGGTTAGTTCATGTTTGTAGAGTTTGTATAAAGGAGTCTTTGGCAATTGTCCTGCAAACAACAGTTAAGCTACAAGAAAATCAGAAAAATGGAAATAAAGCTGCTTTAGAGAAAACATTTTAGTGAAAATTGAAGCTTAACTATGGGAAAATGAAAAATTAACTTTTTTTGTTCTTTTTTATACCCATTAAAAAAGCTTAGAAAAACTTAAAACCTATGAAAACAGTAAAAGTCAAATTTCATTTTTTTTTTTTTTAAATTTGAAAAATTGGAAAAAATTGTCTTTTGTATTGCTGTTGCAAAATTTTACGCAAAATCTTTCACAGGCCCGCATGAAATCTTTCACTATCTCATGCGAAATCTCTATCAGATCTGTGTGAAATTATGTAAGGCCTACGCGAAGAAGTTTTTTAGGCCCGTGTGTAGAAATAGGTGCTGCGCAAAATTTTGCATGCTCAAGCACATTCTCGCGCGATCGTAGAGAATCTTCGCGGGAAGATTCAGAATCCTTGCGCAAAAATGTATAGTTTCACGTGAAGATTCTCGATTTTGTATGGAATCGTATGGACAGAAAACTTAAAATTTGATTAAAAAAATGTAGAGAAGCCTTGAGAAATTGATTTTCTCGGGTCCCACGGTGGGCGCCAGAAATGTACCTATGAAATGTGGGCCTCTGAACCTCATAGACACTTTGACATAGTCATTACGTGTAGAATCATCCTGGAATAAACATTTAGTTGTTTATCCAAGAAGTCTGACAGAGCGACCTATTGCCTTCTATCTAGAAGGATTTTGCCTACTTAGTATCCTCAAATTCGAGGTATAGGCAAACCAGACCTTCTAAGAATGAAGGATTTAAATGCAACTAAGATAAATGCTATGCAAGTAATCTGAATGAAGTGCAAAAAATTAATCTATAGATTAGAAAATAACATTTAATCTACATGTATGCATTGTATTAATCTAAATGATACTAAAGAAAGCTAGAATGTAATTAAAACTTGAGCAAAATGAGTGCAAAATACGACAGTAATTTGATAGCAATAATGTTCAACCCCCGTAATGAGGAAATGAGGGTCTCTTAAATAGACTTTCCTGGAATCCATCAACAGTTAAGATCGATTCGGATCAATGGTTAGGATTGAAGCAAAGATTCAGTTAAGATGGAAACTTCCTTGTGCAGGTGAAGTAGATTGTTTTTGATTTGAGTGTGATGGGTAGTTAACTGAACTTGTCATAAGTGTGAGAACAAGTTAACTAAATTGTTTCCAATTCGAGAGAGAATTCACTCAGAGTTTCCATCTTGATCTGAAGAGAAAGAATTTGAAGATATTACTTAATTTAATAAGTGAGATATGATCTCACAAATGCATTTTCTATTTAATTGAATAATCATATTCAATTAATTAAAAATAGACATGTTTATTAAACTAAATAAATTTAATTCCCTAGTACATTAGCCTTAGGATATAATTCAATTTAATTAAAGTATAAATACTTAATAATTAAATTAAATATTAATCAATAGGTTTAATGTGAATAATATGAGTAAATACTATAGGAATTAAATATTAAGCATGATGAATACAGATTTAGGTTTTCTGCATTTGACAATTAAGTCAAGTAGCGAGTGGCAGATTAAGAATTGCCTAGTGACATAGGACTTTGGGTTAATCAAAAATAAACCAGAATTGGTATCGTGGCAATGAGCCAATTTTGGGGTATTACACCCACTACAGTAACCTCTTTTGCATTGGTATAGTAGTGAAAACATCCCACATAGAAATGTTTACATTTGTCTTCTTCATTTGATCTACTACATTGAATGATGCATGATGTGCTCTAGTAGAAGCTTTAGGTGCTACATTTGTAGGAGGTTAAGATGGAACAACCTGATCACTCAATTTTTTTTGCTATTATTTTGCCTTTGTTGTTGAGGGGCATTTGGTTGATCATTTACTGCTTGTACATGAGGTATTGCATTTTAAGTTGAGGCTAGATTAGGAGGAGGAGGAGGAGAAACATCTTCAATAACTCTTCTTTTGCTCCTAATATTGTGAACAATGGAATCTTGGTTTATATTACAATTTTCCTCCACTTGATAATTCATAAAAGAACCAACTCGGCATATGAAGGAAAAATATCCAAATTGGTACATGAAGAACCTGAGTTAACATGAGGTGTTAACCTGAACAAGAACTGTGTTAACTCACATCAAAAGAATCCAACCCATTGAAGACCTCTTAGATTGATTATCAATAATGGGCTGAATGGGGGCCAAAAATGGCCAATAGGAAATAAACCCATACTTTTCTAGTTGCATTATCAATAAATGTAGCATAATAATAAGACCACCAAGGGAAGATACCTAAGACGGTGTTGGATACAATTGGTTAATTGAGTGTTGTCTTTGATGTTACACAAATGTCATATCAGTCATCAGATAGAGTCTACCGAGCTTAGAAGGTAAGCATAGCAATTTACAGAGTCTATCGAGCATTGTTGTCTATTACACTGTAAAGTTAGCTTCTACTGAGCTAACTTGGTTAACAAAGGAAGTTCAGTGCTTACCGAGCTCACTCGATGATCAAAGGAAACTATGACAAAAGTTAGTGTTTACCAAGCTAGGAAGGTAAGCGAAGAAAAGTTAGTGTTTACCGAGCTGGGAAGGTAAGCGAAGAAAAGTTAGTGTTTACCGAGCTGGGAAGGCAAGCGAAGGAAAGTTAGTGTTTACCGAGTTCACTTGGTGTCTGAATGATTTTCACACAGTTCACAGTGTTTACCAAGCCTCACTTGGTTAACACTGAAGATCATTATGGTATAGTGTTTACCGAGCTGGGTTGGTTAGCGAAGGATTTTTGAAGATTGTGGAATTAAGGCTAATTGATTAATGTGATGAATGTAGCCGACTCACAGTATAATTATTAATAATTTTAACTTGTATTTAAGGCCAACTTGATAATCAGAAAGACATATATGAAGGATCAAGTTGCGAATTCAAGTATGCATGTGTGGATAAGATGTATGTGCAAATTGTGAAGGTGCAAGTGAATTTTTGAAGGATCAGATATCCTTGTGGAGCTACAAAGCTTTTATGTAATTAGAGAGGATCTAGTGAAGCAGAACAGAGATCTGTATCAGCAAAGATAAGTTGCATTATATTTAGATCATTCATTGTTACTTTCTAACAATTGTAGCAGTGATTTCAAATCTCTTAACAGAGTGGGTTTAACAGCCTTATTGTAAATCCTCTAACAAGGTGACAGTTCAGTTGAATTGTTCTAAAGACCTCTGACAAGGCCACTCCGAGCAGGGTGATTAAATCCTTTAATAGGGTCACACCTAACAGTGTGTTTTTGTAACCTTTAACAGGGTTGGCTCCTAATAGGGCTCACTTCAGAAGAGTGAAAAATAGTAACTAGTTACATCGTGGTTTTTCCCATATTGGGTTTCCACGTTAAAACTAGTGTCTCTTATGTTCTTAATTGCTGAATTGCTTTGTGTTCTTAATATTTATCATTTGCTGCATTATCAAGTTTCAGCATTTTATATTAATCAGATCAAGGGTATATTCAGACATCTTAGGGACTATGAAGAGTTTTTGAAGTAACTGATTCACCCCCTCCCCCTCTCAATTACTCTATTCTCATTTCCAACAATTGGTATCAGAGCTTCTGGTGCTTGCAGGAAAGATTTCAAGGATCTAAGCTAAAGATCAGAATGTCTTACAAGAGGGAAATTCCAAGGCTTAACAGGAATAACTTCTCAACATGGCAAGGACTAATGAGACTTCACCTAGCATCCATTGGTGATACAGGACTGAAGTACCTTGATGAAAAAATGCAGAACCAGCTGGTACACTATCTGTCAATGCCATTGCTGAAAAGAAGACTCACAACATTATGATGATAGATATAGCATCTGCTCTGAGTTATGAAGAATTTGATGATATTAAGGATTGCAAATCTGCTTTTGAAATGTGGGAAAAGCTAAAAGAAATCTATGGAGGAGATGATAATGTTAGAAGAGCCAAAGTAGAAAGTCTGAGAGGACAATTTGATCAAATGAGGATGAGAGAGGATGAAAACATTGCAAAATATGTTGAAAGAGTCAAAGCATGTGTTAGTGCAATCAAAGCATCTGGAGGAGATATCAAGGAAGAGATGGTTATAAGTAAAGTTCTCAGAACTCTACTTCCCATCTATGCAATCAGAGTTTTTGCAATTCAAGAAAGAAGATGTGAAGCAAATCATAAGATAAATCTAGAGGCTATAGTTGGAAGATTGACTGCATTTGAACTGGACAACTTTGATAACTATGTTCCAACTTCCAAGAACATTGAATCAGCATTTGAAGCCAAGATTTCACTCAAGGAGAAAGGAAAAAAGAAAAAAGAATCTCAGTCAAAAAGTGAAGATGAATCAGACCAAAGTTCAGACAGTGATCTTGAAGTAATTGAAGCCCTTCTAGCAAGGAAATATTCTAGAGGCAGAGGAAAATACAAAGGTAAAGTTCCCCTAATTTGTTTTTCATGTGAAGAAGTTGGTCATATTGCTGCTAGGTGTCCAAACAAGCAGAATAAAGATGAGAAGAAAGATCACAGATGGAATGGCAAGAAAGATTTCAAATCATTCAAGGACAAAGGTAAGAAAATATGTTTTATGGCTAAAGATTCTAATGACTCTAATGATGAAGAAGAAGATGAGATTGTCTATATTGCTATGAAAGATGAATCTGATAATGATGAGGAAATGACACTCATTTCTCATACGAGCAAAAATGATACATGGATCATAGATAGTGGTTGTTCTCATCACATGACTAGTGACAAAACTAAGTTTGAATATTTTGAAAACTATGATGGTGGCAGTGTAAGATTTGGCAACAATGAACCTTGTTGTATAAAAAGAAGAGGAAGAATCTCTCTAACCAAGGAACTTATATGTGACAATGCCTATTGGGTAGAAGGACTAAAGCATAATTTGTTAAGTGTGGCACAGCTACTCAATAATGGATTCAAAGTAGAATTCGTGCATGGTAAAGCAAGACTGCTAGATGGAAAAGGAAAGCTAATTGGATCAGGTACTCAAACTAAAGGTAACTTGTTCTATCTTGAACTAGGTGAATGTTCATGTTTCATTGCTCAAGTTGAAGAAAGTTGGTTGTGGCATAAAAGGTTGTGTCATGTAAATTTTGATAATTTGGTAAAAATAAGAAAATTCAAAAAGGTAAGAGGCATTCCTAACATAAAGAAACCTGAGCTCGATCTATGCAAAAATTGTTAGATTGAAAAGATGGGAAAGACTAGTTTTAAAAGAAAAAACTATCAGTCTGAAGATATATTAGAAATTGTGCATACTGATCTATGTGGACCCATTGGAATTGAAAGTTATACTGGAGAAAAATTCTTCATTCTTTTTGTTGATGATTACTTAAGAATGATGACAGTCATGTACCTAAGAAATGAATTAGAAGCATTTGAAAAATTCAAATGGTATTTGGCCAGAGTAGAAAAGGAAACAGGGAAAAGATTGAAATGCTTGAGGTTAGACAGAGGTGGATAATTCATTTCACATGAATTCAATAACTTTTGCATTGAAAGAGGAATCAAAAGATAGGTATCAGCCCCTGGAACACCCCAACAAAATGGAATAGCTGAAAGGAGGAACAGATCTATCATGGATTGTGCAAGAACCTTAATGATTGAAAAGAGCATTGCTATTAAATACTGGAAAGAAGCTATCAGCACTGAAGTTCATACCTTAAACTGAGTACAACTGAAGGACTCATTCAAAACTCCCTATGAGTTATGGTATGGCTACAAACCTAATGTAAGTTACCTAAAAGTATTTGGAAGTAAATGTTACATTTTGAAAGAATCTAGAAAAGGAAAATTTGATGTAAAAGGTGATGAAGGTATATTCTTTGAATATTCATGCAAGAGTAAGACATATAGATGTTTGAACTTGTCTACTCACAAAGTCATAAAAAGTGCACATGTGAAAGTTGATGAGTTTACAGAAAAGACTGAAGAAGAAAGAAAAAGGAACCAGAGGATTATAGAAGATTTATTTACATTGAACCTGATACAGTCCCAGTTACATCAATAAATCAGGAATCTTCTACTCTCGAGTCATCTGTAACTGAGTTACAGGAAGTTCAAATCGAGCCACAGCATACTGAGTTACTTTCAGATGCTACCAAGCAAGTGTCTACCGAGTCTGAAGCACCCGAGCCAATGTCTACTGAGCCAGAACAGACAGAAACTAAAGTTGAAGTGCAAAAAGACAATAATGAAATCCATTCAAAAGGAAAGGAACCTGTATTAGCAAGATATGTCAGGAGACATCATTCAGCAGATTAAATCATTGAAAACAAATCTGAAGGAACCATGACAAGAAGTAAGTTGAAAATTACTTGTTTACTTGCTGATTTTGAGCCTAGAAATGTCAAAGATGCATTGAGAAATGATAGTTGGATTGAGGCCATGAATGAAGAGATAGAGAAAATAGAAAAGAACAAGACATGGAATCTTGTACCCAGGCCTAAAAATAAAAATGTAATTGGAACTAAGTGGGTATTCAGAAATAAGTTGAATGAAAATGGTGAGGTATCAAGAAACAAAGCTAGACTAGTATGCAAAGGATATACTCAAGAAGAAGGAATAGACTATGGAGAATCTTTTGCTCCTATTGCAAGATTGGAAGGAGTTAGAACCTTACTTGCATATGCTGCTCACAAAGGATTCAAGGTCTATCAAATGGATGTAAAATTTGCATTTCTTAATGGTATACTTAATGAAGAGGTTTATATTGAACAACCTAAAGGTTTTGTTGATTCAGAGAAGAAGGACATGGTCTGCAAATTACATAAAGCGTTGTATGGTCTAAAACAAGCCCCTAGAGCATGGTATGAAAGATTGCATAACTATCTTGTTCAGATTGGTTTTCAAAGAACTAATGATAACAGTAGCTTGTATATCAAGGAAGGACCAGATAACAAAATTGTCTTGATAGAAATATTTGTAGATGATACTATTTTTACAAGAAATGATGATCTTTGCAAAAAAATTTCAGAACAAATGAACAAGGAATTTGAAATGTCTATGTTTGGCGAAATCAAATTCTTTGTTGATCTTTAGATTCAACAGAATAACAATGGTATCTACATTACTCAGTCAAAATACATCAAAGAAATACTGAAAAAGTTTGGTATGGAAGATTGTAAACCAGTTGGGACTCCCATGTGTACTGGATTGAAACTTACCAAGGAAGATGAATCAAAAGAAGTTGATCAGACATTGTATAGATCTATGATTGGAAATTCATAGTATGTAGTTCATACTAGACCAGATATTGCCCTTGCAGTTGGTATTGTTGCAAGATTCTCAGCTAAACCAAGAGAAAATCACATGATGGCAATCAAAAGAATCATGAGATATCTAAAAGGAACAGAGGATTATGGTTTATGGTATAAATTTGGAGGTAATTTGGATTTGAAAGTGTTTACTGATGCTGATTGGGCAGGAAACCTTGATGATAGAAAAAGTACAAGTGGAGGAGCATTCTTTCTTGGAAAGAGGTTGGTTTCTTGGATAAGTAAAAAGAAAAATTGCACATCCCAATCTACAACAGAAGCAGAGTATGTTGCTGCAGCAGTAAACTATTCTAATATTGTTTGGTTCAAACAATTGTTGGAAGGCATGAAGATGGAAATCAAAGAACTTGTTGTTATGTTTTGTGATAATACAAGTGCAATCAATATATCTAAGAATCCAATGATGCATTCCAAGACCAAGCACATAGCAATAAAATATCATTTTGTCAAAGAATTGGTGTAGGGCAAGGAGATCAGATTGGAATATATGCATACAAAGGAATAAATTGCTGACATATTCACAAAGCCATTACCTAAGGATGCATTCTTGTATCTCAGAGGTAAGTTAGGGATCATTCCCCTATCTTAAGTTCACTAAAATAAAGTTTTAAGTGATGTATCAACCTATGACAAGTTGAAAATCTACCAGTTAATGCAGCAGAGTATTGAAGTCATTGCATATGAATCTGTACATAAGGTACATTGTAATTCAGTTGAGAGTACTTTTGGCATACGAGAAGAGCTTTTACTGTGTTGTATTGTCTTTGGCATGTGTTGTTAAAGAGGGAGAGTAAAACTGTAATATCTATTCTAAAATTTGTAAGCATTTGTAAAGGTAGAGTAAAACTATCATATCTTTCTATTATATAATTCCTTCATAGAGGGAGATTACTAAAAGAGGGAGAAGTATTATGTTGACATATTGTGCTACATTATAAGAGAAAGACTTGTTTTCAAATTTCATTCTGCTATGACATGTTGTGTTGCCATCGATGCCAAAGAGGGAGATTGTTGGACACAATTGGTTAATTGAGTGTTGTCTTTGATGTTACACAAATGTCATATCAGTCATCAGACAAAGTCTACCGAGCTCAAAAGGTAAGCGTAGTAGTTTACAGAGTCTACTGAGCATTGCTGTATATTACACTATAAAGTTAGCTTCTATTGAGCTAACTTGGTTAACGAAGTAAGTTCAGTGCTTATCAAGCTCACTCAGTGATCAAAGGAAACTGTGACAGAAGTTAGTGTTTACTGAGCTGGGAAGGTAAGTGAAGAAAAGTTAGTGTTTACTAAGCTAGGAAGGTAAGCAAAGAAAAGTTAGTGTTTACCAGGCTAGGAAGGTAAGTGAAGGAAAGTCAGTGTTTATCGAGTTCACTCGATGTCTGAAAGATTTTCGCACAGTTCGCAATGTTTACCAAGCCTCACTTGGTTAACATTGAAGGATTTTTGAAAATTGTGGAATTAAGACTAATTGATTTATGTGATGAATGTAGCCGACTCATGGTATAATTATTAATAATTTTAACTTGTATTTAAGGCCGACTTGATAATCAAAAAGATATATATGAAAGATCAAGTTGCGAATTCAAGTATGCATGTGTGGATAAGATGTATGTGCAAATTGTGAAGGTGCAAGCGAATTTTTGAAGGATCAGATATCCTTGTGGAGCTACAAAGCTTTTATGTGATCATAGAGGATCTAGTGAAGTAGAACAGAGATCTGTATCAGCAAAGATAAGTTGCATTATATTCAAATCATTCATTATTACTTTCTAAAAATTGTAGCAGTGATTTCAAATCTCTTAACATAGTGGGTTTAATAG
This sequence comes from Cupressus sempervirens, assembly GCA_028749045.1. Taxonomy (NCBI): domain Eukaryota; kingdom Viridiplantae; phylum Streptophyta; class Pinopsida; order Cupressales; family Cupressaceae; genus Cupressus; species Cupressus sempervirens. The sequence goes on along the minus strand of CM053783.1, from coordinate 645,173,919 downwards.
CCTTATTGTAAATCCTCTAACAAGGTGACAGTTTAGTTGAATTGTTCTAAAGACCTCTGACAAGGCCACTCCTAGTAGGGTGATTAAATCCTTTAATAGGGTCACACCTAACAGTGTGTTTTTGTAACCTTTAACAGGGTTGGCTCCTAACAGGGCTCACTTCAGAAGAGTAAAAAATAGTAACTAGTTACATCGTGGTTTTTCCCATATTGGATTTCCACATTAAAACTGGTGTCTCTTGTGTTCTTAATTGCTGAATTGCTTTGTGTTCTTAATATTTATCATTTGCTGCATTATCAAGTTTCAACATTTTATATTAATCAGATCAAGGGTATATTCAGACATCTTAGGGACTGTGAAAAGTTTTTGAAGTAACTGATTCATCCCCTCCCCCTCTCAGTTACTCTATTCTCATTTCCAACAGCCGATCCCCATATATCTATATGCACAAGCTCTAATTTCTCACTATTATTTTACTTCCTAGTCTTCAAAAAACTCACTCTCTTTTGTTTTCCATACACAAACCTTTCACAAAAATTCATATTAACACATTTTAGAACTAGTAAAACTTTCTTTGAATGAAGTACTTTCATACCTTTCTATTCATGTGCCTAAGTCTGTTGTGCCACAACATTGTATTAGAATCTACAACAACTATTTTTTCTCCCTACTCAACTACAACAACTATTCCTAAACATTCATATTTCTCTAAAATAATTAAACTAGAAGGAACAATATGACCTATACAAAGATATAAAGTGCCTACTTTCACATCTTTTGCTACTACAAGGGAACCTTTTGAAACCTTCCAATTTTTATCATTAAGAGTAACTACACAACCCTTATCACTGAGTTGCCCTACTGAAATTAAATTTCTACTCAGCCTTGGAACATGTCTTACCTCATATAGTAGCCAATGATTCCCATTCTACAACTTAATCTTAACTTTTTCCTTTCCAACAATTTGACAGGGTTCATTATCTCCTAAATAAACAAGCGCAAAATCTCCTTAGACATAATCAATGAAATAACCTCTATGAGCTGCATCATGAAATGAAGCACTAGAATCTAAAACCCATGAATCATCAATACTTTCTAAAGACAGAAACAAAGCATCCTCTTTAGATTTGTTACTTACCACATTTGTCTCCTTGTCTCCATCTTGCTTTTCCCCTTCATTTTTCTTTTGAGTCCAACAATAATTCTTCTTATGCCTTGGTTTTCCATAGTACCAATAGTCATTTGGTCTTCTCAATTGAGACCTCTTCCCTTTTGAATTTCCTCTTGATTTTCCATGATTTCCATAATTACTTCCTCTCTCAGTCATCCTGCCTTGACTTTGTACATTTAGAGTACTTCCAGATGTAGATCCATTTGAGGTTTTCCTATGAGTTTTCTCACTCAAAATAACATTGGTCACATCATCATATTTTAGAGTATTAGATCTAGAATTGGAATTACTTACAACCATTACCAAGTCATTCCAACTTTTAGGTAAATAACACAAAATCAAGAGAGCCCTAATTTCTTCATCAAAATTAATACCCATTGAAGATAACTAACTAGTAATAGTATTAAAGTCATTCAAATGATGTGCAATAGATCCACCTTCTACCATCTTAATATTAAATAAATGCTTCATGAGAAATACCTTGTTTGAAGTGGAGGGCTTTTCATACAATTTCAATAGGGTTTCCATCAACTCTTCTATTGTCTTCACTTTTGTAATCTTAAATGCCATCGATGGTGCTAGGCATAATCGAATGTTTCCAAGTGCCTTTCTATCTAAAAGATCCCAGTCATCATTTGTCATAGATACCTAATTCTTGATTTTTCCTTCCAACAATTTTCATATATCCTTCTGATATAGATAGTCTTCCATTTGGATCTTCAATAACTAATTTTTTTTTCCCATTAAACATGTCAACCCTCAACTTACCCTCATCTTCCATTGCTCCCACTCAACTATTAAACTTTCCTATAGAGGATAACTAAAAAAAAACTTTGCTATGATACCACTTGTTAGGATTTAACCACATACAGAAATAAAAATTGCATACAAATATAAACAATAAAAAAAAATAATAGATCACACAAAAGAGAACACAAGAGACGAAGATTTAATATGGTTCACCCAAACCCTAGGCTATGTCCACCAAACAACAAGTCCTATATTAGTATGATCCAGTGATTACAACTTAATTAGAATCCATAATCCCTTACAACTCAATACTACCACAAGAAGCAATTTTTGTATCACACCTTATGAAACAGTCCCTAACCCTTAGCCCTTTTATACAAGTATTTTTGCCACTTTAGGGTTAAAATTAGTTACAATATGTAAGCCATAAAATGGAAAATAAATAATAGCCAATTGACAAATAGTAACCCTAACCCCAAAGAATTTATGAAGTATGTATAGTGTAGACACCTAAAAATATTTTAGAAAATAAAGTATTTTTATTTTTTGAAAAAGTCCATAATGACATCATCATTTATTAATCAATTAATTATTTAATTAATTAATTTATTTTTATGCCATTAAATTTTTTTATCTTAATTAAAAATATTTAATTAAGGAATCCCTCCCAAAAATGTTTAAATCTTATTTAAACATTATTTCCTTATTTATTAATTATTTAATTAATAAATTGACCAAAAATCTCAAAACAAATAATTTATTTATTTTTTGCTCAAAACTTGGCCAATTTCTTTAAGACCACTAACCTCTTCCAAAATCTTCTAATCTTTCTTTAATTTCAATTAAAAGCTAATCCCATCATTTTCTACTCCTAATCCCAACTCAAAATATTTAATTAAGATAAAATATTAATTCTCATGTTTATTAAAAATATTTTAATAAATATCTCCTCAATCCAAACCCTTGAAATAAATAAAACTTTATTTATTTCCTAAAAACCTTATTTATCCTCATCTTAGGAAGTTCTAGACTCTTTTAGAAAGTCTTCATCCTCATCCAAAGCCTAGACTCTTCTAGAAGATGTCAATCCTTACCTTTAATCCTAATCCTATTCCCCTCCTAACTTTGTCACATTCCCTAAATATGGGTTAAGACTTGCTAACCCAAGCCAAAGTTAACAAATATCTCCTCCTTCACCCACCCTCATTAAATACCATCCACTTGCCCATCTCTAACAAGCCTAATCTAATCTTAACCCAAGCCTAATCCAAGCCTTAATCATTTGCACATTCCTAAGTCAAACTTAAGACTTTCTTAATCCAACCCAAGTCAAAATATCTCAACTCTCTCACAAATATCCCAACCATAAAACTTTATGAAGCCCACAAAGCCATAAATGACTCTTACAAGCCATTATGAAGGTCTTTATGAGCTTTGAGCCTCCTTTGTTGACCCCTCAACCCCTCTTGCTCTAACCAATGACCCTATGACATGTGTCACTCCTTGATTGGCTGTAAGGAAGCACAATCCATGTGCTCTCCTCTCATTCAATCTAAAGCTTTCATAAGCTTTTTCCCATCCTTGCATCCTAGCCCTTAATCCCTCATGCCCTTTGCCTATTTAAGGAATCCTCTCCCAAGCCATTTTAACACAATCTAGAAAGTAAAGCCATAATGCCATTTTGAGAAGCCATTTTTACATCAAATCCATTCACCAAAATCTATCAAAAATCCTCCATTGAAGCCCATTTGAGCATTTGAGTATACATACATAATCAAGCCACCTTAGCTATTAGACACACCTCTACATCAAGTGATCATCCTCATTGAGAGAGCCTATCCATGGCTCATATTCTCATTTGAGGACTTCACTTTGTCTCTCATGAAGTTATGTTAAATTAGTATGCAAATGCGTTTGATTGTTTTAATTTAGTATTTCTAACATACTAAAGTAGCATATACATTTTGGAATGCTCGGTGGGACCCTGCATGGGTCATCTTCATTAGCTTTTATAGTCAACTTTTGTATGTCATTTGTTGATTTTGGCTAATTTTTCTTGTTTTTGTGATTGGTAGGATTGTATAAGTTGGTTCTGTAGGTCCACATGAGCATGAAGAAGACAAAGGAACTCATAGTCTATTTCATAGTGTTTGCAGATTTTTCAAGCTTATAGGTGGATGAAGCACTTGGAATTCTTCTTCCTCTTCTTGTCTATATTCTTCTTCTATTCTGTCTACTTCTTATTCTTCTTCTTGAGGGATCTTGGCCTTTTTTTTTAAGGAAGCAAAATCATACACACTTTTTTTTAAGTGCTTGAAATGAACCCCCAAATCATACTTAAATCCATTAAAAACTAAAAATTTACAAAACAAAAATCTTTTAACAAGTGAAACTAAACCAATCCAATCATTTGCATCCTTGCAACATCAAGGTTTTAGATGCATTCATGCAAAGTTAGGAACACTTCATTTTTGGAAATTTAAAAAGAACTTCAAATTTTCATTTCAAAAGGTTCAAAATCAACACTAAGTGCACACTAAAATCTAAATCAAACTCAAATCATCAATCAAGGATAAAATGAACCTCATTTGCAAATATTTTAAAGTTATTTTAAAAATCTCATGAAAACTAAGAGTCCTAAATGGTTTCCAAAATTTTCCTAAAAAGCTTTGTTATTTGTTCCAAACAAATGTCTTGTTGCAAAATTTTGAATGTTTCTTAGGTTTTTCATGCATCAAAACAATCTAGGAATATCATTTTTGGGCTTAAAACATACAAAGTAGAACACAAAATCTTGAATGAAAATCAAAGTCCAAAGAGTCATTTTCACTTTTGAGTCCAAAACAATCTTGAATGATCTAAGGTTAAAACAAAGCACTTCAAAGTTCTTAAAACAACACGCAAAATCTCAATCTTGAATGCTCAAAGGAAAAAACTTGAATGTTTAGTCAGTTGTCTTCGAATGCATGTTACTAAAATCACTCTTGAGTGCCATGGATTAAAATCAAATTTTTTTTTTTTATGAATGCATGATTAAAACAAAAAATCCAATCTTGAATGCCATAGATCAAATAATCATCTTTTGGGGTATAAAAAGAATCCACATTTTAGAAACTTTCTAAGTTATAAAAACAAATAAAGACACTTTGAGTGAATTTGTTGTTGGACTCACCCTCTTTAATCACCCATCATTATAACCATTGGTTGCAATATTAGTGCCATATATGGGGATGGGTCTACCTAAAAAGGTGTTAAGTACTCGACAAAAAATCAAATTCCACTCACTTGAGTTTTCATTGGTTTTTCTAAGATATAAAATTTCTTGAATGCACATTAGTCTCGCTAACACTTCATTTGGGCATAAAAATTGAACAAATCTTGACGTGGAGGGCCTTTGGGCGCGTGCTTGAAATCGAGCTTTACACACATCTTTTTTTTGGGCTTAAAACAAACTCACACTCAATCTTAAATGCCTTAAATAAAATCAATTGATACTTGATGTGGAGGGCCTCCAGGCGCACGAGTTTACTTTTTGTTGACCCTAAATCTTCTTGGTGTATTCATTCTTTGATCACTTCTCTTTTTTTGGTGCATTTCAAATTGGAATTGAACCTTTGCATCTTAAATCACATGTGTTTTCAAAAGGTCTAGATCAGAAAACTTAAAGTGTCAGTTGGAAAAGAACTCTATCTTTTAGCCCAAGATCATCCAAGTCTTCTCTCCCCTTGTCATCTTTCGAGGCCATCTTGGGTGCATAAGATAAGGATCCAAAATCTTGTCTTAGCTTTGAGGAGGCCTACTTGGGGATTTCATCACCCCTTGGGATGACCTCAACTCCAGCATTCTGACGGAGTATAAAGATCAGGAGGTGAATCCAAATACACCTCTCTTGGGATCAAGATTTTGTCACTCAGGCTAAGCCTCAAGGAAATTTATACCCTTGAGAAGTGAAAGAGGAGAAGTGGGTTATCGCTCCTCTCGGCTGTGTGACATTTTTTTGGTTTTATCTATAGATTTGGGCCTCACGTACCTTGGGTATATCGAGGACTCCCTAGCTAAACCAACTATCAGCCTTGTAGACAACCATCTAGGATGTTAATGTGTTTTAAGTGATTGCTCGAAACATTTGTAAAACATACACACTTCACAGTGCAGTTACTATCTTCTGAGAATCACAAACTTCTATCTGGTTGTTTCTATCTATTGCTTGATCTTTTACTTGTTGAATGAATGTTTGCCAAACTTGGTCAATCCTAGCTTAGGGCACACTTAGCATAGTCACTGCCTGTTTTAGAAGTTGAACACATTGAAGAAAAACAACCAAGATCTCTCAAAGCCAAGAAGATTCAAGAATTTATGTCAGAACAACCCAAACCCAAATAGAAGTTTCACAAAGCCAAACTCAAGCCCTCTTAGGCATACCAAGAAATTTCAGCCAAGAGAAAGGAAGTAACACCAAACCCTCAAATTGCCAAACTCCACAAAGCAGAAGACAAAGCGACCGACGAAACCTGTCAGGATGCCTAGTTAGATCGCACTATCATATTTACCAAGCATCTAGGAGTTAACCCTACTTATGTCTTACCAACTAGGCATGATTTCTATAATTAGGCCCCCTTGTTTTTCCACATCTTCTTGCATAAGTTTCACTTTATAGTCATCTTTCTAGGAAAGCCAGCCATTCTAGGTTATCCCTTTAAATCATTTTAGCCCATTCATCTCATCTAGGTCTTTGCTTTAGAATCAAACCAATCCCCTCAAACCTAGCTAGCATCTCAAAAAGCCTAATTTTCACATCCAAGCCTTCAAAATTATTGTCAGCTTGCCAAAGGTTTTCCATTCCTACCATCTTGCAAATCCACTAGCCCCACCGAGGTTATCCCTCTGATAGAGCTTTGTCTAGGGTAACCTATCTTTGTCACTTGTTATCCCTCATCACCTTAAGCCAAAGGTTGGGATCCACAAGTGGTCAATCTTGTGTTTTTCCTAAAGGATCATCAGTCTATCCTTAAATTTGACACAATCACCACCAAGTTTGCACATAGGAAAGAAGACCTTTCATGCTTTGGCAACATATCTTTGAAGTTAGAATCCCCAACCCAATCCTCCTTAAGTTTTTCATATAGCTTTGCCTCAACCTAGGAAATCATTTTCATAGAAAAGCCTTCCCCCTTTGCATCCATTAGCATTGTTGCATCTCATCCCTAGGAACATTTTCATGCCACACATCACTCGCTTAGCCAAGAAGAAGAAAGGAACAATGGAACCCTATCATTTGGATGAAACAAAATCACTCCCCTTGAGCACTCAACCATCCTTTAGCCCAGAGAACACTATACCATCACCTACTAACATTGAAGCTTTTATGAACCAACCAGGAAATGCAATATTGGTGAATGCCATTATAGACAAGAACAAAGAAACAATCATGGCTAACTTTCAAAGGGACAATATAGGAGCCTTCAACTTTGGAAGACCTCCTCCCTTGCTAGATCCATCTCACCTATTTTTTGGACAACTACCACTCCCAATAGGCTCTTATGATTCAAATTATCCTCAATATGTGCCAAAAGAAGAGCCTCAAGCCAATCCTTATGATCTAATAGACCCAAACATACCATCCTCCACTCAAGTTGAAATCTCCCTTCTGCAAGCCAATCCAGCCACCACCACTCCACCATTGGTCCATACCACTCCATCCCAAACCCCCTTTGCCCAAAACACCTCATCATTCACTCCCTTCACTATTGCTATTGCTGCTCTCCAACCCAACCTTCCAAATCCACCCATCTCCCAAATCAGTGCTAGCATCTTTAGCCAAACTCAGCAATATACAACCGGGATGCCACCCATGGGTCCAAGTAATCAACCTTTCATCATGCCCAGCTTGTTTACCTCAGCTCAGAGCACAATTCCATCATTTCCACTAGGTCCTTGGAGCTTAGTGCCATCAACCACAAATACACAAGGTACTGCCCTCACTCCACAAGCTACTACCAATGTTCTACCAAGCTCTCAAGTGACCCAAGATTTTGCCACCAATCTACCAAGCTTTCAAATCTAGCCACCAAGCTATCAAACCCCATCAATTCCATTGCCAAGCTTTCAATTCTAACCACCTCCACCATCAACTAATCCATTACCTCCTATTACTAACTATTTTTCTATGCCACTTCTAGGAGGAAATCCACCACCACCAACCACTAATTACTTGGCCTCTTTTTCCATGCAGATACCTTCCCAAATGGGGGCACAACCCACATATATTGGTCAAACTCCTCAAATCCAAAGTCAAGTTCCACAAGCTCCCTGATCCTTTCCCCAAGCTTCACAACCATCTTATACCTTACCTCCACAAAGCAATCCATTTATCCCATAGCCAGCTTATGTTCCTTAATCCCAACCTCAAATCCAATATCAATAGCAAGCCTCACAACACATGTAGCAATATGTGCCACCTCCACCTTAGCAACCCATCATCCACCATTTAGTTTCCCAAGCCATGTACAATCCCTACCAACCCATACCTCAAAGCCATCCATATTTCATTGCCCCATCTAGCACATAGCTACCTCAGGGCACTCCTACATTGGGGGCACCCTAGCCATCAACCATTAATTTGGAATCGGAAGCCATGAAGACAGATTTGAAGAACATCCAGGAGGGAAATGATCCAAAAACCTTGAAGTTTGAGAATGTGTGTCCTTACCCATTTGAAAGAGCCATTACCATAACACCATTTCTCAAACACTTTGAGATACCCAAGTTTGACAAATTCAGAGGAAAAGGAGACCCTGTCACACATATCAAAGAATTTTACATGCACTACCAAGAAGTGGCATACGGTGATGTCTTCCTCTTGTGTCTCTTTCCCAAAAGCTTGGCCGGACCAGCTCTTGAATGATTTTATAGAATCCCATATGGCACAATTAAAAACTTTGCTGAATTATTTGAGGCATTTGTAGCCCAATATGCCCATCTTGTCGAAACAGAACTATCAGTAGTTGATCTTGTCAACACTAAGCAAAAAGGTGGAGAAAGCCTTCTTGAATATATGCAAAGATGGAAAACCCTTACCACCTGCATATCTTGCACCTTGCCAGAGTGCCATTTGGTGAAAATGTTTATTGATAATGCCCATCCTAGCTTGGCTCACCACATGACCATGAACTATTTGCAGACCTACAAAGATATCAAAGAGAAAGGAATGATCCTTGAGCAAGGACTCATTAAAGATGGTGTGGTCAAGATTTACAAAGAAGCCAACCAAAATCAAACACATTCAAATGAAAAGTCTAGGTATTGGAACAAAAACAAGCACGTTGCAACAAATGGGGTCACTAACACCAGACATGTGAATATTGTTGGTCCTTCCCAAAATCAGTCCAACCCACCTTATCAACCAAACAATCAACAAGATATCAACAACCAATAGCAGAATCAACAAAGCTTTCAAAGCCACAATCCAAAGCCCAACTTTCAAGGGTCTAACAATTAAGCTAATGCCATCAATGTAGCTGCACGACCAAAGCCCAAGTTCCAACCTGCACCTCAAAACTATACAACCCTTGGTGAGCCGTTGGATGTCATTTTTGAGAAATTAGTCAAGGAAAACCTCATCAAATTTCCTCCTACCCAGCAAATCAACCCAGGCCAATCCAAAACTGCATGGTATAGAGACAATGAGTATTGCAATTTTCATAGGGTGAAAGGGCACACCACCCTCAGATGCACGAAGCTGAAAGATTATGTGCAGGACCTCATTGATCATAAATAAATCACAGTTGGAGCACAAACCTCTCCCAATGCAGGCTTGAAGATCTATCAAAATGCTTTTCTTCCTCACAACAACCAAAATCCTGGAAAAGCACTTATCCAATCCAACAACAACAACACCAACAACTGCCAGCCAAACCAACAGCATGGGAAGAACAATGACCACACTTCATCCTACATAGACTATGGTAGCCTCATCATTTGTATATCTAAAAAGGAGCCTTCTATCAATGTTATCAATATCAAAGGCAGAAATAATGAGTGTACAATCACCACTAGAAAAGTGCAATTGAACATCGCAACCCCATCAATCCCATCAACACTATCAACCCTAGTAGTATCATTAGCTCCATCCAAAAGCCAATATAATATCTTGGAACACCTCGGGAACATGCTAGCCCAAATCTCCATTTTAGACCTTCTCCGCACTAGTCTTGTGTACAAAAACATCCTTGACAATGCTCTCATAGAATCTCGTGTCCCTTCAAATATCAACGCTACTGATTTTTGTAATCTTGTTGGACACCTATTGTCCTCATGTGCCCTATCATTCAAACCCACTGACATACCTGTGGTCAAACCAGATCACACCCTTCCACTTTGCATAGCCATCATGGTATCCAATTTTGCCATAAAAAGAGTAATGATAGATAATGGATCAGCCTTGAATATTTGCACCCTAAAATTCATAAAACAAGTTGGGTATACTGAGGCAGATATCATCAGTGAGGTTATCACCATCAAAGCTTATGACAACTTGGAAAGAACCACAAAAGGAACTATTTTGCTGCCAATCAAGGTTGGGCCAATCATCAAAGAAACACTCTACCATGTTATTGATCTAAACCTACCATTTAACATCCTCCCCAGTCGCCCATGGATTCATGCCATGAAAGCCATTCCATCCACTTACCATCAGTGCATAAATTTCCACATCAGGGCACTGAGGTAACCATCCATGCTGATCCAAAACCCTTTTCTTACTGCAATGCAATTGAAGCTTCATATACAAACCATTGCCTTGGAATTGATATCGGCATAGCCATCACCAGCTCATCCCACACTTGTAATGACCCAGAAACCATCCTCACCTCCACCCTATCTACCATGAAGATCAATAACAAAGGCTATGGAGAGTATAGTCTATCAGACGCATTTGCTATCGGGGTACTCTCACTTGATCCACACACCCATGGATGACTGACATATCACAAAGCTAAGGAGATTCCACCTCCTTGATACACACAGTTTGGCCCAACAACCTTTGTATCCTCAAAAATCCCTCTTCATGAGGAGCTCACTCTAGATATCAACAATTCGTTACATAAGGATGCACCTCCAAGAAATCAAGCACGCCTTGATCACTTTAGCCAGAAGTATCCTCAAGAACATAAGCTCATCACTAACAAATGGAACTATCAAGGTGGTGGTTTAGGACAGAAAAAAAGAGGCATGCAGTGCCCCATCGACCCACACAAGTGGGAATTAAAGTCAGGTCTTGGCTTTGGCATACCCACAACTGGAGGCACCAATGAGAACGATCACGTTTTTTCAAACATTCATCGTGACCTTGTCAAAATTGAAGACATTCTTGAGAAAGTTGAAAAGAGAGCCTACGATGATATCCTAGACCAAATCTTCCTTGGAGACTCTGTTCTCCAAGAACTATCCATCCATTTCATTGACCTACCACTCACCCATCCACAACTCATAGATTGGGACCAACCAAGTGTCATACACATTGATGAGTTCACATCAGAGGAAGTGCTTCTGAGATTGATGGGAGCTGAAACTCCTAACAAGAAAACAAACCTAGATTCTACCTATATCTATAAGCTAGATCCCAAGGGGTATTTTGGAGAAAATCCCCAACCTAGTTCCGATACACTCAAAAATGGAACTAAGGTGAATCTGGGACTAGCTAAGGTAGCGAAGAGAACCCCTCAGCAAGAAAATCTAGAGTCACAAGTAGAACATGAGGATTTAGCATTGCCTCCTCAAGATAATTGACCAGAGGTGTCTTCTATTCTAATTGAGGATACTAGAAAAGTCAACATTAGTTCTTCAGAGATCCCTAGACTTGTTCACATTGCTGCATCCCTATCAAAAGACCAAGCTGACCTCCTCTTTGAGGTCTTAAGAGAGAACATTGGCTGATTTGCATGGTCATATTAGGACATGCTAGGACTTGATCCAAAGCTTGTAGTTCATCATCTTGCAGTCGATCCAAAGATCAAGCCCGTTAGACAAAAGCTTAGAAAAATGCACCCCAAGGTGGCATTATTGGTCAAAGCTAAATTAGAGAGAATGTTAGCTACTAAGGTTATCTAACATATTGACTACTTAGAGTGGATCTCCAACATGGTCCCTATCACTAAGCCTTCCGGTGACATCAGAATCTGCACTGATTTTAGAGATTTAACAAAGCTTGTCCAAAAGATGATTTTCCCTTACCCAACATAGATATGATTGTAGACCTTACAGTTGGACATGAAATTCTATCCCTCATGGATGGATTTTTTGGGTATAATCAAATCAAGATTGCAGAAGAGGATCAGCATAAGATAGCATTCACTACCCCTTGGGGAACCTTTTGCTACAACATGATGCCTTTTGGCCTAAAGAATGTTGGGGCTACCTATCAAAGAGCTATGATAGCCATTTTCCATGATCTTATCCATAGCATTTTGGAGGATTATGTGGATGATATCTTGGTTAAATCTCACACCTTCAAGTATCATCTTGTTGACCTAGAGAAAGTCTTTAACAGGTTAGCCAAATATCATCTCATGCTAAATCCCAAGAAATGTGTCTTCGGGGTCACATCTGGCAAGCTTCTAGGCTTTATAGTTTCTAAATGAAGTATAGAGATCGACCCCAAGAAGGTCAAGGCTATCTTAGACATGCCTCCTCCCCAGACACTGCAATAGCTTCGCACTCTTCAGGGAAAGCTTCAATCCATTCGACGCTTCATCTCCTAGCTTGTAGATAAGTGTACGCCATTTGCACATTTACTGAAGAAGGATGAAAACTTCAAGTGGTATCCTTTATGTCAACACAGCTTTGATCATCTCAACCAATATCTCATCAATCCCCCTATCTTGGTTCCACCAGTTCCTGGTCGTCCCTTGATCTTGTACATATCAGCAATGCCTACTACTCTAGGGGCACTTCTAGCACAATTTGATGACTATGGTAGAGAAAGAGCCATCTACTACATCAGTAGAACTCTAGTTGGTTATGAACTCAATTATACTCCTATGGAAAAAGCTTGTTTAGCAGTTGTTTTCTCAACTCAAAAGCTTCGCCACTACATGCTAAGTCATACCATCCAACTAGTCTCCAAGATAAACCCTCTCAAGTATATGCTCTCCAGAACAACACTTATAGGTCATTTGGCCAAATGGGTTATGCTCCTTAGTGAATTTGACATCCAGTATGTGGACAGAAAGGAAATCAAAGGGCAACCTATAGTAGATCACCTAGCTGATGCACCTCTAGTAGATACATATCCTTTGATCACAAAATTTCTAGATGAGCATATCTGTCTAATTGAAGAACAGCCCCCATGGAAACTTTATTTTGATGGCTCATATGCATCTCATGGATCAGGGGCAGGAATATTGTTGGTCACACCTCAAGGAGATTACACTCCAAAAGCCTTCAAGCTAAAATTCCCTAGCACCAACAATATAGCTGAATATGAGGCTCTCATTGGAGGATTAAAGATAGCTATAGAATGGAACATCACTGAGTTACAAATCTTTGGTGATTCTCAGCTCATCATCAAGAAAGCCCTAAATAAATATCAAACCAAAGATGAAAAGCTATTACCCTACAAAGAGCTAGTTGATCAACTAACCCAACATTTTACAAAGCTTCAGTTTACACAAGTGCCTCGAATGTAGAACAAAGCAGTAGATGCTATGGCTACTATTGGCTCGCTCTTGGAAATTCCCCAAGCAGTTATGCAGTATGAGTTTTTAGTCGAGCAACTCCTCACACCTGCCTATGCAAATCATGACTCAAACTGTGTTTGTATCTTGGTTGGTCCCTAATCCCCTTGGTACCATGAGATTCATGCTTACCTTAAAGATGGTATCATCTCCCCTCACCTCACACATACCCAATGCCAAAACCTCATTTGAAAATCATCCCACTATGTTATCATAGCCAATACCCTATATCGTCAGGGTTATCATGATACTCTCTCTCGATGTTTAGATGAAAATGAGGCTGCGATGGCGTTAAAAGAAGTACACTTTGGACTTTGCAGTTCCTAGATGAGTGGCATTGTCGTCACGTGACAAATCCTTAGAGCAGGCTACTATTGGCCTACCATTGAAGAAGACTCCTATGACTTTGTCAGAAAGTGTCTCCCATGTCAGCAACACACAAATCTTGTGCATGCTCCAGCACAGGATCTACAACCTATTGCACCACCATGGCCTTTCGCTTGTTGGGGCCTTGATCTAGTTGGAACTATCACACCTCTCTCATCTGATGGACATAAATGGATAATAACAGCTATAGACTATTTTACTAAATGGGTGGAAGTAGTCTCCCTAGTCTCAACTACAAGAGTTCAGGTCTCCAAGTTCATCTTGTACCACATTGTTTGCCACTTCGGCATCCCATCCACCATCTTCACTGACCATGGAGTTAACTTTGAAAATCTCAACATGGAAGAATTATGCACTTTCCTCTGCATCCATCACCACTTTTTTAGCCCATATTTCCCACAAGGTAATGGCCAGGTAGAGGCAACTAAAAAAACCCTCCTCAAAATCCTAAAGAAAGTTGTTAATGATTCTGGACACAATTGGCACCTATAAATAAATCCAGCCCTATTGGCCTATCAAACTTCCTTACATACATCCACATGCACAACTCCATACTCCTTAGTTTATGGTGCTGGAGCAATACTAGCCATAGAGGTTGAACTTCCCTCCTTGTTCATATCTTTGCAAGGGAAAATATCAGATGAAGAATACAGAGTAGCTCTACTCACCTAGCTAGATCTCCTAGATGAGAAGTGACAACATGCCTATGATCACCTCACAGTCTATCAATCTCATTGCAAAAGGAACTTTAATAAGAAGGTGCTTCCCTGACACTTTTAGTCGGGCAACATGGTCCTCAAAGAAAATCTGAAAGTCCAAGCTAATCAAGAAAAGAAAGGCAAGTTTGAACCTACATGGCTTGGAACTTATGTTGTCACTGCCTCCTTTGGCTCTAGAGCCTATTAGCTATCTACACCAAAAGGAGAACTCTTGAATGATACTACTGACATCATTCATCTCAAGAAGTTCTATGCTTGAAGATCCTTGGTATACCTAGCTTTTGAAAAATACAAAAAAAAAAATAGTAAAGAGAAATAAGCGTCTAATGGTGAAAACTTGGCAATTCAAGTGCCTTGGATAGGTACCTTGGTAAAACCCTAGTAATTCAGGTGCCTTGAGTACTAAGACTAATCCATTATCTATCACTATCCTATCCCTCATCCATCCACTCACCATCCCATAAAACACTTGCTTGTTCCCTTGGTGTTCCAACCAAATATCCAACATCTAATGAAGCTTGTAAATACCTCCTGTACAGCTTGTAAATCTTGTACCTCAGCTTGTACATCTTGTACCCTAGCTTTTAAATCTTGTATCATCCCTTAGATCATAGCTTGTACATCCAAATCTTGTCCAAAGCTTGTACCATATTCCAGCTTGTATTATATACCAAAGCTTGTATCCTAGTTTGTATCCTATCACATGCACACAAAAGAATCCCATTTTCCTTAAGCTTTTCACAAAACCATCAAATTATCCAACTATCCATCCAACACACTCTAAAACATTTCCATCTCACAAAACCCAAACATGAACAACCTTGTACATTTGTACCATATCTTGGTCCATTAGCTTGTACATCCTTTTTAGCTTAGTACCATTGTATCTATCTATCTTTTGTGTCAGTTCATCTTTGATCAACATCTTGCACACATCACACAAATCTTGGTTAGCTATTTCAATGCATCCTTTAGCTAGATCTCCTATCACCAAAGTGTTATCCTTCTTACTTTAGTTTGCTAGACGCATCACTCATCCAAATCCACCAGCTTAGGTGCTCTCCGATAGATCCTTGCAGGATATAGCTTTCCTCATGTCTGATCTTGGTCCGTTAGTACCTCATCCTACCCATCTCATTGGCAAATGGTTCTCTTTTGGATTTTCTCTTTCTTTTGATTTGGAATCTTCCCTTTTGGATCTTGAAGTATCTTTTCCAAGCAATCTTTTTGTTCCCTCCTCAAGGTTGCCATGATCTTCCATATCATGGTATGCTGTGAATGGGGCACTCTAAGCATATGATTTTTATCAAGTCTTTCATTTGTTTCTTTTTTGCTTGTGGGTTACCCAGTGTCAATTCCACACTGTTTCCTCCGGGTAGTCCTTGTGTGTTTTTTTTGAGTCAGTCCATTAGTCCTCTGGACGGTTGGTGATATGGCCTTGATGTTCTTGGTAACCTTGGCAATTAACCAAGTAGTCCTATAGAAAATCTAGTGCTCAACTACATGGTGGTACTTCTCTTTGAAGTATCCCCCTACTCAAAAAGCTTCAATGGATTCCCTTCATCTCCATTATCCCTCATCCATATCCAACATCTGTCTCTCCTACCCTAGCTTATGCATCAGTATCTCTTTGAATCAATCTTCACTTTTAGGTTTAGGGATCTAGAATCCTAGTCTTAGGGATCCCCCAATAAAATCAATCCACCAAGCCTCATCTTTTGAGATCCACAATCCTAGTCCTAGGGATGTCCGAAACCCATCTCTCACCAATCTAGCTCTTTGAAATCTTATTGCATCAACTTTTATAATCCCCTCATCCTTCTCTCTATCTTGGATTCCTTTTTATAGCTCTTTGCTCCTTCATCCTCCACCTTCCCTAAATTCTTAAGCTTTCTTCCTCTTGTGCATCTGATTCTCCTTTATCATTCTCCCATAGTGAGAGTTTGAGCTAATTCTACCCCTTCTCTTTGCCAATCTGAGTCTCCTTTCTTATCCCAGATTCTTGTATTTTTCAAGAAGCTGTCGAGCCTCATTTTCTCTCCCCGTCGCCTTCTTAAGGGGGCATCTTGTAGTCCATTCTCTCTCTTCTACCTAAGATTGGGGCAACTGTGTTGCTCCATAAAGTCATCTCCATGTCGTTTATATTTGAACTTCTTTGAAATAGTGTTATCTCAACACTATGTCAAAGAGGGGCAAAATGTAGACACCTAAAATTCTTTAGAAAATAAAGTATTTTTATTTTCTAAAAAAGTCCCTGATGACATCATCATTTATTAATTAATTAATTATTTAATTAATTAATTTATTTTTATGCCATTAAATCCCTTTATCTTAATTAAAAATATTTAATTAAGGAATCCCTCCCAAAAATGTTTAAATCTTATTTAAACATTATTTCCTTATTTATTAATTATTTAATTAATAAGTTGACCAAAAATCCCAAAATAAATAATTTATTTATTTTTTGCCCAAAACTTGGCCAATTTTCTTAAGACCACTAACCTCTTCCAAAATCTTCTAATCCCGCTTTAATTTCAATTAAAGGCTAATCCCATCATTTCCTACTCCTAATCCCAACTCAAAATATTTAATTAAGATTAAATATTAATCCTCATGTTTATTAAAAATATTTTAATAAATATCTCCTCAACCCAAACCCTTGAAATAAATTAAACTTTATTTATTTCTTAAAAACCTTATTTATCCTCATCCTAGGAAGTTCTAGACTCTTCTAGAAAGTCTTCATCCTCATCCAAAGCCTAGACTCTTCTAGAAGATGTCAATCTTTATCTTTAATCCTAATCCTAATCCCCTCCTAACCTTGTCACATTCCCTAAACATGGGTTAAGACTTGCTAACCCAAGCCAAACTTAACAAATATCTCTTCCTTCACCTACCCTCATTAAATACCATCCACTTGCCCATCTCTAACAAGCGTAATCTAATCTTAACCTAAGCCTAATCCAAGCCTTAATCATTTGCACATTCCTAAGTCAAGCTTAAGACTTTCTTAATCCAACCTAAGTCAAAATATCTCAACTCTCTCACAAATATCCCAACCATAAAACTTTATGAAGCCCACAAAGCCATAAATCACTCTTCCAAGCCCATTCATTGCTCTTACAAGCCATTATGAGGGTCTTTATGAGTTTTGAGCCTCCTTTGTTGACCCCTCAACCCCTCTTGCTCTAACCAATGACCCTATGACACGTGTCACTCCTTGATTGGCTGTAAGAAAGAACAATCCATGTGCTCTCCTCTCATTCAATCTAAAGCTTCCATAAGCTTTTTCCTATCCTTGCATCCTAGCCCTTGATCCGTCAAGCCCTTTGCCTATTTAAGGAATCCTCTCCCAAGCCATTTTAACACAATCTAGAAAGTAAAGCCATAATGCCATTTTGAGAAGCCATTTTAACATCAAATCCATTCACCAAAATCTATCAAAAATCCTCCATTGAAGCCCATTTGAGCATTTGAGAATACATACATAATCAAGCCATCTTAGCTATTAGACACACCTCTACATCAAGTGATCATCCTCATTAAGAGAGCCTATCCATGGCTCATATTCTCATTTGAGGACTTCACTTTGGCTCTCATGAAGTTATGTTAAATTAGTATGCAAATGCTTTTGATTGTTTTAATTTGGTGTTTCTAACATACTAAAGTAGCATATACATATAGTACTTCCCTGATCAGTTACCACAAACTAACATTTTCTCCTTTATACAAGTTGAGATAATAAGTTACAACCACCCTGGTTTTGTAGAGCCTAAATGGTGAGGGTTAAGTAAGTGTATTTTACAAATTTCTTCATTTCCCAAAATTGTGTTTATTTCCCAACATCAAGCAAGAAAGAATTGTAGGTTTTCAACTAATAATTAGGAGAACCAAAATGGTGCTTATGATTTTTCTTCTGTGTGAACTCTTGGCAAGGTTTTAGGGGACATGAACTAATTCATTTTTCCTATCTTCCTTGTGTAAGGTGATATCAAAGAAAAGTTTTCTTTCCTTTATATTTTGGGATCATGGAGAAGCTTGATTAGATTGTTTGTGTTAGAAATAAGGAATACTAAGAAGGGGGGATGGGGGGAGGGGGGTGAATCAAGATTCTATAAACTTTATCCCAAAAATGGATATTATTAATTGCCTTATAGCTTGCATATGAAAGTAAACTAACAATTTTGAATAGTAAAAAAATCATGCAATAAGAGAACTCATAACACCATATTTTTTTAACTAGGGAAACCATGGCCAAGGGGAAACCCCACTGGGGATGGTACCCACAAAATGATCTACTGATAAAAAGTATCTGGTTAAAGATATTGACTATGTTAGGAGTCTATTATCTGTGTATAGTATCTTGGTCCTTGTTAGAATCTTCAGCCCTATTAGCATTTGTTATGTACAAGTAGAAGATGTATGCAAGAAGAACCCACTGCCCAAGCATGCAATATACGATGCAATTCCTTAATACAAAAAGATAGATACAAAAACCTCTTGATTTTCGCTGATATCTTCAATATGTAATATAAATTTTTCCACTCTTCAAAAAAATCATAATCCTCTAATCATACATCATAATTTTCATATCATATAGTTTGCACGTAGTACACACATTACACACTTAACTACGTATTTACAAACTTTCCTTTATAGCTTTGCAATTCTCAAAATACTATCTAGTTAGCCTTCAAGTCTTCACACGCTTGAAAAAATATATTATTAAAACTTCCCATCTTTAAGGGTTAACATCTAGGATGTCATCCCTATTTATTGAAGTAATTATTTTGTAACTAAAATATTTCCTTAGCCTCTAATTATTCATTTCCTATCATGCTATGTTCTATCTATATACCACTACAACTGGTAAAATGGTTATATCTTCTTCTGTACTAACCATAGGGACTCATGCACTTGAACATGTCATATTGACACTCTTTCCTATATGTAATTGAGTGTGCACATATCAATAATACCTATATCAATTGTGCATACCAAAAGTGTATCTTCTCTGCCAAATAAACTAACTGATACTTAGACAATTTTCTAAGTATAACTATTGTACCTTCATCTTTACACCATGCTCACTTTATACAAGAATATATATTTCCATAAATGAAAAATAGAACTCAATTTCTTATCCAAATTCCCAACAATCTCCCCCTTTGGCATTGATGGAAACATATGGGAAAATTGGCTAAGTATCAAAATGTTGATCAAAACTTTACAAAAATCTTGGCCTTCACAAAATTTACAAAAATTAAAATTTTTTGGATCAATATATTTTCATTTCCATCTTCCCTTATATCTCCTATTACATTATAGCCCCCCCTTTGACTATAATGCTTTACATTATTACTACTTCTCCTTTTTACATACATCATACAATGTTCCTATATTACTCCTAATTTGAATCAATGATAAAGGTGTCAAAACTAATATACAATTCAAAATTTGGATCTATACCTTTGCACTAGGTAGATAGCCATGTCATATAGTCATCAAAACTTGTCTTTTTCAACTATGCTAAGAGAGGCACATAGTCCATAGGATGCAATTTCAACTACATTCAGGTATGAATAGTCAAACTTCTCAAAAGATGTCTTTGCCTTAAGAGATTCTTTTACTTTTTGTTCGAGAGTGGCTATCTTCAAAGATAAAATTTCTCTATGAAGTGAAAACCTCTTAGAAATTCTCTCTTTATTCATCTCAATAAGACTTATTTCATAATTAATCTTTCCAATCTTAGCCTCAATGTCTTATGTCTTCTGACCAGGCTATTGAAGCTGATTTATTATTACTTGGAGATCTTCATTCTTCTCCTTGAACTCTTCATCACTATCTTTAGTGAAATTAAATGGAAATGCACACTTTTCATATAGTGCCTTTCCTTCCTATTTACATCTTCTCAACTCCTTGATACATGCATCAAGAGCTCTCAAGTCATTTTTTATATTATGATAGACAATGTCAAACATATGTGCATCATGTTTGGCCTATACTTGAATGGTTACAATATCTAATAAACTTGAAATTGTGCATCAAAATCATACACTACAACTTTTTCTCTGTCTTGTAGATCTGACATTTTCATCTTCACAACTAAAGTTTTTTGAAGTCTCTCTATCACTTCCATTAGTGAACTTTGTAGAATTCTCACCTCCCTATTGTTCTTAATAATATTGTCAAGTGATGAGATTAGTTTAGTCTAATTATCATCATCTGATCTTGTTAGTGTTGCTAATTTAAGGGGTGTCCTATAAGAACTAGGTACACTAGGTTTTTTCTCATCTTCCTCCATTTTCATCTTCTCCACTTCTTCTTTTCTTTCCTTCTTTTCTTCCTCTTTTCGTTTCTCTTCTTCTACTTCCTTATTTTCTTCCTCTTCCTTTTTCTTTATTTCTTCCTCTTTCTTTCTATTTTCTTGTTCTCTTCTTCTTTATTTCTCTTTTCTTCTTCTTCTAGCTTCTTCTTTTCATCGTCCTCTTCTTCTAAGCTAGTACAGTTGGTCAAATTGCCAACATTAGTGCCAAAATCCTTGAAAGGATCTTCATAAGTGTTAATAGTTACCTTGGTGCTATTAATCTATAAGGTATCTTTGCCAATTATAATTTGTGGTGTTGTTGTTGATTCCTTATTTAGGTCTACCATCATCTATACTATGGATTTATCTATCTCTTTATTAACCTCTTGATAATTACCTCCCATAATTATTATACCTATAGTCTTGTTCCTAAGATAGGGCTCAAGACTCTTCACTAGACTTGGTAGGTGCTCATCACTATCAATCTTACACAGTTTTCTAATATGAGTTTCTCTAATTCCTTTGTCCTCATCTTCTACTCTCTTTCTTCTTAATCAATGATTGCATGATTCAACTTCTCAATTTTAGGCTTCCAAGCCTTTCTACTTGTGCTCCCAGCTTCTGTTTTTGTATATTAGGCTCTGTTTCAACTTATCCTCTCATCTCTTTCTTAGGTACATTTGTCATTATTTCCTTGTGTCTCTTCCCAGGTCCTTCTACAATAGCCTTCATTCTTTACTTCCTTGGGGAATTAGAAGACTCTTGTTTAACCTCATCCAATATAATTGATTTTCTCTTGACCTCAACTACTTTCATTTCATCTTCTTCTTTAGATGGCTTAGAAAGTGGAATAGTAGGTGTAATAGGTGGTTGATCCTGAGATACTATTGCATAGGGTTCTATAAGTGTGGCTATAGATGGAACTGCTTAAGTAACACCTTTTGATGCCAAGGGTGGAACATACATCATTCCTTGATGACCTATATGCCTTGTGCCTATAATGGTTTGTTTCACTACACTCATCTCTTCTTCTATCATGCCTTCCTCCTACATTTATTTATTCATTTTTGAATCAACTTTCTTCTTAGTAGATGTTTCTATTTTTGTTTGGCTTGCTGATTGCATCAACTCATCGTAAGTTCCAAGCCTCTCAAATTTCTCATCCTTGTTTAATTCAAGGATTATCTTTGCATATCATTCAATTTCTTCTTCTAAGAACTCATAGCCAACTGGCTCAACATATAGCATTCTAGGTTCTACTATCTCAATGTATGAGAAATCAGTATCCACAATGAAACAAATATCATCTCTAAAATTTTCTACCATAGGGGATGGTATTCTAAATATTTCTCTCTTCTCATTCTAAAAAGTCTTCATAATAATATTTGTGTTGCTATTGATTTGATAAATAGAATATCTATTATGTATCTCTTTTATTTTCTCCATAGTACACTTATTACTGCTGAGCAATTCTACCACTAACATAAAAGGAAATATCTTAATCAAATGGAAAAAACATATGTGTGATTAATGATTGGAATCTAAACTAATTATTCTTAATTTTCTTAATCCTTTCAAGATTCTCAATCAACTACACTCTTAAGGATTTCACTTAAATTGACCTTATCTCTCTCAATAGACACTTTATTGGCTACTTGTATGAATCTGGCTAACATGTCATCATCTCTAAACTAGAACAAATTTTAGTTATAATCATTCTAATTAAGAACCTTACCTCATCTTGTTTGATATTACTTATAACTATTCATCTTCCATTATAAATTGATTTTGTGTTATCCAAATTTGTCTTCTTAACATTCTTCTCATTAACATGTATACTACCCTCATTGCAAAGACCACTCACCTCATGATTTAGGTTAGTTGAAATTTCTACTACATTTTCCCCTAATCAAAACTTCCCATCATGGATTCTGTTGATTATAACCTTAGTCCATTCTTAATTATCAAATTCTTAATAAAATACAAATTTCACCAAGTCAATTTCCTTTAGATGTTCAAACCTTTGTTTAAAACTCATATCCTGTTTGTAAATTAGACTAAATTCCTTAGAAACATGTTCTTCTCCTACTATTTTAAACTTGCTTCTAATATAGCTACTCACATCTTCTAAGTGAATGACTTTTTTTGGAACTTTAGAAAATGCAATGCTAGTTGTTTGTCTTAGAATGGTTTTGACAATTGAGTGTCAACACACTTAACCAATTTTCATATAGAAGCGAAGTACACTATATGTGTTGAGCCACATAGAAATACAACAGGTGCCGAGTGAGCTCAGGTGCTGACCAATCTTCAGGTGTCAAGTGAAGATCAAGTGCCGAGTGACTTTAGGTGCCAAGTGAACCATATCAGCCAAGTGATATGTAGGTGCTAAGTCATAGTTGATGCCGAGCAATCTAGAATGAAATAGGTTTTGAGAAAACTAGATTCATATATGTTCTGAGCACCAATAATCTAGTATGTGCCGAGTAACATAGAATCAACATATGAGTTTGTGCCTTCACAAACTCAGAAAAAAACCATTTTTTGGGCTGACATAGAAGAATCTCAAAGGACAATAAGGATAAGAACAAATATTTTATATTTCCTATGCAATCAACATGTAGCTAATACGAAAAATGGAGAAGGCATGCAAAAAAAAAGAAAAGTGCAAGGAATGAGCAGGAAATAAAGATTCAATGTGAATTGTAGATTCATACCTAACCCTAAGCATTCAAAATCCTTAAAAGAGGATGAAAACCCATTGAATGTGTGGATGAGAGTAGTGTAAGGGTAAAATATACAAAATTCAAAGGAAATAGTGAAAAGACTTAGAGGAACAGAGCAACATTGCAGTATTCAGTTAATTAGAATAGAGCAATGAAATCAAATAGATATCAGATCTCAGAGGATCAAGATTAGAGAGAGTAGATCAAGTGTCTAAATTAGACAATCAAGGATTGTAAGCTATCAAGTTTATTAGTCTAATACTCTCTAGCAATTGTATTAGAAGGAAAATCCTATGTTGATAGGTTAGCTTAATAGCTAAGTTGTAGATCCTTTGAAGAGGTGATAAAATACTTTAACAGGGTGACACTTCATGTAAAGTGTTTGTAAATCTTTTAAATAGGTCACTATTGATACATAGTAAAGCCTTTAATAGTGCAGGCCTTTAATAGGGCAGACCATCAGAAGTGGTCAAACATTATTGCTGTAGTGATTTTGTGGGTATCATCCCCACCCTAGTTTTACCTTCTCATTTTGGAGGGTTTCTGGGTTACCAAATTTGGTGTTATGTGTTGTGATGCATGTGTTTACTTTATGGTTGTTTGACCTATTTACATGCATTAAGTTTATTTTTAGTTAAAATTTTTTAAAGTTAAAAGTGTGATACTTCTAATTCACCCCCCTTCTTAGAAGTATTCTTCCCATTTGATTAATCCAACAATTGGTATTAGAACAAGGTTCTCATAAGAAGAAGCCTAACAACTTAGAGAAAAGAGCTAAAGATGGAAGTCTTCAAACTTGGGAAGATCATAGAGAATTAGGTAATTGATGTGAAACTCATTCTACACAACTTGGAGGAAGCCAAAGAAGAATTGAGAAAATCCTTAAAAAGAAGGAAGGACATAGCCATAGCTGAAAATAACACACACTACAAGGAGATTGATACCACACAAGTATTTTCCAATGGAGATTTCGAAGAGTTTGATGCAGCAATAGCATAACTGATAGACAAGAATAGAGCTCAAGTAGAAGAAATCAAAATACTCAAGCTTGAACAAGAATCACAAGCTCTAATGACTTGTGAGGTAATTGAATAGAAGAAAAGAGCCATTGAATACAAGCCCATGACAAAAGATGAAAAGAGAAACTTAGCAATAGACTCGAGGAGAAGACAATTGAGTTTGAAAGAATCTCAAACATGCATCTAGACACCTTAAGTAAAATGATGAATGCAAATCATGAGCTAAATATGAACGATATTGAGATCTCTACACTAAAGATACAGAATGAACAACTGCAAAATGACCTAAAAAGAGAGAAGGAAGTTACAAAAAGCTTCAACAAACCCAATGAGGTTATCAAGTACTTTGAGCAGTTACTAAAATCACCAAGGGCCAGTAATGATACTTTAGGACTTGGTTACAATAGCACTAAACAAGGAGAATCATCCAAGACTACAGAAGAAAGGAGTAACAAAGGTAAGAACACTAAACCCACTTGTCATTTCTATGGTAAAAAGGGACATACTTTTAATATATGCAAGAGCAAGAATGCCCATTAGCATTATAAGTCTAAGAGTACAAGTTATTGTCACAAGTGCAAAAAGAAAGGACATCAAGCACATAAATGCAAGACTAGGACTATCAAAACACCAAAATTTGAAGGTCACTGCTACAATTGCAAGAAGTATGGACATAAAGAATTTGAGTGCAAATCAAAGCCTATGTGGACATCAAATCAGGAAACAAGAGAAGGTAACCATAGTCATCACCACAATTGGGACTACAACACCAAGTATAATTATCATTATTGTTAGGAATATGGACACATTCTTGAAGACTACATAAGGACACATTTTAGAGGGAACTATAGCATATGCTTGAGCCAAACCACATCATTTAGTTGCTTGAAGACTAGTCATATCAGTAGGGATTGCCCAACAAAGTAAAAGGAAACCAAGTTAGAAGTTAACAAAGGAAAAGAGAAGGTGGATTTTGAACACATATGAAGATGAGTGAACAAGACTTGAAGGAAGAAGGATGAGTGCAGCTCATCAAATGAAGGGATCACTTCACCTAATAGGTCAAGTGGTCACACCTCATCCAACTAAGCATGAATAGGTGTATGGGACTAATATAAAAAGCTATATCAAACATCAATCTCAAGAAAAACAAGCGCTACAAAGAATAAATCAACATGATTAGAGATGCAAAAGTTAAAATTCAAGGTTTTCACTAGTGTTGCTGAGCTGTCCTTAGATGTTGAGTAAATGTTAGTGCATGTCAAGTAATTAGTTGCAACTGAGTTGATAGTTGATGCTGAGTTGGGAAATTTCAATGGAAGCCATGCAAATAATAGATCTAGTTGAAGCAGAGTGATGAAAAACAAATGAAAGCTAAGTTATGTTAAAATCTTCGAGAGCCAAGTGTATAGTTATATACACACTAAGAATTTAATGCTATGTTCTAAGGGTATAAGGTCAAATTTTTGATCATTTCTTGTCATTTCAAATGTAGAGAAAGAATGAGAAGAGCACATAAGTGATTGAAGAGCAACATTGAAGCCATTTGCATGGATTTCAACAAAGATCAAGCCATTTTCATCAGTTTAAGGTATTCTTTAAGTGTCGAGTTGTGCAATTTTAAAATTTAAAATCTTTTGAAACCCTAGATTTACAAAATGGCATCCAATTCCAAAAACCCTATCTAAAAGGAAGGTTTTTAGGTTCAATTGGTTAGTAATGAGGTCAAACAACCAAATTTTAGGCTAATTCTAGAGGTAACCTATTAGAACAACCTTACCAGTGTACTCTCCATTATTCCACCCAAAGTTGTAATGGTGTAAGATGTGAGGAAGTGTTACAATTGTAAGATAGGGGCAATAGGAGACCTTGAGATTTTTCACACATATGATAAACTATGTGAAAATTGAGTGCATAAGGATGAATTTCAAATAGTTGGGAAAATGAGTTTGACTAATGCCCTAGTTTACCCCATAGGTTTCAAAACTGAGTGGATAAGAATTGTTCTTAGTAGAATACATAATGGTTGTTTGTGGTTACAAGGAGGACCTGTGAAGATAACAAAGAGAATAGTGCATAGGGTTATAGGTTTTCCAACCCTAGATCAGCACAAGACACTGTATTGTGACTCTAAAGAAGCCATTGAAAGGAACATCCAGACTAAATGGAATAAATGACCATTGATACAATCATAGATCCTCTTCTGGATTTTTCTATAAGAATCATTTCTAACAAGTTTTACCAATCAAGTAAATTGAATAGTGTACCACGTATTGTTGTGGATGTGGCTTACAAACTTGTCAAGAGAGATAATACATATGATGTAGCAGAGTTATTGTTACAGAAAATCATTGAGAATCTTGGAGCAATAAGAAGATCTAAAGGTGCTCAATGTAATTTTGGATCTGTTTTTGTCTGCATATTTTTCTATGTTATGGAAGAATTCCCTTCTTTTGGTAAAGTTAACTAGAAATTAGATAAGTTAGCCATTACTCAAATTAATGAGTATATTAAGAAAATGGGAGATAACTTTGACTCTCTTATGACAAGCTATTTTGAGGATTTTAAGAAATCCATGAAACAAAGACAGAGGATACCAGTTTCCCTAGTGGATCAACATATTAATGATATCTATTTCTTAGTTAATATTGATTACACTTATATCCAAGCAGCAGTTCCAAGGGTGAGATGGCTAAGACCATTAGGATATGAGATAAACATTGATGAAGCATCAACAACACTCACAACATTTCTTGTAGAGGAAATTAGTAAGGAGGCACCCCATTTTGGAACTTAAGATGTTGTGTGTTCCAAGGTTGATATGGAGCTCAAAATAGCCTCTATAATAAAGAGGAAGGATAAGTTAGTGAAGAAGATAAAGAAGAAATTTGGAGAAGGTATTAAGGGGGCAATGGAAGAAGAAGAAGATGTTGAGGATGATGATGATGATGATGAAGATGAATAGGGACAAATTCCATTGGAATTGTCACAAGGCTTAAGTAAAAATGAAGAATAGGAAGAAGGTGCTAAGGAAGAAGAAGCCGAGGAAGCACTAGCTCAAGCCAAGCCCAAAAAGAGAAAAGCCAAAGCTAAGCATACAACCTAGCCCAAAGACAAGAAAGGTGCAAAGATCATCCAAGATAAGCCAACAATACTAGTGACAAGTGGCACTACAAGGGCCTCAACTCAGAAGGCCAAGGATCAAGTGAAAGAGAAGAAGAAGGCTATTGAGTAGATTGGTGCAGTGTAGAAGAAGCAAAGGAGGAAAAATGTTGCACAATCAAAATTTTAGGATGAAGAAAGGATAGAATTAGAAGACATTAGCCAGTTTAGAGTGGTAAGTCATCCTCCCAAGTCACATATTGATAAAATTTGTGAAAATATTAAGAATGAAGACTTCTTTGATTCAAAAAGTATTAATTTCAAGAAATTAAGTAGAGATGATCAGAATAAAATGTAATATCCTCCCTTGGTTTGAACTTTGACTTGCAGAAATTTAACTTAAGGAATATTGTCAAACACTTTGTATGCAAACTCATAAAGCTGATTTCCTCAATAAATTGCTTTCCAATGAGTAGATTTATGAACAACTATGAAGTGACATTAAAATGCATAATACACATCATAACATTTTCACAAACACTTGGCACACATTCAATAGTATATGAAAAATCTAGAAACTCTTTCAATCTGCTAATAAAGAGTGATTTTTAAATGTAGATGTGCACTTACAACTACCTTAAAGGATACAACAACTATTCAGACTTGTATTCAACAATTATTATGCAAAATATCAAAATTTGATAGAAGAAACCTGGAATTAGTGGACGTAGTATTTTGCAGATGTAGTCGGCCAGCCCTCCAAACTTCTAATTAGCCAGAAAAACAAGTAAACTTGATACCAACACTGTTCATGCTGTACTGTAGCAAAATACTATTCATGCCGACTGTAGCAAAATACTGTTCATGCGGCACTATAGCAATAACTAACTTCAGATCTGCACCTCAAACCCTTGTAAATTTCTTTATGCAAACGCCCCAAATGAAACCCAGTGTGTTTCTTGAAGTGAAAACACCCTTGATCCTCCTGACTGTGTCTTCCAACAGCGAAGAGAATGCTAGCAAAGAGGGATTCCGTCCTCCAAGCCCGCTAATCAGATATCTAGCAACATAACATTAATCTTCATCCAAGCATACAAAAAAAAAGCTCTTCCATTTCTTTTATAGTGTTCTCACAAGAGCTCAATCCTTCATTTTCTCAATGTGGGATAAAACATAACTCCCTTTATGTACCTTATGTCTCCAATGTGTTATAAAAATAAAGGGAACTCTTTTAATTTAAATATTTCCCACAAACTATAGTCTATGCATTAATAAAGTTAAATATTTAAATTTAACTTTATAAAATGGCTTTATCAATGTATAACAAATCTTATCAATGATAAATAAGTCTTCCTGTTGATTTTAAACAATTACCATCAACATACCACTATGACTGAATGTCCGACCATGTCCAAGATGACTTACTATAAATAGTAAGTATGCCCAAAATTGCCTCAGAACCCCTCAGAAAGACCAGCATTTGAAACTGTCCAGGCCAAATGGCCTCTAAGCCCCTTTAATGTCCTAGTTAGCCTACAGGACTATGGGGAAATAGGCTAACGAAAAAATCATGCTATGAATGCTAGAAAGGGGACATTATAGTCCACCCTTCCAAAAATTGCTTGTCCTCAAGCAATTTCAGCTCTGGATGCTGCAATATCTGCTCATTTTCCCAAGTAGCATCCTCGACAGGTAGGTTCCTCCACTTCACTAGATACTCCCTGATAGTCCTCATGTAAAGCACCCTCTCCCTAGAGTCAAGTATGGCCTCGGGAACCAAGATAAGCTTCCCCTCATCATCAAGAGGTGGCAATACTACTGAAGGCACCACATTGTGACCCAATGCCTTCTTAAGGCGTGACACATGGAACACATTATGCACTTTACTATTTGCAGGCAACTCCAACTCATAAGCTACTTCGCCCACTCTCTTGATTACTTTGAATGGTCCATAGTAGTGTGGTTTCAATTTCTCTACTCCACTCTTCTTGAGAGAGGACTGTCTATATGACTGTAATATGAGGTACACCATATCTCCCACCTCAAAAGAACTCTCAACCCTGTGCTGATCAGCATATTGCTTCTGCTAATTTTGTGCCTTTTGCAAATTTTCCTTCAAGGATCGCATAATGTTATGACACTCCTGCAAAGTATCCTTGGCCTTAGGCACCCTGCTGTCCCCAAATAACAAATCCAAAAAATTAGGAGCATCATACCCGTACAGTGCCATAAAAGGGGACATTTGAATAGACATATGGAAAGAGGTATTATAGTAGTACTCCCCTAGATGTAGCCACTTCACCCAAGCCTTCTGCTCTCCTGCAATGTAGTTTCGAAGGTACCCCTCAACCCATTTTTTTCACTATATCTGTCTACTCATCAGTTTGGGGGTGGTAGCTGGTACTCGGAGTGAGCTCTGTTCCACATAACCTGAACAACTCTTGCCAAAAGTGGCTCATAAATCTGATGTCTCTGTCATTGACTATGCTCAGTGGTATCCCATGTAGTCTAAATACCTCTCAAAAAAATAGTTCTGCTATTTGTGCTACTGAATATGTAGATGAAATTGCAAAGAAATGTGCAAATTTTGTCAATCTGTCTACCACAACAAAGATACAATCTCGACCCTGTGCCTTCGGGAGGCCTGTGATAAAATCCATGGAAATGCTATCCCACTTCTTCTCTGGTATGGGTAGGGGCTGTAGTAAACCACCCGGAAAAGAATGTTCCTGTTTGTTTTGCTGACACACAGGGCATTCCCTAACAAACTGAAGCACCTCTGATTTGAGTCCTTTCCAAGTGAAGTGCTCTCTCACCTGCCGATATGTCTTAAAGAATCTAGGATGTCCTACCATTGGTGAATCATGAAATGCCCTCAAAATCTTCTGCTTCATAGCAAACTCGGGTACTTAATAAATCCTTTCCTTGTAGATGATCAGATCATTTATGATAGTGTATCGACTATCTTGAATAGCTCCCTCAATAATGCTAGATGCCTAACTATCCTTAGCATATTCTGCCAAGATCATCTCTCTCCAATCATCCATGACTATCCCAACAACAAGCAAATGAGGCCTTCTAGATAAAGCATCTGCAACAATATTTTTCTTCCCTTTGACATAGGCTATTTCAAAATCATAGGCCTGTAATTTACTCACCCATTTCTATTGCCTGTCATTAAGGTCCTTCTGTCCAAGAAAATGTTTCAAGCTATTATGATCTGTTTTTACTCTGAATCGGCTTCCCACTAAGTACTGCTTAAACTTAGCTAGCACGTGCATGATTGCTAGCATCTCTTTGTCGTAGATGCTATAGGTTCTCTCCACACCTCATAATTTTCTACTCTCATATGCGATGGGATGTTTTTCTTGCATGCAAATAGCTCCTATGCCCTCTCTTGAGGCATCACACTGCAGCTCAAAAGGCCTGGTGAAATCTGGAATGGCTAAAATAGGACATGTACTCATCAGCTCCTTAAACCTGTCAAAACAATCCTGAGCCCTCTCTGACCACTTGAAACTATCTTTCTGTGTCAAATCTGTAAGTGGTGCTGCTATCTATGAAAATCTCTTCACAAATCTGTGGTAGAACCCACAAAGCCCAAGAAATCCCTTGAGTTGTGAAGTGTTCCTCAGTGGTGGCCAATCCAGAATGGCCCTAATCTTGTCTGGGTCAACCCGAACACTTCTTGCACTAATAATATGCCCTAGATAGAGCAACTCTGTCATCCCAAACTCACATTTACTCATCTTGGCATATAATGACTCCCTCTCTAGAATACTGAGCACTGTATCAATATGCTTCAAATGTTCCTCCCAAGTATGGCTATATATCAATATATCATCAAAAAATATCAACACAAACTTCCTCAACTAATTTTTGAACACTCTATTCATACAGGACTGGAAAGTGGCAGGGGCATTTGTCAACCCAAAGGGCATGACTAAGAACTCAAAATGTCCATAGTGGCATCTAAAAGCTGTCTTCTCCACATCCACCTCTCTAACCTGTATCTGATGGTAGCCGGATCTCAAATCAATCTTGGAGAAGTAGCATGCACCATGCAATTCATCAATAAGCTCATTAATGCGTGGGATAGGGTATCGGTTCTTGATTGTCTTCTTGTTTAGCTCCCCATAATCAATGCACATCCTCATTGTACCATCCTTCTTCTTCACCAATACTACTGACGAAGCGAAAGGACTTTTGCTTGGCCGTATGTGCCCCATGTCAATCAACTCCTTAATTTCCTTTTCTATTTCATCCTTATATCTCTTCGGATGGCGGTAAGGTGTGATGATAACTGGCTTAGCCCCTTCCTCTAATTCAATAACATGCTCGATTCCCCTATTCGGGGGTCTCCCTGGGGGTATCTCACCAAACACCTTAGTATGTTTGGTTATTATTTTTTGTACATCAGGTGGATACTCTAGTTTATGCTGCTCTGTCATCTCAGGCATTACTCTAAACTCTGCTGCCCACTGCACCTGATCATGTCTAAAGAAACTCTGCATCTACTTGAGTGACACCACTCGAAGTCTCCCATCTGACAAACCTCTGAGCACTATCTTCTTACCATTTTGCTCAAACCTCATTTCCATTTTCTCAAGGTTAAATGTAAAATCTACTAGCGACTTCATCCAGTTCATCCCAAGAACCATATCCTGATCACTAATGTTGACCATAAAGAAATCTCCTATCATGTCATAATCTCCCAAATGAAGCTGCAAGTTGGATATTTTCTTAGTACATTCAATTTTGAAGCCATTGACAACCATCACCTTAAATCCCCTATGCTCCTCTGTATGTAGCCCTCTATGTGTCGCAAACTTCTCATCAATGAAGTTATGTGTCGCCCCTGTATCAATCAGTGCCACAACTCTCTGTCCATCCAAGGTTCGCCTAACTCTGAAAGTGACGGCCTCCTATATACTTGACAACTAAGCTATCGTGCTATCACCACGTGCTTCTTCCTATGAAGAACTATCATCATCTCCATCTGATTCAGATGACTGCTCTAAATCTCCATCTACTGACTCTTTGGCTGAAAAGTACTCCATCTGCTTAGCTTTTGCTTTCAATGGACACTTATGTGACAAATCCCAAGGCTCCCTGCAATGAAAACAAAGCTTCTTCTTCCTGAGATCATTAAGTGTCTCATTGTCCAACCTCTTACTTTCCTCCTTAGTTGGCTGAACCTCTTTATGAAAAGGTTTCCTGTCCTTATCTTTCGTTGAAGTGAAACTCTTTGCCTAGAATTTATTTTTTGAAGATGAAGAGGAATCCATGTCATGAGCTTTCTTAATGGCTTCCTGCAAAGTGGGAGGGTTGAGAGCTTTAATCCACCCTCTCAACGGATCAGCTAACCCATCCATAAATAGAACTAGTATCCTCTGTTCAGATACATCTGTTACTAACACTGCAAGTTTCTAAAACTCTGAAATGTATGTTTTCAATGATCCCCACTATTTAAGCTAAGCTAACTCCTTGAAATGGAGTTCTGGATCCTTCCTATCAAAACATTCAATCAGCCTCTCTGTAAACTCCACATATGAGGTAATGTGTGGATGTCCCATAATGACCATACCATGATGCCACCACTCATGTGCTAACCCATCCAGATGAATTGCTGCATACTTAATAGCTTCTTCCTTGGGCATAGGGTTCAATTGAAAGTATGTGTCAAGCTTTTGAACCCAAGCTCTTGCTGTAGAATTTCGTGAGCCATCATAATATGGTAACTCAAGTCTCCCTACTTTCTTCCGTAGCTCATAGCTCTGGTTCCTGTCATGTCCACGTGGCATATGTTTCATCCGCACATCCATATACTCCCTAAAGGTAATTGCAGCAGTAAAATCTGGCCCTCCGACTTCCCAATCTCTCCTCAACTGGTCCTGTATATCAGTAATCTGGGGCTCTGGTACGAGTTGCTCTGGAGCTCTAGGAGGAAATGTAGGAATCATGGGCCTTGAACTCACTATCCTAGCTCACTTGGGTGCATGACCGAAATTGTTCCCAACTTGTTCATCTCCATTATGTGTCCCATCCTGATCATTTCCATTTTGATTATTTCCTCCACCCATGTTAGCATTCAACCCCATTTGATGAGCCATCATCTGCATCATAAGATCCAATCTCTGATTCTGTTCCTGTGCCCTTTGTTCTGCTACTCGCTGACCCTGTACCAAGGTCTCTAATAACTGTAAGAATCTTTTCTCTCCAAGCTCTGGACTGGCATACCCGCCTCCACCTAATCTTGTATTCCTATCATCTCGATCACCCATATTGTTGTCTTGATCAAAGAATACCTCCGTTGTGTTTGTATGAATGGATTATATACCCCCCTGTATGGATGAACTAGACTGTTTGCTTTGCAGGTCTGAACTCCTACTTTGTCTTGCTCTGGTATTGCGAAAATTATAAGGCCCCTATCGCATGCTCAAACATAAATGCTCTGATTTTAGTGTTTTGACATTTCATCAAACACTTTCCCCTCTATCCACCAGTTCCAAATTTCCTATAAGACCTCCACAGGATGGCAGGACTTATAGCTCTGATACCACTGTAATATCCTCCCCTGATTTGAACTTTGACTTGCAGAAATTTAACTTAAGGATTATTGTCAAACACTTTGTATGCAAACTCATAAAGCTGATTTCCTCAATAAATTGCTTTCCACTGAGTAGATTTACGAACAACTATGAACTGACATTAAAATGCATAATACACATCATAACATTTTCACAAACACTTGGCACACATTCAATAGTATATGAAAAATCTGGAAACTCTTTCAATCTGCTAATAAAGGGTTATTTTTAAATGTAGATGTGCACTTACAGCTGCCTTAAAGGCTGCAACAACTATTTAGACTTGTATTCAACAATTATTATGCAAAATATCAAAATTTGACAGAAGAAACCTGGAATTAGTGGCCGTAGTATTTTGCAGATGTAGTCGGCCAGCCCTCCAAACATCTAATCAGCCAGAAAAACAAGTAAACTTGATACCAACACTGTTCACGCCGTACTGTAGCAAAATATTGTTCATGCCGACTGTAGCAAAATACTGTTCATGTGGCACTATAGCAATAACTAACTTTAGATCTGCAGCTCAAACCCTTGTAAATTTCTTTATGCAAACGCCCCAAATGAAACCCAGTGTGTTTCCTGAAGTGAAAAAACCCTTGATCCTCCTGACTGTGTCTTCCAACAGTGAAGAGAGTGCTAGCAAAGAGGGATTCCGTCCTCCAAGCCCGCTAATCAGATATCCAGCAACATAACATTAATCTTCATCCAAGCATACAAAAAAAAAGCTCTTCCATTTCTTTTATAGTGTTCTCACAAGAGCTCAATCCTTCATTTTCTCAATGTGGGATAAAACATAACTCCCTTTATGTACCTTATGTCTCCAATGTGTTATAAAAATAAAGGGAACTCTTTTAATTTAAATATTTCTCACAAACTATAGTCTATGCATTAATAAAGTTATATATTTAAATTTAACTTTATAAAATGGCTTTATCAATGCATAACAAATCTTATCAATGATAAATAAGTCTTCCTGTCGATTTTAAACAATTACCATCGACATACCACTGTGATTGAATATTTGGCCATGTCCAAGATGACTTACTATAAATAGTAAGTATGCCCAAAGTTGCCTCAGAGCCCCTCAGAAAGACCTGCAACTGAAACTGTTTAGGCCAAATGACCTCTAAGCCCCTTTAATGTCCTAGTTAGCCTACGGGACTATGGGGAAATAGGCTAATGACAACATCATGCTATGAATGATAGAAAGGGGACATTACATAAAATGGAGGAATTAGTATATGCCATTATGGTAGAATTCAAGAACACTCCTCTTGAATTGGACAATATAATGCCTAAAGATTTATATGAAATTGTTGAAAATAAGTGGCGTTATTGTTTAAAGATGGAAAAGGAAATAAGAGAATCCACATTGGCACAAGTAATGCCAGAATTGAGCAAAGGCCAAATAACTAAGGCAAACAAGAAACATGGAAGCAAGTTTGCACCAAAGTATAGAGCCTTTAGCATGTTGTAGAATAAAGTTGAAAATGTTGTCCAGGAATCAATCAGAATGTGGAAATTGATATATGGCTTGACTACTATCAAGGATGGAGAAGAAGATCCCTTTGAGGGACAAAATACTGAAAAAGATGAAGATGTAGAAGCAAATAAGGATGAGGCTAGTGAGAAGGAGAAGGAAGAGAAACAAAAGGAAGAAAAGGAAATAGAGAAAGAAGAAGAAAAGAAAGAAGAAGAGAAAGGAGAAGAAGAGAAGAAAGAGGAAGAGAAGAAAGAAAAAGGTGAAGAGGAGGAGATAGAGAAACAAGATAAAATTGCAATAGCTTGTTAGCAACAAGAAGAATAGTGTGTGGAAGACACATAATTTCCACCTCCTAGTCCTCCACACATAGAACCTATACATACACTTACTATAAAGGATGTTCCTAACACTTTTGCTCACAACATCAACCCTTTAACTGTAGAGGATCTCAAGAAGATCTTTAACCAATCAACACTACAAGTACAATTGTGCACAAATCTAGTATTGGTGAGTGTTGATGAGCTACAAAAAGTTGTATCAGCAATAACAAGGGAGAAGAAGTTACTCAAGAACAATCAACACATCCTCCCACAAATCAACCTAAAAAGTAAGAGGTACTAGAAAAAATTGCTAAGATTGACTCTACAACAAGGATGACAAATACTATCAAGGAGCCTACAAAAGAACCAACAATACAACATGTTCCTATAGCACAGACTCTAGATGCACCTCCTCAAATTTTCATAATTGACCAAGGCAAAAAACAAGAGGAGAAAGAAGTAGATAAAACCCTTAAGGAGCAGGAGGAAATACAAATGTTGATAAACTTGCCTACCTTAGGGATTCCTCAAAAGTAGCCGAGCACTGATGTAATGCCATTGCAAATGTTTACACCAGGCTTCATCTCTACAAAAGTGACAAGGGTACTTCACTATGGAGACCTTGAGTTAGATGAAGAGATAGTCATACCTAGTTATGATTCAAAAACAATAAGCATTGAACAAATTACTGATATGTAGGAAGCCTTGAATAGGAGAGAAAGACAAGAGATACTCAAGAAGGAATATAAACAAAAGCAAGCATTACATGAGATCAAGGACATCTTTTCAGATGCCTTCAGCTTGTAGTCACTTGATGACACCAAGCTAATAATGGAACAATTGTAAAAAAATGTAGAACAGGTGACAAATGAAGTCTGAGAAACTAATGTAAAACTTATGGAATGGTTTGAGAAAAAATTCCAAGGAAAAATCAATGAGAAAATAGCTAGTGAAATGACACTATCACATGTAGCATTGGCTAAAAAGATTGAAAAGGTAAAAAATGTACTTGTGAATGTATTCTCATTGTGCAAAAAGTTGTGTGATTTTTCCTATTTCACACAAGAGACAAGCGAAAGAATATTGAGCTTGGAGAAAAATGTAAAGATTTCTAGCATGCAGCTACCTAAAGACCTGGCTCATTGTGAGAAGCATTTTTTCCAAATGCTTCACATACAAAAAGAATTAGCTGCACTAATAAGTGAAGAGGCCAACATTAAGGCTAGGTTGATGCAAATACAATCTTCCATAACCTCACACTTGGAAGTACTCCATAAAGAACAAGCCTATGCTATGAATTTTCTAAAGAAAGATCCTAATCTTTCTACTATGAAAGGACTTCTACATCTTGCTACAGAGACTGCCATCTAGCACAAGTCATTGGAAATTGCTTTGGAGAATTGGGACACAACTCTTAAGATGATTATGGAGGTAAATAATACATTTTTGGTGAAATATGGTCTTAACCCTTAGATCCCTTTGACATAAGTGTCAAAAAGGGGGAGATAGAAATAAAGGGGAGATTAATAACTAAGGGGGAGAATACTAAGTAATTACATTCTTTCATTCTTTTGGAGAATAAATGGGGAAATATTGCACATATCCCATGATAGTTAAAAAGGGGGAGACATATAAAAGGGGGAGATATGTGTTAGAAACAATAACATTGAAATGAACTAAGATAAAAGAATTATCAATTAATCCAAGAGAGTTTGTGAAAATAGTTACCATAAACTTGGATCTAAAGAGAGAGTGAAGGAATGAACAACCACCAATGAATCAACAAGAGGAGACAAAGATTTGAAAGGGGAAAGCAAAGAAAACCCCTTGTAAATAATATGAATGAGGCAAATTCCTAAAGAATGAAAGAAGGAGAGAGAAGAGAGAAAATGGAGCCAGTAGCTTATTACAAGAACTACATAGTGATTGTGTGTTTAGAATTAAAGAGAAGCATCTCTTATAAAGAGATGAGAAGAGGAGTTATTTGTAACTCCCAAGTGAATGATTGCCACATTCATAAGTGTGTGCATAACAAGTGTCATAATCCTCTTAAGGAGGAATAAACTATTTTTCTTAATAAAGGAATTACAAAAAAGGACTTGTCCTCACATGTGGACTAGAGGACAAAAAACATAAGGGATACCTTGGTTTATCCCATTTAATAAATACAACCAAGGAAAGATTATAAGTTCTAACACCCCCCTTTAATATTTACTTGGGGAAATTACATCAAAGGGTATTAAACCCAACTTTTTACAATGAAATTCTAAATAGCAGCAAATTGATTTTGGAGAATGTCTTCAATTATGCAAAAGGTCTCTTGTAAGTGTAGGTAGATCTCCATAGTGCCAAGAGAGAAGTGGATAGGTCATATAATATTGTCTTGTATGTGCAATATAGAAACAAGACAACTATCCACAAGAAGTATTTCATCTTATATGCAAACTAGAAATCCTTTTGAATAAGGATAATAAAACTCTCATAGAGAAACAATGAGGAATAATAAAACATGTTACCACAAAACAATGGAGATAACCTGATATCAAAATGAAGTAAATGCTCAAAATATTATCAAAAAGTTTGATCAGAATTCTCATGAATGGGATATTATACTAATGTACTAATGACCACAGACAAGGCCAACTAATGATACATGCATCAACATTGCATCAATCACATGGATATAGACAATCCACTTAATGAATCATCCCACTGCAAGTTAATGGGTGATCAATCCATAACATGCATGACTCATGATCTAAGCAATAAAGTATGCAGATCATTATCACATTAATATATGAAAATAAAGTAAAAGAGAGACATGCTAATCAAATTAGAATTATCATGATTCGAATGGATTATGAGGGTGTAACAACATATTGCCTTCAAATTGGAAATCCATCATGGACAAGAAACTTCATTGCCACGAGGAAAAAAAATCCTCATGGGTCAAAAAAACTTTCTCAAATAGAGTCTCCAATATTGGAGTGCTCCAAGATATGGTAGCCTTGTCACCTATCAAAAAAATGAGCAAGGTGTAGGAAGTCATACCATGAATAAATCACAACTAGGAGCATACACCAAGGAGACAAGGAGATTGGAATGGGAAATCCCCATAAAAATATCATCCTCGCATTGAGGAACAAAATGGAACAACAAGGAGAAAAACTCCATAAATATCAACCTTTCAAAGTAGAGCATATAGAATCAAATGGAGGGAAACTCCATATAAATATTAATCTTTCAAAGTGGAACCAATAGAACCAAATGGAGGGAAACTCAATATAAAATGAGTGCACACCAATATAGGATGGAGGTATACTCCATGGGCCAGATAAGGAAACTATGTATCAGTTATACTGAAGGGACCTACATAGTTATCCTTGAAAAAATTGGCTCCCTATGCAACTCAAAACAAAATAACAAATAAATCATGTATATCAATGGTATAAAAACATAAAGTGCCAACATGGGTATAGAATGAT
This sequence comes from Cupressus sempervirens, assembly GCA_028749045.1. NCBI lineage: Eukaryota > Viridiplantae > Streptophyta > Pinopsida > Cupressales > Cupressaceae > Cupressus > Cupressus sempervirens. Next base: position 645,134,128 of record CM053783.1, on the reverse strand, counting down.
GCTATAAAAGCATAATAGTGCAATTATGTGCACATCAAAATATCACAATAAGGTTGAAGGAGAATTGTGTAAGATAACTTATAATCCAATCAGAATTAAGGTAAATGCAGAGATCCACGGATGATCAATGAAAAAATAAATAAGTAAAATATGTATATCAAGTATAAAACTCCATTGAGGGTAAACATGAGTACTTAATTCATTTTGTGAAGGTATATATATCAATTTTTGAATTATTATAGTCATAAAATTATATATTTATCTGGGTATATATGTGTGCACCCATATATACTTAAATAAATATATGATAAGTTACAATATTGAGAGGATCCTTAAAATATATATATAGATCAAGTAGAATGAACATTTTGAATAAAGACAAAATCTAATCACAATAATTAGTAATGACTGCCAAACCAAAATAGAGTACCTTTTAAAAAAAAAAAAACATAACCGGATTTTCAGAATGATGAAAGCCGAAAAAGCATCTTACGTGAACAACACAAAAAATATATATTTAATTTTGTGCATACATGAATAGAGACGTTAAAGCAATGATTAGAAAAGTTTAGCAGTTACAAAAGAATATAACTAGAATAGATAGTTGCAAGTAAGCCAAAAATGAATCCGCTAACATGCATTGGGCAGTCAACAATGTAATCGAATAGAAAAGAAAAAAAACTTCTATAAGATGCAGACAAAGAGAATGAAGTAGAGAGAAGCATTTAGAGTCTTACTCAAAAAACTTCAGTCGAGTTGATTCTAGGTGAAGGTAAAGCAAATAAAAGTAGTGCATGCAAAAGTATCTTTTTGTTATGAGAAAAAAACTTATATTCCTTATGAATTTTTTAATGCAAGTTGCAGAGAGGAAATGGATCACAAAGTGTTGAATCTTCGAGTTATGATACCCATTTTAACATGGTAATTTCCACTTGAGTCAACATACCTGAGAGGAGATTTTGAGTCAACAAACCCCATCTCCTATTATGCTCCTTATTGCATGCTCCACCTCTCTAGGCATTGCTTGAAATAATAGTGGAGTCGGTGGGTTCTATTAATCAAGTGTAGGGGGTTGGTCCCAGAGGAAAGGGTTAAAAAAAAGTTAGGCATGCAAAAGGTTTAGGTTTAATTATGATAGCAAGAGAGAGAAAAGAAACATTTATGAACTCATCTTATTTGAAATAGACTTACTGTATTAATTGTCTACATGAATTCATAGGAAAATATGTTTTAATGTGGTTAATTAGCAACAACCTTTTTTAGCAATGATTTCTCTTTATCATGTAATGCTACAAATGGAAGACTTTGAATAATATTCTAAAAATAATAATCAATAGTTATAAAAAGTTGTTAGAGAACAACTTAGAATGGATGTTGTAACAAGCGAATAATGATGCAGACCTGCAAGAAAACGTTAGAGGAATATTTCTTCTGCAAATATAGAAACTATATCAGCCAATGTTTTGTTAAAACGTTACTAAGGAATCTGCAAATATCCTTAAAATAGAAACTTAAAAGTATTATCTAATTAATACAAATTATAATTATTAAAGCCAAACGTACAAGTTATAAATAAATTTTATAACCTGCAACGTAATAGTAAATAACCAAACTTATAGGTTATAACCAAATTTTATGACTTGAGAATATGGAATCCTAATTAATGTTGTTGAAAGAGTTTGAAATATGAGAATGTCAGACATTAAGTTATAAATTAATTTTATAACTTATGTTACGGCCATTCTAGAAAGCTTATTAAATAAAACTAAAAAATGAAGTTTTATGAATAAAGTAATACATAAAATATCATTTAAAAACTTATTGATTAAAATTTAAAAATTTGATTGAAGCTTAGTCACACTTATTACTAAAACAATAAGCAAAGGTTTATATTAAATTTTTTAATTATATTAAACTTTGCTTTAAAAAAACTTGTAACAAGTTAACTAAAAGTTTTTTTTATTAAAAAAATTATTAAAAATAGCTAATTAAGAGCTATTAAAAAAAACTTATTAACCGCCCCATCTTTCTTCCCTACTCTGCTCACGTACTCCTCAAAATCTTGATTATCATGAAAAGATCTGGAAGAAGAAGAGTCAAGCTTAAAGCTTTCAAGATCTTGAGGATGAGTGGGATCCGACCTCAACAGCCCCTGCAACAGGAAGAACACGAAGTCCCTTCTCCAATCCATTCCAGAATGCCGTGCTTTGAGCATATGGATGCCACACAGAGGTCATAAGACAAACAAGGGTCTGTCATGCTTATTCTCCTTTGTACCAAAGCAAAACCAGACTAAACTAAACCAGATTCTAACAATGGAAAGCATTAGATGGGATAGTAAAAACAACCCACGAAATCAAAGCACAAGAGAAAACAATGAAAGGCGGATGCAGAGACAACTACAATAAAAAAAATCACAAACAAATAACTTTTTAAAAACTCCAACGTGCCATGCAAAGAAATGAATAGAACGAAGCTTCTATCCAAGTCTCTCTTAGTTTTGAGGAGATGATAGAAAAGATTCCATTAGGACGGTTGAATGACAATACATTCAAAAACTAACAATTATATAAAGAAGACCAATAATGTTTTATTGAACGCTAGAACAAAGACGAACCATATAACTTAAATCCCATCAGATGCTAACAAAATACTCATTGTTTCTGAGGTTTGAAAGACTCTGTTAACGGCAAGTTTAGAAGAATATCAATTTATTTAAGAAGGCAACGATAAAGAACAAAGATAAATAACAGTGAGAGTAATCATCTTCTGCAAAGCTTTGGCAGCAAATCCTCAGTAGGTGAGAATTGCAGACCAAGAGAACTTAAAATTGATTCTAAAACAAGAACATGAAATTAAAAAAAAATACGCAATGAAGGAAATTAACAGTATAAATAGATGAAAAGAATGAGAGATAAGTCAAGAGATTAAGGAAAGAAACTAAAAAAATATATATATATTAAATAAATTTCTAAAAAGAACTAGAAAGCCAACAGATCAAATTAGAAATTGTCCATAATTTCTAAGAGAACTAGAATATTTGGATTAAATATTTAAAAATAAATAAATATAATATTTAAAAAACTGTAAGGATTTTATTAATTGAAGTTACATAATCATAAATAGGATTTTAAAATAATAAAAATTCACAAAAGATTTAAAAATAATAATATAGATATTAGATATTAAAAAAAATAGATGAGAGAATTTTTTTTTTAAAAAATATATGAATAGAAATAAATCTAGTTGATTATAATGTAAATCCTAATTAATATTATTTAAATGTTACCTCCAATCAAATGTTAGGAAAAAAAATAATTATGTATATATATATATATATAATATTTAACAACAATAATAATAATAAATACTATTAAACTAAAATTAATAAATGCTACTTGTTAAAACAAGAGCAAAAAAAAATTAATAATTTTTTAATAGAGATACCAAGGTAGAAATTATTCAATACAATGCACTTCCAATGAATGATAACCTTCATCACATTAAAACTCAAAACAAGGATTAGTTGCTTTGATACCATGTTAGAAACAATAACATCGAAATGAACTAAGATAAAAGAATTATCAATTAATCCAAAAGAGTTTGTGAAAATAGTTACCATAAACTTGGATCCAAAGAGAGATTGAAGGAATGAACAACCACCAATGAATCAACAAGAGGAGACAAAGATTTGAAAGGGGAAAGCAAAGAAAACCCCTTGTGAATAATATCAATGAGGCAAATGCCTAAAGAATGAAAGAAGGAGAGAGAAGAGAGAAAATGGAGCCAGTAGCTCATTACAAGAACTACATAGTGATTGTGTGTTTAGAATGACAGAGAAGCATCTAATATAAAGAGATGAGAAGAGGAGTTATTTGTAACTCCCAAGTGAATGATTGCCACATTCATAAGTGTGTGCATAACAAGTGTCATAATCCTCTTAAGGAGGAATAAACTATTTTTCTTAATAAAAGAATTACAAAAAAAGACTTGTCCTCACATGTGGACTAGAGGACAAACAACATAAGGGATACCTTGGTTTATCCCATTTAATAAATACAACCAAGGAAAGATTATAAGTTCTAACAATATGAATAAAACTTTGTAAGTGCAGAACAAGTGAAAATGGAATAGACAAAATAGGTCAACAAGCAGGCACATGAAACACAAATAGGGCAAAGGCAAAGAGTATTAGATACATCAGCATGAGACAAATTTAGCATAAAATTTTGGTTATAGGAATAGAAATGGCACATAAACTCAAGAGGGAGTTATAAGAATTTTGAGGTATATTGTTCTTTACAAAATTTTGTACTCATAAGACCAAGTATAATGCTTAGTTAAGTGTTTTTGACACTCATGTCAAAGGGGGAGATTGTTGGTCTTAGAATGGTTTTAACAATTGAGTGTCAACACACATAACCAATTTTCATATGGAAGCTGAGTACACTATATGTGCCAAGCTAGACAAAACTACAATAGGTTTCGAGTGATCTTCAAGTGCCAAACAATCTTTAGGTGCCGAGTGAAGATCAAGTGCCAAGCATGATACTAGTGTTGAGTGACTTTAGGTGCTAAGTGAACCATATGAGCTGAGTGATATGTAGGTGCCAAGTCACAAATGATGCTAAGAAAGCTAGAATTCTATAGGTGATGAGAAAACCAGAATCATATATGTGCTGAGCACTAGTAATCTAGTATGTGCTGAGTAACACAGAATCAACATATGAGTTTATGCCTTCACAAACTTAGATGAAAACCATTTTTTGGGCTGACATAGAAGAATCTCAAAGGATAATAAGAAATCTTTTGTATTTCCTATGTAATCAACATGCAACCAATAAGAAAAATAGAGGAGGCATGTAACCAATAAGAAAAGTACAAGGAATGAACAAGAAATAAAGATTCAATATGAATCATAGATTCATACCTAACCCTAAGTCTTCAAAATCCAAGAAATAAAGATTCAATATGAATCATAGATTCATACCTAACCCTAAGTCTTCAAAATCCTTAAAAGAGGATGAAACCCCATTGTATGTATGGATGAGAGTAGTGTAAGGGTAAACTATAGCAAAATTTAGAGGAAAGAGTGAAAAGACTTAGAGGAATAGAGCAACATTGCAGTATTTAGTTGATCAGAATAGAGAAAGGACATCAAATAGATATCAGATCTCAAAGAATCAAGATTAGAGAGAGTAGATTAAGTGTGTAAATTCAGAAATCAAGGATTGTAATCTATTAGGTTTATTAGTCTAATACTCTCTAGCAATTGTATTAGAAGAAAAATCTTATGTTGATAGGTTAGCTTAACAGCTAGGTTGTAGATCCTTTGAAGAGGTGATAAAATCTTTTAATAGGGTGACACTTCATGTAAAGTGTTTGTAAATCCTATAAATAGGTCACTATTAATACAGTGTAAATTTTTTAACAAAGCATACCTTTAATAGGGAAAACCGTTAGAAGTGGTCAAACATTATTGCTGCAATGATTTTGTGGGTATCATCCCCAATGCAATTTTACCTTCTCATTTTGGAGGGTTTTTGTGTTACCAAATTTGGTGTTCTATGTTGTGATGCACATGTTTACTTTATGGTTGTTTGATATGTTTACATGCATTAAGTTTATTTTCAGATAAAAGTTTCTAAAGTTAAAAGTGTGATAGTTCTGATTCACCCACCCCCCCACCTCCTCCCTCTCAGAAGTATTCTTCCCATTTGATTAATTCAACAACTAGGGTCATCCTCTAAGGGTTTCACTAGGTTTATTTTCATCTTAGGTATTGTTTCTTCCTCAAAATTGTGAATAAAAACATTTCCATTTTAACAGTTAAATTCTAAACTTGACTCATAACTCAATTCTTGCATAAATTGTGAAATACCTTGATTTTGTGTGTAACTAGGGTTCTTTGAACTTCACACTTGATTCATCTTTAATTTCCTTTCACTTTGTTCTTTACTACTCCTTAACTCTTTACATGCTCAAATGCTACACAAGATCTTGTTTGCATCCTTTAAATTTCACCAAATCAATCTTTGCATTAATTGTGCAAGTACACAATCTATAATAGGTTCTTTCTAATTACCAATAGAATTTTTTTCTTTTTCTCACACACATATTATATCCAAATCATATGCACTCTTAACCATAACTTCAACTCATCATAAACTACCTCATATTGATTGTGCAAACCTCAATTCCCTATTTGCTTCCCTTTCTATCTTTTTGATGCTTATTTCAATTATAAAAGATGCTTACTTCAATTAGGATGAATCACATATAATTAGTTACTTAAATCTTCCTTTAGGTGCATCAAATGCTCATTCTTTTAATACTTTATGTGAACTTGATGGATCTTTGGCATTAAAAAATACCTCTTTAAATTCTTCTATATGCTCTGTTAACTCATTTTTCTGACTGTTATTGTTGTTATCATTTCTTTTGACATTTTTGTTGGTGTTACTTCTAAAATTTGGGTTCATGTTGATGTTCCTCATATCCATTTTACAAAATCATTCTGTATGAGGTCAAAGTTATTGCATAACTAACATACTAGTGCATTGTTTCTATAACTAGGTCTAGGCTAGTTAACATGTGCTCTGCAATTTCTAGTAGTGTGTCCAAGGTTGTTGCATTTTTATTACAATTTGTTGTTTCTTGATCCATTATTTTCTTTTTGGATCTCCTTCTTTCTTTTCAAGGTTAGTACCTCTAAACATTCTACTATTTCTACTATTATTATCAAACTTAAGTTTCTTACAATCAACTGCTCTATGACCAAAACCATGACTCAGTAACATCTTTAAATGACTTTCCCATGCATTCCCTTTTCATATGACCAATTTCATTACTCAAAAACCATCTTCCTTTAAATACATATGTTACTGGCTTCAATGATTTAGTATACTCAAGTTGTTTGTGTTCATTAGTTTCTTTAGGTTAGTCAACTTGTTCAGTCTCCTTAGGTTAATTATCAAATTGATTTGCCTCAACTTTTTTTAGTTATTCTTTCTCTTGTGTAGGTTAATAAATTTTAGAACTAATCTCCTTTCTTGCTTCAAATTTCTTAGCTAAATTTTCACCAGTAAAATATCCAAGACTTGTCTTATCATAGGATGATCTTTAAAAGTATAATTGCTCATCAATTTTCTCACTACTGGAATATAAATTTTATAATTGTTACTTTGTCTAGGTTAACACTCCTTTCACAAAAATGTTGTACTTCTCAAGTTCTACATATTCTAACTTGGTGCATTCAATTTTGGATGTAACTTTTGTAAGATAGGATCTTAGATCTACATTCTCATATTTCAGATTTGACTCAATTTTGCTATCATCTTTCTTTAAACTTAACTTTAGTTCATTGATCTTCAATTCATGTTTTATAATCTCATTTTCCTTGATCAATCTTGAAACTTTATCATTATCCTTAATTTGATCTTTAAGTTCCTTTATGGATTTGAGATGATCAATCTTTTCTTTTAGTTTACCAATGTAGTCTTTTGTAACTTGATATCTTTCTTTCAAATTATCTCTTTCTCTAGTGAGGATGTCAATCTACTCACAAGCTTCCTCTAGGTTTTTCTGTAACTATTCCATGTCTATGGGGATCTTACTCAAGTTTTTAAGCCTCTTTTGAGTAACTATGATCTGATACCAATTGTTAGAAATAGGGAATATTGAGTAGGGGGGTGTATCAAAATTCTACAAAATTTATCCCAAAACTAGATATTATTAATCATCTTTTAACTTGTTTATTAAAGTAAAATAACAATGTTGAACATTAAACATAACCATGCAATAAGAGAACCCATAACACCATATATTGTTAACTAGGGAAACCTTGGCCAAGGGAAAACCCTAGTGGAGATGGTACCCACGAAATTATCCACTAATCAAAAGTATTTGGTTAGAGATATTGAACATGTTAGGAGTCTGTTACATGTGTATAGTGTCTCAGTCCTTGTTAGAGGACTTAGTGCTAGAAATAATAGTCCACCAATATAACTAAGCCAGGGGGGGTGAATCAGTTATCCAATTAAAACATTTATCAATCTTAATTAATCTTAACCATGTAACCAAAGTAAAAAAAAACCATAACAAGTTGCACATACACAAGTACACTAGATTTTTCAATTAGGGAAACTCTTAATCAGAGGGAAAACCCCAATGGGGATGGTACCCACAAGATGATGTACTAATATAAATATTCCTTGTTAGAGGATACACCTTGCTAGGAGTCTATTACAATATTTAGTACATATGAATCCCTGTTAGGAGAATTTGAATCCTTTTTAGAAGATTCCAACCCTATTAGGAGTTGTAGAAGGTAGAAGGACCCACTGTTGAAATAGCTTCTAGGAAAAGAGCATTGAAATTCACTATCCAACTGATCTCTCAACTATTCCTTGTAGAATAATTGTTCATACTATTCTTTATCCTCTTTCCTCTATCCTATTAACCAAACTAATCACTGCAAAACTTGTAGACTAGGTGACAAACCTCAAATCCAAATATCAAACCTCAGATCTTGAAATAAAACCTTATCCATTATCCATCTTTCACTTTTATTCATATATGTATTAGAAACAATAGTGCACCAAGATAATTGAGAGGGTGGGGGGGGGGGGGGGGGGGGGTGGGGTTGGTGGCGAATCAGTTATCAAATAATTAAAACATTTATCAAACTCAAACAATCTTATCCATTCAACCAAAGTAAATAACAACCATAACAAGATGCACATAGGCAATTACACTAGATATGTCAACTAGGGAAACCCTTGATTAGAGGGAAAACCTTGGTGGGAATGATGTCCACAAGATGATGTACTGATATAAATATTGCTTGTTAGAGGATGGACTTTGTTAGGAGTCTATTATAATATTTAGTACACATGAGTCCCTATTAGAAGATTTTGAATCCTTGTTAGAAGATTCTACCCTTGTTAGGAGTTGTGCCAACCTTATTAGGAGTTGTAGAAGACAGAAGGACCCACTGTTCAAAATTTTTTTGGGGCAAGACCACTGAACTCACTATCCAACTAATCTCTCAACTATTCCTTATAGAAGAATTGTGTGTACTATACTTTAACTTCTTTCTTTTGTCTTGTCAACTAGACCAATCACTATCAGACCTTGTAGACTAGGTCATGGACCTCAAATTCGAGTATCCAATTTCGAATCACATAATAAAACATTGGCAATGAAGTTTCCTTCACTTTCACTCTACTTTTCTTATCTTCGCATTCCACTCTTTGTGCTTCTTATAATCATTCATATTCCTCCATACATGATAAAGGAAAATGTTCCTTTATACCAAATCCATAAAACAATTCCCTAAGTCAGCTATTACACCTTCTCAATTAATTATCATAGGACCACATTAAGAACATGTTACACTTAGCAATAACATTAATCTTTTGCCTTGCAACTTTAATAACCTTCTGTACACATAATATTATGATGAGTGAGCTTAGCCACATCATCACCAATATGTCTTTTTCACATCTTTAACTTTAGCTTCTCAGAATAACAACTTTGCTAAGAGATATAACAATTTTACTAGAACATGCCTCTGTAAACTCTATCTTAGAATAGTCTTCATTGAAACTTGCATAACTTCTACCAGACTTAATATATTATGCTTCTAAGATTAGCTACATACACTAGACACATAGTATAATCTCCCTTTAACCTTGCTACTAAAATTACTTAATAATATGTCCATACCAACTTGATCTTTATCACTATTCTTTTGTTAGATACCATAGAAAACTGCTATGTTGACATCAATGACAAACATAGTCATGAATGTTACATATCATCATGATAATGATATAATCATGTTTCTACAATACTCCCCCATAGGAATATCATTGGCATTCATGCTTCCAACATTCTCTCACTTTGGCATTGATGGAAACATAGATGAAAAACATGTAGTTCCAAGAATACCAACTGCAAAAGACTATTAACCTTTCTTTTCAAATCCTCCTCATCAATCATTATCCACATTGATATACCTCAATGTGCTTTACATCAAACTATTTTTCCATGCTATACATCTTTCAAACTAATTTTTTGAACATGTTGTACTTGTTTTCCATGCTTTCCAAACTATTTTTCTTTCATGTTGTACTTGTTTTACTAGTTTTTCATGCTGTACTTCTCTCCCATTGACATCAATATCTAAGGTTTTAGCAACCATCAAACTCTACAAAAATTATTTCTAACTAGCTCAAGTGTCCAAAGACACTATTAAAAAATAACATCTAATAAGAGTCCTAGATGACTTTGTCCTTCATAGATACTCCCCAATACAAGAAGCATCAACATTCAGTCCAGATAAACAATAGTGCTCTATTACAATGGGCTGATGCACTCTTTCATCATCTACTTTGATGTAGGAAGGAGCATAACCCCTAGCAAACCTCACAAATACTCAAAAGTCTCTTTTGGAAGAGGCTTAGTGAAAATAACTGCAATCCACTCTTTAGTTCTCACATACTCCAATCTAATTTCCTTTTCTAATACTTTCTCTCTGAACATGTGATACTTGATAGAAATGTGCTTAGTCTTATAATGCAACACATAATTTTTAGACATATTTACTATCCTTGTGTTGTCATAATGTATAACAACATGTTCACTAAATTCTATCATTATATCCTTCAACATCTAATTCATCCAAACAAATTGATTACAATTGTTTGCTGCTACAACATATTTTTCTTTTTTTGTACTTTGTGAGGTACAATCCTACTTCTTTCTTAGCCAAGAAACTAATCTTCCTCCAAGAAAGAAGGTCCCACCACTGGTGCTCTTTTTTTCATGCATACTGCTTGCCCAATCAACATCAATATAAACATATAGAGTGAAATCATTAGATCTATCATACCACAATATGAATTCTAGTGTTCCTTTTAGATATATAAATATCCTTTTGGCTGATTCATAATGTGCTTCCCTAGGATCAACTTAGAATCTTGCAACAATTCCAATTGCATTTTCTATATCTGGCCTTGTGTGAGTTAGATATTGCAATCCTCCAATCATAGATTTGTACTTCATCTGCTCAACAATAGGTGTCTCATCCTTTGTAGATAACTTGTGTCTAGTTACCATAGGTGTTTCAATGGGTTTACATGTTTCCAAAGCAAACCTTTTTAGTAAATCTTTCAAATACTTAGTCTAAGAAATAAAGATTCCTTCTTTTTCCTGCACAATCTATAATCCTAGAAAATATTTCATTTCTCCTATCATGCTCATTTCAAATTCCTTCTTCATTTCTTCTAAAAACTTGTCACCTTCATCATCATTTCCTCCAAATATGATATCATCAATAAATGTTACCAAAATCATTAATCCATCATCAGTTTCTTTTCAATAGAGATTAATATCTGTCATACATTTGCTATATCAAAGCTTTATCAAATGCCTGTCTAACCTTGCATTCCAAGTTCTGGGTTCTTTCTTCAAGCCATACAATCTTTTCTTCAGTTTTCATACTATTGAATTTTCATCTATTAAAGGATAACCTTTAGGCTATTCTATGTATACCTCTTCTTCAAGTTCTCCATTTAGAAATGTTGACTTGACATCCATCTAATATACTTTGAATTTATTATATGCTACATACGCTAAGAATAACCTTACTACTTTTATTCTTGCCACAGGAGCATAGGTTTCATTATAATCTATTCCTTCTTGTTGTGACTAACCTTTACATACCAATCTTTCCTTGTTCCTTACAACTTCACCTTGTTAATTCATCTTGTTTCTGAATACCCATTTAGTTCCTATCACATTCTTGTCTGCTGGTACCAATTCCCATGTCTCATTCTTTACTATCTGGTCCAATTCCTATTTCATAGTTTGATTCCAACAATCATCTTTACATTCTTCACCTACATCATTTGGTTCAAATTGAGATATCAAACATAGTTCTTCATTGATTCTACTTCTTGTCATCACACCTTAATCTCTAATTTCGATGACCTACTCAGATGGATAATTCTTTGTCATATTCTTACCTGACATAGGAGTTGTTATCTCAACTCTTGGCTCTATTGAAAGTTCCAAGATTTTTTCCTATCTTAGCTCTCCTTCATTATACAAATTATTGTTAGTCTCAAGGAATAGTTCATTATTCCTTGGTTTAGTAACAACATCACCATTTGAATTGTAATCAAGTACTCTTTCTTGTATCCTAAATTTCTCATCAACTCATACATTTGCACTTTCCAGAATAGTCACCAAAGCTGTCTCTTCTATTACTTCCTCTTTATTAATAAATCTAGGCTCATTTTCACAGTCATTCAAGAATCTTTCCATACTTGCTTTAAATTCTTTAACTTTATCAAAAAGTAAAATCTTTCTAGTTTTTCTTATTCTCTTAGGACATCTAGTCAAAAAATGACCAAATTATTTATATGTCCAACAAAAAAAAAAATCATACCTTCTGGCTCTCTTTTCACAAGTAGATCAATACCTTCCTTTATCTTTATGTCTTCTTTAGATCTAGACTTATCTTTTCTTGTGCTTCTATTCTTTTGTATACAACAGAAGGATTCTAGATCTAAAAACTCAATGCTCTATTCTTTACAAAAAATTGATAACTCACCAAGAATTTCCACGATTCGGGTGTCAAAATTTCCTCCATCAGATTTAGGACTATCTTTTCTAAAATAACTCACCACTAATCTCCCAAAGCTGTTAAGCTTATCCTTCAAGGACTTGATCCTTTGATACCAATTGTTAGAAACAATAGTCCACCAAGATAACTAGGGGTGGGGGGCTGAATTAGTTATCCAATAATTAAAAAATTTATCAACCTTAAAAAATCTTATCCATTCAACCAAAGTAAAAAAAAACCATAGAAAGATGCACATAGACAATTACACTAGATATGTTAACGAGGTAAACCCTTGATCAGAGGGAAAACCCCAGTGGGAATTATGCCCACAAGATGATGTACTAATATAAATATTCTTTGTTAGAGGATGGACCCTGTTAGGATTATATTACAATATTTAGTACATATGAGTCCTTGTTAGGAGACTTTGAATCCTTGTTAAAAGATTCCAACCTTGTTAGGAGTTGTAGAAGATAGAAGGACCCACTATCTAAATAGCTTTTGGGGCAAGACAACTAAACTCACTATCCAATTGATCTCTCAAATATTCCTTGCAGAATAGTTGTGTGTACTATACTTTAACTTCTTTCCTCTGTCCTGTCAAATGGACCAATCACTGTCAGACCTTGTAGACTAGGTCACAAAACATAGATTTAAGTATCAAACTTTGGATCACACAATAAAACCTCAAAAATGAAGTTTCCTTCACTTCTGCTCTATTCTGCTTATCTTTGCATTCCACTCTTTGTGCTACTTACAATCAGTCAAATTCCTCCATACTTGATAAAGTAAAATGTCCTTCATTTATACTAAATCCATAAAAAATTTCCTCAGTGTGTTGTTACACCTTCTCAATTAATCATTACAGGACCAAATTAAAAACACATTATACTTAGCAATAACATTAATCTATCACATTGCAACTTGAATAAATTTGCGTACACATAATATTATGATGAGTGAACTTAGCCACATCATCACCAACATGTCTTCTTCACATTTTTAACCTTAGCTTCTTAGAATAACAAATTTGCTAAGAGATATAATAAGTTTACTAGAACATGCCTCTGTAAAATCTATCTTAGTACAGTCTTCACCAAAACTTGCATAACTTCTTCCAAACTTAATATCTTATGCTTTTGAGGTTAGCTACATATACTAGATACATATTATAATCTCCCTTTAACCTCACTACTAAAAGTACTCAATGATTTGTCTGTACCAACTTGATCTTTACTGCTATTCTTCTGTCAAATAACATAGAAAAATCCTATGTTGACATCAATGACAAACATAGTCATGAATCTAACATATCATCATGATAATGATCTAATTATGTTCCTACAATACTCCCCCATAGGAATATCATTAGCATTCTATTGGATATAATTAATTAATTGTGTGTTGTCTTTGATGTTACACAAATGTCATATCAGTTTCAGTCAGTGCTTGCCGAGCTCACTTGGGTAGTGAAGACAATTTTCTGTGTCTACCAAGCATTCCTATGTTTGCCAAGTTTAGAAGGTAGTGTATATCAAGGAGTGTTAGTGTCTACTGAGTTCACTCAAGAGATAAAGAAAAGTGTGTTGAAGATGAGTGTTAACTGAGCTTACTTGGTTAATGAGGAAAGTTGGATGGAACCAGTTGGCATTTGAAAATGTTGGAGGGTTTTCAATTATCCCAATGAGAATATGACATATCTAGGGGTAGCTAACTCCCATTTTCAACATGCCATTTCAAACATCGAGCCAACTATAAGGCATGACTCTTCTTCACTTCAGACACTACAAAACCTAGGTAGGTTAACCTAAAGATTCTGACATGTATGGTACAATTGTAAAACATATACCTAAATCTATTTACTACAGATGAAACCTCATAGATCTCCTAATGACTTATGCAACAATAGAGATCTACAATAGTTGAATGGAAATCTATGAAATGTAGAATCTGAGTGAGGGTTAAACTGTTATAACTCTTCAACATAAAATGAAATGATGATTTGAATTTAATTTGATTTTATGTGGCTGGGGAAAGTGGATGAAAACCATGTATGAACAAAAAACTTATGACCCTGTAACAGATCAGTGCCTCATCCATTAGGCAATTCACAAATATCCCTCATGCACTTTAGATAGCTAGAACACAATTCTCATGCCAAGACTCTAGATCTATCCATTTACCTTGTAAATTAGATATCAATGTTCAATTTAAATCTCATTCTTACCTGATATCCTCCTCTATAAACCTACAACCTTGCATAATCTCTAAAGCATTTACATAATTCATTGAATTAAAATCAACAATGAAGCAACATATAGCATTAAGGGACTGTAACTATGATCTAGGATCTTTGTCAAACACCATAAAACATCATAGCTCAACTAAGAAAGGAGACAAGATTTAAACTAAAACTAAACACTTGCTGTTCCTTGTATTGAGTTCATTGAAATAGTACATAAAAGTGCATGACATTAACTCACAAGGAACCTAATAAACCAAAATATTCAATGAATAAATGTTATCATACAAGAGAGAAAATGGTGGGAATAAGAAGCTGACAAGATGGGAAGGAAGTATCATAGCCAAAGAAAAGCTTCATGGTCTAGAACCAACACATCTCAGGTCATCCATTCAGAATTCATCAATTCTAGGGCTAGTTCTACTAATTCTCTTCATACTAGAGAAACTTTCCAAATTTTCTAGCCCCCACAAAAGAGAAGAAGAAAGCATAAATAGAAAGGAAGCAATTCCCAGATTCATTATGCGAATGACATGTGTCACTTCAAAATTCCTTCCCAAGAAGCTGAAATGAATCTCTCTACTTTCTCTCTTTAACTACTAGGATCAAATCCTTTTATTTTACCTCTCAAGTGCATCAAATATCTCACCAATTTGATGATGAAAGAATGCAACTGATTTTTGATGTTAAAATGAACACAAGGTAAAAGTAAAAATTAGATGAAAAGTGATTTCAAAAAGCCAATGCAGTCTTTTCCAGATTGTTTTTTCCATATTTAGGCTTCAAAAAGCCTTCAAATCTGCCATGTAATGAACTTTAATGCTCAATGATCAAATTTTATTGTTCTCCTACCAATGCCCTAGGAAACACAAACTAGCCTATAGCACAAACTAGTGAATACCTATGTACAAACTGACTCAATGGAAAATTCAGATTCTCTTGGTTCTAGTGCTATTTTGGAACACCCATTTTGGTTTTTAAACTACTTCAGTTATGGCCTTCTAAAGATCAAGCCTCTAACTCCAAGGTGTGCATTAAAAACCAAAAAATTTGAAAAATTTAAAACTTCTATAGTTCAGACGATAGAATATTTTCCTTTTAAAATTAATTTATTAAATCTCCTTTGAATGAACGCACATGGATTACTTTTATATTTTAAAAAATCACTTTCCTCCTTTGACCAATCAAAAAATGCCATTAAAATCACTTTCCTCCTTTGACCAATCGAAAAATGCCACTTGTTAATCTTTGATCTACTCTAACCATCCAATAGTGCCATGTGTCACTTTATGATTGGATGGTGACCTCATCCTTCACTACCATGTGTCATCACCACATCAACACTCGCTATGTCACTATGGTTAACCATCATGCATCTTCCTATGGTGAGGTATTGACAATTGTTAGATCTTACATGTGTCAGCATCTTGTTCTTCTGCTATATCTGCTTGCCATGTCATCACTTGCTTGCCACATGTCATTCACTAATTTATTGCTTCGTATCTACATGGGACCCATGTTGCATCTGACTCTCATTGAATTTCTAAGGCTTTTTGGTGATTCGCTATGTCGCTAGCCAAAAATCCTTGGATTTTTTGGCTAGTGAGGTAGCGACTTGCCAGATTTTAGAATTTTTGGTGAGTGCAACATTGCTGATGTCATTGGTTTTTGGGTGAATATTCATTCAAAATTTAAGCTTTTTTTAAGCCGACCATAACCTACACACAAGCTTGCCTTCAAAATTCCTCAACTTGTTGACATTAAGCTTTATGAGTGGAAAAGTATATAAGAAGATAAGAAGTTCACCATGTAGTCGATGTGGGATAAACCTTTACTTTCTTTCTCTAGAATCAATGGATTGCTTCTTGTTTTGGTGATTCCATGTAGGCTGCAACTTTTTGTTATACATTGGGCGATCCGTTTTAATGATACTTTGAGTCTACAATTTCATAGGAGCCCCTGTTCAAGTTTCCATATTGGATGTACTGTAGGATTCAGCGTTTATATGGAAATTCTCAAGACACTGTGCAAAATTCATGAGTTCTCATGCTTGTCTGAAAGTGAGCGTAACTTCATGCACAAGGATTGGATGTTTTTCCTTTCTAATCGAGCTCTGCTTCCTCTTTCACTACAACTTTGTCTCTATTATCAATTAGACTCTTTCATGCATTGATCCTATTTCATGTGGGTATATTTGCCTTCTTGGCATTAACCATAGGCATTTTCCTCCCCTTTTTTTATAACATAGCTCCTTCTAGTTGCATGTGTCTCTCTTTAAAAGGCAGGGACACTTCTTATTTTTAAACAACACTTTTTCCTTTCCTCAATGTGTGAGCACTCTTCCTCTCTCTAGTGTTTGGCAGCTTCTTCCTTGTGTCTGCTAAGATGCCTCCTTTTAGTTGTATTTGGTGTGAGTTCCAGCTTAGGAAATGTGAGTTCTTTATTTATTAACCCCCCTATGACTATTTCTTTGGTTTAATTGCAGCTTTAACTACTATGGGGCTCTTTTCTAAGCCATGGGCTATTATATACTACCCCTTTCTTCTTTTAACACCTCCCCTATTCTCTTTAATCATGGGAGGCCTCTTTCTACACATAGGTTCCCTCCTTCCGTAGTGTGCTCTCTCCAAGGACGTGGATAGCTGTGCCTGGGGTTTCTTTTTTAATGCCTGAGAGCTCCCTTTGTATTTCCTGCATGTGACTCCTACAACATTTGGTGTGGGCTATTGTTATTTGGTGCTTAGTCTTTTCCTTGTGATGATTTGCTACTCCTTCAAATGCATGATCTGCTATGACTAGTGTCTGGAGCTTCTTCTGATGCTGTGGCTTTATAATGTGAATTCTTGCATGCTTTGCTTGGCTTAGTCTCTCTGAACTCACCTATTTCACATTACGTCTACTCTTTAACATCCCCAAGCTCCTCTTGTTCTATGCCATGAGCATTCCCCTGCTATGCCTACCTATCCTTGTTATTTGTAGGTTTCTTTTGCTTTGAATTTCATGAGCTTCTTCTCAATTGCAACTTTTCTTTACTTAATTGGCTGCGTGAGTTTCTTGTTTTTACTTGGTCACTCACTAGTTTAATGTCTTTCACATCATCAGTCTCAAGAAGACCAGAAATATCATCTTATTTAAGAAGAAGATGATCCACACCATTGAATTCAATCTCTATACCCACATAATTAGTGTATATGAGCAATGTTAGTATGCTAATAGAAACCAAATTTAAATAAAGCTTCTACAAACTAAAAAAAATTCATAAACTTCAAGATAGACTAAGATGAGCTCTCAATTGAGAATATGAGCCATTAATGGGCTCTCTCAATAAGAAGCTCTCTTGTAGAGTAGCTTTGTCTAAATAGATAGGATGTATGCTCAAGCTTTATGCTTCAAAAAGGGCTTCAAATAGAGTTGGAATTTGGGTGTGAGTGTATGGTTTTGATGTAAAATGGCTTCTTAAAATGGCATTATGACTTTACTTCATGGATTGTGTTATTTTGCAAAGGGGAAGGATCCAATTTATAGGCAAGAGGCTTGAGGGATTGAGGGTTAAGATGCAAGGATGGGAAAAAGCTCATGGAGGGCTCAGATTGCATGAGAGGAGAGCACATGGATTGTGCTTCCTTACAGTCAATCAGGAAGTGACACATGTCACAGGGTGAGAGGATGGAGGAAAGGAGAAGGATGAGTCAAAAAAGGAGGCTCAAGGGATAAAATCTTCATAAAGACCCTCATAATGGCTTGTAAGAGCAATAAAAGGGCTTGGAAGAGTCATTTATGGCCTAGTGGGCTTCATAAAGTTTTATGGTTGGGATATTTTGAAGGAGATGAGAGCAATTTCGACTTGGGCTTGATTAAGAGGGTTTTAAGCTTGCTTAGGCTTGTGAAAATGATTAGAGGATGGATTAGGATGGTTTAGGATTAGCTTAGGGATAGGCAAGTGGATGGCATTTAATGAGGGTGGGTGAAGGAGGAGATATTTGTTAACTTTGGCTTGGGTTAGTAAGTCTTAACCCATGTTTAGAGAATATGACAAGTTTAGGAGGGGATTAGGATTAGGTTTAAAGACATCTTCTTGAAGAGTCTAGACTTTGGATGAGGATAAAGACTTTCTAGAATAGTCTAGAACTTCTTAGGATGAGGATAAATTAGATTTTTAGGAAATAAATAAAGTTTTATTTATTTCAAGGGTTTGGCTTGAGGAGATATTTATTAAAACTTTTTTAATAAACATGAGGATTAATATTTAATCTTAATTAAATATTTTGAGTTGGGATTAGGGGTAGGAGATGATGGGATTAGCCTTTAATCAAAATTAAAGAAGGATTAGAAGATTTTGGAAGAGGTTAGTGGTCTTAAGAAAATTGGCCAAGTTTTGGGCAAAAAATAAATTTTTTATTTATTTTGGGTTTTTTGGTCAATTTATTAATTAAATAATTAATAAATAAGGAAATAATGTTTAAATAAGATTTAAACATTTTTGGGAGGGATTCTTTAATTAAATATTTTTAATTAAGATAAAGGGATTTAATGGCATAAAAATAAATAAATAAATTAAATAATTAATTAATTAATAAATGATGATGTCATCAGGAATTTTTCAAAAAATAAAAATACTTTATTTTCTAAAGGTTTTTTGGTGTCTACAATTAGAATATACAACTTTGGCTCCAACCTAAACAGTGGGTTCAACTTGGGTTTTTCCAAAGTCTTGCTCTCACCTACAACCACAACCCCAATTCCATTTTGTGACAATCTGTATGAGCTTAACATGAGTTTTCATTAATACATCTCAAAGTGATACTACTCACTCTACTCCATAATATTACAAAATGATTTTGAAGCATCTCATAAAATTCAAAATTCTTGGCCACTCGACCAACGAGTTCTGAACTTTAGCAGGAATCACAATAATTGCATTTTTTGAAGTACCTCATTGGGAGATCATCTCGTCTCTTTTGAAGTCTGCTGTTGTTTGAATCAGGCATTTTGACAACTATCTGGGCAGCCTTGAAATGCATTCTTTGATTTTAATGAAAATTCCATTGAAGAATCATTTTGGGGGAGTCCATTTAAGCATTACCTAGAGGGTCAGTAATATGCATGGATGCAATTACTAATTTAAAATAAAGTGTTAAAAGTCAATTCAATTCCTTTTCAACTTCTTTGCAAACATTGTACTTTTCCTTCATATTTTTGAAAAGCCATATTTAATCTAACCCATTTTAGTCATTTCAAAAAACTCCAGCATGCCTTATCAATCAAATGAAATTTAGTCAGGCCCCAAGGTGGGCCTGACTAAAAAAAATTCATTTTCAAATAACTGAATCGGCAAATTGATCTATTTACTATCTAATGCTGATTTGAAACAAGTTCTATCAATCATCTATCATTAAAAACACATTTTATCATTAATCTGCAAACTATTAAATTGGTGCCACAAGGTCCTTTGACTAGCCTTAAAAATTGACCCAAACCTCCAACCGAGCTCTGAAAATTGGAGCACCAATTCTATTTTCTACATACTCTTACACCATCAAATCTTGTCTCATTAAAAATTTAGGGTCAAAAGATATTCGCTATCAAATTTGACCTATCATAATTACCTATAAGTAAACAAGTTAGAAAGTAAGAAACTGGGAAAATTGACGTGTGGGAAGACAAAATTCGAGGCATTGGTTCACCGTCATGAAGCGAGTATGGATTTATGATTTGAGCTCATGACAAATAACTAGGTGCAAATGTTGAGTGGTCAAAGTGAGCTACTTGGATTTTGTAGATTGGAAACATTGGCAAGATGATGATTTTTGCAAATGGAATTGACTTGGAAAAGTGTACATACAAATTCGTATGATGTGCAAACTGACAAACTTGGAGTATTTTCAGAGTAGAACATAGTGGTACAATCCATTCAATCTTTCCAATCACAAATTTTAAGTTATAATGTCACGAACAAGGCTTCCAAACAATCTTCACTTGTTGACACTAGTAAAAGATAGAAATTGCTTTTGGAATTTCGTTTGAAAATCGATCAAACATATTTTTCATAAGTTGAAACTTGAAACATAACAAGTCCCTAACATCTATAATGCAATGCATAAGGAATTTAAACATTGCAATCAACTAGGTCAAAATTATAGCACGTCAAATAGGGCTTCCTAGAAATGTGAACAACTACACAAATGCACAAAACAATAAATTACCAACTTTGAGGGACTCAAAACCTAGTCAAATAGACTCAAAATGACTTGAAATCTAAAACATAGGTTCTTGGGTATGGAGACTAGAGACTCCTAATGTGGTGAATCATTAAAAATTCCTAGGTGTGAGATATTCAGGTACAAACATGGCCTCCTGTCACTGTTTGACACAGGTGAAAATGTAGAAATGACATTGGCTCAAAATAGGACTTCGCCAAATAACTCAAAATGTCAAATTAGCATCATAAAAAAAGTGTTCATGCTGAATGGAAGGTGTTAGAAAAGTTAAACACCTCTTAGGCCTCAAAAGTACAGCCAGGTATAATCACATTTATGGGCACTTATGGGGCTTGATTCGACTGAAAATTTGAAATAGATGCTTAAAATGAGAATGCAATTTTGAGCGCTAATAGTGGCTCTATCTAGGGATGCATGCCCCTTGTGGGCATGGCAAGATTTTAGATCTCTGGGAGAAGTAGACCACACACCTGACTTCAAAAACTCTCTTGAACAACTTTATTGAAAACAGGAAAATACTCAACTACTATGTACACATGATGACCCCGGGCCACCAAACTTCAACAAAATTATTTACCTTTGTCATAAAAATGATTCTCATCTAAATTTGCATGAGGTAAACTAAAAATAATTCTCCTATCAGTTTCACCAATTAGATCAACATCCTGAAACTCAACACTTAGTAAAACTAAATCTTCATTCTTACTTCCATAATGCATATAAAGACTTGCTTCATTCTCAACCATTTTCTCATTATGAAAATATTAATCAACATGTTCAAACATATCGCATTGAAACTAAAGCTCTTCTTTATTAGAGAAATCATGCATGGTATCAATCTCAAATATGAATACATCATATTCAACATGCAGAAAAGGATCATTGATACCTTCAAATTGTATATCCTTTTGCATAATCGGAGGATATTCAAATGAACAATCTAACTAATACTTGCATATGTCATCCATATCAGAATCTAAAACTAATCCATAATCTTTAGTCTTTGTAGTAGAGTGTCCATCATAAAATTCATTACAAGGTGCAAGAAAATTTTCAATAACCATCTCATCAAACACCTTGTCCTCACAATCACAATTGAAATGATGATTATAATATTCACTATCATATTAGGGAGAAGAATAAATTGATTTCTCATAGTAGTATGACAATTCATCATCATTTATACCCAGCTCAACTAAATTCGAAAGCTCGAAGTTCTCTTCAAATAGTGGGTTAATAACTCCATGTAGTGATCCTTGTTGAACATCTTGACAAAACATAAGCTGATCATCATTAGGATCTTCATCATACAAAGTGTTAGTGTACACTTTAAAACCACTTCTTACACCACTGTCAAGAACACTTTCATCATGTAAAGAAGAAGAATCAGAATCATCATTCAAAGATACATCATTAAATCCACCAATGAAGCATGTAGCATATGAATCAAAATTGCTTTCATTTTCTTCTTTAAGATGATTCAATTTTCTTGCAAACCTATCATTATTCATCTTACTAATAGGTGCTAATGCATTGATCTTAGGATCACTCATGTACTATTGATTATCACTGGATGCACCCTTAAGACATTTATCCACACAATTGGTCAATCTGTCCTTATAAACAATCCTTTTATCTTCATATTGTGTAGAAAAATTTCCTTCACAAGCTTCAACCTCAAGCTGACAACTATAACTCTAAACTAGAAATTCACTTTCAAATTTAAGAGAAAAATTCATACATTTACTCTCGTAAGAGTACTCACTTATGTCATTACTTTCTTCTTCCCAATCAACATCAAACTCATGTGAAGGTTAACATATAGTGTCATTTTCCTCACTGTGATTCAAGTAACCACTATCATCATCTCCTTCATATGAAATCTCTTGATAATCCATCGAATCGACAAATTCATTATCATCACATAAAAGATGAATTTTAGCTTCTTCATACCCATATTGAGATGCATATCTTTCCTCTTCAATCTTTATAACATTCTCAACATAATGCAACCTCTCAATAAGATAATTCATTTCTTGCATATCTGATTGGTCAAGAAAATTTATCTTACCCTCTACTGCTGAAACATTAGAAATATATGAACTCTGTTCTTTTGACTGTGACTGAGATAAATATGACTCACCTTGTTCATCTTGTGTTATCTCTCCATGACATGTCGAATCAGCAACATTAAACTCATGATTAGAGAAATAACTCTTAGTGTCCTCACTTGCACAAAATTGAGATCTAGGTGCAGCAACCTCAAAATTTAAAGCATTAGTTACACCATCATACATATAATTTTCATGAGATGAACTTACTATTGCAAATAAACCTTGATTTATAAAATCACCACAATGCTGAACCCTATTAGAGTCTAAAACACATCTTACTACTGTAGCATCAAAAACATATGTGTTTCTATTTGCAACCAGACTAACCTTCCTTATACATGCATTCTGATCTGAATTTTCAATCTAATTAAAACCTATAGCAGGGTTTTTGACATTATGATTTGAAACTAAAACATCAACACTAGATTCATCCTTTCTTTCAAACACATTATACCAGCAATCATTCATAGAAAAATGACCTCTAATCAATCCATACTTTATATTATTTTCAATATCCCTATCGGTCACAAAAACCTAATACAATGTTTGTGGTTCTTTATCCCTTAGTAGATAATTCATTCTCTTGTCAAATGCATCAAAGTAAATAGCTAAACACATTTGATCATTGGGTCTGTAACTCTTAGGGATTTCATTCAAAAATCTAGCAAATCTAATATTGAGTTGAGGAACAAGTTCACCATCCTCAATGAAAATCCTGAAAAACTTATCATAAGAATTAGACATGCTTACCCGTTCTCCAAATTGCTCCATGAAGGTGGAATGCAACTCACTCCAAGATGAAATAGAACGTGCTGGTAAAAAAGAAAACCAGTCTCTAGCACCACCTTCTAAGGTTTGAACAAATAGCTTCATGTGCACATCCTCATGAGCAATCTCATAGTCACCCATCAAATCAATGAACAACTCAACATGATGACTAGCTGAAACAAAATGGTTCCCACTAAACTTAGGCAAACTTTTCCTAGCATCACTAGGAATGACATTTGGAAAACCATGAATACCATTGAAACTTAATGGCATATATCGCTTGGTAGAAATGGATCTAGGCATTTCATTAACCGGCTACATCTTAGGTGAAATGAATCTTGACATCCTTTAAAAATTTGAACCTCATTCACCAAGATTAGTTTTAGTATTCATTAATTGTGGAAGATCTATACCCTTCTACCAATCTCAACTTCAAACACACTTCACAAACTTAAATACAACTAGCTGAATTTCAATCTAATGAAGTGTATAAAAACTTAAAACTCTTCTCCTCTTGTTAGTTCTAAAACTTCACTTGATGAAGAACACACACGTATAACTCACTTTCATGAAATAGGAATCACATGAAAATATAAAATACCTTTAGTGTTGTTGCATGAAAACATTGATCTGCTGATTGGCCTAGTGTTGATCTCAATTTCTCACACCACTGATCATATCCTTATAGAGTTGCCATCTCCTTGAAGAGAATGAAATGGAATCATTGATGTGGTTCATTTTTTCATTCAAAAATCTTATGACAATAGATCAAATAACACTTCTAAACTTATCAATTAGAAACTTATATAGATCTCTCTTCTTGTTTTAAAAATTTGACACAACTTTCAAATTTGTCTATTTCAACTAAAAACTCTTGAAAACAATTATATAACCGATCTACACTGGTACAGAGATCCTTTAGAGAGTCGCCACTCACAATTATGAGAAATATTTTAACACATGATTCATACATGACAGATCTGAACTAAAATTTCACTTTGTAGAATTTGCAAAACTTCAAAAACTTAGAAGAGAGAAACCACCATGAAATAATTTAGACTCTGAACTTACAATAGTAACTCACACCAAATTGAAATGGCTGTAGACATACTCATTTCTCAACATGATTTGCATGCAATTTAGGAACTACTGCTGTAAGAGAATAAAGCTCACTGGAGAATATGAAAATATAGTAAGGAAATGGATGGAACACATCAACTTACTGCTGTATGAAGCTTTCTCCATGTCGTTCCTTCTATTGTGTTGAATCCCTTCAAATTCTCAAGGTTTGTCTATCATGAATCTCAACACAACTCCCCAGCAGAGTCACCATTTTGTTGGTGTTTGAAATTGTTGGAAGGTTTTCAATTATCCCAATGAAAATATGACATATCTAGGGGCAGCTAACTCCCATTTTCAACATGCCATTTCAAACATTGGGCCAACTATAAGGCATGACCCTTCTTCACTTCAAGGTCTGCAAAACCTAGGTAGGTTAAACTTAAGATTTAGATGTATGGCACCAGTGCAAAAAATATACCTAAATATATATACTATAGATGAAACCCCATATATCTTTTAATGACTCATGCAACGACATAGATCTACAATAGCTGAATGGAAATCTATGAAATGCAGAAGCTGAGTGAGGGTTAAACTATTATAGCTCTTCAACATAAAATTAAACAATGATTTTAATTTGATTTGATTTTATGTGGGTGAGAAAAGTGGATGAAAACCATGTATGAACAAAAAAATTATGACCCTGTAATAGATCAATGCCTCATCCATTGGGAAATTCACAAATCTCCCTCATGCACTTTGGATATCTAGAACACAATTATCATGCCAAGACTCTAGATCTATCCATTTACCTTGTAAATTAGATATCAATGTTCAATTTAACTCTCATTCTTACTTGATATCCTCCTTTATAAACCTACAACCCTATTGAATCTCTGAAGCATTTACATAATTCATTTAATTACAAGTAACAATAAAGCAACATACAACATTAAGGGATTACAACTATGATCTAGGCTCTCTGTCAAAGACTGTAAATCATCACAGCTCAACCGAGAAAGGAGACAAGATTTAAACTAAAAACTAAAAACTTGTTGTTCACTTTATTGATTTCATTGAAATAATAAATAAAAATGCAGGAAATTAACTCACAAAGAACCTAATGAACCAGAATATTCAATGAACAAATGTTGCCATACAAGAGAGAAAATGGTGAAAATGAGAAGCTAATAAGATAGGAAGGGGGTATCATAGCCAAAGAAAAGCTTCATGGTCCGGAACCAGCACATCCCAGGTCTTCCATTCAAAATTCATCAATTTCAGGGCCAGTTCTACTAACTATCTTCATACCAGAGAAACTTTCCAAATTTTCCAACCCCCACAAAAGAGAAGAAGAAAGCATAAATAGAAAGGAAGTGATTCTCGGATTCATTATGCAAATGACATTTGTCCCTTCAAAATTCCTTCCCAAGAAGCTAAAACAAATCTCTCTACCTTCTCTCCTTAACTGCTAACATCAAATCCTTTTATTTTACCTCTCAAGTGCATCAAATATCTCACCAATTTGAAGATGAAAGAATGCAATTGATTTCTAATGTTAAAATGAACATAAGGTAGAAGTAAAAATTAGTTGAAAAGTGATTTCAAGAAGCCAATGTAACCTTTTCCAGATTGTTTTTTCCATATTCAGGCTTCAAAAGTCTTCAAATCTGTCTTATAACCAACTTTAATGCTCAATGATCAAATTTGCTTGTTCTACTGCCAATGCCCTGGGAAACACAAACTGGCCTATAGCATGAACCAGTTAATACCTATGTACAAAATGACTTCAAAAATGGAAAATTTGGATTCTCCCAGTTTTGGTGGTATATTGAATGCCTATTTTGGTTAAAAATTGCTTCAATTATGGCCTTCTAAAGATCAAGCCTCTAACTCCATGGTGTGCATTAAAAACCAAAATTTTTGAAAAATTTAAAAAGTTCTATAGTTCAGACTATAGAATTTTCACCTTTTAAAATTAAATTTTTGTAATCCCTTTGAATGAATGCACATGGATTACTTTTATATTTAAAAAAATCACTTTCCTCCTTTGACCAATCGAAAAATGCCACTAAAACCACTTTCCTCCTTTGACCAATCAAAAAATACCACTTGTCAATCTTTGATCTGCTCTAACCATCCAACAGTTCCATGTGTCACTTTATGATTGCTTGGTGACCTCATCCTTTGCTTCCATGTGTCATCACCACCTCAACACTCGCTATGTTGCTATGGTTAACCATCATGCATCTTCCTATGGCGATGTAGCAATGATCATCAGATCTTACATGTGTTAGCATCTTGTTCTTTTGCTACATCTTCTTGCCATGTCACCGTTTACTCACCACATGTCATTCACTAATTTGCTACTCATTATCCAGGTGGGACCCATGTTGCATCTGAATCTCACCAGATTTTTGAGGCTTTCTGCTGATTTGCTATGTTGCTAGTTGGAAATCCTTGGATTTTTTGGCTCGCGAGGTAGTGACTTGCTGGATTTTGGAATTTTTGGTGAGGTGTAACATTGCTGATGTCATTAGTTTTATGGTGAATATTATTTCAAAATTTAAGCTTTGTTTAAGTTGACTGGAACCCGCACACAATCTTGCCTTCAAAATGCCTCAACTTGTTGACATTAAGCTTTATGAGTTGAAAAGAATATAAGAAGATAAGAAGTTCACCATGTAGCTGATGTGGGATAAACTTTTACTTTCTTTCTCTATCATCAATGACTTCCTTCTTGTTTTGGTGATTCCATGCAAGCTGCGACTTCCTATTATACATTGGGTAGTCCTTTTTTATGATACTTTGGGTCTACAATTTGACAGGAGCCCCTATTTAAGCTTCCATATTGGATGAACTATAGGATTCAACATTTATATGGACATTATCAGGACATGGTGCGAAATCCATGAGTTCTCGTGCTTGTCTAAAAGTGAGCGTAACTTCCTGTGCAAGGATTGGATGTTGTTCCTTTCTAATCGAGCTTTGCTTCCTCTTTCACTGTGACTTTGTCTCTATTATCAATGAGACTCTTTCATGCATTGATCATGTTTCATGTGAGTCTCTTTGCCTTCTTGGTAGTAACCATAGGCATTTTCCTCCCCTTTTTTTTATAACATAGCTCCTTCTAGTTGTGTGTGTCTCTCTTTAAAAGGCATGAACACTTGTTATTTTTAAAAAACCCTTTTGCCTTTCCTCAATGCATGAGCACTCTTCCTCTCTCCAGCATTTGGTAGCTTCTTCCTTGTGTCTATTGAGACTCCTCCTTTTAGTTGTATTTGGCATGAGTTCTTGCTTAGGAAATGTGAGTTCTTTGTTTATTAACCCCCCTATAGCTATTTCTTTGGTTTAATTGCAGCTTGAACTGCTATGGGGCTCTTTTCTAAGCTGTGGGCTATTATATACTACCCCTTTCTTCTTTTAACACCTCCCTTGTTCTATTTTTTCATGTGAGGCCTCTCTCTATGCATGGGTTCCCTCCTTCCTTAGCGTGCTCTCTCTAAGGATGTGGACAACTATGTGTGGGCTTTCTTTTTTAATGCTTGAGAGCTCCCTTTGTATTGCTTGCATGTGACTACTACAACATTTGGTGAGGGTTGTTGTTATTTGGCACTCAGTCTTTTCCTTGCAGTGACTTGCTACTCCTTCAAATGCATGATCTGCTATGACTAGCATGTGGAGCTTCTTTTGATGTTGTGGCTTTATAATGTGAGTTCTTTCATGCTTTTCTTGGCTTAGTCTCTTTGAACTTGCCTGTTTCACATTATGTCTACTCTTTAATGTCCCTGAGCTCCTCTTGTTCTATGTCATAAGCACTCCCCTGCTACTGCTGCCTATCCTTGTTGTTTGCAAGTTTCTTTTGCTTTGAATTGTGTGAGCTTCTTCTCAATTTTGACTTTTCTTTACTCAATTGGTTGTGTGAGTTTCTTATTTTTACTCGGTCACTCATTGGTTTAATGTCTTTTATGTCATTAGTCTAAGGAAGACCAAAAATATCATCTTATTTAAGAAGAAGAAGATCCAAACTAGTGAATACATTCTCTATACTTGCATAATTAGAATATACAACTTTGGCTCCAACCTAAACAATGGGTTCAGCTTGGGTTTTTCCAAAGTCTCGCTCTCGCCTACAACCACAACCCCAATTCCATTTTTCAAAAATCTCTATGAGCTTAACATGAATTTTCATTAATACATCTCAAAGTGATACTACTCACTGTACTCCATAATATTACAAAATGTTTTTGAAGCATCTCGTAAACTTCAAAGTCCTTGGCCACCCGACTAGAAAGTTCTAAACTTTAGCAAGAATCACAATAATTGCATTTTGTGAGATACCTCATTGGGAGATCATCTTGTCTCTTTTTGAGTCTATTGTTGTTTGAATCAGGCATTTTGACAACTATCTGGGTAGCCTTGAAATGCATTGTTCGATTTTAATAAAAATTCCATTGAAGAATCATTTTGAGGGAGTCCATTTAAGCATTACCTAGGGGGTCAATAATATGCATGGATGCAATTACTAATTTAAAATAAAGTGTTAAAAGTCAATTCAATTCCTTTTCAATTTCTTTGCAACCATTGCACTTTCACTTCATATTTTTGAAAACCCATATTCAATCTAACCCATTTTAGTCATTTCAAACTCTAGCATGCCTTATCAATCAAATGCAATTTAGTCGGGCTCTAAGGTGGGTCTGATTGAAATTTTTCATTTTCAAATGACTAAACTGACAAATTGATCTATTCACTATATGATGCTGATTTGAAACAAGTTCAATCAATCATTTATCATTAAAAACTCATTTTATCATTAATATGCAAAATATCAAATTGGTGCTAGAAGGTCCTTTGACCAGCCTAAAAAACTGACCCAAACCTCTAATCTAGCTTTGACAAATAGGGCATTGATTCTATTTTCTACATATTCTTACTCTGTTGAATCTTATATCATGAAAAATTTGGGGTCAAAAAGATATTCGTTGTCAAAGTTGACCTATCAGAATTACTTGCAAGTAAACAAGTTAGAAAGCAATAAACTAGGTTTGGATTTGGTTTCAAAAATTGGGCAAACTGACATGTGGGAAGACAAAACTTGGCATATTGGTTCAATATCATGAGTAGAGTATGGATTTGTGATTTGGGCTCATGAAAAATAACTGGGTGCAAATGGCAAGTGGTCAAAGTGGGCTACTTGGATTTTGTAGATTGGAAACATTGACAAGATAACGATTTTGGCAAATGGAACTGACCTAAAAAAGTGTGCATACAGATTTGTATGACTTGCAAATTGACACACTTGGAGTGTTTTTAGAGTAAAACATAGTGGTACAATCCATTCAATCTCACCAATCACAAAATTTAAGTTATAATGTCACGAACAAGGCTTCCAAACAATCTGCACTTACTGACACTAGTAAAAGATAGAAATTGCTTTTGGAATTGCATTTGAAAATCGATCAAATAGATTCATCATAAGTTAAAACTTGAAACATAACAAGTCCCTAATATCTATAATGCAATGCAAAAGAAATTTCAATATTTTACTCAAATATAGTTCAAAATTATAGCACGTCAAACAGGGCTTCCCAGAAATGTGAATGACTACACAAATGCACAAAATAGTAAATGACCAACTTTGAGGGACTCAAAATCTAGTGAAAAGGATTCAAAATGACTTGAAATCTGAAACATAGGTTCTTGGGTATGGAAATTAGATAATCCCAAAGTGGTGAATCATTAAACATTTTTGGGTGCAAGATATTCAGGTGCAAACATAGCCTCCTATCACT
Source organism: Cupressus sempervirens (assembly GCA_028749045.1). Classification (NCBI taxonomy): domain Eukaryota; kingdom Viridiplantae; phylum Streptophyta; class Pinopsida; order Cupressales; family Cupressaceae; genus Cupressus; species Cupressus sempervirens. Next base: position 645,103,295 of record CM053783.1, on the reverse strand, counting down.
ATTTGACACTTAGGTGAAAATGCAAAAATGACACTAGCTCACAATAGGACTTTGCCAAATGACTCGAAATGTCAATTTACCATCATGGAAAAAGTGCTCATGCTGAATGGAAGGTGTTACAAACATTAAACACCTCTTTGGCCTCAAAAGTATAGCCAGGTACAATCACATTTATGAGCACTTATGGGGCTTGATTTGACTAAAAATTTGAAATAGATGCTCAAAATGAGAATGCAATTTTGAGTGCTAACAAAACCATTGTTGACCAAGCTCATTTAGGTGCCAAAGGATTTTCACAAGTTTTCAGTATTAACCAAGCTTCTGTTGTTTAACACGAGAAATTGTTTCTGAAGTGAGTGTTTACTGATTAGGGTCGACTAATGAAGGATTTTCTTATTTTGACATATTAAGCTTAATTGTTTTACTTATTGGTTCTATCTGACTAAGGTGATGAATATTAGTTATTCTAAGTTATATTTGGGCCGACTTGACAATTTGGAAGGTATAAATAAAAGGTCAAGTTGAGATTTCTAGTGTGTGTAAGTGTGTTGATTGAATTGATAAGAAAAAGAGGGAGCAAACTTGAAGGATAAGTAGGTATCCTTGTAGAGAAATTAGGAAGGATCAAGTTTAAGCAAATAAGAGATTTAGATTCAGCAATTCAATTGCTTCACAATCAGATCATTTCATTGTTACTCTCTAACAATTGTAGCAGTGATCTAAAATCTCTTAATAGAGTTGGTTTAACAACCATTTGTAAATTCTCTAACAAGGTGACAATTCTATTGAATTGTTTCAAGACCTTTAACAAGTCCACTCCTAATAGGGTAATTAAATCCTCTAATAGGGTCACACCTAACAATGTGTTTTTTTAACCTTTAAAAGGTTGGCTCCTAATAGGGCTCACTTTAGAAGAGTGAAAAATAGTAACTAATTGCAATTGGTGGTTTTTTCTAAATTGGGTTTCCACATTAAATCTTGGTGTCAAATGTATCATTTACTTTTATGTGTTCACAAGTAATAATAATCATAGATAATATCCAAAGTTGTGCATGTACCAAACAAACATAGCATTTACCAAATTACATCATTTTCTTTGTTTGTCGAGCATCAACAGTATTTAGTTTTTAGAGTTTGTTTTGTACTGAAATCTAAGGGAATTGGATTTATTTTAGTAGTAACTGATTCACCCTTCCCCTCTTAGTTACTCCTCTTATATTTCCAACAATTGGTATCAGAGATTTTGGTGCTTGTAGAGAAGGTTTCAAGGACCTAAGCTAAAGATCAGGATGTCTTATAGAAGAGAGATTCCCAAGCTAAATACAGATAACTTTGTAGCATGGCAAGGACTAATGAGACTACATCTAGGTAGTATCAGTGATTCAGGTTGAAAATACCTCAATGCTAAATACAAGACTCCCACTTGAACATTATCAGTTGAAGATATTGCTAAAAAGAAGAACCATAACATCATTATGATCGATATTGCATCTGCTTTCAATTATACTAAATTTGATGAGGTAAAAGACTGTAAAACTACTTTTAAAATGTGGAACAAACTGAAAGGTATCTATGGAGGAGATGACAATGTAAAAAGAGCCAAAGTAGAAAGTCTTAAAGGATAGTTTGATCAAATGAAAATGAGAGAAGATGAAAACATTGCTAAATATGTTGAAAGAATTAGGGTTAGTGTAAGTGCAATCAAGGCATCTGGAGGAGACATCAAGGAGGAAACCACTGTAAGTGCTCAGAACTCTTCTTTCTATTTATGCAATTAGAGTATCTATTATTCAAGAGATGAGATGTGATCCAAATTGTAAAATGTCATTGGATGCTCTAGTTGGAAGATTGATAGATTTTGAGTTAGATAATTTTGATAACTATGTTCCTACTTCAAAGAATATTGAGTCTGCCTTTGAAGCTAAACTTTCACTCAAGGAAAAGGGCAAAAAGTCAAAATCTAGTCAATCAGGAAGTGATGAAGATGGAACATCAGAAGAAAGTTTAGATAGTGATCTTGAAGTTGTTGAAGCCCTACTTGCAAGGAAATATTCAAAAGGTAGAGGAAAATATAAAGGTAAAGCTCCTCTGATCTAATTTTCTTGTGAAGAAGTTGGTCACATTGCTACTAGGTGTCCAAACAAAGAAAACAAAGATGAAAAGAAAAGTCATAAGTACAAAGGTAGGAAGGATTTCAAAAACTACATGAAGGAAAAAGGTAAGAAAATTTATTTTATAGCTAAAGATTCTGAAAACAATGAAGATGAAATGGTATATATTGCTATAAAGGATGAATCTAATGATAAAGGAGATAAAATGGCACTTATCTCTCATGTTAGCAGAAATGATACATGGATTATTAATAGTGGCTACTCACATCATATGACTAGAGATAATTTTTTTTTTGAGAATATGGAACCTTATGATGGAGGTAGTGTAAGATTTGGAAACAATGAACCTTATTGCATAAAAGGTAAAGAGCATATCACATTGACCAATGAATTTGTATGTGACAATGCTTATTGGGTTAAAGGATTAAATTATAATCTACTAATTTTGGCATAGTTTAACAACATTGGATTCAAGATAGAATTCATCAAAGGCAAGCCTAAACTATTGGATGGGAAAGAAAATCTGGTTGGACCTACAAGCAAACAAAAGGTAACTTATTTTATCTTGACCTCGGTGAAAATTCATGTTTTATTGCTCAAGTAGATAAAAGCTGGTTATGGAACAAAAGGCTTTGTCATGTCAACTTTGATATTTTGGTTAAGATTAGAAAACATAAGAAAGTAAGAGGTCTTCCTAGTTTGAAGAAACCTTACATGGTCTGTAAAAGAATTGCCAAATTGGAAAGATGGGAAAGGCTAGTTTTAAAAACAAAAACTATCAGTCTAAAGAAGTCTTAGAGATTGTTCATACTAACTGATGTGGTCCTATTGGAATAGAGAGTTACAGTGGAGAATTTTTTTTCATTCTTTTTGTTGATGATTATTCGAGGATGATGACTATAATGTACTTGAAAGAAAAAATTGAAGCTTTTCAAAAGTTCAAATGGTATTTGGCAAGAGTAGAAAAGGAAATTGGAAAGAAATTAAAATGTTTGAGATCAGGCAATGGTGGTGAATTCATCTCTAATGAATTCAATAGCTTTTGCATTGAAAATGGAATCAAAAGATAGGTATCAGCCCCTAGTACACCTCAACATAATGGTATAGCTAAAAGAAGGAATAGATCCATCATGGATTATGCAAGAACATTGATGATTGAAAATAATGTTGCTCTCAAATACTAGAGCAAAGCTATCAGTACTGTAATTCATACCTTGAACAGAGTACAATTAAAGAAAGACTCAAACCAAACTCCTTATTAGCTATGGTATGGCTAAAAACCTAATGTATCTTACTTGAAAGTATTTGGCAGCAAATGTTATACTTGAAAGAATCTAGAAAAGGAAAATTTTATGTAAAAAGTGATGAAGGTATATTCCTATAATATTCTTACAAAAGTAAAACATACAAATGTTTGAATCTATCTACTCATAAAATCATAAAAAGTGCACATGTTAGAAATGATGAGTTTGCAGAATAGAGTGAAGAAGAAAGTTGCAAAGAGCTAGAGGATTACAAAAGATTCATTTACTATGAACTTGATACATTACCAATCACATCTGAAGGGAATAAAGCTTCACCTCCTAAGTCCCCAAAATCTCCATCAGCTACTGAGTTGCAACCAGTGCAACCTAAGTCATATTCTAAAGGACTCACATCACAGTTAAAGGTTATCAAGCTAGTTCAAACTGAGTCTAATGGACCTGAGTCATAGATAGTGGGACCTAAGCCTAACATAGAAGTTCACAATGAAATTAGTGAAAGTCATTCATTATCCAAAATGCCTATGTTAGTAAGATATGTCAGAAGGCATCATGCACTTGATCAAATCATTGAAGATAAATCTGATGGAATAATGACAAGAAGTAAATTGAAAGATACATGCTTACTTTCTAAATTTAAAATTATAAATGTTAAAGATGAATTGGAGAATGAAAGTTGGGTTGAGGTAATGAATGAATAAATAGAACAAATTGAGAGTAACAAAACTTGGACTCTTGTTCCTAGACCCAAGGATAAAAATGTAATTGACACAAAATGGGTGTTTACAAATAAGATGAATGAAGATGGAGAAGTTTCAAGAAACAAAGAAAGATTAGTATGTAAAGGCTATTCTCAAGAAGAAGGTATTGATTATGGTGAAACCTTTGCTCCCGTTGCAAGATTAGAAGGTTTTAAAATTTTACTAGCATATTCAGAACATAGAGGATTTAAAGTATATCAAATGGATGTTAAATCTACATTCTTGAATGGAATTCTTGATGAGGAAGTCTACATTGAACAACTAGAAGGTTTTGTGGATCCTAATAAGAGAGACATGGTTTGCAAATTACACAAAGCATTATATGATCTCAAGCAAGCTCCTAGAGCTTGGTATGAAAGGCTACATAACTATTTGCTACAGATTGACTTTCAAAGAACAAATGGTAACAATAGTCTTTATATCAAAGGACCAGACAAGGAAATTGTATTGGCTGAAATATTTGTTGATCATACTTTATTCAAAGGGAATGATGACTTATGCAAGGGATTTTTACAAGAAATGAGAAAAGAGTTTGAGATGTCTATGTTTGGTGAGATAAAATTCTTTGTTCGATTGTAGATAAAACAAAGCAAAAATGGTATCTATATTACTCAATCTAAGTATATCAAGGAAATACTGAAGAAATTGGAATGGAAGATTCAAAGCCTTTTAGAACTCCTATGACTACTACACATAAACTTTCCAAAAATGATGATTCTAAAGAAGTATATCAGACCACTTATAGATCAATGATTGGAAAATTACAATATGTAGTACATACAAGGCCTGATATTGCATTAGAAATTGGTATGGTGGTAAGATTCTTAGCAAATCCAAGACAAAATCACATTATGCTAATCAAGAGAATCATGAGATATTTGAAAGGTACTCAAGACTATGACTTTTGGTACAAACTTGGAGGCAATTTGGACTTAAAGGTATTTACCAATACTAATTGGGTAGGAAGTATTGATGACACAAAAAGCACTAGTGGTGGAGCATTCTTTCTTGGTAAAAGACTAGTGTCTTGGACAAGTAAGAAGAAAAATTGTACATCTCAATCCACAATAGAGGCAGAATATGTGGTAGCAGTAGTTAATTGATCAAACATTGTTTGGTTCAAGCAACTATTGACAGGTATGAAGATAGAGATCAAGGATTTAGTTGTCATATACTATGATAACACCAGGGTAATAAATATATCAAAGAACCCAATGATGCATTCTAAAACAAAGCACATTGCTATCAAATATCACATCTTAAGAGAATTGGTGTAGGATAAAGAAGTTAGATTGGAATATGTAAATACAAAGGAACAAATTGCAAACATACTCACTAAGCCATTACCTAAGGATGCATTCTTGTATCTAAGAGGTAAGCTAGGGGTCATTCCACTATTAGAAGATCACTAAATGAAGTTTAGTGATGCATCAACCAGAGGATGTTGAAGATCAATCAGTTTATGAAAATTGGCAAAAACTTATTACAAATGAATTAGTATTTGAGGTACATTGATATTATAAAGGAAGTTGTTGTCTTTGGCATGTGTTTTCAAAGAGGGAGAAGTTTACTATCATATCTCATAAGAAATTTCTTTAGGAGGGAGAAGTTTGTAGTAAGAGGGAGAAGTTATCAAACAATAAGAGCTCACACTAATAGAGGGAGTTCTCATGGATTAGAATTAGAATGAAACTAAGGATATGTTTCTTACTTTATGCTTGCTTTAAAATTTCATTATGCTATAAGACGTTGTGTTGCCATCAATGGAAAAGAGGGAGATTTTTGGATACAATTGATTAATCGTGTGTTGTCTTTGATGTTACACAAATGTCATATCAATTTCAATCAGTGCTTGTCAAGCTCACTTAGGTAGCAAAGATAGTTCTTTGTGTCTACTGAGCATTCTTGTGTTTGCCAAGCTAATAAGGTAGTGTCTACTGAGTAGTGTTAGTGTCTACTGAGTTCACTTGGGAGACAAAGGAAAGTGTGTTGAAGATGATTGTTAACCAAGAAAACTCGGTTAGTGAAGGAAAGTTGGATGGAACCAATGTTGATCGAGCTCACTTGGGTGCCAAAGGATTTTTTCAAGTTTGCAACATTAACTGAGCTACTGTTGGTTAACATAGGAAATCATTTTAGAAGTTAGTATCTATCAAGGAGGGTTGGCTAACAAAGGATTTTCTTATTTTGGCATATTAAGCTTAATTTTTTTACTTATTGGTTCTAGCTGACTTAGGTGATGAATATTAGTTATTCTAAGTCATATTTGGGCTGACTTGACAATCTGGAAGGCATAAATAAGAGGTCAAGTTGAGATTTCTAGTGTGTGGAAGTGTGTTGATTGAATTGATAATAAAAAGAGGGAGAAAACTTGAAGGATGAGTAGGTATCCTTGTGGAGAATTTTTTTTTTTGATTAGGAAGGATCAAGTTAAGCAGAGAATATATCTGGATTTAGCAATTTAGTTGAATCACAATAAGTTCATTTCATTGTTAATCTCTAACCATTGTAGCAGTGATCTAAAATCTCTTAACAAAATTGGTTCAATAGCCATTTGTAAATGCTCTAACAAGGTGACAGTTCTATTGAATTTTTTCAAGACCTCTAACAAGTCCACTCCTAACAGGGGTATTAAATCCTCTAATAGGGTCACACCTAATAGTGTGTTTTGTAACCTTTAACAGGGTTGACTCCTAATAGGGGTCACTTCAGAAGAGTGAAAAATAATAACTAATTGCAATTGGTGGTTTTTCACAAATTGGGTTTCCATGTTAAATCTTGGTGTCAAATGTGTTATTTACTTTTATGTATTTGCAAGTAATAATAATCATAGATAATATCCAAAGTTGTTCATTTTAGTGTTCACTGAGAACATAGTGTTTACTATGTTACAACATTTTCTTTGTTTTCTAAGCATAAAAAATATTCAATTTTTTGAGTTCATTTTGTACTAAAATCTAAGGGATCTAGATTTATTTTAGTAGTAATTGATTCACCACTCCCCTCTTAGTTACTCCTCTTATATTTCCAACATATTCATGCTTCCAACAATATGAAACCAAACCAATTTTCTCACCTTCATCAAAATCTTTTTAATAGGAACATAGACAACTTCATCATCATTACTTTTAGATTCAATGCCATTTTATTATTTAGCAATATAATAAGATTGCTTACATTTTTCATGCTTCTTTTTGTTATCTCTATCATCTCTCATTCCTTTGAATTTCTTTTATTTCTCTCATCCTTGTCTTCTCTTTATGGATACCTTGCAGCAATATGACCAACCTTGTTGCATGAAAAATAAATTATAGGTAATTTACCTTTATATTTACCTATACCTCTTCCAAATATGTTTGCAATAAGTGCTTCAAGTCCATCAAGCTTATCATTAGAAGTGTCACTATTGTAGTGCCTCTCCCATTTGACTTTTATAAGTCATCCCGATGAATGCAACTTTGTTGATCTCTCCTTGAAAAGGGATTGTGTTTGTGACCATGAGTGGTCTACACCATTGAGGTGATTGGATTTATGTTGCTATATCAGCTGCTTTGATTATGCTTATGGCTGATTTATGAGATTATGATGTGATTTATGGTTCACTAAGGTTTGTGCTAGTGGTTATCAGGATCGATGTAGTATTATGATGTTGTTCTATGATTACCCTAAGATATCTGTAGAGATTGCATTGTGTACTACTACCATGCTACACTAGACTAGATTCCTGTAGCAGTGGTTAGTCATGTTTATCAGTGGTTTCTTGTGTGTTTTAAGTGCCATTTTGATGTTGTGTAAACTACCTTTATTTAGAGATAGATTGTCCATGTTGGATTCATTGGTTATGTGCTATGGATATTTACCTTGTCATGTTTTGCTCTAAGAGATATTTGTTACTCATGTTATGTTTTACATTTGAGATGACTTGAGGGTCAGATGTTATACTTTGATTTTAGTATCATAGATGTTAGAATGCTATGCTATTTAGTTTATCATCTTGGCATGATGATGTCATTTTGAGATGATAGTGTGTTTTATGATGATATCTAGTTATCCACTATTTGGACATATCTCTAATTATGTTATGTGTTGGATTTAATGCTATGGTTATTTACTTCATTCCCACATTGTTATTTTTATGTAAACATGAGTGATCTAAATAGATTATTTTAGTATAATTAAATAAATGATTAAATTAGTCATGTAATACATTTGTTTCTTTGGCTAGATGTTATTATATGCAACTGCACTTGATCGTGTTGTTTAGTGTGCAGGATTTATATCCCTGGTAGTGGCACATGAAGTTAGTGATCCAACTATTCATATTTTACCAATATCATCCTTGTATGGTTGACATATCCTTATTTTAATTGTTTAATTAAACCTTTTAGTGATTATTAAATCCAAACTCATCTACATTATGTGATTAGACCAGTGAGCATGTCTATGCATTTAAAAGTTCACATTATTGCAAAAGGTGTTAAAGAAATTTCTGTGTTTTTGGGTTTTTGGGCTTTTAATTTTATTAACTTTAATTTCTAGTAGCTTTTCCATAGATGAATTCCTATTTCTAGGAATAGCATATTTTCATTTGGTTTGATTTAGGGTTTAAATAGGTTGGCTAGTTAATTTCCCTAATCAATTATTCACTAAAAAAGTGAATAAGTATCCAAAAAGGAATTTAATTCCTCACTTCTCACTTTTGAATTAGAAAGTTTGAGAGTAAAATCCAAAATCCTCTTCATGAGGATTTATTTTTTTGTTTGTTCTAGGAGCTATGGGCATGAGATCATCACAAGGTTTTTCTCATTGGATCTAGCTCAAGGAGACCTTGGATTGCCACGATTTTTAGCTACTTCTACGAGCTTTTTATTTTATGGATCAAATTCTTGTTTTACTCTTTTGGCTATGAGGTAGGGCTCTCTTGTTTTATGGTTTCTACTCCATTTCAGTTTCTATTTTTAGTAGTCATTTGTTAAGAGGCTAAGAACTAGTGTTCCCCTCTATTTCTATTTGTTGGTTGGGTATGAGCATTTCCCTGATTTTCAAGATGAGGGTTTGGGGTTTTTCACCATTATGCTAGCCATTTTTTCATATGATGTCTGAACTTAATTATTTTTGAATTTTTAAGGTTTTTCTATCCAAAGGCCAAATGGGTTTTAATTTCAAAGTTTTACAAAATTTGGGGTTTTAACCTCGTTTTGCATGCCACCCTATTTTCTAGGGTTTTCTTGGCATGAGTTGGGTTGTGGACTTAGATTATCCATTTGGATATCGGTCAAACCTTTATTTCACTTTTATGTTTGCATTGGGATGTGTATCACATTTGTACTCCTAACTTTGGGTTCAATTGAGTGATTTTATACTTGCTATCATGGTTTCTCTTAGACCCTTGTTATTGTTTCATGGACACTAGGATTCTTGTAGAATCCATACTCCTAGATTGAGGCTAGTTGAGTGAGTTTATGATGTTTGGTCTTGTTGCATCATTGGGATTTGTGTAGAATCCATACTCCTGGATTGAGGCTAGTTAAGTGATTTCATGATTTGTGGTTTTATTTCCTTTAGGATTCGTGTAGAATCCATCCTCCCAAGTTTTTTTTCAGTTGACTAATATTTTTCTTGTGTTCTCATCTAGTCCTTGTGTTATGATCTTCATGATGGTGGTGTGCCACACATGAGTACATGTGCATACATTTGTCGGGTGACTTTCTAGTCCTGATCTTCTGTGTGTTTGTTGGAAGTTATGATCATTGGGGTTGGGTTGGGAATATGCATATCTACAAGTCTAATTGGTTGCCAAGTTCCATTTCACCTATTATGATGATTAGCATGTGATAGGTGATGTTATCTACTTTGTAGGATTATCTTATGCTTTACTTCTAGCATGTTAGATTTCATTATGCTTATGTTGTAGCATGTTTAGTAGTGATGTTCCTACTATGATAGTACTAATGATCTAATCAGTGGCTTGGGATGTTATGCGCAGGAGATGGCTAGGGACCATGATGGTCTTATGATACTATTAACAGTTGGGAGGAACCATTTATTTAGTTTTTTTGTACTACTCATTGTGATGTTATTTCCATGTACTATGATGTTTCTTTTAGTACACTGCAATGTTTCCCTTGTATTTTTTTCCTTTTTTGTATGATTAGATGGTTAGATGTTATTTCCAACTTTTTGTCTTTTAGTTGTTTTTCGAGTGTTCTTGCCTTGAAAGTGGATCTGGTACTCCCTAGTGTGGAGAAATTTCATTCTTAGCTTTCTTAGCTTCCCTCTCTATTTTTTCTATTTTCATTGTCTAGTGTATTGACTTGAAACCTCACTAAAAATTGTACTTTCTCATGTGAGACTGCAAGTCCTCGCATGGTGTAGTGGGTTTTTGCATGTGGCATGGCACTTTCTCATGCAAAACCCTACACCTATCTTGAGGTTTTTGGTAGTATGGCTAAGTACTTACCTCTACCATTGTGCACATCTTCATGTAGAAAGGTATTTCTTCACGTGACATGTTGCACTTCTTCATGCAAAAATCTGGCAAAGGTAAGTTCTCACATAGAAAATAGGAGGTGTCTCCTTTGGTTTTTAGGATCCATTTTTTAGAGTTTCTAGTACCCTTTGGGTTGCCTTAAATTACCTTCATTGGACAGTTTTGAGATTTTGAGTTTTGATGTCATCTTTGGTTTTTCATTCTTGTGTTTGTGTGTGTTAATTCGATAGTGGCATTTGGAGATTCTTTGGTTGCTGGGATTGTTGGTGAAGTCTTCCATTGTGATCTTTGTGATCCCTATCTAATTTTGTCATGGGAATTCATACTTGTTAAAAAAAATATCTTGGCTTGTATTAAATCCTTGTACAAGGATCTCCAGGCAGGGCATTACATTTGGTATCAGAGCCCATGTTCAAACATTGGGATCTCTATGTTTATGTTGTCAATTGGTTGATGCTGCATTGGTTGCATGCGAGTGTCTTGGTGAGAGCTCATGATCTTTATTGCTTTAGTATCTACTTGGGATGGAACTTCTTGTCTAGTAGATGCAACTGGAGCATTGTGGGAAGAAGGAATTGAGTCTTTCTAGTTTTGTATGCAGAATCAATGTGCCTTTGTTTGGTTGGTTGCATGTGTGACCCTTTTTGGATGGAACCATTGATTGGTGTCTATGTGTTCGCTTTGAGTGCCTCTTTTTGTTTCTCCTTGTGGAGTAATGTGCATTGTTTCCCTATTTTCTCCTATTTGTAAGTAAATAATTGAATCTTAATTGTGATTTTGTGTTTATTGATATAGTAATAAAATGTTCTCTTTCATTGAGAAATGAGTACTTCTTGTGAATCATTGTAAAGAAGTAGGTTTTTCATTATATCCTTGGGTTAATGACTTAAGTCCCCAATTTGATTGCATACTAAGCTTATGGAAATTGCATTAAATAGATGAATATATAAAAGTTGCATTGCATGGAAAATAATTAAGAAAATTATGGTTGTCTACATATGCATGAGGTTATTGACGGTTTACTACTTGTTGTGTGTGAGTGTGTTCTCTAATGCTACTAGGATGATGTATTCCTTAACACTATGTGGTGATTCATCCCTCTCATGTGACTATTCTTAGTCATCACATGTAATGTGATTTATTTGATGCCTTATTTTATTTGGCTGGAGGTATTTTCCTCATGTTGTTGGGCTAGCATTGGTTTTCAATATTTTCCTCTCTTGGAGTAGTCATCAAATTTTCCCTATTGCTCTCTTTGTGATAGTTGTCACATTTGACTTATTGTTTAAATCAGCTCTTTTGTGATTTACTATTGGAATTGACATTCCCCATTTGGACTTTTGTTTTGGTTCATGATGACAATTTGAAATGTGTTTTAGTGCTACCCAACTGTGTGTTGTGATTCTACCATGTCTATCTCAAACCTTTGGTAGTAGGTTCAAGGGATAATATCATAGAGAACATACTAGTGTGTCATGATATATATATAAAGTTTTTAATGTAATTGGATGGTTTAAATGGTGATTAAACATAATAATTTTTTGGAAAGAAATTTGAAAATATATGTACTTGTTTTATGGTAAGTGACTCTTGAACCCTTGCTTTGAAAATTGTTCAGTTTCATTGTGCATTAGTGCTTACGTTATGTTTAACTAATGAAATTATGAAAGACAAGTAATGATGGTTTCAATGTGTGAATTACCTTTCATTCTGTTGGTGTTTTGAAATGCTACAAATTTCAAACTACCCCAATGAGAAGAAGACACATCTAGGGGAAGCTAACTCCCATCTTCAATATGCCATTTTGGACACCAGGCCAATTATAAGGCTAGAACCTTCTTGTACTTCAGGCTCTATAAAACCTAGGTAGGTGAACCTCATATTCAATTAATATGTAGCAATGCAAAAACATATTCCTGAATCTATGAAGCAGATAAAACCCTTATTTCTCCTATTAACTCATGTGGTAACATAGATCTACGGTAGCTAAATGCAAGATAATGCAATTCATGAGCTGAGTGAAGGCATTCTATTCTAGCTCTTTAACATCAAATATTGTAAAGATGATTTGAATTTGATTTGATATTATGTGGGTGGAGAAAGTGGATAAAGACCATGTATGGACAACAAACTAATGATCTTGTAGCTGATCAGTGCCTCATCCATTGGGAAATTCATGAATCTCCCTCATGCATTTCAGATATCTAAGACACATATCTTATGCCAAGACTCTAGATCTATCCATTTGCCTTGTAAATTGGATATTAATGTTCAATTTGAATCTCATTCTTACCTGATATCCTCCTCAATAAAATTGCAACCTTGTTGATTTCTCTAAAGCATTTACATAACTCCAAGAATTATATGCAACAATGAAACAACATACAACCTTAAGGGACTGCAACTATGATCTAGGCTCTTTGTTCAAAGATCATAAAACATTACACATCATTAAGAAAGGAGACAAGATTTGACATGAAACTTAACACCTGCAGTTCTTTGTATTGATTTCTTGGAAATAATAGATGAGATTAACTCACAAAATACCTAATAATCTAGATTGTACAATAACATATGTTGTCATACAAGAGAGAAGATATTTGAAATGAGAAACTGATGGGATGAGAAGGGGGTATCATAGCCAAAACATAGCTTCATGGTCTAGAACCAGCACATCTCAGATCTTTCCATTCAGACTTCATCAATTCTAGTGCCAATTCTGCTAAATTTTTGAATTCTTGACTTTTCTGTACTTTTTCCAACAATGGTCTCATAGTGAAAAAATTGGAACCAACCTCTACAATGGAGGAAGATATAGATAAGGAGTGAATTCCTAGATCTAATCTAAAAACAACATGTGTCCACTTGAAATTCCATCCTTTTTTGTTGCAAAACCTCTTTTTCTTTCTACCCTTTTGATCTAATTTAGTTTTCATCATTGCTTTGTAACAAACTTCTAAATATCTCTATTGAATGACAAAAAACTTTATGCAACGAAAATATTTGATATGCATCAAGAATGCTAATAAAAACTCTATTTAAGTAACTTAGATGTGACCAAATTTGACCCCAACTGCATTTTCACTATCTTTTATGTTCATTCAGTTCATGACCATGCCAAAAATTAGTTTTGAATTTTGACACCAGAATACAGTTGCAAATTGGGAATCTGGAAGAAAACCTTGAATAACCTAAACAAATGGTTTCTTGTGTGAAAACAAATTCTAGAATCACAAAGTTCATCTTCTCCCAATTTTGGTGATATATAATATGCGTATAGTCACCTCTCAAAAACTCCCAAAATCTTAGTTTGAAAATCATACCCCCTTGCAAAAGGCTTTGGTCTACATTTTGAACTTCTCAAAAATTTAAAATTTCTAAAGATTAAAATTTAGAAAATGACCCCCCCTTTTGATTTAAAAATCTATACGTAACTTCCCTTTTTCAAAAAATGATTTAAATTTTGATATTTTTAAAAGAATTCATTTTTCCTTCACCCTCACCTTTTGAGTCAACTTGGGTTTGACCAGGCTACCACGTGGTAGCGCCTGATTGGTTGACCACTGCATAGTCAGCTACCACCAGGCACCACATGGTAGCCTCTGATTGATTGCCAAGTTCCATCTCACCTTACTATGTAGGTATGACACATCGCTATTAGCCTGGGCCCACTGCCACATGTTGCCCAGGTGGTTCCCCACATTATCTATCTTCCTTGAAACTTCATTTTGTGAGCAAGTGCCCACTGCTAGATGTGCCATGTGGTGCAATCCTATTCTTCACTACCACATCATTGCATTCATTAGTTAGTTTAAAATTTTGCCTTAGGCAACCCACCACCTGGCATTAGCCTATACACTTCATCATCATTGGGCCCCACACGTGAGCCTTGCCTTTCCAAAAGGAACTTTTCTTTAAGACAATATGCATAGTGTGTTCTATTGTATTTAAAGTACTTAAAAGTACTCACCACAATGAATGTCGGATTATATTCTTTGACAATGTTTCCCATTATTCACTATGGGCTTCAATGACCAATTTTTTTTTTCTTTCTTGACAATTGAATCCTAGAATTATAAATGTTATCTTTTGACTATAAACAAAATCAGGATGACAAGGCAGAGATTAAACAATTAATTGCTATATCTTTCAGTGTAGAGGGCTCTAATATGTCCTTATAGATCTATATTTTAAGATCTCTGCACTATGCTTACATTCATTGAGCCCCTTTTCTTTCTACTCAGGTGACTAACAATTGAGGAAGTCATTTAAATGGTAGCCCTTAGTAGAAACCTTGAATTCAAGAAAAATGAAGAAGCTCTACCATATTAGGTAGCTTTGTCTACGACTTCATGTGCGTCTTCTTCATCTTGTTGCCTACCACTCTCTCAAATCAGCTCTTCCCTTTCTTTAGAATTTGCAATTCTAAGAAGAGGATAAATTTGGTTCATTCTCTTTAATGTCTTGTGCAAATCTGCAATCTCTCCTCTTTTAAATTTGCAAATCCTTCTCTAGATCTCAGCCACCCTTGTTAATCTCCAACTCCTCTTCTTCTGCATGGATCTCCTTTTCAATAGATTCCTTGGATTGTTCAAGGATTTGGCAGCTTTAATTGCTCCTTTCTTATATCCTTTGCAAAAGTACTTCTTGATCTTTGGTAGCAACTTTGCTTTCCAGTAAGCCATTTTTGAAACACCTATTGGAGATAGCAATGGTGATAGACAAATCTAGACAAGTTCCATGCTGGTTTTAACTTCAATACTTTCCATGCTTTATTTTATTGCACACCCTTCCAAGAAGCATAGAATGCATTTTATAATGCAAAGGATGAAATCTTAGCTAATATGATCTGGCTAAGAACATGGTGGGGCTCTTGTCATTCTTAGTAATAAACTTTTTCAACATTACATGCTATCTTTCATATCCATTGAAACTAGACTGGCATATCACCATGTTTTAAGGAAAATGTAATCAATACTTAGAGAAACAAAAACTTTGTTGTGAGATTAACCAATGAAGCCATTAAGCAAGAAATATGCTTTTCTCTAATCATCTCAACCAAAAACCACCATGAAACTAGGCTTTTTGCTTTTTTTTTAAGGGTCCCATAGAAAACAAGAGTCTAAACATGC
Organism: Cupressus sempervirens; assembly: GCA_028749045.1. Classification (NCBI taxonomy): domain Eukaryota; kingdom Viridiplantae; phylum Streptophyta; class Pinopsida; order Cupressales; family Cupressaceae; genus Cupressus; species Cupressus sempervirens. The sequence goes on along the minus strand of CM053783.1, from coordinate 645,087,539 downwards.
AATATAAATGAATGTTTTCCCTAATGTTATGAGCCCCACACTATTCATGACCATTGTTCATAATATTCCAAACCACACAATGATGATAGTATATATTTTATTTGGAGCTTATATTAACTACTGTGCAATAATTAATATTGAGCAAGACAAATCACCATCTGAAAATAAAACACTCAAAATATGCCTAAGCATGCTTTGATGCATTACTACTATTTTTTTAGATCTTGATAACCCTGGAACATTTAATTTTTTCCCAATAAGCTCTTGATATCCCTCACAAACATCTGGAAGTTTAGAATGGCTACAAACAAGACCCCTAAGTTTCAAATCATGATGACTACTTTCTAAGAAATTAAGTACTTTTTTCTTTCACATATGAAGATTTAGAAGGGATATAAATTTCAAATCAACAAGATCATCAATTATTATTGCTTGTTCATCTCTCACTATTTTTTCAATTGTAACTTGTTCTATTTTAATCAAAGACAATAAATCTTCAACATAGCCCATCTGTCCAACAACCATACCACTGTGCACAAGTAACCCATTTGGTCCCCATCCAATTCAAAAAGATTTTTCCATAAACAATGCAACATCAAAAACATTATGAGAATGCATAGATATAGGACTTTAAATTTTTTCATCTAAATGAAAACCCACTATAATAGGTTTTTCTTTTCTGGTTCACTTTTTGTTGATAAAAGAGGCACTGATACTCACCGATGAGAGAGATGAAGATAAGGATTGGGGATATTACACACTTCAAAATACTTTCTTACTTTCATGTTCCTCTTAAGTATTGCCTCTGTTACAATACGATCCTCTTTGCAAAAGAAAATCTTTATTTACCCACTGGCTATCACAAATTTGATGAATTTGGTTAGGCCCCAGAGTGAGTGTGGCTAAAAAAACATTCATTTTAAAACACTAGAACTATCAAACTGATCCACCGAACACTTGAATCCAATTGGAAATGATCTATATCATTTGTTTGACTTTTAAAACTCATTTTCACCTCTTTCTACAACTTGTTGACTTTGTACCAAGAGGCCCTTTGATTGGCCTTAAAAAACTAACCAAAACATCTAATCAGGCTCTGAAATCTAGCATACTAATTCTCTGTTCCACATAATCCTACCTTGTGAAATCTCATCTCATGATGAATTCTTAATCAAAAGATATTGATTCTTAAAATTTCCCTCTTAGAACTGCCTGCAAGAAAACATGTTAGAAAACAATAAAACACGTTCAGAATTGGCTTCGACAAATGGGTAAAATGACACTTGGGGAACCTAAAACTAGGGCATTGATTCACTATCATGAGGAAAACATAAATCTAGGATTTGGGCTCATGAAGAATAACTAGGTACAAATGGAAAGCGGTTAAAGTGGGTTACTTAGATTTGCAGAGCTAGGAACAATGGTGGAAAAGCATTTTTTGCAAATAGAATGGACCTGGAAAAGTGTTTAGACGGATTCGTCAAGATTTGAAAAGAGGCACAATTAGAGTATTTTTAGATTAAAACATAGTGGTACAATCCATTTGATCTCACTTATCACAAATTTCAAGTTATGACATCACAAACAGGGGTACTAACAAATCTACACTTCTTGACACTAGTAAAAATTTACAAATTGCATTTGGAATCACATTTGAAAACTGATCAAATAGATTTTTCATAAGCTTAAAATTGAAGCATAGCAAGTCTTTGAACTCTAAAATTCAATGCCAAAGGAATTTTTTAATTTCTATTAACCGGGTCAAAGTTATAACAAGTCAAACAAGGCTACCCAAAATTCAGAACTAATTGCATCAGCATGACAACAATAAACAACCAACTTTGAGGCATCCAAAACCTAGTCAAATAGATTCAAAATGACTCAAAATTTGAAACATAGGTTCTCTAGTATGGAAACTAAATATTTCCAAAGCTTCAAGTCATGAAACATTACTATGTGTGAGATATTCAATTGTAAACATAGCCTCTTGTCACTATTTGACACACGGGCAAAAATGCAGAATTGGAGATTGCTCAAAATGAGACTTCACAATATAGCTCAGAATGAAAATTTAACTTCATGGGATGAGTGTAAATGCTGAATGGAAGGTGTTAGAAACATTAAGTACCTCTTAGTCCTCAATAGTATAGTTGGGTACACATACATCAAAAAGCGTTTGTAGGGCTTAATTTTCTCAATGGTACTCAAATTGGGTCTTCAATTTTGAGTCCCAATAGTGGCTCTATCTGGGGATGCATGTTCCTTTTGGGCATGGAAAGGATTTAGATCTCTGGAAGAAGTAGACCACACACTTGAAAATGAAAAACTTCTCTCTCGATCAACTTTATTGAAAGCGAAAACAACTACTCCTACTATGTACACATGATGGCCCTGGACCACCGAACTTCAACAAAAACTTTTATCTCTGTCATATACCTAATTCTCATTTACATCTTCTTAAGGTAAACTAAACTCTTATTCTCCTTTGTTTCACCCAACACATCATCACTTTCAATCACTTCATTAGGCAAAACAAAATTGTCATCATTCTCATAGTGCATATACAAATCAGTATTAACCTCTACATCATGCTCACTATGAAAGTGTATATCAGAATGCTCTTGATTATACAAATTGAACTAAGAATCAAAATCTAACAATGATTCATGCATGCTGATCAGAAACACAAAAACTTCATATTCTACACCATTCACCAAGTTGCATGTACCAAAAACTTGCAATTAACCTTGTGTCTCCAGCTGCAAAGAGTATGTGAAATTTGATTGTTGTCTACTTGCAGTCATGTCATTCACTAAATCAAATTTATCTTTTACTAAAACCTCTTCACATTCTTCAAACAACTGATTAGTTACCAAGCATAAAAACTTATTCTAAAAATGTTGATCTAAACTATGCCGATCATAATCATTTCCTTCATCTAAATAAATTTTAGAATAAACCTTGAACTTATCTTTACAAGACTTATCAACACATAAAGAAAATCTATAATTTGATTGACAACTTTCATTGTCTTTCTCTTCATCACATGAAACATCAAAACATATTGCAGGATAACCAACATGAGAAGAATCTGAAATAACATTAAACTTCCCTTCACTAACATCCTTCGCATCAAAAAAATTGTCATGTGCAAAAACATTTGAAGTACTATCATATACACCTCCAAAGTCTAACAAAGATTGTTTAGATTCTACCTTTCTTCCCACACCAAAATTTGGGGAATTGATTTGACCGAATGAGAAAGTATTATGAGGGAAAACATGAAGATCCTTAAAAACACTTACATTCTTTTCAAAATCACGAGCCAATAAATCTGAAATTTCATTAGGGCTCAAGAAAACTACCTCACAAATCTTCTCCCGACTATGATTATCATCCAAATAACTTGAAGAATTTACAACAACAAGATCACTAGTATAACAATTTGGAAAATCAGCATCATTATAACATTTGTTCTTATCATTGAATTAGGCACTAGAACATCAAGGCAAACCCTAGGCATGGAAGATTCCTTGGGTCTACAATGAAAAGGAATCTTCCTGATTATAGATTTAAGCCTTAAATAAATTTTTTTGGCATTTAAACCTTGGGTACTTCCTACCTCAATTCTTATGGCATTGACAATCCTTTTGTACATCAGTCTATTCAACATAGCAACGTTATTACTCATAGTTGCTAAACTTTTAGAATTTGGCAAACTAATATCAAATCTGAGATCTACTCCATCTTAAAAAAAAATTCTACCTCTTCCTTCTAGTGCTGAAAATTATTGAATAGAGGCAACCATGTTTTTAACATTTGATTTCCATGAAAAGAAAACATGAAAACCAAAATACCTCAAGTGCTAATGCTGAACTTCGATCTACTGATTTGGCATAGGTGCAAGACTAAAATTCCTTCACACCATTGATCAAACTTTGTAGAGTTTCCACCTCCTTGAGAGAGGATAAAGAAATCCCTATTATGATTCACTTTTTACACTTGTATTTCTTATATCAGTAGATTAAAACAACACTTCAAAGCTTACCAAGAATTAAAAATTCCTTTTCAAGAAACTATCAAAAGCTTCAGATCTTCCCATACAACTAGAAGTCCTTCAAAATATTGTAATGAAATCAACTAGGAACAAACTGGTATAGATATTTGAGAGTTTCCATTCACACTTTGTGAGAAATAAAACATAATTTGTCACTTAACAAATTTGAACCACACCTTCAGAGGTAAGATAAATGCAAACCATCAAACCAATCTTGTAGATTTACAAACTTGAAAAGGGAACACAGACTTTATGTTTATTCTTGACTCTAATTTTACAACAACACTTTTGAAAACAAAAATTTGGTTGAATTGATTGAAGATGAACACTCTTAACAACACAATTTACACTCAACCTGAAAGTTACTACTGCAAATGGATAAAACTTCACTGGGGTGCATGATTTGGAGTAAGAAAACTAGAAAATACATCAGACAACTTACTGCTATAACCTTTTTTAATGCACTTCTTTTGCTATATTGAACCTCTTCTTTTAAATTCTCAAAGTTTGTCTTCCATTTAGATTCAATACAATCCCTAGCAGAGTCACCATTTTGTTGGTGTTTTGAAATGCTACAGGTTTCAAATTACCTCTATGAGAATAAGACACATCTAGGGGCAGCTAACTCCCATCTTCAACATGCCATTTTAGACACTAGGCCAACTATAAGGCTAGACCCTTCTTCTACTTTAGGCTCTGGAAAACCTAGGTGGGTGAATGTTAGATTCAATTAATATGGTACTAGTGCAAAAACATATTCCTAAATCTATTAAGTAGATAAAACCCTTATTTTGCCTATTAACTCATGTGATAACATAGATTTGTAGTAGCTAAAAGTAAGATAATGCAATTCATGAGTTGAGTGAGGGAATTTTATTCTAGCTCTTCAACATAAAATCTAAAGATGATTTGGATTTGATTTAATTTAATGCAAGTAGGGAAAGTGGATGAAAACCATGTATGGACAACAAACTAATGATCTTGTAGCTGATCAGTGCCTCATCCATTAGGCAATTCACAAATCTCCCTCATGCATTTTGGATATCTGAGACACATATCTTATGCCAAGACTCCATATCTATCCATTTACCTTGTAAATTGGATGTCAATGTTCAATCTAAATCTCATTCTTACTTAATATCCTCCTCAATAAACTTGTAATCCTGTTGATTTCCCTGAAGCATTTACATAACTCCTTGAATTATAAGAAATAATGAAACAACATATAGCCTTAAGGGATTGCAACTATGATCTAGGCTCTTTGTTCAAAGATCATAAAACATTACACATAATTGAGAAAGGAGACAAGATTTAACATGAAACTTAACACCTATTGTTCTTTGTATTGTTTTACTTGAAATAATACATGAAAATGCATGAAATTGACTCACAAAGTACTTAATAAACCAAACTATACAATAACATATACTGTCATACAAGAGAGAGGATGGTTGAAATGAGAAACCGATGGGATGGGAAGGGGGTATCATAGCCAAAGCATAGCTTCATGGTCTAGAACCAACACATTCCAGATCTTTCCATTCAGACTTCATCAGTTTCAGAGCCAATTTTGCCAAAATTTCCAATTCTTAACTTTTCCCTTCTTTTTCCAACAATGGTCTCATAGTGAAAATACTAGAACCAACCTCTATAATGGATGAGAAAGAAGAAGATATAGACAATGAGTGAATTCTCAGATCTAATCTAAAAATGACATGTGTCCACTTGAAATTTCATCCTTTGCTATTACAAAACCTCTTTTTCTTTTTACCCTTTTGATCTTATTTAGTTTTCATCATTGCTTTGTAAAAAACTTGTAAATATCTCCACTGAATGATGAAAACCTTTATGCAACCAAAATATCTGATATACATCAAGAAGGCTGATAAAAACTCCATTTAATTGACTTAGATGTGACCAAATTTGAGCCCAACTATATTTTCAATATCTCTTATGTTCATTCAATTCATTACCATGCCAAAAATCAATTTTAGACTTTGACACCATAATATAGTTGCAAATTGGGAATCTCGAAGAAAATCTTGAATAAGCTAAACAAATGGTTTCCTATGCAAAAAAAATTCTAGAATTGGAAAGTTCATCTTCTCCTAATTCTAACGATATATATTATGCCTATATTTGCCTCTCAAAATCTCCCAGAATCTCATTTTGAAAATCAAATCCCCTTGCTAAGGGCTTTGATCTGTATTTTGAACTTCTCAAAAATTTAAATTTTCTAAAGTATAAACTTTAGAAAATGACCCCCTTTTTTATTTAAAAATATGTATGTAACTTCCCTTTTTCAAAAAATGATTAAAATTTTGATATTTTTAAAAGAATTCATTTTTCCTTCACCCTTGGCTTTCGGGTCAACTAATTATTTTAGTATAATTAAATAAATGGTTAAATTAGTCATTTAATACATTTATTGCTTCGACTATGTTATTATATGCAATTGCACTTGATCATGTTGTTTAATGTGCATAATTTATATCCCTAGCAGTGGCACATGGAGTTAGTGATCCAGCTATTCATATTTTACCAATTTTGTCCTTGTATGGTCGACATATCCTTATTTCAATTGTTTAATTAAACCTTTCGGTGATTATTAAATCCAAACTCATCTACATTATGTGATTAGACTAGTGAGCATGTTTGTGTATTTACAAGTTCACAATATTGCGAATGTTGTTAAGGAAACTTCTATGTTTTTGGGATTTTGGGCTTTTAATTTTATTAAATTTAATTTCTGGTAGCTTTACCATATATGAATTCCTGTTTCTAGGAATAACTTGTTTTCATTTTTGTTAGTTCGGGGTTTAACTAGGTTGGTTGGTTAATTGCCATAATCGATTATTCACTCAAAAAGTGAATAAGTATCCAAAAAGGAATTTAATTCCTCGATTCTCACTTTTGAATTAGAAAGTTTGAGAGTAAAAGCCAAAATTCTCTTCATGAGGATTTACTATTTTGTTCATTCTAGGAGCTACGAGTGTAAGATCATCGTGAGGTTGATTTCATTGGATCCAGCTCAAGGAGACCTTGGATTGTTCATTCTAGTTTAGATTCTCGTTTTTCCCTTTTGGCTATGAGGTAGGGCTCTTCCATTTTATGATTTCTGCTCCATTTGAACTTCTATTTTTGGTAGCTATTTGTTAGGAGGCTGAGAACTAGTGTTCACCTCTATTTCTATTTGCTGGGTTTGCTTGATTTGTTGGGTATGAGCATTTCCCCATTTTTTAGGATGAGGGTTTAGGGTTTTGTGCCATTATGCTAGCCATTTTTGCATACGGTGTCTGTACTTAATTATTTTTGGATTCTTTGGGTTTTTGTACCCAAAGGCCAAATGGGTTTTAATTTCAAAGTTTTCCAAAATTTGAGATTTTTACCTCATTTTGCATGCCACCTTATTTCTCAAGTTTTTTTGGCATGGTTTGGGTTGTGTACCTAGATTATCTATTTGGATGTTAGTCAGACCTTTATTACACTTTTATGTTTGCATTGGGATGTGTGTCACATTCATACTCTTTACTTTAGGTTTAGTTGAGTGATTTTATACCTGCTATTATGGTTACTCTTAGACCCTTGTTATTGTTTCATGTACACTAGTATTCTTGTAGAATCCATACTCCCAGATTGAGGCCGGATGAGTGAGTTCATGATGTTTGGTCTTGTTGCATCATTGAGATTTGTGTAGAATCTATACTCCTAGATTGAGGCTGATTGAGTGATTTCATGATGTGTGGTTTTATTGTCTTTGGGATTCATGTAGAATCCATCCTCCCAAGTTTGTTTTCGGTTGAGTGATCTTTTTCTTGTGTTCTCATCTAGTCCTCGTATTATGATCTTTGTGATGGTGGTGCACTGCACACGAGTACATATGCATACATTTTTTAGGTGACTTGCAAGGCGCAATCTTCCATGGGTTTGCCAAAAGTTATGATCATTGGGGTTGGGTTGGGAATATGCATGCCCATGGGCAATTATTTTAGGATGGGCATGGGTAGGGTAGCATAGCATATGGAGGGGGCTTCTATCTTGCAACCTAGCAATCATGGTGCCATAGGTTAGCAAAGGAAGTTTTAATTAAGTGATAGCTAAATAAAATGTGTGAGTAGTAATAAAACTTAAGATAATAAAATTTTGTGTGATGGTTCCAAGGGAGTTACTTGAGAGGGAAGTACCTTGCGAGAGTTTCCACATGTAATCCAAGCTTGGGCTTGTCAATGCCAAGTGAATCTCCATGATGTCAGCCCCTACTTAGTAGCCCATTGAGTGACTAACCAAGACCTATAGTTTATGCATTGCCTATGTCTTGGATTCAATCATCATACTACTTGGCGTGTGTGTTAGCCATGGATGTTTGCTTTGCATGTTTTTGTGGTTGGATCATTATCTCCATCAGAATAGTGGGTGTGGACCTATGGGTGTCATGTGGTTGGGAGGCATAGCTATGTTTACCACTACTAGGGACCAATGTATAGAGATAGTCCTTTGTCCTAGTACAGCTATTGCTAGATGTTTTCACTTGGTACTTTAGGTTTCAGAGTATGCTTTCTTATGATTTATGCTTTCATTGGAATGCTTGTATATCATGTTTAGATGATGTTGGTTACTATCACATTTTCTTATTATGATCTGAATAGCATGTGATAGGTGATGTTATCTACTTTGTAGGATTATCTTATGCTTTACTTCTAGCATGTTAGATTTCTTTATGCTTATGTTGTAGCATGTTTAGTAGTGATGTCCCTATTATGATAGTACTAATGATCTGATCGGTGGCTTGGGATGTTATGTGTGGGGGATGGCTAGGGCCCATGATCGTCTTATGATGCTATTGACGATTGGGAGGAACACTATATTTAGCTTTTTTGTACTACTCATTATGATGTTATTTCCATCTAATGCAATGTTTCTTTCAGTACACTTCAATGTTTCCCTTCTATTCTTTTCCTTTTCTGTATGATTAGATGGTTAGATGTTATTGTAAAAAATAAAATCTTGGTTTGTACTGAATCCTTGTTCCAAGGATCTCTAGTTGGGGCATTACAACTATCACTCTTCACATGTTTGCCTTTTCTTTTTCTAAGAACCAATTATGACTTAAAAGAAGATTCAACAGTAGCAAGTGTGTAGTTGTCAAAATTAGACATCTCAAAAGTAGTAAGTCTACTAATTACACCTTCCAAAGCCAAATTGTTACCTGGATTACATCTCAGCTCTTGTATTGAAAAAACTCTAATGGAATATATAGGAATTAGAGTTCTCAATACCTTTCTTATCACTATTTCATGTTTAATCTCTCCCTTTCCACCTCGAATAAAATTGGCAACATCCTTGATTCTTGTACAATACAACACTATGTTCTCACCTTCCGTCATTCTCATTTCATCAAACTTTCCTCTTAGGATCTCTAATTTGGCTTTTAAAACATTGTCATCTCCCCATATATGGTATTTAGTTTTTCCTACATCTATTTTTCACCATCACAATCTTTTATATCATCCAACTCAACATAGCTTAGGGCTGAAGCAATCTCTGACATTGCTTGGTTGTGTTCTTACTTTTCTTTCATTTTTTGAGCAGTGAGAGGAACAATTGTTATCCTTACATATTCATTGTCCACAAAGATTATTGCAACATTAGTAATAATGGATATGTGTAGCCTCATTAGCATTTTCCATGTTGGAAAGTTCTCCTTGTTCAAATTTGGCACCTCCCTTTTGTAAGTCACGATCTTTATCTTTAAGTACCTTCAAAATTTTCTTTATAAGCACTAGTACACCTGATACCAATTGTTAGAATTTTTATCTAATAAATGAGAGAGGGGGTTGAATTATTTACACAAGGTCCATTAGTACCAATTTAAAATTTAAACATTTAAACATACCTATTTTTCTTATCCTGCTATAACTTGGTCTCAATTATAATCTGAATAACAATATTAACTAGTAGTTCACTATCCTAATATAAACAAATTTGCTAAATGTAAATTTATGAAATGAAAAAGACTAAAAAACATTCAACACAAGTTTGACTGTAAGATTTAACATGGAAACCCAATTTGGGAAAAACCACTAGCAGCATGTCACCACTTTTTCACTCTTCTGAAGTGAGCCCTATTAGGAGCCAACCTTGTTAAAGGTTACAATACACACTGTTAAATGTGACCTAGTTAGAGGATGAAATTACCTTATTAGGAGTGGTCTTGTTAGAGGAATTTATAACATTTCAATAGAATATTACCTTGTTCAAGGATTTACATAGACTGTTAAGTCCCTAATGAGTGTTAAGCCAACCTTTAATTAAAAGGATTTCAATACAAACCATTTAAAATGATTAGAAAGAAAATAGTAGGGTTTGATCTGTATGATTAAAACTTACTTTACAGTTTTAGATCTCTATTTAGTTCATGTGTTGATTCCCTAATAAGCCTTCCTTGTCATCTTTGTCTTTCATTTTCTTGGCAACCATTCAAGCATTCATGCTTCTCTTCACATCACACTTAAGCATTATGTTTATATTTTCTTATCAACCTTAGTAGCTTTGTTCCATCTTACTAGAATTCTTTGTCTTGTACTCTTCTTTGTATATATAATTCATTCTCTTCTTTCCCCTTCTATTGCATATATTGAAGTGCATCTCTGTGCCTTGTTAAATAGGTAATTCTAGTCCTTTTTCATTTTCCATGATCACCATAGATCTTAAGGTTCTCAATTCGATTCACCAAGTTCACTGTATCTATTCAACTTCCTTATTTTCTAGAAGCTTCTCATCAAACTCATCCCTTAGATCATTGACCTAATCCTCTCCTTAAATTAAATGATCCAACATGTCAATCCTTATCTTGAACACACTTTCCACATCCCAAGATATCAATTGAGTTGGCTAGAAATTATGATTTCTCATACACATTCAAAATACTACCACTCAGCCATTACAAAGTTTTGACACTCAATCGTCATTGAATGGGTTAGTCACTATATAGATTCTAGCTTGGCATCAATATAGTTTCTTGGTCAATACCGATGCTCAATCAATACTAAATTTTCTTGGCACTTACTATGGCTCAGTTGACACTAGCATCGCTTGGAACAAACTATAACTGATGTAGAGACCTTAATCGACCAACTACTCAAAGGCTAAAATGGTGTCAAAACTGACTCAAAGGTCCACAAGGTTCTACATTCTGGGTTAAAATCCTCCATACTCCCTCAATGATGATGTTTGATCATTTGATTCACTTGACTAAGGTTGAACAATAAGGTTTCAAGTTTCAAGATTGCAACATCAACATACTCAACTAGGTTTCAACAAGGCTCTTTACTTGGATCAATGAAAAATCTCACACAATAACCAATACAATAAGGAAACACTATTCCCCAAAAAAATACTCAAGGTTCAAAACCCCTACCCACTCCTTGGGTTTAAAAACTTTACACAAAACTCAGTTTTTACTGTCTTAGGACAGTCAAATGCATAAAGACAACTTTGTTTCAAATAACTACTCAACCCACACCATAGGTTCTATCAACTCTAAATGCATTAAAGAAAACTTAGCATTCACCCTAGGTTTTTTTCACCATCACCACCTTCATTGGTTTCACCAAAACATAACTCTTTGATTAAATAAAATCAAAACTACATTCTTGCTGTCCTCTTGAACCAATTTCTAGAAATCTCTCTGGATGACCCCTTATATTTAAAAATTAATTTTTCTAGAAAAAGAGATAGTTTTAGGTAACTTCAATATCTATCATTGCCCAAAATTTTAGCATCCTATTCATTTATTTGACCCCTCAATCATAAATACTTCAGACTGTGTTTGCTGTCTTAAATGGCTGTCACTGCACCTTGCTGCACATCAATGGTTTTATCCTTGCTCTAGGGCTTCCTACACACACCAAAACAATGAAAAGGTTTTCCAACACACCCTCCCATATCCCTTCTTGTCTTATTTCCTATAGAAACACCAAACATGTGAACAAAGCCAAAAACCCATTGTCACTATCATATTCAGAAAATGACTGTCATTTCAGTCACAAAACTCTTTCAAACTATGTTCTTATGACTGCATGGCAACTTGCACACAATATGGAAAGGTAATATACATTATTTCCCATCCCCTTTCCAAACATAGGGTCTTGAATGCATTAAAACAAAAAGATATTACATTTCTTTGCCCACTGTTTGCCCTACCCAGGGTTTACGACAGTTTTTAATCAAAGAATGATATCTTCTTCAAATAAAAACCAAATCAAGTGCCACAAAGATAAAAATGCTCTTAATTCATTATAATTTCATTCCATAACTTATAAAACTCAGAAGGAATGCATTTGATAATAGAAAACTTATCAAAAAATGACTATAAAACGTGAAATCTGGAAATAATAGTGAAAGAACAAAGGTTTTACAGATCCAATGCTTTTCATTCGAGTTCCACCTTTCTCCTCCAAAATAATTGATTACAATGCTTTTATAATTCCCAAGGCCTTCTAAGGTCGAAATCCAACTGAAAACTAACTTCTAACTACCTATTGCAACTTTTGAGTAGTTTTGACAACTTTGTATGACAAGAAAAATTGCTCAAAGTTGTTATTTTGCAAACCAATACTACTAAACCCTATACAATCATTCTAAAACATTAAAAGGGTCATTATATGACCATTACAACTCATTTTATTCATCAAAGCATTACTTTACCCATTTTCACCCCCTAGACTCAATTCTAGCCTTTCTAGGCCTAATTTGTCAAAATGACAATTTTACAAATTTAAATCTTTTTATCACATCTCATTACATAAATTGGCTCTATTGGCCACATTACAATGTTTTTGGACCTTATAGGTCAATTACACCTTAATATTCCAAGGATCCATGTTTAACCCCCTAGTAGGTTACTCAAGTGCTTAGGTGCCTTGCACCAATAACGTTCTTTGATCTTTTACTCTTTTTCTCGATTAAGTTTTATATAAGTGATCTATCACATCTTGTATTGTCAAGATGTGAACAATACCATGATTTAAACAATTACTTTATCTTGTCAAAGTATAACTAATCAACTATCCATTGTAGCTTCCTTTTCATAAGTCAACCTTTCCTCTAGGTTCTTTTGTTATGAGAAACTTCCCAAATCCTCTTCATCAATCAAAAAGATATGACATTTAGATTAGATAGAAAAATGGTTTTAAATTATTTAAGTGGGTAGAGTGATTTTCTAATTTTTTTTTTATTAATTGGTGATTAGGAAAGTATAGGGGGATTTATCTATTGGCAAATTAAGTGACGTTATTTAACATAAGTATTGAGATATTTATTAAATTGTAATGGTTGAATATTTTATGGATTCATTTATTTATTAGATTGGGGTAATTAGTTAATTGAAGATATCATAAGCCTTTTATTAAATTAATATCAATCGATATTTATTACATAAATAAATAAAAACTAAATTAGTTTATGTTCAAATGTTGAATAATTAGTAATTTGAATATTTAGATAAAGGGGTTAGATGTTTAAATTTTGAATTAATTAAATACTCAACTATTATTCTAGGTGATTAGTGTTATTAAATGGCTAAAAACTAATGAGACATAGTTAAACTTTTGGACTCTAAAAGTTTACCTGATCAGACCATAGTGAATCTTTAAGTTTTGACTTAAACATTAACCTATATGTAATTATTTTATTCTAAGTTAAATGAACACATGGAAGAAAAATTATCATGATGATAAATAGAATTAAATAATTATATGTGTAAACCATGTAGGGTTATTTAAGATAATTATATTAGTAATGTTGGTTAATTATTTTATATGCTTTTTAAATAGATAAACCTTAGAGTAATGCAAAGTCATATCTTTTATATGTTAAACTTTAGAATAAACTAGGGACACAAACCTTGAATTGAGATTAATAATCATAACCTTGTCCAAACTTCCAACATAACATATTGTTGAGGGAGGTTGGCTATGTTGTGTGAGTGGGGCAACTATAGAATTAAAACTAGTCATGACACCCCTCACATCACACTCATGTTAGTAGGAGTTAACTTTCCTCATAGTCACATTCAATTAGTATTAAAATTTAAAAAATTAAGTTAATAAGCTTAATGTTAAAAAAAATGTTGCTTTATTTTTGCTCTAATTTTTGCGCATGACAGAATACATTTTATCTCCAAGGTTCATAGGTGCATAGGTGCACCAATCTCTGAACACTTGTAGTTGCACTTATAATTAACCACTAGTTTCTATTTTAAAAGATTTTCATGCATTAAGAATGTGTTTTGAGGATAGTTTAATTGGTAGAAATGTCTAGAGAAGATTGAACTTACATTTTTAGATGTCCTAGAGACTCATAGTCTTCTCTATCCTTATCTCCTTTGTTTGAGTTAGTTTTAAAGTGATGTAAATGCTCATGCACTAATTAATAAGTAAAACAAAGTGCGCAAGCCTACTTAGCACATAGTCAAGAGTCTACTTGTATATAGTTTTCATATAATTAGTAGTTTTAGCATGCTTTTTACAAATAAATGCCCTCACATTCAAAAATTCATGAAAGGATGGGGTTTATTATAATTACATCATTGTAATATGTATTTAAGGCTGACATTTTGATGCAATAAATTATGCTATTGGTGCTCTCATTTTATGTTTAGCTTTTCTTTCTAGAATGTGTGTTTGGTTAATGAATTTATGTCCATGAATAGTGATGAAGCCAATGGTTATATTGTGTTTTAATGATGTGAAAATTTTTTGTTCAGGTGTTTTTCATTTGCTAACGAATTCCACTTTTGTGATTAATTGGAGAAATGATCACCCCTTTTTTTTTTGTATTATGATTTGTCTTGAGTGCACACACTCTCCATGGCTATATGATTTAATGAATCATGAAACATATTTTGGTTATAATTTAATTTCCTTGACAATTGCACTAGTGGATTTGAGGATGTAGTGTTCAAACTTTCACTCGTTTCCTACTAATCGTTTTGAAGATTTAATTTCTAGATGCATTGTTTCTTTGACTTATGTCCATTAGGAATTTTATTTTTAGAAATTTACTTTCATCTCTTCTTACCCTATCTCTATTATTTTCTTTTAAAATGTGGTTAAAATAGGAATTCATATAGCTTCATTGTTAGAATTTTCATTCATCATAAAATCTAAAAAAAAAAAAAAAAAGGATTGTCTTTGGCATCATGCAAAATGACAACTTAATAGAAGTAGTGCTATAAGGAGGGCTCATTGATCACATGTTATTTAACAACATGTACATCGAATCGACACACCAAGGATCTTGGTTTAGGGAATCGATTGTGTAGGTCTAACATTCTATATGCGAGTCTATCACAACCATAGTTTTTGACTATCATTGTCCATATATTAATTGCATGTGTTGGATTTCTAAATCAAATTCTTGGAGGATTACCATCTATTTCTCCCATCTTTTACCTAATTCACTTTGCATGAGCAAGGAATTTATAGCTCAATCTAGCACAATTGTATGTACCTTTCTCCTAATAATGAAATGTCATAACTTCTTAACATCCCAAATAAGGATGAATTCCTACTTTTCCAAGGTAGAATATTGCATTATTACATTCTTAAAGGGGGAGCTCATGAAAGAGATATGTTTATCCTCTCTTTCAACCTTTTATGTTAGTATGATAGAGATAATGTACACATATGTGAATAAATAGATATAGAATGGGAGGACATAGTAATGGATTTCCAAGACCAAAGATTCTATTATAGCATATTTTAATTGGGTAGGCCTACTTTTCCTCTATAATCTACTCAATCTTAGTATTCTTTTTTATCATGCCATTAAGTGGCTTTACTACCTCAACAAATCCCATGATGAAATGTTAGACTAAATTTATCTTTACAAAAAATAATTACATTTCTTTCTTGTTGTTAGGCATCTACAAGTTCAATATAGCCTCCACTATTTAGGGTCAATAGAAATATCCTTCTTAGAGATGATATGTCCTAGAAATTTTCACTCAATAACCCTGAATATGTATTTCTTAAGGTTTAGGGAGATGCCATAATGATAACATGACTCACATACCTTAGTGAGGTGGACTGATCTGTATCATCTTAAAATAGATGAAGTTACATTTTAAGACCTTTTAGCACTCATTTTATAACAACTTCCTAGACCATGGATGGATCTATTCTCAATGTGATTTTTCTCTTATTTTGTACCATATCTTTCACTTTCACCAATGCAATATTTAAGACCATTGGGAATCCTTCCTTCTCTTCTCTCTAGACTAGGTCAACCTTGGTTGACCTATTCCTAACTAGGTTGACCTCAGTTGACCTATTCCTCCCATGTCAACCTCTTCCTAGCTAATTTTAGAGTGTGAGGCTTGAAGTGTCTTGAACTTTCCAATTATGTTTCTTTTCTCTTTAGTGGTTGTGTATTGTTTTCTCACCTAAAAACAAGTATAAAAGGAGATTGGAGGCTTTTTTTTTAGTTAAATCATTCACAAGACATCCTAAAGGCATCAAGCTAGCAAGGAAAGAAGTTTAATTATTCAAGAAAGAAAGCAAGCAAGTTTTTTTTGAGCATTCAAGACTCCTATGTAAGCATCTCCTTTTCAAGATCTATCATTATTTTTGGCCATCAAGGGAGGATATCTACATTGAGGCTTTCATAATCTTCTTCATTGATGCATATTTACATCTATGGCTGCATAATATAGTTATGGTAGATCTATTTCAATTGTGAAGATATCCTACACCCTTCATACCAAATTCAACATCTATAACATATAACATGAAAAAATCCTTATTGACAAGAGTTTTGCAAGAAAGACGAATAATTAAATTTATCTTGTTCCCTTTAAATATATTTACATTTCAATTTCAGGTTGATTCATTAATCTAGGGCTTAACCAAGGAAATCCATCCCCCACGCTATGAAAAAAACCTTTATTTTATCTACCTAGGAGTAGGATAGAAAAAATGGTTACACATTCAAAAAATAAAAACCTAGATCTTTCTAGAGATCTTGGTTCAAATTTATTATATGGCCCCTAGAACATGGTGACCTTGCAAGAATGATTTCACATACTTAGCACCAGGTTGACTTGTTATCTACTCCTTAGCTAAAAATCTATTTAGGGATTCAGATACATAATTTTATAATTCAACATAGATCTACACTTTCATAGCAAAAAGTCACATTTCTCTACACATTTTAAGGTGACTACTTTCTATTTTATTTCTATTTCTAATTTTAGGATAACTTCATATCTTAATTTGGTTATTTACATATATTTAGCATCTAGGTCTACATTCTCTAATCAATTAATCCAATCTTGTATTTACATTTACACACATCATACATGGGCCAAAGAGTGTATTTCCTTATATTGCATTCCTTTTCACAATTAAAATTTAGTAGTGGTATACCTTTCCTTCTGGGCCTTGCTGGTCTAATTTGGGTTATGATGAGGAGTCATATTTGGGTATTATATCTTTCCCTTCACATATATCTTATGAATAACTTAGTGGTGAAAAGTAGAGGTCTATATCTTATTAGAGCACTTTCATTTTCCCCCTAAACATTTTGGTAAATCCAATAAATTTTTTACTTATTGTGGATTTTGGAGTTAGATCTATTTATCTCCCTTATTTCTTTCATTGCATTAGGTATTTAACTTGTTTTAGTATATCTAAATCTACTTTTCTGGCATTTGTGGTATTTAGATCACTTTTTCATTTCAATGGGGATGCTATCTTTCCTTTTGAATGAATTTCTAAATATTCCTTTTAATGTATATGATGACACTTTGATATATTCTACCATTGAGGCACATGTTTTTCAAAATTATCAACCTTTGGTTCTTCATGGTAACACTATTTGGTATGAACCTCTAGATGATACTA
Source organism: Cupressus sempervirens (assembly GCA_028749045.1). Lineage (NCBI taxonomy): Eukaryota > Viridiplantae > Streptophyta > Pinopsida > Cupressales > Cupressaceae > Cupressus > Cupressus sempervirens. The sequence continues at coordinate 645,069,578 of CM053783.1, read as the reverse complement.
TTGATTACTCTCTTTCTCACGAAGAAGATAACATGCTTCATGTGCTTTCCTCTCAACATTCTCATAAAAGTATTTTTTTCTAGTGGTATTTTATCTTATACTAGAGATGCAGTATTCATGGAATATTTGAATTCTTATTTATTTCATACTCTCTCTTATATAAATCCCTTATTTCCTTATTTCAAGCTTATCTTCTTCAACCACATCCCTCTTTTCTTTAACCAATAACCTATACCCATGCCTAACAAATTTGTGTTCATATTTTCCTCCCAACTATTATAGTTAACTCTATCAAACTTTTGAATTTCTTTCTTGAAATGATTACTCACCATAGATCTCCTTGATTTGTTAAACTTTTCCTTTAAGGACCTAATTCTCTGATACCAATTGTTAGAAAGTAAAGTCCACCAATATAACTAGTTTGGGGGAGGGGGGGTTGAATTAGTTATTAGATTAAAACAACTCTCAATATCTTTATTACTTCTAAATTGTGTAAATATTAAGTGCAACAACCATGAGAAGATAACCATACACAATAAAAATAGATATATTAACTAGGGAAACCCTTGATTAGGGGAAAAAACTCAGTGGGGATGGTGCACAGAAAATGATGTACTAGTGAAAGGGTAGATTTAGGTAGGAGTTATTGAGATACATTCAATACATATTAGTCCTTGTTAGGAGACTTTGAATCCCTATTTCAAGATTCTAATCTTGTAAGGAGTTGGCAAGAAGACAAAAGGACCAACTATCCAAATAGTCTTTGTACTATCCTTATTGAATGATATAGAAATACCTCAACACTATCCAAAAAAAATCTTCTTTTCTAGATACAATACTTTATTAGTACATCATGCCTCAACTACACCAAAAACTTCTCTAATTAAAAGATATTGTTTATCAGGATCACTAGATCTCATGTAGAACTTCACATACTTGCATTACACAATAACCTTACATTACTTCCAAGGATAACATATTTTATTTATACCAAGTTCTAGAACATATTATTGAGTTGGCCTTGAGGCTTTCTCAATTTATAATAATAACATAGGACTACTTTAAGATATTACAATTACATGTTACATTACATCTTTACATCTTTTCACAATTATAAATAGCTGCTATCTCATAGTCTCCATAACTCTTCACATATGTCACCATAAACATTTCTAAGTTAATTGGGCCATCATTAGTAGGTCTTCTTCCTCTATCTAAGTGTAGTCAAATAGATTCTATCTCTATTAGGATATATAATCCAAACATTAGAAAATGCTTCTCAGGAACTCTTTTAGAATTCTACTTTTACCAAATCTTCTATAACTTAAGTCAATCTTCATATTTTCATATGCGCATATAGATGTAAATTATACACACTCTATAGATAACATACTTAATTTCACATAAGCTAATCTTAATTCTATAAACTATACTAAACCAATCTCTATTTTTGGCTCTATTAGTGTTCACAAAATAACCAATGTGTTGACATCAATGACAAACTCTATCATGAATACAATACACAACTATTGATTCAAAGGTACAAAAATGATAGGATACTACCTCATAGGAATATCATCAACATTAATGCTAATAATCTCCCTTTTGGAATTGATGGAAACATAGATGAAAGACATCTAAGTTTCATGAAGATCAAATATACTTTTGTTGCAATTGTTCCCCCATTTAGGCTACCCATGAATGTACTCATCATCTTATCTTTGCAAATTCTCTTCATCAATGAAATCTCCCCCTTCAACACATCTCTCCCTCATAGAGTGTTCTTTCATGTTTCATTCTATTCTAAATTTTCTTTCTCCATTGATATCAATCAATATACAAAGATGTTTTTTACATACTCTTCTCCCCCATTGCCATTAATTAAAAAGGTATCATTATGTCAATTACTTGATAAGATAAGCTAAAGTATCCAAAGACATTATTTAAGAATTAGTATCAAGAGTCCTTAATAACTCAACTCAAAAACATATACCCCCACCTAAACCACCCCCCCCAATGAGGAAGCATCAAGCATCTAGTCTAGCTAATGAAATAGTTCTCTACTACCACTGGACTAATGTAATCACTACATCTATTACTCAAAAGTAGAATGGGGCATTACCCCAAGAATACCTCTCAAGTACTCAAACATATTCTTAGCCAAAGGCTTTGTAAATATTTATAATATCTACTCCTTTGTACTAACATACTCCAATATGATCTCTTTTTTTCCAAATTTCTCTCTCTCAAAAAGTGATACTTCATAGATATGTATTGTGTATTTTAATGTAACACTAGATTCTTAGACACTATACTTGAACATGTTTTTCATCCAAGTGATTTGATTACAGATTTTTTCTACTGCTACATACTCTACCTTTGTAGTATTCTATGAAATAAAGTCTCATTTCTTTCTTAGCCAAGAAACCAATCTACCTCCTAATTAAAATTGTCCACCAATTTTACTATTTTTTTCATCAACACTTCCTGCCTAATCTACATTAGTGTAAACACATTAGGTAAATTCATTTGATCTATCATACCATAGTCCAAAATCAGGTGTACTCTTCAAATATCTGAAAACCCTTTTCACTACTACATAATGTTACTCTTTAGGATCTGTCTAAAATCTTGGCACAATCCTAATCACACTAGCTATATTAGGTCTAGTGTGTGCCAAATATTTTAATCCTTCAATCATAGATCTATACTTCTTCTGTTCAACAATAGGGGTTTCATTCTTGCTAGATAACTTATGTCCAATAACCATTGGTGTACCAACAAGCTTACAACTTTGTAAAAAGAATATTTTTAACAAATCCTTAAGATAATTTGTTTGTGATATAAATATGTGATACTTATTTTTAACAATTTGAAACCTAAAAAGTACTCCATCTAACCTATCATGCTCATCTCAAATTCTTTCTTCATCTATTTCCAAGTATTATTCTATCATGGCTTGAATAGTCATCCTTACAAGCTTTATCTACACTTTTAGGTTCAACTTGAGAAATCAAAAAAAATTCTTCATGTACCTTATTTCTTGTTATAAATCCTCTATATTTTCTTCCATTAATTTGATTTGTAGGGTGATTCTTTATCAAATTCTTGTTCAATACCACTATCTTAACTCTAAATTTTGTTCTAGTTTTAGTCTTAGGTTCTTCTCTATGTTCCACTACTTGTACTTGATTCTTTAATTTTTTACTAGTCTCTTCTCTTGAATAGTCTTTGGATTAGTTTCTTCATCAGAATTATAATCAAGCATTTTTTCCTGAATTATAAAATTTGCATCCACTCTAATGTTTGTCCTCTCAACAATAGTCTTCATTCACTAATTAAAACATCTATAAGATTTTATTTTTAATGAATGACGAAGGAACATACCTTCATCACTCCTTGAATATAATTTATCAATTTTATCATCCCTTTTAATGTAACACTTTCTTCCAAAAATTCTGAAATACTTAACAAATGGTGCATGTTAAAGCTATAATTCATAGGGAGCCTTACTAGTACCTTGACTAATTTTTAGTCTTTTTGTAGCATATAATACTATATTTATTTCTTTAAAATATCATTGCCACATTATTCTCAAACATTACAGCTCTTGCTATCTCTATCATAGATTTGTTTCTTCTCTCTCCTATGCCATTTTTTTCAGGTGTCTTTGGAACTAAAAGTTGTCATTTAGTACCATTTTATTCAAAAAAATTGTTAAACTCATTTGAAGTAAACTCTCCTCCTATATTAGATCTTAAATATTTATCTTTATTCCAAATTCATTTTCAACTCTACTCTTAAACAAATTGAACTTCTCAAATGATTCAGATTTTTCTGTAAGAAATGTTACCCACATCACCCTAGTAAAATCATCAACAAGAATTATAAAATACCTTTCACCATAGAATTCTCTTGTATTTCTAGGACCACTCAAACTTTTTTGAACTATATCCAACTTTGTAGATATAGTAAATTTCTTGCTTGGACATTAAATTCTATTCTATTTTTCCATAACATATTCCTTCCATAACATATTAGTAGGCTTCACAATCTTAGGAAAATCTCTAAAAAAAAAAATTAGTACTCACTTTCACAATATTATCAAAGTTTATATGACAAAACCTATCATTTCATAACCAACTTTTATAAACCTTACCAACTAAGCATGCCATCTTACTAGGATTCAACTAAAAAATGTTACCTCTTTTCCTTGTACTAGTACTAATCAATGTACCATCAATGTCTTTGATAATTCATGTATTCTCTATGAGTTATAACTCATATCCATTGTCAAATAGCTATCCAACACTAAAAATATTATGTTTCAAATCATCCAAAAAGTAAACATGATTAGTGTTAGTCTTTCTACCAAGTGTAATATATCCTATTCCTTTTATACAATAGATGCATTGTTTCTAACTCTAAAAATTCCTCCATCATGCCTATTGAATTCTATAAAATTATTCATATCTCTAGTCATATGATGGGAATAACCTCTATCTATAATCCAATCATACTTGTTCTTTTTAACTTGTGATACTAGTGCTCTTTCTTCTCTAACTTCTTCCTTTTTAGGGCTTTCCTTAATAGCTATAAATCCTATTTCATCATCATCACTTTCACTCAAAGTTATTTCCATAGTTGCATCTAGTTCTTCATAATCATTATTATATATAATTTTTCTTGGCCTATAATTCTTCCTCTTATATTTTCTTATTCTCTTAGGACACTTAGAATAATAACAATCATACTCATTACATGTCCAACATTTAAGAATTTTCATACATTTAGGTTCTCTTTCAATAACTAGGGAAAGTCCTTCCTCAATCTTCTTGTCTTCCTCTATTTTTCCTCTATTGTTATTGGCATAATATCCAATTGTACTTGCACTTATTTTTAATGTAGGTAAAATATTTAATGCACTAAATGAAGTCTCAATTCTAGGAAATTATCCACTTAGCTTCATTCTTATCTCTTCTGATTCTAACCTCCCAAGAAGAGTTTCTCTTGTGAAATTTTCTATGAAAGGTATAAGTAATTGTTCAATCATATGTGCTATTTACTTATATGCAGGTGTTAAAGTCTTCAATATTTTTCATATAACTTTATCTTCATCCTTCTTTCTATCACAAGCCTTAATTACTGCAATAATTTCTGATATTCTTCCAAAATAACTTCATATAGATTCATCTTCCATCATTTTATCTTCTTGAAAAAAAAATATCCAATTGTTCAATCTGACCTTCCTAGCATGTTTATTGGCTTCAAATGTAGATTCAAAACTTTCCAAATTTCATGAGCTAATTTGAAATATTTTACATAACTAATACTCAATTTTAGGAAGAGCTATCAAGAGTGCTTCTCTAACAAGAACATTACACATAAACTTATCTCTCTAAGGTTTAGTATAACTTTGAAGCTTATCTTCTTCAACCACATTCCTCTTTTCTTTAGTGATCAACCAATAACCTAGATTCATACATAGAAGATGTTTCTACATATTTTCTTTCTAAATATTAGAGTTAACTCCATCAAACTTCAAACTTTTTTTTCCTAAAATGATTACTCATTATAGATATCCTTTAAGTTGTTAAGGTTTTCCTTCCAGGACTTGATGCTCTGATACTAATTGTTAGAAAGTAAAGTCCACCAAGATAACTAAGAGGGAGGTGGGACTAGTTATTAGATTTAAAAAGCTCTTAGTGCCATTATTAAGTTTGAAACATGTAAATAATAACCATAAGAAGATAACCATACACAATAACACCAAATATATCAACTAGGGAAACCCTTGATTAGAGGGAAAACTCCAGTGGGGATGGTGCCCACAAAAATTATATAATAGTATAAATATTCCTTGTGAAAGGATGGACCCTATTAGGAGTCAATGAAATACATTAAGTATACATCAGTCCTTGTTAGGAAACCTTGAATCCCTATTAGGAGATTCCAACCATATTAGGAGTTGTGTCAACCATGTTAGAAGTTGATGGGAAGATAGAAGGACCCACTATCCAAACAATCTTTATACTATCCTCACTAAATAATACAAAAGTATCTTTACACTATCCAAAAAACAAAATCTTTTTCAAATATAGTACTTTGTCATCTCACTATACCTCAACTATAGTAAATACTTCTTTGATCAAAATATATTCTTTATCATGCTCATTAGACTTATAGTACATAGGAGGTGGTTAAGCCAATGTCATGAATCCCAAGGGGAGTGTTGACCATTTTTCCAATAATATCCCCCTTAGTGTTACTTGAGGGTCTGAGGGTTCAAACCTGTGACCAAGCTCTGATACCAATTGTCAGAGTGGGTTTTATGTTTCACCAAAAGACTTATCTATAAAGGTCTAATATAGCTACTCATATTATGGTACACATGAGGTGGTTAAACTCTTATCATGAATCCCAAGGGGAGTATTGACCATTTTTACACTAGCATTGATGATATAAAGAGTACAAGTGGTGGAGTAGTTTTCTTAGGGGTAGATTGGTTTCTTGGCTCAGAAAGAAAAAGACTATATTTCATAAACTACTATATATAGAGGTAGAGTATGTAGCAGCATAAATTTTTTATAATAAGATCATCTGAATGAAATAAATATTGAAGGACATTTGAATAGAATTTAGAGAGCCTATTATCATTCATTGGGATAACACAAGTACTATGAGTAAGTTTAAGAATTGAGTGCCACATTAAAAAATGAAGCACATATCTACTAAGTATCCATTTTTAGAGAAAAAGTTGTAAAAAAAGAGATTAGATTAGAGTATGTTAGTACAAAGGAATAGATGATATATATATTTACAAAACCTTTGGCTAAGGATACATTTGAGTACTTGAGAGGTATACTTGGGGTAATTCCCCAATCTAATTTGAGTAGTTGATGTAGTAGTTGCATCAGTCTAGTAGTAGTAGAGCACTATTTCATTATTTGGATTGGATTCTTTATGCTTCCTCTATGAAGGAGTACATATGTTTGAGATGAGTCATAAAGGGCTCTTGGTACTAATTTTTAAATAGTTCCTTTATAAACTTGATCTATTGAATATATTATGTAGTAGATTGACATAATGATGCCTTTATCATTGATCTCAATGGGGGAGAGTAGCACATGAAAAACATCTTTTGAGCTAAGCAGAAAAGAATACATACTTTGGGGGAGATTAACACATGCAAAACAATCTTATTAAAGAGTTAATGGGGGAGAAAATAGTACAATAGGAGAGATCTTCTTAAGTGAGAGATTTTATTGATGAAGAGGATTTGAAAAGATAAAATGATGGTACATTCATGGGCAACATTAATAGGAGATTAGTTGCAACATAGATGTATTTAGTATTTATGGAATTTGGATGTTTTTTAATCTATGTTTTCATCAATAACAACAGGGGAATTGTTACCATGAATTCTAATGATATTTCTATGGGGGAATATCCTAGCATTTTTTGAGACATGACTTATAGGTTGTGTGTTGCCTTCATGACAAAGTTTGTTATTTATATTAACATACTAGTTATTCTATGAAGATTGGCATATCAATAGATACAAATTGGTTTAACACAATTCATTGATTGAAGATTAGGTAATGCATGATTAACAAAATGTTTTGAATAGTTTCTTGAGGATGTAGGTAAGTCCAAATACTGATAAGAAGATAGTTAGAGTTATTCAAGATTTATTGAAGATAGTGTCCATGAAGAGTTATTGGGAAATAGTTACATATATTTGGATTATATTTCTTGATAGAGATGAAATCTCGTTAAGTGAGGTTAGACAAAGGAGGAAGACATACAAAAGATTTCTTGATTAATTTAGAAAATCTTAAGGTGATACATGTGAAGAGTTATGAAGTCTAAGAGCCAATAGTTATTTGTAATTGTGAAAATATGTAAAGATGTAATGTAATATGTAATTGTAATACCTTAAAGTGGTCTTATATTATTATTTTTAATTAAGAAATCCTCAAGGTCAACTAAATAATATGTTTTAGGACTTGGTATAAAGGAGAGATTATTTCCTTGGATGTAGTGTAGAAATTGTATGTAATGTGATTATATGAACTTGTATATGAGATCTAGTAAGCCTAATAAAGAATATCTTTTGATTAGCAAAGTATTTGGTGTAGTTGAGGCACAATGAAAAAAATGAAGTATTGTATCTAGAAAAGAAGTTATTGTTTGGATAGTATAAAGGTATTTGTGTATTATTCAATGAGGATAGTACAAAAATTGTTTGGATAGTGGGTCATTCTTGTTGGCTGAAAACCTACAAGCCTTGGATACTTGATATTGGAAAATCAACAAAATTGTGGTCAACAAAGAAGGTTGAAACACAATCAATCAACCTCCACACTTTAACCTATGTCATTGTACCTTCTATCTTGACTCTTATAGAGAAGAAAAATCACCAATGAAGACTTATAACTCATAGTCCTGAGTGGGCAAGAAATTTCTCAAAGAGAAATCAAGTTTGAAAGGTTTTTTTTAATGTAGTCCAAGATTTTTAGTTAATTTAGCTTGAAAAGGTTGGAACTATGACCTTTCTTCACAATCTTGCACCCCATGTCCACTACAATGTATGACACACTATTTAGTCAACTCAACTAATATAATTTGTGTGCTATCATGCATACTAAGAATTTACTAACAAGATTTTTAATTCCATCTATGAAAATTTCGCATCTATTCCACTTAGCTTTTTTTTTTTCTTCAATAACATTTCTTGGTGAGCAACACAAGGTATTTACTCAATTTAGGATAGGATACTCTATCACTCAATGAATTATTGCCTTGTTGGTTTTCAATGGCCCACTCTCTAGCCACAATTTCATGTCGTGTACCCTTCTTAAAATATTCTTGATTGATTCAACTTTGAAAACTTTTGGAAAGGCTAGGGCATGAGTAAGCCCATTCTTAGAAATGATGTTAGTCTCATCTTTCAATACTCTATTTTTGCATAATTTTTCATAAGAACTTATGAGTTCAAAGTCTCCAATCTCCCCTATCTTGCACATGTAGCATAAATAAATGTCATGCACCATAATGAATTTGGAAGTAATTGATGACAAAGCACTTGATGCATCTCCATTCATTGTGACATCTAGGTATGCCCTAAATTTTGGTGGGGACATTGATCATTCCTTACAATATGTGCATTACTATCCTTTAATGCTTCCTTACTAGTACCACATGCAAATGATATTTTTTCAAACTTGGGTTTCAAAACAAATTCAATAGCTTCACAAAAAAACCCAACTTGATTCATAAGACTTACTTCACTTTGAAATTTATGGATGACACACCGTAGAATCACATAATCATTCACACAAATTACTTTGTTGATCTCCTTTAAATCACTTTGTAAGTTTGTTATCACCTAGTGAGTAGAAATAATCTTCAAAATTTTATATATAGCTTAAAAAGGTTGAATTAGAATTTCAATAAATGCTTTATATTATGGTAAATGAATTACAAATATCCTTAGTATTTAATATAGGAGTATCTCAAGGGTAAGAGAAATCTTCCATCAACCAATAAATATTTCATTTTAGTTGTTTGCCTAAGGGTTGTCTTAATATAGAGTTTCTATCTATGAAGGCTTTCTACTTAGTAATTTAGTCATACAAGTTTGAAATGTCCTAATTTTAGAGGTGGATGCTCATCTTGGATATATCACTCTACCAGTGAGGCTTAGTGCCATATCATGCATATTCATGGATTTATTTCTGATTTGTAGTGTGCAATTTTGGTATAAAATTTTTAGGCTCACAATTGAAGGCCTAAATGTTCCTAGATGAGGCTTGAATACTCAATAGATGTGCACTTGCATGGAGTGGAGCCTATAGATCAAAAGCTAAGGATTCTAAAAAGTGGTTATAATAGCCAGTCAAAGCAACAATTGGAGAGTTATGACCTTCTGAAGTTGGGCCAACCAAAACTTCCAAAATAAATGTCAAAAATTTATTTTACTGATTGCATATGTATTTTTAGGGTATGTCAGCCCTAGGTATTAAGTTTGAGTATCTAGAACCTTCCTAGGCAGCATAAAATTACCTACTTAAGAGATTCTTGAACATTGTCTAGGACAACTCTGGATGATAGTTCATAGCTTTGGCTTGTAGATTACTATAATGAAGATGTCCATGTGGGTTAGCATATTGTTATTCTAAATTATGTCATTCCACATTTACAATGATAATAATAAGGCCATATTTTGTTTTCACAAATTATTGTTACTCTTTGTTCTTGTTATGTGTTCAAGGTATTAAGGGAAGCACCCTTGATCAAGTTTGCACCCTTCATCAAGTGGTATTAGATCTAGAGTTCTTGAGTGTGTGGAGAAATCCTTGACTATGAGGAAGTTCACACCAAAATTATGGTTTGAGATGAGCATGTAGACATATCACTGATTGTGGGGTAGTTTACACTAGGGTTTCAATGGAAGCACAAAGATGCCTCCATGAAGAGAGAATAGTGTAGAGTTGTAGGTGTTACATCTAAGCGTTTTAAAGCCCTCTGAAGGAAAATGCTAGCATTTCAACAACAAATGCACAAAGGAATGAATTCTATCATAGGCAATGACAAAAGTGAGGATGAAAGGGAAGAAGAAGGAAATGTTGATCAAGCAGTAGAAGATGAAGTTTTGAACCCAAAGGAGGAAGATATTTTCAAGGCTATTTCTAAGATTGGAAAAAGATCTAAGTTTGATGTTCCCACAATTTTGGGAAATCTTAACCTAGAGGAATTGATCGATTGGATCAATGAATTAGAAGAGTACTTTGAATATGAAGATATTAAAGATCTGGATATGGTCAAATTTACAAAGGCCAATATGAAGGGTCATGGAAGGAGATCCAATTGGAAAAAAATAAGAGAGAAAGAAAAAATCACTAAATGGGATTGAATCATAGCTAAATTGAAGCAATAGTTCATTCCCATGGTTTATGAGCTTGATTCTTTAAAGAAGATGCAAGCATTGAAGCAAGCGAGCATATTTGTTCAAGAGTATATTAATGAGTTCAGCCTTCTAACAAGGACTTAAGACACTATATGTACTTAATAGACTCCTAATAGGGTCAATATCCGTAACATGATTCATTGTTTAGTGGATCATCTATTGGGTATATCCCCATTAGGGTTTTCCCTTGGCTAGGGTTTCCCTAGTTAACAAATAATGGTATTATGAGTTCTCTATGTGCATGGTTATATTTAGTATCCAACATTGTTGGTTTACTTTCATATGCAAGTTATAAAGTAATTAACAATATTTAGTTGTGGGAAAAAGTTTGTAGAATATTGATTCACCCCCCTCTTAGTTTGTGGGAAAGGGAAACTTCTATGGGGGTTGGGGGGGGGGGGGGGGTGTTGAATAAGTAGTTTAAACTTTGAACCATTAAAACATTCACCACATGTCCATATCATACATTCAATAAGTAAACTGAAATACCATGTAAAGCATGTATATCTAAATCATGTAAACAAGTAAGCATTCACACTTATATATGACACCAAAAATGATTAACCAGAAACCCTCCAATGAAAAGAAAAAATTGGGGTGGGGATGCCACCCACAAATCTTCCCTACTGCAGTAATAAAGTGTATCTAATGGACATGATCTACCTTGTGAAATGTCTACCCTGTTAAAGGCTTAAAAAGAAAGTTAGATCTTACCCTGTTAAAGGATTTCAACACTCTGTTAGAAGTGTGACTTGTTAAGGACTTTAAATCACAATTAAGTAAGAACCCCATTAAAGGATTTCAATACAGCCCATTAAGACTAATTTGTTATGAGATTTAACTGATTCACCTACTAGAGTGACTCAGCATTGATCCTACAATTAGCACTTGGTTACTTGATGAAAAATCACCTCTAAACTGATGTATTCTTGATCCTTCCTGATCAAATGTCTCTTTGTTGTATGCTATTCCTTCCTTTGTTCTCCTTTAACTAATTCTACAATGCAATTTGACTTTACAATTCCTTAGCCACCATGAATGCTCTGTTTGCACATGCAAACTTCTCTCTTCAATTCTTCCACACTCTTATGAAGTTTAGGATTTTTCCTCCTTAAGAAGACTTAGGTGACTTAGGGTTAGGTATGAATCAATGACTGTGATTCATCCATTTTGCCACTTAAAACTTCCCTATATTTGATTGGCTACATGTAAAGCATTGGGATTCCAACTTGAGATTTGTCCTTATCTCCAAAATATTTTAATTCAATATTTAAGTCAATTCAAAAATGGTTTACATAGTAGTTTGTGCCATTACAAACAATTATGTCAAAATTGTGTTACTCAGCATCTGAAGTCTCTGATGCTTGGCATTTATTGAATTCTATACTATGACTTAGCATCTAAATGACTCAACATGCACTACTTACTCAACTCCTATATCACTCGACATACACTATCTACTCAACACATGAGTGGCCTGACACTCACTATGAACTTGGCATGCTCTATCTTATACATGTTGTGCTCAACATGTACTACTTATTCAGCATGAACTAAGTAAATGAATTAAGTGTATAGAGATTGACTTGTCAAAACCAATCTTAGATCAACAATCTCCCCCTTTGATATGAGTGTCAAAAAAACTTGGTCATGCATTGATATCCTTATTCTTATGAGCATAACATAGCTCTTATTTGACTTCTGTACAAAATTTAAAAATTTTGCAACAACACTTATACCTCAAAATTTGATAACTCCTGATAACTCCCCCTAAGTTAATAGGTTTGTTCTTTATTTAAAATTATATACTCCTAATGAGTAGATATGCTTCAATTGATACTCTTTTACTTGATTTTTGTTCTTTGCTAACCGATACTCTTTTCTTCTTTCTCCCCCTTTATTCTTTCTCCCCCTTAGCTAACTTTTATGCTTCCCCTTTTTGACACTGATGTCAATGGGCTATACACTGATAGTGTTTTTTTCCAAGAAAGATTTATGGATTTCTAGTATAATCTTAAGAGCTACCTCACAATTTTCACATGCTACATCCAGAGACTTAATTTGGATAGCTAGCTTGGTAGCAAGGTGGACTAGGCCATCTAATGTAGAAAGATTGGGGTATTTCTTCATAAGATTTTCTGTATAGCCTAACTCCTTGTGCAAAATATCCATGTGTGGGGTCAATGTGGTTTGGATGCTAATTAGTTTGGCCCTTATATTGGCTTCATCTGTAGATAATGCTGCTAACTAACTATGTTCTTGCAATAAAGTTCTAAAATATTTTTCACTTTGAGATAGATTCATAGGAAATTTTGCAATTGATGAATTAACTTGACTTTCCAAGCTCAAAATGTGACTCCTTGTTTCTTGTGTGAAGTTTGTGAGGTTGCAAAGTTTGGTGTATAGTGAGAAAATGTACTCAAGTACCTTCTTTACACTTTCTACCTTAGTTGCCAATGAAACTTGTGTGAGTGCAATATCACCTAATATTTTCTCATTCACTTTACTTTGAAATTTCTTTTTAGACCACTCTAATAATTTAGTATTTGTATCAAGGTTTCCATCACTTACCTTTTCCACTATATTTGTAAATTGTTTAATTAGTAGCTTGGTTTCATCTGGAGGAGGCAAAATGAATTTATCTAAGAAGATCTCTTTAATATCTAATAGTGCTTGCTTTAGCCTATGCTCCCTTCTGATGAGTTCTTGATGCTTGTTTCTAGCCAAGGCTTCTTGTAATATACCCATATGCTCTATTTTTATTGTATCAAAATCATACTTTGGTAAAACAATCTCTTCATCAAGGCTTACATCTCCATATTGTATTACCTCTTTTGCCTTTGATGAGCTTGGACTCGACACTAAGATTTTTAATGGTGTTGCATCTGTGCTCTACTTTTGAAGAGTGTGACTTGAAAGAGTGCTAGATTTTGGTAAAGTTACCAATGCTTGTATGGCTACTTGCTCCTTCAGCTTTGGTGTCAACTCGGTCTCTTCAAGCTTGTCGTTATTTTCCACAATTCCTCGTGATGCACCTTGTACTTGTGCTAGAGGTGTAGATATATTTATCTAACCTATTTGATTCTATTCTTCAGTAGTGGCTTGGATTTCTACTGTGTCCTTTCCAACTGTGTCAACCTTTTCTAATGTAATTTTTGGTGTTTTATCCAAAGGTTAGACATTAGTGACTTGTGGGGTGATAGTAGGTGGTTCTTGTGTTTTCACCTCTTCCTTTGTAGTGTCATTCACTAACTTTTGAATCTCATCTACACTCACTAATATGAGATTATCACACAATTTTGCCTGCAGTGTAGATTGTTCTAGTATCTTTTTTAGATCTTCCTTTGTTAGGGGGTTGATGTTTTGAGTAGTGAGATTAGAAAAATCCTTCACTATTATTGTTTTAGTATTTACACTTATTATGTGTTGAGGTATGACATTAGGCACTTGTGTATCTTGTACACTTTGTTCTTCTTGCTACTCTACCTCAACTATTACCTTGCCATCTATATTCATTTCTATACCTCCCTCAACTGTGTCTTTATTATTGTCATCTTCTTCATCATATTTAACCTCTATAGGCTCTTTTTCACCTACCTTTACTGTAGCTAATCCATATGTGACCTTCCACATCTATGTGGACTTCTTCACAAAATCTTCAATATTATTTTGCAATAAGATGAAGACTCTATATTTTGGAACAAATCTAAGTACATATTTCTTCATAGACTTACCAATTTGTGCCTTATTGAGTTTAGGAATAACTTGAACAAGTGATGACTCCCTGATTTGTCTTTCAAAATTCAAAAAATAATGCCATTTCTACTCTACTCTTTCATTTAACTTTTAGGCATTGAGTTGGCAATATCTAGTGGGGCTTTCTTAAAATTTTCTATCATGCATATATTTCCTCCTCCACTTGATTCTTTTCAACTTTACCAAGATTATCAAAATGAATATGAGAAAATCCTAACAAATTTGCACTATTCTTAACATTTTCACATAGGTAGTCTAAATCTAAAGCTAGATTGTGACTTAACACTTGGAATTGGCTATTGTTATATGATTTTGTTCTCTCCTCATTAGATTCAACTTGAGCAATGTATTTTCTCCTTGGCCTTTTGTGAGTTCCTCATTCCTACTTTGCTAGTTTGATTATTTCTTTTTCATTTTTTGCAATGACACATGCACTAGCCCTTGTGGTAGGTATTATAGGTTTGGGTTGGCTTGGTTTCATAGTCTTCTTGGTTCTTTTCACTGGTTAAGCCTTAGCCTTTCTCTTGTTTTGATCAGTAGAGGTAGGTACTTCCTTGAATTCTTCTTCCTTGATACCTTCTGTAGTTTCTATCTCTTTCTCTTGCTGATCTTCTCCCATTCCTTGTGTTAGTGCAAGTGGAGTTTGGGTTTGGGTGTCTTCTTCCTCTTGATCCTCTTCCTACTCAGTAGCTTCACCAAATTTAGCTTTCAATTTCTTCACCAAATTCTCCTTCTTCTTTATAATAGAGGCAGTCTTTAGTTCCATGGTAATATTGGATTTGGCCATCTCATAATTACCAAATGCTTTGGCATTGTTATCTATATCTTTTGCAAGTAATGCAGTTATTGCTATAGAGGCCTCATCTACATTGATTTCATATCCTAATGGCCTTATCCATCTTACCCTTGGAATTGTTGCTTGAACAAAAGTATAATTAGCATCAACTAGGAAACAAACATCATCATAATGCTTTACCACTAGTGATATTGGAATCCTCAATCTCTTTTTCATAGATTACTTGAAGTCCTCAAAGTAACTTGTCATTACTAATTCAAAATTCTCACTCAATTGTTCAATGAACTCACCAACTTGAATTGCCACTGACCTGTTTGTTTTCCATGTCATAGTTCCAAATGTAGGAAATGTTTTTTGAACAAAAAAGAAGATACATATTAGAATAGAACCAAATTTTCACTGAGCACTCTTCATTTTCCTTATTGCTCCTAGGTTCACAACCGATTGTTGTAGCTGTAGCTCAGCAAGATCATATGTGTGATCCTTCTTTACAATCTTATAACCAACATCTACTACAATATAGGGCACATTGTTTAATCATCTTGATTGGTAAAACTTGTGTGAAATTACCATTATTGAAAATCCTATTAGAGGATCTATGATGGTGTCAATAGTCATATCTCTCTTATTCCACACAGCTCCTATATTCTTTTTAATAACCTCTTTTGAATTGTTCCTCAAAGTCTTAGGCTAATCTAGGGTTGGATACCCTGTTACCCTATGGATTATTCTTTTGGTTATTTTAATTGGCCCATTGTCTAACCAAAGTGAACTATCATGAATCCTACTTAATACAATCCAAATCCATTCAATTTTGAAAACATTTAGGAAATCTAGGGCATGAGTTAACCCTTTCTTTAATATAATTTTGAATTCTTCCCTTAACACCCTATTTTCACAAAGTCTATCATATGCTTATCTAATCTCCATGTCTCCAATACTTCCAATCTTATAGTTGTAAAATTTCTTGACATTTTGAACCATTAAAAATTTTGCTGGTATCATGGACAATGCACTAGAGGAACTTGTTTATATGAAATATTAGGTATGGCCTTGAAAATTGGTTGTTTGAACTCATCACTAACCAATTGAACATTCAAAACCTCTTTAGCCTCTACACCATTTAAACTAGATACCATTTTGTGAAACTAGGGTTTATGAAAGTAGAAATAGCATAGCTTGGAAAACGATGAATACCTTGCTAAATCTAATGAAATGGAGTTGAATCACTATTCAAATCTTCTACAATCACTTCTGATGACTTTCTTGATCGACTCTTGCTCTCCTTTCTTTTTCTTGTTTTCAAAATGATGTAAAATGAGTTGAAAGCAATCAAATACCCTTTTGAAAACTTGTAATTAATGCTGAGTGCTTACATAGTTGTAAACTCAACATCAACCAATTTTAGGCTTACTCAACATCCACTAGCATTTTCAATCATTCAGAAACCATTATAAGCTAGACATCAACTAGCTAGTCTGTTAGCTTGGCATCCTCTAGCATTTAACTCAACAATCACAGGAAACTTTTCATACTCATAAATAACATGAAAAACTTATTTTTTTCTTTTATTCCTAATAACATCTTGCATCTTTATTCATGCTTATGTAATCTTTTTAGATTTAAATTCTTTGAAACTAATGTATGATATAACTTATGAATATCAATCCAACATTCCTCTTGATTTCTTAGTTTGATGAGGTGTGATCACCTGACTGATTGGGTGAAGTGATTCCTTGTCCACTTGATGTGTTGCAATCCTCCTTTTTATTCCATGTCTTGTCCATTTCATTTATGACATTTTCAATATCTGCCTTGCCTTTGCCTTTATCAAACTCACAACTTGGTGCCTTTGACCTTGTTAGACAATATCGATTGATGTGACCACTCTTCAAACAATTAAAACATGTGGTTTGACTCAACCACCTTTTGTAGTCACTTCTAAAGTGTGTCCTAATACAATTCTTAGGAACATGTCCATACTCTTGACAATAATGATAGCTATATCTTGTATTATAATCCTAGTTGTATGAGTTTCCATTGTTCTCTACATTTATTTGCCTATCTAATGACCACATGAGTTTGGATTTGCACTCAAAAGCTCTATGCCCATACTTCTGAAAATTATAACAATATCCTTCAAATCTTTGTGGGTGCATGGTCATAGTTCTACATTCATGTGCCTGATAACCTTGTTTGTTGCACTTATGGTGGTGAACCATGCTCTTATGTTTGACATTTTGATTTACAGTCTTTCTCCTATAGAAATTAGTAGTATGTCCTTTCTTATCACAATTATTATAAGTAGGTTTGAAGTTCCTACCTTTATTGCTCTTTTCTTTAGCACTTTTGGATGATTCTCTTTCTTCAGTACTTGTGTATCCCAATCCAAATGTATCATTATTGGATCTAGGGGATCTCAATAACTGCTCAAAGTATTTGATGGCTTCACTTGGTTTATTAAAATTTTTAGAAAATTCCTTTTTCCCTTTTAGGTCATTTTTTAATTGCTCATTTTGCAACTTCAATGTTGTTATCTCAATATCCTTGACATTCAATTCATAGTTGGCATTCATCATTTGACTCAGAGTATCCAATTGCATGTTGAAAATCTTGGTAAGCTTTGATGATTTCTTTTCTAGTTTGTTGGTCAAAACTCTTTTTTCTTCTTCAATCATTGCTTTTTCTTCCATAGCTTTCATCTTCTATTTAGTCATCTCACATAGTAGTATGGCTTGTGATTCTTACTCCAACTTGAGATTTCTAATTTCTTCAACTTGGGCTCTGTTATTTTCCATTAGATATGCAACTACTAAATCAAATTCATTAGAGTCTTCATTAGCAATAGCTTAGTAGTGTCTATCTCTTTGTATTGTGTGTCATTCTCCTCAATGGAAATTTCCTTCCTTCTCTTCAAATATCTTTCCCAACTTGTAGACTTCCATTTCAAGGTCTACCATGTTAAAGGCTTACAAAGACTATTAGGTCTTACCCTATTAAAGGATTTCAATACCCTATCAGAAGCGTGCCTTGTTAAAGGACTTTAACTCAAAATTAAGTAAGCACCTTGTTAAAAGATTTCAATACAGCCTATTAGGACTACTTTGTTAAAAGATTTAATTGATTCACCTGCTAGAATGACTTACCATTGATCTTGTAGTTAGCACTTGGTTGTTTGATGACATATCACCTCTAAACTAATGTATTCTTGATCCTTCTTGATCAGTTTTATCTCTATTGTATGATATTCCTTCCTTTGTTCTCCTTTAACTAATTCTGCAATGCAATTTCACTTTACAATTCCTTAGCCAACATGAATTCTCTATTTGCACATGCAAAATTCTATCTTCACTTCTTCCACACTCTTATGAAGTTTAGGGTTTTTCCTTCTTAAGAAGACTTGGGTGACTTAGGGCTAGGTATGAATCAATGATTGTGATTTGTCCATTTTTCCACTTAAACCTTCCCTTTATCTGAGTGGTTACATGTAATGCATTGGGATTCCAACTTGAGATTCATCCTTATCTCCAACCTATCATAATTTAATCTTTAATTTGGTTCAATAATGGTTTACATCATAATTTGTGCCATTACAAACAACTATGTCAAAACTATGTTACTCAACATCTAAAGTCTCCGATGCCTAGCATATACTAATTTCTATACTATGACTCGGCATCTGAATGACTCAGCATGCCTGGCATATACTAATTTCTATACTTTTTTTTCAGACCAATGCCATGAGCCCCAAAGAAATATGAAGTATGTATAATACTTCCCTAATCAGTCACCATAAACTAGAAATCTCCCACTTGGGGATTGATCACACTCCACACTAGACAACAATCTCTCACTTGGAGACTGATCCTATAGTAATACCACTACCACATGGGGCTGCCACTGGATCAAACCCCCTTGGACTCTATTGTTCCTTTATTCTTGTTTAGTGTAGAAGACCAACCAAAGCTAAAGAGGAATTCAACTTCTCCCTTGTAACTACCTTTGTAAACATATCTGCTATATTGTCATCTATACATTTCTTATCCAACTTTAACTGTCCATCACCCAAAACTAACTAAATGAAATGGTGCCACAACTGTATGTGTTTTGTCTTTGAATGTAGAGCTGAATTCTTTATAAGACAAATGACACTCTGACTATCTATAAACAAATAATTATCCCTCTAATAGTCTTCCAATTCTTTCAAGAATAATCAAAGCCATATCATCTCCTTGGTTGCCTCTATAGCAACAACATACTCTACCTCTATAGTGGATAAAGCATTAACCATTTGCAAATGAGAAACCCAACTCACTATTGCCCCACCAACAATAAATACATAACTTGTAGTACTCTGCCTGGTATCAATATCCCCTACCAAATTTGAGTCAAGATATCATTATAAATTAGTAGTAGAGCCCCCAAAGTGTAAACGCTTACTGGATGTTCCTCTAAAATATCTTAGAATCCATTTTACTACATTCTAATGCTCAACTTTTGGATGACTCATATAACTGATAATGACTCCCACTACATGTGCAATATCTAGCCTTGTACATACCATATTATACATCAAACTTCCTATAGTTGAAGCATAAAGTACCTTAGACATCTTATCCTCATCTTCTTGTGTCTTGGGACACATCTCCTTAGTCAACTTCAAATAACTAGGTAAAGGTGTGCTAAAAAATTTAACATTCTTGATAGAGAAACATTGCAACATCTTCACAATACAATCATCTTGGGATAATTTTAATTTCCTATTCTTTCTATCTCTACAAATCTTTATACCAAGGATTTGTTTTGCTACCCCCAAATCCTTCATAGAAAATGCATGTGCTAACTAGCATTTCAACCCCTTAATATGATCCATGTTAGACCCAACTACAAGCATATCATCAATATATAAACATAAAATAATCTAGCTATCATCATCCAACCTCCTCATCCAACCTACTATATCCATGCTCATGCATAAAACTATTAAATTTTAGATACCACTATTGAGGTGCTTGCTTTAAGCCATATAAAATTTTCTTTAGTCTACACACTAAGTTCTCCTTACCTTTGACCTCAAGTCCCTGTGGCTGAGCCATATATATCTCTTTATCCAAATCACCATGAAGGAAGGTTATTTTAACATCAAGCTACTACAAATGCAAATCTTTAGTAGTCACAATACTTAAAACAGTGTGAATAGAAGTCATCGTAGCAATAAGAGAGAATATCTCATCAAAATCAATGCCTTTTTTTTTTGTGAAAACCCTTTTACAACTAACCTACTTTAAATAATTTCTTACCTCCATCCTCTTCTTTCAACCTATAAACCCACTTATTCTATAAAGCTCTTTTACCTATAGGAAACTCACATAAATCCCAAGTCTTATTTTTCAACAAAGAGTCCATTTTGTCATTCATTGTAGACTCCCACTAAATCCTAGTATCCACTTGCATAGCTTCATCTTAACATTTAGGTTCACTAGCATCTATAAGTAAAATAGAGTACAAAGAAGGAGAAAATATTTCTAGAGGTCTACTTAGCCTTGTTGACCATCTAACATTCACTGGGGTGCATGGTATTTGTTGTTTCCATTGTTGCACATCATGAAGAATTGTTGGAACATCATCTTTTGCAGTATCATCCAACACTACATAATCATCTTATATCTTTTCATATTTCTACAATAGAGCTTTGTACAACACTTTCTCATTGAATATGCCATCCCTTCTTCTTACAATTTTATGATTTTCAAAATCTCAAAGCTTGTAACCAAATTCATAAATACCATATCCAAAAAATACACATTTCTTTGACTTAGCTTCTAGTTTGGTTCTATTTTTAGAATCTATACTAGTAAATGATTCACAACTAAAGGTTTTGAGAAGAGAATAACTCACATTCTTACTAGTCTATGCTTCCTCTAGAATACCATAGTCCAAAGGAGTAGAGGGACCTCTATTAATAAAATATACAACAATATTGATAGCCTTCACCCACATGTTTAAGGGCAACCCAACATGTAACCTCATGCTCCTTTCACGCTCCATTATTGTCTTGTTCATGCATTCAACCAATCCATTTTCTTATAGATTCCTTGGAATAGTTTTCTATATAAAAATACCATTAGTGGAGAAATAATCTTCAAATTCATGACTACAATACTCACCACCATTATCAGATCTGAGACATTTTAATTTCCTACTAGTCTCATTTTCAACCAAGCATTTCCATTTCTTAAAAACTTGAAATACATTAGATTTATGTCTAAGAAAATAAACTCATACTTTTCTAGTTGCTTCATCAATAAATGTAACATAATAATGAGAGCCACAAAAGGAAGATACCTGAGTTGGTCCCCATACATCTCTATGTACAAGCTCTAATCTCTCACTTTTCTTTTCCTTCCCACTCTTCACAAAACTCACTCTCTTTTGTTTTCCATACAAAAATTTCACATAAATCCATATTAACACATTTTAGACCTAGAAAAACTTTTTTTGAATGAAGTACATTCATACTTTTCTCATTCATGTGCCTAATTCTATTATGCCACAACCCCATATTAGAATCTAAAAAAACTATTTGTTCTCCTTGCTCAACTGCGACAACTGTTCTTGAATATTCATTTTTCTCTAAAACAATCAAAGTAGAAGGAACAATATGACCTGTATAAAGATATAAGGTAACTACTTTTACACCTTTTGCTACTACAAGGGAACCTTTTGAAACCTTCCAATTTTTATCATTAAAAGTAACTACATAACCCTCATCATCAAGTTACCCTTCTGAAATTAAATTTCTACTTAGCCTTGGAACATGTCTTACCTCATGTAGTAACCAATTATTCCTATTTTGCAACTTAATCTTAACTTTTCCCTTTCAAAAAATCTAAAATGGTTCATTATCCCCCAAATAAGCAAGTCCAAAATCCCCTTGGACATAATCAACAAAATAACCTCTATGAGGTGTTGCATGAAATGAAGCACCAGAATCTAAAACCCATGAATCATCAACACTTTCTAAAGATAGAAGCAAAACATCCTCTTTGGATTTGTTACTTACCACATTTTCCTCCTTGTTCCCTTCAAGTTTATCTCCTTCATTTTTCTTTCAAGTCCAAAAATATTTCTTCTTATGCCTTAGTTTTCCATAGTACCAACAATCTCTTGGTCATCTGGATTAAGACCTCTTCCCCTTTGACTTTCCTCTTGATTCCCCATGATTTTTGGAATTATTTCCTCTCTTAGTCATTCTACCTCTACTTTGTATGTTCAAAGAACTTCCTAATGTACATCCACATGAGGTTTTCCTACAAGTTTCCTTGCTCAAAATAACACTGATCACATCATCATATTTTAGGGTATTAGATCCAAAAACATAATTACTCACAGCCATTACCAAGCCATTCTAGCTTTTAGGCAAAGAACACAAAATCAAGAGAGCCCTAATTTCTTCATCAAAATTAATACCCACAAAAGATAAATAACTAGTAATAATATTAAACTCATTTAAATGATCTGTAATAGATCCACCTTTTGCCATTTTCATATTAAATAAATGCTTCGTGAGAAATACTTTATTTGAAGCAGAGGGTTTTTCATACAATTTTGCTAGATTTCCATCTACTCTTCCATTGTCTTAACTTTTGTAATGTTAAACGTCACCAATGGTGCTAGGCATAATTGAATACTTCCAAGTGCCTTTCTATCTAAAATTTGGCAGTCCTTATTTGTCATAGTTCCTTGGTTTTTAGTTTTTCCTTCCAACAACTTCCATAAATCCTCCTAATAAAGATAGTCCTCCATTTGCATCTTTCTTAACTAAAAGTTCTACCCACTAAACTTGTCAACCCTTGACTTACACTCATCTTCCATTACTACCACTCAACTATGAGACTTTCCTATAGAGGATAACTGGAAAACAACCTTTATTTGATACTACTTGTTAGGATTAAACTACAAACATAAATAATAATTACATGTAAATATAAACAATATCAGAAAATAATAGATCACATAGAAGATAACACAAGACACCAAAATTTAACATGATTCACCCAAATGCTAGGCTACATCCACCAAAAAACAAGGCCAATATTATTATTGTTAACTAAATACAATCTTTAACCCCTTACAGCATAATACTATTGGAAGAAACTATTTTTGCATCACACCTTATGAAAAACCCCTAACCCTATGCCATTTTATACAAGTATTTTTACTACATTAGGGTTATAGTTAATAATTACATGTCATCCCAAAATCTGCCCAAATTTTTTTTTGGGGCAATACCTTGACCCCCAAAGAATTATGAAGTATGTACAATAATTCCCTGATTGGTCATCAAAAACTAACAATCTCCCTCTTGGGGTTTGATCAGACTCCACACTAGACAACATGTATTAGATATAGTCAAAGGGAACTGGAAGAAGGACTTTGACAAACTAAAGATGGATTTTGAAGATTGCATCTTTAGAATGATGAGCTAGTTAACAACAGGCAACAAGTTTTTTTTTTATATAGTTTTTGTAAGGAAAATTGTAGCAAGGAAAATATGTAAGGATATTGTATATATAAGGGGAAGTATACTTATGTATCAATGTAAAGGAGTGATAAGGGATGTAATGATCCATCAAAACATGAATAAAATTGTTATGTTTTGAAGGCAATTTTTGTAGTTACTTTTATTTTATTTTTATTATTAATGACATCATTTCAAGACTTAGCTAATTT
Source organism: Cupressus sempervirens (assembly GCA_028749045.1). Lineage (NCBI taxonomy): Eukaryota > Viridiplantae > Streptophyta > Pinopsida > Cupressales > Cupressaceae > Cupressus > Cupressus sempervirens. Next base: position 645,045,321 of record CM053783.1, on the reverse strand, counting down.
TACCAAATGTTTCCATCAATGCCAAAGGGGGATATTGTTGGCAATATGGTCAAATAGATGTCTTGATGGTTGAGATTTATGGAAACATGCATTCAAAATTTCATTTATGAATTTAGAGATAGAAAATGTCTAAGTGTTAGACAATTTGTAGCAACATAGAGTACAAATGTTAAGAGTATAGATGTCTCATTGAGAGTTATCTCATGTGTAGTTGAGGGTAGCTTCATGATAGCATCACGATGATGTGCACCAGTGCACAGAAGTGTATGATTAGTATGGTGCAAGTTATGATTAAAATACCAGTGCAAGTACATAAGAGTGCACACCAGAGCATAACAGAGAAACTGATTGTATAACTTTAGGAATTATTTTGGTTACAAAATAATTACTAAGTTATGTTGAGCCGAATATGTGGGTATTATTCCATAAGTTATTTTATATTATGTTAATCATGTGAAGACATGAAGGATGACAATGCAAAGTTTTTTAAATGTGCAAGGTATAAGTAAAGATCTTATCTTGTGCAGTTATTGGAAAAAGTTGTATGCATTAGATGTGACATGTGAACTATTGTAAGAACTATTTGTGAGCCTTATGTGATGAAAATTCTAATGTATGATGATAAAAAATGCAAAGTACAATAGTGAGAAAAATATTGTATGTATATCTATTCTTGTGAAGAACTAAATTGTATAATTTACATTTCATGTTAGGGAAGTGGGCTCTTCTTGCATACATTGTATTTATTCTACCAACTCCTAACAAGGTTAAAGCAACTCGTAATAGGGTTAAGGCTTCTAAAAAGGTCTACGACTTGATACACTATATGTACTTAATAGACTCCTAATAGGGTCAATATCCTTAACAGGATCCTATTATTTAGTGAATCATCTAGTGGGTATCATCCCCATTGGGGTTTTCACTTGGCTAGGGTTTCCCTAGTTAACAAATAATGGTGTTATGAGTTCTTTATGTGCAAGGTTATAGTTGCTATTCAACATTGTTGATTTACTTTCATATGCAAGTTATAAAGTAATGAAAAATATTAGGTTGTGGGAAAAAGTTTGTAGAATATTGATTCACCCCCCCTCTTAGTATTATCTATTTCTGTCAAAGATGACCACAAAGTCATGGTTAGTAAGCAATGTTCAATGACGTTCAATATTGGAAGATGCCAAGATGAGGTGCTTTGTGATATCATACCTATGGATATATGTCATATGTTTCTAGGTAGGTTGTGGAGATTTGACAAATATGTTGTACATGATGGGTAAGCAAATAACTATACTCTAACAAAAGATGGAGTGAAGCATAAGTTGAATCTATTGAAGGAGAAAGAAGAAAATGTATGTAGTACTTCTAGAATATGTTTTGTTCATGGAAATAAGTTTCTCCAAAGTGTGAAGCATGAGCATATGTATTTTTTAATAATCCCAATAGATGGTAAAGAAGAAGTAGAGGAGGTACCAGGAGAATTTGTATATTTATTGGGAGAGTTTCCTAATATTGTGTTAGATAATGTACCTGATGGATTAACTCCAATGAGTGAGATTAGTTACTAGATGGATATGATTCTAGGAGCCAATTTTCCAAACAAGGAAACCCATAGAATGACACTAGTAGAAAGTGAACAGTTGAATAGAAAAGTTCATGAGTTGTTGTAGACGAGGTTAATTTGAGAGAGTTCAAGTCCATGTGCTATACTAGTAGTATTAGCACCAAATAAGAATGGAGAATGGAGGATGTACAATTTTTTTTGGCTATCATCAATTTAAAAATTCAAATATAGATTTCCATTACCAAGGATGGATGATATTATGGACTATTTGAGTGGAGCTATGTATTTTACAAAGATAGATCTAAAGAGTGGATACCATCATATTCACATTAGAGAAGGTGATGAGTGGAAGTCTATTTTCAACACAAGGGAAGGACTATATGAGTGGTTAGTCATGCCTTTTGGGTTAATCGGTGCATTAGGAACTTTCATGCGGCTCATGAATGAGGTATCGATGGAGTTTCTAGTTAATTTTTTCATTTTTTAGTTAGATGATATATTGATCTTCTATAAGATATTGGAGGAGCATGTGATGCATATTCGAAAAGTTTTTGATGAGTTGAGGGAAGAAAAGTTACTAACAAACCTGAAGAGGTACAATTTTGTGAAGAAGGAATTGGTGTACTTGTGATTTGTAGTCTCACTATAAGGTTTGAAAATAGACCAGGAGAAAGTGAATGCTATCTTTGAATGACCTACTCCAAAGAGTGCTATAGATGTAAGATCTTTTCATGGACTAAGCTAGTTTTGATAGAAAGTTCATAAGAGGTTTTCCAAGTATTTGTAGAACCTTGACTAAAATAATGAGAGGGGATAGGAAAAAAATAAAGTAGACTTTAGGAGTAGATAAGAATTTTAGTTTGTTGCAACATAAAGTTATAGAGAAGCCTATTTTAGCACTTTTATATTTTTACAAGCTGTTTCAATTAAACTATGATGGTAGTGGTACTACAATAAGAGTTTTCTTGAATCAAGAAGGTGGTCTTGTTGATTATTTTAGTTAGAAGGTGAATGATGCCAAAAGAAAATATTCTATTTATGATTAGGAATTTTATGCTATAGTTTAGGCATTAAAGAAGTGGAGAGCTATCTTCTTCTTAAGGAGTTTTTTTTTTGTATATTGATCTTCAAGCTTTGCAATATTTGAATAGTCAAGGAAAATTGAGCCAAAGGCATTTGAAGTGGTTTGAGTTTTTGTAGAGTTATACATTTTTTTGAAACATAGGAGTAGGAAGTCAAATAAAGTTGCAGATTATCTTAGTAGAAGATAAATTTTGCTAATAGAGATACAAATTGAGGTGGTTGGGTTCCCAAGAATTTGTATCTAGATGATCATAATTTTGGAAAGGCTTGGAAGCCTTGTATAGAACCTATTACACTTAACAAGATGAAGTGGTTAGATTTTATAATCTAAGATGGTATGTTATTTAGAGGAAATTAGTTGTTCATTCCAAGAAGTTCAATGAGAGAGAATATCATCAAGGAGAAGTATAGTGGATAATTGGATGGACACTTTGGTAGAGATAAAACAATTTCTTTAGTTGATAAGAATTATAACTGGCCATAGTTGCAAAAAGATGTGAAGAAGTTTATATAGAGTCATAGAGTATGTTAGATTAAGAAATGAGTGAAGAAGAATATGAGTTTGTATCAACCATTACATGTACCAGAGAAGTTGTGGGAGGATATCAACATAGATTTTGTTCTTGGATTACCAATGATGCAGGAGCATCATGCTTGGATTTTGGTGGTGTTATGATTTTCATGGCTAGGGATGTATTGGAGACACATTGGGGAACCTTTTCCTATGTACACATAGAGATTGGAGTTATCATGATAAATTTTGAGTCGTTTTTACCTTGCTACTGGAGATGTGTTTTCTAGTTTCTGGGTGCTTGTTGCGGGCCATGTAACTAATTTTGTGCAATGAGTTAGAGGATAAAAATTTCAAGGATTTAAGAGGGCCTAAAGTAATTCCTTTTTCAAATACAAAAGTCCTAATTTATTATAAGTTGGGAGATATGGAAATTCTCTTGGAGTATCAATTTCTGGTAGTTTGCACAATAGGTTTCTATGCATGACTTTTAGGATGGATGCACATATATCATTAATGAATTTTCTTTGTGCCCTTAAGGGGTTGTAGAGGACTTAAATTAATACCTTTAATTAGAAGCATAAGCTCTAATTCAGTCGAGGCTAGGAGATATCACAATTTTGCTCAGGTATCAACTTTTGGACATTTAATTTCTGTTGGAGGCCAACTTGTGGTTTAGATTGGTATAAGTAGGGGTTGTGGTGAAGTCTTTAGTGATGATTCATTCATTTGGAAGAGGAGTGATTGTGGAGAGTAGCTAGATGATGAGTCTTCTCGAGTCTATGGATAGAATGTCGAATGTAAGGTAGTTTATAGTAGGATTGTGGTGGAGTTGTGAGTGTGTGGATAGAGTGTTGAATGTGAGGTAGTTTACACTTGGATCTTAGATAAAGTTGGAGAAGAGCTAGTGGCTATAGTTTAGAAACAAGGAAATTTCTTAGTGGGCTTGCAAGTACTAGTTAGATCTTCCTTGGAGGTTTCTACCAGAGTGTGGATCTAAATTAGCTAGTGTTTGGGTTGGATCTTGAAGGATCTTGCAGAACTATTATTATAATTGCTATTGTATTTGGCCATAACTAGGAAGGCCTTATAGCCTAACACAATGCATGCAATAGTTATTTTATGAATAAAAAGTTGTGACTTGGCTTCAAATCTTTTATTTTTATTGTGTTTCCACCATGTGGTTATTTGCTAGGGGCTAGGACATCTCCTTTGGAAATTCTCCTACCTTTCACTGCATCATGTGGTATCAAAGAAAATGTTGTTCTTGAGTGTGTAGATAGATTGTCAAAGTTGTGGTAGTTTACACTAGGAATTAGGTTGGAAAAGTAGATTTGAAAAGATCTTGATTTAGTGGTGGATTTTTCTTTCTAGAGTCCTATATCTATTGGTTGTGAGGTGGAAGATCATGGTTGTGACTTGCAATTATAGCGGGCTTGCAGATGGATCAATGGATGTGAAGATGGAAGACTGAATTTGTTGAGGCATGATTGTAGACTATTTGTGGATTGCAGATTTGTGGTCCTAGACTTGTGATGTGGTTCCTGATTGTTCATGTGAGGTAGCAAGTTGGGATCTGACTTGAAAATAATTTAGTTTTATCACAAGGATCATAGGAAGGATTTTTTGTAGAGGGTTTATGAAGATCTTGGAAGATGGCTCTGAGAGGGTTGGACCCTGAGATGATTGCAAATCTCCATGATGTGGTTGAGAGGAGGTTTCTTCAGATGACTGCTAATTTTGAATCTAGTTTGGTTGATCGAGCTAAGTAGGAGACTACTTTATTTGAAACTAGTTTGGCTATCAAGATAAGGACAAGATGAGGAAGGCAATCTATAGATGTTTGTGGAGTTGGAGTCTCCTGGTCTAGAAGACAATTGTTTGGCTAGGTAAGAGACTTATTCATGAGAGAAGATGGTATAGCAAGGTTAAGGTGGAAGAGTTTCATTTTGTTGATCTATTTATGGAGTCTAATATAGAACCTATAGAGTAGCTAGAGGTTGTTACTAAAGATATTCCTAACGTTGTTGATGTTGGGATGGAGATTGGTTTTCATGATCAGTTGGTTGAGTCTGACATAGAGATTGTAGAGCACTCAATTATGGATGATCTAGTTGTTGTTGTTGGTGACTTGTATGTTGTAGATCATCTTATTGTGAGCAATGTAATTTTTGGTGTTGTGAGTTTGGAATGTGTTGATTGAGATCTACATATTGCTTCTGATATGGAGTTTGTTGCTACTGGTGTGAATTTGCTAGTTGCTAATGTAGATGATGGTTTGTTGATGAAGCATTATGTTCAATTAGTTCTTGGGTGTGAGAATGTTGATTGGGTTTCTAATATGTATTTGATTCTGATGCTTTAGTGGATGAAACATAGATGGTTGTTTTTCATATTTTTTCTATTGAATTTGATGAAGTGGAAGCCTTTGGTAAAGATAAAGTTGGTTGTAGATCTTTCTTTGGGCATTAAAGTATGGGACATACTTTTCTATTTACCTGGGGAGTCTGATGTAGGAGCATCAAGATTGAATTTTGGTGGTGTTATAATTTTTGTTGTTGGGGCTGTGTTGGAGACACATTGGGGAACCTTTTCCTATGTGTGCATAGAGATTGGAGTTATCATGTTAAAGTTTGAGTCATTTTTACCTTGTTGCTAGAGATGTGTTTTATGGTTTTTGGGTGCCTGTTGCAGGCCATGTAACTAATTTTTCACAATGAGTTAGATGATGAAAAATTTAGGGAATGAAGAGGGCCTAGGTTACTTCCTTTTTCCAATTAAAAAAGTCTTAATTTATTATAAGTTGGGAGATATGGAAATTCTCTTAGAATATCAATTTCTAGCATTTTGCGTGATGGCTTTCTATGCGTGACTTTTGGGATGGATGCATAGATATCCTTTCCTTTGTACCCTTAAGGGGTTGTAGAGGACCTAAATTAATACCTTTAGTTCAATACACAAGTTCTAATTCAATCAGGGCTAAAAGATATCATAATTTTTCTTAGGTATCAACTTTTGGACATTTAATTTTTGTTGGAGGCCAACTAGTTGCTCTTTAAGTATTTAATGTTAGGTTTATTTTGTTTTTAGCATTCTAAGCTGACTTGAGGATTAGATTGGTATAATTAGGGGTTTTGGTGAAGTCCTTAGTGATGATTCATTCATTCAGAAGAGGAGTGAGTGTGGGGAGTAGCTGGAGGACGAGTTTTCTAGAGTATGTGGACAGAATGCCAAATGTGAGGCAATTTACAACAAGATTGTGGTGGAGTTGTGAGTGTGTGGACAAAGAACAAAATGTGAGGAAATTTACACTTAGATCTTGGATAAAGTTGGAGAAGATCTAGTGGTTGTAGTTTAAAAATAAGGAGATTGCTTGGAGGTCTTGTGAGTACCAGTTGGATCTTCCTTTGAGGTTTCTACTAGATTGTGGATCTGGAGTAGTTAGTGTTTGGGTTGGATCTTGAGGGATCTTACGAAACTATTATTATAATTGCTATTGTATTTGGCCATAACCAGAGAGGCCTTATAGCCAACACATTTCATGTAATAGTTATTTTATGAATAAAGAGTTTTAACTTGGCTTCAAATCTTGCATTGTTACTGTGTTCCCACTATGTGGTTATTTTATGGGGGCTAGGACATCTCCTTTGGGGATTCTCCTACCTTTCACTATGTTAACCAAGGACTTATTAAGGTCATGATTCTATTTTTGTGGTGGTTGATAGGTTTTCAAAGATGGCAAATTTCATTCCCTACAAAAAGATTAGTGATGTTGTTCATGTGGTAGAGTTATTTTTTAGAGAAGTGGTTAGAATACATAATCTTCCAAAGAGTATAGTTTTAGATTGAGATACCAAATTTTTTAGGTATGTTTGGCATACATTATGGAATAGATTGAAGAAAAATATGAAGTTTAGTTAATCACATCATCCATAGAATGATGGGTAGACAAAAGTTGTGAATCAAAGTTTAGGAAAGTTATTGAGATGTTTGGCTGGAGGTAAACCAAAAGGATGAGATCTGATTTACCATAGGTAGAATTTTCATATAATATTTTTTTCAACAAGAGTGATGGTAAATCACCATTCTAGAATGCATATGGGAGTAGTCCTAGAAATTATTATGAATGGAGGCAATTGGATAAAGGAGAAATAAGTAGTGCTAAAGTAGAAGAGTTTCCTAAACATTTGAAGAATATCCATGAGGAGGTAAGAAAGCACATTACAAAGATGAATACATAGTACAAGGTTAAGGAAGATTTGAAAAGGAGGTATAAGTAATTTCAAATTGGAGTTGAAGTCATGGTTAATTTAAGAAAGGATCATTTTCTTGTGGGTACATATAATAAGTTGAAAATGAAAAAGTTTGGACCATGTAAGATAGTGAAAAGACATGATTCTAGAAATGCCTATGAAGTGGGGGTTTCTTACTAAATTGAATATTTCACTAGTATTTAACATTTCAGATTTGATAGAGTATTATGAAGGAGGTGATGGAGATGAAGTTGCAGAAGTGTAGTGGAGTATTCCAATAGCTAATTTAGCTACAAAGGAGATTAAGGAGATAGTAGACAATCGAGTTAAAAAAAGTACAAGGAACAAAACTTATAAAGAATACCTAGTCAAATGGAAAGGGAGGCAAGTAGAAGATTCATCATGGCTAATAAGGGAGGAAGTTAACCATCTTGGTTTTCCTATAAATACCTGAGATGTGATAGGGTCACTTCTCAAATTATTGTGTCTTATGAAGGAGCATCTCATGTATAAGAGAAAATCTTCCATCAACCAAAAAATATTTCATTTCAATTGTTTGAATAAGGGTTGTCTTAATGTAGAATTGTTATCTATGGAGGCTTTATACTTAGTAACTTAGTCGTATGGGTTCATAATATCCTAATTTAAGAGATGGATGCTCATCTTGGATATATCTATCTTCTAGTTGAGGATCAGTGCCATATCATGCATATTCATGGATTTATTGCAGATTTTTGATGTGCAATTTTGGTATAAAATTTTTAGGCTCACTGTAGAAGGCCTAAATGTTCTTGGATGAGGCCCAAAAATTGATGATTGGTGCTTAAATAGATTTGAGTCTATAGATCAGAAGCTAAGGATTCTAAAAAATGGTTATTGTTACCAATTTTCACCTTCTTGTGCAAATTGGTAGGATTGGTTGATCAGTCTCATGAAACCAAGGTGGAAGTTGTTTCTACATTCTTAGACCAATTATTTATTGCCATGCATGCATAATAGAGATACATAAAATATTTCACTTTTCCTTTTTTTCCTCTAAGTCCTCAAAGCCTTTTATATTTGCATGTTATGACCTTCAAATTTCAAGTCACAATCTTGCGATCAGTCTCTCTTCACCTTATCGCACTAGTTTAGGTCTTAATTGTCATGGCAAATGCAAGTATGCAAAATGGTTAGGTTTATGGTTAGTGCAGTTTCATAGCTATTTCAACTAACATCAAACTTCAAGTTTTGAAGAGGTGAAAGACTATTGTTCATGTGATTGCACGAGGTTAAGGTTTGAGTTATTTCATGTGGCAAAGTTGTGATATGCCTTTTTGCACATCATTATGAGAGTTAAAGGCTTATCCATAGTTTGAGCCATGATGAAATAATTTATTTGATTGCTCATTCATATGAGTTAATAGTCAAGTTAAAGATTAAGCCATGAGCTTGCAAAAATGGTGGACCAGGTGCACATGAAGGATTGTTCAATTGCAGCTTCATAATTGCTAGCTTCAAAGAATTTATTCATCGAATGAAAGAAAATTTGATGAATCAATGTGATTCCATTGAAATGGGCTTCAATGTTTCAAGTCATGACTAGGTGGAAGGTCAACCAGCTATGTCATTTCCAATGGATTGCACAGTCACAGAAGGTTAATGCTGACCCAAGGTTAAAACAATGAAGTAGGAAAAGCTTGCATTCACAAGTTTGTAAGGTTAAATGATGGGTCAAATTTTTTGGCTGCTGTAGGACCTAGAAAATGGGCTAATGACTTACATATTATGAGAAAATTACAAACTCAATAATCATATATCAACACCCTCTAGTCTACCATGAAAGCCAATTGAATCAAACCAAGAAAGAAAATCTAGAACTCTCTCTTTCATTTGTAGCTCCCATGTCCTTCTTTCTTCTCTATGTGACGTAGCTCCAAAATTTCCTATAGTGCACACAATATTGAAGTAAAAGTATATGATAATGATGGTTCTATGAGAATACTTGAAGTTGTGATTCGAATGTGAGAGCAAGAGTGAAAAAAATGAGAAAACTAGAGACTGAAAGTGAGAAAAAGAGTGCTCATCTTATAATCAACACACAAGGTAAGAGCATTGGATTTTTCACCCATAGATATGCAACTTGGCACAATATTCCCTTGAGAATATATGACACATATGAAACAAGATGCCAATTGTAGGATTCTATTGTGCTTAAAAGTCAAACTTGGCTAAAGATGGAAGAGAATCTATGACATGTCATATGACACCTCAAGCCCTCTTAAAGCCAAGAATCTATGATGAATGAAGCCAAATATGGACATGCATAAGAGAGTAAGAATCATGGATTATGACATATCTTAGCCAAGTTTCAAAGGAGAATCCATGATGTGTCACACCCATGTGTCATGATGATGTCAATATTTTGTAGAATATTTGAATTAAAAATACATTATTCCACACAAATGGAAATTAGTGAAAATGGAATTAATGGTGGAAAATGTGACTTAAGAAATTATGAATTTCCATTGTTTGTGAATGATAAATCAATTAATTAATTTATTGAGGATGAAAATTAGGAAGAATAATTAGTAAAAATGATAGGATTAAATTATGGGTTCTTTAATCTTATAGAGAAAATTAGTAAACGATTGACCAATTTGATTAAATAAGTGCGACAGTATCCTTTGATGAAGTGTGATGCTAATGGAGATTAACTAGGATGATGATGGATAGACCAAATCCATGGTAAAATTGATCGATTGATTGAAATTGATAACATGCCAAGGACACATGACATGAATTAAAGATATGTAACATTTAACCAATATTGTAAATGATACAAGATCGATATGGGTTGATAGGGTTGATCATAATAATATCGATAGACATAGTCAATATTATTAATATAGTTTGATGATGTCATGATCTGACATTGAAAGACTCAAAAATGTCAAATATCAAATGACATGAATGATAGTTGGACCTAGCATCGAGAGCCATGATAGTACTAAGGTCAAATTGATAAGATTTGATAGATTGATAGGTTTCCAAGTCACTAAAAGCCACAAAAATGCCTAGGATTGGATATATGATGATTGATTTTGGATGTTTGATATGTTTCATGATGATTTAGACTGATTCCAAGTGATTCTGAGTTGATTTGGGGTGATTTTGAGTTGATTTGAAATGACATGCAATTGATGTGAAAGAGAATATGAATGATGATAGACACTATTGAGACATGATCAAGTTGGCCAAAAGATTAGAATTATTAGAATGAGAAAATGGGATGAATTAGTATGAGGAAGTGATGAAACCATAGATGTGAACCATTTCTGAGCGTCTATATTTTCCCCCCTTTGATACAATGTGATTTAGAGCATCATGTCAAAGAATGCTAACAAAAAAGCCATAAAAACATGCCCCAGAAATATGGTATATATTTATTCCCCCTTGATAAATTGACCAACATAGGCATATGATAGGTTGATTTCATCAAAAATGAGAAAAAAAACAATAGCAATTGAGGGATAAAAAATTAGAGCTAAAACATGAAAGTTATGGGTTCAGAGTGCAAAAGGGCATCATGACCAACATAGAAAAGGCTTCTTGCACATCCATCTAGGTAGAAATACAATATAAAAGGGCTTGGAAAGGGTTTTGAAAGTCATTTTCACCTTCACTTTTGGAAGAAAAGAGCTTTGGAGCAAGGAGAATGGATCGGCTACCCAAGGAGCAACACCATGGTGAATGAGTGTGGACCTTTTAACAAAAGGTAGACATTGGACCTCCAGTGAGTACATCAAGGCCGTATTTGTAATTTTTTTTCATTTTTTATGCTTTTCCATTCTTTTTCCATGATTTTTAGGCACCTAGGAGTTTGTCAGGGTCAAATGGGGTCAAAGAGGGGTCCCAACGCTAGGATAGGGCATCCAAATGCCCCAACTACTCTCAAAATGCACCCAAGTGCACCATGAGAACACTTGGTATGATCAAGTGTGCCCTAAGTGCAGTTGGGAGCCCCAAATACACCCCAAGATGCGTTAGGAGTCTGAATGGGGTCCAGATGGTCCCGAATTGACCTAAAACCATAAACCTAGCGGGATGTTAGAAATATGTTAAAATCCAGTCAAAGGTGGTCTAGCTGGTCAAAATTTGGTCAAACTTAGGGCATATGTAGGTCAAACTTGGGTAAATGATGACAAAGAATAGTGCAAGGGGCCCGAAATGGTGCAAACAGACTTGGAATTGTATACACTAATCTAATATGCTAAAAAAACTAATTTAATGAAAACAAAAGCATTTACACATTAAACTACCATAACATATAAGAGAGACTAAGACAAGCCCTCAATTGAGAATATGAACCATTAAGAGGTTCTCTCAATGAGGCCTTTCTTGTTTTGGGGATGAGTCTATTTGATAGCTTTAGGATGTATGCTCAAATTTTCTCTATGCTTCAATGGAGATGGATTTGGGATTTTTGGTGTGGATGTATGTAAGAGCTATGGAGTTTATTCTCAAAATGACATGGTAACTTTAGGTTAAGGATCGTGTAAAAATGGCTTGGGAGGGGATCTAATTTAGAGGTTAAGGGCTTGAGGGATCAAGGGCTAGGATGCAAGGATTGGAGAAAGCTTATGGAAGGTTTAGATTGAATGAAAGGAGAGCACATGGATTATGCTTCTTTATATCCAATTAGGGAGTGACACATGTCATAGGGCCATTGGTTAGAGCAAGAGGGGTTGAGGGGTCAACAAAGGAGGCTCAAAGCTCATAAAGACCCTCATAATGGCTTGTAAGAGCAATGAATGTGCTTGTAAGAGTCACTTATGAATTTTTGGGCTTCATAAAGTTTTATGTTTGGGATATTTGTGAGAGAGTTGAGATATTTTGACTTGGGTTGGATTGAGAAAGTCTTAAGCTTGACTTAGGAATGTGCAAATGATTAAGGCTTGGATTAGGCTTGTGTTAAGATTAGATTAGGGATGTTAGAGATGGGCAAGTGGATGGCATTTATGAGGGTGGATGAGTTAGTAGCCAAGCTTGGTTAGAATGGGTGGATGGGGTGGATTAGGCTAAATGGGGGATTACAGATAGGCTTAGGATGAGGGTGAAGACTTTCTAGAAGAGTCTAGAACTTCCTAGGATGAGGATAAATCAGGTTTTTAGGAAATAAATAAAGTTTATTTATTTCAAGGGTTTGGGTTGAGGAGATATTTATTAAAACATTTTTAATAAACATGAGGATTAATATTTAATCTTAATTAAATATTTTGAGTTGGGGATTAGGGTAAGAAAATGATGAGATTAGCCTTTAATCGAAATTAAAGAAGGATTAGAAGATTTTGGAAGAGTTTAGTGATTTTAAGGAAATTGGCCAAGTTTTGGGCAAAAAATAAATAAATAATTTATTTTGAGATTTTTGGTCAATTTATTAATTAAATAATTAATAAATAAGGAAATAATGTTTAAATAAGATTTAAACATTTTTGGGAGGGATTCCTCAATTAAATATTTTTAATTAAGATAAAGGGATTTAATGGCATAAAAATAAATAAATAAATAAAATAAATAATTAATTAATAAATGATGATGTCATCAGGGACTTTTCAGAGAATAAAAATACTTTATTTTCTAAAAGATTTAGGTGTCTACAGGAATGACCTTAAACTTGGAGCACATGTTCAAAACCATAGGAAGAGTTGAAAAAATAGCTTAAATAAGGTTAGCATGATTAGGAAAAAGTCAAACCTAGTCAAAATTAGCTCATATGGAGGAAAAAGGCTGACAAATGGATAGGGTCAAAATGATGCAAATGAGCTCGAGATGACCTGAAACTTGGTAAACATATTTAAAACCCTAGAAATATTTCAAACATAAGTCAATGTAGTCAAACATTCTTAGAAAAAAGTCAAAATTAGTCAAACTTGTGTCAAACTAAGTCAAACTTGGGTCAAAAGTAGGGTAAATTGGATGCAAAACCATAAGAGGGTGATATAGGCTATATGATTATGCAAGAGGAGTTGCCCCTATTATGAACAAGGGGGCATAAGCTATAGAGTCTTGCATTATGTCACCAAATGACACTAGGTGAGCAAGGGATCTTACCTAGTCTTGGTTTATACCATGTTACATTCATGCCAGAGGTGAGGGGGAATAGGGCTCTACTGACAACTTTGATAGAGAGATGGCACTCAAAGATTGATTCGTTCCATCTCCCAATGGGGGAGGTGACTATGACTTTAGAGGATGTATGGTGCATCCTTAGGATCCCTATTCATGGAGAGTTAGTGGTGTATGACCTAGGTATAGGATGAGCAAAACTACAGTAGTTATTTAGATGTGGAGATGTAGAGTTAGGGATTTGAGATTATGAGATCGGGTCGGACCTATTGGTGGCACATCATGAGTAGATGACAGTTGTGATCTACTAGGTGATAAGTGGATTATTGATTCTTGATAGGTGGGGACAGGGATTCCTTGTCAGATGGGGTTGAGTTCTAGAGCAGATGATTATGGAGGGTACTATGTTTACCTGGGGTCCATGCATGCTAGCGATGTTGTATTACTATCTACATTAGGTGACATATAGAGGTGGACTATCATTTAGCATTGGCAGTATATTGTTATAGATATGGGCCTATGAGCACATTGCAATATTTAGGCCTCTTATAGGGTAAGAGTTGGTGGAGGAAATGCCTTATGCATACAGTTATAGGGGTGTACTGGCATAAGGAGCACTAGGGTACATGAGGTACTTTTGACATCAAATAGATATCATGACACAATTTATCTAGAGACCTTATAGAGATTGCCACAGATGGGATGATGATGAAATTCATTTACCATATTGTAGGTAGGAGCACTTTCTCATAGGGCACATAGTGATTGGGCATTTGGTGATAGAGATATACCTACTAGAGTGGGTGTGGAAATAGTTTGGTGTGAGACAAGATGTACTAACTAGTCTAGCATTATTTTCATAGTCTAGAGCAGAGGTCTGAGAGTGGAGAGCACTCATCAGGACATAAGTGGCATATGCATAGCTAGAGGGGTTACAACTGAGGATATGGGGGGCAATAGTAGATGTAGTGGATGTCATCATGATAACAACATATGGCAGATGGTTTGGATAGGATCACCCTAGGCCTTTGACAAATCCAATAGTACTAGTACCACAAGTGATGTTTTAGGTGGAGCAAGATGAAGAGGATGATGGGGAGGAGGATGGGGAAGAATATGAGGTAGGAGGAGAGGAGGAGGAGGAGGATGCGGGAGAGGAAAAGGAGGGAGGAGTGGTGGAGGAGGATGGGGGAGATGAGGATGTTGAGGGTGATGTAGGGGGTGATGATGAGGATGTTGAGGGGGAGGATGAGGGAGATGATGAGGAGGATGCTGAGGGAGAGGATAAGGGAGATGATGAGGAGGGTGGAGGTACTAGAGGTGGGGATAGTGTTGGAGGTGGTGATGAGGGAGAGGATGAGGATGACTATTGAGAGGCTAGGGATGCAATAGTAATGGATGTGGAGGGGGATATAGTGGACTATGTTGATAGGGAACTACTACTAATATAGACAAGGCCTATTCAATTAGATTTGATGGAGGTAATTAGAGGTCTATAGAGTTAGTTGGATTGGGTTATGGCTGAGAGGGATACCATTGTAGTAGAGAGAGATTGAGCCATGGCTGAGAGAGATGTCATGATGCATAGGGTAGATATGGAATTATAGCAATCTCAAGATTTCATTAATAGCATCCAAGATGCAAACTTTTAGGAGATGGTGACAATGATGAGCAGGGCACACATGGAAGCACAATACTAGTGGGATCAGTATGAGAGAGTGGTGCCACTAGGGTAGAGAGTAGAGAGTTTTTGTGCATCAAGATCTCACTCCCACAAGACACAAAGGACACAAAGTAGTGTAGGGGTGATGGGGCCTATGAGGCCACCACAGAGAGTAGAGGGATCATCCTTGAGGTTGGATAGAGGCTGTAAGGCTAGGGATAGTATAGGATGACACTGACAGACTCATGTACTGAGGGTCTTCTTTATTTTTTTTTTGGTTTCTATTATGCTCTTTCATGGTTCACACCTATGGGTAGTTAGTATTGATGTAAACCATGGTCATGTACTCTGATACTTTTGTGAGATATTTATGATATGTATCTATGTTATGATGACTATATGAGATGGATTAAGCATATGCTTTAGATGTTTTATATGGATGCATTTATGCTTTCTTATGTGGACTTTTATATGATAACATCATGCATTGATTTATCACATGTTATGCATAGGAAATACCATGTTTTATTTTTGCCACATGTTTTTCTCATGAATGAATTCCTAATACAATGTAAAGGATATGGATTGAATGTAAATGAAGTGTAAAATGATATGGAATGAATACTAATGAAATGTAAAATGATATGGAATGATTGCAAATGAAATGTAAAATGAATGTAAATGACATGTAAAATGTATGAAAATGAAATGTAAAGATAATATAAATGCCATGTTTATGCAAAGATGTATTGCATTGGATTGTTTTGGACTTTTGACATATGCAGGAATGCAGGACAATAATGCTTTTGATGTATTAGAGTACGAGAGCAAGGTAGTGAATGAGAAAGACACAGAAGACAGAGGAGATGAGATAAGGAACTATTAGTATGATGAGAAGACTTTTTCTTTTGTAAAGTGCATTATATGTCAAATGTAGCTTTATTTTGATATGGAAAATGGAATGCAATGCATCATGGCATAAAGGGCTAGAGTGCAAAATGCAAACCTTTTGCGTAAACAAGCATGATGTAGATAGAAAATGACCTTGTCCTTCCTAAGGCATATATACATGCCCCAAACTCTTCAACATACATTTTAACAAACAAAAAATAAAATATGACCATTAACCATCCCAACCACTCTCATAGATTAGTTTATATCATCGAGTAGCATAGGATCACGATCAAAGAGAAAAATAAATCACTCACTAAATAGCATGAGCCAGCTATTCTTGTCCATTATTACTTTCTTTTTAGTGTTTGAGGTCATCAGATAGTGTTTGATAGGTTGATCATATGATAGTTCTAATTGTTGATGCAATTGATAGGTTTTTGTAGTGACAAGTTGGATTAGTTGTTGGTTCACATTTGCTTAGATAGGTGTGATTGTCATCGAAGTGTTGGGCTTTGAGTTTCAGTCTACAAAATGCAAGTGTTTATGCAAAAGGGATGGTTATCCATAGTGACTATTGACAAGGTTTATTACAAGTTTTTGATGGGTTTTGTGATTATTAGGGTTTTTTGGGGATATTTGATGTTTTTGTGTTATTGGTTTCTTCAGGACATTTTATGATTTTTAGGGTTTATTTTAGGAAATTTTATGATTTTTAGTGCTTTTTAAAGGATATTTTATGATTTTTATGGATTTTTTTCAAAATATTTTATGATTTTTAGAATTTTTTTCAAGATCATATTTGAATTTTTAGGGTTTTTTTAAGGATCGTATTTGAATTTTTAGGATTTTTTTAAGATCATATTTGAATTTTTAGGATTTTTTCAAGATCATACAAGTATATACAAGTGTTAGCTCCAATCCATTATGTGATAGGTCCAATGGATAAAAAGTTCTTAGGGATATGCCCCAGTTCAAGTTCAAACTCATCCACCATGTAGGTATTATGCCTTCGAACAATGACACAAACTATGTACAAAGGCCAATGATAGGGTATGTATAGACTGGTGATGCATTAGGTAAGATAATAATGTATATTAACGAGTTTGTGAGCCATGGTCAATGAACCAAGGATGTCTTGCAAGATGAAGGACATAATCAAGGAATAGAAAAAGGGGGGGAAAACCAAATGGAATCCTAATAGATGGAGGAGCAATAACTAATTACACATGGTGCCTGTTTGCCAAGTTTTCACCATGGTACTTGCTCAAAGCACCCATTTGCTAGGTTTTCACTTTTGGATAGAATTTTTTTCTTGGCTCAAACTTTCATGCCAAGATGCCTCTTTGCCAAGTTTTCATCAAGGCATCCATTTTTTCATGACTTTTTCACTTTTTTCTTTTCTTTTTTCATGACTTTTTGCTATTTTTTTGATATTTTGTCAAGACTTTTAGCCATTTTATTGATATTTTTTTAGGACTTTAAGATAGAATCAAGTGTAGTACTTGCAAAGATGTATGCTATTAATAGAAATGGGCAGTGGCTCACCCTCTGGAGTCACAAGATGATATACTCCAAATACAAATGATACCGTAACTACATAGGGTCTTTCCCAATTTGGTTCAAATTTGAATTTTTTTTCTCTATATTGTTGGGTCTTGTAGTTCATCTTCAAGACTAGATCACTGATCTCAAAATGATGACCTCAAACATTCTTGTTATAGCTTTATTTGAGTTAGTTTTGGTAAGCTTGGAGATGTGTCAAGGTAGCTCATCTTTTTTCACCAAGCATCTCCAACTCATGGAGTCTAGATACTCTGTAGTTTTCATCATCAACAACATCTTGTAGGGACACTCCCAATGATGGAATTTCAACTTTAATGGGAAGTATGGCCTTAGTGCTATTGGTGTTTGAAAATGTTACTGGTTTTCAATTATCCCAATGAGAAAAAAACATATCTAGGGGTAGCTAACTCCCATTTTCAACATGCAATTTCAGACATCAGGATAACTATAAGGCACGACCCTTCTTCTACTTCAGGCTCTGCTAGACCTAGGCAGGTAGACCTCAAATTCAAATGATATTGTACCAGTACAAAAAACATATCTCTAAATCTATTAAGCAGATTTTAACCTTATTTCTCCTAATTACTCATGAAATGATATAGATCTACAGTAGCTAAATGCAAATCTATGACATTTAGAAGTTGACTGAGGGCATTACATTTAAGTCCTTCAACATGAAAGGTGAAAACACTTTTGAATAATAATGTTGATTTCAAAAACCCCTTAGATATGCAACAGTAAGACTTAATGATCCAGTAGCTAATCAGTGCCTTAACCATTGGGCAAATCCATGAATCAAATGCATACATATGGATATCTGATACTTATACATATATTCAAACATTTGATCTATCTATATACCTTGTAAATAAACATTGGTGCTCAATCCAAACCTCATTCTTACATGATATCCTTCTCAATGAACCTGTAACCCTGTTGATTCCCTAAAGAATTTACATAACTCCTTGAGTCATAAGCAACAACAAAACAACATACAACCTTAAGGGACTACAACTATGACCTAAGCTCTTTGTTCAAAGATCATAAAACATTGACAATTCACTGAGACTAGAGATAAGAATTAGAATGAAACTAATGAAATTCTTCTACTCTTTGTATTAATTTGCTTGAAACAATACAACCAAATGCATGAAATGAAAACATGAAAACACCTAATAGATCTGAACTATCCATATATTCCTTCCTAATACTATTCATGCAAGAGAGAATATGCTGAAGAATGAAGGTGGAATCACAATTCTGGATCCAAAGAAGTGGTCTCATAGAATGACTGAAAATTTCCTACCAACAATGGTCTCACAGTGAAAAAAGTGGAACCCTTACAATGGATTAGAGAAACAAAGATATAAACAAGAAAGAATTCCTGGATCTATTCTAAAGATGACATGTGTCCACCTGGAATTCCATCCCTAGCAGTTGAAAAACCTCTCTCCTCTTTCCTCCAATTGATCTGATCTTTTTTTCATACTTTCTTGTAACAAACTTGAAAATATCCTCTATTGAATGATGAGAACTCTTTTTTGCATCCAAAATATTTGATTTTCCTTATGAAAAACTAGTGAAATTTGAGCTTCTACTAACTTGGAAGTGGTTAAATTCACCTCAAACTGCATTTTTACTATCTTTTACCAACATTCAAGTCATTACTCTATTTAAAATCAAAATTGATCATCAATACCTAAATTCGGTTGCACAATAGGAATATGGAAGAAAACCTCCCATAGCATGAACCAGTTGCTTCTTGTGCATCAAATGACCTTAGAATCAGAAAGTTCATCTTCTCACTATTCTGGTGATATATAACATCGCTATGTTCACCTTCCAAAAACCTCTTGAATCTCAGTTTGAAAAAATGTCCCTCTACTAGAAAACCTTGGTCTACATTTTAAATTTTTTCAAAAAAATCAAAATTTCCAAAGTTTATACTTTAGAAAAATACTTCTTTATATTTAAAAGAAGTGTCTGCATGTCCATATTTTGAAAAAATTAAAAGTTATTTTTTATAATTTTCAATTTTCTACCCTAGCCTTCCAATCTATGGTGAACCCTTCTTTTGATCAATGCCACATGGTTTTTTGTGATTGGTCGACTCATATCCAGTCAGCACACACATCACCTCTATGCCACCATCTACCTGAGACCTACTAACACAATCGGATCGTGACATGTGTCATGATTTGGTTGATCCTCTCAAACTACTCTTTATTTCCTTAAGAGTTGTCACCATGTGTCAGTCTCCAATTGGTCCATCCCTATGCATAGATGCCAGATCATCATAGGCCTGAGTTTGATGCCACATGGCAACATTCTGCAAGCTTGCATTTCTTAACGGTCGAGAAACTTCAAGAAACGGGCATGCACCAATCATTGATCTTTACACGTGGCACAATCTGGAGGCTCCAACATTTGATCTTCTTCCTGGCACCACCTCATCAACAACTAGGACCTACCACCACATGGCACAATCCTGCATTCATGCATTATCTAACTCGTGAGCATCTTCTTCTTGTGGAATTGCACCATCTGCCCATCTTGCCATGTGGCGCCATCTTATGCATCAGCCTGCAAATTTTCCAAGTCAACTTATGCATTGGTTCATTCAAAATTAACTTGTCATTTCCTCCAATTGGCCGGGTCAGGTCCCACACATGCTGACATGAAAGCATACCTTGCCTTTACAAAAGGACTTGCTCAAGACATTTTATTTATTGAGCACGAAAGTATATAAATACTAAAAAGGCTCACCACCTACTCAATGTGGGATAATGGTGTTTTGAAAATATTTCTTCCTACACTTTCTTCTTTTACCACTTTGCATTAAGGCTACAGCTCCATCTACTTGATGCGGGGTTTCTTATGCTTTTAACACTAGTTGACCTTGCTTTGACTACGTGGCTTTCGTGCTTGTAGCAGCTTAGGAGCTCCTTGGTCAATGTTTCTCTTTATTTTTAAATGCATTATATTGCTTTAACAATGTGGAGCTACTCTTTTTGATACCCCAGTGTCTTCTTGTTCCCTATTGTAAGGAAACTCAGGTGCGAAAATAGCTTCCTACACTAATCTCATAAGGAAAGTATGATGCAAATCGTATTAAAAACTTCTACACTTACAGATTCAATATCATATAAACAACAATATGGTAGCCAACCATGCACATAGAAAATAGAAAAAGAAAGAAACACATAACACAAAGATTTTTCGGTGGGGAAAAACCTTTCGGTAAAACAACCCCACCCCTTCAGAACCTGCACAATGTATTATCTTCAACACAAGGTTACAATACACTTGCAATGCAAGTTCAACATCAACAATAGAAGAATCTAGTAGCAACTTGCAGTACCAACAATACACCTTTTTTGCATCATCTCTCTTCACAACCCTAAAAACGCTTTTAACATGCGCTTCACTTTAGGGCTACTCCCAAAGGTAAATTGTATCATAGCTCTTACGTGTCATAGGAATCTGTCATAACCATTTTAGCCATGATCTCCTTTCACACAATTCAAGATGTCAACACATCAACATTATTTGCAAGAAATAAATTTTACAAAACAAATAATAAGAATAGGAATTATACAAGGTTGAGACACCTTATTCCTAACACCTGTCACCCCATTCCTTAATACTTCCACTCTATTTTTACTACCTTCATTCTTTGAATACATTGGTTATTCTTTTTAACTAGTAGTTTTTCTTTTCTAATGCTTGATCCCTTGCTATTTGCTTCATGCATGGCATTTTTTCTTTTTATGGCATGGGTCTACTCTCTTTGTGGATGACTACATTTTTTCATGGTAGCCACCTCCTTCATTGGTGTATTGGTTGGGAAGCCTCCTTTAGTTGCTTTGGGCCTCCCTTGTTTTGATTAGTGTGAGGCATTTTTTATGATTGGCTTTGTTGCAATATAACTACTCCCCTGTAGACAACTTTAGATCCTTGACCAGGGCTTATTTTTTATCTTCTGTGAGTGGGGCTGCCTTGTTATAAGCATGGAGTTTCTTCTTTTTGTTAGTGGCTTGGTCTCATCACATGAGCTTTGTTCCCCTTTTTTTATGCCAAGTCCCCTATCTTATGGCATGGGTAGCCCTTTTGCTTGTGTTGATTCTAGTTTTCTTAGCGAGGACTTTTATTTGATGTGCCCTATTCCATTCTCAAAATTGCATCCTGTGTGTGGATGAATCTGTCATTTTAGGATTAAGTGCATAGATCACATTGAGGAGAGCCCATGACCTTGTACAAGAGTAGTACCATTTAAAGCCAATTATTTGCCCATACCTCTTTCATAAACTTCAAACCTCTCCATTTGATGTCTACCTCTTTGATAATGAACATAAAATGGATTTTTTGAAATGCCAAAACAATCTCCAATATCATCTTGATCACCATTTCTATCGCCCTATCATTCTGATAAGATTAGTCAGACGCAGAAGTGGGTCTGGCTAAAAAAAATTTGTTTTTGAATAATTGAGTTGGAAAATTGATCAACTGAACATATGATACTGATTGGAATCCAATTCAAGCACTCAATTTCTCCTTCAAAACTCATGTTCCATTAATTTGCAACTTGTCAATTCTATGCCAGGAGGTCCATTGACTGGCCCTAGAAACTGAGCTGATCAGCTGACCAAGCTTTGAAATTGAACACATTAATTATTTGTTCCACATACTCCTACCCTATCTAATCTCATCTCATGATGAATTCAAGGTCAGAAGATATTCACTATCGAAGTCACCTTCTCAAAATTACCTACAAGAAACCATGTTAGAAAACACAAACCTGAGTTCAGAATTGGCTTCAAAAACTGGGCAAATGGGCACTTGGGAAGATGAAAACTAGGGCACTGGTTCTCTATCATGAGGATAGAATGAATATGTGATTTGGGCTCATGATGAATAATACGACACAAATGGCGAGCAATCAAAGTGAGCTACTTGGATTTTGCAAATTGAAACAATGGTAGAAAAGTGATTTTGGCAAATAGAATGGACCTAGAAAAGTGTGCATATGGATTTGTCATGACTTAAAAATTGACACACTTGAAATATTTTTAGATGAAAACATAGGGGTACAATCCATTTGACTTGACCAATCATGGGTCTCAAGTTATGACATCTTGAACAAGGGTTCTAATCAATCTGCAAATGCTAACACTAGTAAAAAGATAGAAATTCCATTTGGAATCACATTCAAAAAATGATCAAACGGACTCGTCATAGGGTGAAACTTGAAACATAATAAATTTCTAACACCTACAATGTAACACAATAGGAATTTCAACATTTGGGTCCATTGGTCAAAAGTTATAACTTGTCAAACAGGGCTTCCCAGAATTATGTGCAAAGTGCAAACATATGAAAACAATTGAGGGATTCAAAACCTAGTCAAATGGAATTGAAACAACTTAAAATCTAAAAAATAGGTTTTTTTGCACATACAGTAGATATTCCCAAATTGGTGAATCATGACACAATTCTGGGTGCAAGATATTTAGATGCAAACAAGGCCTCCTGTCACTGTTTGATACTTGGGGTAAAATGCAGATTTGACACTAGCTCAAAATGGGACTTTGCAAAAAGGCTCAGAATGTCAAATTAACTTCATGGAATAGGTTGACAAGTTGAATGGAAGGTGTTAGGAACATTAAACACCTCATGGGGTTCAAAGGTATAGCCAGGTACAATCTTGTTTAAAAGCATTTATAGGGCTTAATTTTCTCAAAGGTACTCAAAATTGACCATGCAATTTTTAGTCCCAACAGTGGCTCTGTCTGGGGATGCATGTCCCTTGTGTTCATGAAAATATCTTAGATCTCTAGAAGAATCAAACCACACACTTGAACAATGAAAACTCTCTCAAACAACTTTATGGAAAACAGGAAACAACTACAACTACCAAGATTATGTACACACGATGGCTCCAGGCCATTAAACCTCAATAATTTCTTTTTACCTCTATCATAAACATAATTCTCATCTAGAATTTCATGAGGTAAACTAAAATTTCTTCTCCTATTAGTTTCACCAATCATATTATCATCATATAACAAATCACTTGGCAAAAAAAATCAACACCTTCACTTTCATAGTGCATATTAAAACTTGATACAATTTCAACCTTTTTCTCACTATGAAAAAGAACATCAGCATGCTCATGAATATCGACATCAAAATGAAACTCATCCCTTTAGACTGATTCATGCATGCAATCTAGCAGAAACACAAAGTCCTCATTCTCAACTCCATAGAAAAAGTTATATATGTCATGAATTTTCAACTCACCTTGACTTTGTGTCTCTTCTAGTATCTCTGCCTAAATGTAAAAAGAGCAGTCAAATTTATATTCATAGATAACATCATCATCAAAATCTGACATCACTTCACAACCACCTGATATATCTTCATAATTGAAGTGCTGATTGGCTTTTACCTCATTTGAATCATTGTAGAACTTACCATGAAGTGTCAGTTTCTCTTCAAAGACAACTCCATTGTACACTTCATCTTCACACTCACCAAACACAACATCAATAGAAGATTAAATATTAGAAATGGAAGAACAATATTATGATATGTTACAACAATATGCCAGTGTATCACAATTTTCATATAACCCTGCTACATCTGAAACCTCTATGTCATCTTCAAACAATGGGTTAATGACTCCATGCAGTAATCCCTTTTGAACATTAGGACAAAACATGGGTTGCTCATCATCACAAGCTTCATCATATAAAGTGCTATCATATACTTTGAATTCACTACCCAATTTATGCGCATAGTAACTTTCAGCGTATGAAGAAAAGTTAGAATTATATGAAGACTCCTTTTCTATTTCTTCTACCAAACATATAGTATCCATAGTCACACCCTCTTTATCTACTTGTTTAGTATAACTATTACAAACACACTATGAATCAGTCCTAAACATTGCACTACATGCTAGATCTTTATTGTCTGATGTAAAAGCATTTGACAACTCTTCATTGGAATCTTCAAATTCAGATTCTTTAACTGGACTCAACATTTTCTTATCTTCATATCTTGAGGACAAATCACTCATAATTTCTTCACTGACTAACTGATTTCTATGATACAAAAGTTGAGATGCACTTTCCTTTTCAGAATCAGAAGAAGAAATCATACCTTCACCTTCGGAATAACATTCACCACCATCATTTCTTTCTTCTTCCCAATTAAGATTAGACTCATATGAAGATGAACATACAATGTCATTTTCCTCACTATGAGCAAAAACTCTCACCATCAACTTCATATGATGCTTCTTGATTGTACATCAGATAAACAACTTCATTTTCATCACTTGGAAGATGACTTACAGCTTCTTCATACCCACATTGAGATGCATATCTTTCTAATTCATTATCAACATAATGCAACCTCTTAATAAGAGAATTCAATTCTTTCCTATTTGACTAATTAAAAGAATACATCTTACCCTAAATTGCTGAAAAATTAGAAGTATATGCATGTTGTTCTTCTGATTGTGACTGAGATAATTGTGACTTGTGCTCTTCACTTTGTGTTAACTCTCCATGGCATGTAGGATCACCAATACCAAAGTCATTATTAGAGAGATAACTTTTAGCCTCCTCACTTGTACAAAACTGAGATCTAGGTTCAGCAACTTCAAAATTGGAAACATTAGTAACATCACCATACACATAACTTTCATGAGAAGAACTTGCTACTATAACTAATGTTTGATCTATAAAATCAACATATTTTTGAAACCTATCAGAGTCTAAAATATTACTCATTGCTATAGCATCATGAACATGTGTGTTTCTATTTGCAATTGGACTAACCTTTCTCATACACACATTCTGATTTGAATTCTTAATCTGATTATAACTTACAATAGGGGTGTTGAAATTCTATTTTGAAACTAAAACATCAACACTATGTTCCACTTTACTTTCAAACACATTATATCATCAATCATTCAAGGCAAAATGACCTCTACTCAATTTGTACTTCAAATTATTCTCAATATCTCTAGTGGTCATAAAAGCCTGATATAATGTCTATGGTTCTTTATCCCTTAGTAGATAATTCATTTTCTTATCAAATGCATCAAAATATATAGCTAAACACATTTGATCATTAGGTCTATAACTCTCAGGGATTTCATTTAGAACTCTTGCAAATCTAATGTTAAATTGAGGGACAAGTTCATCAGTTTGAATATGAATCTTCAAGAACTTGTCATAAGAATCAGATATGCTTACCCTCTCTCCAAATTGCTCCATGAAGGCTAAATGCAACTGACTCCAAGATGAAATGGAATATGTTGGTAGAAAAGAAAACTAGTCTCTAGCATCACCTTCCAAGGTTTGAATGAATAACTTCATGTGCATGTCCTCATGAGCAATTTCATAGTCACCCATCAAATCACTGAATATCTAAATATGATGACTAGTTGAAACATGATGGTTTCCACTAAACTTAGGAAAAAATTTTTTAACATCATTAGGAGTGACATTCAGGAAACCAAGAATACCATTGAAACTTAATGGCATATATCTCTTGGTAGAAATGGATCTAGGAACTCAACTGACCGGCTGCATACTAGTTGAAAGGAAACTTAACATTCTTCAAAAATATGAAACTCATTCACCCATAATAAATTCTGATCTGTAACTTGCAGTAGGCTTACACAACTTTCTACCAATTGAATACTTCAAATACACTTCACAAACTTAAATATAACCAGCTGAAACTCGATCTAATGAAGTGTATAAAACCCTACAACTATTCTCCTCTTCTTAGTGCTGAAACTTCACTTGACATGAAAATGAAATACCTCAAGTGTTGTTGCATGAAACCACTGATCTACTGACTGGCCTAGTGTTGATCTCAATTCCTCACACCACTGATCATATCCTTTGTAGAGTCACCATCTCCTTGAGGAGAACAATGAAATCACAATAGTGATTCACATTTATCATTACAAATTTTTTATGACAGCAAATCAACAACACTCTAAAACTTATTTGTCAAAAATTCATATACTCTCTTTTTTTGTTTAAAATTTGACAAAACTTTTAGATATGCCTGGTTTAATTGAAAACTCTTTGAAATCAATTATTCATAACCGATCTACACTAGTTCAAAGATCCTTTAGAGAGAGTCGCCACTCACTAATGTGAGAAAGATTTAAAACATAATTTGCATCATTACAGATTTGAACTGCACCTTTCAACTGATGAAACTTGAAAATCATCAAGCACTTTGAAGAGACACAAACTTTTGATCACTTTTCACTCTAAAATTGCAACAGTACTTTTGAAAATAATAACTAGATGAATTGACTGCAAATAAAACTCAGTAACAACACAATCTGAACTCAACCTTTAAGTTACTATTGCAAATGGATAAAACTTACTAGGGTGCATAAAACTTCAGTAGAGAGATGGAAAAAATAACACCATACCGCTATAGAAAGTTCCTTTTGCAAATATTTTTGTTCTTTTCTTATTTTTCTCTAGTAGAGTTGCCATTTTTTTGGTGTTTGAAAATGCTGGAGGGTTTTCAATTATCCTACTGAGAAAGTGACATATCTAGGGGTAGCTAACTCCCATTTTCAACATGCCATTTCTAACAATGGGCCAACTATAAGGCTAGACCCTTCTTCTACTTTAGGCTCTGCAAAACCTAGGTGGGTAGACCTCAGATTCAAATGATATCATACTAGCGCAAAAACATATCCCTAAATCAATTAAGAAAATTTTACCATTATTTCTCCTAATGACTCATGAAATGACACAGATCTATAGTAGCTAAATGAAAATCCATGACATTCATAAGCTGAGTGAGGGCATTCTATTATAGTTCTTCAACATAAAATGTAAAGATCATTTGATTAATAATGTTGAATTTAGAAAAACCTTAGATATGCAGTAGTAAGACCTTAATGATCTTGTAGCTAACCAGTGCCTAATCTATTAGGAAAATCCATGAATCAAATGCATACATATAGATATCTGATACTTATACATATTTTCAGATATTTGATCTATCTATTTAACTTGTAAATAGACATCTGTGCTCAATCTAGACCTCATTCTTACATGATATCCCCATTAGCAAACTTGCAACCCTATTATTTCCCTGAAGCATTTACATAACTACTTGAGTTACAAGCAATAATGAAATAACATACAACCTTAAGGGATTGCAACTAGGATCTAGGCTCTTTGTTCAAAGACCATAAAATATTGAAACTCACTAATAAAGGGAGACAAGAATCAAAATGAAACTAATGAAACTCATCTGTTCTTTGTATTAATTTCCTTGAAACAATACAACCATATGCATGAAATGAAAACATGAAACAACCTAATAGATCTAAACTATCTATATATTCCTTCCTACTGCTATTCATACAAGAGAAAAATGTTGAAGAATATGGTGTCATAGTCATGGGAATGCATCAAAAACTGGATCCAAAACCTTGGTATCATGGTAGTGTGCCAATTTTCTCCAAATGACTGGAACCCTTTCAATGGATGAAAGAAAGAAAGATATAGACCAAGATGAATTCCTAGATCTGATTTGAAGATGACATGTGTCCACTTGGAATTCCATCCCTAGCAGTTGCCAAACCTCTTTCATTTCTCTACCCATTTGATCTGATTTTGTTTTCATCATTACTTGTAACTAATCTTGAAATATCTAAGCCCAATGATGGAAACTCCTTTTTGCATCCAAAATATCTAATTTTCCTTATGAAAAACTGGTAAAATTTGAGCTTCTACTAACTTGGAAGTGGTTAAATTCACCTCAAATTGCATTTTTATTATCTTTTACTGACATTCAGGTCATTACCCTATTTAAAATCAAAATTGATCATCAATACCTAAATTCGGTTGCACAATAGGAATATGGAAGAAAACCTCTTGTAGCATGAACTAACTGCTTCCTGTGCAAAAACTAACCTCAAAATTAGATTGTTCATCTTCTCACGATTCCAAAAATATATAACATCGCTATGTTTGCCTTTCGAAAACCCCTTGAATCTCAGTTTTTAAAAAAGTCCCACTGGTAGAAAACCTTGGTTTGCACTTTAATTTTTTTCAAAAAAATCAAAATTTCCAAAGTTTATACTTTAGAAAAATACTTCTTTAAATTTAAAAGAAGTTTTTGCACGTCCATATTTTGAATAAATTAAAAATTATTTTTTTATAATTTTTAATTTTCTACCCTAGCCTTCCAATCTGTGGTCAACCCTTCATTTGACCAATGCCATCTGGCACTCTATGATTGCTCAACCCATATCTAGTCAGTGTACACATCACCTCTATGTCACTGTCTAGCTAGGACCTACTGACACATGTCAGCATCCTACAATCTTGCATTGTTTAAACTTCAATCACTTTCCTTTTGTGGGCATGCACCCACCATCGGATCATGATACATGTCACGATTTGGTTGATCCTCTCAAACTGCTCTTTATTTCCTTAAGACCCATCACCACTTGTTAGTCTCCAATTGGTCTGTCCCTATGCATAGATGCCACATCATCATAGGCCTGAGTCCAATGCCGTGTGGAAACATTTTGCAAGTCTACATTTTTTAACGGTCGAGTAACTCCAGGAAGTGGGCATGCACCAACCATCGATCTTGACATGTGGCACAATCTGGAGGCTCCAAAATTTGATCTTTTGCTTGACACCACCTCATCAACAACTGGGACTCACTACCATGTGGCACAATCTCGCATTCCTTCATTATCTAACTTGTGAGCATCTTCTTCTTGCAAAATTGTGCCATCCACCCCTGTCTTATTTTGTGGGCAGCCCTTTTGCTTGTGTGGATTATAGTCTTCTTAGCAAGGACTTTTATTTGATGTGCCCTATTCCATCCTCAAAATTGCATCTTGTGTGTGGATGAATCTGTGGTTTCAGGACTGAGTGCATAGATCACATTGAGGAGAGCCCATGACTATGTACAAGAGTAGTATCATTCAAAGCCAATTATTTTCCCATACCTCTTTCATAAACTTCAAACCTCTCCATTTGATGTCTACCTCTTCAAAAATGAACATAAAATAGATTTGTTGAAATGCCAAAACAATCTCCAATTTCATCTTGATCACCATTTCTCCTATCACCCTATCATTCTGATAGGATTAGTCAGACTGAGAAGTGGGTCTGGCCAATTTTTTTTTTTTTTTCGAACAACTGAGCTGGAAAATTGATCAACTAAACATCTAATACTGACTGGAATCCAATTCATGCACTCAACTACTCCTTAAAAACTCATGTACCATTAATTTGCAACCTGCCAATTCTGTGCTAAGAGGTCCATTGACTGGCCTTAAAAACTGACTTGAATAGCTGACCAAGCTTTGAAATTTAACACATTAATTCTTTTTTCCACATACTCCTACCCTATCGAAACTCATCTCATGATGAATTCGAGATCAGAAGATATTCACTATTGAAGTCATCTTCTTAGAATAACCTGCAAGAAAATATGTCAGAAAACACAAAACTGAGTTCGGAATTGGCTACAAAAATTGGGCAAATGGGCACTTGGGAAGACGAAAAAGTAGGGCACTCATTCTCTATCATGAGGATAGTATGCATATGTGATTTGGGCTCATGATGAATAACAAGACACAAATGACAAGCAATCAAAGTGAGCTACTTGGTTTTTGCAAATTGAAATAATGGCAGAAAACTAATTTTGGCAAATGGAATGGACCTGGAAAAGTGTGCATATGGATTCGTCATGACTTAAAAACTGACATACTTGAAGTATTTTGAAAGGATAACATAGGGGTATAATCCATTTGACTTGACCAATCATGGATCTCAAGTTATGACATCCCAAATAGGGGTTCTAATTAATCTATAAATGCTGACACCAATAAAAAGATAGAAATTCCATTTAAAATCACGTTCGAAAATTGATCAAATAGATTTTTCATAGGGTGAAACTTGAAACTTAACAAATATTTGATACCTACAATGTAACACAACAAAAATTTCAAAATTTGGGTCCACTGGTCAAAAGTTATAACTTGTCAAACAGGGCTTCCCAGAATTATGTTCAAAGTGCAAACATATGAAAACAATGAATGACCAACTCTGAGAGATTCAAAACCTAGTCAAACAGACTCAAAACAACTTAAAATTTGAAACATAGGTTTTTTGATACAGAAAATAGATATTTCCAAAGTGGTGAATCATGACACAATTCTAGGTGTCAGATATTTAGATGCAAACAAGGCCTCCTGTCGCTATTTGATACTTAGGGTAAAATGCAGATTTGACACTAGCTCAAAATGGGACTTCGCAAAAAGGCTCAGAACGTCAAATTAACTTCATGGAATAGGTAGACAAGCTGAATGGAAGGTATTAGGAACATTAAACTCCTCATGGGGTTCAAAGGTATAGCCAGGTACAATCTCATTTAAAAGCATTTATAGGGCTCAATTTTCTCAAAGGTACTCAAAATTGACCATGCAATTTTTAGTCCCAACAAGTGTCATAAGTAAAAGAGTATGGGGTGGCACTAGTAGGAGCATGTACACTTTTTTGGTAGGCCCAAAGAGCTGGATTTTAGTTGTAGGTGCTAGTCTTGACCCTAATCATTGATAGTCTTTCGGAGAATCTTAACAATGGTCTTATTAGATGCTTTTGCTTGGCCATTGCCCTATGGATGTTAAATACTAGAATATCCATGGTATATCTTGTACTTCTTGCAGAGCTTGTCTACATCTTTATTTTGAAATGAGCTACCATGATTAGTAATAATAGCCAAGGGTATTCCATACTGACATATGATGTAGTTTAGAATAAACCTTGAAATCTGCTTGCCAGTGGTGAAGGTCAAAAGGATAGTCTCAACCCACTTGGTAAAATATTCTATTGCTGTGATAATGAACTTATGACCATCAGAGGATAGAGGATAAAGAGCTCAAATAAGACCAAATGCCCATTGTGAAAAGTGTCATGGAGATATGACTGGCTAGAATTCTTGTGCTAATGCATGGATAAGATTGCTATGTATTTGGCATTTATGACATGTTTTGGCAAAATCATGGGCATGTTGTTTCATGGTTGGCCAATAATATCAAGCTTTGATAAGTTTCTTAGCTAGACTTAGACCATTTAAATGACCTCCACATATACCTTCATGAACCTCATGTAAGGCAGTTTTAGCTTCTTGCAAGTCAAGGCATTGGGGAAGGATTTGGTCAAAGGATCTCTTGTAAAGGGTGTCACCAATGATGATGTATTTAGTGGCTTGACAGATAAAGGGCCGACGGTCATTTTTGGATAAGTTGGGTGATAGGATTTGGGCATGTAGGTAATCATAAATGTCTTGATACCAAGGAGAATTGGGACCAATAAGTTTGCACACAAACTCAGATTGACGAAGCTCAAATGTTGGAATCAAAAGTTTCTCCACAAGGAATTCACAATGTTCCACATTTTGAGGCATGTTAATCATAGAAGGAATGGTAGCCATAGCATCAGTGTGCTTGTTGTGTATTATTGGTAGCTAACAAAAAGAGATAGTAACAAATTTAGACTTAAGGAAGTTTGTCATCTACTTGTAAGGCATTAACTTATCATCTTTGGTTTCATAGTCATCACTAACTTGGTGGATGACCAATTGGGAATCACCAAAGAATTGTAAATGTTGAATGTTCCATTGGATAGCTATCTTGAGTCCTATGATTAATGCCTCATATTCTACTATGTTGTTTGTACAATGGAATGATATCCTATATGACTTGGGGATTATGTCTCCTTGGGGAGTGATAAACATAATGCTAGCTCCTAAACCATTTTGTGTATGTGATCCATCAAAGTAAAGCTTCCATTCATTAGCTACATCCATGTGAAATATGGCTTCATCTAGAAAGTCTATCAACATGGGATGATCATCATTCATAGGTGCTTCTACTAACATATTTGCTATCACTTGTCCTTTGATTGCCTTCTGTCTACATATTCTATGTCAAATTCATTAAGGATCATGACCGATTTGGCTAGGTGGCCTGTGAGAGTAGCCTTAATTAGGAGAGACTTTAGTGGGTCAATCTTAGAGACAAACATTGCTTTCTAATTGAGCATGTAATGTATCAGCTTTTGGGTTGCAAAGACAACAACAAGGCAAGCTCATTCAATGGGTGAATAATTTAGTTCATAGCCCACAAGTGTTCTACTAATGTAATAAATGGATCACTCTCTTCCTTGTTCATCATTTTGTGCTAAGAGAGCTCCTAACACTATATTTTTAGTAGATATGTATAGAATGGATGGCTTTCCTAGAATATGAGCCATTAAAACTAGTGGATGTAAAAGATAATCCTTGAGCTGTTGGAAAGATTCTTGGCATCACTTGTTCCATTGGAAGGATACTCCCTCACATAAGAGCTATTGAAAGGAGTGACACTTGTTTGCCAATTGTGCAATGAATCTATGGATAGACTATAATCTTCCTTGTAGTCCTATTAATGTTTTTAGATTTATTGGAGGAGGCATGTCAAGTATTGCTTTCACTTTCTCAGGATCCACTTCAATGCCTTGTTGAGAAACAATTTATCCTAGGAGTTTTCCAGAGACAACCCCAAATACACACTTTGTTGCATTAAGACAGAGCTTATAGCTTTCCATTCTACTGAATATCTAATCTAGGATGCCCAAATGATCTTTTCTTTTATAGGATTTTCAAAGTAAGTCATCAACATAGTCTTCCATTAGGATGTGCATGAAGATGGTAGTCATTGCTCTTTGATATGTTGCCCCAACATTTTAAAGACCAAATGGCATAAAATTCTAGGAGTATGTTCCCCAAGGGCATGTAAAAGCTATCTTGTGTTGATCTTCAGGGGCTATTCTTATCTGATTATAGCCAAAAAAATCATCCATCAGTGATAACAGCTCATACATAGCTATCATGTCTACAATGCTATCTATATTTAGTAAAGGAAAATCATCCTTGGGACATGCCTTGTTAAGATCATGTAAGTTAGTGCATATCTAGATGTCCCTATAGTGTTTTCTTACTAGTACTAGATTGGATATCCACTCTGCATAATCAATGGGTCTTATGAAGCTAGCATCCAATAATTTCTTCAATTCAGCTCTGACAAGGAGAGCAACTTTAGAATGCATTTTTCTCAACTTTTTCTTTACTAGTTTTTCTCCTGGCTTTAGTGGTAAGTGATGAAGGACCAGTTCAGGATTTAATCCTAGCATGTCTGCATAAGATTATGTAAAGTTAATCTGCCTCTCTAGAAGGAATCTAACAAATTCATCCTTTTCCTCTGGTGATAAGGAGGCTACAAAGTGTATGACCTTGGGGTTGTTAGGAGTTCCTAGATTAATCTCTTTTATCATTTCCACAAGTAATACTAATCTTTCCTTCAATGGGGGTGTGTCCAATCTTCCATCCTTAGGCACCTCAACAAGGTGTTCACCCTCCAATACATCCTTTATTTTTACTTTTTCATGGTCTAATGGCACCTTTCAATTTTCACCAAGAGACCTACTTGTGTTTTTTTTTTCTCTCAATTTTGTGACTAGAAGATGGAGTTAACTTCCTAAAATATGCCATGAAATTTAGATCAATGGAAAATCTAGACTTGCGATCACCTTGTGGTAAATTTTCACGTTGCTGAAAGAATTTTGCAATTGCATCATCATTTTCAAACTAGTTGATGAGTTTTAAAAATGCCTTTATTTTGTAATGTTTAAGATACTTTTTGATACTCCATTTATCCTTGTTTTAACACTTATAAGCCTATGTTTGATAAACCTTTGATGATTTATGGGGTAGAAAAACTATGTCATCTTTTTCCTAAATTATATCTAATATTCAGTATTTCATATAATATCCAAATGTGCATTCTTATTCTTGAATTTAGTTTGATGGATGTTTATTTGCAAATATGTCTTATATCATAACTAACTTGATGATAAGGATTAAAGGATGAGCAGAGGAATCCAAAATTTGGTTTTCGACAGCATTCAAGGAGAAACGAGGGAACAACCATGAAAAGGAAGTTATAATCACTCTAGGAAACATGGCAGCGAATAAGGAGGAGATTTTATGAGCCATTGCCTTCTCTACATTTACGTTATAACAAGCAGATGCTGAGACTTCATTGTTCCCTCCTCAATTCTGTTATCCTTCCTTTTCACTTTAAGTTGTTCTCCTATATTCTCTCCTGCAGACTTAACTTTTCTGTTATCTAATAAAGAGTAGATTCCCTATATATGTCGGGATCGACTCCTGTGTGTGAAGTTTTGGTTTTTGATAAGTTTTATCGAGTAAGAGAGAACACCGATTCATAGTTTGTTGCAGTTGTGTTTTACAATTCTGAATCATGTAATGACTGATTAATGAAATGAATTAGTTATCTTTAGCTTCTATCCTGCATTGGTAGATTATAGAAGCCAACCAAGGGGGCCCACTTGGAAGGTGTATTAGATTAGGATATAATAGATTCATTTTACTAGCATTAGTAGTATTTTAAGTAAGACGTAGCTAGTTAATTCCTTCTTGTAGCATCACACTTCATGAACATTCCTGTAGCATCTGCGAGAATAGTCTAGTGGATGAGTCAAGATGGAATCTCTATTATCTTGTCATTGTGTTTTCAACATTCATAGATTCAGTATTTTCCTTTCCACAACAGTAGTGTAGTTTCCTTCCTTTGCATTTTTACTTTCCTATAGCACAAGCATAATGACTCATCAAGGTACCTAGTGCACATACTGTGCTGACCATTTCAAGTATAGGTCCTTGGGTTGACAATCTAAATGCACCTCATGGTAGGGGAAAAGTATTCCTTAGCTTGAATAGATTATTCCTAAGCTAGGCCTAGTGCATGACTATGGAACACTTATTGTGAGGCGGATCATTTTTGGTGCCGTTTTCGGGGATGGTGTCAAGCTAGGAGCATTTTTGAGTCATAGTTTTTAGATTAAGTTCTTTTTACCAGTGTGAAAATTTTAGTTGCATGAATCGAAGAGGAAGACGACGAGATGAATATGGAATTTTTTTTCCAAAAGGATATGTTAATTTGAATGAAGAAGTTGAAGAAGAAGTTGAGTTGTCCTTTGAAGACGCAAGTCCTATTTTCCCCACAATATCATCATCAAGAGCTGAATCCCTAGATATATCTGGTCTCCAACCTTTCATTGAAATATTGACTAATCTTCTTGATAACACTACCTTGAATCCACCAGTTTTTAATCATCTAGTGCCTAACATTCCTTTTTAGTAGCAACTTCATAATCCAGTCCCACTAGTCATGGCACAACCCACTTTTCCATTTCCACTTCCAAGTCTCATAACCAATGCCAATCTCAAGAGTATACCTCCCACTGCTCTTCCAAAGTTCTATGGCCTTGAAACTGAAGACCCTGATACCTTCTTGTTTGAGTTTGAAATCCTTTGTCATAATTTTGACTACAACACTAATTCCCAGAAGCTTAAATTATTTCCAGCCACATTAAAGAATCAGCTTTACGATGGTTCATGGGCTTAGGAGCCAATGCAACTGCGAATTGGGATGAAATGCAAGCCTTGTTTTTGGAAAAATATAAAGAATATTGCAAAGCATCTGGCAAAAGAGGAGATGATATCTTTAGGATATCACAGAAGGAGGAAGAGACATTAGAAGACTATGTTTCTCAATTTTTATATACACTACAAAAGAATCCTCAACACACATTGTCTGAAGATTCCCAAAAACTAGTCTTTCTAAGAGGAGTGAATGAAGACTATTGGAAGCATTGGACCTGATGGCTGGTGGAGATGTATATCAAGCTCAATGGGATGACCTCAAAAATATATGTCAAAACTACTCAAGGTCAACCATGAAGAAAGGTCGAGGACCCCGTTCTACAGTTACAAAAGGAATTAGTCAAGACATTTCAAAACTTGAAATATCTAATTTGTTGTCAGATTTTAAACAAGACATCATTAATGATGTCACTACATAGTTGGATACAATGAATGCAAAGAAGAAGAAAGTAGAAGCTGAGTTACAACTAGCTGAGTATTTTCCTCATTGCCAGAAGCAAAAGAAGGATTGCAACTATAAATTGGTTGCAAGCATGGAGAACCAGCATCTTCCAACTAGATATGTAAAGATAGATGGGGATGATGAGAAAGTATTCTTTGTTACTCAATGCCGACCATGGGCTTAATGTCAAGGTATACCTCAAGACCACTTGCAAAATTCAAATTCATATGGTAATCAATGGCAAAACTGCAATATCCAAGGTCCTCCACAAAACCAACCCAATTGGAATAATGCTGGGCAAAATAACCCACAACAGTCTCAATGGTCTCAAAATTCCCAACAACCTTGGCCTAACCAACAGAATAACCAATGGCCCTAGAACTAGTAGAACCAATGGCAACCACCCCAAGGGAATTGGCAATCTCCAAACCAATGGAAGGGATCTCAACAATGGCCTAACCAAAATACTGGTGCTCCACAATTACCCCCTCCAGCTCAACAACCTGCTTTAATGCCACCACCTTCAAATAGTGGACCTCAAAAGCAAACACAGCTACCTGCACAGCCTCAGCCAAATCCAAATAGCCAACCACAACAGCCCATGTATAGTGCTAATACCAAGTAGTACCTTGCTTATGCCCTAGATGTCGCAGATATACATTTGAGATCTGGAATGACCTTACCAGCACCAAAGCCACTTCTTATAACTGAAGTATCAGACTCTCCTGTGGCATTAGAACTTTTGGTTGATGAACCTGTTGACCCAACTAATGTTACCATACCAATACCAGTTCAACTAGTAGTAGAGCCTCCTTTTCCAGACCAACTAATATAAAAGAAACCTAAACAAAGCAAGGAAAAACCCTTTGACATTGTTAATCAGTTGAAGAATATGCATGTCCAAATACCTTTGTTTCAAGCTATTAAGGACATTCCTACTTATGGAAAAGCTATAAGGGAAGCTTGTCTAAAGAAACTTGGAAGGAAGAAGAAGGATCCTACCATAGTTCATGTTGTTGGACACTTAGCTGATATCATGTTAGGAAGAGTGATTTCACCAAAATATTCTGACCTAGGGAGTCCAATAGTAAGTGTCAGCATAAATGGTTAATTTGTTAAAAACACCTTAATAGATTTGGGAGCTGCTATAAATGTGATGACTAAAGAAACCATGAATAAGTTACAAATAGAAGGATTAAGGCCCACACCAACTATTCTGTAGCTTGTAGATAGTTCCACTGTCATTCCTGATGGAATATCCTATGGACTTCATGATTTTGTCCCCTAAAGTAAACCTATCTAGCTATCCTATCATTCTAGGTAGACCATGGTTGGCCACAGCTGATGCAAACATAAATTGTAGATCAGATATGACCATATCAAATGGCCAAGCAACCAAGCAATTTGATCTATATCCTCCTACACAACCATTACCAGATTTGAGTACATCTTTTTGGCCAGATTTAGGAGATGAAGAAGAAGAGATAAATTCCATAGTACAACTTATGATGTTACATAGGCAATCTTTTCTAAAGTTGCAAGAAGAAGATTTAGTCATCCAAAGCATCCTTACCAACACTTGTATGGTAGGAAAAGATGTTTCTGAAAGCTCTGTATTAGAATTGATTACATATGAGGAGTGTGATACAAGTTGTACTTTACTTAAGGAACTTAAAAATCTTTGTTCACTACTTCCCCGTGAATTAGAAGGAAGCCCAATCTCTGAAATTGCTATGGTAGAATCCATTATTCCTGTTGAACTGAGTAAAGGCCATAAACTGTATGTTAACCCCAAATTGACATCTGTATAGATGGAACAATTAAAAGAATTGCTTCAAAAGCATGAAAAGACTTTTTCTTGGGATTATGGTGATATGAAAGGATTAAGCCCTACACTATGTACCCATAGGATATACATTAATGAAGGTTGTCTACCACTTTGTCAACCTCAGAGGAGGATAAATCCAAGCCTCAGAGAAATAGTCAAAATAGAATTGCAAAAAATGCTTGATGCTGGCTTTATCTATCCTATATCTGATAGTAAATGGGTATCACCGCTGGTTATAGTACCTAAGAAAGGAGGAAAATGGAGAATTTGTGTAGATTATAGGGAGTTGAATAAGGCTACTAAAAAGGATCATTTTCCTTTACCCTTCATAGATCAAGTTTTGGATACACTAGCTGGAAAGAAGTACTTCTCCTTTTTAGATGAATATAGTGGCTATAATCAAATGAGTATTGCTCCTAAAGACCAAGAAAAAACTACATTTACCTATCCATGGGGTACTTTTGCATACTCTATTTTACCATTTGGTCTTTGTAATGCTCCTACAATGTTTCAACGGGCTGTAATTAGTATTTTTGCTGATATATCACATGATTGTATGGAAATCTATATGGATGAATTTACAACATTTTGAGTTACTTTTAAATAAGCAATGATAAATCTTGAAAAAGTTTTGGTAAGATGTCAAGAACATAATTTGGCACTAAATAGTGAAAAGTGTTTCATGCTCATGCAAGAGGGTGTGGTACTTGGTCATTTCATATCTACTGCAGGTATACAAGTAGACCCAACTAAAATCAAGGTAATTCAAACATTACCCATACCCACTAAATTAAAAGATATCAGATCTTTGCTAGGACATGTTGGATATTACAGGCATTTTATAAAAGACTTCAGTAAAATAGCCAGTCCCTTGTACAAGTTGCTCACCAAAGAAGCTGAATTCAATTGGACACTTGAGTGTGATAAAGCTTTCCTATAACTTAAGCAACTTTTGACCATAGCCCCAATTTTACAAGGCCCTAATTGGAACCTACCTTTCACATATATACAGATGCTTCTGATTATGCCATAGGTGTAGTCTTAGCACAAAAACACTCAAATCTTGAAAATGCCATTTATTATATCAGTAAGAGTCTTCATGGCCCAGAATTGAATTACACAGTGACTGAAAAAGAATTGTTAGTAGTAGTCTATGCTCTAAATAAAATTTGGCATTACAACACAGGTTGTCCTATCTATGTTCATACTGATCATGCAGCAATCAAATATCTCATGAACAAACCTGCTATAACTGGTAGGTTAGCAAGATGGTTACTATTGCTACAAGAATTTGACATAACCATAGTGGATAAGCCTAGAAAAACAAATGTCGTAGCTGATTATTTGTCAAGAATCAATCATCATGATACTGATACTACTTTGGTAGATGATGCATTTCTAGATGAACATTTGTTTCATATTGCTGTTAAAGTTCCATGGTATGCAAATATTGCTAACTACATTGCAGCTAATAAGACACCAGAACATTTTTCTTATAAGGAGAGAAAGCTTCTCATATAGAAAAGCTTCCATTTCTCATGGATAGACAATTTTCTGTTCTATACTAGACCTGATCAAGTTATGCGTGGATGTGTAAGAGAAGATGAGACATATGACATTTTGCATGCATGTCATAATGAGCCCTACGAATGACATTTTGCAGCCAAAAGAACAGCTTTCAAAATCTTAGCCACTGGTTACTATTGGCCTACCCTTCATAAAGATGCAATCAATTATACAAGGAAGTGTGACCAATGCCAAAGAATGGGTCACCCAACCAAAACAGATGAAATGCCTCTAAATCCTCAAGTGGTGTTAACACCATTTGACAAATGGGGAATGGACTTCATCGGTCCTATTGATCCTCCATCCAATGGGAAGTCTTATATTCTAGTTTGTACTGACTACCTAACCAAATGGGTTAAGGTTAAGGCTATGAAGCATGACCTAATGAAAAAGTTGCCAAATTCCTGTATGAAGAGATTTTTACATGCTATGGAGTTCCTAAAGAATTGGTTACTGATCAAGGCACACAGTTTACTTCCAACCTGATTTCAAAGTTGATGAAACAGTATAACATTAGGCATCGCAAATCCAGTCCTTATCATCCACAAGCCAATAGACAAGCGGAAGTTACCAACCGTGAGCTAGAAAATATTCTAACTAAAATAGTCCATTTGCATTGTCGAGATTGGACCAGCTGATTATAAGAAGCTGTTTGGGCTTATAGAATAACTTGGAAAACCACTACCAGATTCACACCATTTGAGCTTTCATATGTTAAAGTGGCAATGCTTCCAATTGAATTTGAACACAAGAATTTAAGAATAGCTTTGACCTTAGATATTGATCTTCTTGCAGCACAAAGAGAACGCCTCCTGCATCTTAATTCTTTGGATGAAATGTGCAAGACCGCTTTAGAACACACTGAACTGGTGTAAAAATAGAGAAAACACTGGCATGATTCTCATATCCTCAACAAACAGTTCAAAGCTAGTGACTGGGCATTATTGTATGATTCCCTCTTTAAGGATATGCCAGGGAAGCTGCAAATGCGATGTTTAGGACCATATCAAATCATCCATGTCTTTGACAATGGAACAATTCAACTAACCAAAATTGATGATGTGCCTTTCAAAATTCTAATCAATGTTCATCGACTTAAGCTTTACAAATAGCCTCAAACAAAAGCCGAATTCATGCAACAGTTCGAACAACCAGATCCAACAACAACTCAAGTATCTCTTCCTGCAACAGAAGGTGAAAACCTTCAGCCTGCTCCTCTTCAACATTAACTCTAATTTGCATGTCCATAATAAAAAATTTATGTTCACATAAATTCCATTTTCTTTTCATGATATTTCTTTCCATTCATATCTTTATCTTCCATCCACTCACTTTCTACATAATTAAGTTTTTGTGTTTTCAATCAAATCTGCACATGCTGATGGATGCTGCCATTTACATTATTTCTGCCACCTTTTTTTGGAGCATGTGACAATCCACTTGGTAGGTATAAATGTTTTCAAACTATTATTCATTTATAAGTTTGCAGATTTTGTTAATTATATATAATACCGCATAGTCTCTATAATTATGGCGTATTCTAGTCCCTCACCCGTACTAGTCTGACAAGTGAGGACACTTGTTGTAAAATTAGCAGGGGGCAGGGGAGTGTCATACTATCCAATGACATGCCTGATTAACTGTGATGATTTTCTAAAATCTTGGCATTACCCCTTATTAATGAGAACTTTTTGCCATAAATATGCCATGTCAAGTGTTGTACTCCCACTTTCTAAATGAATTTTTTTCCCTTGTTCGTGCCAAATTTTTTGTACTAAGCCATGATGTGACCCATTTAAAAAATTTTGGCATTTGAACCATGTTTTTGGATGATTTCCACACAAATTCATGATTTACTTTTACCTAAAGTTTAATTATGGCACATAACAATTGGTTATGGCAATAAATGTTCCCAAAAAGAAGTGGTGAAGCATCTGAGAAATAACGTATAGTCTTGAAGTTTGCATTCAGAAAGGGAGAGAGAAACAGAGTAGCAGAAGAAGTATCAAGAAATGGGAGGAGGTTTACAGAGAAGAGAGCCAGTTGAGTACATTTTGTTTCTCTCTGACGTAGAAGCAGTAAGAAGATTCAATGCATGCGAGTGGTTAGGTTATTGTTTGAATTTAACAGCATATGATGAAGAAGCAGCTGTAGAATTCACCAAGACATTTGATGAAGGTGAAGCTTCTATGTGGGGTTTGATAGTAATTGAAATAGAAGAATGAATTGCAGAAGTAACAGGGTTACCTTCTGTTGAAGAGCATTATCTGAGCTCGCATGATGATAGGTCAGCAAGGGCCCAGTTCACTACCCCACATGGCCCTTAATTGGATGTTACAAAGCAGGGGTGCAAGAGATTGTCTTTGCTGCCTCCATACCCTGATCTAGCAATGCATGTCATTAGGTATTTTACTTGTGAAGGTAGATTTTCTCACTTACATGCACACTATTTTAAGTTTCTTAGTTGTATAAGGCACAATATTGCTATGAATCTTCCAAATTTTTTGTATAATATGCTCTGTATTAGTGCGGAAGAGACTCAGAAAGGAAAAGATAATTATGTCACTCACCATGCCTTGATTAAGTTGTTAATAGAAAGGTCTCTTAGGGATGTATCCCCTTTGACATGGGGATGACTTTGTGAAATTTAAAACCCTACAACCCCAAGTTGACCTTAGTGAATGACAAGGTGAGGAAAACGTAGTTCCTAGTAGTGAGCCTGTAGAACAAAATATTGAGGGAGCTAAAACAAAAAATGCACAAGGGATTGAACCAGAATTTGCTTCCATTCAAGAGAATGTGCCTCCACCTAAACAGGACATCCCTAAACCCACTACTAGTAAAGCTAAAAGGAAATGGAAGTCACCAGAAGAAATTGCTGCTCAACAAAAACCTAGTCCTGCAATTA
Organism: Cupressus sempervirens; assembly: GCA_028749045.1. Classification (NCBI taxonomy): domain Eukaryota; kingdom Viridiplantae; phylum Streptophyta; class Pinopsida; order Cupressales; family Cupressaceae; genus Cupressus; species Cupressus sempervirens. The sequence continues at coordinate 645,002,347 of CM053783.1, read as the reverse complement.
ATCAACAAAAGAAAACAAAGAAGGTTCCTACAACAACTAATCCTACAGTAGTGACACTGAAACAAAAAAGTAGGCAAAAGATAGTAGTAAAAGAAGAGACTCCTTTGCGGAGAAGCCCTAGAATGAGAGGGTAGATTTTTAAAGATCCTATATTGTCTAAAGCACCTGCTCTAGAGTCTCCTGTGTAGATAATTTCTGACCATTCTCCCCTTCACACTGAGATGACAAAAGCTTCTGGTAATCCTCCTGCAGCATGTGAGCAAGAAATTAATGAAACCTTAATGGATTTACCAGGTGTTTCAAGCCATGGGAATGAGTTAGTTCCTAAATGTCATGATTTGAATACTGCCTTAGTCCCATATAAGTCAACATGGATCAATAGTTTGGCAGAACATCTATGGCGAGAACAGAAAAAGAAAAAGGATTATGAAGAGGATAATAGTGTCATCACCTTGCAAAAACTCCTTTTCCAATTATATGGATAGCATTTATTTTCTGAAGCACTATGGAAAGAGGAGAAGAAAAGAATGAGCAAGATCATAACATCACAAAATGAGGAGATTGAAGAATTGAAAGAACAGCTAGAAAGACAAAAACAACGCATGGAACATGCACTTAAATTAGCTGATCAAGCTCTTGCTTGCAGACCACCTCCTCGAGTATATGCTTTTTTTTTGAAAGAACAATATTTTTTGCTTCAGTTGATGTTAACCCTCAGAAATGTAAATGTAGAATTCAAAATCGCACAAGAATTTTATGGGCTGTATCAAACCTTACTACCATGGCAACAAAATCTATTGTGTGAGTCGTATATTCATAATTTTGTCATTCCTGCAGAAACTGAGTGGAATCCTTTGCTCTATATAGGAGATATGCATTTGAAAGCTTTTATGTCATGGATGTCTAATGAGGCAAATTATGACAGACAACTGGTTAATTACAGAGATGAGGAGAGAACAAAACCTTTACCCTTGAGGGCAGAAAGTAAACAACCAAAAGAAATGCTTCGAGATTGGTTTACATTAACCTATAGGAAGAGTAATCCAAAAGTTAGAAAGAAGGTATTTGCTGCTAGAGCCAAAGTGTATGCCGAATATGAAAACTTTCCCTACTTTGCATTCCAAAGATTTATGACCAAAGTAAGAAGAAGATGGGCACGGTTACCTGATTCTCTCAAGAAATCAGAGCCGCACAATCTTATTAATTTGGAAGCAGCACTATATAGAGTTCCAAAATATTTAGAACTGGGAAAGTAACTAAGGCCAGAGCTATGGTGTCCTTTGACCATGCAACCTCCAATGCTTTTATGGCACCTGTATGATATTGATGCTGACAAACTTGATAAGTTGTAGGAAGACCATAGGCAAGAAGTATGGGAAAGGACCAGACGATTCTATTACACCTTCAAGAGTAGCAGAAAGGGAAAGACAGAAGTTGGGGAGCTCAGATCTTAGACAAAGAAGTGTAATGCTTGAGGACAAGCATTAGTTTAGTAGGGGGCAGATGATGAGTCTAAAAAATGCTTTTATTTTGTTATGTTTAAGATACTTTGTGATACTCTGTTTATCCTTGTTTTAACACTTATAAGCCTATGTTTGATAAACCTTTGATGATTTATGGGGTAGAAAAACTATGTCATCTTTTGCCTAAATTATATGTAATATGCAGTATTTCATATAAATATCCAAATGTGAATTCTTATGCTTGAATTTAGTTTGATGGATGTTTATTTACAAATATGTCTTATATCATAACTAACCTGATGATAAGGATTAAAGGATGAGTGGAGGAATTGAGAAGTTGGTTGCCAACAACATTCAAGGAGAAACGAGCATCAAGGAACAACCACAAAAAAGGAAGTTATAACCACTCTAGGAAACATGGAAATGAATAAGGAGGAGCTTTTACGAGCCATTGCCTTCTCTACATTTACGTTGTAATAAGCGGATGCTGAAACTTCATTGCTCCCTCCTCAATTCCATTATCCTTCCTTTCTGCTTTCAATTGTTCTCCTATATTCTCCCCTACAGACTTAACTTTTTTGTTATGTAATAAAGAGTAGATTCCCTATATATGTCGAGATCGACTCCTATGTGTGAAGTTTTGGTTTTTGATAAGTTTTATCAAGTAAGAGAGAACACTGATTCACAGTTTGTTGCAGTTGTGTTTTACAATTCTGAATCATGTAATGACTAATTAATGAAATGAATTAGTTCTCTTTAGCTTCTATCCTATGTTGGTAGATTAGAGAAGCCAACCAAGGGGGCCCACTTGGAAGGTGGATTATATTAGGATAGAATAGATTTATTTTACTAGCATTAGTAGTATTTTAAGTAAGATGTAGCTAGTTAATTCCTTCCTGTAGCATCACACTTCATGAATGTTCTTGCAGCATCTGCGAGAACAATCTAGTGGATGAGTCAAGATGGAATCTATGTTATCTTGTCATTGTGTTTTCAACATTCATAGATTTAGTATTTTCCTTTCCACAATAGTAGTGTAGTTTCCTTCCTTTGCATTTTTACTTTCTTGCAGCACAATCATAATGACTCATCAAGGTACCTAGTGCACACACTGTGCCGAACATTTCAAGTATATGTCCTTGGGTTGACAATCTAAATGCACCTCATGGTAGGGGAAAAGTAGTCCTTAGCTTGAATAGATTATTCCTAAGCCAAGCCTAGCGCATGACTATGGAACACTTATTGTGAGGTGGCTCACTAGTCAAACATTGATGGTCCTTTTTGGTTTGAATCAATAAGTTTAGGGAAAACTAGGGAAATGCCATCATCGATGTTGAATAAGCTTTGGTCAAAGGCATATATATGGATATCTACTTTAGTGATATCATTGGGATCATGTTTAAAAGTAGGAGGGCTTGGATCCCAAAATGTTTTGATCCAAGGTGAAGAACTAGTTTGTGTGATAGGTGGATTTACATATTTATCTTCTATAGGTAGGCTATTTGGGTTAACAAACATATGATCAAGACTGATGGAGGTATCAAGAACATCAATGTTGGATATAGATTGGGTGGGTTCAAGTTGGGTGTTCTCAGATGCCTTGTTATTATTTGAAGCATTCACATCCTTAGATGAGGATGACTCAGTATTAGGAAGGCCCAAAAAAATTGGTTTGAATCCAAATGCCAAACTTCAAGGTCATCCTAATGTAGTGATGGGTTGAACAATGCCTTTCTTTTGAAGTCCTAGGCCACCACATCCATCATATCCCTTTTTTTGCATAATGGTGAATCAAGGTCCATACTTGTTGGGGGATATAGGAGTAAGTTCTTGTTCTACTTTACCCTTTTCAATCCATGTAGATGTATTTTTATAGACATGTTCTTCATGTAGTCCTCCTCCACTAGTGAAAGCCACAGAAGGTTTCTTTTGAAATGCAAACTTAGGCCTATTCTATATAAGCTAAGGTTTACCATATGTCTAGGGGAATAAAGGAAGTTTTCCAATGTGAATGGCATGTGACATGGAGTACTCACCATAACCTTGGTCTTGGATTTTAAGCTTTCCTTTGAATGCGGGTGTGAGTGTGGAAGGATCAACATACTTGGAGGACTCAAGTGGATTTTTTGCATGGTTTGTTTGGACCTAGTATGCAGTGGTTCATCTAAGATTGGCACAAAATTGGAAGGGATCTAGATTACCAAGAATGGTGACCTCTATATTATTATAGGAGAATTTCAAGAATTGGTGGTATGTAGAAGGCACTGCTTTCATAGAATGGATCCATGGGTGGCCTAGTATCATGTTATAGTTCATTTCTATATCTAGGACCTAAAATAAAGTGTTCTCAATAGCTAGACTGACTCTAATAGGTAAGATGATGACCCCTGTAGAGAAGCATTCACCATCATCATAAGATTTTATTGTGATCCTTCAAGATGGATCCAAATCATTTTTAGAATAACCCAAAGTTTTGACCACTTTAAGTGTATAGATATTTAGTCTTGCTTCTCCGTCTATCAAGACATGTCTAACTTTAAGATTGTGGACAAAGACTTCAAGGTGAAGGGGATCATTGTGGTTGGGTTTATCTTTAGGAATATCCCAAGGGGAAAAGGTGACATGTTGTGATGCAGATAGGGGTAGGTTCCCCACCATGGCTTGAAACTGGGAAACATCAATGTTATCTAAGACTACTGACTCTTTAAGGGCTTGAACCAAGATCTTTTGATGTTGCGGAGATGCACATAGTAGGTCCAAGATGGATATTTGCATAGGGGTCTTTCCAATCTATTCAACAAGGCTATAATTAGATGAAGTAGGAGAAACATATCTACTAGAGAGTGTAGGTCTAGTAGAAGTAGTAGGTCTAGATGGGGCTCCAGGTAGAGTGGTCTTGGTATGACATGTAGTGACAACACAACAAGGGTCTTCATCTTTTAAGGTGAATGTGGATATGCAGGAATATAACTCATTGAAATGATTAATGGTGTAGTCATATCCAGTGTGTATGTAATTCACATTACTTTATGAGTTTGAGTTTCAATTGGAGGGTTTCTCTTTGTCATGATTACCCAAACAATCTTTGAAGATAGTTTGATTAGAGTTGGATGCTAGTAGTGATCGATAAACTATGATTATACCATCATCAATGAGGTCTTGTATTGCATTCTTTAGTTAGAAACATGACGAGGTCTTATGTCCTCCGGTGCAGTGGTAATCATAGAATTTTTTGTCATCCCACCAATCTGCTTTAGTTAATGGTTTGTCTTTGATTGGAGGTAACTATAGGAAGTTATCATTGAGTAATTGTTGTAGTGCTATCTCAAGAGGTATCCCCAATGGTGTGAATTTCCTATCCTTGGTTCTAGGGTGTCTTTGGGGTTTGTCCTACATGGAAGTCTCAGTTTTCTATTGTGGGGTTGATGTTTGATTAGGAGTTTGTAAATTTTTAGGGTTTTCACCTTACAAAGTCAGTTGAGGTTGTGTTGTGCTACTTGTGCAGGCATCCACAATGTGATTATTGGTTACATTCTTGTTTTTGTTTGTTGGTGTTTGTGTTTCCCTTGTTTATCTTGAGGATTCCCTTATGGATAAGAGCATCTTCAATACTAGCCCCTTTTTTCATCTGTTTAGAAATGGTGCTTAGACTCTTGATTTTGAGTTCATACATTAAGTATGGGACTAAGTTTTGAATGCATGAGTTAACTTGTTCTTTAGGAATGTCTAGTGAGTATTGACTAACTAAGTTTCTCCAACAGAGTAAGAATGTGATAAATGGTTCTCCCATCTTTTGTTTAGTTGAGCACAAATCAGAAAGCATCACCTCATTTGTAATGTTAAAGGCAAAGAGGGAGATGAATTTGTCTACTAGCTCTAGCCAAGATTTGATAGTACTAGGAAGTTTGGAGTACCATTCAAGTGTGGGCCCACCTAGAGAATGAGGGAACAATCTCATGAGGTAAGTGGGCTCTTCACTGAGTTCGGTACAAGAGGCACATAATTCTTAGATGTGATCAATAGGGTTTCTTTTCCTTGGTATTTTTCAAACCTTGGAGCCTCAAAGTGTTTTGGGAATGAAGGCATATACAAATTTTTTTCAAATGGATTAGGACATAGGTCCCTTTCTGTATATAGAGCCTGTTTCTTTTGGACTCCCAATGTCTTGACTTGTTTGGAAAGTTGTTTGAATTATTGTAATAGCTCTTCATTAGGGTTTTTCATGATAGATTTCCCTTTAGGTATTTTGTACCTATGAGTAGATCATTTTCTATGTTGGGAGCTATGTCTACTTGGTTTTGACATTTCTATATTTGATGAGTCTAGTGATGTGTCACTAGGTGGTGGAGGTATGTTAATACCTCGAAGACAAAAGGGTCCCTATTGTGATACATGTTGGGGTACTTCTTATGGTATTTGATGGGGTATTTGTTGCAGTATTGACTACGATTGATGTACCATGTGTTTTTTTATGCCATTTGTTGTGGTTGTTGTTGGGATACCTCTATTGGTTGTATGTGAGACCATGTATGTGATTGTTGTTGTAGAGGTATCTGTTGAGGTTGTTGTGGCACATGTTGTTGTTGTAATAAATATTGTTGGTATGCAATTTTTTGCTCAATACATCTTTGGTATTCCAACTATTGTTTGAGTTTCTCTTGTTGTTTAGAAAACATGGCCTATTGTTAATGGATTTTTTGTTGATATATTGCATGGAAGTCAAGTCGGTTTACGTTGGATTGTGTATTAGGGATGTTGGATCCTTGAACCACTTGAGTTTGTTTTTGTTGTAGTTGATGTTGCTATTGATATGTTGAATGTGTATTGGAAACATTAACTCCTTGGACTATTGTAGGTTGATGTTGTTGGGGTAGTTGGTTATGTCCTTGAGAAGTGATCACCATGTTGGTATTGTTTCTTTGGCACCTTTGTGTGTTAGAGGTTTCTCCTTGGGACACCATATTGACTTGACCATGAGGTGCATTCCTTTTGGGAATAGGTGTAATGTCAATAAGAATTTTCCTTTTTGCATCAATAGGGATTATTTTAGTTGATGTTTCACATGGTGTAATTATGGGAGGCTCCATAACATTTGATGTCATAACACTTGGTAGAGTTAGGAGCAAAGGTGCACTTTGTGGATTTTTGTCCAAAGGATGTATGTTTGGCATCCCTAGAGCACAAGTCCTTTTAGGCATGTCTTTTTGTTTATACCATGTGATTGAGATCAAATCTTAATGTTGTTTTGGGATACTTTGGAAGAGTCTTGTTTCCCTTCATTGGTTGTGGTTTGTCAAACAAGGGATTAATGTTAATGTGTTCAAATGTGCTTTGGAAAATTTTGATGGTTGATTCTTGATGGGACCTTATAGGTGTCATTATTGTGTTTGAAAAATCCAAAGGTTGTTTTCCCTTGTCTAAGTCCAAATTAATCATGGGTTGTACATTTTCAATGGTTGTGTTGGTTTGATGTTTGGACTTAGGTCCCTCCAAGTGTGGATTAAACTTGACAATTTCTTAGGCTGCCAAAAGTTTGAAGTTCTTGCAGAAATTTTTGTCTTGACATGCACTTGCCATTTCTTCATTAATGATGTCATAGTCAGTGTTAGAGTCATCATTTAGGTGTACAATACCTTTTTGTGTGTTTGAAGTATTATAGTTGAAGGTACTTGTATTGGGTTTGTTGAATTCAAAGGAGTCTGTTTGTTCATCCTCAGGTGTGGTTGTTACACTTCCACCTCTGGGTGCTATCGATACAAATATAGGTTCAAAGTCAGGACTCCATTGAACCATCCCATGTGTAGGGTAATTTCTTGAATGAAACCTCAAGATAGGTGCATTTTTTAGGGTTTGTTGCATTATCTCTCAATTATGGTGATCTTGAGGATACATGTTTAAGGGTCCACAAGTAAAGGTTGTGATGCCTCAATTTGGTCTTCATCAAAGGATTTGTTGGGTTTTCTTGCTCTTCTTTTATCTTGGATGAATTTTTGGTTGTGTTGGTGCCTTAGAAAAAAAATGTTGATAAAGTTCTTTAGGTCACTAAGCTAATTGTGTCCTAGTGAGTGCTAGCATGATACCTAAGGATACAGATGAAGTGGAGGAAAACCTAAATGGACTTTCTACCTCCCAAGTGCACACCTAAACTACCAACTATGCTCAGATAGTACCAAGTGCACCCTTGGTGCACTTGGGGCCCTGAAGATAAGTAGTTGATAAGTAGGAGGTATGCAATTGGTAAACATAGGTGTTAGGGTGCCTAAAATGCAAAATGTGAATGATTTGAGTGTTTTAGAGTGTTGTGCAAGGTTTAGGGATACAATGCAAGGTGTGGATGTGCAGATTAGGGTTATAGAACCTAGAATGAAGTCCCTAATTTCCAAGTGTTCTCTAAAACTTCCAAGTGCACTCTAAAACTACCAACTATGCACCTAAAATGTGCAGTTGGTAAAATAGGGGTACGGTTAGTAAAATAGGGGAAAACTTGATAATCAGGATGTGGGTATGCAAGATATGAGTGTTTTTTGGATTTTTAGGGTTTAAGGATGTTATGAAACCTAAGAAAATTCCAAATGAAGTGGGGTTTTGACATGCAAGATGAAAATTTTCTAGGGAAACTATGCAAATGCAAATGTAAAGTGACGTTTTGAAGGTTTGACTAGAGGAGATGAAAATGACAATATAGTATGAAAAATGAAGGTTAGGGTTGGATTTTGGACTTGGTAATGATGCTATAGGTTGATGTATGGAAGGTGGGCTGTGAAAGGGATGGTTTTCTAGGGTTGATAATGTCATTTGGCATATGCAAAATGAGAATAAGTGATCAAGAAGACAATTTGGTTGATAGAGAAGTTGATAGGGTTTGATAGTGGAAATGATGTTAAGGTTTTGAACAATGCAATATGAGGGGGATATAGAACTAGGGTAAGTCAAAATGATGTTTAGGTATACTAGGATTATGATGATAATAATGATAAAGGTATATGGAAGATTTTAAATTTAGGTGAAATCTTTAGGAAATATTTTATCTAGGAGTTTAACCTTGTGATAATGAACTTTGGATCTTGACCAAAAAAGTGATAAAAGATGACAATGTCAAATATATCAAGTAATAGATAGAGTTTGACCAAATAAATAATAAGAAAAGATAAAGAGACTAGTCAAGATCCATCATCCATCAACACTAGGGGATACTCTAAGAGTCATACTTTGTTCAGATTTTTGACTAAATTCAAAGATTTTGGGGTACAAAATGATGTTTAGGTGACCTAAAATGCTTGTTATGCTAATTGGATATGGAATATGGACATATCTTAAGATGAAAAATGAGATTTTAGTTGCCAAATGTGGTTTTGAGTCATGTGCAGAATGAGGACCTTTAAAGGCTCCTAAATGTAGTTTTGGGATCCTAAAATGCAGTTTTAGGGCCTAAAATAGTCATACAAGTGCCCAATTGCACCCTGATAGCACCAATTACAATCCAAAAATACCATTGGGAAGTGTGGGTGAAATTGGTAGTTTCATGGCACAATTGGGAAGCTGGGTTGAATGTTTGTTGAATTTGAGCAAGGTGGTTGTCAAGTTGCTATGCTAGGAAGCTAGGATGCAAGGGTTGATGTTAGGACAGATTAGGAGATGTAGAATGGAGGTTATGATCTAAGGAATAATGTCCTAAGTGATGATAATGAAGGTTAGGAGATGAAAATGCAAATTAGGGCATGTTGATATAGGAAGGCCTATCTAGGCACCAAAGGACATTGTTAAAACCTCAAAATGTTGTCTGGAAGCCCAAACTAGGTTCTCAGACCACCAAGTGTGCTTAGATAGTACCAACTACACCTATGGTGCAGTTGGGTCTATTTTGGGTGTAGTTGGTAGTTTCAAAGCGCAGTTGGGAAGCTGGATTGAAACTAAGCAATTTTAGGTCCTATGGTTTCTAGATTGATGTCACAGTGAGCCAGGTAGTAGGGGATAGTGTTAGGACTAGAATGAAGGTTCAAAATGATTTTTAGGACACATATAATGATGTTCAAAGTGTGCAAGAAGAAGTTTTGGTATGCAAATATGCAAGATGGGAGATGCAAAGTTCAGATTTTGAGGTTGAAATAATAAAAATTAAGGGAGGAAAACTAAATCCTAATATATGCAATATGAAATGTGAGGACTAAAAGATACAAGACGAAGCCTATATGATGAAAGTATGAGGCCTAAACTATGGTTAATGCAAGTGAGTCTATGAAAGGGTTAAAGCTATGCTATGCTAACTACATCTAGGATCACAAATGGCCATGTTTTCCAAGTCTTGAATGTGTTGGACCAAATTTTGGAAAGTTTTGACAAAGGTTGTAACATTTTGAAAATGTTTAATGTTATGAAAAGGTTCAAGGTGTAAATTTGAGAGTTTTCTTTTATCTTGATTAATTTTTTACACACACGCAAGACACATTAAGACAAGAATAGCTATTGTTAAAAGTGAACAAACACACCAAAACCTAGGCTTTAGGACTGTATCCACTGAATTCCTACTTGAACCAAAGTTCACTTGCACTTATCTAGAGTGGAAAACCTAGGACCTTGGCACCACAGGCTCCCCCTTATAGTGCACTTACTTCTTGGGGCTACCAAGATCCACTTCCCAAGGGGCATGACTTTCCAAGGGACTATTGTCTCTACTAAGGAGTACGAGAATGTAGGTTGTCTTCATGGGCATGGGTGTTCCCTTGAGCCAGTGGATAGAAAGGATTTTGGCCACTTAAATATGGTTTTTAGTAAGGGCATTCTGTTCAGCAAGTGAATGATAAACTTCTAAAGAAGGTCTCCCAACCTTGAGAATTGGGGTTTGATGCACCACAAGGGTATTGGAGGAGAGCTATCATGCAACAATACTATTGACATGACTTTCATTATAATCAAGTTTTATACAATAGCAGGAACATTGACTTGGCTTTTGGCTCTTTATTTCTCTAAAGTTGTCCCCTGGCATACCAAATATCGAGTATCTTGGTCCAAGGCAGGCTTCCTATAGAAGTTACACAAATTTCTCTTACACCCAAGATCCATGAATGCCGAGGGGAGAGGATATGTCCATGCAACTCTTAGGGATTTAAACATCGTAGACATGCCAAGTAGAAAAGAAAAAGTTTATTTTAAGTACCAAATGAAGTGTTATCTAATCTAGGAAATCCACACACATGGTTTTGACAAACACACAATGGTCTTCAACAACATCCTACAAACAAACATTAGTAGTTTTTCAATTCTTAGTCTTCATCCAATGATTGCCACATTGTGCAACACAGACCATCAGTAACACCAAATCATCTAACCTATTTCCTAGACGCAAAAGAAAACCTTAGATGCTGATTCTGATTGAAACAAGTGCTTTCTATGAACCAAGTGCCCTCTGATAGAGCAAGCCATGCCCTATAAGGCTAGAATGGCTTACAATGCCCCCAAGTGTGCTCAGATAGTGCTAACTATGCCCATGGTGCACCTAGGGCTCAAAAGGGTGCAGTTGGTAGTTTCTTGGTGCACTTGGGAGGTTAGTGGCAAGTTGTGGGGAAATGGTGCCCAATCAAGACCCAGAAACTAAAATTTTTGACACCTATACTACCAAGTGCACCTAGATAGTGCAAACTATTCTCATGTCTTAGAAGGGTGCAGTTGGTAGTTTTTGGGCATAGTTAGTTAGTTAGGAACAATAAACAAGGGTCATGGTGTCTCCTAGGCCCTTAAAACTGCTCCTAAGGGTCCCAAGTGTGCCTTGGTAGAGTAGAGTGCACCCTAGGACAACAAGCTAGCAAAGTGCATGGAACAAGAGTATAAAAGCATGTTATTGAGCCTCCTAATTAATCTAGATGTGATAAGTGTATATAGTCATTATACCCTTCCAAGTGAGCTCCTTGGTTGCACCTACAATCAAAAATAGAAAAAATCCAAGTTAGTTAAGCATGTTCATGATAGGTTCACCAAATTGTGGGACCTAGAAAATAGGCTAAAGTCTAACATACTATGAAAAAATCACAAACTCAATAATCATATATCAACACCCTCTAGTATATCATGAAAGCCAAATGAATCAAAACAAGAAAGAAAATCTAAAACTCCCTCTTTTAGATGTAGCTCCAAAATTGCCTATAGTGCACACAATATTGAAGCAAAAGTCTATGATAATGATGGTGCTATGAGAATAGTTGAAGTTTTTATTTGAATGTGAGAGAAAGAGTGAAAACATGAGAAAACTAGGGATTTAAAAAGAGAGAAAGAGTGCTCGTCTTATAGTCAACACACAAGGTGAGAGCATTGGATTTGTCACCCTTAGATATGTGACTTGGCACGAGATTCATTTGAGAATCTATGACACATATGACACAAGATGCCAATTATAGGATTCTATGATGCTTGAAAGTCAAACTTGGCTAAAGATGGAAGAGAATCTATGATGCATCATATGACACCTCAAGCCCATTTAAAGCCAAGAATCTATGATGAATGAAGCCAAATATAGATGTGTGTAAGAGAATAAGAATATTGGATTATGACATATCTTAGCCAAGTGTCAAATGAGAATCCATGAGGTGTCACAGCCATGTGTCATTATGATGTCAATATTTTGTAAAATATTTGAATTAAAAATTCATTATTCCACACAAATAGAAATTAGTGAAAATGGAATTAATGGTGGAAAATGTGACTTAAAAAATTGTGAATTTCCATGGTTTGTGAATGATAAATCAATTGATTAATAAAATTAATTAATTGATCGAGGATGAAAATTAGGAAGAATAATTAGTAAGAATGATAGGATTAAATTATGGGTTCTTTAATCCTATAGAGAAAAATTAGTAAATGATTGACTAGTTTGATTAAATAAGTGTGAGAGTATCCTTTGAAGAAGTGTAATGATAATGGAGATTGACTAGGATGATCATGGATAGACCAAAGCCATGGTCAAATTGATTGATTGATTCAAATTGACAACATGCCAAGAACACATGACATGAATTAAAGATATGTAACATTTAACTAATATTGTAAATGCTACAGGATCGAGATGGGTTGATAGGGTTGATCATAATAATATTGATGGACACGGTCAATACTATTAAAATAGTTTGATGATGTCATGATGTGACATTGAAAGGATCAACAATGTCAAAGATTAGATGCCATGAATGATAGTTTGACCTAACACTAAGAGCCATGATAGTACTAAGGTTAGATTGATAAGATTTGATAGATTGATAGGTTTTCAAGGCACTGAAAGCCACAACAATGCCTAGGATTGGATATATGATGATTGATTTTGGATGTTTGATATGTTTCATGATGATTCAAGATGATTCTAGGTGATTCCAAGTTAATTTCAGGTGATTTTGAGTTGATATGAAATGGTTTTGAATTAATTTGAAATGGTTTTGAAATGACATGGAATTGATGTGAAAGAGGATATGAATGATGAAAGACACTATTGAGACATGATCCAGTTGGCCAAAATATCAAAATTAGTAGAATGAGAAAATAGGATGAATTAGTATGAGGAAGTGACGAAACCATAGATGTGAACCATTTTTGAGCAACTAAAGCTACCAAGTTGTGAATTAATAGATATACTAACTTTAGGAGGGTTTTTGTAACATCATTGGGTTAAATGATAGGGAGTAATGTCTAATCATGATGGTGTGAAGAGTTTCATTGGTAGTCAAGTTCTTGGCATTCACAAGAATTTTTTTTCACATTTAGTAAGGGTTGTGAGGTTGAGATGGCATCTAGTAGTCATGTCTAACAGTTTTTACAACATCACATGGTTAGTTGGTAGTTAATCTTTTCAAGTTGTGAGGTTGCATTACAATCAAAATTCAAGTTGTGAATGTGTGAGGAGTTCATCCATAGTTAAAGGTTTATGCCTTCATATCTCCACTAGGAGTCAATGCTAAACTCAGGTTAGGGAAGTGATTGTGTGAATTCTTTGTTTCAATAATTTGCAGGGTTAGTTGATGAGTTAAGTGGATAGTTTGTGATGATGCAGATAAGAATCAAGAAATTAAGTTTATAAGCATTTGCAACATTGAAAGGGATAGAAATGCTAAGTCTTGAACAACCATGAGGGTGTGAGAAGGCTAATTGATTGTTGTCATAGGTTTGCAACATTCAAAAGCTAGCACAAGGATAAGTTGCAAAGAAATGATTAGATAGAGAGATAGACTTCATGATTTTTCATGAGTAAATAGCTAAAGTAATGAATAGGTTGCAAAGCTACAAAATAGGGTAGTTAGTAGGTCAACAAATAAAAGAAGATTGGTAAGGTGGCAAAAGACTTCAAGGGTATTGGACCACATGGAAAATATAAATGGTTGACTCATGTTGGCCAGTGACATGACTAATTTGGCATGATCGAGAACTTAGAACTAACAAATCTTTAATGGCGAGCAGGTCCTCGATTGTTTGCAACTGCTTTCTGGGTGTTCTCCATGTCCATTTAATGTATTTTTCATCCAACCCCCACCATGGGGCCATCCATCTACCCCAATTGGAATGATCATGGTCATCATTCCTATCTCTTTAGAGACCAAATTTATAAGCAAAGGGTAGATTTCCCACATGGGGACATGCATCTAGTCAGATCTTCTTTTTGATTTGCAATTACTACTCTCACCTTCATTTTTTACTCTACTTTTTAAGATTTTGAACTCAATGTAATACTAAAAGTTATGCCTAAACTCTATAAAATGTAGTTGTAAACCATGTTTTTGTTGATAATTGGCTAATGGAGATACATAATTGTTGTCATTAATGGCAACACATGATGTACATGCTTACAAGAAACCTCAAAAATAAAGATACTTAGCTTTTGGTCATAAAATTATCCAAGTATGGATTTTGGTATACATCAGTGTATTATTTTGTTTATAACTTGGTTTTGATGTCATATTATGACTAGCAAAGTTAGATGAAGATAGTATAAATCTTAGTGATGATGTGTATAACCTTGGAAGTTAGAATAGACTATACAAAAAAGAGATATTTGTGTTTTAAGTCAAACAAGATAGCAAAATTGAAGGAAAAAATTATTTTGTTTACGAAATAATTACTTGTCCATTTAGGGTTGACATCCTAGATGTTTTAGAAAAGTGTATTATGTTCTTAGTCAAACTAGAAACAATTTTTGTAAAGGCATGGTATTTATGCAAAGGACATCTTGCAATGACAAGTGGAATTGTGTAGTTGTGATGTTGAGCAATTATATGTAAACTTTTGTGAAAGTGATATATGAAAAATTTGTGAAGCTATTTTGAGATCTAAGATCAAAATATGAAAGATTCTATATTCCAAAAGTCTGATTAATTGTTTGGGTACTAAGCTCTTGTTGTAATTAGAAGTGCATGTTTGGGTAGTGGTCTCATCTTGTATTTACTATACTACAACTCCTAATAGAGTTGGAATCTCCTAATAGGGATTCAAAGTCTCCTAACAAGGACTCATTATATTAAATTTTCTCATTGACTCCTAATAGTTTCCATCCTCTAACAAGGAACTTATATATCAATATATTATCTAGTGGGTATCAATCCCATCGGGGTTTTCTCTTGGCCATAGTTTCTCCAGATAACAAAATATGGTGTTATGAGGTATCTTTGTGCATGGCTACTATTACTATTCAACATTATTTTATTACTTGTTTATGTATGGTTTAAAGTAAGTAATGATATTTAATTGGCAACTAAAGTTTGTAGATTACTAATTCACCCCTCCGCCCTCCTCCTCCCCCACCCCCCAAGTAATCCCTATTTCTAACAATTGGTATTAGAGCACAGTTACTTTGAAGGGGCTTAACAACTTGAGTAAGATCCCTATGAATATGGAAAAATTGATGAAGAACCTTGAAGAAGCACTTGAAGAAATTGATCTTGTTACTAAAGAAAGAGACAAGTTGAAGGACATATATGAAGACTCAAAAGTATACATTGAACAATTAAAGGAAAAGATTGAATATCTCAAATCCAAGCCTAAATCTACTAAATCTAAAACTAGTGATGATGATTATTCAAAGCTGAAGACATAATAGAAGATCTTGAAGCATGAATTGAATATTAAAAATCTAAATTTAACTTTGAGGGGTGGTCCTAGAAAAGTTGAATCTAATTTGAAGACTGAAAATGTAGATCTGAGAGCAAGTCTGGCAAAGAAGACATTTGAATTTGACACATTGAAAGAAGATCATGAAGAATTTCATAAATACAATACCATTGTGAAAGGTGAATTAACTCAATATAAGAAACAACTTGAGAAGCTTTATTCTAGTAGAGAAAAAATTGATGATTTAATGTCAATGTAGAGACCTACTTATGATAAGACTAGTCTTTTCTATCTATTTAACATGTCTACAAAGAAACCTAAGAGTAGATCAGATCTAAAAGAAAAAGAAAAATCTAATGATAAGATTGAATCTAGTCAATCTTTTGATAAGCCTAAAGAAGTTGATCAAGACAAGGAAGTTGAAATTTTGGATGAACCAAAACAAGTGGAATCTCCTAAGGAAACTAGGTATGAATTTAGAGGTAGGTGTTTTCATGTATTGAAATAGGTCATATGAAAAGAGATTGTACAAAGAAGTCATTTAATCATGTTAAGGATTTTTATTGTCATAATTGTCATGTTATGGGTCATAAAGAAATTGATTGTAGAAAACCTAAGTATGATAATGATAGAAGGAATAGTAGAATGCCTAGAAATACTAACCCTATAGATAGAAGAAGATCTAATGAAAGGACATCCAGGGAAAGAAGATAGATTGTGTGTATTGAGTATAACAACTTTGGACACATAGCTCAAAATTGTCATGCACCTGATGATCAATAGAATCCTGGAAGTAGAGCACTAGTATGTCAGTTATGCAACAACCTCAAACATATAGAAAAGTATTACATAATGGATAGAAACTTCAAAGATAGAAGAAAAAATGGAAGAAACTTTGAAAAGAGAAGGAATGATTGGATAAACATTGGAAATGATAGAAGGAATGATGAGAGGAACTCCATAATTATCAAAGACAATGAGGAACAAAGGAATGTAGTCAATGAACTTTGAGAAGAATTCAATGAGGCATTAGACATCTCAAAAGAAAAGCTAGTAGATGATGAGACAAGAAGAATGAAGTCATTTGCCAATTTTGATTCAATAAAGTTGAATTAAGCTTGTTCGTAGTGCCATAGTTTGTAACTTCACTTAGAGATTGATTTATGGATAGAAAAGTTGGGAAAATGTGTATCAAGTTATTTTTATATGGTATCTAAGTCGCCTATAATTTGGAGCTTATCTAAACAAGTTATGAAGGAATTCAGAGTTGCTATTATTACAGAGTAAGTCAATTATGTAGCAGAAGATGTAAAACTATGTTTTGCTAAGAATTTTGTGAAGTGAAGTTTAGTAGAACTTTGTCATGATAAAAGATAGCTATGGAAAACCTCGGGTGCACCTGAAGATCGAAGAAATGATCTTGAGTAGTTATTTGATTAAAGAATGTAATTCACATCTTTTTTGTGTTTGCAAAGTATGAAATTAATGCAAGTTCAAGTTGATGGAATAAATGGAGTATACACTTGATTTCTCCTTCATTGAAAATTCATCCAACTCCTTCATTGCAAATTCATCCAAAGTAGAGAGCACTCAAAAGAGACTTGTTAAGGTGATTTTGAAGCAAAGCCTATTTTTGGAAAAAGGTATTTTATTGTTTATCCATAGAATTAATTCAATAAAAGTTCAGATTTGATAGAATCATGGATATGTCAATAGTTCACAATGTTGAGAAT
Source organism: Cupressus sempervirens (assembly GCA_028749045.1). Classification (NCBI taxonomy): domain Eukaryota; kingdom Viridiplantae; phylum Streptophyta; class Pinopsida; order Cupressales; family Cupressaceae; genus Cupressus; species Cupressus sempervirens. Next base: position 644,985,075 of record CM053783.1, on the reverse strand, counting down.
GAGGACAGACCTAAGTTGAATATTGTTTCCATAAAATGCATAGAAAAAAAAACCTAGTTCAGCATTATCCATTATGCCAAAAAATGTAGTTTATTTGGGAGATGTAGGAAATTATCTTAATAGTAAGTTTGAATCTATTGGGAGTGACACTATGAACAAGGATATGGAATTATTTTTCAATCATGACATGACTATGAAGCCCAGATTTGAACATTTGAAGGAACTAGACCTATTTAAATATCATTTCTACCATGAATTGGACACAAATCAGTGGACATAAATTATATTAGCTAGGATACATGATGAGAAACTATGGATAAAAGATAGTATAGTTGATATTTCAGCCAACCTTATTCATGAGGTAATTGGTCTTTCTAGACAAGGCAGTGTACATATAGGTGAGAAAATGGTTAAGAAGAACGTTGAGAGTTATACCAAGGTAGTGTATAATGGGAAGCCTATAGTAATTAGTACCATTAAGTAAGATGATGTAAGATTCCTGAGTAGAATCATTGCCTACTCCTTATGTGCAAGTTCAAAGATTGATGAATTGTCAAAAGGATTCATCTATGTAGCTTACAAGATATGTGTAGAGAAGGAACAAGTAAATCTTAGTGAAACTTTGAGAATGAAACTAATTGAGAACCTAGAAAAGATTAAGAGGACTAAAAATGACGTGCTTAGATTCTAGTCACTGATCAATCACATATTCTTTCATGTACTTAAAAGATTTCCATATTTATTAGTCACATATATAATGAGTAGTGATAGATGTACAATGGAAAATATTACTAAATTATATAGAAGACATCCAACAGATAAGATATTAGATAGTGGAAACTTGATTATGAAGACATTTCATAATGAAATGAGATAGAGATTTAGAATTGCACCTATAATTGTAGATAGATTTATAGATGACATTTGTATTATGGTTGATAAATTTTTTACCTATATTCAAGTAGTTGAACCTCGAGAAACATTTCTTAACCCCTTAGGTTATGAATTAAGTGATGATATTGTAGTTGGGTATATTGATTTATTATTGAAATAAGAGAAGGATAAAGAAGAATATAGATTAGGAACCTATGATGAGATTACCTAGTCAACTCATCAAGCATCCTTGGAGAAGGCTTCTCACAAGAAGATAGAGTCAATTATGAAGAAAGCTTTATTAGAGGCCAGTATGATTGAGAGTGAATCACAGGAAGTTAGGCAAACCATGAAGCAAGGTATACTGAATGTGAAAAATTTGTTAGTATTTATTGGAGAGACATCTTCAAAATAGAGCATTCCTTATGTAGCAGTATCAAATGTTTAGCCAAGTGAAGCAAAGAGAAAATATAAGATATTAGTGGAATTTGTGACCAAAAAGACAAAGAGGTTCAAGCAACAAGCCACTAGACTAGGTAAAAGGGAAAAGATTTTTTTGATAATTGTTGAGTCTAGTGATGATGAAGAAGAAGAACAAGAAGTTAGGCAAGAAAAGAAGGTAACAAATTCAAAGTAGTTAGTAGGAAAAGCTTGCCAATCCTGGAAGCTAAAGATAGAAAAGATAAATTGCAATATTACAATTAAAGGCAACTTTGTTTAGATAAACAAATTCTATCATTTGTATAACAACTTTGAGAAATATCATATTGATATCTCTACTATGAGATATATTATACCTAATAATCTAAAGCTGACAGATATTGAGGGCATAGTAAACCAAAAAGTCTATGACAAACTTATTCAAAAGAAGGCCCCAACTAGAGAAGAAGATTTACAACTTTAGAAGTCTATGCTAAGGACTATTTGCAAGACTGATGATGAAGAAGAAATTAAGAGATTGTTAAAGAATCTTGCACCTTACTTAAGAAATAAAGTGAGACCATTTTTGTTTATGATGGGTGAGAAAGACAAGTTAAGAAGTGAGACTGCAACAACAATAAGTTAGATGTTGATAGAATCTAAGGCAACATCTTCACCTGCACCCAAAACCTTAGAAGTATTAGTGAATGGTGACATTATGTAGATAGATTAGACCAATGTTACCATTAACATTGAGGATACTAACCCATTTGAGAGTTTAGATCCACTTGAATCTCATTTTGAGGATATTGAAGATAAACTAAGGCAAATTGAAGAGGAAAACAAAGTATTAGAAGAAGAGAAGAGGAAAGTAGAAGAGGCCAAGAAAAAATTTATTGAGGATGAAATAAAAAGAAAAGAAGAGGAGGAAAATAAAAGATTAGAAAGAGAAGAATTAAGAAATAAAACAAAAGAAGATGAGAAGAAGAGATTGGAAGAGGAAGAGAAGAGAGAAAAATAGAGAAAGGAAAGAGAAGAGAAAGAGAAAGAAGAGAGATGAATCCAAGAGGTAGCAAAGAAACAAAGGGAGGATGACACTAAACCTTCTAGTTCATCTACTCTTCTTTCACTTGCCAGCCTAGCAATTGATGATGATGATCAAACTAATTTGATCTCATCCTTATCAAAATTAATTCAAAAGAATATAATAGTGAAAAGCTTGTAGAAAACCTTGATGGAGGTTATTGACAGACTACATAGTAGTCTGATAGTACAACATACAAAGGTAGATCTAGAATAGAGAACATAGGTAGTGCTAAAATCATTTGATGAGAAATTTAGTAATTTGTTGACTATTATAGAAGAGAAAGCATAGATCACACATGATGCTAACTTGTTTAGCATCATTTTTCAAAACATTAAGAATGATTTGTTAAGTCTTGATACTTGTATCAAGGAACTTCAAAAGTGTCAATAGGATGGTAAGATACTGTACATTAAGTGTAATCTATCTCACAAGTTGACTAAGGAAATTGGTAGTCAGATTGGAGGAAAGTTGACTGAGCTAGAAGCTCTATCTAGCTAGATACAAAATCCAACTAGTAAAATTGATGATTTTGAAGGACAAGTGGCCAGTATTCACAATGATATTAGGAAACTAGAACTTTGGAAGGAACAAATTTTGAAGGGAATATTGGATTTTAGAGAGTCTATTGCTTTAAAAGTATCTATTGTAGAGAAACAATTGGAGGAATGTGTCAAGGCCAAGGATGCTTATTCTAACTTTTTGTAGTGAAACCTTAATGCAGTTGAGATTGCATCATCTACCTTATGTGCAATTATCACCTCATTTGAATCTACCAAGGAGACATGGACTTAAGGTATGGATAATCTTAATGAAAATTTTGATGATTGCATGAAGATTCTATTAGCTTAAGGAAGGGAAACATTTTGGATAGTAGGTGGACAACTTTTGGACAATTTTTGACATTTTGTCCTTTGTCATTGATGTCAAAGAGGGAGAAGTACACAAGAAAATTGTTAAGAGGAGAAGTACATTGAGAAAATTGTAAAGGGGAGAGGTACAATATAAAATTGTAAATCAAGTAAAAAGGATTGTAAATTATACTATAAGGGGGAGCATATATAAAGATGGACAAATTGTAATAGATGTAATGTGAATGCATTATTTTTGTCAAGTTTTTGTTACTTAGCTAATTTTTCCTATTTTGTTGCCATCAATGTCAAAGGGGGAGATTGTTGACAATTACCTAATGGAGATACATAATTGTTCTAATTTATGGCAACACATGATGTACATGCTTACAAGAAATCTCAAAAATAAAGATACCTATCTTTTGGTAGTCAAAAAATTGTCTAAGTATGGATTTTGGTATATAGTAGTGTATTGTTTTGTTTATAACTTTTTGTTGATGTCATATTATGAATAGAAAAGTTAGATGGAGATAGTATACATTTTAGGGATGACATGTATAACCTCAAAAGTTAGTATAGATTGTATGGAAAATAGATATTCATGTTTTAACTGAAACAAGATAGCAGACTTGAAGGAAATAATTATTTTGTTTACAAAATAGATACTTGTCCAATTACGGTTGACATCCTAGATGTTTTTGAAAAGTGTATTATATTCTTAGATTACCTATAAGAAATTTGTGTAAAGGCATGGTATTTATGCAAAGGACATCTTGCGATGAAAAGTGGAATTGTGTTGTTGTGATGTTGAGCAGTTTTATGCAAACTTTTGTGAAAGTGATATATGTGAAGTTTTTGAAGCTATTTTGAGATCCAAGATCAAACTAAGAAAGATTCTATATTCTGAAATTTTGATTACTTGTTTGGGAAATGATCTCTTCTTGTAATTGGAAGTGCATGTTTGGGCAGTGGGCTCATCTTGCATTTACTATACTACAACTCCCAACAAGGTTGGCACAACTCCTAATAGGGAGTCAAAGTATCCTAATAGGGACTCCTTATACTCAATTTTCTCATTGAATCCTAATAGGGTCCATCCTCTAACAAGGAACTTATATATCATTATATTATCTAGTGGGTATCATCCCCACCAGAGTTTTCCCTTGGCCAAGGTTTCCCTAGTTAACAAAATATGGTGTTATGAGTTATCTTTATGCATGGTTACTATTACTATTCAAAATTACTTTATTACTTGATTATGTATGGTTTAAAGTAAGTAATAATATTTAGTTGGCAACTAAAGTTTGTAGATTACTAATTCACTCCCTCCACCCCTAGTAATCCCTATTTCTAATAGTTTTAGGTTTTTGCAAAAAGTGATCATGTTGTGATCTCTTAGGAGTCCTTCACACTTGTATGCATATTAATTGTAACCACTAGTTGGAATGTTGTTTAACTACCTTGGAAGCTTAAATAAAGGAACAAGTTCAAGATGCTTATTGTGCTCATTTTTAGAGTGTAAGATACTAATTTGATATACTCTTGTGATTTATTTTCAAATCCTTGATTTTGTATCTTAGTCTTTATCTAGAATTGAGGTTTAGAATCTTCATACAGGTTCCAAGTCATTACACTTTTGTTTTTTCCAAGTTTATTTAAACTATGAATGCTATCATTCAGAAAGCTTCCTCATATTTTCTCAACATTTTCTCATCTTAAATGTTTGGTGTATTGCCTTAAGTTTTAGTCATTCTACCTTTCATGCAAATAATCCTTCTATGCCTTTCCATCTCAAGTCTAATTTCAAGTTTGAAGAAGCAAACAAGTGAAACATCATAAGGAACTAACCTACAAACCAAATATTCACTCCTAATATTTGGTACAACCACTACCATATAAGTATTTCCATGTTACTCAAAGTGACTAAGTCTTAGGATCCAGTCAAGGCACAACTTTTAGAGATAATAATTATAATAGCCAATCAGAGCAATGGTTTAACAGTTATGGCCTTTCGAAGTTGGGCCAACCAAAACTTCCAAAATAAATGTCAAAAATATATTTGGTTAACTATACATGTATTGTTACGGTCTATCAGCCCTAGGTATTAAGTTTGAGTGTCTAGAAGCTTCCTGGGTGGCTTAAAATTACCTATTTAAGAAATGACCAAACATTGTCTAGGATAGCTCTAGGTGATAGTTCATAGCTTTGTCTTGAAAATTAGTGTAATGAAGGTGTCCATGTGGGTTAGCATATTGTGATTTTGAATTCTATAATTTTTCATTTGCAGTGATAATAAGAAGACCATATTTTGTTCTCATAGATTGTTGTTACTCTTTGTTCATGTTATGTGTTTAATGTATTAAGGGAAGCACCCTTGATCAAGTGTTCACCCTTCTTTAGTCTTAAAATAAATTTTTTTTTATAGAATGTCTTTCTTTCATTTCTTAGTCAAGACTACCACTCAGTCACCATTACCATTTCTGTCATGTCCCGCCCCGACCATCATAGAACTATTGACATTTTGTTTCTTTTGGACTTTGATGGTTAGACTCTAGATGACACATTATTACCCCCTATGGACATTGATATTTTGATCCTTAGACTATTTGATTTCATGTTATGTTATTGGGACATTGATACCTATATCATTAGGCTATATGATGATTCCTTATGATGTTACTAGGACACTAATATTCTAAGTAGTTTTTATGATGTTATTCAGATATGCTTACTTACCTTCTTGATGATCCATATGTCATGATTAAAGCTTATGTTATACTCAAGTGAATGTTTGATTTTTGAATTGTGGTCTCCATATGGTGCTAGATTATCATGTCTTAGCATATTTAAAGAAACATTAAGAATTCATGTATCATTTGAATAAACTAGAATTGTATACTTATATTATATTTGATGCATTGCTTAAGGTAGATTAATTCCATAATTTTTTGTAAGAATAAATGATCATAATTTTTTACTATCTATATTAGAGAATTGCTACAAATGTGAAGTGTGTAATGTGATATGAATGGAAATACATATTTCATATTAGTTATGTTATTCATTGATGATAGAATCTATGTGATTTATATTTACATTATCATTTTATCACCTTATTCTTGGACTACTGATATTTGCAATAAGTGTGCAGGAAAGAAGCCCATGGATTTATGGAGAACCTTGCTAGGTGTTTGGAAAAACCAAGGATAACCCTAAGGAGGGTATAACCTTTTTACCCTTGTATTTTATTTGTAAAACTAATTTGTGTGTATTATTGTGATTCTATAAAAGTAAATTTGTTTTTCTTGATGGCTTGCCACATGTGTTGTGTGTATTGTGGTGTCACTTGACACATGTTCTCCTTTGTAGCATGCTTAGTGGGATGGTAGGTGGTTGAGTGAAGCAAGGAGTGGTTTGGTAGGATTTCTTTTTCCTAGGTGTATTTATGGGTCCAAGAGGGATTCTTTCCATGCTAGGTCGAATGCACACCTTTTGTGAATTTCTAGGAGGTTTACACCATCCCTAGGGGTAGTTTGATGTCTTATTTTAAAGCCCATATGATATACCTAGGGGGTAGGGGCATTTTTAAGTATTATAAGCTTCCCTAGGCATTGAAAAGAGCACCCAAAAATTGTGGATTCCCAAGTTGGCCGAATTTGGAAACTTAAGCATCAAAAGAAAACATTCTTTAGGGAGAGTTGGTTGGAGAGTTCTTGGGGGGAGAATTTTTGGATAGATCTGGAAAAAGAATCTAAGTGGGGTAAATTTTGGAAAAGAAAAAAAACAAGGAGAAGAAGATAACTTAGGAGGAGGATTGCTGGTAAAAAAGAGAGGGAGCTCAAATTTGCTTGGAAACCAGGTTGGTAACCTTACGTACCCTTGCTATGAAAGTTTGTTGTTAAGTAGATTATTTTTATTGTGTTATGCATGTGAGTTTTCTGTAATGTAGTTGTAATATGGTGTGTTGTAATGTTGTGTTGTGTAAGGTTGAGGGATCATGTTTCAGTTTTGGTGTATGTGTGTATTGTGATTTACTTTGTGTTGTGAATTTATATGTTCTTGTTGCAGTTTTCTATTTTGGGTGTGACAAGGTGAGTCTCATCTCTTGGGAGGGAAAGAGAGCCTTGTGAGGGTAAGGGGTGCATAGGGAATGTGTTGGGTGAGAGTCTCTCCTAGATGAGGAGAGGGATGCCATATGGGTGTTATGGGCCCCATATGCCACCTTGCTGGAGTTATAAGTATTGTAAAGATGCCATGTGAGGGCGTGTATGTGGTGTTGGGTTACCTTGTGAAGGCATGTGTATAAAGTGTATAGCCTAATGAAGGCATAGTTGCAGGTGGAGTCTCCTCAACATTCATTTTCTACCCTTACCCCTTGAGATGGATCTACATGTGATCCTAAGTGGTCTACCTTGGTTGGGAATTTTTGTGGTTTTATTTGTCAACTGTAAAATGTGTGAACAATTTTGTAGTGTGAACATTATGTTCTAAATGGTTGTTAGTAATGTATGTCCACCTAATCAAGGTTCTCCCTGCTCGGGGGTGGCCTTTAAAAGGCCTAAGGTTGGGAGGAGAGTACCATGGGCTTGTTGGTGTGTGTTGTACTACAAGTTGTGATCTATGGATTGAAAACTTGAAGAGAAGAAGGACATTGTCTTATTTTCATGTGCAGCAAAAACATACTTCCAAGTGAATTCTTATTGTATTAGGGAGAGTCACCCTTGGGTAACTCCCAATATTGTGTTTTATGACAGCTTGTAAGTTGGAAAATTGTATAAGTGGACTGTACTTGTTGATATGTTGCTACATTCAGTGATTAAAGAAATTTATATATCATGCACTATCCAATAGTATATAGAAATGAGTAAAGTTGTTACGTTTTTGTTTCTAAAATGATTCTAAGAGAAAATGTGTGTCTCCATTTGAAATTGATACATTTGGTTATAAAGACATTTTGTTAGAATTTCAAATAATGTTCTAGTTGGAAGGAACTAAAGTGGTTAGTGAAGTTAGTTAAATGTATTGTAGTAATGTACATCAATATTGTAGATCAAGGAAAATAAATATAAACAAATAAAATAAAATAAAAATGCTTTCATTGAAAAAGAAAAATATATTTATATTTGTTGGTTCCTTTGACTGTAATATTGGTGCAGTACACTTGGTATCAGAGCCCAGGTTTCCAAAACTAGGACCTAGGCTCATTATGTTTCCACTTTTAAGTATTTTGTTTGTTGAAAAAGAAAACTTAAAATGTTTTTTTTTAATTTTGAGTATTTTGTTGATTTGAAAAGGAAATTTAAGTAGTAGATCTGAAACTCCTTTCAAATGTATTCAAATACTAGACATTAGAAATATGAATCTGTGATAACACAAAAAAAAACATATATATATATATATATATATATAACCATGAATCCGAAAAACTACAAGTTAAAATACAATGAGGAAGTTGTGTATATATGCATGTTGATATAGACCATGGTATCAAGGGATCAATGCATGGCTGTGCATAGCCCTTGATTTTGCCTTCAAAACCCAGTTTTGAAATGAATAAAGAAAATATGCTATAAACTAAAAAAAAATGATGCTTTTATTAAAGACTTGTAACTCTGTGTGCGTTCAAATTTTGTGGATTTTGTCCGTGCGAGACCTGAATAGATCCCTTCTGGAGAAAACCCAAAAAGCGTGTGAAAATATTCGATTTCATTTCTCTAAAAACGCTAACGCAATATGACTAACTCTTAAATGACAGAATTTGTTTTTCTCTTGTGTGCTCATTACTAAGTACACGCAAGGCCAGGGACAACCCCCTCTCACACAAGAAATTAATAATAAAATGCTCATCTTTATATCCATGAAACAAAAAGAAACCTGCAACAAATTATGGGCATAATAATGCCATAAGATATATCAGAGAACTCATGCATGGCTAAACATGGATCCCTCTACAAATATTGAGCTCTATCATCTCAAACATATATCCACACAAGGATATGTGTGTGTATATCAAAGATAAACATATACACATCATTTATCCTCCATGGAAGCTTGCTTCCATCTCTAATAACATTCAAGTACTTGTACAAAACAAAAACAAAAAAACAAAACAAAAACAAAAACATACACACAATAACAAGAGGGAAAAACAAAGAAATACATAAGGGTTTGAAACCCTATGGAAGGAACATGAAAAATAACATAAGAAAGAGGGAAAAATAACTTTTATACTTTGTCATAGCCCTAATTTTGAATTAGGGTTAGGGTTGGAAGAGAAAGATAAAAAAATAAATTTCAAATTGATCATAAGTTGACTCTTTGACCCAAATTCAAATGGGATCCCCCTTATTAAACTGTTTTCTATTTCAAAACATGAAGTAAAAGATGGAAAGTTGGTTAGTGGGGTGGGTGGAAAAGGTGGAATTCAAGAGGTCATGTGTTCAAATCCCACTCCCACCATGCCATCTTCCTCTTTTACACAAATTTAAAATGCACTTATTTTATTTGCCCACATGAGTTTTATTTTTTTATTGAAACTACTTAAGAGATAATTATTTAAATAAGTTTGTGATAATGAAGCAACTAAGTGGTAATGTGTTAGTAATTATGAATAAGTGCTATTATAATTTGATGTCCATGAAGTTACCTATTAATGATAATTTAATATAATAATAATAATAAATAATTTTTTTAAAAATATTTTAAAAATAATAATAATAAAATATTTTTAAAAATAATAATAATTAAAAATAATGAATAAATAAATAAATATACATATATGCATATGCAATGGAAGATAACACTTTAATATATCTAACCAATGTGGGACATTGGCTAAGCAACTATGGTGGCAGGATACCCACCCTAAGTTGACTTTGGCCATGATTCGTTAGAAAAAAAAAAGAGAGGAATTACTTTGTCTTAGTTGTTTGAGACTCCAATAATGAACTTTAAAGCTTCTTGACCTTGAATCTTAAAATATCTTTTTTTGTAGGATGCCAGTGGTCACTCGTAACGCCTGCAGGCGTGGACGAGGTTGTAGACGTGCACGAGATGCACAGGTAGAGTAGGATGCCAGCATAGAGCATGGTGCTAGTATGGCACAAGAAGCTAGGGTTGGGCCAGAGATAGAGATTGGACAGGGGGAACAGCCCCGAAACCCCAACCAGGACATTCTAGATGCTATCCAGAATCTTATTGGTGTAGTACAACAGAGGTTGTTTGCAGCAGTAGCTCACCCTAGTCAGCAAATGTCAGAGGAGCATAGGACTGTTATCAGAGAGAGGACAAGGAGTCCTCCACCTAATCGTATTGGGAGTCATGCTGAGCTTGAGTGGGAGTCTGTCCACAGACCTGAGTCTCCAGCAGGGGTAGAACTTCGACCTGTACCGAGAGCACCCTGGGATATAGGAGACGAGATTAAAGAATTGCTTCATCTTCAACCACCCCCTTTGCATGGGTCCACAGATGGTTCAGAGGCAGAATCCTTCTTGTTATGTTTGGATAGATGTTATGGGTTGCGTCCTTTTGGGAGTAATGTAAGGGCCCGTTTTTCTATACACCTTTTCGAGGACCAGCCTCCAAATGGTGGGATGAGGAGAAGGCTATGGGGGATATTGATATGGACACTCTCACTTGGGATACCTTCCTACAAAGGTTCAGAGAGAGATATTTATCAAAGCATTATAGGCAATGAAAGATTGATGAGTTCCATGACTTACAGTAGAGGGGATTGACAATAACACAGTATGAGAATAAGTTTTTAGAGCTCCTCCCTTATGTTGACTATATGAGAGATGAGAAGCTTTGGATTCACCATTTCATTAGAGGTCTTAATCCCTCGATTGCAGGATAGGTTCACATGGTAGCACCAGTAGGCTTCAAAGCTATAGTGGAGAGGGCTCTTATTGCATAGGATATACGCAATAAGGCTCAGGATACTCATGATAGATCTCAACGTTGGGGTACTACCCCCTTTCCACCTAGGTCACAGTGGAAGGGAAATCAGTGACACTCGTCAGGATCTTTTAGAGGCCCCTAGTCACAGCAGGATCAGAGGTAGAAGCCTCCACAGGGATACTAGGGCACTAAGCCCAAGTAGAGGCAAGCACAGGGTTCTTGTCAGGATCGTAGATCACAAGCTTCTCATACACCTCTAGCACAAACTCAGCAGCCCACTAGAGGTGGTTTTAGTGGATCTACTCAGACAAGGGGACACCAACAGCCCCGATCTACAAGATTACAGACTCAGACCCGTGGACCTTGTTATTCTTGTGGTGGCATGGGTCACATTGCTAGGGATTGTCCACATAGACAGAGGGTAGCTGCATCTGAACCAACAGTGGGTGACATGGGACGTTCTTATAGTGTATTTGCAGCAATAGATGACAGACAGGCTGAGCATCAGGCTATCGTGATAGAGGTTACAGGTATTATTGGTAGTAGTAGTATATCTATATTGTTTGATCCAGAAGCTATTGATTCTTTATATCACCCTTAGTTGTGGAGCATTGTAGGCTAGTGGCAGTTAAGCAAGATGTTAGCTAGGATGTAGAGTTAGCCTCAGGTGCTAAGGTATTGGTTAGATCCATGGTCAGGAATTGTGCTACTCAAATTGGGGATATCACTACTTGTGCAGATCTACGTATCACCCCCTTAGGATCATATGATGTAGTCCTTGGTATGGATTGGCTATGTGCTCACCATGCCAAGGTGGATTGTAGGAAGAAGGAGGTGGAGTTTAATGATGATCATGGTACACCTATAGTGATTTCAGGCGTTTAGAGACCTGTGTCCCTCTGCATGATCTCCGCTATGCAGCTTAAGTGATGTATGAGAAAAGGGTGTCAGTTATATGCTATTACCATTAATGATCTTGAGGGAGAGGAGAATGGGCTATGTCTCGAGGATTACCCAGTGTTACAAGAGTTTAGAGATGTATTTCCTTCTAAATTATCGGGTATGCCTCCACCCAGGATAATGGATTTCCATATTGATTTGGTTCCAGGGGCCCAACCAGTATCTAGAGCTCCATATAGGATGACTACTAATGAGCTCAATGAGCTCAAGATTCAGCTAGAAGAACTCTTGGAGAAGGGGCACATTCATCCTAGTGTCTCACCATGGGGAGCACCAGTTGTCTTTGTCAAGAAGAAGGATGGATCCTTGAGGTTGTGCATAGACTACCGCTAGCTTAATAAGCTAACCATTAAGAACCGTTATCCACTTCCTAGAATTGATGACTTATTTTACTAGCTTCAATGTGCTCGAGTGTTTTCAAAGATTGATCTGAAGTTAGGATATCACTAGTTGAGGATTGTGGAGAGTGACAACCATAAGACTGCTTTTCACACGAGATATGGGCATTATGAGTTTACAGTGGTTCCTTTCAGTCTCACTAATGCCCCATCTGTATTCATGAGCCTTATGAATGGAGTATTTCATACATTCTTGGATAGATTTGTGGTGATATTCCTGGATGATATATTGGTCTATTCATGGAATGAATAGGAGCATGAAGAAAATTTGAGACAAGTCCTTTAGTGCTTGAGAGATAATCAATTATATGCCAATTTGCCAAAGTGTTCTTTCTTCTGCACAGAGATCAGCTACCTAGGTCATGTGATATCAGGTGATGGGATCTCAATTGACCCATCAAAGATTAGAGCCATTATAGATTGGCCAGCACTGACGACAGTTACAAAAGTTAGGAGCTTTATGGGGTTGGCTGGTTACTACAGGCATTTTGTGGAGGGTTTCTCAAGGATAGCACATCCTATTACTTCTCTCCACAAAAAAGGGAAGAAATTTGAGTGGACAGAAAAATGTGAGAGAGCTTTTCAAGAGTTGAAGAAGGCCCTCACTAGTGCTCCTATTCTTGTAGTACCTAATCCCTCTACAGACTTTTTAGTGTGTATAGATGCATCATTGGATGGGTTAGGGGAAGTACTCATGCAGAATGGGCGAGTTATAGCCTATGAGTCTAGGAAACTTAAGACTCATGAACTCAATTATCCTACCCATGATCTTGAGCTCACAGTAGTAGTACATGCCTTGGTTAGATGGCACCATTTCCTTTTGGGACACCATTTTGAACTCCACTCAGATCATCACAGCCTTCAGTATATTTTCTCTCAACCGAACCTTAATGCTCAGCAAAGGAGATGGATGGAGTTTTTATGTGAATATGACTTTGATGTACACTACATCAAGGGGAAGGAGAATGTGGTTGTAGATGCCTTAAGTCGGAGATGCCATAAGTTGTCATCCATGGTCACCAGCATAGATTTGAGGAGGAGAATAATGCAACACTTACCAGAGGATGATTTTTATAGGGATGTGTGTCAAATGATTAGATCTAAGAGGCCTCTTCAAGGGAGGTTCTCCAACTATGTGTTAGAGTCTGATGGACTTCTACGTCACCGAGGGTGCATTTATGTACCTTCTACTAGAGGATTGTGTGATTTTACTATTCTTGAGGCTCATAGGGCACCTTATGCAGCACATCCAGGGGTTAGGAAGTTGCATGCAGACTTGAGACGACTCTTTCATTGGCCCGGCATGAGGATGCATATTGCAGGGATAGTTGCTAGATGCCTAGAGTGCCAGAGAGTTAAGGCAAAACATGGACATCCTGGTGGGTTACTTTATCCTCATGAGATTCCAGAGTGGAAGTGGGATGTTATTTCTATAGATTTTGTTGTGGGTTTTCCTATGTCTTCTCATCATTACGATGCCATCATGGTGACAGTTGACACATTGACCAAGGTGGCCCACTTCTCACCTATACGTACCACTTTCACTACTCCTACAGTAGCACAAGTATTCATGCGAGACATTGTGAGACTCCATGGCATTCCTCGCAAGATTATTTATGATAGAAACAAAATATTTACCTCCTCCTTTTGGAGAGAGTTACAGGGAGCCCTAGGGACTAAGCTTAACTTGAGCACAACATACCACCCTGAGACAGATGGGCAGACTGAGAGAGTTAACCAGGTATTAGAGGACATGTTGTGCATGTATGTGATCATAATCAAGTTAAATGGGAGGAGTATTTGCATCTAGTAGAGTTTTCCTATAATAATGGGCACCATTCTTCTTTGGGCATGCCACCTTATCAGGCCCTATATGGCAGACCTTGCAAGACACCATTAAGTTGGGATAGGATTGAGGACAGGGTAACAGTTAGACCACAGATTATCAAGGAGATGGAGCAGCAAGTCTTTTTTATTAGGCAACATCTTAGGGAAGCTCAAGAATGATAGAAGAAGTATGCTAATGCCCATAGGACAGATTGAGCCTTTATGGTGGGAGATAGAGTATTTCTGAGAGTGCGTCCGCACAAGAGTCCAATCCATTTTGGAAAGGGCTCTAAGCTTGCTCCTTGATTTGTTGGGCCATTTGAGATTTTGGAGAGGATAGGACCAGTTGCTTATCGCTTAGCCTTGCCACCTAGCCTATCATGCATCCACGATGTTTTTCATGTCCCTTCCTTGAGGAAGTATATTTATGATGCATCTCATGTTATAGATTGGGGTTCTATGCAGGTAGTCAAGGTTGTAAATGGTCGTTAGTAATATATGTCCACCTAGTCAAGGTTCTCCCTACTCGGGGGTGGCCTTTAAAAGGCCTAAGGTTGGGAGGAGAGTACCATGGGCTTGTTGGTGTGTGTTGTACTGCAGGTTGTGATCTATGGATTGAAAACTTGAAGAGAAGAAGGATGTTGTCTTATTTTCATGTGCAACAAAAACATACTTCCAAGTGAATTCTTATTGTATTAGGGAGAGTCACCCTTGGGTAACTCCCAATATTGTATTTTATGACAGCTTGTAAGCTAGAAAATTGTATAAGTGGACTGTATAAGTGGACTATACTTGTTGATATGTTGCTACATTCAGTGATTAAAGAAATTTATATATCATGCACTATCCTATAGTATATAGAAATGAATAAATTTGTTATGTTTTTGTTTATAAAATGATTCTAATAGAAAATGTGTGTCTCCATTTGAAATTGATACATTTGGTTATAAAGACATTTTGTTAGAATTTCAAATAATGTTTTGGTTGGAAGGAACTAAAGTGGTTAGTGAAGTTAGTTAAATGTATTGTAGTAATGTACATCAATATTGTAGATCAAGGAAAATAAATATAAACAAATAAAATAAAATAAAAATGCTTTCATTGAAAAAGAAAAATATATTTATATGTGTTGGTTCCTTTGACTGTAATATTGGTGCACTACACTTGGTATCAGAGCCCAGGTTTCCAAAACTAGGACCTAGGCTCATTATGTTTCCACTTTTAAGTATTTTGTTTGTTGAAAAAGAAAACTTAAAATGTTTTTTTTTTTAATTTTGAGTATTTTGTTGATTTGAAAAGGAAATTTAAGTAGTAGATCTGAAACTCCTTTCAACTGTATTCAAATACTAGACATTAGAAATATGAATTTGTGATAACAGAAAAAAAAAAAGATATATATATATATATATATATATATATATATATATATATATATATATATATATATATATATATATATATATATATATATATATATATATATATATATATATATATATATATATATATATATATATATATAAAACCATGAATCTGAAAAACTACAAGTTAAAATACAATAAGGAAGTTGTGTATATATGCATGTTGATACAGACCATGGTATCAAGGGATCAATGCATGGCTATGCATAGCCCTTGATCTTGCCTTCAAAACCCAATTTTGAAATGAATAAAGAAAATATGCTATAAACTTTAAAAAAATGATGCTTTTATTAAAGACTTGTAACTGTGTGTGCATTCAAATTTTGTGGATTTTGTCCAAGTGAGACCTGAATAGACCCCTTCTAGAGAAAACCCAAAAAGCATTTGGAAATATTTAATTTCATTTCTCTAAAAACACTAACGCAATATGACTGACTCTTAAATGACAAAATTTGTTTTTCTCTTGTGTGCTCATCACTAAGTACAGGCAAGGCCAGGGACAACCCCCTCTCACACAAGAAATTAATAATAAAATGCTCATCTTTATATCCATGAAACAAAAAAAAACCTGCAACAAATTATGGGCATAATAATGCCATAGGATATATCATAGAACTCATGCATGGCTGAACATGGATCCCTCTACAAATATTGAGCTCTATGCATCTCAAACATATATCCACACAAGGATATGTGTGTGTATATCAAAGATAAACATATACACATCATTTATCCTCCATGGAAGCTTGCTTCCATCTCCAATAGCATTCAAGTACCTGTACAAAAAAAAAAAAAAAAAAAAAAAAAACAAAAATAGAAACATACACATAATAACAAGAGGGAAAAACAAAGAAATGCATAAGGGTTTGAAACCCTATGGAAGGAACATCAAAAATAACATAAGAAAGAGGGAAAAATAACTTTTATACTTTGTCATAGCCCTTATTTCGAATTAGGGTTAGGGTTGGAAGAGAAAGATAAAAAAATAAATTTCAAATTGATCATAAGTTGACTCTTTGACCCAAATTCAAATGGGAACCCCCTTATTAAAATGTTTTCTATTTCAAAACATGAAGTAAAAGATGGAAAGTTGGTTAGTGGGGTGGGTGGAAAAGGTGGAATTCAAGAGGTCATGTGTTCAAATCCCACTCCCACCATGCCATCTTCCTCTTCTACACAAATTTAAAATGCACTTATTTTATTTGCCCATATGAGTTTTATTTTTTATTGAAACTACTTAAGAGATAATTATTTAAATAAGTTTGTGATAATGAAGCAACTAAGTGGTAATGTGTTAGTAATCATGAATAAGTGCTATTATAATTTGATGTCCATGAAGTTACCTGTTAATGATAATTTAATATAATAATAATAAATAAATAAATTTTTAAAAAATATTAAAAAAATAATAATAATAAAATATTTTTAAAAATAATAATAATTAAAAATAATGAATAAATAAATAAATATACATATATGCATATGCAATGGAAGATAACACTTTAATATATCTAAGCAATGTGGGACGTTGGCTAAGCAACTATGGTTATAGAACACCCACCCTAAGTTGACTTTGGCCATGATTCCTCACAAAAAAAAATGAGAGGAATTACTTTGTCTTAGTTGTTTGAGACTCCAATAATGAACTTTAAAGCTTCTTGACCCTGACTCTTAAACTCTCTTTTTTTGTAGGATGCCAGTGGTCACTCGTAACGTTCGCAGGCATGGATGAGGTGGTAGACATGCACGAGATGCACAGGTAGAGCAGGATGCCAGTGTAGAGCATGGTGCTAGTATGGCACAAGAAGCTAGGGTTGGGCCAGAGATAGAGATTGGACAGGGGGAACAGCCCCAGAACCCCAACCAAGACATTCTAGATGCTATCCAGAATCTTATTGGTGTAGTACAATAGAGGTTGCCTGCAGCAGTAGCTCACCCTAGTCAGGAAATGTCAGATGAGCATAGGACTGTTATCAGAGAGAGGACAAGGAGTCCTCCAACTAGTCGTATTGGGAGTCATGCTGAGCTAAAGGGGGAGTCTGTCCATAGACCTGAGTCTCCAGCAGGGGTAGAACTTCGACCTGTACCTAGAGCACCCCGGGATATAGGAGACAAGATTAAAGAATTGCTTCATCTTCAACCACCCCCTTTTCATTGGTCCATAGATGGTTCAGAGGCAGAATCCTTCTTGTTATGTTTGGATAGATGTTATGGGTTGCGTCCTTTTGGGAGTAATGTAAGGGCCCGTTTTGCTATACACCTTTTGTGAGGACCAGCCTCCAAATGGTGGGATGAGGAGAAGGCTATGGGGGATATTGATATGGACACTCTCACTTGGGATACCTTCCTACAAAGGTTCAGAGAGAGATATTTATCAAAGCATTACAGGCAACGAAAGATTGATGAGTTCCATGACTTACAGTAGAGGGGATTGACAATAACACAGTATGAGAATAAGTTTTTAGAGCTCCTCCCTTATGTTGACTATATGAGAGATGAGAAGCTTTGGATTAACCATTTCATTAGAGGTCTTAATCCCTCGATTGTAGGACAGGTTCGCATGGCAGCACCAGTAGACTTCAGAGCTACAGTGGAGAGGGCTCTTATTGCAAAGGATATATGCAATAAGGCTCAGGATACTCATGATAGATCTTAGCATCGGGGTACTACCCCCTTTCCACCTAGGTCACAGTGGAAGTGAAATCAGCAACACTCATCAGGATCTTTTAGAGGCCCCCAATCACAGCAGGATCAGAGGTAGAAGCCTCCATAGGGATACCAGGGCACTAAGCTCAAGCAGAGGTAGGCACAGGGTTCTCATCAAGACCATAGATCACAAGCTTCTCATACACCTCCAACACGGACTCAGCAGCCCACTAGAGGTGGTTTTAGTGGATCTACTCAGACAGGGGGACACCAGCAGCCCTGATCTATAGGATTACAGACTCAAACCTATGAACCTTGTTATTCTTGTGGTGGCATGGGTCACATTGCTAGGGATTGTCCACATAGACATAGGGTAGCTGCATCTGAACCAACAATGGGTGAGATGGGATGTTGTCATAGGGTATTTGCAGCAATAGATGATAGACAGGCTGAGCATTTGGAATGCCACCCAATTAAAGGATCTACAAATGGCTATTAGGTCAACCTTAATCCAAAGGATTTACCTTAGACTAATATAATTGTTAGAGAGTAAAAGTAAGGCTTAATGTGATAACAACTTACAACTCCATTTGTAGATTATAGATCTTTATTTTAGTCCTCCATTCTACTTGGCTTTCACACATTTTAGCTCTGATAGCTTGTTCACCCTTCAAGCATTCATATCCTTAAGACTTCTTGCTTAACATGCCAATGCAATCTCTCAATTAGGTCACTAAATGAAGCAATACCATTGACTCCTTTTCTTCCTTAGGTTCTCACACATGACAACCTTTACTTTTGACCAACCATCCCTTTAAATAAATAATTAAGATCTTTTCTCATTCATTCTCCATCATCTAATTTAGGGTTAGGAAATATTAGGTAAGATTCAATGAATCTACCCCTTATTTCATATCACTTCTAGAAAATTATCCTTCAATTGTCTTTGAATTTTACTCAAAATGGTTTACCATGAATTTTGTACCACTAGCTCATCAATCTTATCTTCCACCTGGTTCACACAATCCAAGAAAACAAATTTATTGGCTTAGATCCATCAAATTCATGATCTTTCTAACAATGTTGACACTCAACATTAACTTTCTTCTAATGCTTGACACAAACTGCAAGGCTTGACATCCTCTGTAAAATCACTCGGCATGAACTAAAGTTTACTAGTGCTCAACATCAACTAAACATTACTCAACATCCACTATTTTACTCGGCATACACTAAAATAGACTTTTACTCAGCTCCAACTAATTTTTTGCTTAGCTTGCACTAACTTTTCTCGGCACCTACTATCTATTTAGTCAAGCTTGGCAGACAAATTTTGTATAACTTGTTCTTCTAAACTTTCTTAGTGTAACCAATCTTTTCAACCTTAAGTATATTATCAATGCACTATGATATCATTGTCTTAGCTCATTCTTATACTCCTTTTTGTATCATAACTCAACCTTTCCTCTAGGTGCTATTGTTACATATTTGGATCAAATGCTCTTCATCAATAAAATAAGTGATAGTACTTATATCATATAAGCAGTTGTCTTACTAGAAAAATAGCAGGTCTGACATCAGTGACAAAACAATGATTGAAACACATTTATCATACCTGTATCAATTTGTTTTCAACAATCTCCCTCTTTGGCATTGATGGAAAACTAAACTAATCAACCAAATTGACTAGGTTAAAAGAATAGGACCAACAAAATAACAAAAAGAAAATAATTCCTTGTATTGAAAGCTTCCCTCTATTAGTAACTTCCATCTTCTAAGTAGATTAAAAAACTCTATTTTGTCATCCTTATGAATCCCTCTTAATTACTTCTTATTTCCCTTCTACAATGACTCCCTCTTACTAGGTAGATGTAATCAATAGATACACTATTTGTAGTCAAAATTTCTCCCTCATGCTATGAGTTAGGAGTTCTCCATATCTTTTTTTTCAATCTCTCAAATATCTTCCAGCCTCTTGTATTTCTCCCTTTAGGATCAGCATCAAATCTCTTATGTATTTCTCCCTCTTTGACAATAATGCGAAAGACTTGTCATCTTAATATGAAGTTATGAACTTTTTCAGTTTTCTCCCTCTATCGCCTTTCTTGTGACTAATTTGTACTTCCAACTTTTTAATTACTTTAGGAAACTCTTAAAGTAAGATCTACTGCATCAATTTGTAACATATGAAAATCAACTTTCTTAATGCATGGCACTCCTTTTGTTACTTAGATAGACTTTGATAGTGGTATCATCCCTAGTTTACCTCTTAGATACTCATGAGCATCCTTAGGTGCTTTTGTGAATATATTAGCAATTTTCTCTTTTGTGTTAACATATTCCATCTCTGCCTCTTTATGTTGAACTGATTCTCTCAAGTAATGATACTTGATTGCAATGTGCTTAGTCTTTGTGTGCACCACATGATTCTTTGATATATTTATAACACTTGTATTATCACAATAAAGTATCACTAGTTCAATGATCTCTTCCTTTATACCTTTGAGTAGTTGTTTGATCCATACAATGTTTGTACAATTTACAATAGCAACAACATATTTATATTCAATAGTAGA
Organism: Cupressus sempervirens; assembly: GCA_028749045.1. Classification (NCBI taxonomy): domain Eukaryota; kingdom Viridiplantae; phylum Streptophyta; class Pinopsida; order Cupressales; family Cupressaceae; genus Cupressus; species Cupressus sempervirens. The sequence continues at coordinate 644,964,120 of CM053783.1, read as the reverse complement.
TTGTGAAGTGCAATTTTGTTTCTTGCTAGTCCATGTAACTAGCCTTTTGCCTAAGAAAAATTCTCCTCCACTAGTGCTCTTTCTCTCATCAATGTTTCTAGCCCAATCAACATCAATATAGGCTCTTAATTCAAATTTCTTATTTTTTTATAGTATAGACCATATTCCTCTGTTCCTTTCAAATATGTCATTATTCTCTTTACAACTATCAAATGATTCTCCCTAGGATTAGCAAAGAATCTTGCAACTATCCCTATAGATAATGCAATATCAAGACTGCTATGTACTACATATTTTAATTTTCCAATCATAGACCTATATAATGTTTGATTCACCTCAGTTGAATTATCATTCTTTGACAATTTATGTCCTATCACCACAGGTGTACTTACTAGTTTGGAATTCTCCAATCCAAAAAAATTTAGTATCTCCTTGACATATTTTGACTAAGTGATGTATATACCATATTTCATCTGATGTACTTGCAAACCCATGAAGAACTTGATCTCTCTAAACATATACATCTCAAATTCTTGCTTCATTTCATTTGTAAAGGCCTTACATAAAGCATCTTGACCTCCAAATATGATATCATCAACACAAATTTTAGATTAAAAAATACCTCTTCCTTTCTTTTTCTTCATATATAGATTTTTTTTATCATTAGTCCTTTCAAATCTAATCTTCACAAGATAATTGTAAAGTCTCTCATACCATGCTCTTGGTGCTTGTTGCAAACCATATAAAGCTTTGTGTAATCTACTACCATGTTCTTATTATTAACATCAACAAATCCTTCTGGCTATTCTATGTAAACTTCTTCCTCTAATATGCTATTTAGAAATGCAAATTTAACATTAATTTGATAAACTTTGAAACCTTTGTATGTAGAATGAGCAAGTAGAGTTCTTACTCTTTCTAATCTAGCAACGAGAGCAAATGTTTCTCCATAGTCAATTCCTTCTTCTTATGCATATCCTTTGTAGACTAATCTTTCCTTATTCCTTCTAACTTCACCATTTTCATCTAACTTATTTTTGTATACCCACTTGGTGCTAATCACATTTTTTTCTTTTGGTCTAGGAACTAGAGTCCATGTCTTATTTTTCTCTATTTTTTCAATCTCTTCTTCCATGGCTTTACTCCAATCCACATCTTCTAAGGCACCTTTCACTATTTTGGGTTCTTTCATCCTCAGCAAGCATGCATCATTTCTCAACTTGTTTCTTCTCATTGGTCTAAAATCTTTATCTCTAATGATTTGTGTAGCAGGATGATGTCACTTGACATATTTGGAAAATCTTAGTTCATCTTTAGTTTCTTCATTTGGTCTATCTACTTTAGAGTCGCTATGTACATCTCTGTCAGGTAGTTCAACATCTCTCTCATGTACACTAATTTTAGAATCATAATGTGCCTCAACTTCATTCTATAACTTAACATCTAAATGTAGCTCAGTTCTTAAATGCAACTTGAAATTCATAGTATGTGATTTAGTAGTCATTGAAACTTGCTATTGGTTTGTAGCTTGATTTGCAACATCTTCACCAGACATACCTTCATAAAAGTATACAAATGATTTGTATTCTTCTAGTTCTTTTATAGGTTTTTCCTCATATACTTTTGTATATTCATCAAATTTCACATTTGCACTTTCCACAACTTTGTTAGTGTTAGTATTTAAACACCTATAAGCTTTACTTCTTGTGGAATTACCTAGAACTATACCTTCTTCACTTTTTGCATCTAGTTTACCATTCTTGAAATCTTTGATAATAAAGCATTTGCTTCCAAATACCTTAAAATATTTTACATTGGGTGTGATGGTCATGTTTTCACTTCATATCTATTTGATTATATCTCAAAGTGATTGTTCCAGGTTTTTTTTGTGAAAAATTAGGGTTTGGTGTTTTAATATTGTTAACCTTGGAAAAACCCTAAATTATGTTTCACTAAAGTGTTGCCATAGAATTTTTTTGGGTTAGGTGCCTTTTCAATTCAATTTGAGTTGGAGAAATCTTTTTTGTTTTAAATTTCCCCCTTTTCTTTTCAGAAATATTTTAAAATATTATTCATATTATTTCTTAAAGCTCCCAAAATTATCTTTACTGTCAGATCTCTTCAAGATTGGCAGTGGTCACTATGTTGTAATGAGAAATCATGTGCCTTTTACTGCTAGAGACATAGTGACCAAGCAACTATTGCATGTGGGACCTAGTTAATAAATAAACTTTTTTTTCAAGGTGAATGCCCATACTATCAGATCTCCTATGATCGATGGTGGTCACCTTGTCACTATGAGAAGTTTCATTGACTTTACTGCTAGTGACATAGCGATCGCCTGCAAAAAGGAAATATGGTGGGACCAAACTTAAAGATGGCACTGTGAATTTACTTGCCATTAATAGCCTCGTTTATGTGTTAGTTTGTCAGAAGTGTATTTGTATTGCATATTGCTCAAATCTTTGATGGTATTAGAGCCAGATCTATTTGAGGGCTTTGTGGATTTGTATTGCATATTGCTCAAATCCTTCATGGTATCAGAGCTAGGTCTATTGTAGCTTGTTTAGTATTTGGAGAAAAAGGAGAAAGAGAGTTTGACATAATAGATCTAACATTTTTTTTGGCATTTTTCTTTGATCTTTGGAGGTGCGATGACAGTAATTTTGAAAATTACAAAGATAATTTTCAAATAGCAGTATCTCCCTCGACAAAATCCTTTTCTCAAGCAATTTTGTTTTGTTTTGGGGTGGGATTTTGTGATCTACACATTGGTGTAGGTTGTTTGTGATCTCTGTTTCTGAATTTTTTTGAAAATCGCAAATCCTAATTTTTTCAACTTTAAAGGCTTTGTTCGAGCTCATATGGAGACATATTTTGATGCTATTTTTAAAAAAAGTGCACAATTTATTGTCTACCTTTGATATCTAGAATTAGTTTGAAGTAATATTGAGTGGAAATAATACTTTCATCATTTGGTCATTTTTTAGCCTACGAAAAAATAGGTATTTGTGATTCATATCTAAAGCTTTTTTGCTCTTTTCTCATTTACACATTCTCTCTATAAGCTAGGGTTCAGTTATTTGCATTGTGGGGGGGGGGGTGGGTGGGTATTTTTATATTACTTTCTATTATTATATCAACATATCAAAAAACATCAAAAACCTCTTATAAAACAATGGCCAAGACCTCTTTTTGTCTAGAACTTCTAACCCCTCATAATTATCACACATGGAAGACCTTGATCAGATGGCTTCTCCAGTCAAAATGGTTGTGGTCTTATTTAGATGTAGTGTAGCCAATTTTACAGAGGCCTTTTGAGTTCATGTAGCATAGGAACAAGATGGATGAGGCAATAGGATTGATTACTTTACAGGTCTCAAATAGTGTATAGTTTCATCTGGATGGGTGCAATACTCCTTTAGTTATGTGGACCAAGCTTGAAGGCTTGTTTGGTATAGTGAATGAGTTTAGGGCACTTGAGATTGAGGTAGAGCTTATCTCACTTATACCAGATTCTTTTCCCTTGATTGAGGACTTCTTGATGAAATTCAAACAACTAAGATCTTTATTGTACAGTTGTGGAAAAATGAAAACTGACACTGCATGTATCTAACTGATTCTTTCTAAGCTTTGCAGAAACTTTTAGATTTTTTCTTTTACCTTCTATTTCACCAAAGATGCTTTGGGTAATATATTTAGCATGCCATCATTTGAGGTTTTCTATGATTGGTTGATTGAAGACCAAGTTAAGATCTCTTAGTTGGATTCTCTCATAGGCTCATAGAGTAATGCATTAGTAGCTCGGCCATCATTAGGGATGAAGGAGAAGACTCAGAAATATCATTCTATAGAGTTTTAGATTGATTCTAGCACTCGTAGTTCATCAAGGCCACCTCCTCCTAAAGGGGGTAAATCAAAACTAGAAAAACCAAAGTGTGCCTATTGTAATAAGCCTAATCATGATGAGTCACATTGCTATGAGAAGAAGTTAGATGGCTATGACAAACAAGCTTTAGATTTGACAACTCTTCTTTAGAAGAGCAACATTGATATTCCTTCTACTTCTCACAGACCTTCTTCATCATCATCATTTCAATCAAATGGTAAAGATATGGGAAAGGGTCATGCACTATGTGAAACTACTATCCCTCATTCATCTGGTTGGTTATTGGATTCAAGTGCTTCACACCATATGGCATCTTCTAGGAATTTTTTCTCTTGTTTTGAGGCTTTTCCTACTCCACACATTTTGATGGGGAATAAAATTGCTATGACTATATGCAGGAAAGATTCTATTGACATTGATGATGGTACATTTCATGAAGTACCTTATTTTCCATCTTCGTCCTCTAATTTTCTCTCTATTTATTATATTACATGTAGTGGGATAGGGAATACAATTGAGTTTGCACAAGATTCAATGCACATCAGAGATAGTGGGATAGGCAATATTATTGCTATAGGGACTATTGATCATGCTTCCGACCTATATTCCTTCTCACATTTTGGTCCACCATCTCCACTATCACAGAATCACTCTCTTTTTTCAAAAGAGTCTACTGAGGTGAAGTTAGGTTGCTTGAACATATGTGTTGTTCCTGAGACCAGTGTTGTGTGTTCTACACCTCCACCTCCTATTCAAATTCCATCTCTTACATAGGATTACTCTTCAATATTGCCTACTATTTCAGCTCCAGTCATCGATCCACCTAGTGTGGTTGTTGAGGATATATTAGAGGACACACATCTCCTCTTAGATGCCAGATTCAACACACCTATTATTGCACCTCCATTGGAGATTTCATTTCAGGATTCTCATGCTTTCTCCTTTGAGCATAAGCTAGGACTTCTAGCTGCACTTTACATATATCATTTTGTCATCCTTGTCCACTACCTTTGTTTCCTTCAGATTGGAATCACATTGGTATGTTCATTGACACAAGATTTTTTCCATTCTGGGGGGGCTATGGAGCCTCAAGCTCCTATCATGAAGGCTTTCATTGTACTTATGGTCTTGAGATGTTTCATTTGTGCATCCTTTTTCCATCTCTTTTTGGTGTAGAGTTTTTCCCACTAGGTTTTCTCTATTTCTCCATTTCATAAAGATTTAGTTGTGATTGGGTACCTCATTAGGCCTTGTTTTCAGGACCCAAGTTTTCTTTTTGCATTGCATTGTAGTTTCCTTACTCTTTCTGCATTATTTGTAACTACATTGATGCTCATCTCAAGGTGGTGTTAGAGAAAAAGGTTAATTTAATTTTATTAATTGAATTACCTTTTCTCCCTTCTTAAGATTTCTCTTTATGCACTTTTTACATTCTCTATTTAATAATTAATTAGTAATTATTAAATAGCTTTTACCTTTTAGGTTACCCTTTTTGGGTTTCAATCTCCTTTTATAAAGATTGGTCTCTTTGTAATTTTATATCTTTTTCATTTTTGAGAATACAATTTGCATATTTTTAGAGAAAATCCTTGCCTCTTCTTGTATTTTACTTCTCTGTGATAGGTTTTTTACATGCAGGTATTTGAGGGCTTTGTGGATTTGTATTGCATATTGTTCAAATCCTTCACCCTATGTGAAGTAAAAACTAGGGATATATAGTAAAACTCAAAGATTTTCTTTGTGCAAACATATTTCTAATTTTCTAAGAGCAAGAACCTATTGAAGATCTTTTCTTGCCTAATAGAATTGTAAAAGGATTTTCTATATCAGCAATTTACTACAGATTTCAAAGAAGAAATAGGAGAAGCAAGTATCTTAGCCCGTATATCATCAAAGAATTTTGGTTATTATGCATCATTATCATCAAATATGCCTCCAAAGAAGGATTTTTTGGGGAAAATAGAGTATGCTAGTAGGAATATACATGATGATTTCTTGGAACAATTGACTAAATCCACAAACAAGGTAGCCCAAGTGAAAAAGTTAATTCCTATGAACCCTAGACTCAAGGTTGCAGATGGATTATATGATCAATGGAATTGGGTTAGGGATGCCATTACTTCTAAAATAAAACTCCATTTATTTAAGAAATGGTCTTCAAAAAGGAATTTGTTTGCCCTCCATGGAAATATTTGGAATTTTGATTTGGGTTAATTAGTACTCCCTAGGGTTCTCATGGATTCAGACCTTCTCATAGCCATAGCCCAAAATTACAACCCAATAGCTAGGATAGTGAGGAGAGTAGATGGGGAATGTCTAATAAGAATTAATGCTAAAGAAATTCAAGAGGCTTTTAGGTTAGAGCTAGTCACAGATTACCATGAGGTCATTGACCTCTAGGGATTGGAAAAAGAATATTTGTCTAAAAAGGATCAAGTTAGGCTAGGTGCATTGAGAGGACATCTTGCCATAATTGGAAATTTGACCTTTGTTATAGCATCAACTAAGGAGCCTTTCAAGAAGTAGTTTTTCACCACTAGGGCCATAAACATTTACATGACCTTATGTAGGGTTTTTGGTGAGGATGAACAATAATTTATGCCAATAAGGTTCATGTACATGATGACAAAAATTTCTTCTCTTGGTGTGGATGTCATTTTTTGTTTTGCATCTTATTTAGTAGAGGAGATTCACTTAGGTCTAGTTGGAATTGCAAAGAGAAAAGTTGAGAAAACATTTGGTCATTATTTATTATTGATGTATATGTTCTTGTTTAAAGGGGTTAGTTATTTCAAAAAAGAGTTGGTTTTAAATAGAGAATATGAGGGAGAAGTTTTCCTAGTCCATTTATGTAGTGTAGATATGACCTAGGATGTAGAGGAGGCTAGTGTTGTGAGATTTGATAGGTACTTTGCATCCAGGTTGAGGAGCCTCATATTAAGGGACAATCCTAGAATTTCTAAGGCACTACTAGATTTCATCAAGCCTATGGACAATCCTACTGGTTTGAAGGTATCCCAAAATTGGGTAGATATCATACCCCACTCCATGTCTATAGTTTTTAGAGTATATGGATTCCAAGGGACTCCCCATGTACTTCCTTACCAAGTACCTCTACAGTTAGGAATAGCTAAAATGCTATGGAAAATAGGTAAATTAGAGGAAGAACAATTGACTGGATAGTCTATGCACTCAATTTTCCAAAGTTACACATTTTTTCATTAGTTTATAATCATTAAGGGTGGTTGGCTATTTTTAATCAATTCTTGAATCAATATAAAATGGATATTTCCCATAAATGTTTCAATGCTAGTGAGGGATTTTTTGATATATTCAGATGGAGGGTTAAAAATAGTGCCAAGGACCATTAGCCTTACTTCCCTAAGGACATAATAAGGAATGAATTATCTCTTCAAGAGCAAGATATTAAAAAGGAGAAGTAGAGGGTTTACTCTAGGGTCTTGGAATTTATTAATTCTTTTGATAAGGATTATAAGCCTTTGAAATATGCCAAGACAAAGGTAGATAAATTAAATAAATTGATGATCACTTTTCTAGAGATTATGGAGGCTATGAATGAGAAGAGATTAATTTTTATTAATTATTTTCTTGATAAGGCCCAAGAGGTCATGAGAAGATTGTCTTTCGCCCCTACAGTAGGATTAGGGTAGTTAGTTATTCAAAGAAGATCTAGCTATAATATAATTCAAAATAAGAGGCCTGTAGTGGATAAAGGAAAACAAATAATTGGGTAAACTAGTGTTGTTTTGGAGGAGAGATCTAATGATCCCATGCCCAAGAGATGGAAGATCAAAGAGAAATAGGTGTGTCAAATAGATGAATGCTCACCCACTTAGTCCCCATTACATATAGGAGATGAACAACTCACTAAGGAGTAGATGGAACAATTGGGATCCCAAGGGGGAGTTTTCATCACTATTTTAGAATTGGAAGAGGGAAATCATCAAGAACCTCCCATAAAAAGTCTTGAGTTAACTATTGCTGACTACAGAGGAAGTGAGTTAGACCCTGTTATAGAACAAGCTAACCATGAATTTATTTTTGGTGATACTTTTGTTAAATTTAGAGATCTTTATTAGTTTGCATGGAGAACAAACATTGGACTATTTGAAGAAAGGTGTAATAAGATGAAAATAGAACATCTTAAATGGAGGAGGTAGATATACAAAACCAAATAAAAGAGGAAATAATGCAAGAATTTAAGAGCTTGACCCTTGAAGAGGGGATAAAAATGATCAAATCATCTAGGATTTTGCTATTACCTAATTAGGACATTGCTAATGCAATGGTTTTTAATTTTGTCAACCAAAAAATTAAATGCAAATGAAAAGGTGAAGAAAAAATTGAGAGGTGCCAAGTTTAGTGAGGATCATACTGCATTAGTAATTTGATCAATGAGAAAAGGATCCAGAACCAACTTTTCCTAGCCTGATGATATTGGCTTGATAAGAAATTTAATTATGAAAAGTTTAGAAGATACTACAAGTGAAGAGGCTGCAAAGCTAGGTGTTGGATAGACCAAATTCACCCTAGCCACAACTTAGAGGGATAAAAAAGAAATATTATAGTTATAGGATAAGTATGAGAAAATTTTAGCTACATATAATAGAGAATTGAACTTGAGAATAAGTTGATAGAGAAATAAGGAAAATCTAGTAGAACTAGAATCACTTATCCTCCTCCACCGGTGGAGCCTTTTAAATCCACTCCTCTTATTAAAATTCTAGACACACCACAAAGACCCTAGTATTATACTATAGAGGATTTTGAAGAAGAAAAGAGTAAACTATGGACATTGCATGTAGAGCTAGATATTTAGTATGAGGATAGACTAAGGAAAGCTATCATGTATTAAGTTGATAAAATTGGTTGGCCAACATTCTATGATCAATTAGCATAAATAAATGTATGGGATGAGTTGAAAGAAATTGATGATGATCTAAAGCCAATTGTCAATAAGTGGAATAAGAGGGACAAGGATGTCATTCTTTTGTTTTTTTTAGTTATTACTCTTTCTTGTAAACATATAGAAGAGACTTATCTATTGACTAATGATCTATCCAAGTTTGATGATAAGAGAATTACATTACAAAAGAGAATCATGAATTATCTTGAAAAATATGAGAGTAAAAGTTTTAGACTCTTCCCCCATGCCCTAGATAGAAAGAATAAGTTGAAGAACAAAGAGGAATGAGCCCAGGAATTGAGTGACCTATTATGTCTTTAGATGAATAGTGTAATAAATGAACATGGAAATACATGGTGGGAAGCCACAATTGAAGAAGTTGTAAACATGAGATTATTTTATGATTATCTAAAAGAAGATTTTATTGAGATAGACAAATTGAGAAAATATGTGATCAAGAAATAATATGATATTTTGAATTTTAATTGGCTAGATGACACACTTTTTGACAAGTGGATGGTAGATTTTCTTCATGCAAACCAATTTGAATATGGTGAAAATGATGATGATGAAATGGAATAGGATGAAGTGCAAATAATTGACACATTAGTAAAAGTAGAAGAGGATAGAGGTAAGCAACCAATTGCTATTACAAGCACAAAGGTCCAAATAGATGATTTGGCATCAGGACAATTGAATGTGACTATCAATCTGCCAGTACAAAATGACATGGATGGAGAACCTTGGGTTCAACTTACCTTTTAAGTATCAGATTAAGGCCCATCACATGCAACTTTAATGGTCACACACTCTAAGGAAGAACAACAACAACAAGCCAATCATAAACTTCTCAATAAAAAAAAGTGCAGCAAAAGTGGTCCCACTAGAGAATATTCATGATGAAAGGCATTCTGTTGCACCATTTTTTGTCATTTTTATAGTAACTCTATACATATCTTTCTATCTTAAGGATAGTTGTCAGTATTCTCTATGCCTAAAGCTTGTTGTATCTGACACTATTTAAGTGAGAATCCAATGCTAGAGAAAGGGTCCGAGTCATTGTATGACTTTTAGTTTTGCTAAGTTTAATTTAGTCTAGTCCTTGATGCACATTTTATGATGTATTTTCTCTACAAAATCTAAGATTACATTAATTTTCCAGGATTATAGTGTCTTATCTTGAGTTTTTTTGAGTTCTATTTCAATGTTATATTATTTGCAAAGATAATTAATACAAGTATGAATTGTCACCATATTCTTTTCTCTCTAAATCTTGTCTTTATTTTTATAGACTGGATATTTTGAGGTTGTGTAGGAAAAGCCTTTCTAAATTGAATGTAACTAGGATAGGTTGCATATCAGTTCACTATTTCTTTTAATTCAATGGATAAAGTAAATGCTTTGATAGTGAATATGATAGGATCTCCATGCAGTAAGACAGATTTTTGTAAGAATGGTTTTTAGTGAGAATTGTTGATAATATTGATTGTAATGCAGTTAATTAGGTCAAGAAATTGGATAGACTCTGAATCCCAATGGATGAGGCACTAATCAATTATTTCAATTTTCATATGAAGAGATCATAAGTGAATAAGCATCAAGCACAATATTGAAAATCAAAATCAATTTTATTTTAAATGTATGAAGAGTGTCATTGCTGGTTAATACTTGTTTACACTTAATTTCTATGTTTTAGTTAGCTACTATTACTTAGAATTACTTGTAGATCTAAGAAGAAATTTGACCAATCTACTATAGGGGATGATAATTGTAATAAAATTTCATTGAATGAGATAATTGTGAAAGTAATATCAAATTTTGAATCTTTTATCCCTAAGGTGCACCTGCCTTGGTTTTGCAGAGCCAAAAGATTAGAAAATCTTTTATGTTTTTTTTTGAATTTGGGTCCAGTTCTGAAGATCATCTAGTTGATCATGAGAAATAGCTAATCCTTAGGTTATTTAGATCTTTACCATCTTGGTATCAAGTATTTTTTTCTTGGTAATGTAAAAACACCAATAGGGTGAGTATCCATACCATAGTTCAAAAGGTGTTGAATGAGTACCTTTCTTGACTTGTACATGGTTCAAGGTATAAACAATTGTACTTACAACTTCTCTCTAGTATTTCAAAGAAACATTTTTCTCCATCATGAGTCTCCTAGCACAATCCATTACAAACTTGTTCCTCCTTTTAACAATTCCATTTTGTGGATGGGTTCTAGGAGCAAATGTCTATCTTTTGATTCCTTTGTTATTATAGGACATCTCAAACTCATTTGATGTAAATTCTCCTCCTCTGTCAGATATTAAACATTTCAAACTTTTACCTACTTCCTTCTCAAATCTTGCTAAGTAACACTTAAATATTTGGAAAACATCATATTTTTGTTTAAGAAACTTAACTATCATCATTCTAGAAGAATAATCAACAAGCACAATGTACTTATCTCCTTTGTATCTTTGCACTTCAATTGGTCCACACAAGTTAGTATGAAAAATCTCTAGTATTCCTTTAGAGGTATGAGTTTTACTCTTAAAACTTGAGTTTGTCATTTTTCCTAACTGGCATTGTTTGCACATTATATTGTCAGGTTTCCTCAACTTAGGGAAACCTCTAACTTTTCTCATGTTACTAATGCTAACCAAATTATCAAAATTAACATGACATAACCTTTTTTACCATAGCCATATATCATCAAATTTTACAACTAAAAATGTAGCATCCTCTATATCAAGGTAGAATAGATTACTTCTAGTTTGATCACCCTTTCCAATCAATTTTCCATTAGTATCATATATCTTAGCAATCTTGTCTTCAAGCTCAACCTTACATCTTAAATTATTTAATTGTGACACACTCAATAGATTGTGGTTAAGTCCTTCAACATAGTAAGCATTTTCACATAAAATCTTTTCTATGAGTTTGATAGAACCTTTTCCTTTTATCAAAAATGGTGCATCATTACCAAATCTTACACTATTTACATCATAACAATTCAAGGCAATGAACTTACTTTTATCTCCAATCATGTGATGTGAACACCCAGTATTAATGATCCATCTGTCATTCTTGTTCATGCAAGACACAAGTGTAGTTGCCTCATCTTCATCAGATTCTTCCTTTATTGCAACATACACCACTTCATCATCATGTTCATCATATTCATCTTTAGTTTCCTCTTTAGCAATGTAGCAGGACTTCTTGCCTTTGTCTTTGTAATCCTTTCTATCTTCATCTCTTCTCCTTTTTTACTTTTTACCACCTCTATAGTTCTTCTTCTTTGGACATCTAGCAAAAATATGATCAACTTCATTGCAATTAAAACAAATGATATGTAATTTACCTCTAAACTTGCATTTACCTCTATGAAATCTCCTTGCCAGTAGTGTTACAAGTTGATCTACATTCTCCTCACCTGTATCACTATCATTGGACACATACCTTGTCTTTTTTCTTCTTCTTCTCATTGGGTTGCTACAATCACAGCTTAGCTTTGAAAGAAAATTCAATATTTTAAGGTTTTTAATTATCAAAGTTAGATAGCTCAAAAGACATGAGCCTATCTACCAAAACTTCAAGAGTTAGATCATTCCTTGGTACACATCATAGTTGTTGTATTGTAAAAACTCTAATAGCATAGATGGGTAGCAGTGTTCTCAAAACTTTGCTTAGAATAGTGTCATCATCTATTTTTCTAGTAGCTCCTCTTATTACATTAACAACCTCTTTTATCCTAGAGTAGTATTGAGCAATATTCTCACCTTCTTGCATTCTCATATCATCAAACTTACCTTTGAGACTCTCAACTTTGGCTCTTAGAACATTCTTATCTCCTCCATAGATGGTGTGTAGAGTATCCCAAATTTTCTTTGCACTATCAAGAATTTTGATATCACCAAATTTAGCTTCACTTAGGGTAGAGGCAACTCCAACATTGCCTAGTTGTGTTCTTTCTTCTTTCTTAGATCCTCATCAGTTAGGGCTCTAGCAAGATCAACATGCTTAGTAATAATGGTAGATTATGCATGATCTCTAAGTCCTCCAAGGTGTAGCTTCATCAAAAAATTTCATGTAGGAAAGTTATCTCTCTTAAGCTTGGGTACATCTCTTTTTGACATCTCAATCTTTATGCTTCTAGTACCTTCAAACTAGTCCTCTTAAGCAGATGAATCTAATACCAATTATTGGAATTCTTTAGAATAACTGAGAGGGGGGGGTGAATTAGTTATCCAAGTCCAAATGTATAAATAAAATTTTTCATAGCTCAGTGAACCCATAAAATATTTATCATTATGCATGCATCCATAAGATTATGCAATCACTTAAAATTTTTAGGTTGTTGCTAAATCAATTTGCAAAAATGTAAATATGAAACATAAAAGATACAACAACACACTTGAAACAATGATTTATGTGGAAACCCAATTTGGGAAAAATTTCTAGTAACATGCCACTCTTTTTCACTCTTTTGAAGTGATTCCCTATGAAAGGCCAACCCTATTAAAGATTACAATACACATTGTTAAATGTAACCTTGTTAAATGATTTCAATCACCCTATTAGGAGTGAGCCTTGTTAGAGAACTTTAGACCATTCTCTTGGAATGTCATCTAGTTAAAGGATTTACAAATGATTCTTAGGTTAATCTTAATCCGTAGGATTTACCTTAAACTAATACAATTGTTAGAGAGAAACCATAAGGCTTGATCTGATAACAACTTACAACTCCATTTGCAGATTACATATCTCTATTTCATTGCTCCATTCTACTTGGCTTTCACATTTCAGCTTTGATAGCTTGTTTACCCTTCAAGCATTCATACCATTAAGCCTTCTTTCTTAACATGCCACTGTTGAATGAAGCAAAACCCTTGATGCCTTTTCTTCCTTAGGTTCTCACATGTGACACCATTAATTCTAACCAACCATCCCTTCAAATAGAGAATTAAGATCTTTTTTCATTTATTCTCCATTATCCAATTTAGGGTTAGGACAGATTAGGTAGGATTCAATGAATCTACCCCTCATTTCATATCACTTTTAGAAACTTCTCCTTCAATCCTCTTTGAATTTGTCTCAAAATGGTTTACCATAAATTCTATGCCACCAACTCATCAATCTTATCTTCCACTTGGTTCACACAATCCAAGAAAAAAAACTTGTTTTCTTAGATCCATTGAATTCATGATATTTCTAATAATGCTTACACTCAAAATTAACTTGCTTCTAATGCTCAACACATATTATCTTTCTTGACATCCTCTCTAAAATCACTCAACACAAACTAAAGTTTACTAGTGCTTGACATCCACTATTTTGCTCAACATACACTAAAATAGATTTTTACTTGGATCCAACTAATTTTCTGCTCAACTTGCATTGACTTTTCTCAGCACCTACTATCCTTTCAGTCAAGCTTGGCAGACAAACTTTGTTTAACTTGTTCTTTTGAACTTGCTTAGTGTAACTAATCTTTGCAACCTTAAGTAGATTATCAATGAACTATGATATCACTTTCTTAGTTGATTCTTTTACTCCTTTTTGTATCATAACTCAACCTTTCCTCTAGGTGCTCTTGTTACATCTTTTGATCAAATCCTCTTCATCAATCAAATAAGTGATAGTACTTAAATCATATAAGTAGTTGTTTTACTAGAAAAATAATAGGTTTGACATTAGTGAAAAAAACAATGATTCTAACACATTTATCAAACTTGTATCAATCTATTTTCAACAATCTCCTTCTTCAATACATATTGGGGTTCTATTTCTAGGATTTTGTTGATCAATAGGTGTATGACAATTCTAGGTAATTGTCCAAAGTTTTTACACCTATAACACATGATCTATCTTTTTTATTCATAAGGTCATCCTTCTCTCAATGTCCTCTCATTAGGTTTTATTATATCTATAGGGTTAGTATTTCCAGACATTCTACTTTTCCTTCTATCATTATCATATTTAGGTTTCCTAGAATCAATTTCTCTATGGCCCATACCATGATAATTGTGACAATAAAAATCCATAACATGATTAAATGAATTATCTTTATAATTTCTTTTCATATGACCTATTTCATTACATGAAAAACACTTACCTCTAAATTCAAACCTAGTTTTCTTAGGAGATTCCACTTGCTTAGGTTCATTCAATTTCATATTTTTGTTGTCTTGTCCAACTTCTTTAGGTTTTTCAGAAGACTAACTAGATTTAATCTTATCATTAGGTTTATCTTTCTCTTTCGAATCTAATTTATTTTTAGGTTTCTTTATAGACATTTTAAATAAATAACCAAGACCAACCTTATTATAAGTAAGTCTCTATATTAACATTGAATCATCAAGATTTTCTTTGCTAGAATAAAGCTTTCCAATTTGTTTCTTGCATTGAGTTAATTCACCTTTTAGAATAGTGTTGTACTTATGAAGTTCTTCATGATCTTCTTTCAATGTTTCAAATCTAGATGTCTTTTTCATTAGACTTACTCTAAGATCTATATTTTAAGTCTTCAAATCAGATTTAATTTTGCTAGGAACATTCTTCAAAGTCAACTTTAGATTGGTAATATTCAATTCATGCTTTAAGATCTTGTACTCTATCTTCAATTTTGAATAATCATCATCACTGCTTTTAGATTTAGTAGATTCGAGATTGGATATGAGATTTTCAATCTTGTCCTTCAACTATCCAATATATACTTTGGAGTCTTCATATCTATCTTTTAGATTATCTCTTTATTCAGTAAGGAGATCAATTTGTTCAAGTGCTTCTTCAAGGTTCTTCATCAACTATTCCATATCCATAGGGATCTTACTCAAGTTGTTAAGCCTCTTTTGAGTAACTATGCTTTGATACCAATTTTTAGAAATATGAATTACTAAGAGGGGCAAACGGGGGGTTGGGGGGGTGTGGGGTGAATCATAAATCTACAAACTTTAGTTGCCAACTGGATATTATTTATTACTTTGAACCATACATAGGAAAGTAAACAAGTAATGTTGGACAGTAACCATGCATAAAGATAACTCATAACACCATATTTTGTTAACTAGGGAAACCCTAGCCAAGGGAAAACCTCAGTGGGGATGATACTCACTAGATAATATAGTGATATATATATTTCTTGTTAGGGGATGGACCTTGTTAGGAGTCAATGAGAAAAATTAGTATAAAGAGTCCCTGTTAGGAGACTTTGAATCCCTATTAGGATATTCCAACCCTATTAGGAGTTGTAGTGTACTAATTGCAAGAAGAGCTCACTACCCAAAAAAGTAATTAGTCCTTTGGTATATAGGTGTTGTAACTTCTTTCTTGGTTGATCTTTGATCTTCAACTTGATCTTAGATCACAAAATTAGATTCTCAAAACTTTGCATATATCGCTTCACAAAAGTTCTCATATCATTTATCATGATACAATTACACACTTCTTTACCACACTTGAATTTACAAGATGTCCTTTGCATAAATACCATGCCTTTTCACAAATTTCTACTAGGTCAGCTAAGACCATAATATACTTTTCCAACTTAGATGAAACATCTAGAATGTTAGCCCTAATTGGTCAAGTAATTATTTTGTAAATAAAATAATTCCTTTACCTTTAATTTTGCTATTCTATTTCATAGGTAAAATGTAAATATTTCTTTTCCATATAGTCTGTAATAATTTTTGAGGTTATACATGTCATCATCAACATGTATACTATTTCCATCTAACTTTGCTAATCATAATATGATGTCAGTAACAAGTTACATACAAAACAATACACTAATATAAACCAATTTCATAGTTAGACAACTTTTTGGGTACCAAATGTTAAGTATCTTTATTTTTGAGGTTTTGTACAAGCATGTACATAATGTGTTGCCATAAATGACAATAATAACATATCTTCATTAGCCAATTTTTAACACTTTTAACTCTATTTCTTGTGTGAGAAAAGTTAAACATGAGTCCCAACAATACAATCTATTATAATAATTAGGAATATGCTTGGAATCTCCCCTATGGATTTCCCATAAAATATTTACCCTAAACCAAGATAGATTTGAAATTAAAAAAATTTATATCCAAGTCAAAGCCTAAGCTAATCAAATGAATTTGAAAAAAAAGAGGTAAATGCATAAACATCTTCTCATGTGCCTAAAATGTGAATTGAGCCTTGCAAGAAAACCAATAGAAAATGGCCCATGCAAAGTTGACCCCTTGAAAGGAGAGCACAATGAAAAAAAATGACATAATAAAAGAAACTTAGTCTTCAACAAACCTTGAGTACATTTAACTTGAGTACATCCTTGAATGTTGGCTTAAAAGAGGGGCATCACATAATCTTTTAAATGAATAAAAAAAAATATTTGCACCACATAAAGGGGGATTGACTTGGGAATTCATACCCTTCCTCCATGTTGGAACTCAAAATTGCCTTCCCGATTTGAGTACCATTCCAAGCTTTTGAGCCCTTATGAGTGCATTTTAATGCATGTGTACCTGGCTATCCTTTAGATGCCTAAGAGGTGTTTAATATTTCTAATACCTTGAATTAAGTATATCCACTCATCCCATGAAGATAAATTTCCATTTTGAGTCATTATGTGAAGTCTCGTTTTCAGCAATGTTCAAATCTGCATTTTTGTTGAAGTGTCAAACAACGATAGGAGACCTAGTTTGCATTTGAATATCTTGCACCTAGTAATGTTTCATGACTCACTTCTTTTGGAATGTTTAGTATGCATTTCAAAGAACCTATGTTTCATATTTCAAGTTTTTTCAACTTGTTTTGACTAGGTTTTGAATCCCTCAAATTCGTTTGTTTACTATTGTCATGCTGATGCAAATTGTTCAAAATTTTGGGAGGCCTTGTTTGACCAATTATAACTTTGACCTAGTTGACTAAAATGCAAAAATTCCTTTTGCATTGCATTCTAGAGGTCAAATACTTGTTATTTTTTAATTTTCAGCTTATGATGAGTCCATATGGTCAATTTTTGAACATGTTTCCACATGCAATTTGTAAAGTTGTACTAGTGTCATAAAATACAAATTGATCTGTAACCCTATTCAGGATGTTATAACTTTGAATCCATGATTTCTTGAACCAAATGGATTGTGTAATTGTGTTTCACTCTAAAAATTATTTAAGTGTGTTAGTTTGCAAATCTTAATGAATTTATTTGCACACTTTCCTAGGTCCATTCCATTTGCAAAAATGGCCTTCTTGCCACTGTTCCCAATTCTACAAATCTAGGTAACCCACTTTGAAAACTCACCAAATTCATCCAATTAATTTTCATGAGCCCAAATCACAAATTTATACTCTCCTCATGACATTGAACCAATCTCCAAATTTTCATACCCCTAAGTGTCAGGTTGACCTATTTTCAAAGCCAAAACCAAATGCTTTTTATGGTTTTTTGACATGTTTTCTTGTAGGTAATTCTGAGAAGGAAACTTTGATGGTCAATGTCTTTTGACCTAGATGTCATCATGAGATGAAATATAATAGGGTAATAAAATGTGGAACAAACAATTAATAGGTTTGATTTCAAAGCCTAGTCAGGTGTTTTAGTCATTTCTCAAAGCTAGTCAGAGGACTCCTTAGCATGAAATTGACAAGTAGTAGAAAGAGGAAAAATGACATGTAAATGATAGTTTAGTGATCAAGTTCAATTTTGATCTATACTAGATATTCATCTGATCAGTTTGAGATGTTAATTGTTTGAAAATGAATTTTTTTTTAGCTGGACCCACTTGGGGCCTGACTGATTCCATCAGATTGATGAAAATGCATGTGGACTAAATATGTTCAAAAGTTTTTTAAAAATGGCATAAGATATGAATGGGAGTTCAAGGACCTCCAAAGTTTCCACTGACTATAAGTCAAGCATTAAGAGCTTCACTAAAAGGCTAAAGACATACTATAGAAGTTGAATGTCTCAAGAAGGGATTTCAATCATGTTATTCTTTCAAACATACATAATGAAAGGAAGCCATGATAATGATGACTTACAAAACTCAAATGAATGTTAATTCAAATGAAGAGAGTGTAGCTTTTTATGAATTCATTTTAAAGTAAAAGGGAAATAGTCTTATTTTGAGACCATTAAGTTGTGACGAGTCCATCTCCATCTTCATATGTGAAGTAATTTGATAAGAAGTGCATGCAAGTTCAAGTTATAGATGCCATATAAAGTAATCATATATGAAATGGTCTAGCTAAAAGAGGTGCTTGAGATATTTTATTACATGTAGAAAAATGAATGGTGGTAAGAAGAGTAGCAAGCCTCATGTTGTAGTTGTCTCCTATGTCAGGTAGGGCCATCTTATTCCTTTCCTAGAGCTTACTTATCTTTTGGAATTATGACCATCAATCCCTCTGAGTTTTAGGATATAGGAGTGTATGAAGCATATGATGCAATTTGTTGACTGGAAGAAAATTGAAGTGCATGACAAAAGGAGGCCTTAGAAGAACCACTTTGAATGTTGTTTTGTACAACACCATATGTAAGCATGCAAATGAGGATTCACTATTCTTGGGCATATGGCTCTTGGAAGGAGTTTTCAACCATTGAATTTTTCCTTCACTAGAGTAAGGATTTTAGAACATCTAGCTTATATAAAATTGGGTTCTCATGAAGCATAGTCTTAACTAGGGCATTTTCAATAAGTCAAAATTTTTATGATTGAAACCATTTCTTATTTTATGGAGAAATTGGCCAAGAATGTAGCTCAGATGGATGTTTTTCCTCATCTATCTCAGTAGGTAATGCACACACCAAAGTTGTTTTGTGGATGCTTCCCACATAAACAACTGTGGCTCATTGTGCCCTCTATCATTACAACCTTCATTTCAAAATTTGCATATAGATACACTAGTTGGAGACATTGATAACTTTAGAAGTATTCAAGAGGAGGCTTGTATTTTTAAAGAGAAAAGTATAAAAAAATTACCCATATTTGTTGTGTGGATCTTTTATAATGGTTTTATACATCCTTGAAGTATACTTAAGATGTCTTAAAGGCTATAGCCTTTTGAGATGCAAGGTCATATGCACGTGTGGGCCTTGGGTTGGAGGCAACCTTAGAGAAAATTTGACAAAACACATGTATACCAAAATGATGACTGGATTTGTATAACCAACCAAAAATTGACACATGGTAGAGGTTTTTGAGCTTTGCATGCTTCCTAAGGTGATGACATGGTGAGTGTGCATAGGTGTTGTGACGTTGCTATGTTGCTAGTAACATGAAAAAACTAAGATGGCATAGTGACATAATGACAAGTCACCATGTGGCATAGGTCGACAAAGTGGAAATGATGTTGTGGCAACCATGCTAATGAGGATCATGACATGGTGATAAAATCACAATGCAACATGTGGCATGTGAGTGATGATGTGGCAATGACAAAATCAAATGCACTAGATAATGCCATGTGGTAGATTGGAAAGTTGTCACCATGTTGCCAAGGAAAGATGTAGGGAGGATAAGCATGGCAACATGGTGACCCAATTAGAGGTGGTAGTAGGTCCAAAAAGATGTGGCAGAATAGGGACCAATTTGGTGGTTCCATGTGGTGCCTGGGTGGTAGAGGTACATACTAAGCAAGAATGAGTGAATCAAAATGTGATACTTGTCACAGCATGGTCAAACCTAGTTTGACCTAGATAGAAAGTGGTGGGAAAATTCAAAAGTGTAGAATTTTATATTTTATTATTTTATCCTTGTGAAACCACATGCATAGGGTTTTAAATAAATGTGATGATATAATCTAAAGTTTTGACTTTAGGATAAAATTAAATATTTGCAATAAAGTGTAGACCTGTGAGCCTACCAGTGACCTAATTTTCAAGTGAAGATTTTGGGCATCTTTGATATGCAAATATAGGACTATTATATATCATCAAAACTAAGAGAGAACAAAATTTCTAGTTTGGTGGTTTGTTTCTACATAGGAAGCCACTGGTTCAAGTTATGAAAGGTTTTGTCTCAAATACCCATTTTTCAGTTTCATTCAGCTAGGGTAGTTTAGATTTGATTTTTGATGAAATGGTGAATTAGATGAAAATCAAAGGTAGTGGGGATGTAGTTAGGGATGGATATTTTCACCTCCAAGTCAGTTTTATGAAGGTATTATCAATATTTCATATGTATTTTAGATATTGTGGCAAAACAAGTGTTTTCATGATTAAGGAAGACATATTTCAAGTTTGTTACACAACAAGGATGAGAATCATGTCAAATTTTGGTTGTAGAAAGATGAGAGATGCTTTGTAACAACATGGAATGAGGATTTAAGTGGACACATGTCATTTCTAGATCAGATCTAGGATTTCATTCCTTTCCTATATCTTTCTCTTTCTCATACATTGTAAGGGTTGGCAGTTTTCACTATCAGACCAACTAGTTCTAGTTTGTCTATGAGATCACATTATTGGATCCATAGCTATTATTCCACCACATTCTTAATAATTTTTCTTGTAATGAACAACAATTAATAAGAATACAAATAGTTCTAATCTGTTATAAATTTCTATGTTTCATTTTCATGCATCTTATTATATTTGTTTCAAGGAAATAAATAAAAGTGTAGCAACAAGTTAATCTTTCATCTAAATTTTTTCTCCTTTTCATGTTGTTTGTGATCTTCTTTGATACATGTATAAGATGCATACTTTCTAGTTGCAATATGTTTTAGATCATATATGTTGATATTGTTTTCTTGTGATTCAAGGAGTCATGTAAATTTTTGGTTTATCATCATAGGATTGTAGATCTAATGAAGGGATAGGTCAAGTATAAGATTTAGAAAGATGTAGATGTCTAATTCACAAGGTGAATGAATAGATCAAGAAAGCCTTGATGTATGGGATATGTCAATGACTTTTAGGGATGTGTGTTAGGGGTTTGTGGGACTACCCAATAGATAAGGCATTGATCAGTTATAGGATCAAAGTTTTATGTTTTTCATATCATGGTTTTGATGAAAATCAACATCATTAATTAAATATATTTTCCCTTTCATGTTGAAGAAATTGAAAAGTGTGCCCTCACTTATCTTATCAAGTTCTTAGGTCATGTTATTAGTCATTTCATGTCTGGGATCTTTGCATAAGTGGTAGAAGATCAAAGGTTTCATCTACTTTGTAGATTCAATTGTATTTTTTAGCATTGGTACCATATAAATGAATCTAAGGTCCACTCGCCTAGGTTTTGTAGAGCCTGAGGTAGAAGAAGGGTCTAGCCTTATAGTTGGCCCAGTTTCTGAAAGGATATGTTGTAGATGGGAAGTAGGTGCCCCTAGATGTATTTTATTCTCATCCGGTAATTTGAAACTGTGACATTTTAAAACACTAACAAAATGGCAACTCTATAGGGGACTCTATGAAGAAATTCATTGTTAAAAGTACTGGAATCTATGGTATAAATTGCATTTTTAGAATCTGTATGATAGACAAACCTTGAGAATTTGAAAAAGATTCAATACAATAGGAAAAATTTTCTACATCTGCAAGGTTATAAGTGTTTCCCATTTCTTGGCTAAAGATTCACGTCTCTTAGTAATTAGTAGTAGCTTTGAGGTTGAGTGTAAATTATGGTTACTAAGAATGTTTATCTTTAATCAATTCAGCTAGATGTTGTTTTCAAAATGCTATTGTAAAATCATAGTCAAGAATGAACAAGGTTGTGTTCTCTTTTTCAAGTTTGTAAATCTACAAGGTTGGTTTGATGATTTGCATTTCTCCTACAACTGAAGGTTTGGTTCATGTTTATCAATTGACAAATTATGTTTTATTTCTCACACACATGAGTGGCAACTCTAAATCTCTATACTAGTTTATTCCTAGTTGATTTGATTGTAAATATTTTGAAGTACTTTCAGTTGTATTGGTAGATCTGAAGCTTTTGATAGTCTCTTGAAAAGGAAGTTTAAATGTTGAAATCTGATTGAAAATTGTCATGCCCAAACTACGGGGGCAAAAACACACACACACTTTTTTTTTTAAAGATAATTAAAATGCTCAAGTGGATAAGTTTGTGATCATAGTTTAAGTATAGGTTCTCTACATTGTTAAATTAATACTCTCGTTATAAAGTTGATATCGATCATTATTTATGTTCTTACATTAACTTACAACAATAAGAAACAATTATTTAAATGACAATGTAAATGAATTCGAGTTTAGATTCATTGAAAGTATATAATCAAAATCAACTATAAAACTCTTAGACAATTATCGATTTACAAATTAACCGATATTAAAAAGTCACTTTAAGGAAAAACAACTTAACTAGAATTAAAACTGAATATATGTATATCAAATTTATTAACTACTTTAACATAATAATTAACTATCAAAATCTTCTAAATTTAAATTTAATCAATTAACAATTAAATAAATTCTAACTAATTATGAAATTTAAAGCTTTCAAAAATTAAATACACAACTAAATAATAATTAAATAATGCTAACTACTAAACAAAATTAACTAACTAAATCATAAAACTATCTAACTACCCTTTAGATTAAACTAAATAATATTAAAAGCAAGCTAAAATAACATAATATAAAACTAACTACATTATCATTAAAAAACTATATTAAAACTAACAACTATCTAAATCATTTAATATGACACAAATTTAAATACATAAAATAAAACAAACTAACTAACTTAATCTAAACTAACATCTATCATTAACTTATTTAAAAACATACTAACTACAATTTAAAAAAAAAAACTTAAATACTAAACTAACCTATATACTAACCTAACCCCTAACACCTAACTAACACTAAACCCTACTCTACTAACTATCCTACACTCTACTCAAACCTTACCTAAGCCACCTACACCCCCTAGCTGCCATGTCATCCCCTTCTACCCCATGACCTGTGCTTCCCCAAGCACTTAAATGGTGTGCTGCCCCAAGTCTACTGACCTTGCATCAGTAGCTATCCCCTTTCCCTTTAAAGCCCCAAGTTGGGCACTCAACAATGTTTAAAAAGAATGTTTTAAAGTTTAAACTTTCAAATCAAGCCCATCCCAAACATAATGACCTGCGCCCAAGTTGGAGATGAAAAAGAGTGGGATGACATCATCCCCAAATAACCTATGTTATTAAATTTGTTTAAATATTCTTTTCATGCCCATCTCAATAGCTTGTGCAAGTGAAGGAAGTAGTTAATGCCAAAAGTTATCTAGGTAGAAGATAGATATTTGTGTGTGTCATATATTAAATATTTGTTGATGAATGATTTTATTTATTTTAGATTTATTTATTCATTTGTTAATTTATTAATATTATTTGAATGAGGATATTTTAAGAGAATCTTTTTGATTCTCTGTTACTAGAGACATTAAAAGCTACTCCCATACAAAATGCAGAGAGTTTTACTCTCTTGTAACACACTTTTTTTTTTTTTTTTGATGAAAACTTTCTAAGTATAGAAATTTCAAGGCAAGTATATATATATATATATTGGTCTAAAATTTTCTAAGTATAAAATTTTCAATTGATTAATAACCAATGGGGAATTAAATTTTTTCCTTTCAAAGCAAAACTATAAGGACTTATTACAACTTAATATACCAAGAGTATGGATTATTCATTTTATTCAATAATGCAATACTTGTTTGATTCAATAATCATGAAAACTAAATCTACATTCATGATATTAATTTTCATTTTCAACATAAATGAAAACTTGAAATTTTACCAAATTGAACATCATCAATTCCAGCCTATTTTTGATATTCATCCATCTAAATTTAAATCACAATTAAATCAAATGATAACCAATTATACTCAAAACACCAATTTTATTGGCAAACCTGATTCAAAGGCTCAGCCGGGAAAGAACCAAGAAGAAAACTCAGCTTCATTGCCATTTACAAAAAAGTTTAAAATATAATTTACAATAGGATATCAATCCCCAAATTTCAACAATTTAATCAAATTTTCTTCATGACCCTCATCAAGGGATTTATAATATTTTCTGCAACACATTTCTAAAACCATGGAGGGAACAAAATCGGATCAGGTGACCAAAGACATGACCAAGAACAATTCAAACATGCATATTCATACAAGGTTTTCACAAAATGATCCACAATGAATCAACACTAGGGAAAGGTGGATTCTTCCAACCAGGAGAAATCAAGCACAACACCAAACAGATGCCCAATCGGGCTATAAACCAAGAACTTCCGTTCTTCCATTTCAACATACCATATTCATACAAGGTTTGTGCTGACAGGTAGGGGCCCATAACACCCTACCCTTTCTCCCTCTTCTCATCTTGAGAAGAGACTCTACATTGGTTGGAGTCTGACTAAATAGACCTTTCCCAAAATTGGTCACTTTTGCCCTCTCCAAGGGTGAGTAATACCAAAACACCCATGCAAGAAAAATCTCAAAATTGCAAACATAAAAATGAAAGGAAATCATCCAAAAATAACATGGTTTTCAAAGCTTTCCAACATACCCACAAACATACAAACATTGAAACAACAACAAGGTAGCATAAGCATGAAACAAACATGGAAACTGAATAAGGGAGATGAGAATTTCCTACATTCACAAGAGGTAATGACAATGAACAAGTTTGAGTAGAGTTTTCGTTTCCTTCCTTCAATCTTCAAGAACTCCTCTCTAAATGTAGAGATTGGGTAACAATCTCAACTAGTCCAAGAAAGGCCTCTAAATAAGCCTCAAACTCAACCACCCAAAAGGATCAATAACTGCTCCCACCCACTTACAATTCTAGAAATTCCTAACTCAACCCACACTATGGTTAAACACTAAGTGGAGGTGGGGTGATGAAACTCATGGTAGCCATAGTCAATTTTCGCACAAAGGCAAAAAGAGACGTTTTGAGTGGCCTCAAAAGTCAATAAAAGGGGCTTAGGGGTTGGAAAAGACCCCCAACCCATACCCATACCCCTTGGGTATAAATGTTTCATGTTTTAAAGCATTAGGAATAGGTTTAGAGACAAACAAAATCTAGGAATAAAATAGGACCATCTAACAACTCTAACAAAGTAGATTAAACACTAATCTGAATTAGGGATGACTAACCTCGATTAAGAACCAAACTAGCAACTGACACTAACTTAAACCAACTTAGGTCCAAAGGTTACACAGCTAACCCTAACTAGCATGCTTAAGAGCACAAACAATTCACGAGTGTCAAGCGACACTAAAAGAACATAGTTACGAACATTAACATTCACTAAACACAGAGAGATACATACATACATCTCACAATACAATACTTAAATTACGACAACAAGGTTTCCAAAATTAGCACATAAAGATCACATCTTTTCCTCTATCATTTTTCTCGGCTAAAAATATTTGCACACTCATTGCACACATTAGTAGTCTTGAAAATCACATGTACATATATATGTATCAAAAATTCACATAAATTGAAACATACATCAATCAGGGTTTCTTGCATCCTACTTATATCCTTCATCATAAAGATTCCAAAATTAATGTGTTAATCCTACATTTTACTTAATTCATCAACATACATATACATAAAGCATTAAATGACGGACATCAGATATCTAGAAATAAAATCACACAACATGAAATAATACAATATGTTCAAGTATCTGATAATGTCTCGACATCTCGAGTCGTGAGTATCAAAATGATAAAATAACAACTAAGGCTACGAAGGGTCGGGGTGAGGCCTCACAAAAATATCATTGAGAAAGATTGTTATGAGGGATATTGTTGTATGTTTAAATAATTATTTTTTCACTGATGTCAAACCTACTAAACTTTTTGTTTTCTAGTAAGACAATTTCTTATAGATTCAAGTATTATCACTTAGTTGATTGATGAAGAGGATTTGATCAATAAGGTGTAACAAAAACACCTAGAGGAAAGGTTGAGTTATGTTAATGTAATGAAGTACAAGGATCTATTAAGATAGTGGTAACATGATGCATTGAATATCTACTTAAGGTTACAAATCCTGGATACACTTAGAAAGAGTATAAGAACATGTAATATAGAATTTGTCGATTAAGCTTGACAGAGTGGATAGTAGGTGTAGAGAAAAGTTAATGCAAGTTGAATAGAAAATTAGTTAGTGTAGATTAAATGCAAATTCTAGTGGATGCCAAGCAAGTTAGTTAGTGCTAAGTAAAGTTTAGTAGTTACCAAGTACCAATAAATTTTAGTTGATGTCGAGTGATCTTGTAGTGGATGCCAAGTAACATAGTGTGTGCCAAGCATCAGAGGTTTAATAATGTCAAGATGCTACATTATCTCAAAGATCATGAATTCAATGAATCTAAGCTGATAAGTTTGTTTTCTTGGATTTTATCAACTAGGTGGAAGATAAGGATGGTGAACTAGTGGCATAGAATTCTATGTAAACCATTTTTGAGGCAAATTCAAGTGGATTAAGTAAACCATTTTTTAGGCAAATTCAAGTGGATTCTAGAGGAAGTTTCAAGAATAGACAAGACATTGGGTAGATACATTGTCTCCTGCCTAACCCATCTAAAACCTAATTTGGATGATGAAGAATGAGCAACAAATTATCTTAATTTCCTATTTATAGGAATGTCTAGTCATGAAACAAGGTTGTCATGTGCGAGAACCCAAGGGAGACAAGAGGTCAAAAGGGTTTTGCTTCATCAAGTGACCTAAGAAAAGAGTCTATAATGGCATGATAAGCAAGAAGGCTTAAGGATGAATGCTTGAAGGGTGAACAAGCTATCAAAGCTATAAAGTGTGAAGGCCAAGTAGAATGGACGACTGAATAGAGATCTATAATATATAAGAGAAGTTGTAAGTTGTATCAGATCAAAGCTCTACTATTACTCTCTAACAATTGTATCAGTCTAGGGTAAATCATTTGGATTAAGGTTGACCTAACAGTCATTTATAAATATTTTAACAGGGTGGCATTCTAAGTGAATGACCTTAAGTCCTCTAACAAGGCTCACATCTAATAGGGTAGTTGAAATCCTTTAATAGGGTCACATTTAATAGTGTGTGGTGTAACCTTTAACAGGGTTAGCCTTTCACAGGGCATCACTTCAGAAGAGTGAAAAAGTGGTAGCATGTTACTAGTGGTTTTTTCCAAATTGGATTTCCACATAAATAATTATGCTATATATGTTGTTAAAGTTGTTATGTTTCATGCTTTACATTTTTGCAAATTGATTTGACAATAAGCTGCAAGTTTTAAGTTATTCCATACTCTTATGGATGCATGCATAATGGTAAATGTTTTATGGGTTCACTAAGCTATGAAAAGTTTTATTTGTACATCTAGACCTTGGACAATTGATTCACTGCCTCTCAATTATTCTAAAGTAATTCCAACATTAAGTTCTTGATAAGTTTTAAAGTGTTTTTTGCAATCTATTGTTATAAGAAAGTGAAGTGTTAAAAAGTAAATCATAGTAGTGATTTCTTTATCCTCTTGCAAGGAGGTGGAAACTGTACAAAGTTTTATCAGTGGTGTAAAGGATTTTGAGTATGCACCCATGTCAAATTAGTAGATCAAAATCTTGCATCAACACCTAAGTTATTTAGCTTTTCATGAGTTTAATTTTCATGGAATGCCAAGTGTTAGAAATGGTTGCCTCATTTTAGTGATTTTTGGCACTAGAAGAAAGAGGTCAAAATTTTATTTTTAAGATGGAGTCAGATCTCAAATTTGAGTATAGTTTTCCATGTTCTAAAAGTTTGAAGACTATGGTTAACAACATTGCTATGCTGAATAAATAGATCTACAATAATATTGTCAGTATCATAAGAAGTGAAGTAGGAAGTACTCAAGATCTAAATGCCAAACAATGTAATTTAAAGCTTAAATTAGTAATCAATAAGATGCCTTTTCATTCTAGACCTAAGGAATCTTTCCTTCCTAGTGTTTTCCTTGATGGTCTAGTGCCTAATTTAGTTAATTGGCCCATACCTATAATATTACAAAAGTTTTTGCAAGTT
Organism: Cupressus sempervirens; assembly: GCA_028749045.1. Taxonomy (NCBI): domain Eukaryota; kingdom Viridiplantae; phylum Streptophyta; class Pinopsida; order Cupressales; family Cupressaceae; genus Cupressus; species Cupressus sempervirens. The sequence continues at coordinate 644,935,315 of CM053783.1, read as the reverse complement.
GAAAGATTCATTAAGGAGATGGAAAGTGATAATTATAAAGTTCATGTTATATCTTTTAATGATAACAATGGGTGTGCTGAAAGTCAAGGTATTAATGAATATAATGAATCTATATATAAAGATAACCTATCTTACAAGTGTGAAGAGAAGTATTCAAATGTTAGTGAATCAGATGATTGCAATCAGCATGAGGAAGATGGATATGAAAGTGAAAATGAACCTTGTTATAGTGAATATGAAGTTGAGGAATTATAAAATAGTAGTGGAGTTAATTCTTTCCATGATGATAATGAATGTTGTAATGATTTTAGTGTTTTAGATTGTTATACTAATGTTTATGTTGTTATGAGTTCTTCATGTCATTTGGATAATAATCACATCAAAGAGGAGAATATTTGTGAGGTAATCTTCTTGAGCCTTGATGAAATTTCAGCTTTGTTGGCTCATGATTTTGAAAAGCATGTAAGTGTTTTGAAGGATGATCATATTTTCCCCCATAAATTTTTTTCATTCAATCAAGTTACTTTTGCAAAGTTTGATGTGGAAAGAGATATAGAATCCAAACAATCTTTGTCAAATTTTGAAGGTGTATATGACACTATCTCAAACGTCTTTGCACATGATGACTTGTTAAATGCAAGGGATGTTAGTGAGGGGAAATTTCACACTGTTTCAAATTTTTCTCATGTTGGTGATAGTGCTGCAATCCATTTTGATGTTTCATGTGATGAAGAGGAAAATAGTAAAATTTGTGTACCCAACTATGGATTTTCTTTATGTGATGATAAGTCTTGTAGTGATAAGTTCAAGGTTCATTCTGATAGTTTTTTAGATGAAGAAAATAATTGTGATCAACATAGTTTAGATCAACACTTTCATGATAAGTTTTCAAACTTGGTAACTAATCCATTATTTGAAGAATGTGAAGGATTTTTAGCAAATGAAGAATCTGATTTTATGAGTATTAGGACTACAAATGAAGTAGATAAATTAGATTTCATGTACTCCTCACATCTGATTACACAAGATGAGTTGTAAAATTTTGACACATGCAATTTTTTGAACAAAGTAGAATATGAATCATTTATGTTTCTAGTTGATAGCATGTAGTAGTCATATGTAGATGATAGTTTTCAGATTGATTCTACTTTATATGAGCATGCTGATCCGTATTTTCATAGTGAGCATGATGTAGAAGTTAATCATGATTTGTACATGCACTATGAGAATGAAGACATAGATTTTGTTTCGCCAAGTGATTTGATTCAAGATGCTAATCTGATTGGTGAAAATGATAGTAGAGATGTTTCCAATTTACCTCATGAAAATGCAGATGAAAATCAGATCTATGATAGAGGTAAAATATTTTGTTGAAGTTCAGTAGCCTGAGGCCATTGTTTGTACAATTTTAGAGTAGATTTCCTTGCTTTCAATAAGCTATTCGAGAGAAGTTTTTTTGTCGAGTGTGTGGTCTACTTCTTCTATTGATTCTAAGTTCCTTTTTGTGCTTGCAAGAGACATGCATCCCTAAATAGAGCCACTATTGGGACTCAAAATTGCCTTCTCAATTTGAGTACCATTCCAAGTTTTTGCGCCATTATGAGCACATTTTAATGCATATGTACCCAACTATCCTTTTGAGGACTAAGAGACATTTAATGTTTCTAATACCTTGCATTCAATATATCCGCTCATCTCATGAAGATAAATTTCCATTTTGAGTCATTCTGTGAAGTCTCGTTTTGAGCAATGTTCAAATCTGCATTTTTGCTTAAGTGTTAAATAGTGACAAGAGGCCTAGTTTGCATTTGAATATCTCACACCCAATAATGCTTCATGAATCACCACTTTGGGAATGTCTAGTATGAATATTAAAGAACCTGTGTTTTAGATTTCAAGTCTTTTTTACTTGTTTTACTAGGTTTTGAATCCCTTAAATTTGGTCGTTCACTATTGTCATGTTGTAAATTATTTAGAATTTTGGGGGGCTCTATTTGATCACTTATAACTTTGACCCAATTGACTGAAATGAGAAAATTCCTTTTGCATTGCATTCTAGAGGTTAGATACTTGTTATTTTTCAATTTTGAGCTTATGATAAATCGGTTTGATCATTTTTTTAATGCAATTCCATATGCAATTTGTAAAGTTTTACTAGTGTCATAAAATGCAAATTGATCGGTATCCCTATTTGAGATGTCATAAATCTAAATCTATGATTGCTTGAACTAAATGGACTATTTTGGTGTGTTACACTCTAAAATTCTTTAAGTGTGTCAATTTGCAAGACTTGACAAATCTATCTACACACTTCCCTAGGTCCATTATGTTTGAAAAAATTGTTTTTTCTACCACTGTTCCCAGTTCTAAAAAACTAGGTAGCCCACTTTGAGCACTTGCCAAATTTTCCAATTATTTATCATTAGCCCAAACCATAGATTTATACTCTCCTAATGACATTGAACCAATCCCCTATTTTTCATACCCCCAAGTGTCAATTTGACCTATTTTCAAAGCCAAACCCAAACGCTTTTTATGGTTTTCTAACATGATTTCTTGTAGGTAGTTCTGAGAAGGAAAATTTGATAGTCAATATCTTCTGACCCAAATTTCATCATGAGATAAAATCTAACAGGGTAATAAAATGTGGAACAAAGAATCAGTAGGTTTTATTTCAAAGCCTGGTTAGCTCTTTTAGTCAATTTTTAAAGCTAGATAGAGGACCACTTAGGATGAAATCGACAAGTTGCAGAAAGAGGCTAAATGACTTGTAAATGATAGTATAGGGATTGAGTTTGATTTTGATCTATACTAGATATTCATCATATCAATTTGAGATGTTATTTGTTCAAAAATGATTTTCCTTTTAGCCAAACCCACTTGGGGTCTGACTGATTCCATCAAACTGATGAAAATGCATGCAAACTAAAGATGTTTAAAGGTTTTTAAAAAATAGCATAAGATATGAATGGGAGCTCAAGGACCTCCAAAGTTTCCATTCGCTACAAGTCAAGCATTAAAAGCTTCACTAAAAGACTGAAGACATACTATGGAAGTTGAACATCTCAAGAAGGGATTTAAATCATGTTATTCTTTCTAAAATAAATAACAAAAGGAAACCATGATAATGATGACTTAAAAAACTCAAATGAATGTTAATGTCAAATGAAGAGAGTATAGTCTTTTATGAATGCCTTTTAAACTAAAAGGGAAATAGTTCTATTTTAAGACCATGAAGTTGTTATGAGTCCATTTCCATCTTCACATGTGAAGTAATTTGATAGGAAACGCATGCAAGTTCAAGTTATAGATTCCATATAAAGTAATCATATATAAAATGCTTTGGTTAAAAGAGGTGCCTGAGGGATTTTATTACGTGCAAAAAAATGAATGGTGGTGAGAAGAGTAGAAAGCCTCATGTTGTAGTCATCTCCTATGTTAGGCAGGGCCATCTTATTCATTTCCTAGAGCCTACTTATCTTTTGGAATTATGACCATCAATCCCTCCAGGTTTTAGGATATAGGAGTGTATGGAGCATATGATGCAATTTATTGACTGAAGGAAAATTGAAGTGCATGATAAAAGAAAACCTAAGAAGAACCACTTTGAATGTTGTTTTGTAGAACACCATATGTAAGAACACAAAGGAGGATTCACCATTCTTGGGCATATGGCTCTTGGAAGGAGTTTCTAACCATTGACTTTTGCCCTTGCTGGAGTAAGGATTTCTGAGTGTTCAACTTGTATAAAATTGGGTGGTCATGAGATATAGTCTTAATTGGTGCATTTTCAATAAGTCACAAATTTTATACTTGAAACCATTTCTTATTTTATGGAGAAATTGGCTAGCAACATAGCTTAGATGGATTTTTGCCCTGATTTGTCCTGATAGGTAATGTAGACACTAGAGTTGTTTGGTGGATTCTTTTCACATACACAACTATGGCTCATGGTGCCCTCTATCATTAAAACCTTCATTTCAAAATTTGCATATAGATACACCAGTTGGAGACATCAATAACTTCCAAATTATTCCCAGGTCAGTAAGCCAACTAAAACATATGAAGAAAACATTGTCAATGGCAGAAATCAATAGGAGGCTTGTATTTTTAAAGAGAAAAGTATAACACATTTATCCCACATTCATTATGTGCAGATCTTTTATAATTTTTTTATACATCCATGAAGTATACTTAAGATGTCTTAAAGGCTATAGCCTTTTGAGATGCAAGGTCATATGCACATGTGGGCCCCAGGGTGGAGGCAACCTTAAAGAGAAACACACACAGACCAAAATGATGACTAAACCTATATGACCAACTAGAAACTAACAAGTGGTAGAGGTTTCTAAGACTAGAACACATCCTAAGGTGCTAATGTGGTGACCATAGATAGGTGTCACAATGTTGCTATGTCACTAGTGACATGGAAAACCTGAGATGGCATAGTGAGATAGTGACAAGCCATGACATGGTAGAGGCTGATGAAGTGGAAATGATGATGTGGTGACCATGCTGATGAGGATCATTACATGGTGATGAAATCACAATGCATCACGTGGCATATGAGCAATCATGTGGTAGTGATTAGATCAACTACCGGATGTGCCATGTGTGAGATTAGATAGTTGTCGTCACATTACCATGGAAATATGCAAGGAGGATATGCATGGTGACATGATGACCCAATTAGAGGCCATCACATGGTAGCAAGTTGAGGTAGATGTGATAGATAATGGACTAATCTGGTTGTGCCACATGGCACCTAGGTGGTAGAGGTACTGACTGAGTGAGAGCATGTTAATCAAAATGTGACACATGTCATAGCACAGTCAAACTTAGTTTGACCCAAATGGAAAGTGGTGGGAAAATTCAAAAGTGAAAAATTTAATATTTTATTATTTTCTCCTTGTGAAATCATGTGTAGAGGGTTTTAAATAAACTTGATTATATAATCTAAAGTTTTGACTTTAGGATAAAATTAAATATTTGCAATAAAGTGCAGACCTGTGAGCCTACTAGGGACTTGATTTTCAAGTGAAGATTCTGGGCATCTTTGAAATGCGAATATAGTACTATTATATATTGTTAGAACTGGGTGAGAATGAACTTTCTAGTTTTGGGGTTTGTTTATACATAGGAAAAAATAGGTTCAAGTGATGCAAGGTTTTGTCTTGGGTACCCATTTTTCAATTTCATTCAATTAGGGTAGTTCATATTTGATTTCTGAGGAAATGGTGAACTAGATGAACATCAGAGGTAGTGGGGATGTATTTGGGATGGATATTTTCACCTCTAAGTTAGTTTGATGAATTTATTATCAATAATTCAAATATTGTGTCAAAACAAGTGTTTTTATTATTAAGGAAGAGATATTTCAAGTTTGTTACACAACAATGATGAGAATCATATCAGATTTTTCTTGTAGAAAGATGAGAGATGTTTTACAAAAATAGGGAATAAAGATTCAAGTCAACACATGTCACTTCTAGATTAGATCTAGGATTACATTCCTTTCCTATATCTTTCTCTTTCTCATCAATTTTAAGGGTTGGTAGTTTTCACTATGAGACTAGTTGGTTCTAGTTTGTCTGTGTAGCCACATTGTTGGATCCAGAGTTGTGATTCCACCACATTCTTCAATATTTATCTTGTAATGAACAACAATTAATAAGATTACATATAGTTATAATATGTTAGGCATTTCTATGTTTCAATTTCATGCATCTTATTGTATTTGTTTCAAGGAAATAAACAAAAGTTCAACAAGAAGTTAATCTTCCATCTAAATTTTGTCTCCTGTTCATTTTGTTTGTGATCTTCAATAATATATATACAAGATGCATATTTTCTAGGTGCAATCTATTTTATACCATATATGTTGATATTGTTGTCTTGTGATTCAAGGAGTCATGTAAAAGCTTGGTTTATCATCATAGGATTGCAAATATCATGATGGTATAGGTCGAGTATGAGATTCAAAAAGATGTAGATGTCTAATTGATAAGGTGAATGGATAGATTAGGAAAGCCCTAATGTATGGGACATGTCAATGACTTTCAGGGATGTGTGTTAGGGGTTTTTTTGGATTTCTCAATAGATAAGGCACTGATCAACTACAAGATCAAAGTGTTATGTTGTTCATATCATGGTTTTGCTGGAAATCAACATCATTAATTAAATATCTTTTTCCTTTCATCTTGAAGGAATTGAAAAGTGTACCCTCACTTGGCTTATCAAGTTCTTAGGTCATGTTAATAGCCATTTCATGTTTGGGATCTTTGTATAATTTTTAGAAGATTAAGGGTTTCATCTACTTTATAGATTCAAATGTATGTTTTAGCACTAGTACCACATAAATGAATTTGAGTTCCACCTACCTAGGTTTTGTAGAGCATAAAGTAGAAGGGTCTAGCCTTATAGTTGGCTTAGTATCTAAAAGGATATCTTGTAGATGGGAAGTAGCTAACCCTAGATGTATTTTTTTCTAATTGGGGTAATTTGAAACCATGGCATTTAAAAAAACCAACACTCCCATCACATCTAATTTTTCAAAACCTTCTTAGTTCATGCCAAGCTATATACTCAACTAGCCTAGATGGATAATCTTGTATCGCAAGCTATATGTTTTTTTGGGAGCTAACCAGGCACGTGAATCTAAGATTCATGTGATTCTTAGGAGGGCTGGTTGTTTGGGTAAGGTGGGGGAGGAAATAAGTTAAGGAATAAGTAGGGCTAGGAGGTAGTATATTTAGGTTAATTGCATGTTTTTTAATGTCAGGGGTTAGAAAAGGTTAGTGCATCGAAGATTGTTAGAAAATGGGTAGTAATATTAGATGTTAGTTAGATATTAGGATGTTCATATGTTGGTAAGTAGTATTTGGCTATGATTAAATAGTAGAAAAATAATTAATTAATTGTTTGTTTAATAGTAAAGTGTTAGTATTAGAGATTAGTGAGCTAATGGAAAAGTTAAAGCAAGTAGTTGATAAAAATTAGTAGTTAGTAGTATTATAGTTAAGGGGTGAAATATAACAGTGTAACTATTTTTAAGTATATTATGATATATTTTAACTAAAAAAATAACATGTATAATATCTTAAATGTGAGTTGTTACATGGATTTAATAATGTAACGATAACATATATGTTATTAATAATATATACCTTATATCATGTGATTTAGCATTATATGATTTGAACACATAAAATTTATAAGACTAATGTTTTGGGGTGTACATTTAACATAAATGTGTGTAGTATAGTATTTATTTATTTACTTGTTTATTTATCTATCTTTACTAATCATCTTGAGTTGATGCATGAAACCATTATTAGAAGAGAAATTAATTTTGTTGCAATTGAAATTGTAATCAAATTGCCTAAGAGTATTCACCCCATCTAGGAACAACCCATAGATGTTAGAGTAAATAATTAATTATTAATTATTTATTATATTTACTTAATCTTACTTAGGTAAATGCATTTATTTAATATTTTTTATTTAATGCATGTAGTGGTTAGTTGTTGACAACATGGGAGTTTGTTCCCTTCTAGCATGTTCCACTTTTTTGTGGATGTGTGCTTGGTTGTCAACCTTATCTTCTACCACCTTCTAGCTTATTCTACAAGGTTTCTTGAGGTATTTATAACCAACCTCTCTCTCATTGTAAAACCAATCTCGATATGCATATTGTAAATACATTTTTCATTATGTTTGCATATTGTCTCTCACGTCCATTTAGGGTTTTTCCCTTGCTCCATGTTCTTCCTCTCCTTAGCTTCTCTTTGATAGGTTCTCACATGTAGCTGATCTTGGGAGTATTCAGAGTTGTTCTTTTATCAACTCCAACATGGTATCAAAGCCTTCCTGCTGCTACTTCGTTGAAGGAATTTTGAAGCCATGATTTGGAGTCACAAACCCTAGTTTGTTTGTGCATTTTTTCTTGAAATCAGGGGAACAACATAACTCTCTCATTGTAAAATCAATCTCATTGTGCATATTGTAAATACATTTTTCATTGTGTTTACATATTTTCTCTCATGTCCATGTAGGATTTTTCCCTTGCTCCATGGTCTTCCTCTCCTTGGCTTCTCTTTGACAGGTTCTTGCATGTAGGTGATCTTGGGTGTATTTAGAGTTAGCTTTTATCAACTCCAACAATAGATTCCTAGATCATAATATTACCTAGAGCTTAGTTAACAATATTAATGTAGACACATCAACAAATAGTAAGTTGTAATTGATCGACTATCAAAATATGTTTGTGAATACTTGGTCTTAGAGAGATTTTTAGTAGGTTTTTTAATTTATTACTTATATAAATTTTTTAAAATTACCTCATAAGTAAGCTTAAATTCAATTTTATGAAATGAGAAATCTTGTGGAAACAACATATGCATATTTTATTTAATTACATAAATAATATAGTTGGGAAATTGATCAATAATTTTTGTAAAAGCTCATGAACCATTTTGAAATTCCCTATAGCAAAGAATGTGGCCTTCGACCAGATAATTATGCCACATAGAAACATATTGAAATGTTAACAAATTCATTTGTGTGTCTAACCTAGAAGTAAGTATGAACCCTCCACCACACTTATAAGAATTAGTTCAATTAAAGGATTAAGATTATGTTGCAACACAATAACCATAAATCATACATATCCTAAACTTTAGTCTTCTATAACCCAATATAACAATGCTAGATTCCCTATTTTATATCCCAAATTTTACCTTCAAAAAAAAATTTAAAAAAATTGTTGTGTTTTGCCTTGAAATTTTTGGCATGACATCATCAATTCTTGATAGTATCTCATAGCTTCTTTAGGTTTCTTCAACCTTTCAATGAATTACTTTCCATGTTTCAGTACATTTTTGAAATTCTCATTCTTAGATTTTAGATTAACAATCTCCAAATCATTTCTATTGAACTCTTGAGTTTTAAGGAGCAGTCTATTGTTCATATCAAATTGATTTTGAGTAAACTTTTGCACTTAAATGTTCTTGTCATTGAGTCTTGTAGATATATGATCTTTATCTTCTTTTTATTTCTTTTTCTGATCAGTCACTTTACACAATTTCACTAACTAGATTTCATGTTGTCTCATGAGTGTTATTACTTCTTCATGTAGTGTGTTTCTCCTTTCCAATAGGTCTTATATTTTTGTATTACTTTTACTATAATTGTCATCTTCAAGTAGGCTTTCACCATCTTCTTCATATAGAGTATCATTATGTTGGATAACAAAGTCCTTTCTTTACTTTAAGGATTTCTTTAACTCTTATCTTTTTTCTTCAAGCTACCTGCACTATGATCCAGATGTCAAGCTTCTAATTCTCAATGATATTTCCAAACTTATAAGCCTCCATCTCCAAGATCTTATCTCTCAAGCTATTAGACTTCTTCTAAGGGAAAAATTTTTGATACCAATTGTTGGAAGTCTTATCAAGAAGATAAGATACTAAGAGGGGGGTGAATTAGGATCTACAATTTTTTTCAATTCTTGAAAAAAATAAAAAATCAAATGTATTCACTTCAAATCCATCTCATACCTTGTATCATGAATCATATAACCATAAACTATAATGGTGAAAATAGATCTAACTATTTATCACATCCATGAACATCAAGTAAATGTAAACACATAACAAACAAGATTTAGAAAGGTAAAACTGGGGTGGGGATGACAACCAAAAATCTTCACTACTACAACAATAAAGTGTTCTTGTTAAGGCTACAATATTTGATCACATTATCTACCCTATGAAAGGGTTGTCCTACTAAGAGCTTAGAAGAATTATTCAATATACCTTTATTAAAGGATTTAAAACTTACAACTAAGTAGAGACTCTATTAGGAGATTTAAATATGTCTATTAAAAGCATTCTATTAAGATATTTACCCTAATTCACTTGATAGGATGTCTTAGTGCCGGATCCTTTAGTTAGCACTCTAATGTTAGGTAAAATATTTTATTTCCTTATGTGATTTGATCTCCTTATGGTTGAAATGATTTAGAATAACTGAGAGGGGGTGGGGTGGTGAATCAATTATCCAAGGTCCAAATGTATAGATAAAATGTTTTAGTACTTAAAATTTTTGTGCATGGATTGATCATCCAATATCTCAAACCATGGTATATTACTATCCTAGGTCAAATGAACTTTACAAAAATGTAAACATGAAATACAACAAAATCATTCACACAACTTGACACACGTATTTTACATGGAAACCCAATTTGGATAAAACCACCAGTAACATGCTACAAATTTTCACTCTTCTAAAGTGACGTCTATGAGGATCCAACCCTATTAAAGGTGACAATGCACACTGTTAAAAGTGACCTTGATTAAAGTATTTCAATCAACCTATTAGGAGTGAGCCTTGTAAGAGGAGTTTAGAAAATCATATTAGAATGTCACCCTATAAAGGATTTACTCATTACTATTAGGTTAACCTTAATCTAAAGAATTTATCTAGACTAGTAGAGTTGTTAGAAATTAATTGTAGGACTTGATCTGATAACAAAAAAACTCACTTATAGATTGAAAATCACTTATTTAGTCCTCCATTGTTCTTGGCATTCAATCTCCTTCATCTCTAATAAATTGTTCACCCTTCAAGCCTTCACCTCCTTAAGCCTTCTTGCTTAGTATGCCAACTAAAAATTCATCCCTTTAGCCACCAAATGAAGCAACACCACAAGACTCTAGCTTGTCTCTCTCTCTATTTTTCATAATGACACTTTACTTCTGGTCTTTAATATCCTTAAATAGATAATTTGGATTTTTTTTGCTTAACCAAAATCATCCATCTTATGGTTAGGTCAAATTTATTGAATCTACCCTCTTTTCCATTTTATTCCCTCTAGAAACTTACTTTACAATCCTCTTCAAATTCATCTTACGTATCTTCCACACACTTCACACAATTCAAGAAATCAACTTTTTTGGCTCATATTTTTCAAATCTTTGATCATACTCATTTTACTAGCACTCAACAATAACATGTTGTTTTCTTTAAAATCAATGTCTTCTGATTTTTGGCCAACACTAGGTTGCTCAACATACACTAAGTATTTATTGGTGCTTGGCACACACTAAACTTTCTTCACTCAACATCTACTAGATTTCTCTTTCCTCGACACATAGTGAACTTACTTCGCTCAACTTAAACTAACTTTTTGCTCAACCTGCACTGATTTTCTTAACTTCCACTATTTATTTGGTGAGGATTAGCAGACACATTTCTTTACTTAGCCTTACTCTAGTCTTAACTCAAGTATCCTTTCATTATAGCCTTAAGTAGATAAAAAATACACTATATCATCAAATTCTTACTTGATCTTAGTGCTTCTTTTATAGACCATATAACTCAACCTTTCTCTAGGTACTTTTGTTATCCTTTCTTTTCAAATCCTCTTCATTAATCATTTAAATGATAGCATTCAAACCAAATTAGCAATTGTCTCACTAGCAAGTAGCATGTTTGATATCAGTGACAAAATAATGATAATTCCATGATAGGTTTTTCATGCCCAAAATATGGGGCAAAAATACACCAATTTTTTTTTTGAATTAATAATCCATTATGTTAATACATGCCACATTTATTAGGTTATGGAAAGTTGACAAAGGATTAAAGTGAGTTTTGAATACATATCATAATGATGTAGAGTTGGTATTCCAACACAATGTACAAGTTTGAAAACCCAAGTCCTAGTGTCATAGAACACTTAGCTCAGGAAGAATGAGTTGATTGATTAACATAAGGTTTAATTTGCAAAGGTGTGACATTGAGTTCAAATACATTTTAGGGTTTCCAAGTTCTTAAGTTAACTATGGTGCTATCCCTTATTTCACTATACTAGATCAATCTTTTAGGAGAATCTGATTCTCCATTTAAGGGTTAATTTATCATAACATACTAATATTTGATTTGGATATTATCATTATTTATTTTGAACTATTTAAAATATTAAAACATTTATCATTAAACTCTTTACAACATCTAACTCATCTTCTATCATAACCCGACCCATCATATTACATTACCTAGTCAACTTGAGTTGTAATACTTCCTGACCCACTAATTACCTTCTAGGTTTAAATTTAAATACCTCGATACTTTGATCGCCGCATAAATTTAAATCCCCACAAAAGACTAATAACATAAAACTTCTAATTGATTCATTTCCAATCCTACCCTTCACTTAATTATTAAGAGAATGTTTATTCATTAACATCTAATACTAGCCTTTCACATATGAGTTTTTAATCCTATTGCAAATTTGATATCCTACACTATACTCAAATTAAAAACCACTTACCATTAAAATATATTACTCAAAGAATTCTAAAACACATAGTTTAAATCTTCATTCTAAATACTAAGCATTACTAAAATAACATAATAAAATCATCGATTCACTAATCATTAAACTTGATCTACATATCTTCCAAATTAATCATTCCTTTAAGCAAGGGAAATAAGAACTATTTAAATACCATTTATAATTTTAAAATTTAATAAAACTATCATTTACTAACATGTAATATTATCAAATTTATAAGTCTAACCATCAAAACTTAAAAAGAAACTTCAATTACACTTTATTAAATACTAGCTAAACTAATTATTAATACAACATTAATAATTAACACTATAAGATATGATCATATATAAAACTAAGACATAACAAATTTTTAAATTAACCTAAATACTTACTAACATTAACAACTAATCTATCTCTAACTTGACTTCATTAACTTACTAAATTTAACATAATCTAATAAACTAAATAAAAATTAATGCTAACATCAAAAATAACAACTAACTTTAACTAATTATAATCTAACATTAATTAAAATATAATAAATAAACTTAACATTAACTAATACTAATCTTAACTACTGACCTCCACTCACTTAATCACTAACTAACCCCTACTAATTGCCCCCCTAACACCGTACCCCTTACCACTAACCTAACCCTAACATCCCTTTCTCCTTGGCAACTTGCTCCTTTTCCTCACCCTCAATTACACATCATACTCCCTCTCACATGGGTGACTATCCAAGGTCGATGCTAGGGAAGAGACGTGGATGGGCTTAAAGGTGCCCACACCCCTGTGAGGCCTCGCCCCGACCCTTCGTATCCTTAGATGTTACTTTATCATTTTGATACTCACGACTTGAGATGTCGAGACATTATCAGATACTTGAACATATCATATTATTTTATGTTGTGTGATGTTACTTTCAGATATTTGATGTTTTGTCATTTAATATTTTATGTATATGTATGTTGATGAAATCAGTAAATATAGGATTGATACTTTGATTAAGAGATTTTAAATGGTTAAAAATTAAGTAGGATGAAGAAACCCTAATTTATGTATGTTTCAATTTATGTAAATTCCTGATACGTATATATGTACATGTGATTTTCGAGGCTACTGATGTGTGCAATGAGTGTGCAAATATTTTAGCTGAGGAAACTGACAGAGGAACAAAACTGATCTCTATGTGCTAATTTTGGAAACCTTGTTGTTTTTAATTCATGTATTGTACTGTGAGATGTATGTATGTATCTTTCTATGTTCAGTGAATGTCAATGTTCGTAACTATGTTCTTTTAGTGTCGCTTGACACTCGTGAATTGTTTGTGCTCTTTAGCGTGCTAGTTAGGGTTAGCTGTGTAACCTTTGGACCCAATTTGGTTTAAGTTAGTGTTAGTTTGCTTTTGGGTTCTTAATCAAGGTTAGTCTTCCCTTAATCCAGATTAGTGTTTAATCTGCAATGATAGAGTAGTTAGAAGGTCCTATTTTATTCCTAAATTTTTTTTGTCTCTAAACCTTTTTCCTAAGGCTTAAAACATGAAATGATTATACCCAAAGGGTATGGGTATGGGTTGGGGGTCTTTTCCAACCCCTAAGCCCATTTTATTGACTTTTGAGACCACTCAAAAAGTCTCTTTTTGCCTTTGTGCGAAAATTGCAAGTGGCTACCATGAGTTTCATCACCCCACTTCCACTTAGTGTTTAACCATGGTGTGGGTTGAGTTAGGAGTTTCTAGAATTGTAAGTGGGTGGGAGAAGTTATTGCTCCTTTTTGGTGGTTGAGTTGGAGGCTTATTTAGAGGCCTTAATTGGACTAGTGGAAGTGGTTACCCAATCTCTACATTTAGAGAGGAATTCTTGAAAATTGAAGCAAGGAAAGGGAAGCTCTACTCAAACTTGTTCATTGCCATTACCTCTTTGTGAAGTTTGGAATTCTCATATCCCTTGTTCAGATTTCATTCTTGTTTCATGCTTATGCTACCTTGTTTTTGTTTGAATGTTTGATGGTTGTGGGTACGTTGGGAAGATTTTAAAATCATGTTATTTTGGATGTTTTCCTTTCATGTTTATGTTTGCAATTTTGAGATTTTTCTTGCATGGGTCTTTTGGTATTACTCACCCTTGGAGAGGGTAGAAGTGACCAATTTTGGGAAAGGTCTGTTTAGTCGGACTCCAACCAGTGTAGAGTCTCTTCTCAGGATGAGAAGAGGGAGAAAGGGTAGGGTGTTATGGGCCCCTACCTGTCAGCACAAACCTTGTATGTTTATGGTATGTCGAAATGGAAGAACATAAGTTCTTGGTATATAGCCCTGATTGGGCATCTGTTTGGTGTTGTGCTTGACTTCTCCTGGTTGGAAGAATCCACCTTTCCCTAGTATTGATTCATTGTGAATCTTATAGTCAAAACCTTGTATGAATATGCATGTTTGATTTTTTTCTTGGTCATGCTTGTTATCACCTGATCAGATTTTGTTTCCTCAATGGTTCGTAGAAATATGTTGCAGAATTGGATATGGAACCCTTGTTGAGGATCATGAAGAGAATTCAATTAAATTGTTGAAATTTGGGATTGATATCCTATGTATATGAATTTTAAACTTTGTTGTAATTGGCAACAAAGCCAATATTTCTTCCTGATTCTTTCCTGGCCGAGCCCTTGAATCAGGTTTGCCAATAAAATTGGTGTTTGAGTAAAATTGTTTATCTTGTGTTTTAATCGTAATTTTTAATTTAGATGGATGCACATCAAATTAGGATGAAATGATGATGGTTTAATTAAGTAAAATTTTGAGTTTTCTTTATGTTGAAAAAATGAAATTTATGTTATGAATGTAGGTTTAGTTTCGGGATTATTGGAAGCAAAACAATTCTTGCATTATAGTAAATGGATTATTCATATTCTTAGAATATTTATTTTGTAATAGCTCCTATTAGATCTTAAAAAAAAAAAAAGATAACCCCTCTTAATAAATCAATCAATTTCAAAAAAAATTATACTTAGAGAAAATTTATTCTTAGAGCAAAAATGCTCACTGCCTTTTGTATGAGGAGCAAGATTTATTGTCTTTTGCCACAGAGCATCAAAAAGATTCTATTAATATTCCCTTGAACTTGTTAATATTAAATGTTTAAATAAAATAAAGTAAAAATAAAATAAATTCAGAATTGGACATATAAATTAAAGAACTATCCTAAAATATCCTAAACTTACCAATTTTTCTTTTGCCTTTAATGCTTTTCTTCATTTCCTTGTTGGACGTAGCCCTTCTAGATAATGTGAAAAGACTCCATGTTGTATCTTTTAGCTAGAATAGCTTATGGTAATGAGGGTGACGTCACCCTGTCCCCTCATTACAACCTTGGAAAAAAAGCCATTCTTGGGAAGCGCTGATTTCATGTTATTCTGTTTGGTTAATGATTTGCCCTTCTCCTTGGGCGTCACATTTGAAGACAAAAAGAAGGTGGTTTTATTATTATGTTTGGCAAGTCAGTTTGCCAACCCTTAGAGTGACGTCACCACCCTGTCCTTCCTTATCCATCGCTGTCCATGGCAAAGAATATGAATATGTTTTATGATTTTTTCTTTCGTTGCAATTTGGTCTTTCCTTTCACCTTAGCCTGCGCTCGTTTCCTTTGGGCAGAGCACTGTACTCTGTACTAGCGCTAGGGAATGCGTAGGGTTAGAGGTTAGGGTAGGATGGGAGGAAGTTAGTATAGGTGTTAAGAGATTGTGTTAGTTAATTTAAATTTTTAAGTTAGATTAAATTTAGTATGTCAGGTTTTAGTGTAAGTTGGATTAATTTCAATTGTAAGTTATCTTAGAGTTAGCATTTTAGTTTTAAATTAGTATAATTTAATATTTAAGTTTTATGTTAGTTATTGTTTGTCATTTATTAAATATTAATAATCTTAGTTAATTGATTTATATGTTTGTTTTAATGTTAATTGTTTTAAAGATTTATGTTAATTCATAAAGAGTTTTAGTTTAAAATTAGTTTAGTTTAATTGCTTGTATTTTGTTAAGTGTTTGTTAATAGATTAGTTTGGTTGCTTATAAAAAGTATTAAATCTAGAAAGTTTCCTTAAATAATTTTTAAAAAAAAATCAATAGTAGATATAACGTTAATTAAGTAATGGTTATAATAAGAAATCAATTGGTCTTAATTTAAAATTATAGATGTAAGTTAGTTTTCGATTTTGATTTATTCAATTGTTAGACATTATGGATATAATCGTTAATTTAGTTTTGAATTATTTTAAATAATTTTTATATGTATTCAGTGTTGGTATTGTAGTAAGTCTGAATTTTTGAGTACTAATTGGTTTTAGATTTAAGGTTATTGTTTTTTTTTAAAAAATAAGTTTTAATGTTGATGCTATTTGCTTAGTTGTTTCATTAAATTAATTTTGTAGTCATCCACATCATTATTTAAATAACTTTTACTATAATGTTGTATAAGAAATGTAAGAACATAAGTTTATCGATATCAATCTTATAACAAAAGTTTTCAAAATCTTAACGATATAATTGTCCTCTTGTTTTTAATCTTAAGACGTAATGTAGAGAACCAGTACTAAAACTATTATCAATCATTTCCAACTTAGAGCATGTTTAATTATTATTTCTTATTCAAAAAAAAAATTATTTTCTACGTGTAGATTTTTCTAATTTATTTAATTAGCCAAGGGGGATTTTCTTTTTCTTAAGTTGATTATAATATTGGTTAATGTTTATGTTGATACAATAACATAGGAATTTTTTTTTCCTAATAATCATGAAAATACCAATGAAGCACCAATCATAACATCAAATTTTCTTAACATAATTTGGTACTAAATTGCATCACTTTATATCTATCATCATTTCATCTAATTAACATTATTCAAATAAATACCAATTCAAACTATAAGAATGAAATAGGGAAGGTAAAACATCATTTCAACTATTTACTAAACAACAAATGCATGTAAATTTAATCACACAGAAAATCATATGAACGAAAAATACTCCATTTTTATTTATTCATCTAATTCAAGGATTCCCTTGAGAAAGAACTAGGGAAGAAAACCTGAGATCATAGTCATTTCAATAATAAGTTTAACAATAACATTTTTACAACAAGATCTTAATCTCAAGGAGAAACTCCCAACACATTTGAATTTAAATAACAACTCTGAATTTCCTACTTGGCTCCACAATAGGGTAGCAATTTCAAAAATCTACAAACACATCAAGGTAACTATGGAGAGAATGAAACTAATTGGGGGACAAACAATTTTAACACAAAGACACAATCAATCATTCACTCCCATCTAGGTTTGCATCATAGGTTCATCATTGAACCATATTAGGTAGAAGGTGGATTTTTCTAGATAGGAGATGCCAGTCACAACACCATAATAGATGCCCTTTTAGGGTTATAATCTCAAGAAATTTCATTCTTCCACAGATGCCCTTTCAAGACTGATATCACAAGAACTTCCATTCTTTCACTTCATAATTTTCCAAAAAGCACAAACATGGTTTGTACTGATGAGTAGGGGCCCATAACACCCTACTCTCTCCCTCTCCTTGTCATGAAGAGAGACTCTACACCACTAGAGTCCAACTAAAGCCCTCCTCTCATACATGGCCACTTCTACCCTATCTTAAGGTGAGTAATTCCAATACAACCATTATAGACCCTTCCAAAATCAAATGTAAAGTATGAAGGAATTTAAAAAAAAAAAAACCCATTACAATCCCTCTCAAACATGTTCATCAAATGCATGAGCATAAATATGCAAAAGAAACTACTTAAGAATGAATCACAACATGGACACATGAGCTTGAAGGATTCCTACCTTCACAATAAGGTTATGGAAACTAAAATTTGAGAAGAGCTTTTCGTCCTTCTCCTTCAATCCTAAATTTTCTCTCTAAAACTAAAGGTTGAGTGAACAACCTTTCACCCTCAAATCTACCCCTAAAATAGGTTTCCAACTCAACCACTTACAAAAATGCAAAAACTCCCCCACTTGACTGAGGTTTCTAGAATCTTCTAACTTAACCTCACCATTAAAGAAAACTTCAAGGTGGATTTTAACTTATCAAACTCATGATGAAACTTCAATTTTCGCAATAAAGAAAAAATTAGATATTTGGGTGGTCACCAAAGTCAACAAAAGGGGCTAGAGGGGTGGAAAATGCTCCCAACCCATACATATACCCCTTGGGTACTTAGTTTTCATTTTTGGCCTCTAGGACTATTTAATAACTTGCTAAAATGCTTAAAAAATATTTGGACTTCCTAAAAATCTAAAAATGCAAAATTATCACTAAACCCTTATTAGAGTAATTAATCTTGATTACCCACTAATTAGCATTAGGCCACTAACCTAGTCCAACTCAAATTCTTAGGCTACTTGGCTAATCCTAATTATCATGCTGAAATGCATATACAAATCACAAGTGTCAAGCGACACTATAAAATCATTGTTACAAAATATTAACACTTAACGATTACAAAATGATACACACATTCAATTTAGAATACAGATAAAATACGAGATGATGAAGTTTGCATCTTTCATTAGACTTCAACCTTTGTTTCACAAACTACACATAGGGTCAAGTTTTGGTTCTTTGTTAGATTTCCAAGCTAATAATCCTGCACACTTCATTTGACACATCAGTAGTTCGAGAAAAATCACATGCATGTATATTTAAAACTCATTTAGAAAATCACATTAAATTAAAACATCAACTTTTCATATAAATAATTGTTATCTCATTTCTGCTCATATATTTAACCATTAGAAGTTGCATTATTAGTATAAAATAACCTATTTGTTAATTCAAAACAAAATACTAGAATAATCATCATTAGGCATGCATATATTTAAACATCATAAACATCATCAATAAGGCGTATTGAGCTATTTGAATGCATATAACCTAATCATTAATATACTATAATTAACATCATTATCCTAAGGTGAAATACATCATACCACGGTTAGTAAAAATTAATGTTTTAAAAAGTTGAGGTGATGTAGTAGTTCTTGAATCACTGAGTATTTAAAACATGAATGAATTAGCTAATCTTAGCTTCTATTAGGACAATTATACCATAAGATATTACTTCATATCCATTCCAATCTTGGATATCAAATTTAACAAGGAAATTCATATTTAATAAGTACATATGAAGAGGGACCTTACAAGGTTTCATCAATCTTCCTCATTTCTTTACTTCAACAATCTTCATAAACAATTTCCTTCTTTCACATTAATGACAAACCAGTACTAACAAAAATACCAAAAAGAAACTTAATACCTTGTATTGAAATCTCTCCCTCTATCAATATTTTTCCTTCTTTTTTAAAGGATACAATCTCTCTCTCTCTCTCTCTCTCTCTCTCTCTCTCTCTCTCTCTCTCTCTCTCTCTTCTTCTTCTTCTTCTTCTTTATATATGTCCTTTCTAATCTCTCTTTTTCTAGTACAACTCTCTATATATTCTCCCTTTCTGAAAACAATGCCAAATACTTGTCATCTTCTCATGTAGATATCAAAAATCTAGGTTCTCCCTATGTCACCTTGCATGTGATTGTGAAACTTTTGTTTAAGCTCCTTCCTTACTTCAAGTAGGTCCCAAAGTAAGATCCACTGCATGAAGTTGTAAAATATGCTATTCAACTCAGTTGATGTAGGGAACTGCTCTTTATTCTTAAGTATCTCTAGATAGGGGTATCACCTCTATTTTACCTCTAAGATATTCATGTGCATCCTTAGGTAAATCCTTTGTGAATATATCAGCTACCTGTTCCTTTGTGTTCACATATTCCAATCTCACTTCTTTGTCTTGAACTAACTCTCTCAAGTAATGATACTTGATTGCAATGTGCTTTGTCTTTTTATGCATCATAAGGCTCTTAGATATGTTTATATAACTTGTACTATCACACTAAATGGCCACATGTTTAGTTCTTTCTTCCTTCATTCCTTTGGGTAAATGTTTGATCCATACCACATTTGTGTAATTTACAATACCATCCATATATTTAACTTTAGTAGTAGATTGTGAAATACAATTTTTTGTCTTACTAGTCCAAGTAACAAATCTTTTTCCTAAGAAAATTGCTCCTCCACTTGTACTTTTTTTGTCATCAATGTTTCTAGCCCAATCAACATTTGTATAGGCTCTCAATTCAAACTTGTCATTTTTCTTGTAGTATAGACCATAGTCTTTTGTACCTTTTAAGTATCTCATAGTCCTTTAATAGTCATTAAGTGATTCTACTTGGGATTTGTAGAAAATATTACAACACTCCTAACAATTAGTGCAATATCAGGCCTGCTATGACCTACATATTGTAATTTTCCAATCATAGACCTATACAATGTTTGATTTACTTCAGCACAATCATCAAGTTTGGATAGTTTATGTTCTTTTACCATAGGTGTACTAACTGGTTTTGAATCTTCCATTCAATATTTCCTTTACATACTTGGACTAAGTAATGTAAATATAATATTTCATTTGATAAACTTTTAATCCAACAAAAACATTTATTTCTTCAAACATTGAGATCTCAAATTCTTTCATCATTTCATTTGCAAATGTATTACACAATGCATTTTTTCCTCCAAATATGATATTATCAACAAATATTTCAGCTAGTAAAATTCCTTTACCTCCTTCTATCTTTAAGTACATATTGTTGTTGTTATTAGTCTTCTCAAAACTAATTTCCACCAGATAGTTGTGCAATGTTTCAGACTATGCTCTAGGAGCTTGCTTTAAACCATATAAAGCTTTGTGTAGTCTACACACCATGTTCCTATCATTTCAATCAACAAATCATTCAGGTTATTCAATGTAAATGTCTTCTTCTAGTATACCATTCATAAATTCTAGCTTAACATCCATTTGATAAACTTAGAAGTTATTGAATTCACTTGATGTAAACTCTTGACCTCTATCAAATCTTAAACATTTAAAGCTTTTACTAGTTTCCTTTTCAACTTTAGCCAAGTAACACTTGAACATTTGAAAAACATCATATTTCTATCTTAAAAACATAATTGACATCATTCTTGAGTAATCATTAATAAATAGAATAAAATATTTGTCACCTTTGTATCTGTGCACATCAATTGGTCCACATAGGTCAGTATGAACTAATTCCAAAACTTGTTTTGAAGTATAGGTCTTACTTTTAAAACTAGACTTTTTCGTCTTGCCTAAATGACATTGTTTGCAAATCACCTTATAAAGTTTCTTCAATTTTGGCAAACCTATGACTCTCTTCACCTTACTGATACTAAGTTGTCAAAGTTTACATGACATAATATTTTTTTCCATAGCCACACATCATCAAATTGTACAACAAGACAAGTAGCTATGTTCATGTCAAGATAAAATAGATTATTTGTTGCCTAATCTCCACTCCAAATGATTTCTCCATCAACATCATAGATCTTATCTTTCTTGTGTTCAAATTCAACCTTATATCCTAAACTATTCAATTGTGAAACACTCAATAGATTATAGTTAAGTCCTTCTACATAGTAAGCATTTTCATACATGATCTTGTATGTTAATCTTATTGATCCTTTACCTTTCACTAGATAGGGTGCATCATTACCAAATCTAACACTGTTTCCATTGTAATGCTCAAGGGTAATAAACTTTCTTTTGTCACTAGTCATGTGATGAGAACATCTACTATCAATGATCCATATTTCATCGTTGGTTACATAGGATACTAATGCAGTTTTTTCATCTTCATTTAAATCATCTTTCATAGAAACATACATAACTTCATCATCATGAACATTTGATTCTTTATTAGATTCTTCTTTAGCAATGTAACACTATTTCTTTCCCTTGTCTTTGTAGCCATTGTTACTCTCATATTTTCTACCTCTAGATTTGTCTTCCTTTATGTTGTTTTTCTTCTCAAGACACCTTGCTACAATATGACCAACTTTATTACAATTAAAACATATTATGGGTAACTAAGCTTTGTATTTTCCTTTGCCTCTATGAAATATCCTAGCTAATAGTACTTCCAATTCTTCTAGATCTTCATTATCTATGTCATTATTACTAGAAACTTGTTTGACCTTTATTCTTTTCTTTAGGTTCCTTCAGTGTTAGTTTAGCTTTGAAAGAAGAATCAATATTCTTCAAAATGAAATTATCAAAATTTGAAAGTTCAAAAGAAGTGAGTCTACCAACTAGTCCTTCAAGGGTTAGATCACTACTAGTAGTACACCTTAGTTCTTGTATAGCAGAGAATCTAATGGCATAGATAGGAAGCAAGGTTCTCAACACTTTTTTTATCACAATCCCATCTTCAATAACTCTATTCACTCCTTTGATTTCATTTACAACATCTTTGATTCTTGCACAATACTAGACTATAGTCTCACCTTCTTACATTCTCATTTCATCAAATTTTCTTCTTAGACTTTATGCTTTGGGTGTCATCACATTCTTGTATCCTCAATAGATCTTCTGTATTGCATCCCACATTCCTTTAGAAGTGGTACATGTTTTGATGTCTTAAAACTCTAAATAGCTTAGGGAAAATGCAATATTCAACATTGTTTGATTGTGTACTTTCTTCTGCTTAAGTTATTTAGTAGTTAGGGATCCAATTACTGCAACATATTCAATGGTTATGTTTCCCTATGCATAATCTCCCAATCCTCCTAGATGCAACTTCATCAAACTTTTCCATGTAGGAAACTTTTCCTTATTTGACATGGGCACCTCCTTTCTATACATCTTGATCTTTAGCTTTAAGTACCTTCAAACATTTTCCTTTACAAGCACCAAACGCTCTGACACTAATTATTGGAATGGTTTAGAATAACTTAGAGAGGGGGGTGAATTAGTTATCCAAGGTCCAAAAGTATAGATAAAAAAATTTAATACTTAAAAAATACTTGTGCATACATTGATCATCCAATATCTCAAACCATAATATATGACTATCTTAGGTCAAATGAACTTTGCACAAATGTAAACATAAAATACAACAAAATCATTTACACAATTTGACACAAGGATTTTAGGTGGAAACCCAATTTGGGAAAAACCACCAATAACATGCTACCAATTTTCACTCTTCTAAAATGAGCTCTATGAGGATCCAACCCTATTAAAGGTTACAATGTGCACTATTAAATGTGACCTTGATTAAAAGATTTCAATCACCTTGTTAGAAGTGAGCCTTGTTAGAGGACTTTAGAAAATTCCATTAGAATGTCACCTTGTTAAAGGATTTACTCATGACTATTAGGTCAACCTTAATCCAAAGGATTTATCCAGATTGATATAGTTGTTAGAAAGTAACAATAGGACTTGATCTAATAACAAAAAAATTCAGTTGTAGATTATAGATCACTTATTTAGTTATCCATTCTGCTTGGCATTCAATTTCGTTTGTCTCTGATAGCTTGTTCACCCTTCAAGCCTTCTTTCTTAGTATGCTAACTACAGATTCATTCCTTTGACCACCAAATGAAGCAACACCACAAGGCTCCTTGTCTCTATTTGATTCACACTATGACACTTTTCTTCTATCTTGTTATCTCCTTAAATAAAGAATTTAGATATTTTCCTTCTTAATCATAATCATCCATTTTAAGGTTAGATTAGATTCATTAAATCTACCCTCTTTTCCATTTTATTCCCTCTATAAACTTCCTTTACAATCCTCTTCAAATTCATCTCAAAATGGTTTATCTTGAATTTTGTGCTACCAGATCATCATACTTATCTTCCACGTGCTTCACAAAATTCAAGAAATTAAATTTGTCAGCTTAGATTTGTGAAATCTCTGATCAAACTCATTTTACTAGCAATAGAAACAACATGTCATTTGTTGGACACTGGCTAAACTTACTTTTCTCGGCTTTAACTAACTTTTTTCTCGGCCTGCACTAAATTGCTAAGCTTGGAAGATATATTTCTTTACTTATCCTCCTTCTAGTCTTAGCTCAAGTATCCTTTCATTATAGCCTTAAGTAGATAAAAAATATACTATATCATCAAAGTCTTACTTGATCTTAGTGATTCTTTTGTACACCATATAACTCAACCTTTCTCTAGGTACTCTTGTTATCCTTTCTTTTCAAATCCTCTTCATCAATAATTCAAATGATAAGATTTAGGTAAAATTAACAATTGTCTCACCAACAAGTAGTAGGTTTGACATTAGTTAAAAAATAATGATTTTTCCATGATAGGTTTCATCAATTTTTCTTATTTCTATACTTCAAAAATATTCTTCAACACTTATCTAATATACTTTATTCTTCCCTTCACTGCTAGGTTTCCCTATCTAATCTTTACTTATGATTATCAAACATAGCCTTCCTTAACTCATAGATTTTTCTCTTTGCTCTCTCTTGATCCATCTCACACGCACACAGATTTATGGTTTGGACCCTTCTTAAATAAAGATATTAACAAGTTCTAGATCATGATTAACAATTTAGATTTATCCCTTTTTTCTCTTAGTCCTTCCAATTTTCTTATGGGTTACTTTGCCTTTCTAGGGATTTATGTCCTTTGAAACAATACATAATTAAATCCTTAGTTGTTTCTACAATCCTTAAATCTCATGTAGAAGTCAGTAAAAATAGTTTACATAAGTGTTTGTACCATCAAAAATACATATGTCAAAATTTGTTTACTCAGTGCTTGAATACTATGAGGCTTGGTCACAATTGATATTCATTTTGTCCATTAGCTTCTGTATTCTTGATAGTAATTTTCTTCCAAAGCATGAATTGACTTTTCTTTTCTCTAGATATTTTATCTTAACCTAGCATAAACTATCACTCAACCCATACTAGGGTGCTCAACAACCTAAGAATTGATCGGTACAAATTGAAATGTGAACAAATCTTATATCTTTTAGCCTTCATTTAGTGGCCTAGTCATAGTGATGACCTTGTACTGGTTGTAGAAACCCTTTGAACTCATTCCATTACAACATACAAACTCCTAGGGCTTGTAGGACTACTAGGAACATATGTTGTCATGAAATGGGTGAAAGGGGTCATAAGATATCATATGACTTGTTTTGAATGATTACAATATATATAATATGTCCCTAGGGGTCCCAAGACCCCTAAGTACTTATGTTATCATAGAATAGGTTGAAAGGGGTCATAGGGTATCATACAAACCCTTTCAAATAATTAAAATATACATAATATGTCCCTAGGGGTCCTATGACCCCTAGATACATATGTTATCATAGAATAGGTTGAACAAGGTCACAGGGTATCCTATGAAAGGGGTTATTATTGGCCAACTTTTTTTCATGATTATAATAAAGATGTGATTAAGTGTTAGAATATATAGTCCACTAGTATAACTGAGAGGGGGGGGGGTGGTTAATCAGTTATCCAACTATTATCACAATTATCAACCTTAAACAAACTTAACCATATGAGTAATATAGATTCAAACCACAACAAGATAGTCATACACAATAATGCTAGATATGTTAACTAGGGAAACCCTTAATCAAAGGGAAAATACTGGTGGAGATGGTACCCAGAATATGATGTACTAATATAAATGTTCCTTGTTAGAGGATGGACCCTGTTAGGAGTCTATGAATACATTTAGTACATATGAGTCCCTATTAGGAGAGTTTGAATCCCTACTAGGAGATTCCAACCCTATTAGGAGTTGTGGAAGATAGCTAGACCCACTACCCAAATAGTTGAACCCAGTGTCCAAATGATCTCTATATTATTCCTTATAGAATAATAGAATTGTATTGTATTGTTCCTTCCTCTTTCTCTATCCTATGAACTAGACTTTTTCTTCTTCTAATCTTGTAACTAGATCATAGATCTTGCATCCAATAATCCCTTGGATCACTGATATGCATTTGGTAAGTAGTCTACTTCTTTTCACACTTCTCACTTTGTGCAACAATGGATACACATTAAAAACAAGGAAAAGATCTTTCCTTTCTACCATATCTTCATAATAATTCCTTGAGTTGGCCTTGAGGATTTCCTAATTAATTATAATAAGATAATTAATTAATTACAATTACAATAGCACTCTCAACTCACAATTTATACAAAACTTTACACATGCTATACTAGGGCTCACACACTTACTAACATCATCAACTAATTGTCCTCTATCATTTTCTAACTGCACATCTTCTCACTACATCTCAAATGTAATCTATAAAACAAATATCATGAACTACTCTTTGTAAATTGGGTACAAATTTTGTACATCTTAGACTCAGACCCTGCACATTTAACCACATCATTATGACATTGTGCCAAACATATCCATAACTATGCATTACCAGACAACTAAACCATTGTACATACTAGTAAGATCTCTATATGCTACTCAACAAATCTTTGCAGAAACCATGCTATGTTGACATCAATGAAAAACATAGTCATGAATGCAACATGTCAATACTCTCCAATGCTTAGAATACCCCCTAATGTAGTATCATCAGAATTCATGCTAACAATCTCACCCTTTGGCATTAATGGCAACATAGATGGAAAAACCGTCTAAGTTTCGTGAATACCAAATAGTGCTTTACTACTATTGTTGACCAAAATTAGTTGTCCACATGCTAAAAAGAATCTTAAAACAACAGGTGTATACTCCTTCTTCTTTGACATCAACTATTTACTTCACACTAAACAATTCACAATACATCAAAAGCATAGTGTTGCTTCCTTTCATGAATATTTCTAAATCTCTCTAAAGAGAGATCTCTATCCCATGCCTTAGGAGATGTTTTTTCATACATATTCTTCCCCATTGACATGAATCTCAAGGAACTCAATCTCAATGTTACTTAATACCAATTGCTAATATGCTACTCCAAGTCTTCAACCAACTTGAGTGTTGAAAGACACTATTCAAAACCAAATACCAAGAGTTCTCAATAAATTTGCTCATCATAGATACTCCCCCATATGGGAAGCATCATCATTTAGTCTAGGCTAGAAATAGTGCTCTATAACACTAGACTAATGCACTTTCTACATCATCTACTTAGAAGTAGGTAGGGGCATAACCCCAAGCATACTTCTCAAGTACTCAAATGTATCTTTAGGAAAATGCTTCATAAAGATATCTACAATCTGATCTTTAGTACTAACATAGCCCTATCTAAGCTCATTTTCTACCACTTTCTCTCTTAGCACATGATACTTAATAGATATATGCTTAGTTTTAGAATGCAATACAATATTCTTAGACATACTCACTGTACTTGTGTTATCATAGTAAATGATAATATATTCTTCAAACTCAATTTAGATATCCTTTAGCATCAGCTCCATCCACATAACTTGATTATAGTTATTTGTTGCTGCAGCATACGCTGCCTCAATAGTACTCTACAAAATACAATCTTTCCTCTTTCTTAACCAAGAAACCAATCTTCCTCCAAGAAAAAATGCTCCATGACTAGTATTTTTTATGTCATCCATACTACCTTCCCAATCTTTGTCAGTATATGCACATAGAATGAAATCAATCAATCTATCATACCAAATTCCATACTCAACTGTCCCTTTCAAATATTTGAATATTCTCTTCACTGCTGCAAAATGATACTCCTTAGGATCATCTTGAAACCTAGGTACAATCCCAAATGCATTTTTTATATCTAGTATTGTGTGATTCAAATATTACAAACCACTATTCATAGATCTTCTCTACTACAAGTGTCTCATCTTTTTTGGATAACTTGTGACTAGTTATCATAGGTGTACAAACAAGTTTGCAACTTTCCAAACAATTCTTTTTTAACAACTCATTCAAATACTTAGCTTATGAAATGAAAATACCATCAATGTTCTATACAATCTGTAATCTTAGGAAAATTTTCATTTCTCCTATCATGCTCATCTCAAACTCATTCTTCATTGCTTTAGCAAACTTATCAATTCCCTCATCATTGCCTCCAAAAATGATGTCACCAACAAATATTACAATAGTCAAAAAACCATTTTCAACTTATTTCAAATACAAGTCACTATCTACCATACCTTTAGCAAATGGAAGCTTTGCCAAATAACTATCCAACCTTGCATACGAGGTTCTAGGTGCTTGCTTAAGGCTTTATTTAGTTTGAATACCATGTATTTTTCTTTTGATAAAGAAAAACCTTCAAGTTGCTCAAGATATACCTCTTCTTCAAGTTCTACATTTAGGAAGGCTCATTTAACATCCATCTAATAAACCTTGAACTTCTTATTTTCTACATAGGAAAAGAGCATCCTTACTGCTTCCATTCTAACTATAGATGAATATCTCTCCTCATAGTCTATGCCTTCTTGTTGTGAATATCCCATGCATACAAGTCCATCCTTTTTCCTCACAACTTATCCTTGCTCATTCATCTTTTTTTTTTTAAATCCATCTGGTTCCTATTACATTCTTGTCTTTAGTAACTAACTCCCATGTATCATTCTTCACAATTTGATCTAATTCTTCCTTCATTTCTTGAACTCAATGATCATCTTTACATGCTTCATATGTGATCTTAGGTTCAACTTGAGATATCAAACATATCTCCTCATTTACTCTATTCCTTGTCATCACATCTTTGTCTTTTCTTCCAATTATCTACTCAAGAGTGTGATTATTTATCAGATCCCTATTAGAGGTAGGAGATGACATCTTAACTCTTATCTCTTCTCTAGGTTCAGATCTCTCCTCTCCTCTTTGCTCAATAGTTGGCATATCATTCTACAAATCTTTGTTAGTCTTAAAGAAAACTTTAGAATTCTGTCTCAAAATTCTAGAATTACCTTCTTCTTCATCTAAATCATAATCTACCATCTTTCCTTAGTTTCAAACTTTTCATCAATCCTTACATTTGTGCATTCAACTATTGTCTGAGTTCTATAGTTGAAACATATGTATGTCTTTCTTTTCAATGAATGACTAAGAAACATACCTTCATCACTTCTTGGATCAAACTTACCAATGTCATCATCTCTCTTAATGTAACATTTGCTCCCAAATATTCTAAAATACTTAACTGATGTTGAATGAAAAAGTCATAGTTCACAGTGTGTCTTGTTCATACCTTTTCTAATCTATACTCTTCTTAGAGTGTATAGTTTTGTATTGACTACTCTCCAAAATGTCTTAGAAGCATCATTCTCAAATAATATTTCTCTTTTTGCTTCTATTATTGACTTATTCCTTCTTTCAGCAATACCATTTTGCTCAAGTGTTCTAGGTTAAGATAGCTTCCTTTTGATTTCATTCTCTTCACAAAACATGTTAAACTCTCTAGATTTTAATTCTCCCCCTCTATTAGATCTCAAAAACTTTATGTTAACATTAGATTCATTTTCAACTCTATTCTTAAATATCTTAAATTTATCAAAAGCTTTAGATTTGTCTTTAAGAAATGCTACCCACATCATTCTAGTGAAATCATCAACAAAAATCATAAAATACCTTTCATCATATAATCCTCTTGTTCTATAGGTACCACTTAGATCTATGTGAATGATCTCTAGCTTCTCTGTGGTAGTGAACTTCTTGTTAGGAAATGATACTTTCTTTTACTTAGTCAAAATATATTCTTTACACACAACCTTAGTAGGACTTCTAATCTTAGGCAAGTCTTTGATTGCAAAAGTGCTACTAACCTTCACAATATTAACAAAGTTTATGTGACAAAATTTTCTATACCACAACCAACTATTATCCACTTTAGCTACCAAACTTGACATTTAAGTAGGATTCAACTGAGATACATTACCTTTAGATCTAGTAATAGTTCCAATTATCTTACCATCTCTATTTTTGATAATGCATGTCTTCTTAGTTGATTTCAACTGATAACCTTTGTCCACCAATTGTCCAGCACTCAACAAGTTATGCTTCAATCCATCAACAAAATAAACATCATCAATGTTAGTTTTACCATCAAGAGTAATGGATCCAATTTGTATTATATGACAGGCTACATTGTTACCAACTCTAACAATACCTCCATCATGATTCTTGAACTTAACAAACTTATTCATATCACTAGTCACTTGATGTGAACAACCACCATCAATTATCCAACAAATTTCTTTTCGACTTGGGAAATTAGAGTTGTTTCTTCTCTAATTTCTCTATCAAGATCATCTTCCTTGATAGCCACAAATCCCAATTCATCATCACTTTCACATTAACCTTTCTCATCAGATTCTTCATCTTCATTTGCATACAAACCATTTCTATCTCTATCTCTTCTATGGTTAAACTTTCCCTTATATTTTTCTCTCTTTTAGGAAATTTAGATACATAATGACCAAATTCATCACAAGTCCAATATTTAAAAGTTTTCATACCATATTTTTCTCATCTCACAAGAAGGACTATTCCTTCATCAATCTTCTTGTCTTCATCAGATCTACTATTACTAGAAAAATCTCTTCATGTTCTTGCACTCCTCAAATTAGGTTGAATATTTAGAGCATTGAAAGATGTTTTGAATCTTGCTAGATCTCTAGACTTTATTAGATCTACTTCTATTCATTCTAAACTTTAAAGAAATGTTTCCTTTGTGAAATCCTTAGTGCAAGGCATTACAAGCTAAATCATCTAAGTTACTTTGTTGAATGGTGGTGTCAAACTTATCAAGATCTTCCATATAACTTCATCTTCTTCTTTGGTTCCACCATGAGACCAAATTCCTACAACCATTTCTAATATTCTACCAATATAAATTCTTATAGATTCATCTTCCATCATTTTAGCATCTTGAAATGCATATATCCAATTCTATAATCTCATTCTCTTTGCATGATAATCACCTTAAAAAGTAGATTGTAATACTTTCCAAATTTCATAAATGTTTCAAGTGACTTTACCTAACTATATTTATTCTCTAGAAGAGTTATCAGTAGATCTTCTCTTTCTCTCATGTTATACATGAATAGTTCTCTTTCATCTTCACTCTAATCTTCTAGCTTTTCTCTTCAACAATTAGCTTTTTACTCTTTTTCAAGATCCAATATCCTAGATCCATCCACAAAAGATGAGTCTTCATCTTCTCCTACCAATTATAATACTTGGTCCCATAAAATCTAGGACTATTCTTTATGAAAAGATTCACCATTGATCTCCCAAGGTTGTTAAGCTTATCCTTCAAGGACTTCATGCTTTGATACCAATTGTTAGAATATATAGTCAACTTGGGTGAATAAGATATCCAACTATTATAACAATTATCAACCTTAAACAAAGTTAACCATATGACTAATATAAATTGAAACCACAACAAGATACTCATACATAATAACAATAGATATGTTAACTAGGGAAACCCTTGATCATAGGGAAAACCTCAATGGGGATGGTACCCATAAGATGATGTATTAATATAAATGTTCCTTGTTAGAGGATGGACCCTATTAGGAGTCTATGGATATGTTTAATACATATGAGTCCCTATTAGGAGTTTTACCAACCCTATTAGGAGTTGTGGAGGATAGTTGGACCCACTGCCCAAATAGTTTCAAGTGCAAGACCAATGAACCCAATGTCCAAATGATCTATATATTATTCCTTGTAGAATAATAGAATTGTACTATACTATTCCTTCCTGTTTCTTTATCCTATCAACCATGCTTCTGCTTCTTTGATCTTGTAACTAGATCACAAATATTGTATCCAATAATCCCTTGGATCATTTACATGCATTCAATAAGCACTCTACATCTTTTTGCACTTTGCACTTCTTGCAACAATGGATGCACATTAGAAACAAGGAAAACATATTTCCTTTATACCATATCTTCAAAATAATTCCTTGAGTCGGCCTTGAGGCTTTCCCAATTAATTATAATAAGATAATTAATTAATTACAATTATAATAGCACTATTGTCTTACAGTCTATATAAAACTTTTTTATATGTGATACTAGGGCTTGCACACTTGCTAACATCATTAGTTGACTATCCTCTATCACTATGTGATTGTGCATCTTCTCACTACATCTTAGATGTAATCTAGCAAACAAATATCAAGAACTACTTTCCCAATACTCTATCTCTAAATTTCTCTCTATAATTCAAGTACAACTTCCATCCATCTTCAACATAGACTCTATGCACTTAACCATGTCATTAGGACATTGTGTCAAACATATTTGTAACTGTGCATTACTAGACAATCAAACCATTTTCTATACCATTAAGATATTTTTCTACTACTCAGATAGTCTTTATAGAAACCATGCTATGTTGACATCAATGAAAAACACAATCATGAATGCAAAATGTCAATACTCTAGAATGCTTAGAATACTCCCCAATTTAGTATCATCAACAATCATGCTAACAAAGGGGTCACAACTAGTATGATGATCCATTACAACTTATTAAGACCTGTTAATATGCATCAAGACCAATTATAACTTATTAATACCCCTTAGATCACCTCAATGGATTTATGATATACACTAAGGGGTTAATGTTAGAGTAAAAGGTTAATTTCATTTCATTTATAAAATTACCTTTACTCCCTTCTTAAGATTTCCCTTTATGCACTTGCATTTTGATTTAATAATTAATTTGTAATTATTAATTCTCATTTACCTCTTAGGGTTTACCTTTTAGGTTTTTTGATCTCCTTCTGTAAGGATTCATCTTTTGTAAATATCTCTCATCTTTTTAGTCTGATAATATACTTTTCCATATTTTTAGAGCAAAACCCTCGCCTCTTCTTTGTATTTTCTTCTTTTTGATAGGTTCTTTCATGCAAGCGTTCTCTAGGTTTTGTGGATTTTTATTTCTCAAATCCTTCATGATATTAGAGCTTGAGCTACTATAGCTTGTTCTTACATGGAGAAAAAGAAGAACAAGGGTTTGACAAAATAGATCTAGCCATTTTCAAGCATTTTCTATGAAAAAAGACGGGGGGGGGGGGGGGGGGTGTCTTTAATTTTCAGAGTAATTTGAGGCCAAATAAGCCTCACGGTTGGCTTTAGAAGATATCAAACCCTTATTTTCATTTAAAATTTGTTTTTTTTTTGCCACTAGGAAAATCTGAAGCAAAATTATTTTTCCCTACGAGGGTCATATGACCCTCTACACATGTTTTACTATGATTCTTTTTTAAAATAAAAAATTAAAGGGTTTTAAAAAAATGTGTGATACCACTATGGGTGGAGCAACCACCACTATGCCTCCTACGTCCGGCTGTGTGACCCCCACACCACCAAAACTGAGTTGCCACCACTTGGATGTTTCCTTTACCTCCTCTTCCACTCAAACACTACATCCATTGCATTCCACAATTGCACCACCACCTCTATTGGCTAAGCCACTAGTCTATAACCTCCTAGCCACCAGTGCCTAGCATGTGGTCATATGAGAGGCTGGGGGCTAATCTTTTAGCCTTTTTTCAAACTTTGAAAGGGTTTGAAAGCCTTCTTAAGTCCCTAGCAATATTTTTACTCTAACTTGAGCATACTGAGGTATATTTTGGATCCAAAAGAAATACCAAAAAGTTGATTCAGAGATAGAGATGATGGTGAAGGTATTTTTTGAATTTTTTTTCCAATTAAGTAACTATTTTTTGCTCAAATTTATATTTTTTTCTATCTTCTAGAGGGAATAACCTGCTCCTTTTAGCTCCATTTTATGATTTGAAAGAAGCACCAAAAATCTCTTCTTGAGAACTATACATCATCTATTATTTTCTTTAGTATTTTTCAAATGTACATGTGATTTTCAAATTGAATTTTTTTCTCTCTTCTTGTTTGCAAATTCCTTCTAGTAGCTAGGGATCATTTTTTTGCATTGTTGGGGGTGTTTAGTATTATTGTTTCTATTATTTAGATCAGTAAATTATATTTTTTTCAAAAAAAATCCAATACCTTCTAAAAAAAGGTCAAAACCTCTTCTTTTCTAGAATTTGTAACCCCTCATAAGTATCACAAATGGAATTCCTTAATGATATGACTTCTCCAGTCAAAAGGGTTGTGGTATTGTTTTGATGTAGTGCAACTAGTTTTATAGAGGCCTTTTGAGGTCATGTAGCATAGGAACAAGATGAATGAGGAAATGAGGTTGATTTCATTACAAGAATTTGATAGTCTATAGTTTCATTTTGATGGGTGCAATACCCCTCTCACTATGTGGACCAAGCTTGATGGTTTGTTTGGTATAGTGAATGAGTTTGAAGAACTTCAAATTGAGGCATACCTTACCTCTCTTGTACTAGATTCTTTTACTTCCATTGAGGACTTCTTTATGAAGTTTAAATAATAGAGATCTTTATTGTAGAGCTATGGGAAAAACAAGACTGACACTGAGTCCATTTACTCAATTCTTTCTAAGCTTTGTGGAAACTTTCAAAAAAATTCTTCTAGCTTCTATTCCACCAAGGATACTTTGGGTACTAGATTTTCTATGCCATATTTTAAGAGTTTTTGTGATCATTTGACTCAAGAGAAAGCTAATCTCTCTTAGTTGGATTCTCTCATAGGCTCATAGACTTATGCATTGGTAGCTCGACCATCTTCTAGGATGAAGGAGAAGAAATAGAAGTCACATCCTATAGAGTCTTAGAATTATTCTATCCCTCACATCACATCAAGACCACCTCCTCCTAAGAGAGATAAACCAAAGAAGAAAAGACCAAAGTGTGCTTATTTTAATAAGCCAAATCATGATGAGTCATGTTGCTATGAGAAGAAGTTAGATGGCTATGCCAAACAAGTTTCAGATTTGACAACTCTCCTTTAGAAGAGCAACATTTATATTCCTTCTACTTCTCATAGATCATCATCATCATCATCATTTTAGTCAGATGGTAAAGATATATGAAAGGTTCATGCACTATGCATAATTAATACTCCACATTCTTCAAGATGGTTACTAGATTTAGGTGCTTCACACCATATGGTATCTTCTCAAG
This sequence comes from Cupressus sempervirens, assembly GCA_028749045.1. Taxonomy (NCBI): domain Eukaryota; kingdom Viridiplantae; phylum Streptophyta; class Pinopsida; order Cupressales; family Cupressaceae; genus Cupressus; species Cupressus sempervirens. The sequence continues at coordinate 644,900,016 of CM053783.1, read as the reverse complement.
ATTTTTTCTCTTCTTTTGACGCTTCTCCTACTCCACACATTTTGATGGGAGAAAAAATATTATGAATGTATGTGGGAAAGGTTCTATTGGAATTTATTATGATACATTTCATGATGTACTTTGTGTTCCATCTGTGTCCTCTAACCATCTCTCTACCTATCAAATTATAGATAGTAGGAGAGGGGAGGCAGTTGAGTCTACACAAGATTTAGTGCACATCATAGATACTAATATTAATAGTATTTCTATGGGGAATGTTAGTCACTCTTCCCACCTATAATCTTTCTCTTATTTTGGTCCATCATCTCCACTCTTAGAGACTCACTCTCCTTCTTCATGAGAGACTACTGAGGTGAAATTAGGTCACTTGAACTTACGTGTTATTCCTAAGATCAATGTTGTGACTTGTATACCTAACTTGTATACTTGCACTTCATGTCCAAATTCCATCTATTGCACATGATTATCCCACCTCCATTTGAGATTCCATTTTAGGATTCTCATGCATTTGCCTTTGAGCATCAGCTAGGACTTGTAGCTTCACCTTACATTCAAGGGTTTCACCCTCATTTTCCACATCATTTGTTTCTTTCAGATTGGAGCCACATTGGTATTTTCATTGAAACAAGAGTTCTACCATTCTAGGGGGCTATGGAGTCTCAAGCCTCTATCATGGGGGGTTTCCTTATACTTATGTTCTTGAGAGTCTCTTGAGTTATATCATTTGTACTTTTTTTTTGCTATATATTTTTGTAGTAGGGTTTTTCCCACATGTTTTTTCCCTATTTCTTTGTTTCATAGAGATTAGGTTGTGATTGGGCACCTCATCAAGCCTTGTTGTTGGCACCCAAGTTTTTTTTCACCATTTTAGTTTCCTTCCTTTTCCTTGCATTATTTGTAGTTGCATTGTTGCTCATCTTAAGTGGGGGTGTTATAGTAAAAGGTTAATTTAATTTAATTTATTAAATTACATTTAATCCTTTCTTAATATTTCCCTATATGCACTTGTATTTTTATTTAATAATTAATTAGTAATTATTAAATGCCATTTATCTCTTAGGGTTTCTCTTTTAGGTTTTTTGATCTCCTTCTATAAGGATTGATATTTTGTAAATATCTCTAATTTTTTCAGTCTGATAATATAATTTTCCATATTTTTAGAGAAAAACCCTTAACTCTTCTTTGTCTTTCTTCTCTGTGATAGCTTCTTTCATGCAAGTGTTCTTCAAATTTTGTGGATTTGTATTGCTCAAATCCTTTAGTTACAATATGTCCTAATGATTCCTAGTATTATCTAAGTGATCTTATGACACCTTATGGTCCATTAGGACCCCTTATAACCCATCCAAATACAGTATAATCTATTAAACTTGGTGAAAGATCAACCCCATATCTCCCAAGAATCACCTACATAAAAACACTTGTTACATAAAGAGAGAAGCAAAATCTATGGAGGTTGGAATTCTCAGATCCATAGATGAGACATTCTTGATGAGAAAAAAGAGAAATTGTTATTATCAAAAGTGAATTATTAAATTATGAAGAGATTAATCCTTATAAAAGGACATCAAAACCCAAAGAGATAAAACCTAGGTTGCATGATAATAATTAATGAAATAAATAATTATTATATGCCCAAAGTTTAGCTTAAGTAAACTAGAGATAATAAGTGATTTAATAATTTTATCAATTTGATTTAATTAATATGAAAAAACTTTATTACTCTAACAAGGCCCCTCAAGATAAATTTAGGGAGTAGCTAAAAACCTACAAACTACTACTGAAAGTAAATCTAGGTCCTAACAACAAGGCCTGATGAGGTACCTAAGCACAACTAAATCTATAAAAAGAGAAGAAATAGAGAAAACCACATGGAAAAACCCCTACTCCAGAAAGAGATAGAAATAATGCTAAAAGAAGTAATTAAGAATTGAAGAAGCATCCAAACTAGGGAATGTACCAAAAGATAGGAACAAAAGATGATCATAAAGAACACCACTAAAGCATGAAGCTACAAATTCTATCAAACTATTGATATGAACGACATCCACTATATATAACATGACCATGTAGAGAAGACTAAGTATGAAGAGATGATAAATTGAAGATGGAAGGTATATTCATGACCTCCAAAATTATGAATGAAAGAATGTCTATATGGTAAATGATCCATCTCATGGAAATGCATAGGTATATAACCACTGCAATCACCTAGTATATAGGATCAACTATTGAATACATAACTCACTCCATCTAACTAAGAAGAAATAGAACCAACATAGCTCCCCTATAATGCTAAGAGGTAAGACATGAACAATGAAACTGAATGTAATATCTCCTATAGAAATTACTAAGAATATTGAGAGTGCAAAAGAAGTACAAACACCTATACTAGCAGGTGTCATCAACTTATAATGAGGCTAATGTTGTGGAAGGAGCACTCACTTGAACAAGGAATATGGTGAATATAGCCAACATGAAACCCCCCAAAGAAATTTATAATGTAATGCAAGTACAAAAAAACAAAAAGATGTGCAAGATCCCAAAATTCAATAGAGTAGCACTTTATCTTAGTGAATTTGGAAAAATACTACAAATGGATGTCAACAAAGATTAAAAGAGACATAAGGTTGATATAAGTGATAGTATAACCCATGAAAAATCATCTAAAGTAAAAAAATTGATCTTCAAAACTAAAACAACCAAGATATCCACTAGAATGGAGAAAAGATAAAAATTGAGTGGGATGTGCCTAGAGCAGAATATAGAAAATAGAATCTCTCAAGATATGTCTCCTAGAGTACAAAATAGAAGCTCTGACTTTAATAACATAAATTGGAAACCAAATAGAATCAAAATTTTAGATAAACTACACTATTATGATAGGTTCATAATCAACTTTTGATGATATCTCATTTGTAGAAAATAGAGTTTAGATGATCAAGTTACGGCAAAAAATGGACAAGTAGGTTGAAAAAGAGTTGGAAGGGAAAAATAAAAAATCACCGCCTTTGGACCCATGCCAAAATGACTCGACATGAATGCCTACTAGTACCATAAATTACCTTAGGAAGACTCAGTATTTCATACCAAAACTATCTCAAGAAGCATGCAAGTTTTGTACCAAAATTGGACTGGGAATTATGCCAATTATGTACCAAAATTGCCTCAAGAAGTGTGTATAGTTCTATACCTAAATATTTCTCAATTTCTATACCAAAAGATCCCATTTTAACCAAAAAACCTCAATTTTTGTGCTAAAAAATCTTGATTTATGTGCCATAAAACCCTGGTTTCTATGCCAAAAACCATAAAATCATCACCTCAAGATAACATACCAAATCAAGGAGCAATTATTTTTCCTCAAATTCTAATTGTGTCCAAACTAGACATACCTTATATGAAAATAAGGATTTTTGGGTGCTTTGAGATCAATGATGATGTTTGTTTGGGCCCAAAGTGATGCAAAAGTTAGTAACCTCCCAGATCCAAAATAATCATTTTGAAGACTTGAAAGCCTCTAAAAAAAGCATAGATCTGAAAGCTAAACCAAACCTCTCATAAATAGAACAAGAGCATGAAGATCTAGAGTTCTAATTCAATGTTGAAGTTAATGAAAGATCAACCCCATAGTTCCCAACAATCACCTACATGGAAACATCTGTCGTAGAAAGAGAGAAGAAAAAAATATGAAGGCTAAAATTCCTAAATCCATACATGAGACATTCTTGATGAGAAAAAAGAGAAATTGCTATTAACAAAAGTGAATCAATAATTAAAATGAGCTTAATCCTTATAAAAGGAGATCAAAACCATGTTGAAAATAATTGATCAATTGTATATTATCTTTGATGTTACACAAAATGTCATATCTTTACCAATCAATGTATGTTGAGATCACTCAGGTAATGAAGATAGTTTCCTATGTATTATGAGCATTTCAATGTTTGCCAAGTCTAGAAGATAGTGTCTACCGAGATCACTCGAGTGTCAAAGAGAAGTTTGCAGAAGTTGAGTACTATTAACTCAGCTCACTCGGTTAACAAAAGAAAGTTGGATGGAACTCATGTTAACCGATCTCACTCGATTACCAAAGGGAGTTGAATAAGATGCAATGTTAACTGATTCCACTTGTTTAACATAGTAAAAGCATTTTAGTATCAGTGTCTACTGAGCAAGGATGGCTAACAAAAGATTTTCTCATTTTAGCATATTGAGTTTAATGGATTTGTTTAATGGTTCTAGCCAATTGAAAAGATGAATATTAATTAATCTAAGTTGTATTCAAGATGACTTGACAATGCATATAATATTTAAGTATAAGGTCAAGTTGAGGATTGAATGTGTGTGTGAATGTGTAGAAGATAAGAAGATTCTTAGAGGAAGAAAATTGGAAGGATAAGAAGAATATCCTTGAGGATTTGCAAAGATACATTCAATCAAGAAGGATCAAGTATTTGAGCCAGAATTGAGATATAAAATCAGCAATATAGTTGTGTCAGCAATAAGGTCATATCATTGTTACCCTCTAACCATTGTAGCAATGTATTAGATCTTTTAATAGAGTTGTCTTAACAAATATTTTCAAAATCCTCTAAAAATGTGGTATTTCTATACTAAAGTGTCTAAAGACCTCTAAAAAGGCCACTCCTAATAAGGTGATTATTGTAGCAAAAGTTTGCACCCTTTGTTGAAGTTTGACCTAAAAGGAAACCTTGTGAAACATGGAAACAATCTCCAAGTTGTGGAACTTCAACAATGAGATTGAGTCTCCCCAAGACCAACTTCCTTACTATCATGGTGCAACTAACTACTTCTTAAGAAGAAAAGAGGGAAGGAGATGCATGAAATCAAACTATCTAATCTAATCTAGAGGGGTGATACACCAAAATAGTATGTTCAGTCTTATCTCTTCCTAGAAATACATAGTTCATCAATGTAATCCTAAAATATATAGATTCAATCCTTTCTTAACTCAACAACCATATGTAGATTAGAAACAATAGAATGTTATAAGGAAGGAGCTTCATTGTATATCATTCAAGGACCAAATAGATACAATCATATAGTTGAAAAATGGAGGCAATACATTAACATAAGGAAATAATATTTTTCTTAATATATTAATACGAGAAGGAGATACAAAAAAGAATTATATTCATTCAAAGGAAAAAGGAAATTATAGTAGAAGAGAATGCAATACAACTGCTATATAATCAGAGGAAGACAAACCCTTGGAAGGGTAACAAAACTTGCTTTTATAGCTCAAGTATAATTGAGAAAACTTCTACTAAAAGCCAAAACTTAACTACTGCCTTCAAGTCATAGAGAATAATTGCTGCCAATTCTAGGAAGATTTGATCAAGGAATACATCCACATGCTAAAAATATAATCTTTACATGCAATTTGATCCCTAAAGAGACATAAATGATGGCCATTACTACTCTTGGTAGCATAGATGGATAAAGTAGACAATGGGAAGATAAAAGGTGAATTCATTAGGCATAGAGAACACTAAAAATAGTAGTTTCAAGTGATCAAGGACATGCTCGCCATTAAAGAGCTTCTTGATTCCATATTCATGACCATGCCAAGTCAACTATGTCATCACATGAACTAGAATTGACCATTTGACCTTTTTGCACCTTCATAGCCCATTTGATAGTTAGACTTCAAACTAGAGTGACAAGGTGATGAAAGGCTTTTGCATTATTGCAACTCAAATTATTTATAAAGAATATTGACATACAATATAAAAAATGATTAAGACTTAGGAATATAAGGAAAAAACCAAAAAAATTATGTATCCCTTATATGCCTGAATGGAAATTAATAAATAATTCAAAGGACATGGACATGGCTATCACCCCAAGTTTTCATGATACTAGAAACATTTGGAAAATAGGAGAGGGGGCAAAATAGTTAACAATTTTGATAACTCGGGAGGGATGCTTTCCTAGTAAGCATGGACCAGAAGCCTTAAGCAATCCATTAGGAAATGGAGTCACAAAAAGTGAAAGCTACTCTACAAACAACAAGAAAACTACAACCTCTGCAACTCTAGAACTTCAAAACTTGCCATCTCACTCTATTATATATAAAAAACATCTAACCTTCTTTAGAAGAAAGGCTTAAGGTAAATTCCATTGACTAAAATTAGAAAAGTATCACCATTAGGCCTAGATAACTGAAAAGCATTAGCCTCTTTACAATTGGTGACTATATGGACCACTCCACATAACATCAAACTTGGAGTGTTTTTCAAATTTAGCTCTATCTACATCCCACTTGAGAACAAGGTCTCCCACTTTGAAAACCCTAGCTTTAGAGTTTCTTGAGAACAAGGTCTCCCTCTTAAAAAACCCTAGCTTTAGAGTTTCTATCAAAACTCTTTTTGACTTGTTGTTGATGTATCTCAAGTTTCTACATAGCCTACTATCTTTTTTTGACTAGTTCCATCAATTCTGCCATCCTGACAATCATGACACTATCTTCAATTAACTCCAATTGATGAGCTAATTCAAGAGAGGGGAGCTAAACTTAAATAGGAAGCCTTGATTCCCTTCCATATACTGGCATAAAGGGTGAGTTCCCAATTTCTCTCTTAGGTGTAATCCTATAAGCCCAAAGGGCTATCCTCAACTTTGAATGCTAACACCTCTAATTTTCCTTAATTGTCCTCTTAATAATCCTAATTAGGTTCTTGTTGGAGGACTCAACCAAGTCATTCCCTTCGTGATAATAATTTTAGGAAGTGCTCCAGTATATTCCATGTTCAATAGCCCAAGAGCATTTATGAGTTCCAACAAAAGATGTAGTGCCTCTCCCATTTAACTTATGTAAGTCATCCCAATGGTTGCAACTTTGTTGATCTCTCCTTGAGAAGGGATTGTGATTGGGACCATGAGTGGTCTACACCCTTAAGGTAATTGGATTTATGTTACTGTAGTAGTTGCTTTTTTTATGTTTGTGGTTGATTTTTGAGATTATGATGTGATTTATGGTTCATTAAGGTTTTTGCCAGTGGTTACTGTTGGTGTTTGAAAATGCTGGAGGATTTTCAATTATCCCACTGAGAAAGTGAAAAGTCTAGGGGTAGCTATCTCCCATTTTCAACATGCCATTTCTAACAATAGGCCAACTATAAGGCATGACCCTTCTTCTACTTCAAGCTCTGCTAAACCTAGGTAGGTAGACCTTAGATTCCAATGATACCATACCAGTGCAAAACATATCCCTGAATCTATTAAGTAGATAAAAACCCCTTATATCTCCTAAGAACTCATGAAATGACATAGATATATGGTAGCTAAATGCAAACCTATGACATACAAAAGCTAAGTGAGGGTTAAACTTTGATGCCCACTTCAACATGAACAACTGAATTGATTTGATTTAAAGATTTTGAATTCAACAAAACCCCTAATATGCGGCAGCATGAACAAGTGATCCTATAAATGAAAAGTGCCTTATCTATTGGGAAAATCCATGAATCAAATGCATACATATGAATATCTGAGACATATGTGTATCTTTAGATATCTGATCTATCCATTTAACTTGTAAATGGACATCTATGCTCAATCTGAACCTCATTCTTACATGATATCCCCATCAGAAACCTACAACCCTGTTGATTCTCTAGAGCATTTACACAACCTCTTGGGTTATAAGCAATAATGAATTAACATACAACCTTAAGGAGCTACAACTACAACCTAAGCTCTTTTTTCAGAGATTGTAAAACATTGAAGATCACTGATAAAGGAGACAAGAATAAGAATGAAACTAATGAAATTCTTGTTCCTTTGTAATAATTTCCTTGAAACAATACATTTAAATGCATGCAATCAAAACATGAAAACACCTAACATGTTTGAACTATCTGTATTATGTGCACTACTGCTGTTCATTCAAGAAGAATTTGCTAAAGAATAGAGGTGGAATCACAGTTTTGGATCCAAAGAAGTGGTCTCACAGAATGACTACAAATTTCCTACCAACAATGGTTTCACAGTAACAAAAAATCGGAACCCTTACAATGAATGAAAGAATGAAAGATATAGGAGAAGATAAAATTCTCGGATCTAATATGCAACTGCGATCTGTCCACTTGGAAATCAATCTCCTACAACTAAAAACCTCTCTCTTCTCTCTACCATTTTGATTTGATTTTGTTTTCATCATTTCTTGTAACCAATTTGCAAATGTTTTTTTCTGAATGATGAAAACTTGCTGAGTCACCAAAATATCTAATTTGCCCACTGAAATGCTGGTGAAATTTTAGTTTTTACTGAATGAATCCAAACCAATTTCGACCTAAACTGAATTTTTACTGCCTTTTACTAATATTCAAGTTAATATCATGTGAAAAAATTAAATCTGAACTTCCTGGTCTGAATATAGTTGCAATTCAGGTACTTGAGATAAACCCCCCTATAACATGAACCATCTACTTCCTATGTAAAAACTAACTTTGGAATCAGAAAGTTTGTCTTCTCCCGATTTCGATGATATATAATATTGCTATGTTCGCATACTAGGAACCTCCAGAATCTCATTTTGAAAAATGCCCCCCTACTAGAACTATCAAGTCTACAACATCTTTGATCTTTAAAAATTCAAAAATTTAAAAGTCCTAAAGTTAAAACTTTAGGGAAATGACCTTTTAAATTTAAAATTTGATGTGCAATCCATTTGAAAAAGCAATTTTTAAAGAAAAAATATTTTCCACTCTTCAATATTTCCTCATCCTTCCAATCTGTGGTCAACCCTCTGTTTGACTGGTGCCACATGGCACTATTTGATTCACTGAGCCCTCTACATCATCTGCCATGTCAGTGCCATGGGACCCCCACCATGTGGCACTTGCCCACTTTCTCGCATTATTTATCTTCCTTGCATCTTCTTTTTGCAAGAATGTAGGCATCGCAGGATCTGCCACGTGGCAGCATCCTGCGCATCCACCTTGAACCTGTTTGTTTGCACCCTCTCATCATTTATCGGGACCCGTCACCATGTGTCATTTTTCCACTTTCTTACATTATTTAACTATTGCACATATTGTTTTTGCGGGGAAGCAGGCACTGTCAGATCTCGCCACGTGGTGTCATCATGTTGCACTTGAGCTTGGGCACCATGTCATTGATCTTTCTTTTTCATGTAGAACTTTGCTGACATCCCCTTCACCTAGCAATGTACCTCACGCACGGGTCCCACTTTGTGGCATGCAGCTTTGCTTTGTAAAAAATCCCTCTCTTTGAGGCACTTCAACAAATGCATGGAGTTCTATTTAAAAACTAATGAGAACCACCCACAAAGGATGTGGGATAAATGACTTTTTAATATCCTTCACACATTGTGATTATAGCAACCTTCCCTTCATTATTATTTTTTATGGGAAAAATTAGGTAGTAGGAAAAGGTGCGTCTGAAGTTGATTGAGAGCACGCTCTACCATTATTTGGGCAACCAATTTGATGGTATCTCACTGCATAATGCACAATTATATACATCCAGGACGTATCTCCTTCAAGGTAGAAGTATGCACCAAGGTATGGAGGAGTTGAAAATGAAGATGCAAAAATAAAATAACATAATACTCTTTAGCAAGAAACATTCTCTTCATCTGATGATAGGAATTGTGAAAGACACGTTCAATCAGTAAAGCCTTGCCTCCTCGGTCTCTTGCTGCAACCTCCTGCATACGTGGGTTTTCCTCTTACAGCGTGGGGTCTTTTTGATGTGTAGACATCCTCCCTGCTTGGTGCACATGGACTACTCATGAAATGGTGTGATCTTCTGAGATGGCTTCCTCACTTTAAAAATGTCTCCCCTGCTGCTTCATTTTATGGTCTGTGGGCTTTGGGTGGGTCTCCAGTTCCATTTATAGTGGCTTCTTTTTTTTTAAAAAAACACTTTCCCTTAAATAGCTTCTTGCATAGATTTTTTCAGCTGAGCATTTTTGGATTGAAGAAACTACTCAACGTCCTTGTTAATATTATTACTTACTTCACTATTTTTTACTTCCCCCAATTGCTCTCTGGATTCTTTTTTTCACACATGGAAATGGCTTGTCTTCAATAGGAACACTATCTTCTTAAACATGTCTACCCTTTACTCCTCTATATAAGAGTCATAGAATCTTCAAACTTTGAATTCACGTGCTCCTCCTCTAAGCAGTTAAAAGGCTCTAAAGACAAGCTTCCATACAATTGAATAAGCTTTGGAAACATCACAAATGTCCTCCTTTTAAGAAGTTGTGTCCTTTTATGTGTGGACCTCTGTTGATTGGAGGGCACCCCTTTTGTGGTTTCTATTTGCTGAAGTGAGCTCTTGATGTTCTTAGCCAGCTCCGTTTGTAGCTTCCATGCTAGAAACCTATCCACTTGTTAGTGATGGAAATCTTGAGATATTTTGCCCATTCTTGTATATATTATCATATTTTATCACTTCCTCAGAAACAGTTGTATCTTTGAATTCCATGGGATTCTACTCAGTTATAGAAGCTCTATCAGCATCAAAACATTCTTTATGATTCTATTTGCAACTTCAAAGATTGACATTGAATGAATCCGATGGAATTAGTCAGACCCCAAAATGGGTCCAGCTAAAAAAATTTCACTTTTGGAACAATTGAACATCTCAAATTGATCTACCAATCATCTCAAACTGATTTAAATCAAACTTGATCCCTGACTAATCATTTAAAACTCATATTAACTTTGTTTTTCAAGATATCAATTTGATGTCAGGAGGTCTGTCGACTGCCCTTGAAAACTGATCCAAACCTTTAACCAGACTTTGAAAACTGACACACTAACTCTCTGTACCACATTCTTGCACCCTATCAAATCTTGTCTGATGACACATTCCCAATCAAAAGATATTCACTGTCAAAGTTTCCTTCTCAAAATTACCTACAAGTAAACACATTAGAAAGCAATAAACTGGGTTTCGATTTGGCTCGAAAGACTAGGTAAATGAGAACATGGGGAAACAAAAACTAGGACACTCATTCTTTATCATGAGGAAATTATGGATATGTGATTTGGGCTCATGAAAAATCACAGGGCACAAATGGCGATCAGTCAAAGTGGGCTACTTGGATTTTACAAATTGAAGCAATGGTAGAAAACTAATTTTGGCAAATGGAATTGACTTGGAAAAGTGTGCATACGGATTCCTCATGATCTAAAAATTGGCACACTTAAAGTATTTTCAGTGGAAAATACAATCGTATAATTCATTCAATCTTTCCGATCATGAATTTCAAATTATGACATCACGAACATGGGTACCAAACAATCTACACTTCCTGCCACCAGTAAAACTTTAAAAATTGCATTTGGAATCACGTTTGAAAACTGATCAAACAGAGTCGTCATAAGCTCAAACTTGAAACATAACAATTCTTTGACATCTAAAACACAATGCAAAAGGAAATTTAGCATTCAATTCAACTATTCAAAAGTTATAACACATCAAACAGGGCTTCCCAGAAATGTGTGCAATTTGCAAATGTGTAAAAACAATAAACTACCAACTTTGAGGGATTCAAAACCTAGTCATACGGACTTGAAATGACTTGAAATCTAAAACATAGGTTCTCAAGTATGGATACTAAATGCTTCCAAAGCAGTGAGTCCTAAAACATTTCTGGGTATGAGATATTCAATTGTAAACATGCCCTTCTGTCGCTATTTGACTCTTAGGGTAAAATGCAGATTTAAACATTGGCTCAAAATAGGACTTTGCCAAACAGCTCAGAATATCAATTTATCATCATGGAACACTTAGGCAGACTGAATGAAAGGTGTTAGAAACATTGAACACCTCTGGGGCTTTACAGGTATAGTTGGGTACGTGGGCATTGAAAAAGCATTTATAGGGCTCAAATTTCTCAACAGTTCTCAAAATTTGTGCTACAATTTTGAGCACCAACAGTTACTAGGAACGATGTGGTATCATGATTTTATTTCATGATTTTCCTAAGATGTGTGTAGAGATTGCACCATGTATTATTACCTAATACATTTGAGTAGGTTCTTGTAGTAGTGGTTAGTCATGTATATGACTATGTTAGCTTCTGTGTTCTAAGTGCCTTTTCATGTTTTTTTTAAACCATTATTAAATGCTTAAATAATTAAAAATGGTTTTTCCATGTTGGATTCATTGGTTATGTGTTGTGGATATTTACCTTGCTATATTTTGATCTGAAAGGTACTTATTACTCATGTTATGTTTTACATTTGAGATGACTCAAGGGTTTGATTTTATACCTTGATTTTAGTATCATAGATGTTACAATAATATGTTGTTCAGTTGATCATATTTTATGATAATGCCATTTTGAAATGATAGTGTGTTTTATGATGATATCTAGTTATGCAGTAATTGGACATATCCTTGATTATGTTATGTGATGGATTTAATGATATAGTTATTTACTTCATTCCTGCATTGTTATGCTTTATACAAATGTGACTGATGCAAATATATTATTTTAGTATAATTGAATAAATGGTTAAATAATGTGATTTAATGCATTTATTGCTTCAGCTATGTTATTATATGAAAATTGCACTTGGTCATGTGTTTTAATGTGCAAGATTTATATCCCTGGTAGAGCCACATGGAGTTAGTGATTCAACCATTCATATTTTACCAATGTCATCTCTATATGGTCAACACATCCTTATTTTAATTTTTTAATTAATCCTTTTAGTGATTATTAAATCTGAATTCCTTTGCATTATGTGATTAGACTAGTGAGCGTGTCTATGGATTTAGAGGTTCGCATTGTCATGATAGTTGTTAAGAAAATTTATGTGTTTTTGGGTTTTCGGGCATTATTCAATTAATTTTTAATTTTTGGCAGCTTTTTCATAGATGAATTCTTATTACTAGGAATATTCTATTTTCGTTTGGGTCAATTTTGGGTTTAACTAGGTTGGCTAGTTATTTTCCCTAATCAATTATTCACTTGAAAAGTGAATAAGTATCCAAAAAGAAATTTAATTCCTCACTTCTCACTTTGAATTAGAAAGTTCGAGAGTAAAATCCAAAATCCTCTTTATGAGGATTTACTCTTTTTTGTTGTTGTGGGAGCTATGGGCATGGGATCATCATGAGGTTGGTCTTCTTGGATCTATCTTGGGGAGACCTTGGATTGTCACAATTTCTAGCTACTTCTATGAGGTTTTTATTTTATTGTTTAGATTCCTGTTTTGCCCCTTTTTGCTGTCAGGTTGGGCTCTCTTGTTTTATTGTTTCTGCTCTATTTTAGCTTCTATTTTTGGTATTCATTTGTTAGGAGGCTGAGAAGTAGTGTTCCCCTCCATTTCTATTTGTTGGTTCTACCTGGTTGGTTGGGTATGAATGTTTTACCTATTTTCTAGAAGGGAGTTCGGAGTTTCACGTCATTATGCTAGCCATTTTTGCATACGATGTTTGAACTCAAATTTTTATTGGATTTTGGTGACTTTTGTATCCAAAGACCAAATGGGTTTTAATTTTGAAGTTTTCTAGTTTATGGAGTTTTTATCTCGTTTTGTGTACTGCCCTATTTTCTCAAGTTTTCTTCGCATGAGTTTGGTCGTGGAGCTGGATCATCCATTTGGATGTTAGTTAAACCATTTGTTCACTTTTATGTTTGCATTGGGATGTGTACCACATTTATACTTCTAACTTTTTTTTTGGTTGAGTGACTTTATACCTGGTGTTATGGCTACTTTTGGTCCTTTGTTATTGTTTCATGGACACTAGGATTTGCATAGAATCCATACTCTTAGATTGAGCACAGTTGAGCGAGTTCATGATGTTTGATCTTATTGCATCATTGGGATTAGTGTAGAATCCACACTCTCAAATTGAGGCTAGTTGAGTGATTTCATGATGTATGGTTTTATTATCTTTGGGATTCATGTAGAATACGTCTGCCTGAGTTATTTTCAATTGAGTGATATTTTTCTTGTGTTCTCATCTAGTGCTTGTGTTATGATCTTCATGAAGGTGATGCACCACACACAATTATGTGCACATACACTTGTATAGTGACTTGTGAGACTTGATCTTCCATGGCACTTCTGGGAGTTATGATCATTGGGGTTGGGTTGGGAATATGCATTCCTACAAGTACTCATAATTGGATGAGCATGGATAGGGTAGGGTAGCATATGGAGGAGCTTCTATCTCATAACCTTGTCTCCATTTCCCAGTTGGAAAAGGAAGTTTTAAATAAGTGATAACTAAATAAAAATGTGATTGGTAAGAAAACTTAAGATAATTAAAACTAGATTGTGCACCTTTTGTTGGGGAGAGCAACTGTCAATACTGGCTTGTGCTTGTCGATGCCAAGTGACTCTCCATGATGTTAGTCCCTACTTAGTATCCCATTGAGTGTCTAACCATGATTTGTATTTTATGCATTGTCTATGTTCTTGGTTTCAGTCATCATACTATTTGGCATGAGTGTTAGCCATGGACATTGTGCTTTATGTGTGTTTGTGGTTGGATTTTATCTCCATCAACATGGTGTGAGCGGGCCTATGGGTTCCACATGGTTGGGAGGCATAGCTACCTTTACCACTACTAGGGATTGGTGTATCTATTGCTTATTGGTTTAGCATGTTAGATTTCTTATTTTTTTGATGTTTAGCATATGATAGATGATGTGGTTGATTTATTGGATTATCTTATGTTTTACTTCTAGCATGTTAGATTTCCTTATTCTTATGTTGTAACATGTTTTAGTAGTGACGTCCTCATAAGATAACACCTACAATCTAGTAAGTAGATTGGGATGTTATGCGAGGGGGATGGCTAGGACCCACGATGCTCATATGATGCTATTAATAGTTGGGAGGAACTATGTACTTAGTTTAGTTGTTCAATTATTATGATGTTCTTTATGTAGATTGTGGTGTTCCTTCTATACACTATGATGCTTCTTTAGTTATTTCCTTTCACTGTTATGGTTTAGATGGATAGATGTTCCTCTCTCTTGTTTCATGGCATCTTGTTGGTCATGCACTCGAGTGTTTTTTCCTTGATCTACATGGATCTGGTACTCCCTAGTGTGGAGGCTTGAAACTCTATTTTACTCTTTAGTTTGTCCATGGAGAATTTTAAGCATTTTTTTGGGCAACCATGTGTCAGTATGGAGTGATACTATAAAGTGTCACATGCCCAAAGGAGTTTTGTCATGCGATACTAGAAAATATCACACCCCCTTTGAAGAAGTGTCATATGATACTTGTAAAGTATCACACACACTCTTGATTTGTGTCACCCAAGCCCTAAAAGTGTCACACCCTTTCTTGAGAAAGGTCGTATGATACTAGAAAGTATCATATAGTGCTAATTTAAAGTATCACCTAGTTTTTGTAAAAACTTGTTTAGGTGGATAATGGGCACTTTTCAATTTGACCCAATCTTTTTGGGAAGTATTTTGGTACCCTCTTAGTTGTTCTTCAATCCTTTGGCATTACATTGTGAATTCAAGAGTTTTTTATTTGAATTTGGTTGTGTGTCTTCCATAGTTTGTCATTCTATTTGGTTGTGGCATTTGGAGATTCATTGGTTCCTCAGATTGTTGGCGAAGTCTTTCGTTGTGATCTTTGTGATCCCTATATGATTTTTTCGTGTGCATTCATTCTTGTAAAAATTAAAAATATATTTTCTTGAATTGAATCCTTATCCCAAGGATTTTAGGGTGAGGCATTATAGCTAGTATCAAAGCCCATGTTCAAATGTTGGGATCTCTGTGTATATGTTGCCCATATAGTTGTTGTTGCATTGTGTGAGTGCGAGTGTCTTTGTGAGAGATCATGAGTTTTTTTATTTGGTATTTACTTGTGATGGACTTTCTTTTCTAGTATATACAACTAGAGCATTATGAGGAGAAGGAATTGAATCTTCTTGGTTTTGTGACCTAAATCGATGTGCCCTTTTTTGATTGGTTGCATGTGTGACCCTTTTGGATGGAACCATTGAATTGTGTCCATGTGTTGTCTTGAGTGCCTCTTGTTGTTTCTCCTTGTGGAGTAAGGTGCATTGTCTCCCTATTTTCTCCTAATTGTAAGTAAATAAATGGATCTTATTTTTCATTATGTGTTTCATCATTATTATAATGAAATGGTACCCTTCATTGAGAAATAAGTGTTTATTGTGAATCATTGCAAAGAAGTAGGTTTAGCATTGTATCCTTTGGGTTAATGACTTAAGTCCCCAATCTAATTGCTTCATAAACTTATGGAAATTGTATTAAATTGATGAATATCTAAATTTTGCATTGCATGGAAAATAATTAAGAAGACTATTGTAGTATGCATATGCATGTGGTTATTGATGGTATACTACTTGATGTGTGAGTGTGTTCTCTAACACTGTTAGGATGGTATTCTTTAGCATTGTGTGGTGGTTTATTCCTCTTGTGTGGCTATTCCCAGTCATCACATGTAATGTAATTTTTCTGATGCCTTATTTTATTTGGTTGAAGGTGCTTTCCTCATATTTTTGGGCTAGCATTGGTTTTAAGTATTTTCCTTCTTAGAATAGTCATCAAATTTTATCTTTCACTCTTTTTGTGCCTATTGTCACACATGAATTATTGTTGAAATGAGAACTTTTTTTATTTACTTTTGAAGTTGGAAATTCCCCTTTTTTGACTTTTTTTTTGGTTCATGATGACTATTTTGAATGTGTTTTACTACTACCCAGTTGTGTGTTGTGACTCTATCATGTTCATCTCAAACCTTTGGTAGTACGTACAAGGGATAATATCATAGAGAGCATGCTAGTGTGCTTGTATTAGATGTAAAGTTGTTAGTACAATTGGATTATGTAAATGGTGATTAAATATAATAATTTTTTGGAAAGAAATTTGAACAAATATGTACTTGTTGTATGGAAAGTGACTCTCAAACCCTTGCTTTGAAAACCTTTAAGTTTCATTGTGCATTAGTGATTATGTTATGTTTAATTAATGAAATAATGAAAGAGAATTAATTATGGTGTCAATGTGTGAATAACCTTTCTTTTCATGTCTTTTTTTATTTTGGGCATGTGTGCTCTTGTGTTGTTTTGGATGTTTGTTCGTTGCTTGTCTTGGTAACCAAGATGATTTGAGTTGCCTATGATGTTTTATCTTGAGTGGTTATTAAAACTCTTAGGTCTTAGGAGTCTCTAAGCTCCATAATGTTGTAGATCTCATTGATATCTTTCCAACACCTTTCAAATGGATTCAATTGGAGTCTGGATACAAAAGTTATGACCTCTAGAGTGAAGGCAATTTTTGTGCTAGTTTGAAATTTCATGTGAGAATCAAGTGGTCATGCACTTTCTCACCTGGTTCATTGCATTTTCTAAATTGATTTAGTGAAACTTCACACAAGGCTTTGCTAATGCAAAAAATTTCTTGGGGAACAACAAGAAACTCTTTCACACTTATGAAGGTGTAGATTGATGTTTCAAGTATCCTTTATCAAGTAGAGGCCAATTTAATCATGATGTATCACATTTATGGTCGTTGGAGATCATTTAACCCTTCATGTCTTCTTAGGGAGGTGTTAACAAATCTTCATAATTGATGAGGCACATTAATGTCTCTATTTTAATATAGTTTTATATAGTTTGAACTCAATCTTTGAGCCTTGTGAAAAACATTTATAACAGATTCGTTTTAAATACCTTGTGAACTTATGCCAAGTATGGCTAGAACCTATTAAACTTATGGATAATGGATATGACATACCTTGCTTGATATTATACATAATATGTAGTATTTCATAAAAATATTTTAATCTATGTTCTAATATTCGAGTAAGAGTAGGAATGTTGTTGTGCATATGTTTCGAATGTTTCTAATTTTTAGGAAATGAGGAAGTGGTGCAAAGAGTGCTGATGATCGATAGCCTGTATTAAAGAAAGGAGTAATGAAGAGCAATCATGGAACAAGAAGTGCAAATCAGCTCTAGATGATGAGCTGTGTCTTCAAGGAGATTAATTAGAGAAATTGAGGGAAGACTTTAATTTCCATCTTTCTTGTAAACTATTATTTTTGTTGGTCAATTAATGTTTTATGTCCTAGTTGACATTCTACCTTATTTTCTAGCAATGTTTGTTCATAGCTTTTATGTTATATTTGTAATAAGTACCCAATCCTATATATATAATGGATATGGGGGGATCATTTGATAATATAGATGGATAGAGAATGATACAATGTTAGTTTGAGATTCAAAGTTATCATCTTGTTGTTATTTTTCATGCATTATTTAGTCATGTAATCAAAGAAGAATTTCAATGAGAAAGTGATTTTGGAATACCTGTTGTGCTCTTAGTTAGCTGTAGCCAACCAAGGATGCCCACTTGGGAGGTGGAATAGATTTAGGTAGAGTAGATTTATTTCTTGCAATTTACTATAGTGATTCCTATAGCATTCTTATTGTGAAAGTTCCTGCAACACTTATGGAAAATAGTCATAGTGGATGTTTGAATTGTTAGCTAGTTGTGAATTTCTCTTTTGAAGTTTTCTATAGTTATCTATTGTTAATCCTTGCATGTTTACTATTTTATATGAGTATTAGCATGTTCACTATTCTACATGAGTAGTATAGATTCATTTCATGCATTTTACTTTCCTATAGCATAGGTGTTGAGACTCTTTAAGAAACTTAGTGCACATACTGTGCTGACCCATTTCAAGTCCTGCATCCCTCAATTGACAATTCAAATGTATTTCATGATGGAATAGATAAATTTCAAAATAGACATACTCTCCTTGAGAGGAATAATGGTGTGATTATCTTCATCTATTTTGGAACCCTTACATTTTTGGTGTTGTTGCTAGGGATGGTGTCAAACTAGGAACCTTCATGAGTCTTTTATTTTCAAATTAGTTTGTTAGCCAGAAACTACAAAATTATGGGCTTGACTAACAAGTCACCAATTCAATTGCATGCATCAAAGAGGAAGACAATGAGATGAATATGGGAGATTTCTTCCACAGGAGTCCGTGAATCTAAACAAGGAAATTGAAGAAGAAGTTGAGTTTCCTTTTGAGGATGGAAGCCCTATTTTTCCTACAAAATCATCCTCTAGAGTAGAACCTTTAGATACAAGTGGTCTTCAACCTTTTGCTAAAATTTTGGCCATTTTCCTTGATAGTACTATTCCAAATCCATTAGTTGTTAACAATCTAGTACCTAATGTTCCTTTTCAACAACAACCCCATAATCAAATACATTCAGTAATGGCATAACCTACTTTTCCATTTCCTCTTCCAAGCCTCATAACCAATGTTAATCTCAAAAATATACCTGCAGCTAGTCTCCCAAAGTTTTATGGCCTTACAACTAAAGATCTTGATACTTTCTTGTTTGAGTTTGACATACTCTATCATAGCTTTGACTATAACACTGATGTCCATAAGCTCAATTTGTTACCAGCAATAGTAAAAGAATCAGCTCTATGATGGTTCATGGGCTTAGGAGCCAATGCAACAAACTCTATTTCTAGATAAATATAAAGAGTATTGCAAAGAAAATGATTCAAGAGGAGATGATATCTTTAGAATATCACAAAAGGAGGATGAAACATTGGAAGACTATGTTTCACATTTTTTGTATATACTGTAGAAGAACCCTTAGCATTTGATAGTAGAGGATTCACAAAATCTAGTCTTCTTGAGAGGGGTGCATGATAATTGTCTATAAGCACTAGACCTAATGGCTAGTGGTGATGTATATCAATCTTCCTTTGATGATCTCTACAAAATCTATCAAAACTACTCAAGGTCAACTATTAATATAGGAAGAGGACATTGGACTATAACCACTAAAGGAATCAATCTAGGTATTTCAAAGCATGAGATATCTAATCTACCTTTAGATTTCAACTAGGACATCATAAATGATGTTGCCACACATCTTGACATAATGACTACAAAGAAGAAGCATGTAGATGCTGAGGTGCAACTAGATGAATATTGTCCACATTGTCGGAAGTAAAAGAAAGATTGCCAATGCAAACTGGTTGCTAGTGTGGAAAACCAACATCTTCCAACTAAATACATAAATATAGATGGAGAGGATGAGAAAGTTTTCTTTGTTGCTCAATGCTAGTCATGGGCCCAACATCAAGGTATGCCTTAGGACCCTTTAGAAAATTCAAATCAATATGGTAAGAAATGGCAAAACCATAGTACCCAAGGTCCTCCACAATATAGTCAACCTGATTGGAATAATGCTTGAAAAACTAATCCACAAAAAACTCAAGAGCCTCAGAATTCCCAACCTTCTGAGCCCAACTAGAAAAAAAATTAGTGGTAGAATCAATAGAGCCAATAGTAACTTCCCTAAGGGAATTGGCAGTCTACAAACCAATGGAGAGGACTCAGCAATGGCCTAACTAAAATACTGGCAACCCACAATTACCACCTCAAGTACAACAACCTACTCTAATGCCACCACTTACAAGTTTTGGACCTCAAAAGAAAACTCAGTTGCCTACACAACCTTAGCCAAATCCAAATAACCAGTAGCCACAACAACCCATGTATTTTTTTGATACTTAAAAATAGCCTACTTATGCTCTAAATGTTGTAGACATACACTTGAGATCTAGTACAACCCTAGAAAAACCTAAACCACCACTCATAACTAAAATACTAGATACTCCTACAACATTAGAACCTATAATTTCTTAGCCACACAAGGATGACCAAACCAATATAATCATCTCAACTCAAATTTAAATAGTATTTGGACCTACTTTTCCATAGAAGCTCATACAAAGTAAACCTGTGCAAATAGAGGAACAACCCTTTGACATCATTGATCAGTTAAAGAACATGCATGTCCAAATTCCTTTATTCCAAGCCATTAAATATGTTCCTATTTATGGAAAATCCATGAATGAAGCCTATTTGAAAAAGCTTGGGAGGAAGAAAAGGATCCAACTATAGTCCATGTTGTAGGACAATTGGCTAATATTATGTTACCAAAATTGGTCATTCCTAAATATTTTGATCAAGGAAGTCTAGTTGTGAATGTGATTATAAATGGTTAGTCTATTAAAAATGCTTTGATTAATCTTGGTACTACTATAAATATTATGACTAAGGATATTATGAAAAAGCTAAATATAGAAGGGTTAAGAGCTACCCTAGCAATTCTACAACTCACAAATTGTTCTACTATCACTCTTAATGGGATGATAGAAGATATAGTAGTAACCCTATAATCTCTAGAGTATCTTGCAGATTTCATGATTCTGTCCCCAAAAGTCAATTTATTTAGTTACCCTGTCATCTTAGGACAACCATGGTTAGCTACAAATAATGCAAATACAAGTTGTAGGTTGGGGAGTATGACCATATCAAATGGACAAGAAACAAAGAAATTTTATCTATATCTTCTAGTACAACCACAACTAGATCTAACTACATCTATATGGCCAAATATAGGGGATGGAGAAGAAGAGTTAAACTCTATAGCACAGCTTGTGATGTTACATAGATAATATTTTCTGAAGCTACAAGAAGAGGATTCAGTAATTCAAAGTATTCTTCATAATACTTATGTGGTAGAAAAAGATGTATTTGATAGTTCTATGTTAGAATTAACTACATGTGAGGAATGCAACGAGAGTTGTTCTCTGCTCAAGGTGCCAGACATTATCCATCAACTTTTACCTTGTGAACTAGATACTAGTCCAATCTCTAAAGCTACTATAGTTGATCTCATAACTACTATTGAGTTGTCAAAAGGTCATAATCTCCATGTCAATCCCAATTTATCCTCCACACAAATGACACAGTTAAGAGAGCTCTTCAAAAACATGAAAAGGCTTTTGCATGGGACTATGGGGATATGAAAGAGTCAAGTCCTACATTATGCACTCATAGAATATACATCAATGAAGGATGTCTACCACTCTGTCAACCCTAGAGAAGGATTAATCCAACCCTTAGAGAAATAGTTAAATCTAAACTGCAAAAGTTGCTTGGTGTTGGTTTTATCTACCCTATATTTGATAGTAGATGGATATCACCTCGGGTCATAGTGCCTAAAAAGGGAGGGAAATGAAAAATTTGTGTAGATTATAGAGAATTGAATAAAGAAACCAAAAAGTATCACTTTCCTTCGCCATTCATTGATCTATTTTTGGACACTTTGGCTGGTAAGAAACATTTATCTTTCCTAGATGGATACAATGGTTATAATTAGATAAGTATGGCTCTTGAAGATCAAGATAAAACCACATTTACATCTTACCATTTGGCCTATGTAATGCCCCTAAAACCTTTCAAAGAGCTGTCATCAACATTTTTTGATATATCACATGATTGCATGGAAATATACATGGATGATTTCACAACATTTGGAGTCACCTTTGAAGAAGCCTCGATGAATCTTGAAAAGGTTCTTGTCTGATGCAAAGAACATAATATATCACTCAATAGGGAGAAATATTTCATGCTCATGTAGGAAGGAGTGGTGCTTGGTCATTTATATTAGTTGTAGGAATACAAGTGGATCCAACTAAGATAGAGGTAATTCTAAAATTGCCCATACCTACAAAATGAAAGGATGTAAGATCTTTTTTAGGTCATGCTGGCTATTATAAACGCTTCATAAAATATTTTAATAAAATAACTAGTCCTTTGTATACATTGTTAACTAAGGAAACTGAATTCATTTGGATACCCAAATGTAATGAAGCCTTCCTATAGCTCAAGAAACTCCTCACTACGACACCCATTTTGAAGGGACCTGATTGGTCAATTCCATTTCATATCGATACTGATGCATTAGACTATGTTGTAGTTGATGTATTAGGACAAAAGCCTACTAATCTTGAAAATTCCATCTACTATATTAGTAAAGGCCTTCATGGACCTGAACTCAATTATTCATTAACTAAAAAAGAACTTTTAGCTGTAGTCTACACATTGAACAAATTCAGACATTATGTCACTAGATATCCTATTTTTATTCATATTGATCATTTAGCCATAAGGTACTTAATGAAAAAACTTGCTATAACTAGTAGATTGGCAAGATGGCTCTTGTTGTTACAGGAGTTTGATATTACTATTATTGATAAGCCAAGAAAATCCAACATAGTTGCTGATTATTTATCTAGACTACACATTGCTGATGAAGATCCAACTTTAATTGAAGATACCTCTCTAGATGAACACTTGTTCCACATAGAAATCCGTACACCATGGTATGTTGACATAGAAAATTATCTTGCTATAAATAGAATTCCCCCACACTTCTCTCACAAAGAAAGGAGGAAATTAGTAGAGAAAAGTTTTCATTGTTCCTAGATAGATAACAATCTCTTTTATATTGGACCAAATTAGGTTATGAGATGTGTTAGGGAAGATGAGATATATGATATACTATATGCTTGTCATGATGAACCATGTGGAAGCCATTTTTAAGGAAAAATAATAGCACTGAAGGTACTTACCACTATATATTATTGGCCAACATTACATAAGGATGTAGTAAATTATACCACCAAATGTGACAAATGCCAGAGGATGGGTAGACCAACCAAAACTGATGAGATGCCACTCAACCCACAAATTGTAGTAACACCTTTTGAAAAGTGGGCTATGGGCTTCATAGTTCCAACTGACCCTCCATCAAATGACAAATACTACATCTTAGTATGTACAAATTATGTAACCAAATGGGTGGAGGTTAGAGAAATGAAAAATGCAAGAGATGAGAAAGTAGCTAAATTTCTATATGAATAAATATTCACTTGCTATGGAGTTCCTAGAGAACTTGTTATAGATCAAGGAGCCCAATTTACATCAAACTTGATCACTAAGGTGATGAAAGGATATAGTATAAGGCATCGTAAATCCAGTCCCTATCACCCTCAAGAAAATGGGAAAGCAAAGGTCACTAATAGAGAAACTGAAGCCATTCTAACTAAGACAATGCACATACACAAGAAGGATTGGACCAGTAGATTAACTAAAGTTGCTTGGGCATATAGGACCACATGGAAAACAATAACTAGATTCACTTCATTTGAACTTTTCTATGGTAAAGCAGCAATGTTACCTATTGAATTTGAGCATAAAACACTACACACTCCTTTGGAGTTGAACATTAATCTTCCTACAACACAAGAAGAAAGACTTCTCCACTTGAACTCATTGGATGAGATAAGGAAGATAGCTTTAGAAAGAATAGAACTTATTCAAAACAATCAAAAGAAATGGCATGATGCACATATCAGTAATAAATAACTCAAATTAGGAGACTCAACTTTATTATACAATTCTCTCTTCAAAGAGAATCTAGGGAATTATAGACTCAATGGTTGGGACCTTATGAAATTCAATATTTATTTGACAATGGAGTAGTGCAACTCATAATAATTGATCCTATATCCAGTTCAAGTTATTTGTAAATGGCCACAGATTGGGCCTCTATCATAAACCATAGATGAAGAATGAGTCCCTATGGTAGTTCCAATCATCCACTTTACTAGTTCATATAAATGCAATTCCTATAGTAGAGGGTGAAAACCTTCTTCTTGCAGCCATACCATGAAAAACTTTTAAGGAGCCCTCATAATAAAACCTCATTTAATATGAGGTCCATTCCTTCATTCACTTTTCTCTTTCTTCATATCAACCCATCTCATTTCTCTATCTACCATCCACTCACACTCCATGTCACCCATGTACTCTATTTTTATTGCTTTTAATAAATTATTCCATCAAAACATTTTTTGTGGTCACCAGACTTTAACACATCATCAATCCCCATGTAGTCATACACTCAAATTTTTAAGTATAACAAATTCTTTACTATTTATTCATTTTTAGCACATAGATTTTGTTATTTATATCTAATACTGCATTATATGTATCATATAATCCTTAAGCCAATTTCTCACTCCTATACCAATTTTTTAAAAAAGTGAAAACACTTGTCAAATTTTTCGTAGGGGGCCAAGAAGGTGTACTAATTCTCAAATGTCACCTCCATGTTATCCTAAGTCATGTCCATGTTATAGGTTTTGCTTTGGCAGTAGTCTAACATTTTTCATTAATTTTAAAAAATCTATCTATCATACCTTTTCATTGTGATTTTGGGAAAAGATCACCTAGGTGTGACATGATTGAAAGGATTAAGAGTTATTGTGAGGACACCTTTAGATTAAAACTTGATGTCCTTCATAATTAATGCATCATTATTTTACATGTCGAACAAAATGGAGTCTTGTTAAGGGAAATGGTAATGACATTTCTTAGAAATATTAGTTTGAAATTTAGAGAAGAAGGAATTTGCAAAGGCAAAAAGTAGAAAAACTTCTTAGAGTGGTGAGAGCAGAGGAAATCAAAGATGGACATTTTGAGATGGGGGGACAGTTAAAGAGGTATGAGCCAATCATTCATAATATTTTTCTCACGGATGTCAAAGCAGTTTGGCAATTTCATGCTTGTGGATGGCTAGGCTATTTCTTACAATTAATCGGGTACAAAGAAGAAGTGGCATTAGAATTTATGACTACATTTGATGAAGGAGAAGCCATGGTATGAGGAGTAAGAGTGATTGCTACTAAGGAAAGGATAGTGGAAGCCACAAGATTACCAATAGTTGGAGAACATTATCCAAATGAACATGATGCTAGGTCCTCATGGGCATAGTTCACTCAATAAGGTGACCCTCAACTAGATATTACAAAAAAAGGGTGTAAAAGACTTTCTCTTATGGATCCATATTTAGAATTGGCAACCCACATTATTAGGTATTTGACCTATGAAGGCAGGTTCTCAAACTTGCATGCTCATCATTTTAAATTGCTTAGTTGCATAAGACATAATATGCAAGTTAATGTTCTCAATTTTCTTTATAACATGTTGTGTATTAGTGCTGAGGAAACTCAAAAAGGAAAGACAAATTATGTTTCCCATCATGCCCTCATTAAAATCCTAGTGAAGAGATCTCTTAGGGATTCTTTTCTTATTTCATGGGAAAAATTTGTTGAACTTAAGACCTTATAGCCACAAGCCAACCCTTTTCCTTAGAATTTAGGAAATGAGGAAGAAATCACAAAGCCAAGTCAAAATATAGCTAAAATGGAAAAAGAACCCTCTCCTGATAAGCCCATTGAACCTATTTTAGAGGATATTATACTGAGTTCTTCCATGGATAAGTGCAAGCATAAGTTTAGTGAAGAAATCCCTAACCTTGAAAGCAAAGCCAAAAATCCCTCTATTAAGGTAACAAAAAAAAAAGGTTTGTTCTTGTAGCAACTACTTCAGTCATGCCTAAACCAAAGTGGACCCATAAAAATGTCGAAGCCATCGAGGTTCCTATGCATAGAAGCCTTCATATGCAAGGTAGAGTATCTCTAGTTTCTATTGAAAATCCAAATGCACCAATTTCAAAGTTTCACATAGAATTTGTAGTTGAAAATATCCTCGATGATTCTCCTATGTAATTAGAACCCCAAAACATGGAAATACGTAAAGATGAGCCTATATATGAGAAACAACAAGAGAATCAACAAACCTATAAATTAAACCCTACTACTGATCTAGAAAAAGGCCCTAGCAATGATCAACCCACCATTCTACTAGTCCCTAAACTTTCTAATGTTTCCCTTATACCTTATAAATCCTCTTGGTACATCCAACATTTCCAACAAGTTGCCAAAGAACAAAAGATCAAATCTTAGGTTCAAGAATTTCTACCATCTACAATTCATTTGATATTGTTTGGTCTGTATAATCATTTTATTTTTCAAAAAACCTTGTGGAAGTAGGATAGAGACCAAATCTAGAAGGCAATATTTGATAGAGATGAGGAAATTGAATAATTAAAGGAGCAACTTGAGAAGCAAAAACAATAGATGAATAAAGCTTTAAAGCTAGCTAATAAAGTAATGGCCTATAGACCATCCCCAAGGGTGTATGCCATTTTTTTGAAGGAACAATTTCTATTATTTTCAGTTGATGATGATAATGAGAGACATTGATTACAAATTTAAAAGTGTTTGAGATTTTTATAATGTGTATCAGACATTGCCATCATGGAAAAAGAATTTGTTATGTGAGCTCTAGTTGCATAATTTTATAATACCATAGGAGACAGAGTGGAATCCCTTTCTTTACATAGGGGATGTTCAACTAAGATCTCTGATGTCATGGATGCATCATGAAACAAATTATGATATGCATTTGGATACTTATAGGGTTCTTGAGAAATCTGAGCCATTACCCTTCCAAGCCAAATCTCATAAGCCTTATGACCTTTTGTGAGATTAGTTCATATTAACTTGTGGGAAACCAAAACCTAAAATCAAAGTGGAAGTGTTTGAAGAAAGGGAAAAGGTTTATAGAGAATACCAGACACTTCCAAATTTCACATAGCACAGAGCAATTACAGGGCTGCAAAATAGATGGAATAGATTGCCAGAAGTATTCAACAAGGCTGAACCACATAGCCCTATTAATTTTGAGGAAATAGTTAATAGAGCATCTAAATATATGCAATTGGGAAGACAAGTCAAGAAAGAGCTATGGATGCCACTAACCTTTTAGCCTCCTACACTTCTTTGGCATCTGTATGAAAATAATGTTGCCAGGTTAGACCCATTAGTTGAAGAACACTTGGGTGAGTATTGGTGATGAACTAGAGGATATTTCAATACTTCAAGAAGTGGGAAGTAGGGGAATACTATAGTGGGAGATTTTAATGCCATGGCAAAGAAGTATAGTGGTTGAGGAAAAGCATTAGCATAATGGGGGGCAGATGATGAGGCACATTAATGTCTCAATTTTGATATAGTTTTATATAGTTTGAACTCACTCTTTAAGCCTTGTGAAAAACATTTCTAACATATTTGTTTTAAATACCTTGTGAACTTATGCCAAGTATGGTTGGAACTATTAAACTTATGGATAATGGATATGACATACCTTGCTTGATATTATACATAATGTGTAGTATTTCATATAAATATTTTAAGCTATGTTCTAATATTTGAGTAAGAGTAGGAATATTGTTATGCATATGTTTCAAATGTTTCCAATTTTTAGGAAATGAGGAAGTGGCATGAAGAGTGGTGATGACTGATAGACTGTATTAAAGAAAGGAGTAATGAAGATTGATCATGGCACAAGAAGCACAGATCAATTCCAGATGATGAGCTACATCTATGAGGAGAGTAATTAGAGAAATTGGGGGAAGACTTTAATTGCTATCTTTCTTGTGAACTATTATTTTGTTGCTCAATCAATGTTTTATTTCATGGTTGACATTCTGCCTTCTTTTCTAGTGATGTTTGTTTGTAGCTTTTATGTTATGTTTGTAATAAGTACCCAATCCTATATATATAATGGATATGGGGGGATAATTTTTTAATATAGATCGATAGAGAATGATACAATGTTAGTTTGAGATTCAGAGTTATCTTCTTATTGTTATTGTTCATGCATTATTCAGTCATGTAATCAAAGAAGAATTTCAATGAGAAAGTGATTTTGCAATACATGTTGTGTTCTTAGTTAGCTATAGCCAACCAAGGAGGCCCACTTGGGAGGTGGAATAGATTTAGGTAGAGTAGATTTATTTCTTGCAATTTACTATATTAGTTCCTATAGCATTCTTATTGTGAAAGTTCCTGCAACACTTATGTAAAATAGTCATAGTGGATGTTTGAATTGTTAGCTAGCTGTGAATTTCTCTTTCAAAGTTTTCTATAGTTATCTATTGCTAATCCTAGCATGTTTACTATTCTATATGAGTAGTATAGATTCCTTTTATGCATTTTACTTTCCTCTAGCATAGGTGTTGAGACTCTTTAAGGAACTTAGTGCACATATTGTGCTGACCCATTTCAAGTCCTACATCTTTGGGTTGACAATTCAAATATATTTCATGATGGAATAGATAAATTTCAAAATAGGCATAGTCTCCTTGAGAGGAATAATGGTGTGATTATCTTCATCTATTATGGAACCCTTACAATAATCTACTGTAGTGCCTGCCCCTAGTCTACATTTTCGAGCTACATTTATGATATGATTGCCAAACTCTTTTAGGCCAATTTATGTTTGATGATTAGTATTATTATTTTAGAGATTATCAGATGATGTTTACACTCAGTTTATTATATGATGAGATTACTTGGTACTCTATATTTCATGCATGTATGATGATTATTCAATGGTTTCAGTTATCGATGATGATTAGTTAGATGGTTTATTATTTCATGTTCTTCTTATGGATACTTACCCCATACTGCATGTGTATGGTGTGCGTGTTGTTTTATTTATGTATGGTGTTTCTGATATGGTTAAGGAAGGGAGTCGTAGTCACTTGCTAGTCGGGATCTACACGATGCACCACTTCTTGCCATTGTCTGTTTAGCTTAGAATATTGTGTTTGTACATGCGTGGATTTTATGCAGGTTGCAGGTACCGGGTATCGACTTCCCTGAATTGTCAGGATGAGCATACCCTATCGCACTGTCTCAATGGTAAGAGAGGGGAGATAAACTCTTAAGTCCAAATCCTAAACCCTTTAGCCAATTGTCCTAATTGATAATTAGGACAAGTATCTGAGTTAAGTACCCTCCGAATGCATCAAATGATGTAATTTCATGATTATAACCCTTTTTGTTGTTTTGGTATGTATTTCTCTATGATGGGTTTTCGTATGTTGCTTTATGAGTCCTTGGTGTATTTTCTATTAATTAAGTCTAATTTAAAAAAAAAAAAGATTAATTAATGATTTAATTTAATAAAGAATTATTATGATATCTTTATATTTAATTAAATAATTAATTAAATAAAAGAATTAAAGTTGGAGATTAAAGTTCAAAGATAAATTTAGAACAAGATAATATTTATTTAATTTAATAATAATATATTTGGAGTCATTTTTAAATAAATGCTAAATATTATTGTTATTTAAATTAATTAAATATGTTATCAATTAAGTTCTAAAATAAATTAAAAGTTGAAAGATATTAATTTATTAAGAATTCTAGATCGCATGATCTAAACATGAGTTTAAATATAAGAATTAAATTAAAAGATTAAATTATAAAAATTAATAATGTTATTTTAATTTCTTAAAAGTGCACATAAGATTAAAGTAATAAATTAATTAAGAATAGAAGTCAAGTGGAATTTTAAATAAAGTTATTTAATAATTCAACTTAATGTGCATGAAAGTTGAATGCAAAAGAATAAGAAAAGATAATAAAGGTTAATTTGGAGTTAACTGAGTTGTGCAAAGAGTCTTCTCGGGTAAATGCACAATTAGTGCCCCGATTTGAGGAGAAATTGCTTATCACAACTTTGGGGGTTCATTTTTGAGATAGGCGAATTTGGACGGGAATTTTTGGGAGACAATTTTTGGTAGCAAATTTCAGAAGGCTGATACCAAGAAAATTTTCCAGGAGAAGGTTATTAAGAGGAGAGAATTCGCATACAGTTCCTGGAGATTGCATAATAGCATCAGGATCAGGTAGGGTCTTGTGTTTTTTATTATCCATTAAATATGCAATTATCCCTCCCTGCCTTCTTCGTGTCTGGGGTTTGTAGATCTGAATTCTCTGTGATGAAAGTTTTAAGCTTTCAATATTGTGAAGTTATTAATTGTTCGTCAATAATTTCTATATCCATGGAGACTGGATGAATTAATTAAAACCCTTGTTTTCTTGATTTAGAAATTAAGATTTAATTTAGTAAGGGTTTTGTTCTAATGAAATTGAAAGTTCTAGATATAAAAATTTATATATATATATATATATATATATCATATATATATCCTTTAAAAAAAAATTGTTTTATTGAAAATTAAACAAAACTAATTTTTAAAATAAAACTGGATTTGTTTTATTTATATTGAAATAAAAAAAAAATATATATATATATATATATATATAATAATATATAGTGGGGGGGGAGGGAATCACCCCGTACCCGCCCCCCACTGTCGGAGGCTGATAGTACCTGCGTCGCAGGTACTGCGACGGTAGGTAAAGAGTACCTGCGACCGCAGGCCCTGCGACCGTAGGCCTGCGGCCAAGCCGACAGGCTATAAACATTTTTTTTTAATTTAAATAAAAACAACTTTGTTTAATTTGTTTTTTTTTTATATAATTTTAATTTTAATTTTTGTAAAAACAAATTTTATTATTTAAAATTTTTAATTAATAAAATTATAATATATTTTAAATTAATAATAGTTTTAACTTTATTAATATTTAATAAATAAATATTAAATGCACAAACATAGTTGTAAATATTAATTTATTAATTTTGGTATAAAATTAATAAATTAACAATTAGTGATTAGATTAAGATAAGTAAGTAGAACAGGCAATTATTGATTAATTTAATTTAAAATTAGTTTAATTAAGTTAATTAATAATGAATATTATTTGACTAAATAATAGATTTGGATTATTGATTTAATGAAAGTTATTATAGAAATGGGTTAATCGTAAAGGGTAGTTGTGAAAACCTAGTTACTTGAATTTGACATTAAACTGAAACATAAACCTTACCTTAACTCAAATAATATACTTTCAGATCCAATCTCTAAGACTTTGATGTTGTCTTTGTACTTTGAATGTTTTGGGGTTGGTTTAGCGTTGACTAGTTTAGGTTGTTACCAGAGGCTCGGGGTTGTGAATGTGATGTCATGATGAATTGGTCTCGATCTTTCTTAACCCGACCATGGTAATGTGATGAAGTTCTCTATGACATGATGGTGTTTACTATTTGTTATTGCTTTCTAGTTTCCTTATGTGAAGCTGAGGTGTATGTATTTGAGAATACCTAACTCAACCATTTTTGAGTCTCGATTAGTTATATTTGATAACCATTTCTGAGTCTCGATCAGTTATACTTGTATTATTTTCTGGTTGCTCATTGGAGAACCATTGGATTTTGTGACTTATCATTGATGCCTTTAGTTGCTGATAGAGAACTGTCGTGATTACATGATTACTATTTGATATTATCTGTTGCTCATGAAGAACTGATGTAATTTTGTGGATTATCTTTTTAAGATGTTTTTCAGTTGCTTGTATAGGACTGAGGTGGTTTTATTATGATTCTTTGATTTACAAGTTCATGAGCTACGGTAGGTTATCTATGTGTAGAGTCAAGAAGTGGCTTGCAATGGGGGTCGGAGCCCTAAGAGGCTACCTTGAGAAACCCATTGTAAGTCATTTTTTAATAAGTGAAAACATTTACACTAAATGAGAGAAAATGAACTTAACAAGATAATTGTATGTTCTCTCCCATGCCATGAGTGCTAGTACAGACTAGGATGGGGTAGAGAGGATGCTTGGTTACGACCTTGCATTCCATAGTATGCCTCGTCAGTATGAGAGGATACTAGTAGCCACAGGATCAGTAGGGACCCACGATTCCTAAGGGATTGCTCGGGTAACTTCTACATGACTTTTGCGATGACACTTTCCCGCTTGCATATTAGGTTTCCTACGTGTCTTGTGGTACCTCTGGGATTTAGATGTCGATCTTTTTAGGAACCCTTGAGTTAGCATACTTATAGGATTTCTTGGATTTAGAGAGTATTTATGATTATTAGGTTTTGTTATCCTATTTGGGACTTGAGACTATCTCCTCAGCGCGGTGGGAGTGGACCATTTAGGTTCCACGCGGTCGGGTGGTAGTGCTTTTACTCTTACCATTGAGATCCATTCCGTGGTCACCGTGGCTGGAGATTTTGTGATTGGCATTTACCTTCACTATGTTCTTGGATTATTATGATGGATGGTTAGATTTTATGATAGATGTTTTATCATTATGGATGTATCATGTATGGTGAATAGTTTCATATATTTTACTTTACTTTGTATCATGGATTTGAGGATGTTGTATCTTGATCTTTACATATGTATATTCTTTTAAGCCTTTCATACCCTGTGACTTGTACAGAGGATGATTGAGCATTCCAAATTAATTTGCCAAGAGGCATTCAGAACAAATGTATATTATAGACATGGGACTTTCTGATTATTCTTGCATATGTATGTGATAGTTGTTAGACTTAGATTTAATTAAATTTAAACGTGACTCAACATCTTGGGATCTTTAAGAAATGTAACTTGCAATGTATGTTTGTCGATGATTACATGTTATTGCTTCCGCTACTATGTGTTTGATGTGTATGTTATACTTTCTTACTTTAAAAAAAAAAAAAATTTTAGCAAACTTAGTGAAACTTTAGGTTAATTCTTTTGGATCCCTTGGCGGGGCATTACATCTACTAAGTTCTTGTTGGGATTTGTGCTTAGGTTTGTGTATTTGCTATAGCATCGACCCACCCTTGTGAGGAAAAGTGTGGTTTGTGAGCATTCCTTGTTTGTGATGGATGTTGACTTTAGTGCATCTGTGTATCCTTTTCTCTCTTGGGAAAGAAGGCTAGTGTGATTACGCCATTAGCTCAGTTAGTGTTGTTTGAGTATGTTGATGGTTGGTGGAATTGTGAGTTTCCCTAATGTGTCTTGGGCTGTCTTAGTGTAGAGGTTGAGCGAGACTCCCTCTCAGTCCTAATACTCTATAGTTTCTTTCTCCCTAAGCTTATATCTTCAAGAGGATTGTCTCAATCAAGTTCCTCATTGACCATTGGCTTGAGGCTGGAGATTGCATTAGTGGTAGGTTGGGTATGGTATTCCTAGCATGTTTCTTAAGGGACATGGTATCATTGGACACATGTTACCATCTTATCAGTTGGTATGCATACATTACATGATTTTATCCACTATTGAATTCTTTGCAACCTTGTGGAAAGGTGATATCTTGTCTGGTTGGGTTATGTAACCCTAGTTTCGAATGATAGTTGAGTTTTTTTGTATCATAGAGACTAAGTGCTCCTACGCATGGTGGGAAATAATGGTGAGTAACCCTTTTGGAGTGTGTAATTTTGTTGGTAAAGCATCATCCTCTATGTTCAAAGGATGATTTTTCATAGTTTCAAGGATGCTCATGTGTGGCAAGATAGTATTCTTGGGAATTTGGGATGGTTATACCCCATGATTTCAACTTTTGTTGGAAGTGTGTAGTGTTTTGACCTAGTTTTGTAGTCACGTGGTAGGTGCATGTTTAGTTGGGCACCTTTTGATGAGGTAGAGTGGCTTTTTCCTTGCCTTATATTGTTGACTTTATGGCTAGATGGATTTTCATAGCACATAGGAGGTTCCTTATTAGAGGACCTTGTGTCTATGTGATGCTTATTCTCTTGAGGTTGATCTATT
The DNA here is from genome assembly GCA_028749045.1 of Cupressus sempervirens. Taxonomy (NCBI): domain Eukaryota; kingdom Viridiplantae; phylum Streptophyta; class Pinopsida; order Cupressales; family Cupressaceae; genus Cupressus; species Cupressus sempervirens. The sequence goes on along the minus strand of CM053783.1, from coordinate 644,865,723 downwards.
TGGTGGTTGATATGATGGTTTGAGAATGTTGGAGTGATGTGGTTGGACTTGTGAAGAAGTCAGTGAGTCATTTCTATTGTTCAATTTTAATTTCATTCTTGGTGTGTTTGTTTTCTATTCTTGGATTGTAGGCTTCTAGGAGTAAGCCTACTTATTGGGGGGGATGATGTAGTGCCTCTTCTAATTGACTTCCATAATTCATACCAAAGGATGAAACTTTGTTGATCTCTCCTTGAGAAGGGAATGTGATTGAGACCATGAGTGATCTGCACCCTTGAGGTGATTAGATATATGTTACTATAGTAGTTGCTTTGTTTATGCTTGTGGTTGATTTCCGAGATTATGATGTGATTTATGGTTTACTAAGGTTTGTGCTAGTGGTTACCGGGATCAATGTGGTATCATGATGTTATTATGTGATTACGCTGAGATGTGTGTAGATATTGCATTATGTACTATTACCTAATACATTGCACTAAGTTCCTGTAGTAGTGGTTAGTCATGTATATGAATGTGTTCACTTATGTGTTTTAAGTGCCTTTTAATGTTTTTTTTCTACAACCATTATTAAATGCTTAAATAATTAAAAATTGATTATCCATGTTGGATTCATTGGTTATGTGATGTGGATATTTACCTTGTTTTATTTTGATCTGAGAGGTACTTGTTACTCATGTTATGTTTTACATTTGAGATGACCTAAGGGTCAAATGTTATACTTTGATTTTAGTATCATAGATATTACACTAATATTTTTTTCAGTTGATCATATTGCATGATGATGCCATTTTGAGATGACAGTGTGTTTTATGATGATATCTAGTAATCCAGAATTTGGACATATCCTTGATTATGTTATGTGATGGATTTAATGCTATGGTTATTTACTTCATTCTTCCATTGTTATCCTTTATGTGAATGCGAGTTATGTAAATAGATTATTTTAGTATAATTGAATAAATGGTTAAATTAGGTGATTTAATGCATTTATTACTTTAGCTATCTTATTATATGAAAATTGCACTTGATCGTGTGCACAATTTATATCCCTAGTAGTGGCACATGGAGTTAGTAATTCAACAATTCATATTTTACCAATTTCATCCCTGTATGGTTGACATATCCTTATTTTAATTGTTTAATTAATTCTTTTAGCGATTATGAAATCCAAACTCATTTGCATTATGTGATTAGACCAGTGATCATGTCTATGCATTTAGAGGTTCACATTGTATCAAAAGTTAAGGAAATTTCTATATTTTTGGGTTTTTAGGCTTTATTTAATTGATTTTTAATTTTTGGAAACTTTTTCATAAATGAATTCATATTACTAGGAATAGCCTATTTTCATTTGGGTTGATTCAAGGTTTCACTAGGTTGGTTGGTTATTTTCCCTTATCGATTATTCACTTGAAAAGTGAATAAGTATCCAAAAAGGAATTTAATTCTCACTTCTCACTTTTGAATTAGAAATTTGGAGAGTAAAACCCAAAATCCTCTTCATGAGGATTTATTTTTTTTTCATTGTGGGAGCTATGAGCATGGGATCGCTACGAGGTTGATCTCGGTGGATCCAGCTCGAGGAGACCTTGGATTGCCAGAATTTCTGGCTACTTCTATGGGGTTTTTATTTTATGGTTTGGTTTTCCATTTTTGCCTTTTTGATTGTGAGGTAGGACTCTCCCATTTTATTTTTTTTGCTCCATTTTAGCTTCTATTTTTGGTACGCATTTGTTAGGAGGTTGATAACTAGTGTTCCCCTTTGTTTTTGTTTGCTAGTTTTGCCTGGTTGGTTGGGTATGAACATTTTTCCTATTTTTTGGATGGGGGTTTGGGGTTTCATGCTGTTATGCTAGTAATTTTTGCATGCAGTGTTCGAACTCAAATTTAATTATATTTTCATGACTTTTGTACCCAAAGACCAAATGGGTTTTAATTTGAAAGTTTTCTAGTTTTGGGGGTTTTTACCTCATTTTGCGTACTAGCCTATTTTTTTGGCATGAGTTTCTTCATGGACTTGGATCATCTATTTCGATGTTAGTCAGACCATTTTTGAACTTTTATATTTGCATTGGGATGTGTGTCATATCCATACTCTTGACTTTATGTTTGGTTGAATGACTTTATACCTGGTGTTATGGTTTCTTTTGGACCTTTGTTATGTTTTCGTGGACACCAAGATTCGCATAGAACCCATACTCTTGTATTGAGGCCGATTAAGTGAGTTCATGATGTTTGGTCTTGTTGCATCATTGGGATTCATGTAGAATCCATACTCCCAGATTGAGGCTGGTTGAGTGATTTCATAATGTATGGTTTTATTATCTTTGGGATTTGTGTAAAATTTGTCCAACCGAGTTGTTTTCATTTGAGTGATATTTTTCTTGTGTTCTCATCCTGTCCTTGTGTTATGATCTTCATGATGGTGGTGCACTACACATGAGTACATGTAGGTACACTTTTTGGGTGACTTGTAAGGCCTGATCTTTCATGGTACTTCTAGGAGTTATGATCATTGGGGTTGGGTTGGGAATATACATGCATATAGGTGCTCATTATTGGATGAGAATGGGTAGGGTAGGATAGCATATGGAGGGCTTCTATCTAATAGCCTAGTGTCCATTTTCTAGTTGGTAGAGAAAGTTTTAAATAAGTGATAACTAAATAAAAATGTGTGATTGGTAATAAAAATTAAGATAATTAAAACTAGATTGTGCACCTTCCATTGGGGAGAGTAGCTACTAATACTGGCTTGGGCTTGTTGATGCCAAGTGACTCTCCATGATGTTAACCCCTACTTAGTAGACCATTGAGTGTCAGATAAAGACCTATAGTTTATGCATTATCCATGTTCTTGGTTTCATTCATCATACTATCTGGCATGAGTGTTAGCCATGGACATTATGCTTTAGGTGTGTTTGAGGTTGGATTTTTATCTCCATTAGCATGGTGTGAGTGGATCTATGGGTTCCATGTGGTTGGGAGATGTAGCTACCTTTACTATTGCTAGGGACCAGTGTATAGAGATGGTCTATTGTCCTAGTGCGATGGTTGCTAGATGTTTTCACTTAATACTTCAGGTTCCAGAGTATGCTTTCTTGTGATTTATGCTTTCATTGGGATGCTTGGATATCATGTTTAGATGATGGTAGTTTACTTGATACATTCCTATATTATGATGTTTAGGATATGATTAGATGATGTGAATTATTTCTTTGGTGTATCTATTGTGTATTGGTTTAGTATGTTAGATTTCTTATTTGTATGATGTTTAGCATATGATAGATGTTGTAGCATATTTTAATAGTGATGTCCCCATAAGATAGCATTGATGATCTAATCAATAGTTTGGGATGTAATGCACAGGGGATGGCTAGGACCCACAATGGTCTTATGATACTAGTAATGGTTGGGAGGAACCATGTACTTAGTTTGGTTGTTCAATTATTGTGATGTTATTTTTGTACATTGCGATGTTGCTTCTATACACTGTAATGTTGCTTTCAATTAGTTCCCTTCACTGCTATGGTTTAGATGGATAGATGTTCCTCTCTCTTGTTTCATGACATCTTGTTGGTCATGCACTTGAGTGTTCATTCCTCAATCTAAATGGATCTGGTACTCCCCGATGTGGAGTTTTGCAACTCTATTTTACTCTTTAGTTTGTTCTTGGAGCATTTTAAGCATTTTCTAGCTGACCATGTGTCAGCATGGGGTGATACTATAAAGTGGCACATGGCAAAAGGAGTTTTGTTATGCGATACTAGAAAGTATCACACCTCTTAGGAATAAATGTCATGCGATACTAGAAAGTATTGCACCCCTTTGAAGAAGTGTCATACAATACTTGTAAAGTATAGCATGCCCTCTTGAGTTGTATCACTCAAGCCTTGGAAGTGTTGCACCCATTCTTGAGAAAGGTCATATAATAATGGAAAGTATCACACATTGTTGATTTAAAGTATCACCTAGTTTTTGTAAAAAGATCTTGACAGTATAGACAAAAGTTTGATTGTATGGAGATGCATAGTTATAGAAATGTTTGGCATAGTATCCAAATGACATGGTCAAGTGCACAATGTCTAAGTCAAAGATGTAGGGAATATGTACCTGAATTACAGAGTGCAATTTAGAGACAGAGAATTGGGAAAGAAGTTCCTAATGTTTATTTCCTATCTTACATTTGAGATGTAATGAAGAGATGCATATTCAAGTAGTGATAGAGGATAATTATCTAATGACATTAGTGAGTGTGCAAGCCTTAGTGTCATATGTGTGAAGTTTTGTATAGACTATGAGATGAAATTGTTATTGTAATTGTAATTAATTAATTATCTTATTATAATTAACTGGGAAAACCTCAAGGACAACTCAAGGAATTATTATGAAGATATGGTATAAAGAAAAGTTGTTTTTATTGAGATTTTTGTTGAGCTACAAAGTGTGAAAAGAAGCAAAGTGCTTAGTGAATGTGTGTAAGTGATCCAAGGAATTATTGGATGCAAGATTCAAGTTCTGGTTACAAGATCTAAAGGAGGAGAAGTTTGGTTGCCATGATAGAGATAGAGGAATAAAGTACATTTTAGTTATATTATTTTGTAAGGAATAATACAAAGATCATTTTGATAGTGGGTTCATTGGTCTTGCCCTTGAAGTTGTTTGGGCAGTGGGTCCAACTATCTTCCACAACTACTATCAAGGTTGGAATCTCCTAATATGGGATTCAAAGTCTCCTCACAAAGACTCATATGTATTGAATGTTGTAATAGTCTCCCAATAGGTTCTATCCTCTAATAAGGAATATTTATATTAGTACATCATCTTGTGGGTACCATTCCCATTGGGGTTTTCCCTCTAATCAAGGGTTTCCTTAGTTAACATATATTTTGTTATTGTGTATGAGTATCTTGTTGTGGTTTTAGTTTATTTTACTCATATGGTTAAGATTATTTAAGCTTGGTAATTGTGATATTAGTTGGATAAATGATTCAGCCCCCCTCTTAGTTATATCAATGGACTATATAGTCCAACAATTGGTATTAGAGCATAAGGTCCTTGAAGGATAAACTTAATAGCTTTGGGAGATTGATGGTGAATCTTTTTAGAAAGGATAGTCCTAGATTTGATGGGGCCAACTATGATAGTTGGAAGGAGAAGATAAAGACTCATCCATTATGCATAGGTCTAGGATATTGGATCTTGACAAAGAGGTAGAAGACAATCATTAAAGAAGAAAAGATTGAAGGATGTAGTGAAGAAGAGAGAGATTTATTTATGTGTAACATTTGAGCAAGAAAATCCCTACTAAAAGCTCTTCCAAAGAATGAATATGGTTAGATAAAGTCACTTGTAATATCTAATGAAATTTGGAGGGCATTAGAATCTACTTTTGAAGGTGATGATCATGCAAAAAGAACAAGATTGCAAAATTGGATATGTGCATTTCAAGATGCTATAATGATGGAAGCTGAATATGTAAGAAGTTATATTGGTAGAATATTGAAAATGGTTGCAAGAATTTGGTCTCATGATAGAACCAAGGAGAATGATGAAGTCATATTGAAGATCTTGAAAATTTTGACACCACCACTCAAACCTATAGCTTAGATGATATAGCTAGTAGTGCCCTACACTAAGGATTTCACAAAGAAATCATTGCTTGGAAAATTTAAATCAGCAAAAATAGATTTGAGAAAGTCTGAAGAACTTGCAAGAGTTGGAATAGCTTTCAATGCCCTAAACATTTGACCTAATTTGATGAGTAGTGCAAGCACTCATGGAGATTTTGTTAGTAGCACTAGAGTTGATAAAGAAAAGAAGATTGAGGAAGGAATAGCCCTTCTTCTGAGGAAAAAAAAAAGATGGTAAGAAAATGTTTAAATGTTGGACTTGTAATGAATTTGGTCATTATACATCTAAATGTCCTAAAAGAGAGAGAAAGTATAAGGGAAAGTTTAACCCTAGAAGAGATAGAGATAGAAATTATTTGTATGGAAATGAAGATGAAGAATTTGATGAGAAAGGTCAAAGGGAGAGTGATGATGAATTAGGATTTGTGGCTATTAAGGAGGAGGATATTGATAGAGAAATTAGAGAAGGAAGATGTCTAGTTACCCAAGTGGAAAAAAATTCTGATTGGATAAATGAAAATGGTTGTTCACATCACATGACTAGTGATATGAATAAGTTTGTTAAGTTCAAGAATCATGATGGAGGTATTGATAGAGTTGGTAACAATGTAGCCTATCATATAACATGAATTGGATCAATTACCCTTGATGGTAAAACTAACACTGATGTTGTCTATTTTTTTAATGGATTGAAGCATAACTTGTTGAGTGTTGGATACTTGGTGGACAAGGGTTATCTATTGTAGTTAACTGAGAAGGCATGCACTATCAAAGATAGACATGGTACAATGATTGGAACTAGCACTAGATCTAGAGGTAATCTATTTCAGTTGAATCCTACTAAGATAACATGTTTGGTAGCTAAAGTGAATAACAATTGGTTGTGGCATAGAAGATTTTTTCACATATACTTTGATAATATTGCGAAAGTTAGTAGCACTTTTTTAGTCAAAGACTTTCCTAAGATTGTTAAGCCTACTAATGTTATGTATAAGGAATGTATTCTGGCTAGGCAAAAGAAAGTATCATTCCCTAGCAAGAAGTTCACTACCATAGAGAAGATAGAGATTGTTCACATAGATCTGATGGTCCTTCTCAAACAAGAGTATTCTATGGTTAAAGGTATTTTATGATTTTTGTTGATGATTTCACTAGAATTATGTGGGTGGCATTTCTTAAAGAGAAATATGAAGCTTTTAAGATATTTAAGATATTTAAGAATAGATTTGAGAATGAATTTGGTGTTAAGATAAAGTGTTTGAGATCTGATAGGGGAGGATAATTCACCTCTAGAGAGTTTAACATATTCTGTGAAGAGAATGGAATCAAAAGGAAACTATCTGCACCTAGAGCACATAAGCAAAATGAGATTACTAAAAGAATGAATAAGTTTGTAACAAAAACAAAAAGAGTAATGCTATTTGAGAATGATCTTTCTAAGACATTTTAGAGAGAAGTAGTTAATACAATAGTATATACTCTAATTAGAGTATAGATCAAAAAAGGTACGGACAAGAAACCTTATGAACTATGGTTTGGACATTCACCATCAGTTAAGTATTTTAGAATTCTTGGGAGCAAATGTTACATCAAGAGAGATGATGGAAATAGAACTAAGACAATAGTTGAATGTGCAAATGTAAGAATTGATGAAAAGTTTGGAAATAAACAAAAGATGGTAGATTATAATTTAGATGGAGAAGAAGATAACTCTAGAATTATTAGACAGAATGTTGTTATTTTCTTTAAGACTAACAATGACTTATAGAATGATGTGCTAACTTTGGAGCATAGAGAAGAACAATGTTTTGAACCTAGAGAAGAGATAAGAGTTGAGATGTCAACTTTTACCCCTAACAAGAATATGAAAAAGAATCACCATCCTAAGAAGATAATTGGAAGTAAAGATAAAGGTGTGATGACAAGGAACATAGTAAATAAGGAGATATGTTGATATCTCAAGTTTAGCCTAAAAGCATAGATGAAGAAGTTAAAGATAATCATTGGATACAAGAAATGAAGGAAGAATTGGATTAGATAGTAAAGAATGATACATGGGATTTAATTCCTAGAAAAAAATAATAAAATGTTATAGGAACAAAATGGGTATTTAGAAATAAGAGGAATGAGCAAGGTGAAGTTGTGAGGAATAAAACTAGACATTTATGCAAGGGTCATTCATAGCAAGAAGGCATAGATTATGAAGAAACTTATGCACTAGTACCTACAATGGAAGCAATAAGGATGTTCCTAGCTTATGTAGTAAGCATAAAGTTCAAGGTTTATCAGACGAATGTTAAATTAGCAGTTTTGAATGGAGAACTTGAAGAAGAGGTATATATTGAGAAGCCAATAGGTTTTCCTTTATCAGAAGACAATAACATGGTATGTAGATTAAAGAAATCCATTTATGGTCTGAAACAAGCACTGAGAACCTAGTAGGTGAGGTTGGATAGTTACTTGGAAAAGCTTGGATTTGCTAAAAGTATGACAAACAATAACTTGTATTTGAAAGTAGTTAAAAATGGTTTGTTGATTATTGTAATATTTGTTGATGACATGACTTTTGGAGGTAATGATGAAGCCGGTGATAAATTTGCTGAAGAGATGAAAAATGAATTTGAAATGAGCATTATAGGAGAAATGTTTTTTTTTCCTAGGATATTAGATTATGTAGAGTAATGGTGGTATATTCATTTCACAAGCTAAATACATAAAATATTTGTTGAAAAGGTTTGGTTTGGAAAGTTGTAAACCTATTGGTATACCCATGATAACTAGTCACAAGTTATCCAATAAAGATGAGACACATGCAATTGAGCATAAGAAGTACAGATATATGATTGGAGGTTTGTAGTATCTAACTCATAATAGACTAGATATAGAAAATCCAATTGGGATTGTAACTAGATTTGAAGCTGATCCTATGGAATATCATTTTGCAATAGTAAAGAGAATATTCAGATATCTAAAAGGGACATTTGACTATGTAATTTGGTATGACAGATTGAGTGATTTCACTCTATGTGAATATACTAATGCAAATTGGGTAGGTAGTATGAATGAAGAAAAGAGAAAAAGTAATGGAGCATTCTTTCTTAGAGGAAAATTGGTTGCTTGGTTAAGCAAGAAGCAAGATTGTATCTCATAGAGTACAAATGAGGCAGTGCATGTTGTGACAATAAATAAGTGTAATCAAGTTATGTCACTAATAAATTTGGTACCAAATTGCAATGGCAGTGTCATTGCAATTTTTCCATAACAACCTTGTTGTCGTCACAATTGCGATGGTAGACCATCGCAATTGTGACGACAACAAGGTTGTGACAGAAAAATTGCAATGGCACTGCCATTGCAATTTGGTACCAAATGTATTAGTGTGTGGATGAAGAAGATGGTGAAGGATATCACAATTGAGATTGAAGAATCTTTTATCAGTTACTATGATATCACAAGTATGGTGAATATGTCTAACAATCTTGTATTGCATTCTAAGACTAAGCATATATCTATTAAGTATCATGTGATGAGAGATAAAGTAGTAGAAAACTAGATCAAATTGGAGTACATAAGTACTAAATATCAAATAGAGAATATCTTTACAAATCCTTTTCCTAAAGATGCATTTAATTACTTGAGAGGTATGCTTGGGGTTATGCCCTTTCCTACTAAGTAGATGATGGAGAGAGTGTATCAGTCCAGTGGTACAGAGCACTATTATTTGATTGGACTGAATACTGATGCTTCCTATATGGAGGAGTATTTGTGATGGATTGAGTCACCGAGGACTCTTGATATTTGGTATTGAACAATGTCTTTGGACACTTGAGCTAACTAAATATTTTGTGTAGCATATTAGCAATTGGTATTGAACAATTGATATATTGTAACATTGAGATTGAGATCTTTGACATTGATCTCAATGGGGGAGAATATGCATGAAAAACATCTCCTAAGGTATGGGGGAGAGAATCTCCTAAGTATGGGAGAGTGATATCTCTTTAGAGAGATTTAGAAAGCTTCATGTAAGGAAGTAGGAATGTGCACCTGATGTATTGTGAATTATTTAGTGTGAAGTAAATAATTGATGTCCATGAAGAAGGAGTATGCATCTATGTGCATCTCTTACATTTGAGATTCTTCATAGCATGTGGACAACTAATGTCAATCTCTAAATCTAGAGGATTTTAGACTTGCTTGATTAAGAGGATTGGAGAAGATGAGAACAAAAGCAATAATAGAGTATTACTTGGTATTATTGGTGATGAGAGCCAATTATAACATATTCAATGCCCTATTTTAATCTATCTTATGCACTTTCCTACTTACTTCTCTATTCCATTTCTATCCTATTTCATTCCATTTTACCATTATAATGTTGCATATAGTTTAATATAAATAAATAGTATTTAATATTGTTTTGGGATTAAAATATGGAAAATTCATTGTTGATTACATTTTACTAATCTTTAATATTTTAGCATGTTGATTTGCAACACAGATCTTCCTATCACCTATAGATCTTCCTATAGCTATTTCACCAAAAGAAAGCCCCATCAACTTTGAGATGTATTGCACTTACTTCCAAAGTAATATTAGTTGGTGGAGATTATATTATTAAAGAGGAAGGCCACAATACATACTTTTTATTGCTTATGTTTCTTGTTGGTATATAGACACATTTTTAGGCATATACCATTCACAATGCATGAACACATGAAGAGGACATTAGCAAGATTTTCATGGTAGCAAGCTTGGCTCATAATTGACCACAATCATTGCCACGTAAGGAGGTAAAGACAATATATTATAGTTGAGATTCATTCCCAAGAATTATGTGGACACAAAACCTGTCTCCCTATATTTGTAATTTTCTATAATAAAATCATCTAAAAATCATGGTTTAACAAATGTGGATGAAGGAAATAGTATTATGTTTGAACAATGACAGCAATGACAGCAAATTGGCTATTCTTTGCAAGCCATAGATTTTTTTTATAACTTTGTTATGTAATAGCCACTCTTTTTATAGAGTGCATAACAAAGTTTTTATTAAACTTCTAAAGCTACATCTATATAAGTAGTAGGAGACATAAGTAGTAATAGATACACACAATTCTAAAAAACACATGACATTGTATAGAGATTATTATTATTCCAAATCATAAGTCCCATATTTATGTGCATGATTTCAAAGGTGTAAAATTATTAATTTTTCTTCATCATTAGGTAGCTGAGGAGGCAGGGCCTACTCTAAAGTTACTCTATGATTATTGTCATTTGTGTATTGAGTGTGTTTGAGTTTGTTTCCATTTGTATTTTGATTAGCCTAGCATTACACAGTATATATTTAATCATAGTATGTTAGTTAATATATTCAATATTCATATTAAATAATTAGATAATAATATTTCATATTAATTAGATTATGAGATGATCATTTATTAAGAGTTTTATTTAATTTAATTATAGATTAGTTTTATTGAGTTATTTACATTTTTGATGTTCTTGTCACTAGGAAGTGGCAGTTCTTGTTATTGGGATTTAATTGGATTTTAATAGATTCAATTTCACATGTTGTATATGCATTCATAATACCTCATTTTGTAACTAATGTCCCTTGATAACATATTGCTCAGACACCTTTTGCAAGCTTATGCTCTCAAATTGACACGTATAGACCAGCTAAATGTCATCATAAATCATTAATTCTTTTATTATTATTTGCCCCATTGTTGGCCCATCACTTGGAACCTAGATGTTTTTCATCTATGCTATCATCAATGCGAAAGGGGGACATTGTTAGCATGAATTTTGATGATACTACTTTGGGGAGTATCCTAAGCATTGGAGAATATTTATATGTTGCATTCATGACTATTTTTATCATTAATGTCAACATAGCATGGGTTTTGTAAAGATTGGTTGAGTAGCAAACATAGATATTGATGATATGGACAATGGTTTGATTTTTTGGAGATGCAAAGTTATAGACATGTTCAACATAGTTTCTTGATGATGTGGTTAGTTGCGAAGTATCTAAGTCAAAGATGTACATAATATATACTTGATTCATAGAGAGTAGTTTAGAGACAGAGTATTGAGAAAGCAATTACTAATGTTTATTGACTATCTTATGTCTAAGATGTAATGAAGAGATGTGCAATTAGGTAGTGATAGAGGCTAGTTAACTAATGATGTTAGTGAGTGTGCAAGCCTTAGTATTGCACATGTGAAGTTTTTTATAGATTGTGAGCCGATAGTGCTATTGTAATTGTAATTAATTAATTATATTATTATAATTAATTTGGAAAGCCTCAAGGATGACTCAAGGAATTATTATGAAGATATGGTATAAAGGAAAGATTTTTTCCTTCATTGTGAATGTATGATGTGTATTGAGATCATTGTTTAAGTGTGAAGTGAGAAAAGAAGAAGAGTGCTTCTTGAATGTGTGTAAGTGATCCAATTGATTATTGGATGCAATATTTGAGATATAGTTACAAGATTTGAAGGATAAAAAGTTTGGATGCTAGGATAGAGATAGAAGAATGAAATGAATTTCAGTTCTATTATTCTATAAGGAATAATATAGAGATCATTTAAATAGTGGGTCCATTGGTCTTTCCCTTGAAGCTATTTGGGAAGTGGGTCAAACTGTCTTCCACAACTCCTAACAGGGTTGGAATCTCCTAATAGGGATTCAAAGTCTCCTAATAGGGACTCATATGTACTAAATTTTGTAATAGAATCCTAACAGGGTCTATCCTCTAACAAGGAATATTTATATTAGTGCATCATCTTGTGGGTACCATCCCCACTAGGGTTTTCCCTTTGATCAAGGGTTTCCCTAGTTAACATATTTGACATTATTGTGTATGAGTATCTTGTTGTGGTTTTAATTTACTTTACTCAGATGGTTAAGATTTTTTAATCTTGGTAATTGTGATATTAGTTGGATAACTGATTCAACCCCTCCTCCCCCCACCTCTCAGTTATATCAGTGGACTATATATTCTAACACTTCCTAACATGTTTATGATAGTCATGGAACAAAGTTGGCCAAATAATAACTAGCTCTCATGACCTTCATGGCTATTGTTCTAGCTAAGAAGTGGCCACCATTAGAGCCATCATGAAACACTTTGATCACTCTATCCATTTGATCAGGGTTGATGCACCTTAATAGGGATCCATTGAGATCCTTTTCTAAAAATAATCCCATCCACTAAGACAAAATAAATAGACTACAATATGAACCATCTTCTTTTATCTTAATTTAATATTCATGGATATCCTCCTTCTAATAAGAAGGTTGTAATGTCATGAATCCAACTATTTAGATTTGCATCCCCTGTTAGTTGTTCGTCTAATAGTAGAGAAACCTCTTCAATTATCTCCTAGGATGAAATCATCTACTCACACAATCCTTTACCTCTCACAAGTTTTGTGATCTTGATGTCAATGTCATATTCCATGACCTTGGTGATCCATCCATTTTTTTCTCATTGATATCTTTGTTCAAGAGGAACCCCTTCACACTTTCATGTGGAACTAGGAGTTGGATGTTATTATGTGATAGTGAATATCTGAATTTTCCACATAATTGTATTTGTCCTCATAATCATTTATCCATTTACTAAAAAAGGGTATAGGTTGTTCTTCATCTACATCATTCAAGTGTGTCAAGACATTTGATATGCTTGACTCACCCTCAAGGCTATAGTGAATGAAATCCTTATCAAAGTTGGGGTTGATAAGGCTAGGAGTTAATGCTATTACTACTTTGATCTCTTCAAAACTAACTCTCCCCTTCTTTGTCTAGGTGAAAACCATATTCTTCTTTAACATGGTCATAAGAGGCTTGACCATGGTAGAAAGATTAGGAATGAACCTTTTTTTATGAAGTTTATTCTACAAAGGAATCTTTGCAACCCTATCATATGACTAGAAAGTGGGAGAGAAAGGATTGTATTTGTTCTTTCTGGATCAATGGTTAAACCATCCTTAGACATAATGTGTCCCAAAAACTTTCCCTGACTAGTGGAAAACACACACTTGCCTAGATTTAAGGACACACCAGATTCCTTGCAATTGATGAACACCTACCTCAGATGACCAAAATGGTCTACCACATTCTTTGAGTAGAAAATTATGTCATCAAGGTATGCCAACACAAAATTCTCAATCATGCTCTTGAAATCCATCTCCATCTCTTTTTGGAAGGTAACACCTACATTGGTTAGTTCAAAAGGCATTTTTCTATAGGCATAAGTGCCCCATTTAGTGGTGAAGGTTGTCTTTTATGTATCAAACTCCTAGACTAACACCTAGTTATAACCTAAAAACCCATCTAGGAAGGAAAATATTTTAGAGCCATTAACCTTGGATAAGATTTGTTCCATGGAAGGAAGGGGATGGTGATCTTTGAGAGAACCCTATTAAGGTCCCTAAAATCTATGCATAACCTAATTTCTCCATTCTTCTTCCTAATGGGAACAAGATTGACCACCCAAGAGGAATGCTTAATAGGAAAAATAATGTTAGCCTCTATCTTTTTGGATAAATCCTTTCTCATTATAGGCTTAATCTTAGGATTGACTAGTCTTTTTTTTTTGTCTAATACGCTTTGCATCACTACTTAAATCTATGGTATGTTGAAATAGAATTTGGTCAAAACCCTTTAAATCATCATATGTCCATGCAAATAAATAATTGAATTCTTGGCATAAATGAACAAAATTTTCTTGTTTAGCTTTAGAGAATACCTATCCCAAAGTAAGAATTTTTCCATTAGCAATGGAAACTAGTGTGTGATCATCCTTATTTGTAGCTAGGTTCAGGCCACTACTCCTTACTTGATCATTAGGATTGAAAATAATCTCTAAGGTGATTAGCCCATTGGGAAATTTTCTAGAGCTGAGGTTCATGATTGGATCACCATATTGGCTTTGTAGTCTAGACTAATTCCTATAAGAGAATTCTGATTCACTCTATAGAAAGTTGACAATTTACATATAAGAGTCAAACACCTTCCAATTTTTATGATTGTCTAGAATAGAAGGTCTTAAAACCAGTTTGATTTGTTGTTATCTTTTATCTTCAACATGTTCTGGTACATAAAAGTGAGAACCTATTGGTGTAAGTATCTATTAACATGTTTATTGTCTCTTATAGGGACACTTCAGGTATTGAATTCTTGGAAGCCCCTAAGTAGATCCTAAACTCTATGCTTGTTTGATTTTATAGCTCCCTACTTGGTTAACAACTAGCTCACCATCTCCAAAGACCTTTAAAGATTTGATTCCCCTCTTTTGTGAAAGTTGGAGGCCTTGAATCAATGCTTCATATTCTACTACATTGTAAGTGCAACTGAACTGGAGTCTATAAGAGAAGTAAAAAATCTCCAAACTAGGAGAGACAAGTATCACACCATCTCTTGAGCCATTCTTGTTCCTCAAGCCATCAAAGAGCATTCTTCATAATCCATTTGTATCGTCTTCTATCTTCCTAAGACTAGGAATAGGAGTACCTTTCTCCAATATATAATATGTTCCAAGGTCTATTTCTAGAGATTCTTGTGGTAGATCAAACTTAAAAGTAGTGGTCCACTCATCTAAAAAATAATTAGGCACCTTTATTAGGGAAGTGGCAGGTTTAGAGGTCATGCCCTCATCATCTATCTCATGAATTATACAATTCATGTTTATAGGACTAGGTGTGTAGGTCTCTATGTGATTAAGGGTGAGAGGTTCTACTCTTATGGAAGCTTTTGTCCCATACCTTGTCCTAAAGAATATATAGGACCAATCTACTATAATATGACCACCTATCTATGCAATGAAATATCTAGATAGAGAAATGGAAAAATGTGGATCAACCTCAGCTATTGATATGTCTTGAGTGATAGTACAACTAGGGCATGCATCCAATGCCATTTCAACATTTTTTAGGATCCCTACTATTTTAATAGAGCTACCATCTAACTAAAGTACATCTCTAACCATTGGTTCATATGTTGATGCAGGGGCATCTAGGAGGGCAAGTGAAGCATTGAATACATCAAGGACTAAGGAGGAGATCTTGACAAGAAGACCAATAGATTGGAATATTTTAAAGCCTATTATTTCCTTTTATGATGAAAAATGCAATGTAATGGATAAATATCCTAAAGGTCCTAATAGAGACCATAGGTCTAAAATGCAATTTAAATGGGGTTAAGGGTCTAGAAAGGCTTTTCAATAGGTTTAATCAAGTAATAATGACCATTGGAAGATGTTAGTATTAATTAGGAGTTAGTTAGAGACTTTTCATTAAAAGTTACAAATTTGAAAATAAGCCTAACGGTTAGTTGGGAGTTTTGTGCTTTCCAGGATCATTTAATGTTTTATTAGTTATAAATACTCTCAACTGAATAGAAGAAGTTGATGGAGGTTAGGATATGAATCTATAAATCCTAATAAGGCCTTTTCTTATGACAAGAAGACAAGAAGAAGGCACTATAAGGAAAAACCCAGATTTGGAGAATAAAAATATGGTTTTTGGAATATTTCCTTGAATGCTTTCATTGTCTCTACATTGATTTCAAGCATTTAGCTCTTTTTGGATGAAGTAAGGCCTTCATACAATCATTCTATGGTTTCTAGAAAGGATTTTGGATCACTAAAATCTTTTTGTTTTGTTACTCATTCCAACTGTGCTGTAACAGTTTAGGGAAGTCGCTGTTTTGAGAGGTTCTAATGATGATATGATCCATTCCTTGGGTATTTTCTTTTTGTTTCTAAATAAATGGATCCCTTGTAACATATATTTAATGCCACTAGCAATTTTAAATGCAAAAAGAATTGATTAGAGGGTGATCACCGTGACTAACCGTGGAAAAGGGAGAGGGAAATGGTGCTACAAGTACAACAGTAGAATATTTTCGTTAATAATGGTGTGTTTTTATGTTTTAAGGAGTTAGGTCATGTCCTAAATATGTTTTTCCATCTTTGAATATATTCTAGAAGTGATTGGAAGTGGGAGAACCAGAAAACCCTTGTTTTGTTCCATTTAATGAGAGGGTTTGTTGGAAAGCATGCCTAGAAAGGTCAACTTGGTAAAAAAACTGATGAATCCTTAGTTTTGCATCATAATACCATATTGTAGAAAGTTTGAGAGTTAGGGGATAATTTTAAAGGGTACTTTCTTTGTAAAAGTGGCCTAATTAGGCCCAATTTTGAGACAAAACTACCCTGTTCCGTATAATCTTTCCAAAGAAGTGATATTTCATTTTTAGATATGTTATGAAAATATAAAAGGGGTATCTAAAAATAATATTTATTTTCTTGGTGTTTTTTTAGTTTTGTGAGATAAGTTCAAAAAATAGTGCTTGCTGATCCAATGAAGAGAGAAGCCTAGTCAAGAGAGGTAACTTGGGTTTATGCATGAACTTGGTTTTGGGATTGTAAAACCTATTTTTACATGTCATATTGAGTCTATTAAAACACTTAGTGGGGTTGAAAGAGATAGTTTAAGGTCTATTCCATATTTGTGCATTTAAGGGCTATTTGAGTGCTTTTGGAGAACCTAGTGAATCTAGGTTAATCATTCAAATTTGTGTAGTCATTGTTGTTACCTCCTTGGATTTGCATCATATTTAATTCCAAGGATCTTAGTTATACATTTGTGCATCACAAAACTACTAGCTCCAAAATCAATCATGCAATTATTAACTAGTTTGTCTCCTATAATCAAAGAGACATAAAAAGGAGGAGGCCCATTTTTCTTGCTTGTGTCTCCTTCTTTTGTTGGTTGCACTAAAATTGTTGTATCATCTAAGGTGGCTGATTGAATTGACACTTTTATACTCTTTAACTCTTACTACAATAGTTCCAGTTGTGATGTCATAGTGATAACATCCTATAGAAGAATATTAACACTAGTCCTCTTTATCTAATCTACAATGGTGAGAGGGGTTCCAACTAATTTTATTGGAGTCTTTGAGGCTATAGGGGTTGATGATTGAATTTGAGTAGTTTGAGGTTCAACAGACCTCCTATTGCTTACATTTTGCTTCTATTGGGGAGTAACCTCTAGTTTTGTGCTTGCAAGTGGAACATGAGGAGTGATGCCTGAACTTGAAGCCTACTTTCATGGGGGGGGGGGGGGGAGGGAGGGGGAGGGGGTGTAGCATCCTCAATAGCTTTTCTTTTCTAGTGTTATGATCTATAGCATCATGGTTGGCATGACAACGTTGTTCTGGCTGATGGTTCATAAAAGAATAATCACCCTACTACTATAGGTGAGAATCATCCGAAGATTGATTGGCACTATACTCCTATATTAATGCTTGGGATGGTTCTATCCTCTAGCACATGCAATACCCATATGAATAATTGGAACAAGGACACAAATCTTACTCTTGAGAAAGGTTGTTTTGAGGAACCAATGCCCTTGTTGTATTTGTGTTTGTATTTACAACAGAGGCATTATCCATAGGTCTATTTGGGTTGTGTGGAACATAACCTTGACCTTGATTTGGTGGTCATTATATGTGGGGCATTGATAATGAGGCTAGAAAGGAATAATATTTTGAGATTTTTTCCTTTCCAAAGTCACCAACTTATTACTCATCTTTTGCAACACTAAAAAGTTGTCTTCTAACTTCTTTTCTTGATCTTGCAACTTCTTATCCATATTTTGCATCAGGGCTTGCATTATATCCTTCAACTCTCCTAACTCATTATTGGATGTAGAATCTATTGGGGTTATAGAAAGAGATTGACTTGTGGATGTGGTATGAATAGGGGCTACTGTAGGCTAATGAGTAGGAATTTTTGGAAGGAAAGACATTGGAGTCCTTGGAGCTAGCTTTCCTCCTTGAATCAAGATATTTTATGCTCTTATGACAATTTCATATGCAACTAGTAAGGTATCCCCCCCATGGCTTGTAAATTAGTAGCAATCTCACTATTGAAAGCTCTTAGATAATACAAGAAAACATTATGAGGGGAAGGTTTCACTATAGAAGGTATTCTATCCCATGTCTTTCTAGAAACCTATGGTTAAAATTAATCATATATTCATGGGGTGCTCTTTTGATGGTAGTTAGCTACTCCAAAAGTGATAGGTGATCACTTTTATCTTCAAAATGTATGCACAACCCTTCTCCTAACTCATCCAAATTAGTGATAGAATTATGTGGTAATCCCCTATACCACTATAAGGCCTTTCCCTTGAATGATGAGGCTAAAAGTATAACAAAAACATCATCCTCTGTAATACTATGTATGTTGAAAATGTTTGAAATTTCTTGAATGTTCTATATAGGAGAGATGGAAGTTTCACTAGTAAAATTAGGTAGGCTTTTAAGAGAAGAGACTAGGATATCATGTCTTTGAGCTAAAGCAAGAGGGATCCCTCCATTGAAGGAAACAAACACCTGATTCCTAGAGAGGGACATGTGGAATAATGATATATTCAAGTGAAATGATGGTACCTTAGGTTGTGATCTACCAATAGGAGGAGTAGAAAGAGATCTAAGAGGTGTATGTGCTACTCTTGAACTCCTAACTAGTGATAGATAGAGGGATTAGATGATAGCTAAATTGAAGCGACAATTCATTCCCATGGATTATGAGCTTGATCTATTGAGGAAGATGCAAGGGTTGAAGTAAGCAAGAAAATCTATTAAAGAGTATGCAAAAGAGTTTCATCGAGTTCTCATTAGAACTATTCATGTAGAAAATGATAAGGAGAAAGTGGCCAATTATCTTAATGGGTTAAGGCTAAGTATTCAAGATGAGCTGAGTCTAGTTTGAATGAACAATATTGAGGAGGCATATCAGTTTTTCCTAAGAGTTGAGGAAAAATTGAGCAAATTCTACTTCTTTTTCTTCTAGGGTTGGAAAATGGAAGTTAGTATAATGAAAAGTACCTCTAGAAGATGCCCTTATTTGAGCCTTGGGCATGAATTAAAATGATTCTAGTATAGAAACCAAGATCAAATTCTAAGAAACAAATTATTTTTCTTAGCATAAGTTGCAGTCCTTTTCTTGACACCAGAAAACCAGTAATTTTGAATGTAGTCCCATCGGGCATGCCAAAAATTGTTGTCATCAAATTTTGGACCCTTGAATGAAGTTTGACCTAAAGGCAACCTTGTGAAACATGAAAACAATCTCCAAGTTGTGGGACTTCACCAATGAGATTGAGTCTTCATAGAAGGCTGACTTCCTTACTATTAGGGTGCACCTAAATACTTCTTGAGAGGAAAAGGGGGAAGGAGATGCATGAAAACAAACTACCTAATCTAATCTAGAGGGGTGATACACCAAAATAGTATGTTAAGTCTTATATCTACCTTGAAATGCATAGTTCATCAATATAATCCCAAAATATACAAATTTGATCCCTTCTTAATTCAACAACCATATGTAGATTAGAAACAAGAGAATGCTATAAGGAAGGATCTTCACTCTACATCATTAAGGGGCTAAATAGATACAATTGTATAGTTTAATAATGGAGGAAATACATTAACATAAGGTAAGAAGATTTTTCTCAGTATATTAATGTGAGAAGGAGATATAATAGAGAATTATATTCATTCAAAGGCAAAATGAAATTATAGTCGAATAGCATGCAATACAACTATTATAGAATCAAAGAAAACTTTTATAGCTCAAGCTTAACTAAGAAAATTTCCAATGAAAGCCAAAACTCAACTACTTCCTTTAAGTCACAGAGAAAAATCTCTACTAGTCCTAGGAAGATTTGATTGAGGTACACATCCAAATGTAGATGATCTAATCTTCACATGTGATTTGAGCCCTGAAGAGATAGAAATGGAAGCCATAACTACTCTTGGAAGAGTAGATATATAAACCAAATGGTGGGAGGATAAAAACTACATTCATCAGGCATAGAGAACACTCAAAATAGTAGGTTCAAGAGATCAAGGACTTGTTCTCCATTAAAGAGCTTCTTGATTCCATGTTCACAACCATGCCAAGTAAGCTATGTCATCAAGTTAACTAGAATCAACCATCAAACTCGCCATGTGGTCCTATATCTTTTAAGAATTTTACCAGATCATCTAGCTTTCTATCTATTATGTTGACCTAGGCTTGCTCCTGTTTGGTCTTACAAAACTACGATGTCTTTATTTTATGCCTAATCACTACTTCATAGCTTGAAATTACCTTAGCCCACTAACTATCATGACTTTGTGAACAACATAAATTTGACCACTTGCACCTTCACAACTACAAGGACTTAACATCCCTCTAGCTATACAAAAGTGTGATATGGAACACTATGATGGTGGAAGTGTAAGATTTGGAAACAATAAACCATGTTACATAAAAGAAGAAGGTTGTATTTCTCTAACCAATGAACTCAAATTTGATAATGCTTATTGCATTGAAGGATGAAAACATAATTTATTAAGTGTGGCATAATTGAATAACATTGGGTTCAAGGTAGAATTCATGAATGTGAAGGACAAGCTACTAGATGGTAAAGAAAATCTTGTTGGGTCTAGTAACCAAACAAAAGGTAGCTTATTCTACCAAGATCTTAGTGAAAGTTCATGTTTCATTGCTGAAATAGAAGAAAGATGGTTATGGCATAAAATGTTATGTCATGTTAACTTTGATAACATGATCAAGATAATATTAATATGATGCAAGAGCATCTAGAGGTATAAGGGCAATCTTTTGTCACCCAAAAAAAAAATGTACCTAGACATAGTTTTTGATTCATGTGTTTTCATTTCTAGATACCCATTTAGGTCAAATAAATGTTCCAACTCTCATAGTTCCACAATTAGTGTTCTAGGTTAGAGTTTTTAAGCACCTTGGGATACATGTAAATGTCAAAAAAATAGGACCATGTAAATGAGCCATAATTATGATGAGTTAGAAGGTGTAAATTGGAGGGATGATTAAAATTGTAATTTAGAACATTCTAGAAAAAGAATTAGGTCGAAAGACTACATGGTTTGAAAGTTATCGTAGTTTTTCAATTTCTAGAGACCTCCTAAGAATGCTTCAAATTGAGGATTGAGGCACTAAATGACCTTGTATGGGCCTAAAAAATGGGGGATGAGCAAAGCTCATTTGTAGGGCTATAGAGCGCTCTAAGAGCTTTCCAAAAATGTAAACGGTTCGTCACAAGAACACTGGAAAGCAATAACAATCAATAGAACAAAACTCCTCATGGAGCATACAAGACACATTACCATGGCTGAATATAGAAGATCAAGATCAAAACAACATTGTGACATCACAAAAAAACTCCGAAGCCTCTAGTAACATCCTGATTTGGTGAAAGCTAAGTCAACTCAAAACCCAAAATAGAAGTAAACATACAACAAAAAATGTAGTTTCGTAGTTTTGTTTGATTTTGAAAACACATGATTTGAGTTTACAGTAAGGTTCAAGCTTTTGTTTTAATGTAAGTTTTTTTAATCGACAAGGTTCGCACTTTTCCTCTTACAATTTTAACCCATTTCCTATTTTAAAACAAAATGCACAATTATCATTAACTCACAAAACAAACACCGTCTTTATAAAGATCTTAAATTTAAATAATAATAATTAAATAATTAGTTGGCAATTATTTAACAATATTATATTTTAAATAGATAATTTCAATAGTCAATATCTTTTTATAACATTCCATCAACAATTAATTAATTAATAATTAAATTAATTGTTAATAACAAATATTTCAATGAAAAACTTAATAAATTATCATATTTTAATAATTTAAGAAAATTATTAATACAACATATTAATAACTAAATTTTAATTAAATTAAAATTTAAATAAATTAAATTAAAATTTAAATAAATTAAATTTTTAAATAACTAAAACTTTAAACAATTAAAATTTAACATAAATTAAAATAACAAATAATAAAACTTGACTTTTTCAAGTGTTGTCGGTCTGCCTATACAATGTTGCTATAGGCAGCAATATTGTGTACTACTATTGTATATAGTAGTGACAGTCTGTCGTGCATAGCCTTCAATAGTCGGGGTAGAGGTGGGAGTGTGGGGTTTGGTGGACCACCCCCAACCTTATTAAATTAAATTAAATTATATATATATATATATATATATATATATATATATATATATATATATATATATATATATATATATATATATATATATATATATATATATATATATATATATATATATATATATATATATATATATATATATATAGATATAAAAATTTTAATGTATTTTGTTCAATAAAAATAAAACAACGCCCTCCCCTCTATAAAAAATAATTTTTTTAATAAATAATTTTTAACATATAATTGTAAATTTAATCTAATAGAGGAAACCCATTAATCCAATTGATTTTGTATTCTGTAATTCCATTTCTTTCCAAACCCTTTTCGATTGGAATATCCAACTATTTAATTTATACAGTGAGGTTTTGTAATTTCTCAATTCTCCTATATAGATAAATTTGATATGAATAACAATAACATTCACAATGAAAGATTCATCTTAAATAAAACTCTGAAAACATATTTATCAGACACAATGAAGAAAAGAATTTTGAAGAAAATAAATCACTATACAAATAAACCACAAGATTCTACCTGAATCTTATGCTAATATGCAACCACACGAAGAATGTGAGAAATCCTCTTTCATCTGAAACCTTTCTTTCTAAAAATCCCTCCTTCAAAATCCCAATTCCTATGAAATGAACTCCCAATCTCTGATAAAGAATTCTCCCCTAAATTTGGGGAATTGATTGTGTGATCACGTAAGGGAACTCGTTGATCAAAATTCCTTTTAATATTTTATTACTTTTTTGAATATTCATGCACAGTTTTTGCAATTAAAAATATCTGTATTAAAATAATTTCTCTTTCTCTCCTTAATTAATTTTCAAAGCATTTTTTGATAAAAATATTTATAAACTTAAGTAATAATAATATTTTTCATTTATTTAAAAATGATCTCCTAAATATATTAATATTAAATTAAATAAATATTATTACGCTCTAAAATTAGAACTATAATTTTAGCTTTAAATTTAATTCTTTTATTTAATTAATTTCTCAATTAATTAAATACAATTAAAAATTGAAATTATCTTATTAATTTTTCATTAAATTAAATCATTAAATATTACTTTAATTTGATTTAATTAACAAAAAATTACCATAGACCCATAAGTCAAAATATGAAAACCCATCATAAAATACAACATAGAAGATCAAACTCAAGGGTTATAATCATGAATTTACATCATATGACAAATTTGGAAGGGTAATCATCTCAGATACTTGCCTTAATTTTTAGGACAATTGGTTTAAGGTTAGGATTTAGACTCAACAATTTATCTATGCTCTCTTACCATTGAGATATTGTGATAGGGTATGCTCATCTTTGCAATTCAGGGAAGTCAATACCTGGTACCTACAATCTGCATAAAATCCATGCATGTACAAAAAAATATATTCTAAACTAAATAGGTAATGGCAAGAAGTAGTGCATCATGTAGATCTTGATTAGTAGGTGATTACGACTCCCTTCTTTAACCACATAAAAAATGTCAAACATAAAGAAAACATACACGACACCATACACATGCAAGTGTGGGGTAAGTAACCATAAAAAACATATATAAATAATCCATCTAACTAACATCATTAAATAACTAGAATCATTGTAAACAATCATCATCAAAGTATAATCATGCATACATGAATAACTAGTACCAAAGTAATCTCATCATATAGTCAACTAAGTATGAAACAATATCCAATAATTTGGAAAATAGTGTCACTGATCATCAAGCATAAACATAAAGCTAGCTTAAAAGAGTTCGACAATAATAACTGAAAAGGAAACTAGGAGCAGGCACTACATCCATCCCCCTAGACTTAGGCTTACTCTTGGAAGCCTATAAACAAGTAGGGTTATAAATCCCATGAACCAGATGCATCCTTGCATGTAGCTAATGACTCATCAATAAGATCCCATTAGACCCTTACCTGCTCTATGGTTCAACCCTTGAGGGTCAAATTTTGCTACTGCAAAATGTGAACTGGCTCCAAAGCCAACTGCCTATCCTCTACTTGTAACACATTCCAATCAAGAACATGTATCACATTAGGAATACATAGTCTAAATACAGAAACATGAAAAACATCATAAACATGAGCTAGGCTAGGCGGCAATGCAAGACAGTAGGCAACTGGACCTATCCTCTCAAGAATCTCACATGGTCCTACAAAGAGAGGTGTTAGCTTCAAACCCTTTCTTTAATGATTCATACTCATCCATGAACACAATCTCAAGAAAAATTTCTCACCCACTACAAATTTCTTATCTATCCTATGAGCATCAACATACTTCTTCTATCTATCATGTGTTGTAGACACATGCTCATGGGTATGCACTACCTATTGCTCCATTTCTTGAAGCATCTCAGGACCCAACATAATGTAATCTTCAACACTATTCGAACTCAAAGGTGTATGACAAGGATGACCATACAAATCCTGAAAATATGCCATCCCAATAGAACTATGATACCCATTGTTATAAGAAAACTCTACTAAGTAAAGATAGTCCTCCCAAAGAGTCTATCTATCCATCACATACATCCTCAACATAGCCTCTATAACCTAATTCACTCTCTTGGTCTGACCATCTATCTATAAGTGCTAAGTTGAGGAGAAAGGTCAACTACACTCTAGGATCCTATTGTAGTGATGTCCAAAATGTGGAGGTGAATACATGATCCCTATCCAAAATGATCTTCCAAGGAATACCAGGTAATCTCATGATATCACACATGAAGACATTAGCTATAGAAGCTACAGTGTAGGATGACCTCATCAATGAAAAATGTGCCACCTTAGTCAACCAATCAATGGTGACCATGATAACATCTTGTCGACGAGTAGTCATAGGCAATCCTTCAATGAAATCCATAGAGATGATATTCCACATCCATAAAGGAATGAGATTAGGCTGTAAAAGCCCTACTGGATACTAGTGCTTTACCTTGATTCTTTGGCACTCAAGACACCTAGACACTTAACTAAAACTTTAAATAATTAAAATTTAATATAAATTTAAAAAATAATAATAAAACTCAACTTTTTTTTAAGGCCTACTAGCCTACTTGTATGGTATTTCCATAGACAGTAGTAATGTGTACTACTGTTGCATACAATAGTGGCAGTTTGTCATGTGCAACCTTTAATGGCCGCGGACAGAGGTGGGGGTGTGAGGTTCAGTGGCCCCACCCCCAACTTGATTATGTGTGTGTGTGTGTGTGTGTGTGTGTGTGTGTGTGTGTGTGTGTGTGTGTGTGTGTGTGTGTGTGTATTTTGTTTAGTAAAAATAAAACAGCCCCCTCCCCTCTATAATTTTTTTTTTTTTAATATATAATTGCAAATTTAATCTAATAAAGGAAACCCATTAATCTAATTGATTTTGCATTCTATAATTCTATTTTCTTTGAAAACCCTTCCTGAGTGGAGTATCCAACTATTTAATTTACAAAACAAGGTTTTCTAATTTCTCAATTCTCCTATACAGATAAATTTGATATGAATAACAATAAGATTCACAATGAAAGATTCATGTCTTAAATAAAACTCTAGATATAGATTTATCATACATGATGAAGATAGGAATTTTGAAGAACATAAATCATTGTGCAAATAAACCATAAGATTCTACTTGAATCTAATGCTAATAGACAATTGCATGAAGAATGCAAGAAATCCTCATTCTTCTGAAACCCTTCTTTCTAAAAATCCCTCCTTCAAAATCCTAGTCCCTGCGAAATGAACTCCCAATCTCCAATAAAAGGTTCTCCCCTAAATTTGGGGTGTTGATTATGCAATCACGTGAGGGAACTCATTGATCACAATTTTTTAATATTTTATTACTTTTTTTATTATTCATGCACACTTTTTGCAACTTAAAATATCTTTATTAAATTAATTTCTATTTCTCTCCTTAATTAAATTTTGAACAATTTTTGATAAAAATATTTATCAACTTAAGTAATAATAATATTTAGCACTTATTTAGAAATAATCTCCTAAATATATTATTATTAAATTAAATAAATATTATTACACTCTAAAATTAGAACTATAAGGCAAGAGCCTACAACACAATCATAAATTCTGAGCATCTTATCGAAGAGGTATTGGGTTCAAATCCACTCACATATAATAAACAATAATTATTATTAATCTTGGCTTCAACCTCTTATCGACCAAAAAAAAAAAGTAAAATTAGAACTATAATTTTTTCTTTAAATTTAATTCTTTTATTTAATTAATTTCTCAATTGATTAAATACAATTAAATACTAAAATTATCTTATTAATTTTCCATTAAATTAAATCATTAAATATTCTTTTAATTTGATTTAATTAACAGAAAAATTAGTATAGTATACCCACAAGACAAAATATGAAAACCCATCATAAAATACAACATACAAGATCAAACTCAAGGGTTAAAATCATAAATTTACATCATATGATGAATTAGGAAGGGTAATCATCTTAGATATTTTCCCTAACTTCTAGGACAATTGGTTTAAGGTCAAGATTTGGACTCAAGAATTTATCTCCCCTGTCTTTCCATTAAGATATTGTGATAGGGTATGCTCATCTTGAAAATTCAGAGAAGTTGATACCTAGTACCTATAATCTGCATAGAATCCATGCATGTACAAACACATATATTCTAAACTAAATAAGAAATGGCAAGAAGTGGTGCATCATGTAGATCTCGACTAGTAGGTAACTATGACTCCCTTCCTTAACCACACCAGAAATGTTAAACATAAAGAAAACATATATGTACATCATACACATGCAAGTATGGGGTAAGTAACCATAGAAAACACTTACAAATAATCCATCTAACTAACATCATTAAATAACTAGAATCACTGTAAACAATCATCATCAAAGTATAATCATGCATATATGAATAACTAGTACCAAAGTAATTTCATCATATAGTCAACTGAGTATGAAACAATATCCAATAATTTAGAAAATAGTGTCACTGATCATCAAGCATAAACATAAAGCTAGCCTAAAAGAGTAGGGAAATAATAACTGAAAAGTAAACTAGGGTTAGGCACTACAAATAAGACCCAAACTATTGTTTTTAGACCCAACAATAAGAGTGGAACTGGCATAAAGTGGGTTTTCAGAGATAAGCTGAATGAAGATGGAGAAGTTTCAAGAAACAAAGAAAGGTTAGTATGCAAATGTTATTCTCAAGAGGAAGGTATTATTTATGGTGAAATGTTTTCTCCTATTACAAGATTAGAAGGTGTTAGGACTTTACTTGCATATACTATATATAAAAAATTTCAAGTATATCAGATGGATGTGAAATCTTTATTCTTGAATGGAATTCTAGAATAGGAAGTTTACATATAATAGCCTAAAGATTTTGTAGATCCCATAAAAAAGGATATGGTTTGTAAACTACACAAAGCATTGTATGGTCTCAAGTAGGTTCCTAGAGTTTTGTATGAAAGACTTCATAATTACTTGATGAAGATTGGGTTTCAAATGACAAATGATAACAACAACCTATACATCAAATAAGGACTAGAAAAGAAGATTACATTCATAGAAATCTTTGTGGATGATACATTATTTAGTGGAAATGATGATTTGTGAAAACCTTTTTCAAAGGAAATAAGTAATAAATTTAAGATGTCAAAGCTTGGAGAAATCAATTTTTTTGTTGGCTTGCTGATTCAATAGAAGAAATATGGTATCTACATTACTCAATCTAAGTATATCAAGGATAATAAAGAAGTTTGTAATGGACAATTCAAGACTAATTGGAACACCTGTGTCTACTAGATATAAGCTTTCCAAAAATGATGACTCCAAGGAGGTAGATTAGACCACATACAAATCAATGATTGGTAAACTTTAATATGTTGTAAATACTAGGCTTGATATTGCTCTTATAGTTGGTATGGTGGCAAGATTTTCAGCTAATCCTAAAGAAAATCATGAGGTATTTGAAGGGTACTAAAGATTATGGATTATGGTATAAGAAAGGAGGCAATTTGGATTTGAAAGCCTTCATTAATGCAGACTGGGCAGGAAGTGTTGATGATAGGAAGAGCACCAATGGTGGAGCATTCTTTCTTGGTAAGAGACTAGTGTCTTGGATGTTGCAATATTCAAATAGGAATATTTCTTCTAAGAGAGGGGGGGGGGGGGGGGGGGGGGGGGGGGGGGGGGGGTGAATCAGAAGTATTGTGCTTTGACCATTAAAACTTTTTCTTAACTAAAAGTGAATTGCATGCATATAAACATATTAAATAGTTATCAAAAATACATAAGCATCACCACATAACACGTGAGATTTTGGTAACCCAGAAACCCTCCAAAAATAAGAAGGTAAAACTAGGGTGGGGATGATACCCACAAAAATTACTGCAGCAATAAGGTTTAACCATTTCTAATGGTCTACCCTGTTAAAGGCATGCCCTATTAAAAGCTTTACATTGTATCAATAGTGACCTGATTAAAGGATTTCAAACACTTTACAAGAAGTGTTACTCTGCTAAAGGATTTTGTCACCTATTTATAGGATTTACAAAATAGCTACTAAGCTAACCTATTACCATAGGATTTTCTTTCTAATACAATTGCTAGAGAGTATTAGGTATAATAAACTTGATAGCTTACAATCCTTTGATTGCTAAATACAGGCACTTGATCTGCTTTTTTTGAGCTTGATCCTCTGTGATCTAATACTCTTCACTTTGAGAATTAGTTTTCCTTGCACACCCTCATACATCCACCATAGGGTTCAATGTGATTTCATCTTCCTTATAAAGACATTCGAAGACTTAGGGTTAGGTATAGATCTACGATCCATACTGAATCTCTATTTCTTGCTTATTCCTTGCACATTTACAATTGGCTGCATGTTGATTGCATGAAAAATATAAAAGATTCGATCTTATCTTTTAATCCTTCGAGATTCATCATATGCCTGCCATAAAAATGATTTACATCTGAATTTGTAATGTTACAAACTCATATGTGCATTCTATGTTGCTCAACACTTACTGATCTCTAATGCTCAACACTTATATTAAACTGGCTTACTCGACACTTGTTGTATTTCTATATTGCTCAGCATCGTCTATGACTTGGCACTCAAATGTCACTCGACACTTGTATCATGCTCGACACCTGATCTTCACTCGGCACCTGAAGGCTTCCTTGACTTGGCTCATGTTGTGGCTCGGCATACATGGTGTATTCGGAACTAATGTAGAAAGTGATTAAGTGTGTTGGCACTCAAGTGTCAAAAACCATTTTGAGACTAACAATCTCCCCCTTTGACATGAGTGACAAAAACACTTAACTAACCTTATGAGTACATGTACTAATCTACTTGGTATATATAGAGGTTTTTAAAACCTTAATCAAAATTTGTAATGTATAATATATATATATATATATATCTCAAAAGTATTGTAACTCCCCCTGAGTTGATTGTGCCTTATCAATGCTATCTTGGTAACCAAAATTTTTGATACTATATATCATGCTTTGCCTTTTTATCTTGTCTCCCCCATTATCTTGTCTACCCCTTTTTTTTATTATCTTATCTCCCCCTTTTTGACACTTATGGCAGAGGCTTTTTAAGGGTTAAGACCATATTTCACCAAAAATATGCTATTTACCTCCATAATCATCCTAAGAGATGCATCCCAATTATGCAAAGCAATTTTCAATGATTTATGCTAGAGGGCAGTCTTTGTAGGAAGGTAAATAAGTCCTTCTGAAGTAGAAAGATTAGGGTCTTTCTTGAGAATAGCTTCAGCATAGACTTGTTCTTTATGGAGGATTTCCAAATGTGGGGTAATAGAAGATTGGAGCTATAATAGTTTGGCCTTGATAGTGGCCTCTTCTGTTGTTAGAAAAGCTATTTCTTTTTGAGTGTGAAGTGTCTGAGTAAAATGCTTCACACTTTGAGCTGGATCTTTAGGTAGCTGCATGCTAGAAATATTCAAATTTCTCTCTAGGCTCATTATCTTTTGGCTAGTCTCTTGTGTGAAATATGAAAAGTCACACAACTTTTTGTACAATGAGAATATATTCTCAAGTACCTTTTTGACTTTGTCTATGACCTTTGCCAATTCAATCTAAGAAAGTGCTATTTCACTAGATATTTTCTCATTAACCTTTCCTTGAAATTTTCTTTTAGACCATTCCATGAGTTTTGCATTTGTCTCTAGGTCTTCATTTGTCACCTATTCAATAATATCTGATAATTGTTCCATGATATGCTTTGACTCATCTAGTGACTGAATACTAAAAGCTTCCATAAATATATCTTTAATTTCATGCATTGTTTTCTTTTGTTGATACTCCTTTCTGAGTATCTCTTGCCTCTTTCTCCTATTTAGTGCTTCCTACACCTTATTGATTTGATCAATGTTTATCATTTTTGAGTCATAACTCAGTATGACTATATCCTCATCTAGTTCAGGGTCTCCATAGTGAAGTACTCTTGCAATATTTGTAGAGCTTGATCCTGGTGCTGATATTTGTATAAGCTTTTGTGAAGGAGTCCCTAAGGTAGGCAAATGTATCAATGTTTGTATTGCCTCCTGCTCTCTAGGGGTTTCTTCTATTTTCTCCTCCTGTTGTCTACCTTGATCAATTATTGTAATTGTAGGAAGTGCACCTTGAGTTTTTGTTGTAGGATTAGATGTAATAGTTTGTCCTATTTGTTTTATTTCTTTGTCTGCTGCTATACTCAGCTTCTGAACTGTGGTTTTGACTATGCCTATTGAAACAACTATTGGCATTTGAAGTTGACCACTAGTAGCTGTAGAGATGTTGGAAGGTGGTTCTTGTGGATTCACCTTATCTCTAATTGTGTTTTCTACTAGTTTCTGTAATTCGTCCATACTGATCAATACTGGATCTTCACATAATCTTTCTTGTTGCATAGATTGGTCAAGGATTCTTTTGAGATCTTCTGGAGTTAATGGATTGATGTTCTGAGAAAAAGTGTCAAGAACATCCTGTACAATTATTGTTTCTACAGGTGTGATGGGTATATGCAGAGGGCTTGGTGGTGGTAATTGTGTGCCTCACACATTCTGATTTTGTTGCTGCTTTTCCTTAGCTGTTCCCGTTTCATCTTGCTTTTGTGTCTCCTCCTTTTTTTCTCTCTTTTCTTCTACCTTCTTCTCTTCTTCTTGTTTCTTTTCTTCTTCCTTCTTTTCTCTTCTACCTTGCTCTGCTTCTTTCTTCTCTTCTTTCCTTTTTCTTCTTTCTTTTGCTGGAGTAGAAGCTTCTTCCTTGTATTCTTCTTCAAGAAAATCTTCAATCCATTTGTACAAGTTCTTCCATGATTTGGTTGTTCTTTGTACAATCTCTTCCATTTTGTTTTGGAGAATGAAGAATGCCCTATATCTAGGTGTAAACCTAGCATTGTGCCTTTTGACTACTTTTTCTATTTTCTCATTAGTCAAATCAAGCAGTATACTTGCTAGGGTTGTTTCTCTCATCTCCTTTTCCATTCTTAAACTGGGGGTATGCAAGAAAGGGCTCCAACTGGGTCATTTTTGTATCCCACTTTAGGAATAAGAAAAAAATTGGGCTACCTAACTTCATTAGACACTAGCTGGACTTCAAACTATTCTTTTTCTATGGTTTTCTTGGAACTCGAAGCCATTTATGTAAACTAGGGTTTCTTTCACATAGAAATATGAAACTGCGTAGCTCGGCACAAATGAAAATACCTCAAGATCGATGAAAACATGTTGTAGGACCTTACAATCTACTTGCAATACTGGATTCTCTATTGTGAAGTCGCTCTATGCTCCTTATCTCCTTTTCTTCTTGATCACGATGAGGAAAAATGATTGAAATCATGATAATATACCCTATTTCCATTGCATTAAATGTTCAATTGCAAACTTGGCTTATGAAGAACTTTTAACATTACTTAGCTTGCACTACATTTCTATTTTACTCTGCTTCCATAGAAGTTTCTTAACTCAACATCAGTCATCAACTTGGTCACTGTTAGGAACTCAACTTCCACTAGAATTTTACTCGGCATCCAAAGACAGTTCAGCATCATCATTTAAAATTTTGTCTTGGCATCTTGTTTCATGCATTGCTTTGCTTCTTCATGATTTAGGGCTGATGTATGATACTTCCTTATATGTATCAACCCTATAGACTCATCTTGAGATTAATTGGATGAGAAATGATCACTTGACCTTGTGGGTGAAGTGACCCTTTCATTGGATGTACTTGATTCATTCTTTTTTTTCCATGTCTTCTTCATGTCTGTTCTGATGTATTCCTCATCAATCTTTTCTTTTCCCTTATTTGATTCAATTTTTGGTGCTTTTGACCTTGTAGGACAGTTTCTGCTGATGTGACCGGTTTTTAGGCAACTAAAACATGTGGTTTGGCTTAGCCACCTACTATAATTCCCTCTAAAATGTGTTCTTATGCAATTCTAGGGTATATTTCCATATTCGTGACCATAATGACATCTATACTTGGTGTTGTAATCCTAATGGTATTGACTTTCATTTCCTTTTGTTCTTGTTTGTTGATTTGATGTCCACGTAGGCTTTGATCTGCATTCAAATGCTTTGTGTCCAAACTTCTTACAATTATGACAATGTCCATCAAATCTTTGTGTCCTTGTAACTCTAAATCTACAATCTTGTGTCATATGTCCTTGCATGTTGCACTTGTGACAGTAACTTTTGTTTTTGAGTGTGTTTTTCTGATTGATTCTTCTACTCCTACAAACATTAGCAGTATGCCCCCTTTTATAACAGTAATGACACGTAGGTTTAGAATTCTTACCTTTGTCACTTCTTTGTTCAATGTCCTTTGATGATTCTCCAATTTTAGTGCTGTTGTATCCAAGTCTTGATGTATCATGGGTTGATCTTGGAAATTTCATCAATTATTCAAAGTACTTGATGGCTTCACTTGATTTGTTGAGATTCTCTACTGTCTCTTTTTCTCTGTTCAATTCATTTTGCAGTTGTTCATTCTACATCTTCAAAGTAGATATTTCAATATCTTTCATAATGAGTTCATGGTGAAGATTCATCATTTAGGCAAGTGTATCCATTTGCATGTTTGAGATCCTTATCAATTCAGTACATTTTTCTTCAAGTCTATTAGCAAGATTTCTTTTGTCATCTTCCATCATGACTTTATCCTCAACTGCTCTTTTCTTTTGTTCAGTGATTTCACATAACATTATGGCTTGAGATTCATGTTCCATCTTCAGAGATCTTATCTCATCTATTTGAACTTTGTTTTTCTCCATCAGTTCTGCTATTGTTGCATCAAACTCTTTAGTGTCTCCATTGGTACACAATTTTGTGGTATCAATCTCCTTATAGTTTATATCATTTTCAGCTAAGGCTATATCCTTCCTTCTATTCAAGGATTTTCACAATTCCTCCCTTGCTTCCTGTACTTTGTGTAGAGCCAATTGCACATCAATCACTTGATTGTCAATAATCTTCCCAAGTTTGAAGACTTCCATCTTTAGATCTTTTTTTCCAAGTTGTTAGACTTCTTCTTGTGAGAACCTATATGCTTTTATATCAATTATTGGAATATTCAAATAGGAATAATGCTTCTAAGAGGGGAGGGGGGAGGGGGGTGAACCAAAAGTACTGTGCTTTGACCATTAAAACTTTTTCTTAACTGAAAGTGAATTGCATGCATATAAACATATCAAACAATTATCAAAAACACATAAGAATCACCACATAACACTTGAGATTTTAGTAACCTAGAAACCCTCCAGAAATAAGAAGGTAAAATTGGGGTGGGGATGATACCCACAAAAATTACTGCAGCAATAAGGTTTAACCACTTCTGATGGTCTACCCTATTAAAGGCCTACCCTGTTAAAAGCTTTACACTATATCAATAGTGACCTGATTAAAGAATTTCAAACACTTTACAAGAAGTGTTACCCTACTAAAGGATTTTGTCACCTATTTATAGGATTTACAAAATAGTTGCTAAGCTAACCTTTTACCATAGGATTTTCTTTCTAATACAATTGCTAGAGAGTATTAGGTATAATAAACCTGATAGCTTACAATCCTTCAATTGCTGAATACAGGCACTTGATCTTCTTTTTCTAATCTTGATCCTTTTTGATCTGATACTCTTCACTCTGAGAATTAGTTTTCCTTTCACACCCTCATACATCCACCATAGGGTTCAATGTGATTTCATCTTCCTTATAAAGAAATCAAAGACTTAGGTTAGGTATAGATCTATGATCCATACTGAATCTCTATTTCCTGCTTATTCCTTGCACATTTACAATTGGATGCATGTTGATTGCATGGAAAATACAAAAGATTCGATCTTATCTTTTAATCCTTTTAGATTCATCATACGCCTGCCATAAAAATGATTTACATCTGAATTTGTAATGTTACAAACTCATATGTGCATTTTGTGTTGCTTGGCACTTATATTAAACTAGCTTACTTGGCACTTCTCGTATTTCTATATTTCTCAGCATCGTCTATGACTTGTCACTCAAATGTCACTTGACACTTGTATCATGCTCAACACCTAATCTTCATTCGACACCTGAAGGCTTCCCTGACTTGGCTCATGTTGTGGCTTGGCATACATGGTGTACTCGGCACTAATGTAGAAAGTAATTAAGTGTGTTGGCACTCAAGTGTCAAAAACCATTTTGAGGCTAACATTGGACAAGTAAGAAGTAAAATTTCACTTCTCTATCTATAGTAGAGGTAGAGTATGTTGCAACAACAATTAATTATTCCAATGTTGTTTGTTTCAAGCAACTGTTGGCAAGTATGAAGGTAGAAATCAAGGATCTAGTGGTTATCTTTTGAGATAATACAAGTGCAATTAAATTTATCAAAGAATCCTATGATGCATACCAAGACCGAGCACATTGCAATAAAATATCATTTTCTAAGGAATTGGTGCAAGAGAAAGAGCTAAGATTGGAATATGCAAATGATAAAGAATAAATTGTAGACATATTCACCAAGCCATTACCTAAGGATGCATTTTTGTATATAATAGGTAAGTTAGGGTTTATTCCCCTATCTAAAGCTCACTAAATAGCATTTAGTGATGCATCAATTAGAGCATGTTGAAGATTAGTCAAGTTGATGTAGTAATAAAAGGGAAAATTGGATATGATTTTGTACATCATGTACATTGATATTTACTGAACATTGTATTTGACATAAGATGTAATAGAGGGAGAGGTTGGCTATCATATCACATAAATTTTGTTTGAAGATGTCAAAGAGGAAGAACTTGGTTTGATATGAAAGAGGGATATTTTTCTATAGAAGAAGATGTTGAAGATAAAAGAATTTGTTGATAGAGGGAGAAACTAAAGTCAGAGGGAGTTCACAATGATAGAGGGAGTTCTCATGGATGAGTATCAGAATGAAACTAAGGATATCTTCCTCACTTTATTTTTCTCTAAAATTTCATTGTATTATGACATTTTGTGTTGTGATCAATGCCAAAGAGGGAGATTATTGAAAACAATTGATCAATTTTATATTATCTTTGATATTACACAAAATGTCATATATTCAAAAGTCAGTGTATGTTGAGGTCACTCAAGTGATGAAGATAGTTTCTTGTGTCTACCAAGAATTGTAGTATTTTCCAAGTTAGAAGACAATGTCTACTGAGTTCACTTGGGCATCAAAGGGAAGTTCACAGAAATTGAGTGTTAACCGAGCTCACTCTGTTAACAAAGGAAAGTTGGATGGATCTAGTGTTAACTAAGCTCACTTAGTTAACAAAATAATTTTATGAAGATGTACTGTTAACTGAGTTTACTTGGTTAACATAGGAAAATCGTTCCAGTGTTGGTGTCTACCAAGCAGGGTCAGCTAACAAAAGATTTTCTTGTTTTGGCATATTGAGTTTAATAGATTTGTTTGATGGTTCTACCTAATTGAAGAGATGAATATTAATTATTCTAAGTTTTATTCAAGATGATTTGACAATGTATATATTATAAGTATAAGGTCAAGTTGATGATTGAATGTGTGTGTGAATGTGTGGAAGATAAGAATATGCTTAGAGGAAGTGAATTGAAAGGATAAGAAGAATATCCTTGAGGAGCTGCAAAGATACATTCGATCAAGAAGGATCAAGTATTCAAGCCAGAATTGATATTTGAAATCAGCAATAAAATTACATTAGCAATTAGGTCATATCATTGTTTTACTCTAACCACTGTAGTAGTGTATCAAATTTCTTAACAGCTTTTGCTAAATAGCTAACAAGGTGGCATTTCTAGATTGAAGTGTCTAAAGACCTCTAACAAAGCCACTCCTAATAGGATGATTAAATCCTCTAATAGGGTCACACTTAATAGTGTGTTTTGCAACCTTTAATAGGGTTGGCTCCTAATATAGCTTACTTCAAAAGAATAAACAATAATAACTAGTTACAATTGGTGTTTTTTCTCAAATTGGTTTTTCACGTTAAATGTTGGTGTCACTTGCATTTGTGATTTTTTTTTTTGGTGTATGAAACTAAGTTAATCAAGGTTAATCACTTTTAACATCTTAAGATCTGCATGTTCATTATTTGCCGAGTTATAACACATTGTTAGTGTTAACTAAGTGCCTATGTGTTAACTGAGTAACAACTATTTCAGTAGAGTTTATGTTTTGTATTGACATCTAAGGGATCTAGGATTTATTTTTGTGGTAACTGATTCACCTCTCCCTTTTTAGTTACTCCTCTTATATTTCCAACAAACCCTAATAGTTAAAACCTAGGTTGCGTGATAATAATTAATAAAAGAATTAATTATTAAATGCCCAAAGTTAAGCTTAAGTAAACTAGAGATAATAAGTTACTTAATAATTAAATCAATATGATTTAATAAATAAGAAAAAAACTTTATTACTCTAACAGAATCAATTGCATCCCCTTAGAAAACATAAACCATCAAAAGGAACTATATTTAAATAGTGTGATCACTATATCGTACATACACACTACACAATCCACTACATTTTAGTAGTATGGTTGCATTATAGTTGATCATGCTATTCAGTGACCACACTTTTAAAATACATTATAATTCACCAAACCTAAGAATTAGTTTTTCCTTGGACATCTGACCTAAAGGTTTGGTTTTCTCAAGCATGCCTAAGATGTGTTAATCTATAAACATGCCAAAAATGCTTTCTTTTTCTTATGTGCACCTCATCAGTATTTGTTGTGGTTGAATTTGATAAGATTAGGTAACATGATATTGTATATCTCTTTCTTATCTATTTAACCATATGTTTTATTTTGAATTTAGGCATTTTAAAGCCTTCAAACTATAACTTCTTTTGAATTAATGTCCATTTTCTCTATAAAAGAAACATATAGTATTTCAGGGTTAGATTACTAGGTCATTGATAATATTTTGCAACAAGTTAGTTTTTTGAAAACTAGACTCCATTCTACATTGTTTATTTTATTTTAATTTTTATTTTCGATTAGTTTTGATTGATTTCTAGGGGGTGTATAGAGAGATTTAATGTCTTTGAGATGTGCCCAATTAAAAAAATATTTTAAAAAATTGCATTAAAAAATTACAAAAAATATAGGATAAAATATATGATGTTAGATACATTTATACCAGAGCAATTAAAGAATTCAAAAAAAAGTTAAAATTTTAGGGGGGCCACACTTGTCACTTTGTTATATTTTTACTAAAAATCAATATCACTTCTATGGCCCCCTTTTTTGAGGGGCTTAAAATCCACTAATTAAAAAAAAAAAAAAAAACATTAGTAGTTTAGAAACCAAATTCAAAGGACTATGACTTTTATTTTTGTTGTATTTTAAAATGTTGAGTTTAACTATCTTCGAATGCTCATCAAAGTGCAAAAATTGCTGATTTTAGAAAAAAGGGTTGCATCTTAGACCCCCCTTTTGGTACCACAACTTGGTTCATATACCCATAGATCAATCACATGCTTTATTTGTCATCTATATAGGAAATCTTAACTCCTTGATAAATAGTTCAAAACAAAATATAAATTTGACATATATGATAATACAAATGATTTATTCATCATTAGACATGTTCTTGATGAGGATATTGAATTTGTATCTCATAACTAAGAAGTGGAAGCAGTGCCAAACTCACCAATTACCTAAAGAAAGTTACACAATTCTAGTCTTTAACAATATTATATTTTTTTTTGAAATTGATTTTTATAGCACCATTGGTATCTTTACATGAGAGAACATGTATTCATGAGACCTTAGTGTGAAATGTTGTGAGAATAGTAGTGAAGCTAAGATAGACCAAAGAAACAACTATCAAATAAACAATTCACGAATATCCCACGTTTCCCTAACTACAACCGTTAAAATAGTTCTCGAATCAACATCTTAGTGACAGTTCTAGAATGAGATTATGTTATTTGTACAAATCTATGAAAGACTATATGAGATCTATGTGAATGCAAGACGATCAAGATATGAACACGAAAATGCTATAGATATGTGCATGCATGAGACTAAATAATGCTAAATAATTCTATATAATGGTTAAATAATGATAAAATGATGCTAAAAACCTCTATATAATGATATTAAATTGATTTATCAATTTCTAGCACTACTATGCCTATATTGAGGATGCATAAAAACTTAGGTCCTTTGCTCTTGATTTTCTCTCCTATTTATAGGATTTTAAAAGGGGTTGGGGTAAAGATGTGGGATTTACTTTTTCATTAGGGGTAATGGTAAATATGAAAATATTATCTCACAAGACCCCAAAAGGAAATTCCAATAGACTTGAGTTGTGAGGATAAATAGGCTTTTTCATTTCTTCTTAAGTCCAAAAAGGTAGATATTTAGTTTTGAAAGGATAATTGTTGATATAAGATTATTTTGAAGAGCAGAACTTGTAATAGAACAATCATTATTTTGTCAATGATGTCAAATCTACTACGTGCTAGGGAGATAATTTCTTTTTGGTCTATAAGGTATCATTTAGTTGATTGATGAAGAAGATTTGAAAAGAGGAAATAAAAATAGCACCTAGAGAAAGGTTGAGTTATTTTCTATGAAAAAGAAGCACTAAGACCAAGTAAGACACTGATACTATAGTATACTTTTTATTTACTTAAAGTCTAAAATGAAAGATTACTCAAGTTAAGGTTGGAAGAAGATCAACTAAGAAAAGTGTATGCCAAGCCTTGCTGAGCAGTCAATGCAAGCTAAGTAGAACTCAGTAGAAGCCAAGTGAAAAATAGTGCAAGCCGAGTGACTGTCATTATATGTCAAGTAAAGTTTAGTTGGTGATGAGCATTAGTACACTTTAGTGTTTGCCAAGTGAATTAGTGTTAGCCGAGTGACAATAAATAATGTTAAATCAAAGATTTGATTAATCTAAGCTAACTATTTTTTTTCTTGAATTGTGCAAAGCATGTGGAAGATAACTACGATGAGTTGGTGGTACAAAATTCAAGGTAAACCATTTTGAGAAAAATACAAGGAAGATTGTAGAATAAGTTTCTAGAGGAACCAAATGGAAAAGTGGGTAGATTTATTGTATCCTACCTAATTCTACCTAACCCTAAAATGGATGATTGTGGTTAAGAGAAAAAAAGATCTAAATTCTCTATTTATAGAGATAGCTAGTTAGATGCAAAGGTTGTCATGTGTGAGAACCTAAGGAAGAAAAGGAGTCTAGTGTATTTCTTCATTCAGTGGTTGAATAGAGGTGACTGCACTTGGCATGCAAATAAAGAAGGCTTAAGAGTATGAAAGCTTAAAGGGTGAACAAGCTATCAAAGATGAAGTGTATGAAAGCCAAGCATAATGAAGGACTGAAATAGAAAT
The DNA here is from genome assembly GCA_028749045.1 of Cupressus sempervirens. Classification (NCBI taxonomy): domain Eukaryota; kingdom Viridiplantae; phylum Streptophyta; class Pinopsida; order Cupressales; family Cupressaceae; genus Cupressus; species Cupressus sempervirens. The sequence goes on along the minus strand of CM053783.1, from coordinate 644,825,144 downwards.
CTATAATCTACAAATGAATTGTAATTTTTTATCAAATCAAGCCTTACTATTACTTTCTAATCATTGTATCACTCTAGGGTAAATTCTTTGGATTAAGGTTGACCTAATAGCTATTTGTAAATCCTTTAACTAGGTGAAATTCTAATGGAATGGTCTAAATTCCTCTAACAAGGCTCACTCCTAAAAGGGTGATTGAAATCCTTTAACTAGGTCACATTCAACAATGTGTATTGTAACCTTTTATAGGGTTGGCCTTTTGTAGGGCATCACTTCAAAAGAGTGAGAATTAGTAGCATGTTACTGGTGGTTTTTCCAACATTGGGTTTCCATGTAAAATCTTTGTGTCAAATTGTGTATATGTCCTTATGTTGTTTCATTTTTATATTTTTGCAAAGTTATTTTGACCTAGGACAGTAACCTACAAGTAATAAGTATTGTATGATCTAATGGATGCATGAATATTAAGGTTTTATGGATATGGGTCTACTATGAATTGAAAAGTTTTATTTGTATATTTGGACCTTGTATAATTGATATACCCCCCCCCCCCCCCCCCCTCCCCTCCCCCCTCCCTCTCAGTTATTCTAAAGAATTTCAACAATTGGTATCACAACCATTATGTTTAAGAGGACTATTTTTAAGGTACTAGAAGCAAAAGATCAAAATGTCCAAAAGAGATTAACCAAAGCTTAACAAGGAAAACTTCCCTACATGGAAAAGACTGATGAAGCTATAGCTAGGAGGTCTTGGAGACCATGCACAATCTACCATCACCATTGGGAATGTTAACCCTACTAGAGCCGTAACTGCCAAGGATTTGAAAATGAAGAAAGAATATAATCAGGCTATGTTAGAGATTGCATCTTCCCTAAGCTACAATGAGTTTGATGACATCAAAAAATGTAATAATACTAAGAAGATATGAGATTCTATAGAAAAGATATACGAAGGAGACAAAAATGTGCTGAAAGCCAAATCTGGAAGTCTAAGAGGTAAGTTTGATGATATGAGAATGCAAGAAGGTAAGAATATATCTCAATATTGTGCCAGAGTAAAAGAAGTAATTAATGCTATTAGAGGAGCAACTGGTAAGATTGAAGATGAGACCATGAGCAAAAAATTATTAAGAACCCTACTGCCCATCTATGTTATTTGACTCTTTGCCATACAAGAACTAAGGTGCACACCTATTAATGATTTGAACCTTGAAGGATTGATAGGTAGACTCACTTCCTTTGAACTCTCTAATTTTGATAATTTCAACTTTGAGAATATTGAATATATTTTCAAAGCTAAATTATCATTAAAAGAACCTAAAGAGAATAAGGACAAGGTCAAATATATTTCTAGTGACAGTGATATAGATGAGGAGGATGTAGAACAGATTGAAGCATTACTGGCAAGGATATTTCATACAGGTAAAGGAAAATTCAAAGGTAAGTTACCTATTATATTCTTTAATTGTAATGAGGTTGGTCATATTGCTACTAGATGTCCAAAGAAGAAGAATAATAGAAGTGGAGACAAATATAGAAGTAAAAGAAATGAGGATAATAAAGATTACAAAGATAAAGACAAGAAGTCTCGCTACATTTCTTTAAAGGAAACCAAAGATGGATGTAATGAGCATGATGATGAAGTGGTGTATGTTGCAATGAAGGATGTTTTTGATTTTGATGAGGCAACTGCACTAGTGTCGTATGTGAACAAGAGTGACATATGGATCATTAACAATGGGTGTTCACATCACATGATTGGAGATAAAAGTAAGTTCATTACCCTTTATTATTATGATGGAAATAGTGTAAGGTTTGGTAATGATGCACCCTATTTGATAAAAGGAAAAGGATCAATCAAAATCACAAAAAAAATCATGTGTGACAATGCTTATTATGTAGAACAACTTAAATACAACTTGTTGAGTGTGTCATAGGTAAATAGTTTAGGTTGGAAAGTTGAGTTTGAGAAAAAGATAGAAAAGATCTATGACACTGATGGGAAACTAATAGGGAAAGGTCATCAGACTAGAGGTAATATATTTTATCTTGATATGAATGATGCTACTTGTCTTGTTGTAGAATTTGATGATGTATGGTTATGGAAAAAGAGGTTATGTCATGTTAACTTTGATAAATTAGTCAATATATGTAACATGAAAAGAGTTTGAGGTTTGCCTAAACTGAAGAAACCTGACAATATGATTTGTGAAAAATGTTAGTTAGGAAAGATGACAAAATCTAGTTTTAAAAGTAAGAATCACAGCTCTAAAGAAATTTTGAAAATTTTTTATACTAATTTGTGTGGACCAATTGATGTGCAAAGCTAAAAAGGTGACAAGTAAATTATCCTATTTATTAATAACTATTTTAGGATGATGACATTTATGTTTCTAAAATATAAATCTGACACTTTCCAAATATTTAAGTGGCACTTAACTAGAGTTGAAAAGGAGTAGGAAAATTTTTGAAATGTCTGAGATCTAACAAAGGTGGAGAATTTACATCAAACAAGTTTTAGATGTTCTGTAATGATAGAGGAATCAAGAGATAGACTTCTTCATGTAGAACCCCTCCACAAAATGGAATTATTGAAAGGAGGGAAAAAAATTTAATGGACTATGCTAGGACACTAATGATGGAGAAGAATGTTAATTTAAAATACTAGAGAGAAGTTGTAAGTATAGACATCTATACCATGAATCATGTACAAGTCAAGAAAGTTACTCATTCAACACCTTTTGTATTATGGTATGGATACTCACCCAATGTAAAATATTTTAAAGTATTTGGAAGTAAGTTCTACATTCCTAAGGATTTCAAGATTGGTAAATTAGATCCTAAAATTGAAGAAGGTATATTCCTTGGCTATTCCACAAGAAGTAAAGGTTATAACTATTTAAATACTAACACTAACAAAGTTTTGGAAAGTGCAAATGTGAAGTTTGATGAATATACAAAGTTACATGAAGTTGAACCTATGAAGAAACCTGAAGAGTAAAAATCATTTTTATACTTTTATGAAGGTATGCCTACTAATGAGGATGTTGTAAACCAAGTTGTAAACCAACAACAAGTTGCAATGACTTTTGAGTCACATACAATGAATGTCAAGTTGCATTTAGGAACCAAGTTACACTTAGGAGTTGAGTTGTAGACAAAAGTTGAGACTCATTCTAATTCTAAATTAAATGTACATGAAAGAGATGTTGAGTTACTTGATAGAGAAGTATATAGTGATTCTAAAGTTGATAGAAAGAAGGGCAGAACCAAGATTGTCAAAGTATGTCAAAAGACATCACCCTGGTGAACAAATTATTGGAGATAAAGATGCTAGACCAATGACAAGGAAATATCTAAGAAGTGATGCATTTTTTTGAGCATGCATGAGTCTAAGATAGTGAAAGATGCCTTAGAGAATGAGGATTGGAGTAAAGCCATGAGAGAAGAGATTGATTAGATTGAGAAGAACAAAACATGGACTCTGGTTCCTAGACCAAAGGACAAGAGTATGATTGGAACCAAGTGTGTGTATAGAAAAAAGTTAGATGATAATTGTGAAGTCACAAGGAATAAGTCAAAATTATTTTGTAAATGGTATGCACAAGAAGAAAGAATAGACTATGGAGAAACATTTTTCCCTGTTGCAAGATTGGGAGGAGTAAGAACTCTACTTTCTTACTTTGCATACAAAGGTTTCAAAGTTTATCAAATGGATGTGAAGTTAGCATTTTTGAATGGTATATTAGAAGAAGTGGTTTATATAGAACAACTAGAAGGATTTTTTGATGCTAACAACAAGAACATCATATGTAGACTACATAAAACTATATATAGTTTAAAGCAATCCCTAAGAGCATGGTATGAAAGGCTTCACAATTATCTTGTGATGATTGGTTTTGAGAAGATTGATGATTACAACAATTTGTACTTGAAGATAGAAGGAGGTAAATGTATTTTACTAGCTGAATTTTTTGTTGATGATATCATATTTGGAGGTCAAGATATATTATGTAAGGAATTTGAGATGTCTATGTTTGGAGAGATCAATTTCTTTGTTGGTTTGCAAGTATATCAGATGAAATATAGTATATAAATCACTGAGTTTAAGTATTTGAAAGAAATTTTTTTTTTTTTTGGATTGGAAGATCCAAAACCAGTTAGCACCCCTATGGTGACAATGATGCAGGAGCATCTTGCATGGTAAAAGTATTAAAAAAAAAAAATTGAAAAAAAAAAATCTGGAGGAGAGAGAAAGTGACGAAAATTAGAGGAGAAATAATAAAAAATAAAAAAGGGGAAAAAGGAGAAAAGAAAGGAAAAAGGGGATTTCTATTTTTGAGGTGCATAGGTGGCATAATAGAAAAATAAAAAATAAATGGTTGTCATTTCATTTATCGAGGTGTGTGGGAAGAATTCTAGAAAGTTATGAATATTGTAGAAGGTTATGGAAGTTTTAGAAGGTTGTGGATATTGTGTAGGTGGAATTTTAGAAGGTTGTGGATAAGTTATGCATTGGGTGGTAAGTGCCTATTTAAGCAAGGCATATGATCATTTCTAATCAAGCTCAAGGAGAAGCTTGAGAAGTGGAAGCTTGAGAAGAAGAAGCTTGAGAAGTAGAAGCTTGAGAAGGAGAAGCTCAAGGAGTAGCTTGGGAAGTAGAAGCTCAAGGAGTAGCTTGGAAAGGTGAAAGCTTTGGAAGGAAAGCTTGGAAAGGTGAAAGTTGTGGAAGGTGTGAAGGTTTCAAGGTGTGAAAGAGAAAGAGGAAGTGAAGAGTGAGTTTTTCTGAGTTTGTGGATAGAGCGTCAAATGTGAGGCAGTTTACAGTAGGATTGTGATGGACTTGTGAGTGTGTAGACAAAGCGTCGAATGTGAGGTAGTTTACACTTGGATCCTGGATTAGGTTTGTGAGAAGACCTAGTGACTGCGGTTTAGAAACAAGGAGGTTGCTTGGTGGCTTGCGAGTACAAGTTGAGATCTTGGTGGTTTCTACTAGAGTGTAGATCTAGACTAGCTTAGGCTTGGATTGGATCTTGAGAGATCTTGGAGAAATGTTATTGTAATTGCTATTGGATTTTCAAGTTTAATAAAATTTCTTGGGAAGTATTTTGTTATCTCTTTGTCTTCATATTGTTACATTCTTGGTTGTGAGTTGGTAAGGGTGGTGTGGCCCTTCGTCAGTGGTATCAGAGTGTACCCTTTATCAGAAAAGACACAAATTATCAAAGAATGATGATTATGCTAATGTGAACCAAACATTGTATAGGTCTATGATTGGTGAATTGCAATATGTAGTACATAGAAGACCTAATATTTCATTATTTGTTGGGATTGTTGCAAGATTTTTTGAAAATCCTAAGTTGAATAATTTGATGGTTGTTAAGAGAATTATGAGATATTTGAAAGGAATAGAAGACTATTGTCTATACTACAAGAAAAATTAAAAATTTGAGCTAAGATCCTACACAAATGCTGATTGGACTAGAAACATTCATGAAAAAAAGAGCAAAAGTGGTGGAGAATTTGTCATAGGAAAGAGGTTGGTCACCTAGACCAGCAAGAAACAAAATTGCATATCTCAATCTATTGCTATAGTAAATTGTACAAATGTGGTATGGATCAAATAGCTACTCAAAGCTATGAAGGAGGAAATCACTAAATATGTGGTACTCTATTTTGATAATACAAGTATTATAACTAGCTTATATATACCTCTATATATATTACGCTGAGAGTAATTGTTCTTTAGGTGCCTATTTTCATTTAATCCCAAGGTTATTTTAATCACAATTGGGATTTATGAAAATTAAAATAGGTGCCTCGAGAACGATTACTCTCAGCGTAATGTATATAGAGGTATATATAAGCTAGTGGCAATCACGGTGCAATAGGAAAAGTATTTTTAAATTTTTTTCTATTTTTTAAAGGTTAATGCTGAATTATTTGTTTCTTTTTAAATAAAATTGTATAAAATTACTATAAAAATGTAATAGTGTAAACTTACTATAAAATGATTCTTGAATATTTTATTTTTTAATTCTATATATGGTGTTTATTTGCACCTCTTTAATTTAGTTTTATTTTAAGCATATTATTACGTAAAATGTTATATTGAAGAGTAGAGTTATAGTTAGGGTTAGGGTTAGTGTTAGGGTTGGGGCTATTGTTAGGGTTTGAGTTATGGATAGGGTTAGAGTTATGGTTAGGAATAGAGTTACAATTAGAGTCAGGATTAGCATTAGGGTTAGGGATAGGGTTATTTTTAGGATTACGAATCTTGTTAGGGTTATAGTTAGGGTTAGGTTTAGAATTAGAGTTAGAGTTAATGTTAGGATTAGGGTTAGAATTGGGTTACAAATATAGTTAGGGTTAGAATTAGAGTTAGGGTTAGGGTTAAGGTAAGGGCAAGGGTAAGAATAAGGGTTTAGGTTACAAATATAGTTAGGGTTAGGATTAGAATTAGAGTTAGGGTTTGAGTTAGAGATAGAGTTAGAATTGGAGCTCAAATAAGGGCTAGAGTTGGAGTTGAAATTAGGGTTAAAATTAGGATTAGGGTTAGGGTTAAAATTAGATTTATGGTTACAGTTAGAGAAAGGGGTAGAGAAAGGGTTAGTTTTAGGATGATGGTTAAGGTTGGGTTTATATTTAGAGTTAGGGTTGTATATAGAATTACATCAGGGTTAAGGTTAGGGTAAGGGTTTGAGTCAAGGTTAAGGTTAGGGTTAGGGTTAGGGCTATGGTTTTCATCTAGATTAAAGTAAGGGTTAAGGTTAGAGTTAGAGTTTTGAGTCAAGGTTAAAGTTAGAGTTAGGGTTAGGTTATGGTTTTAGTGAAGGTTAAACTAAGGATTAGGGTTAGGATTAGAGTCTAATTATAGTAGAGTTAGATTTATAGTTAGGGTTATATTTAGGGTTAGAGTTAGGGGTAGGATTATGGTTAAAAAAAAGTAATTTTCTTTTTGGCATATTGTAATGTAAAATGTTATAGTCAAACATAGATATATGGTTAGGGACAAAGTTACTATTACAGTTAATGTTAACCTTAGGGATAGAATAAGGGTTAGGATTAGCATTAGGGTTAGGGTTGGAGTTAGGGTTAGGGTTTGAGTTATGGTTAAGGTTAGGGTTAGAGTTATGGTTATGGTTATTGTTAGAGTTATGGTTATGGTTATTGTTAGAGTTATGTTTATGGTTAAGGTTAGGGTTAGAGTTATGGTTATGGTTAAGGTTCAAATTAGAGTTATGTTTATTATTAAGGTTAGGGTTAGAGTTATGGTCATAGTTAAGGTTAGGGTTAGAGTTATGGTTATGTTTATGGTTAGTATTATAGTAAGGCTAGGGTTAGGGTTTGAGTCAGGGTTAAGGTTAGAGTCAAGGTTAGGGTTTGAGTTAGGATTAAAGTAAGGGTTAGGGTTAGGGTTAGAGTTCGATTATGGTGGAGTTGGATTTAGGGTTAGAGTTATGGTTATGGTTAGGGTTAGGGTTATTATAGGGCTCGAGTTAGGGTTATTGTAGGGATAGGGTTATGGTTTGAGTCACAGTTAAGGTTAGATTTAGGATTAGAGTTAGGGTTTTAGTTAGGATTGAAGTTAGGATTAGGGTTAGGGTTAGAGTCTAATTATGGTAGAGTTAGATTTAGGGATAGAGTTATGTTTATGGTTAAGTTTAGGGTTAGAGTTATGCTAATCGTTAAGGTTAGGGTTAGACTTATGGTTAGGGTTAGGGTTAGGGTTATAGTAGGGCCAAGGTTAGGGTTAGGGTTAGGGTTAGCGCTTGAGTAAGGGTTAAGGTTCTAGAGTTATGGTTAGGGAAAAGTTTTGAGCCAAGATTAAAGTTAGGGTTAGGCTTATGGTTAGAGTCCAATTATGGTAGAGTTAGATTTAGGGACAACTTAATGTTTATGGTTAAGGTTAGTGTTAAGGTGAGGGTTAGGGTTAGAGTTAGAGTTAAGGTTAGGGTTAAGGTTAGAATTAAGGTTAGGGTTAGTGTTAAGGTTAGAGTTAGGGTTAGAGTTAGAGTTAGGGCTAGCATTAGGATGAAAATTAGGATAAGGGATAGGGTTTGAATTAGAGTTAGGGTTCTTGTTAGGGTTAGGTTTACAGTTAGGTTTACAATTAGAGCTAGAGTTAGGGTTAGGGTTAGAGTTACAGTCAGAGTTAGAGTTAGAGTTATGGTTAGGGTTAGGTTTAAATTAGAGCTAGAGTTGGGATTAGGGTTAAAAAAATAGTTAGGATTATAGATAGAGTTAGGGTAAGGGTAAGGGTAAGAATTAGGTTTACAAATATAGTTAGGGTTAGGTGTTAGGGTTAGAATAAGAGTTAAGGTTAGGGTTAGAGATAGAGTTAGAATTAGAGTTAGAATAAGGGTTAGAGTTAGAGTTAGAGTTAGAGTTAGGGTTATATTTAGGGTTAGAATTAAGGTTAGGATTATAATTAGTGTTAGAGTTAGGGTTAGGGTTAGTGTTAGGGTTATGGTTAGGGTTAGCATTAGGGTTAGGGTTAGGGTTAGTGTTAGGGTTATGGTTAGGATTAGCATTAGGGTTAGGGCTACAATTAGAGTTGGAGTTAAAATTAGAGGTAGTGTTAATGTTAGTGCTAGTATAAGAGTTAGAGTTAGAATTAGAGTTAGATTTAGGGTTCAAGTTAGAGTTAGAGTTAAAGTTAGAGATAGAGTTATGGTCAGGGTTGGATTAGGGTTAGGGTTAAAGTTACCTGATTAGATTTAGGGTTAGGGTAAGAGTTAGGGCTAGGATTAGGATTAGAATTAGGGTTAGTGTTAGAGCTAGAGTTATATATAGTGTTAGGGTTAGGATTAGGGGTAGGTTTATAGTCAAAGTTAGGGTTAGGGTTAATATTGGGGTTAGGGTTACAAAAAGAGTCAAAGTTAGAGTTAGGGTTAGAATTAGGGGTAGGGTTAGAATTAGAGATAAAGTTAGAGTTGGAGTTAGGGTTAGAGTTAGAGTTAGAGTTAGATCTAGGGTAAGAATCAAGGTTAGAATTAGGGTTAGGATTAGAATTAGCATTAGAGTTAGAGTTAGGGTTAGAATTAGGGTTAGGGTTAGGGTTAGGGTAAGAATTAGAGTTAGAGTTATAGTTAGGGTTAGAGTTAAGAACAGAGTTATAGTTAGGGCTAGAATTAGGTTAGGGTTAGAGCTAGAATTGGGGTTAGGGTTAGAATTAGGGTTAGAGTTGGGGTTATATAGGTTCAGGTTAGGAGTAGGGGTAGAATTAGAGTCACAATTAGTGTTAGAGTTAGAATTAGGGTTAGAGTTAGAATTAGGGTTACGATTGAGTTAGAGCTCTAGAGTTAGGGTAAGGGTAACAATTAGGGTTAGGGCTAGAATTAGGGTTACAAATAAAGTTAGGGTTAGAATTAGGGTTAGGGTTAGGGTTAGATTTAGAGGTAGGATTTGAGCTAGAGTTAGAGTTAGAATTAGAATTAGAACAAGAGTTGGAGTTAGAGGTAGGGTTAGAATTAGGGCTAGGATTATGATTAGCATAAGGGTTATGGTTAGAGTTAGGGTTAGCATTAGGGTTAGGGTTATAATTAGTGTTAGTTTTAGTGTTAGTGTTAGTGTTAGTGTTAGGGTTAGAATTGGGGCTAGAATTGAGGCTAGGGTTAGGGTTAGGATTATAATTTGAGTTAGAGTTAGGGATCAAGTTAGAGTTAAAGTTGGAGATAGAGTTGGGGTTAGGGTTAGGTTTAGGGTTAGGGATGGAGTTAGGGTTAGATTTAGGTTTAGAGTTAGAGTTAGGGTTAGAATTAGGATTGGGTTTATAATTAGAATTAGGGTTAGGATTAGAGTTAGAGTTACATATAGTGTTAGGGTTAGGATTAGCATTATATATAGTGTTAGGATTAGGATTATGGGTATGATTAGGGTTAGAGTTAGGGTTAGTGTTAGGGTTACAATTAGACTTATAATTATAGTTAGGGTTAGAGTTAGAGTTAGAGTTAGGGTTAGAGTTAGGGGTAGCGATAGGGTTAGGGTTAGAAATAGAGTTGGAGTTAGAAATAGGGTTAGAGTTAGAATATGGGTTAAAATTAGGGTTAGATTTAGGGTTAGAATTAGCATTAGAGTTAGAATTAGAGTTAGGATTAGACTTATAGTAAGGCTTAGGGTTAGGGATAGAATTAGGGTTAGGGTTAGAATTAGCATTAAATTTAGGATTATAAAGGATTAAGGTTAGGGTTAGGGGCATAATTAAAGTTAAAGATAGAGTTAGAGTTAGAGTTAGAGTTAGGGTTAGGGTTAGGGTTAGGGTTAAAATTAGAATTATCTAGTTAGAGTTAGAGTTAGAGTTAGGGTTTATGTTATTATTGCGGTTAAGATAATTTTTGGGTTACTAATCATATTATAGCTGATGTTAGTGCTATTATTACACTTTACCTTGGTGTTAGGATAACTGACAGGTTAAATTTTAATATGGGTTAGTTCTATTATAGTGCCCATGATTAGTGCTATTGTGATATAAGTTGTTAACCTTTTTAATAATGTAATCCCTCCCCCCCTCTCTCTCTGTAGTCTCTAGTAATGCCCCCTAATCTGTCTCTCTAATCTCTAGATACACCCACTTATCTCTCCCATCCTACTTTCTAGATACTCCTCCTAATCTTTCTCTCCCTTTATGCTCTCTAGATACACCCCTAATCTCTCTCTCTCTCTCTCTCTCTCTCTCTCTCTCTCTCTCTATGTGCCTACTCTCTAGATACACCTCATAATCTCTTTTTCTCTCTCTCTATATAAAACATGCCTCTATAAGAAACATAATATGAGCTCCTTTTCTATAGGTATGCTCTCTCTCTCTCTCTCTCTCTCTCTCTCTCTCTCTCTCTCTCTCTCTCTCTCTCTCTCTCTCTCTCTCTCTCTGGGTGTGTGTATATACATATTATCACTTATAAAAAAATATAATATTATTTCTAGTTACTTGTACATATAGGGTTAGGCTAAGGTATATAATTTACTAAATGATTAGTATAATAATTTATAGAGTAAGAGTTAAAGTTAGGATCCAAGGTTTACAATTTCATTTATATGACACTCAGTGTTATGGTTAGGGTTAATAAGTGGTTTAATGTTACACTAAAATAAGGGACAGGGTTAAGGGAAGTATGAGATTTAGGTATAGTGTTGGAGTATTTGGAGTACAACTATGGTCAAATTTGGGATATATGTTATACAAATGACTCAAATAGTGGAAAAATTAATTCATGAAAGGGTAGTTATAAGTCCCAACACAACAATTCAGATGATGTTAAAAGTGTGAAAGAATATATAAGAGTCAATTTTATGAAAATTATTTCTCCATGATGATGTGAGGACATTATATATTGTTGAATTTTTAATAATGCTAATGCAATTTTTATTGCAATGATTAAGATTTGTAATCAATAAATCTCCCTATCATTAAGGAATCTATTTAGACTTATGATTTTCTTTCTTAATTAATATATTTAGTAGCCACATCCATTGAAGAAAATTTTTCTACAACAATAAATTTATTTTGTCTTGTTCTCTTCTCCATGAAAGTTACATTGAACAATGGGGAAATAAAATTGCCAATACAACTAATTAGAAGTAAAAATTTAAAATTGGAGACAAGAATGAACTATATAAAAAAAATATATCAGTGATGGTCTAAATACATGTCACATTCTTCAATGATTAGGATTCTTTGGTGACCTTTATTTGAACAATGATTGTGAAATACGTCTTTCATCATTGAGGGAAACCCATCCACTTTTGTAGATGTGTCACATAGAAATTTTTATGCATTTCTTCCATTTCCTCAACATAGTCAATTTGAAATATTGCTTCTGTACAACTTTAATTATGGTTGTGTGTGTCTCTTTAATTATTTGTAGGCATTTGTCAAACTCAATCTTGAAAAAATCATTTGAGATCATTGAAATAGTTAGGCTCTAGTATCCAATAATGTTTGATTCTCTATTCGAGGTATCCATAACTCAAATAGTAACCTGTAAACTTATAAACAAAAATCAACATATGGAAATAATCATAATGAAAAAGTATTAATAGTTAACATAAATTCTTTCAAATGAATAATGTTCAAAATAACATAAATAAAAATCAAAACTATTTCAAATGAAATAGTTAGATTGTAATGTCTGAAATATGGTGGCATTGTCTTCCACTTTTCAAACATTACAAACATAAATATTAATAAAAAGCTATATATAGTATGAAAAATATTTAAATAAAACACATATATAATCTAATTAAATAATGACAAAATATAAACTAAATATATGATTCGTTTATTTTAAGTTAATCACTAACTTTAATAAAATACAAATTTTATTGATAAGGTGACCTTCTTGTCCACATCAACGATTAAATTGAATTATGAATAATTAAAAATATAAATATTTTGAAACATGCAAATATAAAACTATTGTGAAACATACAAATCTAAAACATGGAAACCAAAAGTAGTTTGAAATATGCAGATCTAAAACTAATGTAAAACATGGAAATGTAAAACTAAATTGAAACATGCACATTAAAAATCTGCAAACGAAATGTATTATCAAATATCTAAATCAAATAGTTTTTGAATCCTAAATCTAAATCAAACATACAAGGCTAAACTATATGGAAATTTAATCTACTCCTGTTCAAATACTCTAATTGCTCCAATAATCTCCATCTCTTCCTCCCTGCAAAAACACAAAATGAAAATGAAATGAGGAGACTTTGTTTTATAATTTATGAGAGAACCCTCATATCCCCCAATAGATGTCTTTTGACATTCCATGAATTTGTTTCAAATTCCCCCACTCCTCACAAAAAATAAGCATGAATGTGCATGCAAAAATATATTTAACAAAAAGAAAATATTTTATATTTAAAATTTTAATTAAATTATTTCAGCCCTATTTTCTTGGGTTCTATTTTTTTGGCCTTATTTTTTTAGGTCCTATTATTTTGGCATCCATTTGGCTTAATATTATTTTGGCTAGCTATTATTTTGAGAATTTTATTTTATTTTATAATTCAATAATGATAAATTATATACTAACTATATGATTTATCTACTTTAAATAAATCATTAACTTTAATAAAATACAAATTGTATTGATATGGTGGCATTCTCATCCAAATTAATGATAAAATTATACTTTGAAACATGAAAATATAAATACTTAGAAACATGCAAATGTAAAACTATTGTGAAACATTCAAATCTAAAACATGCAAAGCAAAACTACTTTGAAATATGCAAATCTAAAACTAATATAAAACATGAAAATATAAAACTAATTTGAAACACGAACTTTTAAAATATGTAAATGAAAAGTATTATAAAATATATAAATCAAATAGATTTTGAATACAAATCTAAATCTAAATCAAACATGCAAGACTAAACTATTAAATGCAATCCTAAATAGTTATGAATAGAATTCTAAATCTAAATGAGATTAATTAAAATTGAAATCTAAATCAAAGTAGAATATTATAACTAATTTTGAATTTCAATTTATATCTACATCTAAATCTAAATGAAAATGTAAATAAAAAATAGAAATCTCACCTGTAAAAATGTTACTCCAAAACTTCAATCTACTCCTATTCAAAAACTCCAATCTAATCCTCCAATAACCTCCACCTCTTCCTTCCTGCAAAAACATAAAATGAAAATGAAATGAGGAGCCTTGGTTTTATAACTTCTGAGAGGCTCCTCATATCTCCCAACAGACGTCTCTTCACATTCCATGAATTTGTTTCAAATTCCCTCACTCCCTGCAAAAAAAAAAGCATGAATGTGCATTCAAAATTATATTTAACAAAAAAAAAAAATATTGAAATTATTTTGCCCCGATTTTTTTGAGCCCTATTTTTTGGGTCCTACTTTTTTGGGCCCTATTATTTCAGGCCTATTATTTCAGCCTCCATTTGGCTTCCTATTATTTCGACCAGCTATTATTTTGAGAGTTCTTTTTTAATATTTAATTTGGAAGTTTGTAACCACTCCCAATTCTTTTTTATTGAGGGAGAATCTTTTTTGGCATATTCTCGTGCTGGATATTTGTGTTGTGATTGTATAGAATGCCTCTCAGCATAAATATATAAAAGAACCCTATAATGCGCACAAATACTATGCACATTGAAATCAAGTATCATTACTTGAGAGAGTTAGTTCAAGACAAAGAAGTGAGGATGGAATTGTGAATACAAAAGAATAGATAGTTGATATATTTGAAAAATCTTTACCTAAGGATGCACATGAATATCTTAGAGGAAAACTAGGGGTAATACCCCTATCCAAAGCTACTTAAGAAGCATGAGTAGTGTTGTGTATCAAATGAACTAAATGTTGTATCTTAAAAATTGATGCAATGGATTTACTTTAGGAGCTTCCTAAAATAATGAAGGAGCTGAATTAGAAGATTTATAATCAGATGGAAGGTGACAGAGGGAGAATCTAGAATTGATTATATCTACATATAGAGATGAAAAGTCTTTGGCATTTTTGTCAAAGAAAGAGAAATAACTAAAGGAAGAAAAAGAAATGACTAAGTGAGAAATAACCTATAAAAGAAGTGAATATCAAAAAGAAGGCAATATAAGAAAGAGGGAGCAATAAAGGAACTTGAAAAGGCTCACATTACCATACACATAGGAAGGACATATACTACATTGATAGAAGGAAACACTTCAAAGATTTATTTTCTTTTTGGTATTGTTTTTGGTTTTGGTTTGCCATCAATGCTAAAGAGGGAGATTGTTGATATAAGATTGTTTTGAAGAGAAAAACCTATAATGGAACAATCATTATTTTGTCAATGATGTGAAACATGTTAACTATTGATGAGACAATTTCTTTTTGGTCTAAAAGCTATCATTTAGTTGATTGATGAAGAAGATTTGAAAAGAGGAGATAACAATAGAACCTAGAGAAAGGTTGAGTTATTTTTTATGAAAAGAAGCACTAGGACTAAGTAAGAAATTGATACTATAGTGTATTATATATCTACTTAAAGTCTAAAATGAAAGATTACTCGAGTTAAGACTAGAAGAAGATCAAGTAAGAAAAGTGTCAGCCAAGCCTTGTCAAGCAGTAAATGCAAGCTGAGTAGAAAATAATAGAAGTTGAGTTAAAAACAAGAGGTGCCAAGAAAAAATGAAAAATAATGCAAGCTAAGTGATTTTCAGTATATATTGAGTAAAGTTTTGTCATGCCCAAACTACGGGGCAAAAACACACACACAATTTTTTTAATTTTTTTTAAAGTTAATAATTAAAGATACTCTAAATATTAATTAAGTTACCAATAAATTAAAACCAATTCATAATTAAAATTACAACTGAAACTTAACACATATATTAACCAACTACAAGATAATAAATAAACATAAACACTAATATCTAACGATGCTCCATTTAATTAAATCCATTTCATTTTATTTTATATTAGTCAAATCGATAATCAAATAATATGACTATTATAACACAATAGAATGTAATTCTTAGTTTACTTAGTTAATAAATCATACATTTAACTATAACTAATAGTCGTCAAAACTTAACTTACATAACTATAATAAAATCATAAAAAATCAAAATTAACACTCCTCACAAACTTCAAATCTAAATCTTTTGATATTTAATCAAGAAAAGAACATACTAAACAAATTAACATTAATCGACAAATCACTCGACTGACTTCATAATACATCTATCAACTATCTTATCATTCTCTAATTTATACTAAGATTGAATGGATGAATTTTACACTAGAACATACTAAGACACTAATATTATAACATTCATGCTAACCCAACTTATACTTACAAGATTTTTCAACCTAAACTAACATTTCAACACCTATGTTAAATCTAAAATTAACCATAAATTTTAAATTGACTAATCTTTAATATAAACCAATTAACTAAAACTTAAACTTTCTAACTAATCTAATCGATAATTAATAAATTTAACTAACAACTAAATGAACAAAAAAAATACTAACAACTTAATTACATTTTAAAAAAATTTAGCTAATTAAAATAATTAATCAATTACAAAGAGTAACTACCAACATAATATAATATATACTAAACTAACTAAATCAAATATCAACTAACAACCATAACTTAAACTAATCTACATCTTCTTAAACTTAATTAAGTTAATTAACAACTAACTAAATAAAACATAACTAGCAATTTTAAGATTATTAATAAATAACAACATAAAAAAAAGAAACTAAACTAAACTAATAAAATAACTTAAAATTTAAACTAATTAAACTAACTACTAAAAACAACTTACAACTAAAAATTATTAATAAATAAATTATAAAACAAAACTAACTATCATAAACCTAAAATACTAACCTAACTTACTAACACCTATACTAACCCTACATCCCCCTAAGCCCACCCTACTCTATACCCTATGCCCCACTTGCTTGGGTGAATCCCCAAGCAGGGTGCACTGCCCCACGCAGCTGACCTGCGTTCAAAACTATCCCCCACTGCACATGGAATAGAGCCCCAAGTTGGGCGCTCAACATGGCATTGTGGGGTTTGTTTTCAATAGCGAAAAAAACACTTGATGCCTTGGCTAAAAACTTTATTACTTCAACTTCCCTCCACTACATGTCTAATCCCTCTCTCACGTAGCCCAAGGGTGATGCAGGGGGGTACGCTGGTCAGAGGGATGATGCAAGGCTTGTCTAATGACAAGTCTCTACTATTTATTGTAGTAGATGCATAAAGTAAGTTTGGAGATAACATAGGATATTTAGAATATTAAATATATTTTTAGGATATTAAGTTCATTTAGGATATTAATATGTATCTACTTTTGTTTCTTTCTTTACTATTATTATTATTATTATTATTTTAACTTCTTATTTTAAATAAATAATGTTTTATAAGTTTCAAAAAGGAATATTAGAAGAATCTTTTAGATTCTTTGTTGTTAAAACATTTAATTGCTCCTTCCATACAAAAGACAGAGAGTTTTGACTCTCTTGAACACATGTTTTTTTTAAAAAAAATTATCTAAGTATAGAATTACAAGTAATGCATATATATATATATATATATTTTAAGGTGAATATTTTGAATAGAGTTAAAACATGGATCCAATAGTTTGTGACACAATAACACCATATTTGTTTCATCTCCCATACAACTTGAATTGCAATATCTTAACCATAGCCATTATTTTTCTTTCCTTAACATAATTTTCTTTTTGAACATAAAAGGAACTTGAAAGTTTTGCTAAATTAAACCATCATCATTCATCCTTATTTTTAATGAGCATCCACATAATTGGAAAATTTTGATTAAATCTCATTGTAAGCAACATTACTCAAACACCAATTTTATTGGCAAACCTGATTCAAGGGCTCAGCCGGGAAAGAACCAGGAAGAAAACTCAGCTTCGTAGCCATTACAACAAAGTTTAGAAATACAATTACATAGGATTTAAAATCCCAAAATTACAAAAATTTAATTGAATTTTTTTCATGACCCTCATCAAGGGATTCATAACAAATTTTGCAACACATTTCTATGAACCGTGGAGGAACAAAATCTGATCAGGTGACAACAAGCATGCCAAGAAACAATTCAACATGCATATTCATACAAGGTTTTCACAAAGGGATTCACAATGAATCAAAACTAGGGAAAGGTGGATTCTTCCAACTAGGAGAAGTCAAGCACAACACCAAACAGATGCCCAATCGGGGCTATATACCAAGAACTTTCGTTCTTCCATTTCAACATACCATAATCATACAAGGTTTGTGCTGATAGGTAGGAGCCCATAACACCCTACCCTTTCTCCCTCTTCTCATCCTGAGAAGAGACTCTACACTAGTTGGAGTCCGACTAAACAGACCTTTCCCAAAATTGGTCACTTCTGCCCTCTCCAAGGCTGAGTAATACCAAAACACCCATGCAAGAAACATCTCAAAAATTACAAACATAACATGAAAGGAAATCATCCAAAAATAACATGGTTTTCAAAGCTTCCCAATATACCCACAAACATACAAACATTGAAACAACAACAAGGTAGCATAAGCATGAAACAACATCGAAACTAAACAAGGGAGATGAGAATTTCCTACCTTCACAAGAGGTAATGGCAATGAAACAAGTTTGAGTAGAGTTTCCCTTTCCTTGCTTCAATCTTCAAAACTCCTCTCTAAATGTAGAGATTGGGTAACAACCTCCACAAGTCCAAGAAGGGCCTCTAAATAAGCCTCCATCTCAACCACCAAAGGGACCAATAACTTCTCCCACCCACTAACAATTCTAGAAACTCCTAACTCAACCCACACTATGGTTAAACACTAAATGGAGGTGAGGTGAGGCAACTCATGATAGTCATGGTCAATTTTTGCACAAAGGCAAAATAAGACTTTTTGAGTGGCCTCAAAAGTCAATAAAAGGGGCTTAGGGATTGGAAAAGACCGCTAACCCATACCCATACCCTTTGGGTATAAATTTTTTATGATTTTAAGCCTTAGGAATAAGTTTAGAGCCAAAAAAAAGCTAGGAAATAAAATAGGACCATTTAACAACTCAGAAATGCAAATAAGCACTAATCCGGATTAGGGATGGCCTCGATTAAGAACCCAATTAGCAACTGACACTAACTTAAACCAACTAAGGTCCAAAGGTTACACAGCTAACCCTAAAAGCATGAAGAAGAACATAAACAATTCCTGAGTGTCAAGTGACACTAAAAGAACATAGTTACAAAAATTGACACTAATTGATCACAAAAAGGATACATACATATATCTCACAAAATAATACTTGAATTACGAACAATAAGGTTTCCAAAATTAACACATAGAGATCAGTTCTATTCTTCTGTCGGTTTCCTTGGCTAAAATATCTGCATGCTCATTGCACACATCAGTAGCCCCAAAAATCACATGTACATATATACGTATCAAAAATTTATATAAATTGAGACATACATAAATCAGGGTTTCTTGCATCCTACGTATATCCTTAATCATAAAGATTCCAAAATCAATGTGTTAATCCTACATTTTACTTGATTCATCACATACATATACATAAAGCATTAAATGACGAACATCAAATATCTGAAAATGACATCACACAACATAAAAATAATATGATATGTTCAAGTATCTGATAATGTCTTGACATCTCGAGTCGAGAGTAACAAAAAGATAAAGTAATAACTAAGGCTACGAAGGGTCGGGGCGAGGCCTCACATCCTCCCCCACTAGGCATGAACTTCCTCCTAGAATTCATCAAAAGACAAGGGTATTGAGATCGCATCCATGCCACATCCTCCCAAGAAATCATGACCTCATCGCAACATTCCCCCTAGATCCTAACTTGGTCCAGCTCTCGACCTCAAGGAGCTAGGGTCTGTCAGGTGATAGTATGGATAGTCTCTAGCGCTAACTGGCTGACCAGCTCCACCTGTAGCCTCAATAAATGTAGCCTGATCCTCAATCTGGCGATTGTCAACTACTGCAAAAACTCTATGGGACCTGCCCATGTCTCCAACTGTTGGCTCTGAAAAAGCCCCTCTCTGACCACTGGATGACTGTCCCTGCAGACACTCTCTAGCTATATGACCCATGCCACCACAAGTATAGCATGGACCTTGGGTATAAGATTGTGTATCCTATGATCCAAACTGCTGTGGGCCCCCTGGCCTACTAGACCCACTGTATCCACCCCTGGAAGAATGCTGAGTCTACACTGCCTATGACTGTGGGGCCGGTACTTTCTGATCCTGCTGTGACTGCTGTAGACACCTAAATTTGATTACACCGCTTTGGTAATCTAATTTAGCCATCTCTAAAGGCATCATTAATTAAATTCCTATTTAATTAATCCTTTGCCATCCCCTAGCCGATTAATTTAATTAATCATCTATAGTCCTAATTGATAAATCAAATATCTTATTATTTATCAATTAAATCCTATTCTTCTATCTAATTCCAAAAATCCCCATTTATTAAATAAATCTATTTGATAAATAAAATCCTCAAATCTAAAAACCCCTAACCTATCCCTAAACCTCCATTTAGCCTAATCCACCCCATCCACCCATACTAACCAAGCTTAGCCACTAACTCACCCACCCTCATTAATGTCATCCACTTGCACATCTCTAACATTCCTAATCTAATCCTAAACCCAAGCCTAATCCACCCCTTAATGTTGTCACATTCCCTAAACAAGTTTAAGACTTTCCTAAACCAAACCAAAGTCCCCCCTCAAAAATCCCAACCACCAAGTCATGAGTGCTCTTACAAACCATAAAAGACTCTTACAAGCCCACTCATGACTCTTACATCCATCTTCCACACTCTTCCCTCTTCCACACTCATTCCTCTTACATCCCTCTTACATACTCAACCCCACTCATCATGCCTTTAACCAACCCTTTACCCTACCCTCTCACACTCATCCTCCTTGTGACAAGTGTCACCTTCCCATTGGTGCTAAACAAGCACAATCCATGGGCTCCCCTTTGAGTGCATCTTAGCCCTCCTTAACCATCTCCCCATCCTTGCATCTAAGCCCTCCATCCCTCTACCCCTTGGCCTATAAATTGAATCCCATCCCAAGCCATTTCATCAACAATCTTTGAGCTAAAGTTACCATGCTATTTTGAGAACCAAAGTCATCAATCTTACCCTTATAATCTCAAATTGAGAGCTCACAAAGCTACCAATTTTCCATTATCCATCTCCACTATTGAAGCAATTGAGTATACATCCACATCAAAGGACACATCTACAAAATCAAGAAAGCATGGAGTGTTTTCTCTTTTGAGGTTTGCATTTCTTGTTCGCTTTCTTTGTCTAAGCATATATGTGAATTTAGTTTTAGTTTGTGAATGCTTCTCTTATTTTTAAATGTTCTTTGCATACTAAAATCTTATTCTACATTTTGGCACACCCAGTGGGACCCCACTATGGGTCATTTAATCATCAATTTCTATCTATATGTTATTTTAAACTAACCGTCTAATTTTTGTTGTTGTTTGAGTGTGTTGTGAGGGTGTTTTGCTTATTTTTCCAGGTTAAAGAATGCACTTGGGAAGAAGACATACCCTGAAAAATCTGAAAATAACAATTTTTTTTTAAAATTCTAGAAAAAATCCGCGTTTTTTAGCTTTTTTTTTATGCGCAGTGTCATCTCCACAGTTTGGCGTCTACGCCTACAAACTGTCATCTCTGCTAGCTACTCTGTCATCTCCGCAACCAAATTGTCATCTGCATAGTTTGGCATCTCTGACTGTCATCTACGCATCTTGGACTATCATCTCCATAGATCAACGTCTCTGCAGTTTGGCATCTGCACCTGATGAACTGTCGTCTTCGCCTATCTCTGTCGCACTTCTATTTTTTTTTTTTAAAAGAGTATAAATCAAAATTTGACTTTTAGTGGTTCCATAGGATTTAGACCATTTTAAGCATTTTTACGTGTAGGAAAAATAGCAAAAAATGTTAAAATTTTCTTCCCATAGTTAAGCTCTCATTTTTGAAGATTTTGGGCTAACTAACTAAATTGCTTTTTTTGTCTCATTGCAGGTTGGAGCACATATGGAACCACTAACTATGTTTCTTGCAGGTTCTCATGTTGCTAAAAAAATGAACTTGAATGTTTAACCATTTGTCTTTGAATGCATGTTGCTAAAAAATGAACTTGAATGGTTAAACACATTTTCCATTGAATGAATGTTGCTCAAAACACTCTTGAATGACATGCATTAAAATTAATTTTTCTTGGAATGCATGCTTAAAACAATAAATCTAATCTTGAATGCTAAGGATCAATTAACCATTGCAATATAAAACACTTCATTTGGAGCTTCTAAAATTGAACAAAACAAATCTCTTTTTCACATGCAATTTAGGTAAAGTTTGATTTTTGGACAATTAAGAAACTTTGTTAAGTTAAATAAAAATTTGCAAAAATCAATTTGAGTGGTTCCTTGGACTCACCTCTTTTCTAATCACCCATCAATTCAACCATTAGTTGCAATCTCAGCACCATTTATGGGGATGGGTCTACTTGAAAAAGATGTTAAATGTTCCACAATCTAACTCACTTGGTCTTTGAACGTTTGCTTTAACTTTATCAAAATTCTTAAATGGCCAAAACTCTAGATTAAATTGATCACACTTCAAGTTTGGGCACTAAAATTGAACAACAACTGACGTGGAGAGCCTCCAGGCATGCGCTTGAAATCGAATCTCACACACTTTTGTTTTGGGCTTAAAACAAACTCACACTTAATCTTGAATGCCTTAAAGAAAATTAATCGATACTTGATGTGGAGGGCCTCCGAGCGCGTGAGTTTTCTTTTGTTGACCCTAACTCTTCTTATTGTTTGCATTCTTCAATTGATTTACTTTTGTTGGTGCTTCAAGTTGGAATTGAACATTGTCTCTTAAACATGAGTGCTTGCAAAGTCTAAATTAGCACACATAAGAGTCAATTGGTAAAAGAACAAGCGTGTTTTTTAGCCCAAGGTCATCCAAGTCTTCTCTCCCCTTGTCATCTTTCGAGGCCATCTTGGGTGCATAAGATTAAGATCCAAAACCTTGTTTCTTTTTAGGAGGCCTGCTTGGGGATTTCATCACCCCTTGGATGACCTCAACTCCAGCATTCCGGCGGAGTATAAGAATTGGGAGGTGAATCGAAAGACACCTCTCTTGGTATAAAGATTTTGTCACTCAGGCTAAGCCTCAAGGAACTTTATACCCTTGAGAAGTGAAAGAGGAGAAGTGGGTTACCGCTCCTCTCGGCTGTGTGACATCTTTTTGGTCTCATCTATGAATTTGGGCCTCATGTACCTTGTGTATATCGAGGACTCCCTAGCTAAACCAACTGTCAGCCTTGCAGACAACCATATAGGATGTTAACGTGTTTGAAGTGACTGATCGAAAAATTTGTAGAACATACACACTCCTCGATGCAAGTATCACATTCTGAGAACCACAAACTTCTATCTGGGTGTTCCTATCTATTGCTTGATTTTATTTTACTTGTTGAATGAATGTTTTCCAAACTTGGTCAATCCTAGCTTAGGGCACACTTAGCGTAGTCACTGCCTATTTTAGAAGTTGAAAGAGTCAAAGAAAAACAACTAAGATCTCTCAAAGCCAAGCAAATTTAGGCATTTATGTCGAAACAACCAGGAAATGCAGTATTGGTAAACGCCATTATAGACAAGAAAAAAGAGACAATCATGGCTAATTTTCGAAGGGACAATGTAGGAACCTTTTACTTTGGAAGACCCCCTCCATTATCAGATCCATCTCACCCATTGTTTGGGCAATTACCACCACCCATCAGCTCTAATGATCCAAATTATCCTCAATATATGCCAAAAGAAGAGCCTCCAGCCAATCCATATGATCCAACGGACCCAAACATACCATCATCCACCCAAGTTGAAATCTCCATGCCAAAAGAAAACCAAACCACCACCACTCCATCCTTGGTTCATACCTCTCCGCTCCAAACCCCCTTTACCCAAAACACCTCACTATTCACCCCCTTCACTATTGTTGCTGCTGCTCCCAAACCCAGCCTTCCAAATCGACCCATCTCCCAAATCAGTGCTAGCATCTTTGGCCAACATACAAAAGGGATGCCACCCATGGGGCCAAGTAATCAACCTTTCATCACCCCCAACTTGTTCACCACAACCCAAAGCACAATCCCATCATTTCCATTAGGTCTTGGGAGCTCAATACCATCAGCCACAAATCCACAAGCTACTACCCTCACTCCACAAAGCTATCAAATCCCACAAGCTACTGCCAATTTTTTGCCAAGCTCGCAAGTGACCCCAGCTCCCGCCACCACTCTACAAAGCTTCCAAATCCAGCCACAAAGCTATCAAACCCCATTAGTTCCATTCCCAAGCTTTCAATTCCCACCACCTCCACCACCAACTAATCCATTACCCCCTATTACCAACTACTTTTCAATGCCACTCCTAGGAGGTAATCCACCACCCCAGCCAACCACCAATTATTTGCAGATACCATCCCAAATGGGGGCACAACCCACATATATTGGTCAAACCCCACAAGCCCCTTGATCCTTTCCCCAAGCTTCACAACCATCTTATACCTTACCTCCACAAAGCAATCCATTTATCCCATAGTCAGCTTATGTTCCTCAATCCCAACCTCAAATCCCATACCAATAGCAAGCCTCACAGCACATGCAGCAATATGCACTACCTCCCCCTCAGCAACTCGTCATCCACCATGCAGCTGCCCAAACAATGTACAATTCCTATCAGAAAATCCCTTATAGCCATCCATATTTAGTGGCCCCATCTAGCGCATACCTACCTCAAGGCACTCCTACATTGGGGGCACCCCAACCATCACCTATCAATTTAGAATGGGAGCAAATGAAGACAGCTCTGAAAGCCATCCAAGAAGGGAATGATCTGAAGACATTCAAGTTTGAGAATGTGTGTCCTTACCCTTTTGATAGAGCCATTACCATGACACCATTTCCCAAACACTTTGAGGTACCCAAATTTGACAAATTCAGAGGAAAAGGAGACCCTGTCACACATATCAAAGAATTTTACATGCACTGCCAGGACGTGGCATACAATGATGTCTTCCTCTTGCGCCTTTTTCCCAAAAGCTTGGCTGGACCAGCTCTTGAATGGTTTTACAGAATCCCCTATGGTACAATTAAAAACTTTGCTGAATTATCTAAGGCATTCGTAGCCCAATATGCCCATCTTGTTGAAACAAAGCTATCAATAGTTGATCTTGTCCACACCAAGAAAAAAGGTGGAGAAAGCCTTGTCGAATACCTGCAAAGATGGAAAACCCTTACCACCCACATATCCTGCACCTTGCCAGAACGCCATGTGGTGAAAATGTTTATTGATAATGCACATCCCAGCTTGGCTCACCACATGACCATGAACTGTTTACAGACCTATAAGGATATCAAAGAGAAAGGAATGATCCTTGAACAAGGACTCATCAAAGATGGTGTGGTCAAGATTTACAAAGAGGCCAACCAAAATCAATCACATTCCAATGACAAGTCTAGGTATTGGAAAAAAAACAAGCATGTTGCAACAGATGGGGTTACTGACACCAGACATGTGAATATTGTTGGTCCTTCTCAAAGCCAGTCTAACCCACCATATCAAACAAACAACCAACAAGCTATCAACTACCAACAATGAAATAACCAAAGCTATCAAAACCACAATACAAGACCCAACTTTCAAGGGTCTAACAATCAAGCTAATGCCATAAATGTAGCTGCAGGGCAAAAACCCAGATTCCAACCCACACCTAGAAACTGTACACCCCTTGGTGAGCCATTGGATGTCATTTTTGAGAAATTGGCTAAGGAAAACCTCATAAAATTTCCTCCTACCCATCAAATTGATCCAAGCCAATCTAAAGCTGCATGGTACAAGGACAATGAGTATTGCAAGTTCCATAGGGTAAACGGTCACACCACCCTCAGATGCATGAAATTGAAAGATTATGTACAGGACCTCATTGATAAAAAAGAAATCACTGTTGGTGCCCAAACCTCTCCCAATGTAGGCTTACAAATTTATCAAAATGCTTTTCCTCCACACAACAACCAAAATCCTAGAAAAGCACCTATCTAAAACAACACCAACAACTGCCAGCCAAACCAACAGCATGGGAAGAACAATGACCACACTTCATCCTATATAGACTATGGTAGCCTTATAGGTTGTATATCTGAGAAAGAGCCTTCTGTCAATGTTATCAATATCCGAGGACCAAAAAATGTGTGCAGCTACCACTCGAAGAGTGCAATTTAACATCACAGGCCCACCAGTTTCATCAGCACCATCAGCTCCATCAAAAAGCCGATACAATATCTTGGAACACCTTGGGAACATGCCAGCCCAAATCTCCATTTTAGACCTTCTTCACACTAGTCCTATGTACAAAGACATCCTTGACAGTGCTCTCATAGAATCCCATGTCCCTTCTGATATCAACCCTACTGACTTTCGTAATCTCGTTGGACACCTATCCTCCTCATGTTCCCTATCATTCAAACCCACCAACATACCCGCAGTCGAGCCAGATCACACCCTTCTGCTTCGCATAGCCATCATGGTATCCAATTTTTCCATGAAAAGAGTAATGTAAGATAATGGATCAGCCCTGAACATTTGTACCCTAAAATTCATAAAACAAGCTGGGTATACTGAGGTAGATATGATCAGTGAGGTTATCACCATCAAAGCTTATGACAACTTGGAAAGAACCACAGAAGGGACTAGTTTTCTACCAATCAAGGTTGGGCCAGTCATCAAAGAGACAGTTTGCCATGTTGTTGATATAAACCTACCATTTAACATCCTAATTAGTCGCCCATGGATTCATGCTATGAAGGCCATTCCATCCACCTACCATCAGTGCATCAAGTTTCCACATCAAGGCACTGAGGTAACCATCCATGTCGATCCAAAACCCTTTTCTTACTGCAATGCGATTGAAGCCTCATATACAAATCATTGCCCTAGAATAGACATCAGCACATCCATTGCCAACTCATCCCACACTTATAATGACACAAAAACCATCCTTGCCTCCACCCTATCTACTGTAAAGATCAACAACAAAGGTTGTGGAGAATATAGTCTGTCAGATGCATTTGTTGTCGGAGCAATCCCACTTGATCCACATACCCATGGATGACCAACATATCACAAAGCTAAGGAGATTCCACCTCCTTGATACAAACAGTTTGGCCCAACCACCTTTGTGTCCTCAAAAACCCCTCTTCATGAAGAGCTCTCTCCAGATATCAACAATTGGTTACATAAGGATGCACCTCCAAGATATCAAGCACGCCTTGATCACTTCAGCCAGAAGTATTCCCAAGAACATAAGCTCATCACTAAAAAATGGAACTATCAAGGAGGTAGACTAGGACCAAAAGAAAGGGGCATGCAATGTCCCATCGAAGCACATAAGTGGGAAACGAAGTTAGGTCTTGGCTTTGGCATACCCACAACTGGGGGCACCAATGAGAATAGTCATATTTTTTCAAACATCCACTGCGACCTTGTCAAAATCAAAGACATTCCTGAGGAATTTGAAAAGAGAGCCTACGAAAATATCCCAGACCAAATCTTCCTAGGAGACTCTATTCTCTGAGAACTATCCATCCATCTCATTGACCTACCACTCACTCATCCACAACTCATAGATTGAGACCAACCAAGTATCATACATATTGATGAGTTTGCATAAGAGGAAGCACTTCTAAGATTCATGGGAGCCAAAACTCCTCATAAGAAAACAAAGCCAGATTCTGCCTACATCTACAAGCTAGATCCCAAGGGGTATTTTGGAGAAAATCCCCAACCTAGTTTTGATACACCCAAAATTGGAACTAAGGTAAATCTGGGACTAGCTAAGGCAACGAAGAGAACCCCTCAGCAAGAAAATCCAAAGCCACAAGCAGAACATGAGGATTTAGTATTGCCTCCTCAAGATAATCGACTAGAGGTTTCTTTTATTCTAATAGAGGATACTAGAGAAGTCAACATTGATTCTTTAGAGATCCCTAGACTTGTTCACATTGCTGCATCCCTATCACAAGACCAAGCTGACCTCCTCTTTGAGGTCTTAAGAGAGAATATTGGCCGATTTGCATGGTCATATCAGGACATGCCAGGGTTGGATCCAAAGCTTGTAGTTCATCATCTTGCAGTCGATCCAAAGATCAAGCCCATCAGACAAAAGCTTAGAAAAATGCACCCCAAGGTGGCATTACTGGTCAAAGCTGAATTAGAAAGAATGTTAGCTACTAAGGTTATCCGACCTATCGACTACTCAAAGTGGATCTCCAACATGGTCCTCGTCACTAAGCCTTCTAGTGATATTAGAATCTACATTGATTTTAGAGATCTTAACAAAGCTTGTCCAAAGGATGATTTTCCCTTACCCAACATAGATATGATTGTAGATCTTATAGCTCGACATGAAATTCTATGCCTTATGGATGGATTTTCTGGGTATAATCAGATCAAGATTGCAGAAGAGGATCAGCATAAGACAACATTCACAACCCCTTGGGGAACCTTTTGCTACACCATGATGCTTTTTGGCCTAAATAATGCTCGGGCTACCTATCAAAGAGCTATGATTGCCATTTTCCATGATCTTATCCATAGCATTTTGGAGGATTATGTGGATGATATCCTAGTCAAATCTCACACCTTCGTGGATCATCTTGCTGACCTGGAGAAAGTCTTTGATAGGTTAGCCCAATATCATCTCATGCTAAATCCCAAGAAGTGTGTCTTTGGGGTCACATCTGGCAAGCTTCTAGGCTTCATAGTTTCTAAACGAGGTATAGAGATCGACCCCAAGAAGGTCAAGGCTATCTTAGACATGCCTCCTCCCCAGACACTATGACAGCTTCACTCTCTTCAAGGAAAGCTCCAATCCATTTGTCGCTTCATCTCCCAGCTTGCAGATAAGTGTACACCATTTTCACATTTACTAAAGAAGGATGAGAACTTCATGTGGGATCCTTTATGTCAACGCAGCTTTGATCAACTCAAGCAGTATCTAGCCAATCCTCCTATTTTGGTTCCACCAGTTCCTAGTCATCCCTTGATCTTGTACATATCAGCAACACCTACTTCTCTAGGGACCCTTCTAGCACAACATGATGATTATAGCAGGGAAAGAGCCATCTACTATATCAGCAAAACCCTAGTTGGTTATGAACTCAATTATACTCCTATGGAAAAAGCTTGTTTGGCAGTTGTTTTCTCAACTCAAAAGCTTCACCACTACATGCTAAGTCATACCATCCAACTAGTATCCAAAATTGATCCTCTCAAGTATATGCTCTCTATAATAGCACTCACAGGTCAGCTAGCAAAATGGGTTATGCTATTAAGTGAGTTTGACATCCAGTATGTGGATAGAAAGGCAATCAAAGGGCAAGCTATAGCAGATCACCTAGCTGATGCACCTCTAGTAGATGCATATCCTTTGCTCACCGAATTTCCAAACGAGCATATTTGCCTAATTGAAGAACAACCCCCATGGAAGCTTTATTTTGATGGCTCATAAACCTCTCATGGATCAGGGGTAGGAATATTGTTGGTTACACCTCAAGGAGATTACATTCCAAAAGCCTTCAAGCTACAATTCCCTAGCACCAACAATATAGCAGAATATGAAGCTCTCATACCAGGATTAAAAATAGCTATAGAATGGAATATCACTGAGTTACAAATCTTTGGCGATTCTCAGCTCATCATCAAGCAAGTCCTAAATGAATATCAAACCAAAGACGAAAAGCTATTACCCTACAAAGAGCTAGTTGATCAACTGACCCAGCATTTTACAAAGCTTTAGTTTACACAAGTGCCACAAATGTAGAACAAGGCAACAAATGCCATGGCCACTATCAGCTCACTCTTGGAAATTCCCCAAGAAGCTATGCAGTATGAGTTTTTAGTCGAGCAGCTCCTCACACCTACCTATGTGAATGAGGATTCAAACTGTGTTTGTATCTTGGTTGGTCCCCAATCCCCTTGGTACCATGAAATTCATGCTTACCTTAAAGATGGTATCATATCCCCTCACCTCACACATACCCAATGCTAGAACCTTATCTTAAAATCATCCCGCTATGTCATCATAGCTAATACCCTATATCATCAAGGTTATCATGATACTCTCTCTTGATGTTTAGATGAAAACGAGGCCGCAATGGCATTAAAAGAAGTACACTCCAGACTTTGCGGTGCCCGTACGAGTGGTATTTTCCTAGCATGAAAAATCCTTAGAGCAAGCTACTATTGGCCTACCATTGAAGAAGACTCATGTGACTTTGTCAGAAAGTGTCTCCCATGTCAGCAACATGCAAATCTTGTGCACGCTCCAGCACAAGATCTACAGCCTATTGCACCACCTTGGCCTTTCGCTTATTGGGGCCTTGATCTAGTTGGAACTATCACACCTCTCTCATCTGATGGACATAAATGGATAATAACAGCTATAGACTTTCATTAAGTGGGTGGAAGCAGTCCCCCTAGTCTCAGTTACAGGAGTTTAGGTCTCCAAGTTCATCTTGTACCACATTGTTTGCCACTTCGGTATCCCATCCACCATCTTCACCAACCACGGAGGTAACTTTGAAAATCTCAACATGGAAGAATTATACACTTCCCTCCGTATCCATCATCGCTTTTCTAGCCCATATTTCTGACAAGGTAATGGCCAAGCAGAGGCAACTAACAAAACCCTCCTCAAAATCCTAAAGAAAGTTGTCAATGATTTCGGCTGCGATTGGCACCTACAAATAAATTTGGCTCTATGGTCCTATCGAACCTCCTTCCGTACATCCATAGGCACAACTCCATACTCCCTAGTCTATGGTGCCAAAGTGGTATTACTTATAGAAGTTGAACTTCCCTCACTACGCATATCTTTGCGAGGGCAAATCTCAAATGAAGAATACAGAGTAGCTGGGCTCACCCAGCTAGATCTCTTAGACGAGAAGAGACAACAAGCCTATGACCATATCACAGTCTACCAAAATTGTCTCAAAAGGAATTTCAACAAGAAGGTGCTCCCACGAAACTTTCAGCCAGGTGACATGGTCCTCAAAGAAAACATGAAAGTCCAAGCAGATCGAGAAAAGAAAGGCAAGTTTGAACCTACATGGCTTGGTCCTTATGTTGTCATGTCATCCTTTGGCTCTAAAGCCTATTAGTTATCTACACCAGAAGGAGAACTCTTGAATGATCCCACTAACATCATTCATCTCAAGAAGTTCTATGCTTGAAGATCCTTGGTATACCTAGCTTTTGAAAAATACAAAAAAAAATAGTAAAGAGAAATAAGCATCCAATGGTGAAAACTTGGCAATTCAAGCGCCTTGGATAGGTACCTTGGTGAAAACCTGGTAATTTAGGCACCTTGTGTACTAAAGACTAAATCCATTATCTATCACTATCCTATCCCTCATCCATCCACCCACCATCCCATAAGCAACCTGCTTGTTCCCTTGGTGTTCCAACCAAATATTCAAAATTTGATGGAGCTCGTAAATACCTCCTGTACAGCTTGTAAATCTTGAACCTCAGCTTGTAAATCTTGTACCAAAGCTTGTATTATACCTTGTAAATCCCTTGTATCATAGCTTGTATATTCAAATCTTGTCCAAAGATTGTACCATATTCCAGCTTGTAAATAATCTTGTACCCTAGCTTGTATCCCATCACATGCACACAAAGAACCCCATTTTCACTTAAAGCTTTTCACAAACCATCTACCTATCCACCTATCAACTATTATAAATATCCCACCCTTCACAAACATTTCCATCTCACAAACCCCAAACATGAAAAACCTTGTACATTTGTAACATATCTTGGTTCGTCAGCTTGTACATCCTCTTTAGCTTAGTACCATTGTATCTATCTAGCTTTTGTGTCAGTTCCTCCTTGATCAGCATCTTGCACACATTGCACAACCCTTGGTTAGCTATTCCAATGCATCCTTTAGCTAGATTTCCTGTCACAAAAGTGTTATCCTTCTTAGTTTAGCTTGCCAGATGCATCACTCATCCAAATCCACCAGCTTAGGTGCTCTCCAATAGGTCCTTGCAGGATATAGCTTTCCTCATGTCTGATCTTGGTTCGTTAGTACCTCGTCCTACCCATCTTGTTGGCAAGCAGTTCTCTTTTGGATTTTCACTTTCTTTTGATTTGGAATCTTTTGTTTTGGGTCTTGAAATATATTTTCCAATAAATCTCCTTGTTCCCTCCTCAAGGTTGCCATGATCTTCTATATCATGGTATGCTGCGAATGGGGCAATTAGAGCGTAAGGTCTTGATCAGGTCTTTTACTTGTTTTCTTTTTCTTTTTGTGGGTTACCTAGTGTCATTTCCACGCTGCTTCCTCTGGGATTCATGTTTGATACTGGGGCAATCCTTGCATGTTTGTTTTGAGTCAATTCATCAGTCCTTTGGACGATTGGTGAAAAGGCCTTGATGTTCTTGGTAACCTTGGCAATTAACCAACAGTCCTATAGCAAATCTAGTGCTCAACTACATGGTGGTACTTCTCTTTGAAGTATCCCCCCACTCAAAAAGCTTCAATGGATTCCCTTTATCTCCATTATCCCCCATCCATATCCAGCACCTATCCGAGCTTATGCATCAGTATCTCTTTGGATCAATCTTCACGCTTAGCTTTAAGGATCCACAATCCTAGTCCTAGGGATCTCCGAAACTCATCTTCCACCAATCTGACTCTTTGAATCCTGTTGCATCAACTTTATCATCCCCATCATCCATCCCCCTATCTTGGATTCCTCTTTTTTATAGTGCTTTGCTCCTTCATCCCCCCCCCAATTTTGGAAAGTCTTAAGCTTGTGCATCTAATTTCTCTTTATCATTCTCCTGTAGTGAGAGTTTGAGCTAATTCAGCCCCTCCTCTTTGCCAATCTATGTCTCTGCTTGTCTCAATTTCTTGTGCTTTTCAACAAGCCGTAAAGCCTCATTTCTCTCTTTGCCACATTCTTGAGGGGGCATCATCTAAGTCTAGTCTCTCCTCTTCTTATTTGAGACTGGGGCAACCTTGTTGCTAAAACATCTTCCTTATGTTGTCTTCATTCAAACTTCTTTGAAATAGTGTTGTCTCAACACTATGTCAAAGAGGGGCAAAATGTAGACACCTAAATTTTATTACACCACTTTGGTAATCTAATTTAGCCATCTCTAAAGGCATCATTAATTAAATTCCTATTTAATTAATCTTTTGCCATCCCCTAGCTGATTAATTTAATTAATCATCTATAGTCCTAATTGATAAATCAAATATCCTATTATTTATCAATTAAATCCGATTCTTCTATCTAATTCCAAAAATCTCCATTTATTAAATAAATCTATTTGATAAATAAAATCCTCAAATCTAAAAATCCCTAATCTATCCCTAAACCTCCATTTAGCCTAATCCACCCCATCCACCCATACTAACCAAGCTTAGCCACTAACTCACCCACCCTCATTAATGCCATCCACTTGCACATCTCTAACATTCCTAATCTAATCCTAAACCCAAGCCTAATCCACCCCTTAATGTTGTCACATTCCCTAAACAAGTTTAAGACTTTCCTAAACCAAACCAAAGTCCCCCCTCAAAAATCCCAACCACCAAGTCATGAGTGCTCTTACAAACCATAAAAGACTCTTACAAGCTCACTCATGACTCTTACATCCATCTTCCACACTCTTCCCTCTTCCACACTCATTCCTCTTACATCCCTCTTATATACTCAAACCCACTCATCATGCCTTTAACCAACCCTTTACCCTACCCTCTCACACTCATCCTCCTTGTGACAAGTGTCACCTTTTCATTGGTGCTAAAAAAGCACAATCCATGTGCTCCCCTTTGAGTGCATCTTAGCCCTCCTTAACCATCTCCCCATCCTTGCATCTAATCCCTCCATCCCTCTACCCCTTGGCCTATAAATTGAATCCCATCCCAAGCCATTTCATCAACAATATTTGAGCTAAAGTTACCATGCTATTTTGAGAATAAAAGTCATCAATCTTACCCTTATAATGCCAAATTGAGAGCTCACAAAGTTACCAATTTGCCATTACCCATCTCCACCATTGAAGAAATTGGGCAAGCAATTGAGCATACATCCACATCAAAGGACACATCTACAAAATCAAGGAAGCATGGAGTGTTTTCTCTTTTGAGGTTTGCATTTCTTGTTTGCTTTCTTTGTCTAAGCATATATGTGAATTTAGTTTTAGTTTGTGAATGTTTCTCTTATTGTTAAATGTTCTTTGCATACTAAAATCTTGTTCTACAACTGCCACTGCTTAGGCTCGGAGCCCTGGTAACCTTGTGAGAGTACCTGCTACTGCTGAGATTGTTGGCCCTTAGAGGACCCTGGTGTATAGTTCTGATTCCCTTTCCAAGGGGGTTTCTGTCTGGTAGAATTTTAGTTTTGAGACTAATCTCGTGATTCCTGCCTACCTCGAGTATCCTCTGCCACTAGTGCTATCTCCACTACTTGTCTGAGGGTGGTAGGGAAGGCCATCCGAACAGGACCCTGAAGTGAGAAATTCAAACCCATGATAAAATGATGTACCTATAGTTTCTCATCCTTCATGTAGTCCACATAAGGAAGGAGCTCGAGAAACCTGCTCTCATACTGAGCCACTATAAGATCTCTCTGATAAAGAGAATGAAACTCCTCTATCTGTTTCTATCAGAAATGCTCTAAAAAGTACCTCTCTCGAAATCTTTCTAAGAATGATTCTCATGTGAGGGTATCCATCCTCACTCCACCTATGATCTCCTCCTAATGCCACCAATTAGAGGAATCCCCTCTCAACTGATGAACTGCTAGGCATGCCTTTAGATTGCTCCCATAGGGTAATAATCCAAAGCACCACTGTAGGCTCTACAAATATGCCTCTGCTACTGTCCCCTCAGTGGAACCCGTAAATAATGGTGGCCCAAGTCGAATCAATTCCTTGATATCATCTCCTACATGTCTAGGAGGTTTGTCAAGTGGTGGTCTTCTCTGGTGTATTGACTCACTCACCTTCATGCTCATCTTGCCCCTCTAACTATCAAGATGAGACATACCCTACCCTTTCTCCCTCTTCTCATCCTAAGAAGAGACTCTACACTGGTTAGAGTCCAACTAAATAGACCTTTCCCAAAATTGGTCACTTTTGCCCTCTCCAAGGGTGAGTAATACCAAAACACCCATGCAAGAAGCATCTCAAAAATTGCAAACATAAACATGAAAGGAAATCATCCAAAAATAACATGGTTTTCAAAGCTTCCCAACATACCCACAAACATACAAACATTGAAACAACAACAAGGTAGCATAAGCATGAAACAACATGGAAACTGAACAAGGGAGATGATAAGTTCCTACCTTCACAAGAGGTAATGGAAATGAACCAAGTTTGAATAGAGTTTCCCTTTCCTTGCTTCAATCTTCAAAACTCCTCTCTAAATGTAGAGATTGGGTAACAACCTCCACAAGTCCAAGAAGGGCCTCTAAATAAGCCTCCAACTCAACCACCAAAGGGGCCAATAACTTCTCCCACCCACTAGCAATCCTAGAAACTCCTAACTCAACCCACACTATGGTTAAACACTAAATGGAGGTGAGGTAAGGCAACTCATGATAGTCATGGTCAATTTTCGCACAAAGGCAAAATGAGACTTTTTGAGTGGCCTCAAAAGTCAATAAAAGGGGCTTAGGGGTTGGAAAAGACCCCTAACCCATACCCATACCCTTTGGGTATAAAAATTTTATGATTTAAAGCCTTAGGAATAGTTTTAGAGCCAAACAAAAGCTAGGAAATAAAATAGGACCATTTAACAACTCAAAAATGCAAATAAGCACTAATTCAGATTAGGGATGAGTAAAATTGATTAAGAACCCAATTAGAAACTGACACTAACTTAAACCAACTAAGGTCCAAAGGTTACACAGCTAACCCTAAAAGCACGAAGAAGAACATAAACAATTCTCGAGTGTCAAGTGACACTAAAAGAACATAGTTGCGAACATTGACATTAACTGATCACAAAAAGGATACATACATACATCTCACAAAACAATACTTGAATTACGAACAACAAGGTTTTCAAAATTAACCAATAGAGATTAGTTATGTTCCTCTGTCGGTTTCCTCGGCTAAAATATCTGCACAGTCATTGCACACATTAGTAGCCCCAAAAATCACATGTACATATATACGTATTAGAAATTTACATAAATTGAAAGATACATAAATCAGGGTTTCTCGCATCCTACTTATATCCTTAATCATAAAGATTCCAAAATCAATGTGTTAATCCTACATTTTACTTGATTCATCACATACATATACATAAAGCATTAAATGGCAGACATCAAATATCTGAAAATAACA
Source organism: Cupressus sempervirens (assembly GCA_028749045.1). NCBI lineage: Eukaryota > Viridiplantae > Streptophyta > Pinopsida > Cupressales > Cupressaceae > Cupressus > Cupressus sempervirens. Next base: position 644,789,136 of record CM053783.1, on the reverse strand, counting down.
TCACACAACATGAAAAAAATATGATATGTTCAAGTATCTGATAATGTCTTGACATCTTGAGTTGAGAGTAACAAAAAGATAAAGTAATAACTAAGGCTATGAAGGGTCGGGGTGAGGCCTCACAAGTTTAGTTGGTGCCAAGAATTAGTAAACTTTAGTGTTTGCTGAGTGAACTAGTGTTGGTTGAGTGACAAAACAATAAAGATGTTGAATAATAACAAACAATGTTAAATTGAAGATTTGACAAATCTAAGCCAACTAATTTATTTTCTTAAATTGTGTGGAAGATAACTAAGATGAGTTGGTGGCACAAAATTCAAAGTAAATTTTTTTAAGGTGAATACAAGGAATATTGTAGAAGAAGTTTCTAGAGGAACCAAATGGAAAAGTGGGTAGATTCAGTGTATGCTACCTAATCCTACCTAACCCTAAAATGGATGATTGTGGTTAAAAGGAAAAATATTTAAATTCTCTATTTATAGAGATAGTTAGTCAGAAGAAATGGTTTTCACATGTGAGAACCTAAGGAAGACAAGGAATCTAGGGTATTGCTTCATTTAGTGGCTGAATAGAGGTGACTACAGTTGGCATACAAAGAAAGAATGATTAAGAGTATGAATTCTTGAAGGGTGAACAAGATATTAGAGATGAAGTGTATGAAATCCAAGAAGAATGGAGGACTGAAATAGAGATCTATAATCTATGAGTGAGTTGTAATTTTTTATCAAATCAAACCTTATTATTACTTTCTATTCATTGTATCAGTCTAGGGTTTATAAATCCTTTGGATTAAGGTTGACTTGAAAATCATTTGCAAATCATTTAATTAGGTGACACTCTAATGGAATGATCTAAAGTTCTCTAATAAGGTTCACTCCTAACAGGGTGATTGAAATCATTTAACCATGTCACATTTAACAATGTGCATTGTAACCTTTAATAGTGTTGGCCTTTCACAGGGCATCACTTTAGAAGAGTGAGAATTAGTAGCATGTTACTGGTGGTTTTTACCAAATTGGGTTTCCATGTAAAATCTTTGTGTCAAATTATGTGCATGTTCTTATGTTGTTTCATGTTTACATTTCTACAAATTTGTTTTGACCTAGGATAGTAACCTACAAAGTTTAATTATTGTATGATCTAATTGATGCATGCATATTAAGGTTTTATGGATATGGGTCTACTAAGAATTGAAAAGTTTTATTTGTATATCCAGACATTGGATAACTGATTCACCCCTTGGTTATTCTAAAGAATTCCATTATTTGTTTTATTTAATATTTCTATGCCTTTTGAATTTTGGCTTTTTTCTCTTTTAATTTGATTTTTGATTTCCCCTTTTGAATTAAACTTCCCTTTCAAATTGATTTTTGGAATTTGAAATGTAAAATGTTCAATGAACTAGGAAACTAATTGTATAAATAATTTAATGTTGTGATTAATCCAAAAGTCTATTGTTATTCCTCATTTTCTTTGATTTTTTCCTTAATCCTTATTGATTTGACGAAAATCATGTTTCCAAAGTCTTGCAATTTTTAGGTGTCTACAAATGCCCCTCTTTGAGCTAATATGCAAAGCATATTAGTTCAACGAATTTTCTAAGTCTCATGATTTCATACCAATTGTGATGGTCAAACACTTGATTGCTATTGATTTATTGATTTGAAGTTTTAATGAGGATATGATGTTTTGATGCCCTTGTTTGAATGATTGATTTATATTTGGATTGGATAGGATGTTTTAGATGTTTGAAAATGTTGTTGTTGATATGGATATGTCGCCCCCTCATAAATGAAATTGGAATTTATGGCTTTCAAGATATTGATGTTCCAATTTTATTTCTAAAAATTTTGACAAAAGAATGAAAATTTGGGAAATGAATAGTGTTGATAGTTAAGACTGATGAGGAATGATTTATAATAATAATAAAAATTTGTGAAGTAGTAATGTGGTGAAATGGTTAAAAATAGGACAAAAATGTTCCTAGAGAGGCATAAATAGGCCAAAAAGACCCTTTTACCTAGTCATTTGTACACTCTCCTTTCATTTTTACTTTGTTGGAGCTCTAGACTAGTGAGGATGGTAGTCCCATTGTGAGAGCATCGATTTGTAAGGGGTCACAAATATCAATGTCCAACTGACTATGGTGCCTTGATATGTATCTGGAAATCTCATTGAGTTGAAGTTTTGGATTTGTAGTTACATTTTTAGAATTTTTCATATTTTTAGGTTATAAATGCATGGGTATGATCAAATAGTGCATTCATTTCATGTTGTATAGATATGTTGCCCCCTCATAAATGAAATTGGAATTTATGACTTTCAAGATATTGATGTTCCAATTTTATTTCTAAAAATTTTGACAAAAAAATGAAAATTTGGAAAATAAATAGTGTCGATAGTTAAGCCTGATGAGGAATGCTTTATAATAATAATAAAAATTTGTGAAGTAGTAATAGGGTGAAATGGTTAAAAATAGGACAAAAATGTTCCTAGAGAGGCATAAATAGGTCAAAAAGACCCTTTTACCTAGTCATTTGTACACTCTCCTTTCATTTTTACTTGGTTGGAGCTCTGGACTTGTGAGGATGGCAGTCCCATTTTGAGAGCATCAGTTTGTAAGGGGTCATCAATATCAATGTCCAACTAACTATGGTGCCTTGATATGTATTTGGAAATCTCATTGAGTTGAATTTTTGGATTTGTAGTTACATTTTTATAATTTTTCATATTTTTAGGTTATAAATGCATGGGTATGTTCAAATAGTGCATTCCTTTCATGTTGTATCACATTTATATAGTTATAGTGCATCTATAGGGAATTTTAGCACATATAGGGATGTCCCTAATTATGTATTACAACACATACAAATTTATTTTAGCACATTTGATACCACTTGTAGCTCATATATATTCTGTAGCACATATGCATAAGATTATAGCACATATCTTGGATGAAGTAGTGTATATGTAAAGGGGCAAGTTTGGTTTGAGAAAAGGGTGTTACAATTTCATTCTTTAGCGCATTTGATAGATGAAAAAGTGCTTTTTCCATAAGAAAATTTTTGCATATATTTTTAGCGCATGCATTTGTTATAGCATATTTGCAATTTACATTTGCATGTTGGTTGATTAAAAGAGTGCATATAAATGTTTTAATACATACATGATTTTAAACAACACATTTGAATGACATAATAGCACATTTGTACTTGATGTATTTTTCAAAGGTCATGGAGCAAATGTAGGATATGTCAGATATTAGATCATCCAAAATGTCAATGTTTGGATGTGAAAATGATGTGTAATCTATTGTAGTTTGGTTTAAGAGTCAATATTGAGTGTGTAGATAGAACATAACTTCATGATTGATAATGTGCTCATAGAAAACCCAAACAACATAGGAGTGGAGTCATAAAGTGGGATGTAGGAGTAGTCCCATAAGTAAGATGATTGTGATGGTCCCTCCTCAAGATAAATAGATAAGGAGAATATCATGGCTAGCTCATGATGTAGAGATATACAAATAATTGGTTCCTAACCAAACCATAGCTAGATAGCTAGATGTTGGTGACTTTAGATTAATATAGGATAATCACTTTACTGATGGAATGATCTAGTTGTTTGAATCATGTGGGGTCAAAAGCTCATGGTGCATGGATTATATCCTTTGCCATTGGAATTGATTGATAGATTTTTAGTCAAGGGCAAAATAGTTCTAGATAGATGTGGGTTTTCTTATTTACTTTAGATGCCATAGCTCTCATGAACTAATTAATATTGATAGCTATGGTCAAGTGGTGGCACATGGACCATAACATATTCCATTTATCCCTTGGGGAGATGATGATTACCCTGAGGATGTGTATAGGATTCTTAGGATCCCCACAATAGGGGATCTAGTATATTATGATTTGATAGATAATGGTACAATATACATAGATCTATTTGTAGATGATGATATTAGGGATGATAGCATTCTATGGTTTTAGATGCTTTAGTATGATCTATTATAGGTCATGCTAGCACAGTTGACAGGAGGATTCCTCCTACTAGATAGGCGAGGGCATGGATGTCTAGTTGGATGGGACCGCATCATTCAAGACACAATTGATTGACCATGAATTTTTTTGTGGGGTAGTTACATTCTAGCCCATTTGTATCATGATTTACATCAGGTGGCATATTTAGGAGTTGCATCACTATATGTTGGTGTGGTGTTTTTATAGATATGGACATGGGAGAATCTTCCCAACACCTAACCTATCTATGTTTGACACCAAACACAAGACATGCCCTTTATGTATATGTATTCAAGTATTATTGTTCGGCCACAACTAAGAAAGATAGACTACTAGAGATGCAAGATAGATGACATGGATGAGGTTGTGTGGAGGCCCTATAGGTATATGGAGCCATGGGAAGAGGATGATGATGAGATGGTAAATTTCTTTGGTCCACATTATTTTCTTGGCCAAATCCCTTTAGTGATTGGGATATTTTGCTTCATGTGGGTAGTTAGGTAGTTTGTTTGACAATAGAGGATGCCAAAGGGAGTAGCACATTATGCTTGGCTGTATGGAGAGAGGTCAATATAGGTTCTTAGTTTAGAGTATGAGGCATGTCAAGAGGCATATATGGAGATGATAGAGATGCCATAAAGATGGTCATTGAGGGATGATGTGCTGATGTTACAATGGAGGGGGATTATGCACGATGGTTCAAGGAGCATCCCTTTCCTAGATATACAAACCCATTTGAAAGATGATTCTATCTATTGAGAATTAGTCAAGAAGGGGTGAAGATAATTATGGTGAGGGTGTGCAAGGGAGAGGGAGGGGTAAAGTTAGAGAACCTAGAGGCCATGGTAGGCACAGAGGCAAAGGAAGATCTGTGAGGATACCCTAGTAGAGAGTTGCACCGTAGGTTTCATTATGGAGATATATGCCATTGTAGAGGCTAGGGAATGTAGAAAGGGATAGATCTAGAGTGGTCCATGGGCATGGGGGTATTGTGATGAGAGAAATTACATGAGCTAGTATGGGTAGTGCAGCATTTGGAAGGATTAGTGGGGCAAGTTGAGGCAATGGTGTGGGGTCTAGTAGGAGGTTAGATGATTTTTATGGGGGGAGGATAGGACAACATAGGGTGACTCTACAAGAGGATGTACAGTTTGTGAGGAGGCAAAGCCATTTTGTATAGGATACTCCCATGTAGGTACATGTCTCCTAGCCACATCCATGACCGTAGGTGCATGTAGCCCTAGTGCAATAGACTCATAGACATGGTGGGTCATCAAATTTGATCACCTATGTGAGTGTTGTAGATGCACATACTAGATTTATTGGGTCCCTTAGTCATTTTGTGAGCATAGTATATGCATTCATAGAATTTATGAAACTAAGGACTTTACCTTCACTTCCACCATCAAGCACAGAGGGAGTGACCACGAGTTAGGTTTTTTCATCGATACCATACACATAGAGTGTAGGTGTGTAGGCTCCATTAGGGAAGGCACAAAGAGATGGTACTAGTGTCCCTAGTGATCAAGCACCTCCAAATCAGACCTAGATAAATGGGGTAGGTGGCCCAAGTGGTAAGACATAGGGATGAGCTTGTGTATCACATTCTTATATCAATTGATCATTAGATGTATCATGGATGTATTTAGAGTGACCTCTTGAGTATGAGAATTTAGATTGAGTTTATTATTCTTATTATTATTATGTTGGAATCTTGTTTATATATCATGGAATTTATATTCTTTATGGTTGGTATGCAGCTATGTGATGGATATTTTATGTGATATGTGTATGTTGTCTTGTTTTATAATGATCTTTGATGCATGATATAATGTGGATGTCTTATGTCTTTGTGATTATAATGTGTAGATAAATAAATACATAGTGTAGATAGATAACGTGTGTATGAAGTTGGATGTTGTTGATGTACAATAGGAATATCATGGGTAGGAAATGAATAGATATTGGATAAATGAAATGGTTGAATGTATGAAATGAAATGGATGAATAACATATGAAAATGTGAGGAAATGTAATAAATTAAAATGTAATGAGATGTAAAGGAAATGGAAATGGAAATGGTTTAATGAAATATATAATTTAAAAAAATGAAATGAAATGGAATGGATGTAGTTTAATGAAATGGATGTGATTTAATAAAATATGAAATGTGATGAAATGAAAATGAAATGGAAAATAAATGAAAAGGATGTGGATTAATAAAATATAAAATGTAATGAAATGAAAATGAAATGGAAAATAAAATGAAAAGCATGTGGTTTAATAAAATATGAAATGCAATGAAATGGAAAAGAAATGAAAAGGATGTGGTTTAATAAATTATAAAATGTGATGAAATGAAAATGAAATGGAAACAAAATGAAATGGATGTGTTTAAAGAAATATGAATCATGATGAAATGAAAATGAAATGGATGTGGTTTAATATAATACGAAATGTGCTGAAATGAAAATGAAATGGAAAAGAAATGAAAAGGATGTGGTTTAATAAAATATGAAATGTGATGAAATGAAAATGAATTGAAAGGAATGTGGTTAAATGAAATATGAAAAGTGATCAAATGGAAATGAAATGAAATGAAATGGAATGAAATTGTAACCCAAATTTTTTAGATTCATAGGTCACAAAATAGTGCAAGAAACAACTGTATACAATTTGAAATGGTGAATAATATGCTATAAAGAGTTAATGAAATGAAATGAAATTTAAGTATAGACATCTAAATATGATTACATCAATAAGTAAGCTTATTTAGTAATTTTATAGGACTATTATTGATTAAATATTTAAGATTTAATCAACTAAATTCCAATTGATGAAATCAAATGACAATCAAAAGTCAAAATTTTCAATTAAATCCCTATTCTTCTATTAAATTAAATAATTGCACTATACCTATTTTATTTAATTCCACAACCCCTTTTATTAAATAAATCATTTAATAAATCAATTCCCAAGCCCTAACCATTCCTAAACCCTATCATTACCCAAATCCAACCCATTCACCCATGTTAACCTCACTTGGCTAGCTAATTATCCTATCCCATTAATTCCAACCCACTTGCATCCTAAGCTAAGCCTAATCCCCCTCCTAAACATGTGCACAACTTTAAACAAGGTTTAAGACTTTCTAACCCAAGCCAAAGTAGAATTCCCATCCCATCCTTCTGACACCCCTATCCAAAGCATTAAAGTTTCTTTAAGGCCTATTAAATCCATCTTCCACACTCCTTCCCCCTCATAACTCCCTTTGAACCTTCATTTTGACCCTCTTCCCCCATCCAATCCCCTAGTGACACTTGTCACAAGAATATTTATTTGAAGAATCACAATCCACATGCTTCCCCTTCCTTATATCTTAGCCCTCCCTCATCCTTTTTACATCTTTATATCCTAGCCATCCATCTCACCACCCCTTAGCCTATAAATTGGACCCTTCCCCTCTCACAAATCATCCACTTTTTAGACTAAAGTCATAATTCCCCTTTAAAGAACACATCCCTGAATCACACCATTACCATGCTGAAATCCCCACACATCCTACATACCATGTTTGCCCTTTTGAAAGCTCCTACACCTCTTCAAGCTTGAGCACATCTAAGAACACACCACCATCTTTTTGGATACATCAAATTATCAAGGTTGCACTCGGGGACACATCCACAATCCTCTTCTGTGTCTCCTTTGTCCTCGGATAAAGTTTGTTGTATTTTTTTAGTCTATGAATATTAGATTAGTTTTTATATTCTTTACATACTATGATTTCACTACATACATTTTTGCATGCTTGGTGGGACCCCACATTTAGGTCATTCTCAATAATTGTATTCTTATTTTTACTAACCATGTAAAAAATGATGTATTGTGTTTTTGGTTGTACATGTTAGGTCTTTAAAAAATTTTGTAGGTGTATCATTCTCAATATAGGAAACACACTCCCAACCATCTAATCCATTCTCAAACAACAATACCTAAAAATACTTTACTTTTGTGAACCCACAACTATGAGTTTGATGGACATATTTTACGAGAATGCAAAACTTGTGAAAGCATGATCGAGTCTATTATCTAACCTACTTGACCCATGGTCATCTAAGTCCCCTACTTCATTCCCATCATCCTTCTTTCTATGGGATCACTTGTAACTACAAGCAAGATCACTTGCAATACCTACGAGATCGCTATTCAAAAATTCTAATTCTAGCAAACCCTACTTAACTTTCTCCCTCAAACTTGTAGTTAAAACTATTAGTGGGAACACATAATAGAGTTATGGGATCATTATCTGGCGGGTTCGCTCTGTGAGTATTTCATCCATGGCCCACAATTTTCTTTTTTACCAATTTTTGGGCCATGATCTCACAAGGTTTGATTGCATTCCCACATTTTGGGATCATAGGTTGACTACTTTGGGTTTGTGGGTTTACATGAGGGAAATATCGCACTAGATCCAAAAAAAATCAAGATGGGCTCTGCCCAGTGGGCCTAATGAATAAAACATTAAATCCAAATTGACCTTAGGGATAAAAAGTGTGCTTGAATTGTTTTACTTTTGAAAAGACCTAGTAATGAACATTTGTAAAAATATACACTTTGGTTACTATCAAATTATTTTTCTAAAGAGATCAATTGTCTATCTCTCTTAAAGTTTCTTTGTCCTTAGAGATCTGTTTCTCATGATACACCATATCCATTATTGAAAGAGTATTATCCTTGTTGTTTCAAAAAATGGTTGTTATTAATTTTATTCAGAACAACCCTAAGTCTATTTGGTTTTACTTAACCCCTTTCAAACAAAAAGCCATTATATCATCCCATGGATAAAAAACCATTCCTTATCTACTTTGACCTATTTATTATCTTCAAGCTTCATGTTGTCCAACCTAAAGGAAAAGGAATACTTAGCATAGTCATGACTCACTACCTTCACTAATAGTTGAGATAAAGCAACTAGAAAGCTTATGTTAGACCAACCAAAACCCAAGTTCAAAAAAGTTAAACTTCCACAAACAACAGTTTATAGAGAGATAGAAGTAGAACATAAGAAGCACACCCCTAATCCAAGACTTGCTAAGCTAGTTCAAATTGAGAAGGAAGGTGTTGAAGTTTCTCTACAAATCAAGTGGGTTCATAAAGTTAAAAACTTAACCTTAAGACATGGGGTTAATCAAATCCTTATTTATTACACTAGCTATACTCACTTTGATTAAGTTCCTCTTCTTCTACACATACTTTGCACTTATCATATCATAGATTTAGGTCTTCATATAGGTTATCATCCTAATTGGACATTTTATAAATCCATCATCTTTAGTCATGCTTTAGAAATCCGATTCCAACCCCATCCAAATCAAAATAATAGATCATCTCCATCATACTTAAGCAGTTGGTGTCACTTCATTGAGAATTGTCTATTATACATCCTAGATCCTTCACACTATCTTGGTTATCCATTAAACTAACATTGTTTAGGGTAAACTATATTTGTCACATGTGTCCCACATCACCTAGAGCAAGAGGTTGGGCTCCACACTTGATCATCATGTGTCTTCCAAAAGATCACAAGTCTACCTTAAAGTTGACATCACCATAATATCTAAGGCTTACACATAGGGAAAGCATCCTCTCCTTTACTTTGATATCACATCACTCATCATTAGGCTTCCTATATATCATATAATTATAAGTAAGATACTCCGCACATATCTATCATACATCTTTGTGCATCCTAGAAAATCCCTACATCATAGTTGCTATATCCTTAGAGAATTTTACAAACCATCCATCCATACATGCTTGAACGTGTTGTACTACCATCTTGCACTTCATCCTTAGGAACATCATCATTTCATGCCACCTACAACATGTCTCAATAAGAACAAAAGGAAGAAGATAGACATGGATGGATCCTATCATTAACAGTAGCTTAGCTAGCACACAACTAGACCCAATAGTGTCTATGATCACACATGACCCACCATGGAAAATCTAGATAATTTTGGTCCCTCACTTGACATAAAGGCCTATAGGAACAACCTAGAATAAGCAACCATTTTCAATGCCATCTTAGATCAAAATAGGGAAACCATCATGGAAAAAATCTTAAGAGATAATGTCAGTGTCTTTGAGATTGGGAGACCACCACCTTTTGACATATCAGATCCTACACATTCTTTGTTTGGATGGCTACCACCACCTATCGTTCCATTTTATCCTAATGACCACCTTTTTATACTGAACATAGGATATCAATCAACACAACCAAAACCCATAGATCCAAATATACCATCAACCCAACTCAATGCTCCCATCCCACAAAGTAATCAACCCACCATAACACATTCATTAATCCATACATTTTCCCAGCCTACCACTACTACACTATCCACATCTACAAATTCTTCCACCACCACTATTCCAATTTTACAATTTATCTCTTTCCCACCTAGTGGTACTACATATTCCCTCCCTCATTTTTGCACTCTCACATCATATCCATCCACTAGCACCACAACCAATTCTGCCCAACATCCAATCTACACCTCAGTACACAACAGAAATGACCTCATTAGGGTCTAAAATTTCACCTTTTATCCTACCCAACATCAATATCAACCCATTTAATCCTAGTTAAAACACCATAACTTTATTTCCACTTGGTCCTTGGAGTTTGGAGCAATCACAAGGACCAAACATAAGCTTCCCCCTTCATGCTTCATTTATGCCAATTTTTAAAGAACATCAATCCCTCCCACCACCAATAAATCTATTACCACCCATCACCAACTACTTTTCTATGCCAACCTTAGGAAGTATCCAAACAATCCTACAACAACAACAACCAACAATGGGGACAATTTCCTACACCAATTATTTAACACACATCAGCACTTAGTTGTCTTCTCAAGAAGGAACACAACTAAAATATGTTGGGCAAAATGAGAAACTTCAAAACATAGCCCCATTATTTTACCCACAACCTCTCCAGCAAAAACCATCACAATAGTAGTATGTCCAAGTACTAATACACAGTCATCCATTTCGATAATAATCCTATACCTATCCACCCCAACAACAATTATAGTATCAACAGTATACCCAAAAAATGCAATAGTATGTCCAACCATTATTCCAACAACCCATAAATCTCATCCAAATAGTTACACAATCTATATTCCCATCATCGCAATATACAAGACAAGGCCATCCACATCTACCTATGACATCTAATACATACCATGCATTAGGGGCATTGGGATTGTGGGCACAAGCAATAATGCCTATCAACTCTAAGTGTGAAGAGATGAAAAGTGTCCTAAAAAAAATAAAGATGGAACTAAAACCAAGACTTTCAAATTTGAAATAGTCTATAATTATCCATTCAATAGAGAAATGATAATGACACCCTTTCCCAAAAGTTTTAAGGTTACCAAGAAGTGGGTTATAGTGATGTGTTTCACATGCACCTCTTTCCTAAATATTAGGAGGCCCAAGTTTTGAATGATTCTATTAGATACCCTATGGCACAATTAAAACCTTTTCTAAATTTTCAAAAGCCTTTGCGGCCCAATATGTTGACCTAGTGCAGACTAAGTTACTCATTGTTGATTTATTCCATACCAAAGAAAAAGGAGGAGAAATCCTTATTGATTACTTGCAAAGATGGAAAACTCTCACAACCTAGATCTCTTGTACTATCCTAGAGTGTCATCTTGTCAAAATGTTTATCGACAACACTTATCCTAGTCTTTCTCATCCTACGATAATGAATTACCTCCAAACATATAAAGATATCAAAGGAAAAACATGGGCTTCAAGCAAGGGATTATCAAGGATGACATTATAAAAATTTACAAAGAAAACACTCAAGAATGGGGGCAATACCATGTCAAACCATAGTATTGGAAGAAAAACAAAAAAATAGTCACTGATGGTGCCATAGACATCCAAAAAGTTTAGGTAGTTGAAGCAGCACCAAGCACAAAAAATGCTCCTTATTAAAATATACCATAATAGCAACAACAACAGGCCTATCAAGAAAGTGCATACTAAAAATCCTACCAATAGCCTCCACCACAAAATAATCAATATAATACACAAGCACCCAACCCTCAAAATCAAGCCAACACCATTACTATCATTGCTAGGATGAGGTCACCTGTCCAAAGGTAGTCTTGAGTGTACACCCCTTTGGGGGAACCACTTGATGTCATTTTAAAAAAATTGGACAAGGAAAATCTTGTCCTACATCCATAGACACAACCATTAGAACACAATAAATCAAGGGCATCCTAGTATAAAGAAAGTGAGTTTTGAAAATTCCACCATGTTAAAGGGCATCCCTCCATTAAGTGTATGCAATTCAAAGACTATGTACAAGATCTCATCGACCAAAAGGAGATCACAGTGGGGGCACAAGTCTCTCCAAATGCAAGGTTATTGATATACCAAAATGCATTTCCCCACACACAAAAAATATAGTAAAGTCTTGTATAAACAACACCACTACCAACATCACCAATAAACCAATTAATATTTAGAACAAATAAGGTGATAACCATAATAAATCAAAGAACTAGAGATTGACATACATAGACTATGGTAATTTGATCGGCTGCATATCTATAATAAAGCCTTCTATAGATGTGATAAATATCAAAGGCCTAGATAACCAATGTGAAGTTACCACTAGAAGGACTTAATTGAACATAACTAGACCATCTTCACCTACCTCACTAGGACCACATTATAATATCTTGGAACACCTTGCGAATATGCTAGCCCAAAATTCTATGCTAGATCTTATGTGCACTAGTCCACTTTACAAAGAAATCCTTGACAATGCCCTTCATGATTCTCGTGTTCACATTGATATAAGTACCACCAAATTCAAAAACATGGTAGGTCATCTCTCTGCATAATGCACATTGTCCTTCAAAAATTCTAACACCCCAGCTATTGAGCTACATGATATCCTTCCACTATGCATTTCCATCATGGTTTTTGAATTTACTATCAAAAGGGTCATGATAGATGATGGGTCGCCCTTAAATCTATGCACACTAAAGTTCATCAAATAGGGAAGATGCTCTAAGGAAAATATCATAAATGATGTCATTACTATCAAAGCTTATGATAGCTTGGAGTGGACCATCGAAGGAACCATCTTGTTGCCAATCAAAGTTGGCTCCACTACTCAAGAAATAATATATCATGCAATTTATCAGAACCTACCCTTCAACATCGTCCTTAGTTGATAATGGATTCATGCTATGAAGGTTGTCACATCCACTTATCATCAGTGTATCAAATTTTTTCATCATGACATTGAGATAACCATCCACACTAATATTGAACTCTTTTCTTTGCAATGCGATAGAAGCCTCATATGATAACCATTTCCTTGAAATCAAGATTGGCTAGTCCCACCTACTTATCATCAGTGTATCAAATTTTTTCATCATGACATTGAGATAACCATCCACACTAATATTGAACTCTTTTCTTATTGCAATGCAATAAAAGCCTCATATGATAAACATTTCCTTGAAATCAAGATTGGCAATAGCCTGGCTAGCTCCTTTCGTAGTTACCATGATCTAGATGACATCTTAGCCTCCACTCTTTCCACAATTAAGATAAACTACCAAGTTTATAGAGAATATAGCCTTTTAGATGCCTTGGCTATCAGTGCCCTACCTCTTGACCCGCATACTTAAGGGTATCTAACTTATTAGGGGCTAAAGCTAGATAAAACTCCTCAACTCAAACAACTCAGACCCACCATATTTGTTGCTAATGAGATCCTTAATTGAGAGGAAACAACCCCACATATCAGTACATGGTTGTATAAAGATCCCCCTCTCAAATGAAAAGAGCTCCTTGACTATTTTAAACAAAAATACCCACACTCACATTGCCTTACTACTGAGTAGTGGGACTATCAAGGGGGTGGGTTGGGACATCAAGAGTTAGGAATCAAACAACCTATAGAAGCCTACATAGAAGAGAAGAAGAAAGGTATAGGCTATGGACTCCCTATAATTGGTAGCACTACTAAGGATGCTCATGCCTTTTTAAACATCAAAAGAACTCTTGTAGAGGTCAAAGACATCCTTAGGGAAGTTGAAAAGAAATCCTACGATGATATTTTCTTTGACAAACTTATCTTAAGAGCATCTATGCTCTATGTATTATCCATTAACCTCATTCACCTATCTCTCATTCACCTTATCTACTTTGACCTATTTATTATCTTCAAGCTTCATGTTGTCCAACCTAAAGGAAAAGGAATACTTAGCATAGTTAGTAACTCACTACCTTCACTAATAGTTGAGATAAAGCAACTAGAAAGCTTATGTTAGACCAACCAAAACCCAAGTTCAAAAAAGTTAAACTTCCACAAACAACAGTTTATAGAGAGATAGAAGTAGAACATAAGAAGCACACCCCTAATCCAAGACTTGCTAAGCTAGTTCAAATTGAGAAGGAAGGTTTTGAAGTTTCTCTACAAATCAAGTGGGTTCATGAAGTTGAAAACTTAACCTTAAGACATGGCGTCAATAAAATCCTTATTGATTACACTAGCTATACTCACTTTGATTAAGTTCCTCTTCTTCTACACATACTTTGCACTTATCATATCATAGATTTAGGTCTTCATATAGGTTCTCATCCTAATTGGACATTTTATAAATCCATCATCTTTAGTCATGCTTTATAAATCTGATTCCAACCCCATCCAAATCAAAATCATAGATCATTTCCATCATACTTAAGCATTTGGTGTCACTTCATTGAGAATTGTCTATTATACATCCTGGATCCATCACACTATCTTGGTTATCACTTAAACTAACATTGTTTAGGGTAAACTATATTTGTCACATGTGTCCCCCATCACCTAGAGCAAGAGGTTGGGCTGTACTCTTGATCATCATGTGTCTTCCAAAAGATCACAAGTCTACCTTAAAGTTGACATCACCATCATATCTAAGGCTTACACATAGGGAAAGCATCTTCTCCTTTACTTTGATATCACATCACTCATCCTTAGGCTTCCTATGTATCATATCATTATAAGTAAGATACTCCCCACATATCTATCATACATCGTTGTGCATCCTAGAAAATCCCTACATCATAGTTGCTATATCCTTAGAGAATTTCATAAACCATCCATCCATACATCCTTGCACTTGTTGTACTACCATATTGAACTTCATCCTTAGGAACATCATCATTTCATGCCACCTACAACATGTCTCACTAAGAACAAAAGGAATAAGATAGACATGGATGGATCCTAGCATTAACAGTAGCTCAGCTAGCACACAACTAGACCCAATAGTGTATATGATCACACATGACCCACCATGGAAAATCTAGATAATTTTGGTCCCTCACTACACATAAAGGCCTTTAGGAACAACCTAGAATAAGAAACCATTTTCAATGCCATCTTAGATCAAAATAGGCAAACCATCATGGAAAAAATCTTAAGAGATAATGTCAGTGTCTTTGAGTTTGGGAGACCACCACCTTTTGACATATCAGATCCTACACATTCTTTGTTTGGATGGCTACCACCACCTATCGTTCCATTTTATCCTAATGACCACCTTTTTATACTGAACATAGGATATCAATCAACACAACCAAAACCCATAGATCCAAATATACCATCAACCCCACTCAATGCTCCCATCCCACAAAGTAATCAACCCACCATAACACAATCATTAATCCATACATTTTCCTAGCCTACCACTACTATTCTATCCACATCTACAAATTCTTCCACCACCACTATTCCAATTTTACAATTTATCTCTTTCCCACCTAGTGGTACTACATCTTCCCTCCCTCATTTTTGCACTCTCACATCATATCCATCCACTAGCACCAAAACTAATTCTGCCTAACATCCAATCTACACCTCAGTACACAACACAAATGACTTCATTAGGGTCTAAAATTTCACCTTTTATTTTACCCAACATCAATAACAACCCATTTAATCCTAGTTACAACACCATAACTTTATTTCTAATTGGTCCTTGGAGTTTGGAGAAATCACAAGGACCAAACATAAGCTTCCCCCTTCATGTTTCATTTATGCCAATTTTTAAAGAGCATCAATCCCTCCTACCACCAATAAATCTATTACCACCCATCACCAACTACTTTTCTATGCCAACCTTAGGAAGTAGCCAAACAATCCTACAACAACAACAACCAATAATGGGGACAATTTGCTACACCAATTATTTAACACACATCAGCACTTAGTTGTCTTCTCAAGAAGGAGCACAACTAACATATGTTGGGCAAAATGAGAAACTTCAAAACATAGCCCCATTATTTACCCACAACCTCTCCAGTAAAAACCATCACAATAGTAGTATGTCCAAGTACTAATACACAGTCATCCATTTCGATAATAATCCTATACCTATCCACCCCAACAACAATTATAGTATCAACAGTATACCCAAAAAATGCAATAGTATGTCCAACCATTATTCCAACAACCTATAAATCTCATCCCAATAGTTACACAATCTATATTCCCATCATCACAATGTACAAGACAAGGCCATCCACATCTAACTATGACATCTAATACATACCATGCATTAGGGGCATTGGGATTGTGGGCACAAGCAATAATGCCTATCAACTCTGAGTGTGAAGAGATGAAAAGTCTCCTAAAAAAAAATAAAGATGGAACTAAAACCAAGACTTTCAAATTTGAAATAGTCTATAATTATCCATTCAATAGACAAATGACAATGACACCCTCTCCCAAAAGTTTTAAGGTTACCAAGAAGTGGGTTATAGTGATGTGTTTCACATGCACCTCTTTCCTAAAGATTAGGAGGCCCAAGTCTTGAATGGTTCTATTAGATACCCTATGGCACAATTAAAACCTTTTCTAAATTTTCAAAAGCCTTTGTTGCCCAATATGTTGACCTAGTGCAGTCTAAGCTACTCATTGTTGATTTATTCCATACCAAAGAAAAAGGAGGAAAAATCCTTATTGATTACTTGCAAAGATGGAAAACTCTCACAACCTAGATCTCTTGTACTATCCCAGAGTGTCATCTTGTCAAAATGTTTATCGACAATACTTATCCTAGTCTTGCCCATCCTATGATAATGAATTACCTCCAAACATATAAAGATATCAAAGGAAAAACACAGGCTTCAAGCAAGGGATTATCAAGGATGACATTATAAAAATTTACAAAGAGAACACTCAAGAATGGGGGCAATACCGTGTCAAACCATAGTATTGGAACAAAAACAAAAAAATAGTCACCGATGCTGCCATAGACACCCAAAAAGTTTAGGTAGTTGAAGCAGCACCAAGCACAAAAAATGCTCCTTATTAAAATATACCATAATAGCAACAAAAACAAGCCTATCAACAAAGTGCATACTAAAAATCCTACCAATAGCCTCCACCACAAAATAATCAATATAATACACAAGCACCCAACCCTCAAAATCAAGCCAACACCATTACTATCATTGCTAGGATGAGGTCACCTATCCAAAGGTAGTCTTGAGTATACACCCCTTTGGGGGAACCACTTGATGTCATTTTTTAAAAATTGGACAAGTAAAATCTTGTCCTACATCCATAGACACAACCATTAGAACACAATAAATCAAGGGCATCCTGGTATAAAGAAAGTGAGTTTTGCAAATTCCACCATGTTAAAGGGCATCCCTCCCTCAAGTGTATGCAATTCAAAGACTATGTACAAGATCTCATCGACCAAAAGGAGATCACAGTGGGGGCACAAGTCTCTCCAAATGCAAGGTTATTGATATACCAAAATGCATTTCCCCACACACCAAAAATATAGTAAAGTCTTGTATAAACAACACCACTACCAACATCACCAATAAACCAATTAATATTTAGAACAAATAAGGTGATAACCATAATAAATAAAAGAACTATAGATTGACATACTTAGACTATGGTAATTTGATCGGTTGCAAATCTCAAATAAAGCCTTCTATAGATGTGATAAATATCAAAGGTCTAGATAACTGTAGGATACAATTGGTTAATTGAGTGTTGTTTTTGATGTTACACAAATGTCATATCAATCATCAGACAGAGTCTATCAAGCTCAGAAGGTAAGCATAGTAGTTTACAGAGTCTACCGAGCGTTGTTGTATATTACACTATAAAGTTAGCTTCTATCAAGTTAACTTGGTTAACGAAGGAAGTTCAACGCTTACCAAGCTCACTCGGTGATCAAAGGAAAATATGATAGAAAAGTTAGTGTTTACCGAGTTCACTCGGTGTCTGAAGGATTTTTGCATAGTTCGCAGTGTTTACCAAGCCTCACTTGGTTAACACTGAAGATCATTATGGTATAGTGTTTACTGAGCTGGGTTTGTTAGCGAAGGATTTTTGAAGATTGTGGAATCAAGGCTAATTGATTTATGTGATTAATGTAGCCGACTCAGGGTATAATTATTAATAATTTTAACTTGTATTTAAGGCTGACTTGATAATCAAAAAAGTATATATGAAGGATCAAATTGCGAATTCAAGTATGCATGTGTGGATAAGATGTATGTGAAAATTGTGAAGGTGAAAGCAAAGTTTTGAAGGATTAGATATCCTTGTGGAGCTACAAAGCTTTTATGTGATCAGAGAGGATCTAGTGAAGTAGAACAGAGATCTGTATCAGCAAAGATAAGTTGCATTATATTCAGATCATTCATTGTTACTTTCTAACAATTGTAGCAGTGATTTCAAATCTCTTAATAGAGTGGGTTTAACAGCCTTATTATAAATCCTCTAACAAGGTGACAGTTCAGTTGAATTGTTCTAAAGACCTCTGACAAGGCCACTCCTAGCAGGGTGATTAAATCCTTTAACAAGGTCACACCTAACAGTGTGTTTTTGTAACCTTTAACAGGGTTGGCTCCTAACAGGGCTCACTTCAGAAGAGTGAAAAATAGTAACTAATTACATGGTGGTTTTTCCCATATTGGATTTCCACATTAAAACTGGTGTCTCTTGTTTTCTTAATTGCTGAATTGCTTTGTGTTCTTAATATTTATCATTTGCTGCATTATCAAGTTTTAGCATTTTATATTAATCAGATCAAGGGTATATTCAGACATCTTAGGGACTATGAAAAGTTTTTGAAGTAACTAATTCACCCCCTCCCCCTCTCAGTTACTCTATTCTCATTTCCAACAATTGGTATCAGAGCTTTTAGTGCTTGCAGGAAAGATTTCAAGGATCTAAGCTAAAGATCAGAATGTCTTACAAGAGGGAAATTCCAAGGCTTAATAGGAATAACTTCTCAACATGGCAAGGACTGATGAGACTTCACCTAGCATCCATTGGTGATACAAGACTAAAGTACCTTGATGAAAAATATGTAGAACCAGCTGGTACACTATCTGTTAATGATATTGCTGAAAAGAAGACTCACAACATTATGATGATAGATATAGCATCTAGTCTGAGTTATGAAGAATTTGATGATATTAAGGATTGCAAATCTACTTTTGAAATGTGGGAAAAGCTGAAAGAAATCTATGGAGGAGATGATAATGTTAGAATAGCCAAAGCAAAAAGTCTGAGAGGACAATTTGATCAAATGAGGATGAGAGAGGATGAAAACATTGCAAAATATGTTGAAAGAGTCAAAGCATGTGTTAGTGCAATCAAAGCATCTGGAGGAGATATCAAGGAAGAGACGATTATAAGTAAAGTTCTCAGAACTCTACTTCCCATCTATGCAATCAGAGTTTCTACAATTCAAGAAACAAGATATGAAGCAAATCATAAGATAAATCTAGAGGCTATAGTTGGAAGATTGACTGCATTTGAACTGGACAACTTTGATAACTATGTTCCAGCTTCCAAGAACATTGAATCATCATTTGAAGCCAAGCTTTCACTCAAGGAGAAAGGCAAAAAGAAAAAAGAATCTCAGTCAGAAAGTGAAGATGAATTAGACCAAAGTTTAGATAGTGATCTTAAAGTAATTGAAGCCCTTCTAGCAAAGAAATATTCTAGAGATAGAGGAAAATACAAAGGTAAAGTTCCCCTAATCTATTTTTCATGTGAAGAAGTTGGTCATATTGCTACTAGGTGTCCAAAAAAGAAGAATAAAGATGAGAAGAAAGATCATAGATGGAATGGCAAGAAAGATTTCAAATCATTCAAGGACAAAGGTAAGAAAACATATTTTATGGCTAAAGAATCTAATGACTCTAATGATGAAGAAGAAGATGAGATTGTCTACATTGCTATGAAAGATGAATCTGATAATGATGAGGAAATGGCACTCATTTCTCATATGAGAAAAAATGATACATGGATCATAGATAGTGATTGTTCTCATCACATGACTGGTGACAAAACTAAGTTTGAATATTTTGAAAACTATGATGGTGGCAGTGTAAGATTTGGTAACAATGAACCTTGTTGTATAAAAGGAAGAGGAGGAATCTCTCTAACTAAGGAACTTATATGTGATAATGCCTATTGGGTAGAAGGACTAAAGCATAATTTTTTAAGTGTGGCACAACTACTCAATAATGGATTCAAAGTAGAATTCATGCATGGTAAAGCAAGATTGCTGGATGGGAAAGGAAAGCTAATTGGATCAGGTACTCAAACTAAAAGTAACTTGTTCTATCTTGAACTAGGTGAATGTTCATGTTTCATTGCTCAAGTTGAAGAAAGTTGGTTGTGGCATAAAAGGTTGTGTCATGTAAATTTTGATAATTTGGTAAAAATAAGCAAATTCAAAAAGGTAAGAGGCATTCCTAACATAAAGAAACCTGAGGTCGATCTATGCAAAAATTGTCAGATTGGAAAGATGGGAAAGACTAGTTTTAAAAGCAAAAGATATCAATCTGAAGATATATTAGAAATTGTGCATACTGATCTATGTGGACCCATTGGAATTGAAAGTTATACTGGAGAAAAATTATTCATTCTTTTTGTTGATGATTACTCAAGAATGATGATAGTCATGTATCTAAGAAACAAATCAGAAGCATTTGAAAAATTCAAATGGTATTTGGCCAGAATAGAAAAGAAAATAGGGAAAAGATTGAAATGCTTGAGGTCAGACAGAGGTGGAGAATTAATTTCACATGAATTCAATAACTTTTGCATTGAAAAAGGAATCAAAAGACAGGTATCAGCCCCTAGAACACCCTAGCAAAATGGAATAGCTGAAAGGAGGAACAGATCTATCATGGATTGTGCAAGAACCTTAATGATTGAAAAGAGCATTGCTATCAAATACTGGAAAGAAGCTATCAACACTGCAGTTCATACCTTAAACTGAGTATAGCTGAAGAAGGACTCATTCAAAACTCCCTATGAGTTATGGTATGGATAAAAACCTAATGTAAGTTACCTAAAAGTATTTGGAAGTAAATGTTACATTTTGAAAGAATCTAGAAAAGGAAAATTTGATGTAAAAGGTGATGAAGGTATATTCTTTGGATATTCATGCAAGAGTAAGGCATATAGATGTTTGAACTTGTCTACTCACAAAGTCATAAAAAGTGCACATGTGAAAGTTGATGAGTTTGCAGAAAAGACTGAAGAAGAAAGAAAAAAGGAACCAGAGGATTATAGAAGATTTATTTACATTGAACCTGATACAGTCCCAGTTACATCAGTAAATTAGGAATCTTCTACTCTCGAGTCATCTATAACCAAGTTACAGGAAGTTCAAACTGAGCCACAACATACCGAGTTACTTTCAGATGCTACTGAGCAAGTGTCTACCAAGTCTGAAGGACCTGAGCCAATGTCTACCAAGCCAGAATAGATAGAAACTAAAGTTGAAGTGAAAAAAGACAATAATGAAATCCATTCAAAAGGTAAGGAACCTGTATTAGCAAGATATGTCAGGACACATCATTCAGTAGATCAGATCATTGGAAACAAATCTGAAGGAACCATGACAAGAAGTAAGTTGAAAAGTACTTGTTTACTTGCTAATTTTGAACCTAGAAATGTCAAAGATGCATTGGGAAATGATAGTTGGATTGAGGCCATGAATGAAGAGATAGAGCAGATAGAAAAGAACAAGACATGGACTCTTGTACCTAGGCCTAAAAATAAAAAAGTAATTGGAACTAAGTGGGTATTTAGAAATAAGTTGAATGAAAATGGTGAGGTATCAAGAAAAAAAGCTAGACTAGTATGCAAAGGAAGGAATAGACTATGGAGAAACTTTTGCTCCTATTTCAAGATTGGAAGGAATTAGAACCTTATTTGCATATGCTTCTCACAAAGGATTCAAGGTCTATCAAATGGATGTAAAATCTACATTTCTTAATGGTATACTTAATGAAGAGGTTTATATTGAACAACCTGAAGGTTTTGTTGATTCAGAGAAGAAGGACATGGTCTGCAAATTACATAAAGCATTGTATGGTCTGAAACAAGCCCCTAGAGCATGGTATGAAAGATTGCATAACTATCTTGTTCAGATTGGTTTTCAAAGAACTAATGATAACAATAGCTTGTATATCAAGGAAGGACCAAATAAAAAAATTGTCTTGATAGAAATATTTGTAGATGATACTATTTTTATAGGAAATGATGATCTTTGCAAAGAATTTTTAGAACAAATGAATAATAAATTTGAAATGTCTATGTTTGGTGAAATCAAATTCTTTGTTGGTCTTCAGATTCAGAAAAATAACAATGGTATCTACATTACTCAGTCAAAATACATCAAAGAAATACTAAAAAAGTTTGGTATGGAAGATTGTAAACCAGTTGGGATTCCCATGTGTAATGGATTGAAACTTACCAAGGAAGATGAATCAAAAGAAGTTGATCAGACATTGTATAGATATATGATTGGAAAGTTGCAGTATGTAGTTCATATTAGACCAGATATTGCCCTTGTAGTTGGTATTGTTGCAAGATTCTCAGCTAAACCAAGAGAAAATCACATGATGGCAATCAAAAGAATCATGAGATATCTGAAAGGAATGGAGGATTATGGTTTATGGTATACATTTGGAGGTAATCTAGATTTGAAAGTGTTTACTGATGCTGATTGGGCAGGAAACCTTGATGATAGAAAAAGTACAAGTGCAGGAGCATTCTTTCTTGGAAAGAGGTTGGTTTCTTGGACAAGTAAAAAGAAAAATTGCACATCCCAATCTACAGTAGAAGCAGAGTATGTTGCTGCAGCAGTAAACTATTCTAATATTGTTTGGTTCAAACAGTTGTTGGAAGGCATGAAGATGGAAATCAAAGAACCTATTGTTATGTTTTGTGATAATACTAGTGTAATCAATATATCTAAGAATCCAATGATGCATTCCAAGACCAAGCACATAGCAATAAAATATCATTTTGTCAGAGAATTGGTGCAGGACAAGGAGATCAGACTGGAATATGTGCATACAAAGGAACAAATTGCAAACATATTCACAAAGCCATTACCTAAGGATGCATTCTTGTATCTCAGAGGTAAGTTAGGGATCATTCCCCTATCTGAAGTTCACTAAAATAAACTTTTAAGTGATGCATCAACCTATGACAAGTTGAAAATCTATCAGTTGATGCAGCAGAGTATTGAAGTCATTGCATATCAATCTATACATAAGGTACATTGTAATTCAGTTGAGAGTACTTTTGGCATACGAGAAGAGCTTTTACTGTGTTGTATTGTCTTTGGCATGTGTTGTCAAAGAGAGAGAGTAAAAATGTAATATCTATTCTAAAATTTATAAGCATTTGTAAAGGGAGAGTAAAACTATCATATCTTTCTGTTATATAATTCCTTCACAGAGGGAGATTACTGAAAGAGGGAGAAGAATTATGTTGACATATTGTGCTTCACTATAAGAGAAAGACTTGTTTTCAAATTTCATTCTTCTATGACATGTTGTGTTGCCATCAATGCCAAAGAGGGAGATTGTTGGATACAATTGGTTAATTGAGTGTTGTCTTTGATGTTACACAAATGTCATATCAGTCATCAGACAGAGTCTACCGAGCTCAGAAGGTAAGCGTAGCAATTTACACAGTCTACCAAGCATTGTTGTATATTACAATGTAAAGTTAGCTTCTACTGAGCTAACTTGGTTAACGAAGGAAGTTCAATGCTTACTGAGCTCACTCGGTAATCAAAGGAAACTGTGACAAAAAAGTTAGTGTTTATCAAGCTGGGAAGGTAAGCAAAGAAAATTTAGTGTTTATTGAGCTAGGAAGGTAAGCAAAGAAAAGTTAGTATTTATTGAGCTGGGAAGGTAAGCGAAGGAAAGTCAGTGTTTAGCGAGTTCACTCGGTGTCCGAAGGATTTTCACACAATTCACAGTGTTTACCAAGCCTCACTTGGTTAACACTAAAGATCATTATGGTACAGTGTTTATTGAGTTGGGTTGGTTAGCGAAGGATTTTTGAAGATTGTGGAATTAAGGCTAATTGATTTATGTGATGAATGTAGCCAACTCACAGTATAATTATTAATAATTTTAACTTGTATTTAAGGTTGACTTGATAATCAAAAAAGTATATATGAAGGATCAAGTTGCGAATTCAAGTATGCATGTGTGGATAAGATGTATGTGCCAATTGTGAAGGTGAAAGAGAATTTTTGAAGGATTAGATATCCTTGTGGAGCTACATAGCTTTTATGTGATCAGAGAGGATCTAGTGAAGTAGAATAGAGATCTGTATCAGCAAAGATAAGTTGCATTATATTCAGATCATTCATTGTTACTTTCTAACAATTGTAGCAGTGATTTCAAATCTCTTAATAGAGTGGGTTTAACAGACTTATTGTAAATCCTCTAACAAGGTGACAGTTCAGTTGAATTGTTTTAAAGACCTCTGACAAGGCCACTCCTACTAGGGTGATTAAATCCTTTAACAGGGTCACACCTAACAGTGTGTTTTTGTAACCTTTAACAGGGTTGGCTCCTAATAGGGCTCACTTCAGAAGAGTGAAAAGAAGTAACTAGTTACATGGTGGTTTTTCCCATATTGCGCTTCCACGTTAAAACTAGTGTCTCTTGTGTTCTTAATTGCTAAATTTCTTTGTGTTCTTAATATTTATCATTTGCTGCATTATCAAGTTTCAGCATTTTATA
Organism: Cupressus sempervirens; assembly: GCA_028749045.1. Lineage (NCBI taxonomy): Eukaryota > Viridiplantae > Streptophyta > Pinopsida > Cupressales > Cupressaceae > Cupressus > Cupressus sempervirens. The sequence goes on along the minus strand of CM053783.1, from coordinate 644,763,961 downwards.
TTAATCAAATCAAGGGTATATTCAGACATCTTAGGGACTGTGAAAAGTTTTTGAAGTAACTGATTCACCCCCTCCCCCTCTCAGTTACTCTATTCTCATTTCCAACAATAACCAATGTGAAGTTACCACTAGAAGGACTTAATTGAACATAACTAGACCATCTTCACCTACCCCACTAGGGCCACATTATAATATCTTGGAACACCTTGTGAATATGCTAGCCCAAAATTCAATGCTAGATCTTATGTGCACTAGTCCACTTTACAAAGAAATCCTTGACAATGCCCTCCATGAGTCTCGTGTTCACGTTGATATAAGTACCACCAAATTCAAAAACATGGTAGGTCATCTCTCTGCATAATGCACATTGTCCTTCAAAAATTTTAACATCCCAACTATTGGGCTAGATGATAACCTTCCACTATGCATTTCCATCATGGTTTCTGAATTTACTATCAAAAGGGTCATGATAGATGATGGGTCAGCCTTAAATCTATGCAAACTAAAGTTCATCAAATAGGAAAGATTCTCTGAGGAAAATATCATAAACGAAGTCATTACTATCAAAGCTTATGACAGCTTGGAGTGGACCACCAAAGGAACCATCTTGTTGCCAATCAAAGTTGGCTCCACTACTCAAGAAATAATATGTTATGCAATTTATTAGAACCTACCCTTCAACATCCTCCTTAGTTGATAATGGATTCATGCTATGAAGGTTGTCCCATCCACTTATCATAAGTGTATCAAATTTTTTCATCATGACATTGAGATAACCATCCACACTAATATTGAACTCTTTTCTTTGCAATGCGATAGAAGCCTCATATGATAACCATTTCCTTGAAATCAAGATTGGCTAGTCCCATCCACTTATCATCAGTGTATCAAATTTTTTCATCATGACATTGAGATAACCATCAACACTAATATTGAACTCTTTTCTTATTGCAATGCAATAAAAGCCTCATATGATAAACATTTCCTTGAAATCAAGATTGGCAATAGCCTGGCTAGCTCCTTTTGTAGTTACCATGATCTAGATGACATCTTAGCCTCCACTCTTTCCACAATTAAGATAAACTACCAAGTTTATAGAGAATATAGCCTTTTAGATGCCTTGGCTATCAGTGCCCTACCTCTTGACCCACATACTTAAGGGTATCTAACTTATTAGGGGCTAAAGCTAGATAAAACTCCTCAGCTCAAACAACTTAGACCCACCATATTTGTTGCTAATGAGATCCTTAATTGAGAGGAAACAACCCCACATATCAGTACATGGTTGTATAAAGATCCCCCTCTCAAATGAAAAGAGCTCCTTGACTATTTTAAACAAAAATACCCACACTCACATTGCCTTACTACTGAGTAGTGGGACTATCAAGTGGATGGGTTGGGACATCAAGAGTTAGGCATCAAACAACCTATAGAAGCCTACATAGAAGAGAAGAAGAAAGGTATAGGCTATGGACTCCCTGTAACTGGTAGCACTACTAAGGATGCTCATGCCTTTTTAAACATCAAAATAACTCTTGTAGAGGTCAAAGACATCATTAGGGAAGTTGAAAAGAAATCTTACGATGATATTTTCTTTGACAAACTTATCTTAAGAGCATCTATGCTCTATGTATTATCCATTAACCTCATTCACCTATCTCTCACTCACCTTGAACTCATTTATTGGGGCCAACTAAGTGTTATTCATGTTGATGAGTTCTCTACAGAGCATGTTCTTCTTAGATTCATTGGAGCTAAGATAACACATAAAAAGCCACCATCACAATCAACATATGTTTACAAGTTGGACCCCAAGGGTTACTTTGGGGAAGATGAAATCTATACTCACAAAAATGATTAAAACAAAGACAATAAAAATAAAGGACATATCTTGTTAGAAATAAATAATACTGAGAGGGGGGGATGAATCAGTTTCTCTAGGAGACTAGGCCTTGCTAGAAGCGTCAACCCTATTAGGAGTTGCTTCAACCCTGCTAGGAGTTGGTGGATCATATACAAATGTGTGCAAGAAGAGCCCACTACCCAAACATGAAACTATACAATTGAGTTCTTCAAGAGAATAGATATACATACAAAACTAAATCACTTGATGTACTTTGCAATTCTTCCAATTGTTAGTTCTTCATACAAGCCTTTGGTAGACTATAGACAATCTTCCTTTCTGTTAGCTCAATGTCATAAGCAAGGAGTAACTATGCATATATCAATTCACATCATATCTCATATTAACATATCACATAATCTTGCATTCACATCTATAATCGCATTCATATTCTCATCTAACTTTGGAAATTAAGTCCTTTACTTATATCAATCATATTAATAAATATTTCCTTAGTTGGTTCACATATTATCCTTAGATTCAACTCATCAAGATTTAATAATCAAAATAATTCTATAAGTCGTAAAACTCAATTTGTTGACATGCTCTGTTCTGTATAGTGAAGTATCTACATTGATATTTCCCTCATAAATTGAAATTGGTTGACTATATGGACATGTGCACTTGTCTACATCATCAAGATGATGTCATGTATCTATAGTAAACTGTGTAAGAGAATATTACATTATTAGTAAATATCATCATGCTTTTGTAACAAATTCCAATACTTAAACAATTTTCCATCATAAAAAATCATAGCTATATGTTTCCATAAATGACACATATCTCATCTTATTAGACTGATTGGCCATATTTCCAACAATCTCCCCCTTTGGAATTAATGGCAACATTTTGGGAAAACTAGCTAAGTTCCCCCAAAAAAATTGTTTTCATACCAATAAAAGTAAATAAACATATATAAAATAGTAAGAACATTATATTTATGTTTTGAGAAGAAGATTACATCCCTTATAACTCTAATTACAAAGCTTTCTTGAAGAAAAGCTTACTAATATACTTCAAACTATATAACTTACAATTACAATTATTCTTATTTCTCCCCCTTTGACATCAATTACAAAGGTGTCAACAAAAAGAAAATCTTGTCAAAATATAAAAGCTACATCAAAATATGGAGAAACAATCACTAAAGTCAGTCTTCAACTATGCAAGATGTTTCTTACAACTTTTTTTTAGTGTATCTAACACAATTATTAGCGCAAATAGGGCATATGTAGCTAACCCTGCTACATTCAAGTATGTAACCACAAACTTTTCATATGAAGTTTAGCTACCAAGCACTCCTCCAGCTAATTATATAATGATGTAATCTGTGGGGATAAATGATCTCTTAAAAGAGTAAATATTTTTAGGGCTTTCTCTTTTTCTACTTGAATATCCTAGATGAATTGTTTCCATTCAATGTTCAAAGTTTTCTAACTTCTGATCTTGTTTCAGAAAGTTATTAGTAAGCATATGCAGCTTTGTTATCTTCCCTTTGAATTGTTCATCAAAACTATGAAGGTGAAGGTATGCCAAGTTTCACTTAGTGCATATCCACTTCCCTTCTTCCATACACTATTTCAATACTTTAATGTATATATTTAATGTTTATATATCATTTCTTATATTTTTACACATAGTATTAAGAAGTTCGCCATCATGCCCAGTCTGTGCTTAAATGCTAGAAACATTGGTAAGAATTGTAAACTCATTGTTAAAAGTTTTGCACACAATTGCTACTCTCTACTAAATGTCTACAGATGTATCAACAGAACTTACTATCTTCTCTAATTTGTCCAAAATTGAAGTTAAAGTCTTCTCAATTGACTTAACTGATTTCTTCTTTTTCAGGAATTTACTTAAAGAAGATATAAGATTTTTTGCTTCCTCTTCATCATCTAACTATACTATTGTGGTGACCACTATCACTTGTGTATGTCATGTAGAGGATTTTACTATTACTATGGCTAAGGGCACACTTGTAGTAGCTGCCTCTTAGAGATTTAGGTGAGTCTACAAAACCCCCAGGATCAAATGAAAGACTAAGAAAACTTCCACAAGAGATTGGAAATAAAATTGCATGAAGATGCAAGAATGATATTATTGATAATGGACTTGATTGACATCCAATTGATTGATTTGAAATGTACATAATAGGCCTCCTTATTTAGGAGAGGTGATAAGAGACAATGATAAGGAGAAGATAAGCTATCACCCACAAAAGGTGGAATCACATGTCCATGAAAGGTGGATCATCCTCCATTATGCAATGAAGTATGTGTGATGATGAGGATGATAATGTGATATGTACACTAAAGATGGAATGAGATAACAACTATGACCACCTAGAGTGGAATTCTCCTACACCATGTGTTTAATTAACGTGCAAACTCCTAAGTGTCTCAATCACAAACTACTATGCAATGCATTATCCTAAGTAAGCTTAAGTAATTGTAATTAGTGAATATTTAATTACACCAACATCCCCCCCCCCCCCCCCCCCCCTTAAGTCTAAGTTATGGGAATGCACTTAAACTCACAATGCAAAATGAGTCTTGGTTACAAGGCCATTTTAGGTACCCATGTACAATATGCAAAGCAATACATGAAATGTAATCTCTCCTAAAGTGGAGAAATATAGAAAGCATCATGGAAAAAACCCTCCTCCAAAAAGAGAGATGAAAACAAGATGTATGGATGGATGGAATACTCAATACCTCCCAAAAATTTTATACATCATGTATATACAAAGAATGATCCCCCCATAGGAAGGAAATAAGGAGACATGATATCCCCCCCCATAATGAAGAACCTCCAATGTAGATGAAGAGTAGCTGTAAGAAAAATATAATCCAATTCCTACAAGAAACATGTCCCCCCTTAGGAAGAGATATCAAATGATGAAGAAGCCACTACATGTAAAAAGTGAGGAAGGAGGAAGAAGGTCTCCATCTATGCATCTCTGAAGACTGAATAGGTGTCTCCAAGCTCAAAGATTTTGTCACACCATCAAGCTGACATATGAGATGTGAAAAAACAAGAGAACATGAAGAGTTGAGGAATCCAATCTCCAAATAAGGTGAAGAAGTATCTTGAATAGAAACCCCCTTAGTTGTATTATCCAAATCTACATTATGAGACTCATCTGAAAGAACATCCAAGAATTCATCCCACACTACAAGATCTGAAGCATAAAGATCATCTTGCTAAATAGTAGAACTCATGTTTGAAGAAGTAGAAGGCAGAGGAGTAGGAAGTTCAATACATGTCTCAAGAAAAAAATGATTCAAGTCTCCAATATTCTCCTTACATGAATTATTCACCCTTAATAAAGAGTTAGGTACATCATGATCAATAAAATGTGCAAAAGAATACAAGCATGATGTATGAAAAACAACTCCCATAGTTATGACATCTCTAGTCTCCATGTTCCTAATATAGACATAATCAAGAGTAAACTCAATAATTTTTCGTTGTGCCCCATGAGTAATTTGGTAAATGGAAAGGATATTAGTGGTCAAGGATGGTACCATAAGAACATCATTAAATATACCCTCTCCCATAGGAATAGAACCTTTCCCACAAACCTTCATGTATGTATTATTACCCATCAATAAAGGTGGAGAAGTACATGGCTCAATAGAAGAAAACATATCTATAGAAGATGCCATATGATGTGATGCACCTGAATCAAAAATCCATTTACCTTGCTTAGGATGTATGGAAGTAATGAGTGCTTGTCCTTTTCCTTTGAATGTTGATGTAGATGTAGTAGCTACCTGATATTGAGAAGAAGGAGAAGACACTGATGAGGGAAACTGGATATTGTTCTTTTGAAGAATGTGAGTGAGCTCATCAATCTTCTTATGGAAACATTTATGCTCATCATGTCCTAACTTTTTGCAATAAGCACATTTATCTCTCTTTCTTCTAGATGATTCCTCTCTTGAAGAGGACTTGGATTCAATATTATTTTGTGAAGGAGATTCATCACCTTTTTCATGTTGCTTAGGATCCTTGTGTTTTTTGTTTACCTTTCCTTTCAAAGCCTTTGGAGAGGAGCCATTTGCAACCAAAACTTGATGCTTTGAAGACTTCAATTGACCCATGTGTGCTAACTTTACTTGTTCCCTTGTGAGCTAAGCTAAAAATTTGTCAAGAGAAGGCATTTAGTATACACTACCAAGAGCATCCATAGTAGTATAGAATGTGGAAACAAAGATTGAATATTCTAGACCTAGTTTGGAAAAAATAGATAATATCAATTGCTCATCATCTTTAGTAATACCACAATTAGAAAGCTCCAATATAATGGAATTGAACTTAGAGAAAAACTATTGAATATTGTCAAAATCACATGGACTTGGTCCTATAAGCTCATTCTCCAATTTGAATTTTCTTATTCTATCAAGTTTACCAAAGATTCCTTCCAATGTTGTCCAAGCATCATGAGGATGCGTGCATGATGCAATATGATATAGCAAATAATTGGAGATAGTAGGTCTAAGAGAGCCAAGTGCTTTATCCCTTATATCAAACCATTTCCTTCTTTCTGCAATACTTATAGCTAGTTCTAGATCTTGTCCAAGAATCATTCTAAGAAATCCAATACTCATCAATTGATTAGAAACTACTTGTTTCCATTCATGATAGTTAGATGGAGTGAGTAATGAAACTTTTGAAAAATCCATAATGAAATCAAATGATGACTAAAATCAATTCATAACTCCTTCAAATTACTGCTTCAATTAATAAAATTGAAATCCAAGTATTCACCAAGTGTAAATATAGCCAGAAAAGACCTATTTCTAAAAGTGATATGCCCACTCCAAATCACTAAAATCTGATTATAGATCTGGAAAGTAGAGGAAAAATCATGTACTTTCAAAAAGAATTGCATCTAAAAATATTACCGAATGTGCCCAAATAGAGTCTTAAAAGTTGTGGAAAATTAGATTTGTGATTTTTAGAAAAATTCAAATATATAGATCCAAAATCACCTGAACCACTATGTAGATTGTGAATTTCTACCCCAAAACAAAAAAAATTGCTCAGAAAAAGGAGTCCATATGAGGGAGCTATTGCTATTTGAAAATTGCCTCTTAAATTATTTTTTCTAAATCACAACTACTACACCTTCAAAAATCAAATGGCTCTAAATTTGGCCTTAGATGTTCAATTTGGATGAAACAAAATTCAATTTAGGGGTTTTTGGACCTCCTCTATATGATTCCAACCTCCGATTTGCACTAGCAAGCTCCAATTTTTGGCTACAATAGAAGGTCACAAAATATGACTCTTGAAATCTCCTCCAAATTGTGATGTCCAAATTTCCAATACTAAACCAACAATGAGTGAAGCCAAGATTGCACTTCTTGAGAAGAAGTCTTCACACCATGAGAGCTCTGATACCATGTTAGAGTTTTAGGTGACTCTACAACACCCCTAGGATCAAATGAAAGACTAAGAAAACTTCCACAAGAGATTGCAAAGACAATTACATGAAGATGCAAGAATGCTATTATTGATAATGGACTTGATTGACATCCAATGGATTGATTTGAAATGTACATAATAGGTCTCCTTATATAGGAGAGGCAATAAAAGACAATGACAAGGAGAAGATAACCTATCACCGACACAAGGTGGAATCACATGTCCATGAAAGGTGGATCATCCTCCATTATGCAATTAAGTATGTGTAATGATGAGGATGATAATGTGATATGTACACTAAAGGTGGAATGAGATAACAACTATGACCACCTAGAGTGGAATTATTCTACACCATGTGTTTAATTGAGGTGCAAACTCCTAAGTGCCTCAATCAAAAACTACTATGCAATGCATTATCCTAAGTAAGCTTAAGTAAGTGTAATTAGTGAATATTTAATTACACCAACACTACCTTAGTGCTAATTGACATAATTTCTAGTTGTTGTCACTTAGGTTTGCACCCTTGTCCAAGGCCTATGCATGAGGACAACCTAATGAAACATGAAAACAACCTCCAAGCTATGGGACTTGAACTATGAGGTTGAGTCTCCAGATAAGGCCGGCTTCCTCTTACTATCAGGGTGCACCTAACTACTCTTAGAGAGGAAAAGGGAGAAGGAGAGCATGAAAGCAAATCTACCTAGTCTAATTTGAAGAAGTGATGCACCAAAATAGAGCATTTAGACCAATCCCTACCCATATATGCACTACTGAACTAGAATGAAACTAAGGATATACACATCTAGACTTGCTTTGATCTAATAACCACATGCAAATCAAAAAACCAAGATGAATGACACAAGGAAAGAGGTTCACTTATATATCATTCATAGACCAGGATAGATATAGCCATGTAAGTTACAAATTTCAGCAAAACAGCAATGAGAGGCAAAGAATTCTTGCACTTTCATACTGGTGGCTGAAGGAGATAAAAAAGAAAGCCATACAGTTTAGAGGCACATGGGAATTTACACTGAGAATTGCAGAGCAATAGCAGAGAACAACAGAGAAAGGTCCCTCTTAACAAAATCTACAAAATTTGCCTTTATAATTCAGGCATAATTGAGATCTTTTCTAGCTAAAGTCACTTCACAGCTACCTGCCATTAAGTCCCACAGAGAACAATCATGGGGATCTGAAGAAAATATGATCTTTGTTGCAAAAAGTGTCCTGAGAGGATAGAAATGGTGCCATTGAGTTTTTGAGTAGGTAGATGGATTGACTGAAATGGTAGAGTGTTCCTCTTTATTCAACATTCATTTCGGGTAGGTCAAGATTGATCGTGAAGATCAGATCATGCAATAAAATTGATTACCTCCATTTTTTGGTTCATGAATTAGCAGAGTCAGTGAGTCAACCTAGTCCCACAAGCCAACTGGACCACACGGGCCAATCACCTCCTTTTTTTTTGCCACCTGGGAAGTCTTTCTACAGTTGACCACCTTCCTTTTATTGACTAGGCACTATTTTGCTATGGGAAAAATACTCAAAATTCGTGATAGTGCCATAATGCCCAGTGGTGAACTTCTATTCAACTAACCGCAACACCCTTTAAACTATTAATGTTAACTGTGATGTCTCCAAACCTGACTGCAACATTAACTATCAGCTTCTTAACTGTTGTATTTACTGTGCTTCCTCCCTAGGCCCACAAGGGAACATGTTCCTTAGGAACTATGTCACTATCGTTAAACTTTGAGCAACTCCCCATAGCGCGATAGTGCTCACCATGGATCTTTCTGAAATCTGACGATCATGAAGACTCGTTGTAATATTATGTTGCTCTTACCTCGGTCCCATCATACCTGGCGCCACCTCAGCAACTACACCACACTCGAATGACACCTGGAAATCCTTGGCACACATACCTTGGTGAGACCTGGCCCCACTGATCCACGTGGTGAAAGGGCACTATATTGCTAATAAAAAACCTCGTGCAACTTTCAAAAGTGACATAGTGCCAACCGTCGATTTCCTCAGATCTAATGATCGTGAAGACTCGTCGTACTCTACACATTCATCCATTGGAATTTCTTGGGCCCATGATCCACTTGTCATACTTGGCATCACACCTGGCCTGATGTAGCACCACCCTATCACATCTTAATATGGCTTGACCCCACTAACCTACCATGTGTCGCTAAGGTGCTATGTCGCAATGAGAAAACCATGTGCAATTCTCAATAGTGAGATAGCACCCATCATTGATTTGTGTCGATCCAAGGGTGAAGAAAACTACGCAAAACATCTGAAAGATAGCAGGTCCAAAACTGTTGATGTCAAGATCCACCCAGCTGGTGATGAGTTAGGATTTCATTTCAATGCGACCACCCTTCCACATCACCCATGGTCCCACCACATCTTTGGTCGGTCGGTGCTATGTCGCTAACAGTGAGAAGCACCAATTTTTTGTTAGTGCCATAGTGCCCTCCAACGATGCATTACTTTTATAGCCCACCCCTTAACCTCTACCTTGCAAACTGGACCTACCATGCCACATATTGACAGGGCGCTATGTCACTATCATGATAGGCTTTAGAAATCTCCAAAGCGACATAGCGCCTAACCATTGATTCTCTTGATCGGATGGTGGAGAACCCATGGTTAAAACATTTGATTTTTTCAATATTCCCATGGCAATTAAAAATAACAATAAAGCGGGGAGAGTAACCATTGGTGGGTAAGCATTTTCAAATTTTGAATCTTGGCGGGGGTAAAGAAAAAGTGGTAAAATTTCTGGCGACTCACAAGGGACACAAGCCTACTATGTGTATGACCAGTGGCCTTATGTACCCATTGGGCTATGGAGTCAAAAAATGGATCCTATGCATACTATGAAACCCTAACCCTACCTGTGAGAGGTCAAAACATGAAACCCTAAAAAACTTTGCAACTACAATTAGAACCAAAAATAAAACTTCCTCTGCAACCTGAAACACCTCAAAAACTGCTACCTCACAGGAAGATGGTTGTGCCCGCGCACTTCTTGAAAAGAAAGAAACAATAGAAGAAAACTAAACTACTTATATATAGGAACTCGACCTTCATCAGAAGAAAGCTTTAAGATAAATCCCATTGACTGGAATAGGCAAAACTTCACCATTTGGCCTACTTAATTGAAACGCATTGGCCTGCTTGCAACTGGAAAACAGATAGGGGCCACTCCATAATGCATCAAATTTTGAGTGTCTTCCTAGTTTTTCCCTATCTGCATCCCACTTTACAACTAAATCCCCTTCTCTAAAGATTCTGACCCTAGCCTTCTTATCAAAACTCCTCTTCATCTGTTGCTGGTGTATCTCTAGGGTCTGCATAGCTTTATTTCTTTTCTCTTCTAGCTCCATCAGCTCTGCCATTCTCACTGTCATAGCATCATCCTCGATCAAGTCCAGCTGATGAGCTAGCTCCAGGGATGGAAATTCCAACAAAATTGGAAGTCTTGCTTCTCTGCCATAGACCAGCACAAATGGTGAATTTCCTAATGATCTTTTAGGTGTTACCTTGTCAGCCCACAATGCAGTCCTTAACCTTTTATGCCAACATCTTTGGTTATCTTCTATTGTCCTTTTCATGATCCTCATCAGGTTCTTGTTGGATGACTCAGCTAGGCCATTACCCTGGGGGTAATAATTTGAGGATGTGCTCAAATAGATATTGTGATCCATTGCCCATGCACAAATCTGAGCTCCAACAAAAGACTTTGCATTATCTGAAATAATGGTTGAAGGGGCACCAAACCTAGTCACGATTCCATCAAGGAACTCAACAAATGAAGATTCAATGGCATCCTTCAATGCAACTACCTCTATCCATCTGGTGAAGTAATTTGTAGCACCTAAAATCCACTAGTGACCAGAACTGGAAGAAGGATTGATAGGGCCTATGAAATCCAATCCCCATTGAGCAAAAGGTTTATCTACCTAGATAGGATGGAGGGGAAGAGCTACAAGCTTCTATTTACCAGAGGAGAAGGCACATTTTGCACACTTCCTCACATGTCTATGGCAATCATTGAATAGAGATGGCCAATAATAACCAGCCCTCATGATCTTGATTGCAATTGTCCTTGCTGAGAAGTGACCACCATCAGGGCCATCATGAATCTATTTGACTATTCTTTCAGCTTGGTTTGTATCAATGCATCTTAGCATGGCTCCATTAAAATCTCTCCTAAATAGAATACTGTCAATCATGACATAAGGAATTGACTATAATCTATATTGTCTCCTTTTAAATCTGTCCAATCCATGAGGGTATCCATCCCCTGATAAGAAATTCTTCATGTCATCCATCCAATTCCTTGGGTCATCATTTCTTACCTCTTGTTATTCTATTAATACCATGACAACTTCTTCATCAGGCTCTTGAGATGATAACATCTGCTTGCACAACCCCTTTCCCCTTACCAGCTTGGTAATCTGGATGTCAATGTCATATTCCATCACTCTTGTAATCCAACTAGCTCTTTTCTCACTAATATCTTTTCTCAAAAGGAAATCATTCACACTGGCATGGGGTACTAACAAATGAATCTTGTTATGGGATAGAAGGTGCCTGAATTTCTTTAAAGCTCTAATGACTGCAAGGGCTTGCTTCTCTACATAATTGTACTTATCTTCATATTCCTTAAGCCCTTCACTAAAGAAATCTATGGGCTTCTCTTCATCCTTATCATTTTTTTGAGTCAAAACAATAGAGATGCTCGACTTACCACCTAGGGTATAGAGGATGAAATCCTTTTCAAAATTTGGGTTCATGAGAGTAGGGGCTAAGGCTATGGCTGCCTTGATCTCTTCAAAACTTTCCTTCCCTTCCTTGGTCGATGCAAAGAACATACCCTTCTTGAGCATAGCTGTAAGAGGTTTCACCATGGTAGCAAGATTGGGAATAAATCTTCTTACAAAATTTATCCTACCAAGGAAACTTTGTAGCCCTTTCTTGTGTTTAGGAAGAGGGAGGGCAAGTATTGCTTTTGTCCTTTCTAGATCAATGGTTAGACCATCCTCAGATATAATGTGTCCCAATAGTTTCCCTTGACTGGTGGCAAAGACACACTTGCTTGGGTTAAGGGACACCCCAAACTCTCTACATCCTAGGAAAACATGTCTTAGATGATCAAAATGATATTCTGCATTCTTAGAATACACTATAATATCATCAAGGTAGACTAAGACAAACCTGTCTATCAATATTTTGAAGGCCATCTCCATTGCCTTTTGCAATGTAGCACCTGCATTGGTTAGCCCAAATGGCATCTTGCAATAAGCATAGGTGCCCCATTTAGTGGTAAATGCAGTCTTATATTTATTGGATTCTTTAACCAGCACTTGATTATATCTAGAGAATCCATCAAGAAAGGAGAATCTCCTTGAACCATTGACCTTGGACAGAATTTGCTCCATGGAAGGGAGAGGATGGTGATCTTTAAGGGAAGCCTGATTAAGGTCCCTAAAGTCCACACACAGTCTGATTTCTCCATTCTTCTTCCTAACAAGGACTAAGTTGGCTACCCATGATGAGTGCTTGATGGGAAAAATTATATTAGCCTCAATCAACTTGGATAGCTCCTTTCTCATTAGAGGTTCAATCTTGGGATTCACTGGCCTCTATTTTTGTCTTACTAGTTTGGCCTTATCAACTAAGTCTATGGTATGCTAAAATAGAATGGGGTCAAAACCCTTTAAATCATCATATGTCCAAGCAAACACATCATTAAATTCTTGACATAGATGAATAAAATTTTCTTGCTCAGTTTCAAAACATACCTTTCCCATATTTAAGGATCTTCCATCAGCAACTATGACTAGAGTGTGATCATTTCTATCAGCAGCTAGGTTCATGCCTCTACCTCTTGTTTGGTCATTAGGATTAAAGACACTCTCCAAGGTAATGAGACCTTTAGGCAACTTGTTGGAATTAAGGTTGATGATCTAATCACCATACTGGTCCTACAGTCTTGACTAGTTTCTATCTAAGAATTCTGCCTCATTCTGCAAGAAACTCACAATTTGCTCATCAGACTCAAACACTTGCCAATGAGTGTTGTTGTTAGGGATGGAAAGCCTCACTACCACCTTGATTTGCTACTTCTTCTCCTCCTCAAGATTCCCTAGCACATCATAAGATGCACCTATTGCTACAAGTCTATTAGCATGTCTATTTTCTTTCCTAGGGATGCTTTGAATATTAAAAGCATTGAAACCTTCAAGCAAGTCCCATACTCTATGTTTATGAGACTTGAGAAGACCATTTTTGGTAATGTTCTGATTTCTCACTTGGTTAACTACCAACTTACTATCTCCATATACTTTCAAGGCTTGAATTCCTCTCTTTTGGGCAAGTAGGAGGCCTTGAATCAAGGATTCATACTTGGCCACATTATTGGTGCAATTGAATTGGAGCCTAAAGGAGAAGTAGTATCTTATTTGTGCAGGAGAGATCAACATAACACCAACCCCTGATCCATTTCTATTCATTCAGCCATCAAAGTACATACTCCATATCCCACATTCATCTTCTTTAGCATCGACAAGATTGGGAACTACAACATCTTTTTCTAAAATACAGTATGTACTAAGGCCTGTCTCAAGATTTTCTGACATAGGCTCAAACTGATATGCATTTTCTCACTCATCCAAGAAAAATTCAGGTATCTCTGCTAGGGAAGTGGTGGGCTCATTCACTATGTCATTTTCATCCATCTCTAGAATAGGGCAATTCATGTTGATGGGGTTAGGGGTGTAAGATTCAGTATGATGGAGGCCTTGATGCTGTACTCTAATTGAAGCATTGGCTCCATATCTAATCTTAAAAGACATATATGACCAATCAGCAGATATGAATCCACCTATTTGGGCAGTGAAGTCTCTTGACAGACAAATAGCAAAGTGTGGCTTGACCTCAGCAACAGATATGTCTTGGGTCATAGTACAACTAGGGCATGCATGTAAGGCCATATCCACATTCCTAAGGATACCTACAGTCTTGACAGTACTACCATCCAACTATAGTGCATCCCTAATGATGGGCTCATATTTCATTCCCAAGGCATCAGCAACACACCTAGGCATTACTGAACTACTAGCCCTGAAATGAATCATGCAATTATGGACTAGTTTGCCTCCTATAATTAGAGAAACATAGAATGGAGGAGGTCTAACCTTTTTTCTTTTTTCTACTCCCCTTGATGGTTGCACTAAGCTTGTGGCACTTTCCATACTAGGTATCTGATCCTTTGGTTCAATTCTTTCCAATTCTTGTTGCAGCAACCTCTTTTGCATGGGTATAGTAGCAATAGCATCCCACATGGAGATATTCACATTTTTCTTCTTCATTTTCTCTACCACACTGAATGGCATAGCAGGTGTTTTGGTAGGAACTTTGGGAGCTGCATTTTTATGAGGTTGAGGTGGAATAGCCTGATTGGGAGGAGGAGGGACAACATCTTCCATAGCTCTTCTTTTGCTTCTAGTGTTATGAGCGATGGAATCCTGGTTTACATTACAATGTTCCTCCATCTGATGATTCATAAAAGAGAAATCACCCTATCTTTGCATATCTGAGGCATCCTAAAATTGGTCCTCCTTGTATGCTTGTTTTGTTGTAGGTTCTTGGACTGTCAAGACCATAAAAGATTCAGCCTTTTGACACATGCAATAGGCATAGGAGTAGTTGCAGGAGGGACAAAAATCTTGATCTTGAGCCAAATTGTTTTGAGGGACTATGGCTCTACTTTGGTTTACATTTGAGGTTGAAGCATGACCACCCTGCCTACTCTGATCAAAATAATGGTTCCAATGATTAGTATTTGGAGGCCTACCACTGTTTGGAGTTTGATGTTGCAATTGATGAGGCTTACTACCTTGAGCCTGCTACCTTTCTAAAGTCACCACCTTGTTGCTCACTTTCTGCATCATAGAGAAATTATCCTCCAACCTCTTTCCTTGATCTTCTAACTTCCTCCCTTGATCTTGCAATTTTTTATCAAGGTTCTTCTCTATTTTGTCCATGTTCTGCATTAGAGATTGCATCATTTCTTTGATTTCATCTATCCCATTTGAAGATGTGGAAGCTTGAGGGACTGGAGTAAGAGATTGTGATGTGGAAGTTGTGGGAAGAGGAACCATTGCTGTTTGATGATTTGGGATATCAGGAAAGAAGGGCATAGGAGGCCTTGGAGCTAGTTTGCCTCCTTGTATTAGGATGTTCTATGATTTTATTGCTATATCATAAGCATTAGGCAAGGTATCTCCTCCCATAGTTTGGATTGTAGTGGCAATATCACTGTTAAAAGCTCTAAGGTAATGCAAGAAGGCATTACTAGGGGTAGCTTTCACTGAAGTAGGTATTCTATCCCATGTCTTTTGAAATCTATAGTTAAAATCAGTCATACATTCATGGGGGGCTCTTTTTATAGTAGTCAACTGCTCTAAAAGTGACAAATAGTCACTTTTATCCTCAAAATGTTTGCACAATCCTGCTCCTAATCCATCCCAATCTATTATAGAACCATGAGCTAAACCTCTATACCATTGTAGTGCTTTTCCTTTCAATGATGAGGCTAGGAGCCTAACTGCAACATCATCCTCTGTAATACCATGGATATTGTAGACGTTTGTAACCTCTTGAATGTGCTCTTAGGGAGAGATAGAAGTTTCACCAGTAAACTCTGGTATACTCTTGAGTGCAACTATTGGTATGTCATGTCTTTGGGCTAATAAGAGAGGGCTCCCACCATTAAAGGTGGCAAAAGTATGAGCTCTAGTCAATGCCATATAGACAAGTGGTCTATTGATATGTAGTGATGGGAGTCTAGGTTGAGATCTAACAACAGGAGGAGTAGAGATAGATCTTGTAGGAGTATTTGTTACTAATGCACTCCTAACTAGTGATAAGGATATTCTCGTCTTCCTTCTTCCAGGGTTTTTTAATGAAAGCTCTTGATAATGAAGCTTACCTCTAGAAGATGCCCTTGTTTTAGCTCTGGGCATGAATCACTGCAACTTTGGTCTAGAACCAGATATGTATTTGAAGCTTAGAGTCACCAAGTACTTTGAAAAATGAGCCTCTTGAAGGCTTAAACACCAAAGCCAGTACTATCTCTTTAGTATTAATCTTGAAATCTTCTAATTTTTGTCCCACCAGGTGTGCCAAAAACTATTGTCACTTAGGTTTGCACCCTTGTCCAAGGCCTATGCACGAGGAAAACCTAGTGAAACATAGAAATAACCTCCAAGTTGTAAGACTTAAACTATGAGGTTGAGTCTCTAGAGAAGGCTGGCTTCCTCTTACTATCAGGGTGCACCTAACTACTCTTGGAGAGGAAAAGGGAGAAGGAGAGCATGAAAGAAAATTTACCTAGTCTAATCTGAAGAGGTGATGTACCAAAATAGAGCGTTCAGACCAATCCTTGCCCATATATGCACTACTGAACCAGAATGAAACTAAGGATATACACATCCAGACTTGCTTTGATCTAATAACCACATTCAGATCAAAAAACCAAGATGAATGACACAAGGAAAGAGGTTCACTTATATATCATTCATAGACCAGGATAGATACAACCATGTAAGTTACAAATTTCAGCAAAACACCAATGAGAGGCAAAGACTTCTTGCACTTTCATACCGGTGGTTGAAGGAGATAAAATAGAAAGCCATATAGTTTAGAGGCACAGGGGAATTTACGTTGAGAATTGCAAAGCAATAGCAGAGAACAACAAAGAAAGGTCCCTCTTAACAAAATCTACAAAATTTTCCTTTATAGTTCAGGCATAACTGAGATCTTTTCCAGCTGAAGTGACTTCGCAGCTACCTGCCATTAAGTCTTGCAGAGAACAATCATAGGGATTTGAAGAAAATTTGATTTTGTTGTAAAAAGTGTCCTGAGAGGATAGAAATGGTGCCATTGATGTTTTGACTAGGTAGATGGATCAACTGAGATAGTGGAGTGTTCCTCTTCATTCAACATTCATTTTGGGTAGGTCAGGATTGATCATGAAGATCAGATCGTGCAACAAAATCAATTACCTCCATTTTTTGGTTCATGAATCAGTAGAGTCAGTGAGTCAACCTAGTCCCACAAGCCAACTGGGCCACCTGGGCCAATCACCTCCTTTCATTTTTCCACCTAGGAAGTCTTTCTATGGTTGACCACCTTCCTTTTATTGACTAGGCACTATGTCACTATGGGAAAAATACTCAAAATTTGTGATAGTGCCATAGCGCCCAGTGGTGAACTTCTATTCAACTAACTATGCCACCCTTTAAACTGTTAATGTTAACTGTGATGTCTCCAAACCTAACTACAACATTAACTGTCAGCTCCTTAACTGTTATATTTATTGTACTTCCTCCCTGGGCCCATGAGGACACGTGTTCCTTAGGCGCTATGTCACTATCGTTAAACAATGAGCAACTCACCATAGCGTGATAGCGCTCACCATGGATCTTTCTAAAATTTGACGATCATGAAGACTCGTCATAATACTATGCTGTTCTTACCTTGAGCCCATCATACCTGGCACCACCTCAACAATCGCACCACACTCGAATGACACCTAGCAATCCTTGGCACAAATACCTTGGCAAGACCTAGCCCCACTGATCCACATGGTGAAAGGGCACTATGTCGCTAATAAAAAACCTCATGCAACTTTCAAAAGTGACATAGCGCCAACCGTAAATTTCCTCAGATCTAACGATCGCGAAGACTCATTGTACTCTGCACATTCATCCATTGAAATTTCTTGGGCCCACGATCCACTTTTCATACCTGGCATCACACCTAGCCTGATGTAGCACCACCCTATCACATCTTAATATTGCTTGACCCCACTAACCTACCACATGTTGCTAAGGCACTATGTTGCTATGAGAAAACCACATGCAATTCTCAATAGTGAGATAGCACCCGTCATTGATTTGTGTCAATCCAAGGGTGAAGAAAACTATGCAAAACATCTGAAAGATAGTGGGTCCAAAACTGCTGATGTCAAGATCCACCCAGCTGGCGTGAGTCAGGACTTCATTTCAATGCGACCACCCCTCCACATCACCCATGGTCCCACCACGTCGTTGGTCGGTCGGGCGCTATGTCGCTAACAGCGAGAAGTGCAAATTTTTCGTTAGTGCCATAGTGCCCTCCGACGATGCATTACTTTTTTGGCCTATCCCTTAACCTCTGCCTTGCAAACTAGACCCACCGTGCCACATGTTGACAGGGCGCTATGTCACTATCGCGATAGGCTTTGGAAATCTCCATAGCGACATAGCGCCTAATCATTGATTCTCTTGATCGGATGGTGGAAAACCCGTGGTTAAAACATTTGATTTTTTCAATTTTCCCATGGCGATTAAAAATAATAATAAAGTGGGGAGGGTAACCGTTGGTGGGTAAGCATTTTCAAATTTTGAATCTTGGCGGGGGTAAAAAAAAAGTGGTAACACTAGTTTCTTCTTAGAAGATACATCTTCTTTCTTCTACTCCTACTCTTCTTTTTCATCAGTAGAGCTCCTGAACTCAAAAAGGATCTAAACATGAACAAATATGATGATACATCTAAAGACAAAGAGAATGTTACTCACTCTGAGAAATCTAAAGAATCTGATCAAGATGAGGATAATAGAAGAAATAAATCTCATGTCATATGTAATAAACTTGAACATATTGGAGACGATTGCAAAGGTAAGTCTTTTAAACCTATTTCAAATTTTTAATGTCACAATTGCCATGGATATGGACATCATATAGTAGATTTTAAGAAACAATACCAATTGTTAGAAACAATAGTTTACCAAGATAAATGAGAAGGGAGGGGGGGTGAAACAGTTATTCAATAATTAAACACTTATCCTCTTTAAACAAACTTAACCATTCAGCCAAAGTAAAAAGTAACCACAAAGATGCACATAAACAATTACACCAGATATGTAGACTAGGGAAACCCTTGATCAAAGGGAAAACCCTAGTAGGACTGATGCCCACAAGATGATGTACTATTATAAATGTTCCTTGTTAGAGGATGGACCCTATTAGGAGTCTATTACAACATTTAGTAGAAAAGAGTCCCTGTTAGGAAACTTTGAATCTTTATTAGGAGATTCCAACCATATTAAGAGTTGTGGAAGACAATTGAACCCACTGTCCAAATAGCTTTAGGATCAGATCAACGAACCCACTATCCAATTGACCTTGGTACTATTCCTTTTAGAATAATAGATCTAAAACAAGCTTTTACTTCTTCCTCTATCTAGTACATTAGACTTCTTCTCCTTCAGATCATGTAATTAGATCTAGAAATCTATACTTAGTAAGAATAACCCTTAAGGTCACTTACACACATTGGTAAGTTACTCTGCTCTACTACTCAATAATTTGTAATTCTTCTCTATTCTCTATATATTAAACATGAAAAACATCTTTCCTTTATACTATGCTCAATAATAAATCCTTGCGTCAGCTTCCCACTTAATTATAATACATTAATTAAATGAATACACATTTAATTAATGTTGTCAGCTCACAGTTATAAAAAAACTTTCACACATGTGACTTTCGTACATGTGCACACACTGACATCATCAATAGTCAATATACTATCTCCAGTTAATTGTGCAACCTTTAACTACATCTCTGAAGAACTATAGAAATCACACAATAGGAGCCACTTTCCTAATACTCTATTTCCATATGGTTCTCTATAGATCAACCATATCTTCCATACACTATCAAATTAGGTTCTATGTACTTACCCTTGCAACATAGACATACTATAGTATGCATTGCTAACTACACATAGACAGGTAAGTAATATATTGTTCTTAATACACAAAATCATAGTCTATTGCTCTGTCGGTCTTTACAATTTTATTACTATGTTGTCATCAATGAAAAACATAGTCATCATATCAATGTTCTACAATACTCCCCCATAGCATTAGCATTCATGCTAACAATCTCCCCCTTTGGCATTGATGGCAACATAGATGAAAAAAATCCAAGTTCCAAGAATACCAAATATACATCTTCTTAATTATCATGTTCTTATTTCTTATTCATTGAACTATATAGTATGTTTTTTATGTCGCTCTCTCCCCCATTGACATCAATGTTCAAGATAATACACAAATGGTTCAATTACTCAAAGATGCAATAATTTATCAGTACAACCACAAGCCAATCTATTGCTTTACAAATTTTGTATGTAAATCCATAAACAACTCAAGTGTCTAAAGACATTGTTGCATACCAATTACCAATTACCAAGAGTCCTTTGTTGACTCTATTCATTACAAATACTCCCTCATTAAGGAAGAATCAGCATTCAGTCCAGTCTAACAATGGTGCTATATTCTCTAGACTGATGCACTTTTGCATCTTTTATTCTGAAGTAGGTAGGGGCATAACCCCAAGCATACCTCTTAAGTACTCAAATGTATCCTTTGGTAAGGCTTTTGTGAAAATGTTTGCAATCTATTCCTTAGTGTTAATGTACTCTATTTTTATTTCTTTCTCTGCAACTTTTTCTTTCAACACATAATGCTTTATAGAGATGTGCTTAGTCTTAGAATGCAAAACATGATTCTTAGACATGTCAACTATGCTTGTGTTATCACAATAAATAATAATAGGTTCTTTGAATGTAATTCCAATATCCTTCATCATTTACTTCATCCATATAACTTGATTACAATTTTTTTTTGCTTCAACTTATTCTACCTCTATAGTACTTTGTAAAGTGCAATCTTGTTTCTTGCTAAGCCAAGAAACTAGTCTTCCACCAAGAAATAATGCTCCTCCACTAGTGATTTTTCTATCATTTGTATCTCTAGCCCAATTAGCATCAATATGAGTGCAAAGAGTAAAATCATTACTTCTATCATACCAAATCCCATTATTAGATGTCCTTTTTAGATATCTGAATATTCTTTTTACTACTACATAGTGATATTCTTTACGATCAACCTAAAATCTTGCCACAATTCCAACTGCATTTGCTATATTGGGTCTACTATGAGTTAGATACTGCAATCCTCCAATCATAGATCTATAGTTCTTTCATTCAACTGTAGGTGTCTCATCCTTGCTTGATAACTTGTGACCAGTTACCATGAGAGTTTTGATAGGTTTAAAATTTTTTAGTCCAAATCTTTTTAGCAAATCTTTCAAATACTTGGTCTAATAAATAAAGATACCTTCTTTGTCTTGAACAATTTGTAATCTTAAGAAGAATTTCATTTCTACTATCATACTCATCTCAAATTCATTCTTCATATCTTCTAAGAATTTTTTATTGGCTTCATCGTTTCCTCTAAAAATGATATCATCAACAAATACAATAAGTATTAACAAACCATTTTCTATTTCTTTCAGGTACTAGTTGTTGTCTATTGTTCCTTTAGCAAATCCAAGTTTTGATAGGTATTTATCTAACCTTGTATACCAGGTTCTGGGTGCTTGCTTTAATCCATACAAGGCTTTCTTTAATCTACAAACCATATCCTTCCCTTCTGTCAAAGAAAAACCTTCTAGCTACTCAAAATAAACTTCTTCCTCAAGTTCTCCATTTAGGAATGTTGACTTAACATCCATCTAATATACCTTGAAGTTTTATTTGTTGCATTTGCCAAGAACATTTTGACAATTTCCATTCTTGCTACAGGTGCATATCTTTCCTCATAGTCTATTCCTTCTTGCTGAGAGTAGCCTTTGCATAGTAGTCTTTCTTTGTTTTGTATTACTTCTCCTTGTTCATTTATTTTGTTTCTAAATACCCACTTTGTGCTAATCACATTTTTGTCCTTAGGTCTAGGAACTAATTCCCATGTGTCATTCTTTATTATCTATTGAATTTCTTCTTCCATTGCTTTCATCCAATTATCATCCTTGATTGCTTCATCTGCACTCTTTCATTCTACTTGAGATATTAGGCATAGTTATTCATTGATTTTTCTTCTTTTCATTACTTCTTTTTCTTTACTTCTTATTATCTAATCAATAGGATGATTTTTTATCATATTATTATTTGAAGTAGGAGTTACTACTTCAATTCTTATTTTTGGTATTGCATTCTATTCTTCTCTTATTTCTTCAGTTTGCACATTATTTTGCAAGTCATTGTTAGTCTTGAGAAATAATTCATTACATCTTTTGGTCATCCTAGAATAATCATCTTCATCAAAGTTATAATCTATCATTTTCTCTTTGGTGCCAAACTTTTCATCTATTCTCACATTTGCACACTCTAATATAGTTTTTATTCTATAGTTGAAACATTTGTAAGTTTTACTTTTTAATGAATAGTGAAGAAACATACCTTCATCTCTTCTTTGATCAAACTTATCAACATCATCATCTCTTTTGATGTAACATTTTCTTCCAAATATTCTGAAATATTTGATTGATGGTGAGTATCTAAACCACAACCCATAAGGTGTTTTCTCCATTCTTTTTTTGATATGTACTTTGTTTAGAGTGTATACTCTTGTATTGACTGGTTCTCTCCAAAATGTCTTTGGTACATCATTCTTGAATAACATAGCTCTTGTTGCTTCAGCAATTGATCTATTTCTTCTTTCAACAATCCCATTTTGTTCAAGTGTATGAGGTGAAGTTAGTTGCCTCTTGATTCCATGCTCTTCACAGTAGATATTGAATTCTCTAGAAGTGAATTCTCCTCCTCTATCAGATCTTAAGCTCTTGATTTTAACTCTAGTTTCATTCTCTACTCTGTTCTTGAATATCTTGAATTTCTCAAATGCTTCTAATTTTTCTTTAAGAAAAGCTACCCATATCATTCTAGTAAAATCATTAGCAAAAATCATAAAATACCTTTCTCTATAGACTCCTCTAGTTCTTGAAGGACCACTTAAATCTATTTGGATCAATTCTAGCTTCTGTGTAGTACCAAATTGCTTGTTGGGGAACAAAACTTTCTTCTGCTTAGCCAAGATACATTCCTTACAAGCAATGTTAGTGGGCTTAGTGATCTTAGGTAAATCTCTTACAAAAAATGTATTACTAGCTTTCACAATGTTATTGAAGTTTATGTGACAAAATCTTCTATGCAATAACCAACTATTGTCAACTTTAGCTACTAAACATGTTATTTCAATGGTGTTCAACTAAAATACATTACCTCTAGTTCTTGTTCTAGTACCAAGAATTTTTCCTTTCTTGTCCTTGATGACACATGTGTCATTGCCAAACTATAATTGGTAACCCTTTTCCATAAGTTGTCTAGCACTTAACAAGTTATGTTTTAGTCCATCAAAAAAGTAAACATCATCAATATTTGTTTTACCATCAAGTGTGATAGATCCAATTCCTATAATGTGATAGGCTACATTGTTCCCTACTTTGACAATCCCTCCATCATGGCTTCTAAATTTGACAAATTTTCTCATATCACCAGTCATGTGATGTGAAAAACCACTATCAATGATCCAATCTTTCCTTTCAACTTGTGAAATTAGTGCACTTTCTTCTCTAATCTCTCTATCAAGGTCATCCTCCTTTATAGCTATGAATCCCAATTCATCTTCACTTTTATTTTTATTAGATTCTTCTTCTTCTTTTTCTTCTTCATTAACATATAAGCAATTTCTAGGTCTTCTAGATTTGAATCTTCCCTTATACTTCCTTTCTCTTTCAAGACACTTAGATGCATAATTACCATATTCATTACATGTCCAACACTTAAATATATCCTTACCATCCTTTTCTCTTTCCACAAGAAGAGCCACTCCTTCCTAGATCTTTTTCTAAATAGACTTGTTGCTGCTAGCAATATCTCCTTGCACTTTTGTGTTCCTTGCTAGACTAGGTTTAATAATTAATGCACTAAATTCTATCTCAACTTTTGTTGATTCTCCAAATTGTTTTGGATCTAATTTTGTAGCTTCCAATCTACCAAGAAAAGTTTCTTTGGTAAAATTATTAGTACAAGATATCATTAACTGAACCATCTATGCTTTTGTCTTGAAAGGTGGTGTTAGAATTTTCAAGATCTTCCATATTACTCCATTATCAAATTTATTTCCACCATGAGATGTGATTCCTACAACAATCTTAGATATTCTACTAATGTACCTTCTTACAAATTCATTTTTCATCATTCTAGCATCTTGAAATGCATGATGCAAATTGGTTAATCTAACTCTTTTTGCATGTGTATCACCCTCATAATTAGCTTCTAAAGTTTCCAAATTTCATGAGACGTTTTGAGTAGTTTTACCTAGCTGTACTCACTTTTAGGTAGAGTTGACAATATTACTTCTCTTTCCCTTATGTTGCACATAAATTATTCTCTCTATTCCTTAGTACAAATTTCAAGATTTTCTTCTTCCATGATATTCTTAGATGCCTTTGTTATGAGCCAATATCCTTGACCCATGCACAAAAGATGAGTCTTCATCTTATCCTTCCAAATGTCGTAATTAGTGCCATCAAATCTTAGACTTTCCTTCCTAAACATTTTTGCCATGGATCTCCCAAAGTTGTTACATTTTCTTTAATGACCTAATGTTCTGATACCAATTGTTAGAAATAGATAATACTAAGATGGGGGGGATGGTGAATCAATATTCTCAATCTTTTTGCCCATAATTGGATATTATTAATTACTTTGACACATGCATAAGAAAGTAAAGCAATAATGCTAAATAGTATAAAAAACCATACATAAAGAAATCTCATAACACCATATTTTGTTAACTAGGGAAACCTTGACCAAGGAAAAACCCTCGTGGGGATAAAACTCACAAGATGATTCACTATATAAAGAATCTAGTTAAGGATATTGATCTTGTTAGGAGTCTATGAAGAACGTATAGTGTCTTGAGTCCCTATTAGGATAGTAGGCCTTTTTAGAAGCCTCAACCCTCTTAGAAGTTGCTTCAACCCTATTAGGAGTTGGTGGATCATATACACATGTGTGCAAGAAGAGCCCACTACCCTAACATGCAACTATATAATTGAGTTCTTCAAGAGAACAAATATACATACAAAATTGGATCACTTGTTGTACTTCACAATTCTTTTGATTGTCAATTCTTCATACATGCCTTTGGTAGACTATAGAAAATCTTCCTTTCTATTTTCTCAATTTCATAAGAAAGGAGTAACTATGAATCTATCAATTTGCATCATATCTCACATTAACATATCACATAATCTCACATTCATATTCTCATCTAACTTTGTAAATGAAGTCCTTTACTTATATCAATTATATTAATAAATCCTTCCTTAGTCAACTCACAAATTATCCTTACATTCGGCTCATTAAGATTTTCTAATCAAAATAATTTTGTAATTCATACAACTCAATTTGCTGACATGCTCTATTCTACATAGTGAAGTATCTGCATTGATATTCTCTTCATAACTTGAACTTGGTTGACTATACGAACATGTGCACTTGCATACATTATCAAGATGATGTCATGCATTTGTAGTAAATTGTGCAAGAGAATATTCCAAAGGAATATTTCATTATTAGTAAATATCATCTTGATGTTGTAACATTGTCCAATACTTAGACAATTTTCCATCACAAACAATCATAGCTTTATGTTGCCATAAATGATAACCACATATCTCATCTTATTAGACTAGTTGACCATATTTCCAAAATATCTAATGGTGAAAACCTCTATGAGGCACATGAAGATGGAGATTTTATCCTCCCCCCACAAGATCATATGCTTGTAGTATCATCAATCCTGATAGAGGACACTAGACTAGTCAACATCAGTCTAACAAGGACATCAAGGATTGCATACATTGCAATATACTTATCATTAGAACAAGAATAACTTCTCCTTGAGGTGCTTTGGGAAAATATTGGTCAATTTGCATGGTCTTATCAAGTCATGCTAGGAATTGATCAAAAATTAGTGGTACACCATTTGGCCATAGATCCAAAGGTCAAACCAGTCAAGAAAAAAATCTAAAAGATGCACTCTAAGGTTGCTCTACTAGTCAAAGAGGAGTTAGAAAAGATGCTCAATGAAAAGATCATTCACCCGATTGACTATTCAGATTGGATCTCTAACATGGTACTTGTCACCAAACCCTCCAGTGATATTAGAATCTGCACCAATTTTAGGGATCTCAATAAGGCTTGTCCCAAGGATAATTTTCCTTTTCCAAATATCAAAATCATTTTGGATCTCACAATAGGCCATGATCTATTATCTCTCATGGAAGGTTTCTCTAGGTATAATCAGATAAACATAGTAACAAAGGACCAACATAAAACAAAATTCACCACCCCTTAGGGGACCTTTTTTTATAACATGATCCCATTTGGATTAAAGAATGCATGGGCAACCTATTAGTGGGCTATGATGATCATCTCCCATGACCTCATCCATAAGGCCCTCAAAGATTATGTAGATGACAGCTTGGTTAAATCTATTAATGCCTTGGATCACTTATCTCATCTTAAAGAAGTGTTTGATTGGTTGGCCAAGTATTGTCTCATGCTCAATCCCAAGAAATGCATTTTCAATGTCACATTTGGCAAGCTTTTAGTCTTTATCTTATCATGGTGTGACATTTTGATCAACCCCTAAAAGGTCAAAGCCATCATCGAGATGCCTCCTTTGAAGATATTGTGATAGCTCTACTCCTTACAAGGAAAGTTGTAATAAATAAGGCATTTTATCTCACAACTAGTTGGTAAATGTCAACCATTCACCCATTTGCTAAAAAAGGATTACAATCTTAGATGGGACCCCATATGTCACTGCTGCTTTGAGGAAATCAAGTAGTATTTGGCCAACCATCCCATCTTGGTTCCATGAGTTGTCGAGAGACCATTGATATTATACATAAAAGTTACCACAACAACATTAGGTGTGCTTCTAAGCCAACTTGATGAAAAAGGGAAAGAAAGGACTATCTATTATATCAATCACACTTAGTTGGTTATGATCTCAACTACATGCCTATGCAAAAAGCTTGATTAGTTGTGGTCTTTGCCACTCAGAAGCTCTGCCATTACATGTTAACTCATACTATACAACTTATGTCAAAGGTCGATCCTTTGAAATATATGTTATCATGCACAACACTCATAGGTCATCTAGCAAAATGGGTTATCCTTAGTGAATTTAACATCCAATATGTCGACAAAAAAAAATCACTTGGTTGATGCATCCCTACTGGATAATCACTCGTTGATTATGGAGTTTCTAGATGAATATCTCTACATCATCAAAGACAAACCATGATGGAAACTATATTTTGAT
This sequence comes from Cupressus sempervirens, assembly GCA_028749045.1. NCBI lineage: Eukaryota > Viridiplantae > Streptophyta > Pinopsida > Cupressales > Cupressaceae > Cupressus > Cupressus sempervirens. The sequence goes on along the minus strand of CM053783.1, from coordinate 644,736,298 downwards.
GGGGGTAAGTGCACCAAGTTGTGGTGCCAAAAGGGGGGTATAAGTGGCCACTTTTGTTTTTCTGAAATCATCAATTTCTGAACTTTGACAAGAATTTGAAGATAGTTACACTCAAAATTTTAATATATGACAAAAAAAAAAAAGTAGTAGTCCTTTGAATCTAGTTTCTAAACTATAATTTTTTTTCAAAATGGTTTAGTTTTAGGTCCTTAGAAATGGGGGCCATAGATAGTGGTATTGTTTCTTTAGAAGAAAAACATAACATAATACAAAGTGTGGCCCCCCTAAAATTTTATCTTTTTTTTTTGAAATTATTTAATCACTTTGGTCAAAAGTTACCTAACACTGTGTAGTTTATTGTAGATTTTTTGGATAATTTTATAACGTGTATTTTTTTTTAATGAATTTTGTAATTTGACACATCCTAAAAATGTGAAATATATGTGTGCTTCCCCTAGAAATGATTGAAAACTAATCTAAAATAAAAATTTGTTTTTTCAAAGTATGTAGAATGGAGTCTAGTTTTAAAAAAAACTAAGTTGTTTCAAAATTTGATGAACGAGCTAAAATCTACACCCCAATTAGTACATGTTGGTTTTTGACAAAAAATGGACATACATTCAAAAGAAATTATAGTTGAAAGGCTTGAAATAGTTCAAATTCAAAATACATTATATGGTTATATAGCTAACAAAAAGATTTAGAATGTCACGTAACCTAATTTTATCGATGCTCAACCATGAGGAAACTTGAAGGAGAACATGTTACATATTTTTCCCTCCTACAAAAATTTGAACTTCAAATAAAAGCCCACCCAATGGCTACTTCCCATCTTCTATATTATTTAAATGCCTGAGAAATATGAAAAAACAAATGTTTAAAGCCTTAGGTTATATTTTATTTCCTAAGTGACCATGCACTTTAATAATTTTGTTGGCCTGCAACTTTCCCCACCATTGGATCTTGCATAAATCTATGGTCGTCATTATGTCATTATGAAAAGTTGCAAGGATGTTTCCCATAGCGTCATAGTGAGTATCAAGAAATCTAGAAAATGGAACTGGAGGTGAAGGAGCGGTGGTCAGAGTTTTGTTTTCTGGATAACCTTCCAGCCATGTGTAGGTGTTGTCAGAATAGTTAGTTGATCCAAATGGTGATAGTGGTGTTTTTTTGTTTCTCCAGTGCTGAGTTTTGATAAAGTCCCCAACGCTCGCTATCAAAAAACTCAAGCATCTCACCTTTAGCGACATAGTGAGTCACCATGGAATGAGTGTTTGGTGGGACCTCGTGCAACATGGAAGGGTGACAATGCTTAAGTGGGGTTTTGTTTTTCCAGTTAAGAAATTTTTTTGATGCCATCAGTACCTAGACCCATGCCCCTTTCATAAAACATAGGAGGGATTCTAACCATCAGACCAATGCAAAATTAATAGTCCTCGCTATCTCACTATGGAAAGTTGAAAGTTTTTTACTCATAGTGACATAGTAAGTATGGGACCCATCAATCTTCAGAATGACTAATGCAGTTTCTTCACCCTTGGATTGATCTTAGATCAATGGCTTTCACTATCTTGCTATGGGAAGTTGCTTGAAGGATATGTATAGTGAGATAGTGATTCACCGCCACATGTCTTTGTGGGGCCAGCTTCTTGTGTAGATTACCAGGGCGATGCCAGTTGGTGCCAGGTCAAATGCTGAGTGTTTCATGGGCCTAGAGATTTTAAAGGGGCAAGCACAGTTTTGAAGGATCTTTCACAATCATTGATCTCGTAGAGATCAACGATCAGGGCTTTCTCACATTTTGAAGCTGCGTGGAAATTAAACAATATGGGGAAGCCCCTTTTCAACATGTGTCTCGATGAGCTCAGCCAAGGTATTAATAGAAAGGTTGGCAATTAAGGTTGTAGTTTCCTGAGGTAGTCATAGTTAAGTTAGGAGGTGTTGCAGTTGGTAAAGAAGATATAGTCAAATGCATGAAGACTCCACAGGGTGGCAAAATAGAATGAAATAATTGGTCCACGTGGCTCATCCTAGTGCCAGAATCTAGTTGACTATTTGATATTGTTGATTCATGAGCCAATGAACGAAGGAGATTAAATTTTCCTGCGTGATATCATCCATGTGATCAATTCCAACCACTCTTGAATGAATGCTAAACTTAGTGAACGAAGGAGAACGCTCCACCACCTCATTTTATCCATCTACTGGGTCAGGCTGGTTTAATTGCACCATTTCTGTCAAGGCCTTATTTCAATAGATCAAATTTTCTCCAAATCCTTATTGAGACTTAATGGCAGTGGTTGTGAAGAAACTTCAAAGGAAAATATCTCAGTTATGCCTGAACTATAAAGGTAATTTTTGTTTTTTTTTTTTGGTTGACTCTTCTCTGACTTCTCTATTATTGCTCTGCAATTTCACTATAAATTACCTTTGCCTCTGAACTATATGACATTTTTCCTTATCTCCTTCAACCATTAATGTGAAAGTGCAAGAACTATTTTCTTCTCATTGGTGTTTTGTAGAGATCTGCAATCTCTATGATTGTATCTCTTTTGGCTTGTGAGTGATATATGAGTGAATCTTCTCTTTCTTTGTGTCATTCATTTGGGTTTTCTAATTTGGATGTGGTTGTTAGATTAAAACAAGTCTGAATGTGTATATCTCTTGGTGTCATGATGGTTCAATAGTGCATGCATGGCCAGAGATTGGTTTGAACACTCTATTTTGGTGCATCACTCCTTTAGGTTAGAATAGGTAGATTTGCTTTAATGCATTCCTTCTCCCTTTGCCTCTCTAAGAGAAATTAGGTGCACCTTGATAGTAAAGGAAGTTGGCCTTCTCTAGAGACTCAACCTCATAGTTCAAGTCCCATAGCTTGGAGGTTGTTTCCAAAACTTTGGACAAGGGTGCAAACCTTTGTGAAAATATTTTTTTTCCCGGTGGGACAATATTCATAAAATTTCAAGTCTACTGGTGTCAAAAGGAAGATTTCAAGATTAATACTAAAGATATAGTACTGACTTCAGTGTTCAAGCCTTCAAGAGGCTCATTCTTCAAGTACTTGGTGACTCTAAGCTTCAAATACATCTGGTTCCAGAGCAAAAGTTGTAGTAGCTCATGCCCAAAGCTAAAACAAGGGCATCTTCTAGAGGTAAATTTCAGTATCAAGAACTTTCATTTTCAAATCCTAGAATAAGGAAGACTAGAGTATCTTTATCACCATTTAGGAGTGCAATAGTAACAAATACACCTGCAAGATCTATTTCCACTCCTCCTACGATTAGATCTTAGCCTAGATTGCTATCAACACATACAAATAGATCACTTGTCTATATGGCACATCCTATGAGCTCATACTAGAGCTCATACCCTTCTTCTTCTCTAGACACCATCTCTTGACCATCTCCTTGATTAGACATAGAATCCTCATCTTCTTTCATGCATGAAGATTTAGATGAGTCCTTTCTAACATTTAGATCGGAAGATGTTATGTTATCAAGAAAATAATCCTTGCATGGTTCTTCTTTCTCAAGATCTTGTAGTGTTTCAAGTAAAGAAGGATGTACTTTGTTAGGATCTAGGCATGTATTGTCGTAGAATCTTTTTAAAAACTCAACTTGATTGGGATCAATGGAAGTATGATTTTGATGAGAAATAGTCAGTGCAAGTGTTGGGACACTTTTTTAACCATATTATCCATCCTTGAGTCACATGAATCATTTTTCTAATTAAATTCCTCCTTATAATCACATGTTGAACTTCTTTCTGAAATGATTTGGGCCTGTGAGAAAAATTGATTATCTTTACAATCTTGTTCATCTATCTTTTGCAAATTTTGGAGCAAAGATGGATGAATCTTTTCTGGGTCTAGTTTCCATCCACCATAAAAACTCTTCAAGAATCTATCTTTCTTTGGATCGATGAAAACCTAATTATGTTGGGAGATAGGTGAATGAGAGATGTTGCCATTATTCTTCATTGTTGATTTAGATGAAAGGCATTTTTCAAAAATACCTTTATCTTTAGATGTTGAACCTTTTTCAAATAAAGAATCATGATCATCAGAAAGAAATCCATAATCTTTTTCATAATCTTCTTCAATCTTTAGAAAAATTTGTAGCAAACAGAGATGAACCATTCTAGGATCTAGCCTCCTATCGCCATAGAAATTCTTCAAGAATTCAACTTGTAGATGCTCATTAGGAATCTATTTCTTGGGATATGGAAAGTATTCATCATCATTTTCACTATCACTGTCACTTTCAACTTTTCCCTTGTACCAAACCATGATTCTAAGTTGCCACTTTAAGATAGGGTTGTTGATAATTCAATCTTTAACATAGAGTTGCCAACCTTCATTCCAGGGAAGGTACCTATTATCAACCATGTTACTAGTTATTGTTCACTTGGTCTTGGATGTGACCAAGATTTTGCATGTTTATTCTTGGAATAATAACTATTCTTTTGATCACCACAATATTTTCATCGATAGGAGCTCTTTACAAGATTTTTCCAAATTCTTCTTCTTCTTCTAGAACCTAGTTCACTTGATGATATTATTGAGAACTTTTTCTACACCTCCAGGCTAGAGTGTTCAAATCTGAAATAATATCTTCTTGTGTGTCCTAGAACCCAAGATTTGGTTGTAGAACTAGAAACAAATTCTCATGCAAAAATGCCATCTTGCTTCATTACAAGCAACTAAATAATCTTTCTTGTTTGAATCCCCAGTAGAGTCACCAAAAATATGTTGGTAAATCGGTCTATTACAATGATAATTACTTCTAAAACTGACCCTATTCATCCTATAAACAGTGATAATTGTCCCAATAGTTGGAGAGATTGAAACTGATCATTACCATACTACAATCTTCCTCTATGTTTGAGAGGAGGAGCTCCCTCATATGATGGGTGTATTTGATTTTTTTAACATAAATGGATTAAAACTTTGAAAGGTAAAGAAAAAGCTATTGATGAAAAATGCACCACATATCTTCACAACTTTCTTAAATAACTTAAACCACTAATAAGAATGATCAAGAACTACACTTGAAGGCTAACATTAACTTGATGATGATTTGATCATTCACTCACATTTACACCATACTGTGAAAATATTAATTATAACCAAAATCAACACCCAAACAGTTTAGGCTTTGAAGAAATGAGAATACAGAATGCATGTTCCTTTATTTCCTTACACCAAGAACATAAGAAGAAACTGACTACAAAGAAAACCTCTATACATACTTTCCAAAAATTTTCTTATCATCAAAAACATAAGTGTTCCCTTCTTCCAAATTCCAAAGAGTCTCTATTACATGCAATGTCCCTAAATTTATATGGCATTCTCGCTTAACTAACTTTTTGGGTTCGTAACCACTCAAAAAGTTAGAATTTTGAATGGAATGCATTTGAAAACTAACTCTAACTCTAACTCATATGAATAAAAAATCTAGACCCTAACTCTAGTTACAATAAGTGACATAACCACTTTTTGCCTGCAAAGAAAGACCAAAATGCAGATTTCATTGAGGTATCCTTCCATCTTCATCTTCTTCCTTTGTTTATCATCATTTCGCCACTTGAACAGTTGAAAGCACTATAAGATAGTCATGATGCCAAGATGAGCTTAATATCCTTTTTGCATTGTAGTTTTCTACACCAATATACTTCCTTTATATTGGTACAACCAACTCACTATCGGAGCTACACACTAAAACATGTGTTTTGAAGTTGATAAAGTAACAAATTCCTTCTCTCCAACTATATGGTCTTTAATCAATAGTAAGCATAAAGACCAAGTTGGTGATGTTTAGATTTGATACTTCTTATATAGCACTCCCTTGCAGCATTCTGACAAACAAATTATAGGGATCTTGTAACAGATTACTACCCATGGGTTCTTATTATCTTGAACAATCAATGATACACACATTCGATTGAATGAACACTAACAACACCATGTTGAACCTTTGGATTTATAAATTGCACAATCATGATATTTAGATATCTTTGCATACTTGTTGAATTTGTGCATACATTGATGGGGGCGGTCTTCATGGTTTTAGTTGATGAAGGCATTGTTCCAAATAGTTGGAATGCTTTTTCTATGCTTGCATATGGGGTTTACATATATACTAATTGTCCCTTTATTAAACAATATTATGTATATCCTAAACTTTTGGAAAATGGTGACATTCTCAGTGGCACATTCTAAGCACCTATCATGTATCACCAGGACACCATATCTTGGAGACATTATTCATATAGTTCACATGCCTTGTACATGTTCTCACATTGTGCATATATGCTCCTTGATCATGAATATCAATTTAGTGACTTGTAACTATGACATTCAATCGCATAACTCATGCACATCATGCCATTCAATGACTTTCTATTTACTCATTTTTCACTTTCATGAGTATTGATCAGCAATTGAGTTCATCTCATCACAATTTAAGTAAATGGTATTAAGGGATGTGAAGCATGGCTTTTGATGGACCACTGTACACAAGTAAAGGTTTGTACATCCTTGTCATCAACCAAAGTGTATTGGTAACTATTCGCAATCAACTATTTACTCTCATCTGACATTTCTTTAAGCCTTTTAGATTGGTGATCATCGTGCATTCATTCATCATAGAATTATAAGGGGGAGTCAAGAGATAATTAATCCATGGGGCATTATGACAAAAAATTGGTTGTTAATGTCCTTTCTATGGTTTTATTTTTCAAACCTTTCCAATTTGTTGCAGAATAGAGTCACACGTTCTCACAAAAAAAGAGGTTTTGCATTCTTTCTTCAATTGATGTTTACCAAGTCTTAAGGTGAGAGGGACACTTGGTTGACATACACGTCCTCTCCAAGACTTTGGAATCCTCCAACGAGTGCTTTGTAACTTTCATCTTATGAAGCAATAGTATTATGTCAAATCGGTATCATGAACTATCTAGAAGCCTACAACAATGGAAATTACTATCAATCAAACATCTAACTTGCATGTCTATAGGCATTTACCAAATAGTTATCCTATTATCTTTCTAATCTTTTAGGAACTTGCCTCTCTAGCATTTCAATGACTTTGCATGTAGAGATTTCTATTACTAATGGAGCTACAAATTGAAGTTCTTCAACTCAACAATCTACATCTCAACTTAAGTTTGACTTCAGTGGAAGCATTAAAACATTTTTATTTTTTTGCATCTTCTCCATCAAACTATGAAAATAACATCTCTACATGCCTTTTAAAACTATTCATCAACCAATTTCTTCCCCTGCATTAAATGATTGCCATTTTATTTTCTTGAAAATATAGGAGTTCAGGTTCTTGAAATATCTAGGTCAAGATTAGGGAAAAAAATGTGAAGGTTTTAGGAGAAAGAAAACTCTTAGTACATAGAGAGAGGTAGTATGTAGTGAGAGATGATTTTAGTATGGGGAGAGAGAAAAGTATGTAGAGAGAGGTATTTTTGAATAACTAGGAATTAACCTCACCCCCTCTCTCTCTTTGGAATTAATTTAACTAACTCTCGCAGTAAAATATCCTGGTAACAAATTGTGTAATGTTCAAGGAATTAGGCAATTAATTGATTAAATTAATTACTTAAATAACTTAATATTGTGATTAAATCAAAAGTCTATTGTTTTTCCTCATTTTCTTTGATTTTGTCCTTAATCTTTAATGATTTGTAGAAAATCATGTTTCCTAAGTCTTGCCAATTTTAGGGTGTCTACAATATCAATTTGAATGAGAAAAAATTTGAAGACTGGAAAGATTTTTATAATAGTTTTATGGTAGTAAATAAATTATAAGAGTATATATTATTTGTGTTATGAAGAACAACAAAATACACGTGAGATTGAATGAGTTTGCAGAGGGTCTTTTACATATTTATTTTTTATTGACATAAAACATGAAATTAATTTTTCTTCAAAACATGAGCGATAATATTTCATAATATAATTTGAGATATATGTATTTTATACATTAAAAATGTCTTTCAATAAGTATGTACATGATTTTTGTGAAGATAAATGAGATAAAGATTTGGCAGAAGAAGCACTCTCTAACAAACATAGCAACCTACAATTGCATGAAAACAATGCTCCAAGTACTATGTGGTATATAGTCTTCAAAAGAAGGATGTTGGAGCTACGTATATCTTTTCTCACATATTAATAGATCCTTATCCACTTGGAGTGGTAACTTTAGAAAAATGGAGGAGACGAGTAATAAATGAATAATCATTGCATAAGTGTGTGAAGAAATAAAAAATGCACATGCACTATTGGGAGTATCGGTAAGAGATCATTTTGCAAGTCATAATTATTGGAATGCACTTTAACTTACCATATTATGCATCCACTATACAAAAAGAGGATTACATTTTAGCTTCAACAAATTATTGACTTTGCACATAAGAAAAATTTAGATTAATATAATTAAGAATTTGATATAAGACTCGTTTTTAATTGATAAAAAGAATTAGAGAAAAGTTCTCTAATTTATTTCGAAAAAAATGTTGAACATCTAAAATTTAATTTTTAATTTGATAGAAAGTTACCAAAAAGCTAATTGATTTTTTATTAATTATGAAAAGTTACCAAAACAGAAAATGAAAGTTTAGAAACTTTATCTGGCGAGTGGATGAGAATTGAGAATAGCTCTATTTCATGAACAAAGTAAAAATAACCCTACTTTCTCTCTCTTGAAAGTTTGAAATAGAGATGAAAGAATGTATAGTTGGAGCTTTATTTTCGAGCAATCAATCTCATCCATAATCAATGGTGGCTGATTCCGTGTCTTATAATTTTTTTATTATTAATTTATTATTAGTTCTGTCATATATATAGTTGGGGGTTGCGTGCATGAGCAGAGCCCTACGAAATCTGTTAAAGATCACACTTGGAGGAATGATAGAAATGAAAAATAGCCGTGCAGAAGAAACAATGGTTTTAATGTAAGGATATCTACATCACTGATCACATATTAATGTCCTTCATTATTCCATGGTTTTGTACATTTTGTTCTTGTTGAGAGTATCTGCCACATGAGATGATATTGTGTTTTTGGGCATGAAAACAAATAAATAATGTAACTTGGCTGGAATGGCCTGATCATAAGGCATAATCCATGTAATTTCTATCTTCGTTTCTCCCTAGAGTCCAATCCTTTCTCTCTGCTACAATAATCCCAAGATACTGCTTTCCCATAATAATTGCTACTGTAAAAATATTGTCTGATATGTAATTCTTGTTTTTTGGTTTAAGGAAAAGGAAGAATATAACTTATCAAGATGTTTACATTTGAATTTTTTTTTTTTTCAATCGATTGTCATTTTATAGAATTTTTGTTGTTGATACTGTTAAGATATATATTCACTGTTTTAATTAAAAGAATATATTACAATCAAATTAAATAATGAATATAAAAAATAAAATAAAAATCAATTAATCTTGAGCAATAAAAAAGAATTATGTTATTATGTCTACATCAGAAGTTAAAAATAAAATATAGAAACCACTCAAAATATATATGATATGGATAAGATTTAATTGACTTGAAGATGAAAAAAATACAAACCATTTTTTACAAATTTATTGTAATATCATCTATTTGAAAAAAACGCTCACAAAAATACACTAAATCATGCACACTCTGACTATTAACTATTAATGGACTATTTAGAACAAGTACCTAGACAAATCAAAGAAAGGTAAGGAAACTCTATGATAGACCGTAATGTCCTATTTTTCTCTCTCCTTTGAACACCTCTCTATACCTTTGGTATGTGCAAAGCCTGTAATTAGACGAAGCTACAATGTAATCCTCTTTGTATACAATAGATGCGAAATACGGCAGATCAATTGTGTTCCATCGGGTGTGACTTGAAAAATGATCTCTTGTCAATACTTCAGAATAATCTTTTGCCAATACTCCTGATTGAATGTGTACTTTTTGGGTTTTCTCACATACTTTTATTATGACACTTTCTTTTTCACTTGTCTCATCAGTTATTGCCAAAGCTACCACTTGAAAAGGCCAAGGATATGTTGTGGGGTTACGAAAGATATAAGCAGCTCTCACATCTTTCTTTAGTGAATCATAAAATATTATTAAATTATAAGAATATTGAAAATCATTGATGTAAAATTTTTATTTTTTATACTTTATATTATCATTATATAATTAAAATAATAATTATATGAGATTCACTATTTAGTTTGTTAGTTAAGTTAGTTAGATGGTGATTTTATTGTGTCTTCCTAATCTTAAAATCATTTTATGTTAACAAATAATAAATAAATAAAACTAAAAAATAAAGAGAGTTTTCCATTGAAAAATTATGAATCACATGAGATATTATTCCAAGAATAACTAATAAATCACCACCCACTCTATGAAAGCAATGAGAAATTGATCTTCCATCTCCCACGTTCTAATTTTATTTTTTCCTGGAAGTTTAGGCAATTTACTTATGACCCTCTCCAACTTGTAGTGGACCTAGTATGAGGCTCCCAAGTTGGTCTCTAATTCATAGTCTCCCCTGTCTTATTGTCCTTTCATGAAAGAGATGTAATGGCATGCTTTGCTTTATGGTAGTTGGGTTCTTTGGAAAGAGAGAAATAGTAGACTATTTAAAGAACAATACAAGAACATTTACTTGATGTACTATTAGGTGTTCATTAATACAAAGAAAAATATAATCAACACCCACCACTCTAAGAACTCCCATCCTTCAAAATGTTGATTGAAAAAATGATTAGGAATTGGGATCTTGTGAACTTTCTTATATGCTATAGTTCTCTAATGATTGGTGTTAAGAATATGGTCAAATGGTCCCCCTAATCCTAGATGGGTGAAACTCTATTTTTATGGGTCCTCTTTGTTGGAAGCATTAATGCTAATGATATTCCTCTAGGGGAGTATTGTAGAAACATGATTATATCATTATCACAATGATATGTTACATTCATGACTGTGTTTGTCATTGATGTCAACATGGCAATTTTCTGTGAGAAGAATAATGGTAAAAATTAAGTTGGTACAGATGAATCGTTGAGTATTTTCACCAAGTGAGGTTAATGGGAGATACTACTAAGTATCTAGTATATGCAGCTAACCTCAAGTGTAAAAGATAATAAGTCTAGAAGAAGCTAAACAAGTTTTGGCGAAGACTATTTAGAGATAGAGTTTATAGAAGCATGTTCTGGTAAACTTGTTAGATCTCTTAGCAAATTTGTTATTTTGAGAAGCAAAGTTAAAGACATATAGAAGACATGCTGGAGATGGTGTGGCTAATGTCGTTCATCATTATATTACACGTATGGAAATTTATTCAAGTTACAAGGCGATAGATTGATGTTATCGCTAAGTAAAACATGCTCTTAATGAGGTCCTCTAATAATTAATTGAGAAGGTGTAATAGTTGACTCAAGGGAATTATTTTATGGACTTAGTATAAAGGAAAGACATTTTCCTTTGTTATAGAAGCAAGTATGAAGATTGGAAAAGAGGAGAAAAGATATAATGCTGAGTAATTAGGTTGATATGCGATGATAAATAGAGAAGAGCAAAGTTGGAGAAAACTTCATTGGCGACATTTTATTTCAAGATCTAAGGTTTGGTATTTGGATTCAAGGTTTGTGACCTAGTCTAAAAGGTCTGACAGTGATTGGTTTGGTTGATAGGATAGAGGGAAGATGATAAAGTATAGTACAAACAATAATTCTACAAGGAATAGTTGAGAGATTAGTTGGACAGTGAAGTTTAGTGGTCTTACCCCAGAAGCTATTTTGACAGTGGGTCCTTCTACTTTCCACAACTTCTAATAGGGTTGGAATCTTCTAGCAAGGATTCAAAATCTCCTAATAGGAATTCATATGTACTAAATGTTGTAATAGACTCCTAATAGGGTCTATCCTCTAACAAGGAATATTTATATTAGTACATCATCTTGTGGGTACCATCCCCATTGGGGTTTTCCCTTTGATCAAGGGTTTCCCTAGTTAAAAAATTTGGTGTAATTGTGTATCTGCATCTTGTTATGGTTGTTGTTTACTTTGATTACATGGCTAAGATTAATTTAGGTTGATAAATGTTTTAGTTGGATAATTGTACCACCCCCCCCCCCCCCCTTTAGTTATCTTGGTGGACTATTATTTCTAACAATTGGTATCAAAGTAGTAGGTCCTTGAAGATAAAGTTTAACAACTTTGGGAGATCCATGGCCAGCATATTGAAAAAGAATAGTCCAAAGTTTGATGGAATAAATTATGACAACTAGAAGGAAAATACAAAGAAACATCTTATGTGTATGGGTCCAGGATACTGGATCTTGACAAAATTACAAAAGACAATCGTTGCTAAAGATGAGATGGAAACTTGTACTGAGGAACAAAGAAAACTTTTCACATGTAACATGAGAGCTAGAGAAGCACTATTATTTGCACTTCTTAAAGTAGAGTACAACTAGGTAAAAACACTTGATACTTCTCACAAGATTTGGAAATGATGCAGTATAAGGTAGGAGAATCCCCAAAGGAGATGTCCTAGCCCCCAAAAAATAACCACATAGTGGAAACACAACACAAGATAAACAATTTGATACCAAATGCAACTCTTTATTCTTAAAATAACTATTTAAATGCAATATGTCAAGCTTTAATGCCTTCCCAGTTATGGCCAAATACAAAGCAATTACAATAATAGTTCTTCAAGATCCCTCAAGATCCAACCCAAACACTAGCTAGTCCAAATCCACACTCTAGTAGAAACCTCCAAGGAAAATCTAAACTTGTGTTCACAAGCCCACCAAGAAATCTCCTTGTTTCTAAACTGTAGCCATTGGCTATTCTCCAATGTTTTCTAAGATCTATGTGTAAACTACCTCACATTTGGCGCTTGTCCACACACGCACAACTCCACCATAATCCTACTATAAACTACCTCACATTCGCTTCTCTATCCACTGACTTAAGAAAAATCACACTTTAGCTTCCTCTTTATCTCAAAGCTTGTACTAAGAAGAGATCACACCTTGGAGCTTGATTACAAATGCTCATATGCCTTTCTTAAATAGACACTTACCACCCAAGATGTTACAAACACAACCAATGTGGGATAAAAGGTAAATGCAACTAGCTTCAATAAATATTTAATTCACACCCAAATACAACCAAGCACCACCATGTGGCCCAACAATTATTAAATGCATGATTTAAGGAAATATCCAAAAACTTCTAGAATTCCATCTGCACACCTCAGTAAATGGAATGAAAATCATTTTAATTTATTTTTCTATTTATGCCACCTATGCACCTTGAAAATGGAAATTTCTTTTTTCTCCTTTTTCCTTTTCTAATTTGTTTTTTCAAATTTTCTCATGCAAGATGCTCCTACATCAGATTCCCCATGTAGATAAAAAAAAGTGCATCCCACACTTTGACTCCAAAAGAAAGATCTACAACCATCTTCATCTTTACCAAATGTTTTCACCTCAACAGAGACAACAAAACCAAAATCATCCACATATGCATCACTCTATCAAACACTAGAATCTCAACCGTCTAATCAACATGCTCATTCCTAGGAATAAACTGAATATAATGCTTCATCAAAAAATCGTCATCCACATCAGCAACTAGTGAATCCACACCAGCAACAAAAAACTCTATATAAGTAGTAATATGTAGATCCCCGTCAACACATTCCAAACTCACAACACATTGGTCTCCATTGATCACAATAGGATGATGTGCAACATATAAGTTGCCACCAATAGCAAGTAGATAATTTGTGATAGAGTGCTTTACAACCTCCATGTCAAACTCAACCAACTAATCATGAAAACCAATCTCCATACCAACATCAATAAGATTAGGAATATCCTCAACAACAACCTTAAGTTTCTTTGTAGGTTTTCTATCAGACTCCACAAATTGATCAACAAAACCAAACTCTTCCACCTCAACCTTGTTATGTCATCTTCTCTCTTGAAAAAATCTTCTCACTAGCTAGACAACTCTCTTCCAAATCAGTAGACTCCAACTCCAATAGCATAGAACTTCCTTCATTTGTTTCTCAACTCTTTTAGAAAAAGCAACATCCACAACAACATCCTCTCCACTATATTATAGAGATTCACAATCATCCCAAGGTCCAATCCTCTCAAAACCATCTTCTAAGATCCTCGCAAAGCCTCTACAACAAATCACCAATAGATCAATCTTCCCAAACAAGATCAACCTTGCATCTTTGCAACCATAGATCCATCTACATGTCCTCTTAAGGTCCTAGGGAAAACTACCTCAACTTCGATGATCTGTCTACATGTTCAAAAACAACCTTCACTTTGATACCACTTGATTGAGTGAAAGGTAGGAGAATCCCCAAAGAAGATGTCCTAGCCCCTAACAAATAACAACACAGTGGAAACACAACACAAGATACACAATTTGATACCAAATGCAACTTTTTATTCTTAAAATAACTACTTACATGCAATCTGTCAAGTTGTAAGGACTTCTCGATTATGGCCAAATACAAAGCAATTACAATAATATTTTTGCAAGATCCCGCAAGATCTAACCCAAACACTAGCTAGTCTAGATCCACACTTTAGTAGAAACCTCCAAGGAAAATCTAAACTTGTGCTCATAAGCCCACCAAGCAATCTCCTTGTTTCTAAACCACAACCACTAGCTCATATCAAACTTTATCCAAGATCCAAATGTAAATTGCCTCATATTTAGTGCTCTATCTACACACTCACAACTCCATCACAATCCTGTTGTAAATTGCCTCACACTTGGTGCCTTGTCGATAGACTTAGGAAAAATCACCCTTTAGCTTCCTCTTTCTCTCCAAGCTTCTATTAAGAAGAGATCACAACTTGAAGCTTGATTACAAATGCTCATATGCCTTGCTTAAATAGGCACTTACCACCCAAGATGTTACAAACAAAACCAATGTGGGATAAAAGTTTCCCACCCAAATACAACTAAGCATCACCATGTGGCCCAACAAAAATTAAATGCATGATTTAAGGAAATATCTAGAAACTTCTAGAATTCCACCTACACACCTTGATAAATAGAATGATGACCATTTTAATTTATTTTTCTATTTACACCACCTATGGACCTCGAAAATAGAAATTCCTTTTCTTCTCCTTTTTCCCTTTAAAAAAAAAAATTCCCATGCAAGATGCTCCTACATCAGGAAAGCTTTGGAAAATAGCTTTGAAGGTGATAATCATTCTAAGAAAATGAGGCTACAAAACTAGAATTGTACATTTCAAGATGCTAAAATGATGGAAGATGAATCTATAAGAACATATGTAGGAAAAATATCAGAAATTCTTGTAGGTATCAAATATCAAGGAGGAACCAAGGAAGATGATGAAGTGATCTGGAAGATATTGAAGGGCTTAACACCACCATTTAAGAAAGTAGCTGAAATTCTATAGTTGTTAATCCCTTGTTCCAAAGATTTCACCAAGAAAACATTGCTTGGGAGACTTGAAGCAGTTGAGAATGATCTTAGATAGTCTAGGGAATTATTTAGAATAAAAATAGCTTTTAGTGCCCTAAATGTTCAACCTAATCTATCAAGGAGGACAAGTGTTAAAGGATATTTTTCTTGCACTAGCAGATCTGATGAGGATAGAAATATACGAGTATCCCTTCTTGTAGGAAGAGAAAAAGATGGTAAGAAAATCTTCTTAAATATTGTAATTGTAATGAGTTTGGTCATTATGCATCTACGTGTCCTAAAAGAGAGAAAAAGTATAGAGGAAAGTTCAAATCTAGAAGAGGTAGAGATTGTTTGTATGCCTATGAAGAAGATGAATTTGATGAACAAGCGATAAGTACCAGTGATGATGAAATAGGATTTGTGGCTATTAAAGAAGAAATTCTAGAGAAAATGGATTTGATATCTTAGGTTGAAAAGAAATCTAATTGGATAATTGATAGTGGTTGTTCACATCATATATCTGGTGATATGAACAAGTTTTTTGATTTCAAAAGTTATGACGGAGGCATTGTCAGAGTTGGAAACAATGCAACTTTCCATATTAAATGTATTGGATCTATAACTCTTGATGGTGAGACTAACACTGAGGATGTATACTTTGTTGATGGTTTGAAACATAATATTTTTAGTGTTGGACAACTAGTGGATAAAGGTTATTAGTTTTGGTTCATATCTAGAAGACATGCATGATCAAAGATAAAGATGGAAAGGTAATTGAAATAGGAACTAGATCTAGAGGTAATATATTTCACCTTAATCCCATTGAGATGACATGTATGATTGGAAATGTTGATGATAGTTGGTTATGGCATAAGAGATTTTGTCATATCAACTTTGACAACATTGTGAAAACTAGTAATATGTTTTTAGTCAGAGCTTTGCCTAAGATTGTAAAGCCTACTAACACAATTTTCAAGGAGTGTGTATTAGAAAAGCCTAACAAAGCTTCTTTTCCTAGCAAGAAGTTTACTACTACAACAAAGTTGGAGATTATACACACAGATCTTAGTAGTCCTACAAAGACTAAAGGATTCTATGGTGAAAGGTACTTTATGATTATTGTTGATGGCTCTAGTAGAATGATGTGGGTTGGATTTCTTAAAGAGAAATTTGAGGCATTTGACAAGTTCATGATATTCAAGAATAGAGTTGAGAATGAATCAAGTATGAAGATTAAATGTTTAAGATTAGATAGAGGAGGAGAGTTTACTTCAAATAAGTTTAACATCTTTTGTGAAACTAATAGAATCAAAAGATAAATTTTAGCTCCTAGAACCCTTGAACAAAAGGACATTGTAGAGAGAAGAAACATGTTAGTAATAGAAGCAACAAGAGTTATGTTAGCTAAGAATGGTGTATACAATATTTTTGGAGAGAAGTTGTGGGTACAATAGTTTACACTATGAATAGAGTGTAGGTTAGGAAAGACACAAACAACACCCTTATGAACTATGGTTTGGTCACTCACTTATAGTTAAGTATTTCTAAATTTTTGGCAACAAATGTTATATCAAAAGAGATGATGATGTTGGTAAATTTGATGCTAGAAGTGGTGAAGGTATATTTCTTGGTTATTCATTAAAAAGAAGAGTTATAGAGGTTATAATTTGAGAAGTAAGACTATTGTTGAAAGTGCAAGAGTTGATGAGAAATTCAAGATACAAGAAAGAAAAGTTGAGTATAATTTTGATGATGAGAATATTGTTGTTAAACCGAGGAATGATGAAGTATTCTTTGAGACTAAGAATGATTTATAGAATGAAGGTGAGCTAACAAAAGAACAAAGTTTCAAACTTAGAATAGAGCTAAGAGTTGACATAAAGGCTTCTACTTATGGTAAGAATATGACAAAGAATCATCCACCAGAGAAAATTATCGGAATCAAAGATAAATGTGTGATAACAAGAAATAGAGTCAACGAAGAACTATGTGTAATATATCAAGTAGAACCAAAGAATGTAGATGAGGAATACATAGATGACTATTGGAAGCAAACTATGAAAGAAGAATTTGATTAGATAGTGAAGAATAAGACATGGAAATCGGTCCCTAAACCAAGAGACAAGAATGTGATAGGAACAAAATGGGTATTTAGGAACAAGATGAATGAACAAGGTGAAGTTGTGAGGAAAAAAGATAGATTGGTACATAAGGGTTATTCATAGCAACAAGGAATAGACTATGAAGAAACCTATGTTCTTGTGGTAAGAATTGAAGTAGTAAGGTTATTCTTAGCCTATGAAACACATAAGAAATTCAAAGTGTATTAGATGGATCATGTCAAGTCAACATTTTTGAATGGAGAAATTGAAGAAGAGGTATACATAGAACAACTTGAAGGTTTTCCTTTAACAAATTACAAGGACATGGTATGAAGACTAAAGAAAGTATTGTATGGCTTGAAACAAGCATGCAAAACTTGGTATGCAAGGTTGGTCAATCATTTGAGAAAAACTTGGATTTAGCAAAGATATGGAAAATAATAATCTATACTTGAAAGAAATAGATGATGGATTGTTGATTTTGGTAATATTTGTTGATGATTTCATATTTAGAGGAGATTATAGTGAAAGTGACAAGTTTGTAGAAGAAATGGAGAAGGAATTTGAAATGAGCATGATAGGGAAAATGAAATACTTCCTAGGATTGTAGATTGTATAAGATAAAGAAGGAATCTTTATTTCTCAAAACAAGTATCAAAGATCTATTGAAAAGGTTTGGTTTGGAAACATGTAAACCATTTGGAACACCTATGTTAACTGGACACAAGTTATCTACAAAGGATGAGACACCTACTTTTGAGTAGAAGAAATACAAATCTATGATTGGAGGATTTTAATATCTTACTCACATAAGGCCAGATATAGAAAATGTAGGTTGAACTATTAAAATATTTCAAGTTAATCCCAGAGAAGCACATTATGTAGTAGTTAAGAGGATATTTATATATCTAAAGGGAACACCGGAGTTTAGATTATGGTATGATAGATCTAATGATTTCACTTTATATGATTATATTAATGTTGATTAGGAAGGCAATATGGATGAAAAAAAGATGAAGGAAGATTAGTTTCTTGGTTAAGAAAGAAGTAGGATTATACCTCACAAAGTACAACAGAGGAGAATATGTTATAACAAATGCAATTGTAATCAAGTTGTTTGGATGAAGCAGATACTAAAGGATATAAGGATAGAATTCAATGAACATGTTTTCATAAATTGTGATAACACAAGCACAATGAATATGTTCAAGAATCTATCATTGCATTCTAAGACTAAGCACATTTCTATCAAATATCACACGTTGAGAGAGAAAGTTGCAGAAAAGGAAATCAAATTGGAGTATGTAAGCACCAAAGAGAAGATTGCAGATATTTTTACTAAGCCTCTTCCCAAAGAGAGTTTTGAGTATTTTTGAGGTATGCTATGGATTATGCCCCTACCTACATCAAAGTAGATGATGCAAGAGTGCATCAGTCCAAAGGTACATAGCACTATTGTTTGTCTAGACTGAATGTTGATGCTTCCTATATGGGGGAGTATCTATGATGGATAGAGTCATATAGGACTCTTAATAGATGTTTTTTTGAATAGTTTCTTTGGACACATGAGTAGGTTAGAGATAGTTGTTGCAAAGATTCACAGGATGCAATGATAGATGGTTGTTGAAACCTTTTTCAGTGATGTCAATGGGGGAGAGATTACATCATGAAAAATATTTTGATACGTGGGAGAAGTTAGATCACATTGAGGTATATCTATGGGGGAGAAGTGTGTAAACAATTGATAAGTTTGAGGAAATGCACAAGCCAGTATGATTGATGAAAATGATTTGCAAAGATTGATTGATGGAGAGGATTTGAAAAGAAAGGATATAAGCCTTTAAGAGTTGATATTCTTAGAACTAGATGCTTTTCATCTATGTTACCATCAATGCCAAAGGGGGAGATTGTTGGAAGCATAAATGTTGATGATATTCCTATGGGGGAGTATTATAGAAACATGATTAGATCATGATCATGATGATATGTTATATTAATCATTATCTTTGTCATCGATGTCAACATAGTAGCTTTTTGTGAGAAGAACAATGATAAAGATTAAGCTAGGGTGGATATATTTTTGAGTATTTTCACTAAGTGAGGTTAATGGGAGATACTACTAAGTGTCTAGTATATGCATCTAACTTTGGGTGCAAAAGTCATTAAGTCTAGAAGAAGTTATGTAAGTTTTGGTGAAGACTATTCAAACATAGAGTTTACAAAAGCATGTTCTAGTAAACATTTTATCTCTTAGTAGAGTTGTTATTTTTAGAAGCAAGGTTAAAAACATGTAGAAGACATGGTGGAGATGATGTTGTTATAAATTGGAATTACTGAGAGGTGGGGTGAATTAATAATTTGCAAACTTTAGTCCTCAAATGGATATTATTTTTTACTTTAAACTATACATAACAAAGCAATAAAGTAACTTTGAATAGTAATAGTAACCATGCACAAAGATAACTCATAACACCATATTTTGTTAACTAGGGAAACCCTGGCCTAGGAAAAACCCTAGTGGAGATGATACCCACTAGATAATATACTGATATATATATAAGTTCCTTGTTAGAGAATGGAACCTATTAGGATTCAATGAAAAAATTTAGTATAGAGAGTCCCTATTAGGAAACCTTGAATCCCTACGTATAGATTCCAACCTTGTTAGGATTTGTGACAACCCTATTAGGAGTTGTAGTAGAATAGATGCAAGATGACCCCACTACACAAACATTTACTTCTAATTACAAGAAGAGCTTTCTACCCAAACAAGTAATCAAAATTTTGGAATATAGATTCATTCTCAGTTCAATCTCAGATTACAAAATAGCTTCATAGACTTTACATATATCACTTTCAAAAAAGTTCACATACAATTGCTCAACACAACTTCTCCAAGATAGAACACTTGAATTCACATGATTTCCTTTGCATAAATACCATGCCTTTTCATAAATCTATTGCTAGGTTGGCTAAGATCACAATGCACTTTTTGAACTTAGAGTAAACATGTAGGATGTTGGCCCTAATTGGACAAGTAATTATTTTGTAAACAAAATATTTCGTTTCATTTAATTTTGTTGTCTTGTTACATTGCTAAAACACAAATATATCTTTTATGTACAGTTTGTACTGACTTCTAAGGATATACACATCATCATCGATATGTATACTATCTCCATCTAAGTTTATTAGTCAAAATATGACATCAACAAGTTACAAACCAAACAATACACTATTGTATATCAAATTCATACTTAGACAATTTTTAAATTACAAAAAGTTAAGTATCTTTATTTCTAAGGTTTTCTGTAAGCATGTACATCATGTGTTTCCATAAATGACAATAATTACATATCCTCATTAGCCAATTACCAAAAATCTCCCCCTTTGGCATTGCTGGTGTTGGTGTAAATAAGTATTTACTATTTACACTTTACTTAAGTTTACTTAGTTTAATGCATTATATTATTATTTATTAGTTTGACACCTAGGAGTATGAATACTCTTATGAGTTGTCTTGTTGACAACACATGAGTTAGCAACTCTTTTATGCACATGGTGTCTACAACATAGGAGTTAGCATATAATTTAAGCATATAGTATCTACAAAATCTCAATATGAGATACACCTTGTCATACTTATCCTCTCATGCACAATGGAGGATAATCCAAATCTGGTGGGTGTGTTCTTATTTGTCATCCTTATCTCCTAGCTCTTTGTAGAGATGTTCTAGATGCATCTTAGAGGCATTTATATACAGGCACTCCTAGTGTCTATGTATATACAACACATCAATTCATTTTGATATTTTTATTCTGATCATACTTTATTGGTCCATTCTATCCTTGTGCTTGAGTTCCTTGATCTTAGGTGACTTTTCCTTAAGGAAAATTCTTACAAATGCTAACAAAATAGGGAAAATTGGCTAAGTATCAAAAACTTAAAGTAAATAGCACATTAACATTACATCTATTATAATTTGTCCATTTTACACATGCACCCCCTTACAATATGATTTCATACTTTTTTCTTTATTTGATATACAATTTTCTTATATATTTCTCCCCCTTTGACATCAATGACAAAGGTTTAAAATGTCAAAAACTATCCATTTACTATCAAAATATTTGTAAACAACTGCCTTACACTGATAATATCTTAATGCAATCATCAAATTTTTCTTTTAGATCATCCATACCTTTTGTCCATGTAGCTTTGGCTATCTCAATAGAGGTGAGAATTACACATGGGGCATATGATGCAATCTCAACTGCATTAAGGTTAGAGTATAAAAAGTTAGAATAAGTGTCCTTGGCCTTGAAACATTCCTCCAACTATTTCCAAACAAAAGATATTTTTAGAGAAATAGACTCTTTGAAATCTGATACTCTCTTCAAAATTTGTTCCTTCCAAAGTTCTAGTTTCTTGATATCACTCTAAATACTAGCTACTTGTCCTTCAAAATCATCAATTTTACTAGAAAGATGTTGCAATTGGCTAGATAGAGCTTCTAGCTCACTCATTTTCCCTCCAATTTGACTGTCAATATCCATAGTTAGCTTGTGAGATAGAGTACACTTAATATATAGTATCTTATCATCCTATTGACACTTTTGAAGTTCCTTGAAAGAAGTATCAAGACTTATTAAATCATTCTTAATATTTTGACAAATGGTTCTAAATAGTTTAGCATCACGTGAGATTTGTCCCTTAGATTTTGCAACATTCAACAAATTTTTGAATTTTTCATCAAAAGATTTTAGCACTGCCTATGCACTCCATTCTGGATCTACCTCTGTGTGTTACACTGCTAGAGTACTATGCAATCTATCAATAACCTCCATCAAGGTTCTCTACAAGCTATTCATTGTCTTGTTATTTTGAATAAGTTTTGACAAAGATGGGATCAAGTTAGTTTGATCATCATCATCAGTTTCTAGGCTGGCAAGAAAAATTAGAGTAGATGAACTAGAAGGTTTAATGTCATCTTCCCTTTGCTTCTTTTTTGTGGCCTCTTTGACTCTTCTTCCTTCTTCCTCTTTCTCTTTCCTTTCCCTTCCGTCTTTTTCTTTCTTCTATTCCTCTTCTAATTTCTTCTTCTCATCTTCTTCTATTTTCCTTTTCATTTCTTGTTTGGCTACTCTTTTCTTTTCTTCCTCTACTTTCCTTTTCAACTCATCTTCAAGAAATTTTTGCTTGGCTTCTTCTATTTTATTTCTCTCTTCTTCTACTAACCTCTTCTCCTCTTCAATTTGTCTCAGTTATTCTTAAATATCCTCAATATGAGGTTCATTTTGTTAAAAACACTCAAATGAACTGAGGTTCATTCTATTCAATACTCCCAAATGGGTTTGTATCATAAATGTTAATGGTAACACTAGTTTGATTTATCTGCATTGTGTCACCACTCACTGATACTTTTGAGGCTTTGGGTGTTGAAGAATATGTTGCCTTGGGCTTTGTAAACATCTGATTTATGGCTATCATAGTTTCACTCCTTATATTATTTGTCTCACCAACCATAAATAGAAATGGTCTTACCTTGTTTCTTAAGTAAGACACTAGATTTTCTAATAATCTCTTGACTTCATCATCAACCTTTCATATTGTTCTTAACATATAATTGCAAAGTTCTATGTCCTCTTGTCTAGCTGGTGCCTTATTTTCTTTTCATTAGCAATAGTTGAGTTTATCTTATCTATCTTTGGCTTCTAGGGTTGCTGAGCTTTTCCTGCTGACTACTTAGAAGTTCTTACCTTTTCTATCTATTTAATAGTTGAAGAACAACTTCAATGATTGCTTTTCCAATTTTTGATGCAACTACCAGATTTTGACAGACATTTTCTTTTTTCCACCTTTGTCATTGATGTCAAAGGGGGAGAAATATGGAAAATTATATTGTAATTGTAATTCGTAAGGGGGAGCAATAAGTTTTAATCAAAGTTATAAGGGATGTAATCCTTTCAAAACATGAATACAATCTTTTTACTATGTAATGGTTATTTGTTTTGATTGGTATGAAAACATGTTTGGGACTTAGCCAATTTTCCCAAAATGTTGCCATCAATGCCAAAGGAGGAGATTGTTGGAAATATGACCAATCAATCAAATAAGGTAAGTTATTTGGTTGTCATTTATGGCAATATTTTTGTTTTGCAGATTGGTCATGTTCATTTGTGAATGAAAATTGACTAAGTATTAGACAGTGTTACAACAATATTATAAATTTGATGATAGCAAAATATTCCCTTGGAATATTCTCTTGTGCAAGTAACTAGAGATGTATGACATCATACTGATGATGTATACTAGTGTGCATGTTCGTATGACCAACAAAGTTTGAGTTATGAAGGAATTAGTAATGCAGTGATGATATAACATAGAATAGAGCATATTAGCAGATTGTGTTAAATGACTTTATTTATTGTTTTAATTGCTATTTCTTAATGAGCTAGCTCTAAGGATGTTATGTGATACAACTAAGGAATAATTGACCAATATGTTTGGTATAAGTAAAGGACTTCATTTGTGAAGTTAGTGCGAGTGCAAAAAAGTGTAACTAGTGATTGCGAAGTTGATAAGATCTTGTGAAATGTGAGTAACAAGTGAATACGATATTATGATTTATGAGGTGAAGAATTGCTATGTGAGATATGATGCAGATTGATATGTGCACAGATGCTTTTGTATGAATAATTTTCAATTAGAAGACTTGCAAAGTATAGCAAGTATCTCAGTATTGTATGTATATTTATTTCTTAAAGAACTTATTGTATAGTTTCATGTTAGGGCAATGGGCTCTTCTTGCACACATTTGTATATGATCTACCAACTTGTAATAGGGTCAAGGATTCTAAAAAGGCCTAGTCTCTCAATAGGGACTCAAGAAACTATACATTCTTCATAGACTCTTATCAGGGTCAATATCCTTAACTGGATCCTTTATATAGTGAATCAACTTGTGGGTTCCATCCTCACTAGGGTTTTCCCTTGGCCAAGGTTTCCCTATTTAAAAAATCATGGTTTTATAAGTTCTCTTCTTGTACGGTTGATTATTTTTTTTAGCACTATTGGTATTCTTTTTCATTCATGTGGTAAAGTAATTAACAAAATTTAGTCGTGGGTAAAAGAATTGAAAATACAAATCTATCCCCCCTCTCAGTATTATCTATTTCTAATAGAATGATACCCACAAGATGATGTACTAATAAAAATATTCTTTGTTAAAGGATGGACCCTATTAGGAGTCTATTACAACATTTAGCACATATGAGTCCCTATTAGGAGACTTTGAATCCTTATTAGGAGATTTCAACCTAGTTAGGAGTTGTGCTAACCTTGATAGGAATTATGGAAAATAGAAAGACCCACTATCCAAATAGCTTCTAGGGAAGGACCACTAAACTCATGCTCCAACTAATCTTTCAACTATTCCCTATAGAATAATTGTTTGTACTAAACTTCAACTTCTTTCCTTAGTCCTATCAACTAGACCAATCACTGTTAGACCTTGTAGACTAGGTCATGAAACTTGGATCTAAGTATCAAACTTTGGATCACACAATAAAACCTCAACAATGAAGTTTCCTTCACTTTCACTCTTCTCTACTTAACTTTGCATTTTTCTCTTTGTTTTTCCTACAATAATTTACATTTATCCATGATAAAGGAAAATGTCCTTCCTTTATATTGAATCCATAAAGCAATTCCCTGACTCAGTTGTTACACCTTCTCAATTAATCATTATAGGACCACATTAAGAACATGTTACACTTAGTGATAACACTAATTTTTCACCTTGTAACTCAAATAACTTTCCATACATGTAATATTATGATGAATGAGCTTAACCATGTCATCTCCAACATGTCTTCTTCACATCTTTATCTTTGGCTTTTTAGAATAACAACCCAGCTAAGAGATATAACTAGTTTACCAGAACATGCCTCTATAAACTCTATTTGTAGAATAGTCTTCACTAAAGCTTGCATAACTTCTTCCAAACTTAATATCTTATACTTTCAAAGATAGCTACATATACTACACACATAGTATAATCTCCCGTTAACCTCACTAATGAAATTAATCAATGATATGTCTGTAACAACTTGATCTTTATTGTTGTTCTTCTATTAGATACCACAAAAAAATGTTATGTTGAGATAAATGACAACCATAGTCATGAATGTAACATATCATCATGTTAATGATTGAATCATGTTTCTACAATACTCCCCCATATGAATATCATCAGCATTCATGCTTTCAACATCTAGTACATCAGGTCACTAGCTAGACATGTTATAACATAACTATTTAGGGACTCTAGTGGAGTGTCATTACTTATCTTGAGTAGCACAAGTAGCATCGAGCCTTTCTTCTAACTCCTATAGGAGAAAATACTCAAAATGTGTCTTTTTCCAACTTTCTTAGGAGGCTAGATACCATGTCTTCATTCGAACTCCATTAGAAGATAAAAAATACACATTCATTCTAACTCCCTCAAGAGGCCAAATGTTAAATAATTTATCTTTCACTAAGTTTTATTACCCAAGTGTTTATTCTAGTTATCACTTATTAGACCTCTCCAAGTTACATTAGTAGCCAATTTTGGGCTGGGGTAACTATAAGAAAACATTCCACACCTCTACTCTACATATCCATGCTCATCACATGATAAAAGCCTATATCAAATGTAAGTTCCTATCCCAACTCCCAAATGAATAATTACTCAATTGGCCTAAAATATAAGAGTTTAGGTCTTGCAAGATCCTATCATGTGCATGTGCATGTGCTCATGGCTAGGTACAACCAACCCCATGAAATAATGAACATAAAACTATTAAAATGGTTTGTTATCAGAAATTTAATAAAATCACCAAGTACAAATAACTCACACAACTGAGCATCTTGTAGGGAGTACAAATTTGGAATGAATCCCAAGGACCAAGTAGTAAACCATAAACATAATAGAAAGATAGAATGCAATCCATTTCTAAAACCCAAACATATGTCACAAATTTCCCTTAAAATTCACATGGAACATGAAATGAGGATATAAAAAATAACCCAAAAATCAAATATCTTAGAATTAGAAGGAAATTGAAAACTGACTTCCAAATAGAGGTCAAACATCCAAAAACAAAATAATATTTTGAGCTACAATCTCACATGAAAAAGTAAAAGTATAACTCTACCAAAACTTGTAACAATTCATTTACAAAAGCTATAACACATTCATTCCTACCCAACTAGGTTGAATTGAAGCATAAAAATGGAGGAGAACACTAGTTCTCTGTCTTTAACCATTTAACAAAAATAGACAATTAAATGGACTAAACAAAATAAAGAAGAAACCCCTTCAACAATTTGTCTAAATTGATGTATCAAGTTCCTAGTTATGGAAACATATAGATCTTTTTAGGATTAAACCATAAAAAAAAAATAACAATTACATGCAAATATAAACAATATTAGGAAATACTAAATTACATAGAAGAGAACACAAGACATCAAGATTTAATGTGGTTCACCCAATCCCTGGACTACATCCACCAAACAAGTCCAATATTATTATGGTCTAGTGATTACAACATGATTACAATCCATAGTCCCTTACAACTTAATACTATCATCAGAAGAAATTTTTGCATTAAACATTATGAAACAATCCCTAACCCTAAGTGCTTTTATAAATGTACTTTTTCCACTTTAGGGTTAACATTAGTTATAGCACATCAACCATAAAATGTTGATAGAATAGCCCCTACAAAAAAATGTCAATAAACTAGCCCCAAATCTCACTGAGGAATTATGGAGTATTTATAGTAGTTCCCTAATCAATCACCACAAAATAACAATCTCCCACTTAGGGAATAATTAGGCTCCACACTAGAAAATGATTTCCAACTTAGAGACTGATCCTATAGCTATTTTGCTACTCCATCAGGCTCCCAATGGATCAAACCATCCTAAACCATGTTGTTCTTTTATTTTGTTCAGTCTAGAAGACCAAACAAAGTTGAAGTGGAGTTTAGCTTCTCCCTTGTCACTACCTTTGTAAACATATATGTTGGATTATCATCTATATGTATATTGTTAATCTTTAACTATCCATCATCCAAAACTAACCAAATGAAATGGTAAGACACAACTATATGTGTTTTGTCTTTGAATGCAGAGCAGAATTCTTTGTTAGATGAATAAAACTCTAACACTCTATAAATAAATTATTATCACTCTGAGGGTGTTCCAATTGTTCCAAGAAAAACTAAGACCATATCATCTCCTTGGTTGCCTCTGCAATAGTAATATACTCTTCCTCTATAGTGGATAAGGTGTTCACCTTCTATAACCTAGAAACCCATCTCACTGCTACCCCATTAATAGGAAAACCCTCAACATATCCCTATAAATTAGTAGTAGAGCCCTCAAAATTTAGACACTTATTGGATGTTCCTCTCAAATATCTGAGAATTCATTTAACTACATTCCAATTCTTAAGCCATGGATGACTCATATACTTGCTAATGACTCCCACTGCATGTGCAATATCTAGCCTTGTACATACCATAACATACATCAATCTTCCTAAAGTTGAAGCATAAGGTACCTTGGACATCTTATCCTCCTCTTCTTGTGTCTTTGGATACATGTCCTTAGTCAACTTCAAATGACCAAGTAAAGGTGTGTTGATATCTTTAACATTATCCATAGAGAAATGTTGTAACACCTTCGCAATATAATCAACTTGAGATAATGTCAATTTCATGTTCTTCCTATATTGACAAATCTTCATACCAAGGATTTGTTTTTCTGCCTCCAAATCCTTCGTAAAAAATGCATGTGCTAATTGGTATTTCAGCTCCTTAATGTGATCCAGGTTAGACCTAGCTACAAGAATATCATCAACCTATAAACATAAAATAATATAGTTTTCATTATCCAACCTCTTAAAATAAATACAATGATCTCTATAAATTTTCATACTTATGCAAATAAAATAATATAGTTCTTCCTACCTCTGAAAATATTCATACCAAGGATTTTTTTTCTTGCCCCCAAATCCTTCGCAGAAAATGCATGTGCTAACTAGCATTTCAGCTCTTTAATGTGATTCATGTTAGACCTAGATACAAGAATATCATCAACATATAAACATAAAATAATATAGTTTCCATTATCCAACCTCTTAAATTAAATACAATGATCTAAATGACACCTACTATATCCATGCTGATGTATAAAACCATCAAATTTCAAATACCTTTGTCAAGGTGCTTGTTTCAAGCCATATAAACTTTTTTTCAATCTGCACACTAAGTTATCCTTATCTTCGACCTCAAATCCTTGTGGATGTCTCATATATATATTTTCATCCAAATCACCATTAAGGAAGGAATTTTTAACATCAAGCTAATCCAAATGCAAATCTTAGTAGCCACAATACTTAAAACAGTGCAAATAGAAGTCATTTTTACAATAGGAGAAATATCTCATCAGAATCAATGCTCTTTTTTTGTGCAAATCCTTTTACAACTAACCCAGCTTTAAATATTTTCTTACCTCCCTTCTCTTCTTTCAACTTGTAAACTCATTTATTATGTAAAGCCTATTTACCTATAGGTAACTTGCATAAGTCCCAAGTCTTATTTTCTAGCAAGGAGTCCATTTCCTCTGCCATTGCAGACTCACATTGAATCTTAGTATCCAGATGTACAAATTCATCATAATATTTAGGTTTACCAATATTTATTACTAAATGAGAGTAAAAAGAGGGGGCAAATCTTTTTGGAGGTCTACTTAGCCTTTCTGAATATCTAACATTCATTAGGGTGTGTGGTATTTGTTGCTACAATTAGTGTAGATCATGAGGAATTTTTGGAACATCATCTTTTTGAGTATCATCCAAAACTACATAATCATCTTATTTCTTCCCATATTGCTACAACAGATCTTTGTACTATTAGAAATAGGGATTATTGGTGGGCGAATTAATAATCTACAAACTTTGGGCATCAACTAGATATTATTACATACTTTAAACCATGCATAACGAAGAAATACAATAATGTTGAATAGTAACAATAAAAATGCACAAAGATAACTCATAACACCATATTTTGTTAACTAGGGAAACCCTGGTCAAGGGAAAACTCTGGTGGGGATGATACCCACTATAAAATATACTAATATATATGTTCCTTGTTAGAGGATGGACCCTATTAGGACTCAATGAGAAAATTTAGTATAGCAGTCCCTTTTAGGAGACTTTGAATCCCTGTTAGGAGATTTCAATTGTATTAGGATTTGTGTCAACCCTGTTAAGAGTTGTAGTATAATGTATACAAGATGAGCCCATTTCCCAAACATTCAATTTAAACTACAAGAAGAGCTCACTTCTCAAACAAGTAATTTATTGTTATTTTCCTTTCTTTTATGATCTCTAATCTTTAACTTGATCTCAGATCACTTGATAGTTCATACAAAAATTTTCATATCACTTTCACAAAAGTTTTCTTACTTTGCGTAACTTCAAAATCAAATAATCTCACAAGTTCACACACTTCTTATCACAAGAAGTCCTTTGAATAAATATCATACCTTTACATAAAATATTGTTGGGTCAGCTAAGTCCACAATTGACTTTTCCAAGTTAGAGTAAAAATCTAGGATGTTGGCCCTAATTGGACAAGTAATTCTTTTGCAACCAAAACAATTCTTTCCTTCAATTTTGTTGTCCTACTTCATCAAAACATAATTAACTCTATTTTCTATAGTCTATACAAAATTTTGAGGTTATACACATCATCACCAACATGTATACTATCTCCATGTAACTTTTCTTGTCATAATATGATGTCTGTAACATGTTATACACAAAATAATACACTATTGTAAACCAAATTCTATACTCGGACAATTTTTTGATAACCAAACACTAAGTATCTTTATTTTTGAGGTTTCTAGTCAACATGTACATCATGTATTACAATTAATGACAATAATTAGATATCACAATTAGCCAATTATCAAAAATCAATTCACCAAATGGATTAGTATCATCAATGTTCAGATTCACCAAATAGATTGGTCATCAATGTTAAGAGTAACATTGGTTTAATCAATCTTCATAGTGTCACTACTTACTGATACTTTTGAGGTTCTAGGAGCTAAAGGACACGTTGTCTCTCACAACATCTAACTGATAGTTGCTACTATGTCTTTTCTCAACTTATCCTTCTCACCAACCATAAATAAGAATGACCTCAACTTATTCCTCAAGTATGGTGCAAGTGTATTCACCAATCTCTTAATCTCATCTTCATCATCAGTCTTGCAAATGGTTCTTAGCATAGAATTCTGAAGTTCAAGATCTTCTTCTCTTGTTGGAGTCTTCTTATCTATGAGTCTCTCATAGATCTTCTAGTTCACAACTCCTTTGATATCATTCATACTAAGCTTTTTTACAATGATATGTCTTACAATAGATATATCAATCTGATCCTTATCAAAATTATTATATAAATCATAAAACTTGTTCATATGAACAAGGTTTCCCTCATTTGCAATCAATGTGTTAATCTTATCAATCTTTGGCTTCCAAGGTTGCCAAGCTTTGCCTGTTGCTAGCTTAGGTGGAGTCACCTTTTGTACTTTCTTGGTTTCCTATTCCTCAACTTAATCATCACCAGATTCAATTGTCAACAATGCTTTCTACATCTTACTAGGTCTTGTAGGCATTTGTTTGACTCTCTTTGCCTTTGTAGTCACTACTTCAACTAGTCTTTCTAATTTTCTCTTATGTTCACCAAGTTGAACATCAGACACTATTGCATATGGAATTCTATGTTCTAGAGATGTCTCGACAACTAAAACTGAAAAGGGTTTTATGTTCAATACACCTTGTTTCATTTTTTGTCTTATACCCTCAGATTCACTCTCTATCATTCTAACCTTAGATATTGCCTTCTTCATGATTGACTCAACTTTCTTATGTGATGCCTTCTCCAAGGTTGCTTGATGAGCATGTTGTGTCATCTCATCAAATGTTCCAAATTTGTACTCTATTTTATCTTTCTCTGAATTTAACAATAAATCAATGTAACCAACTACAACATCATCACTCAACTCATAGTGTAAGAGATCCAAAAAAATTTCTCAAAGTTCCACTGCTTGAATGTAAGTATAATCTATATTAACTAGAATACATATATCCTCCTTGAATCTATCCACAATTGTATGTGAGATCCTAAATCTTTGTTTCATCTCATTTTGAAAAGCCTCATAATTAGGTTTTCACTATTCAATACTTTGTTTGCAGGGTCTCTTCTGCATACCTCTGATATCTTTTCCATATTGCATCTGTCACTACTCATTATATCTACTACTAACAAGTAGGGAAATCTATTCAACACATGAAAGAATATGTGATTAATCAATGATTGGAATCTAAACACACCATTCTTTGTCCTCTTAATCTTTTTAGTGCTTTCCAAGAGTTGCATTCTTAGTATTTACTTAGATTCGCTATTCTTTCTCAACAAATATTTTATAAACTGCATAAATAAATCATGCTGAAAGTTCATCTATCTTGGAACTTGCACAAACTGAATAAACAATAATTATGCTATGAAATCTTACATCATCCTACTTAATGGAGCTTATTATCATAACCTTCCCATTGCATACTACCTTAGGGTAACTTTCTACTTTCTTCTTATCCATCTTTTCACCTATGGGTACATTGCCTTGTTTGCTAAGACTAGTTACTTCATGTATAAGGTCGGCAGAAATGTCTACTATGTTATCTTGCATCCACAATTTTCCATCACGTATCCTACTCATCATAATTTGTGTCTATTCATTTGTATCTAGCTCATGGTAGAAATGATACTTAAACAAGTCTAATTCACTTAAATGCTCAAATCCAAGTTTTACTATCATGTTGTGGTTAAAGACTAGATCCATATCCTTATTCATATATTCATTACCAATTGACTTAAACTTGCAATTCAAATAATTTTCTACATCTTCCACATAGACTACATTTTTTGGAGTGATAGATAGCACAAAGTTAGGGTTTCCATCATTGAGTTTTATGAAAAATATCTTAAATTTAAGTCTTTCCTCATTCTCAACACTGTGAACAACTGACATATCCATGATTCTTATCAACAATATCTTTTATGGAACAAACTTTCTGGAAAAATGACAAAATACATCTTTCCAAAAATACGGTTTTCTTTGAAATCACTCTGACAAGTCACTTTTGAATGCTTTTCAATTCAAATGTGTTCACAATGAAGTAAAATTCAATTTATATGCTCCATTTATTCATCACCTTAAACTTGCATTAATTACATACTTCATAAATATGAAAAAAACTGTCAATTACATTCTACAATCAGATAACTACTCAAACTTATCTATCCTATCTTCAAATGTCATAGAAGGTTTACTATAGCCTCCTTCTATCATGAAAAACATCATCAAGACTTTGCATCATGAAATTATATACAAAAATATACTTTTCATCTTCTATTATAGTATCAAATTTTACTCCAATACCAATAACTCTGAATTTCTTCATAACTTGTTTTGATGAGCTCCAAATCACAACCAAGCTTAGGTACCATCTGAAGACAACTGGATACATCTTTTCCCAACTTTTCTACCTCTAATTTGGTCTCTAACTAAAATTTATCAAATTCTGATGTTGAGAACAAGCTTAATTCACCTTAATTTAATCAAACTCAATAACTGCCTGCAATCTTTCTATCTCATCATCATCTAAATTTTCTTTTGAGATATCTATTTCTTTCACAAATGCTTCATTAAGTTCTTCTCAAATTTTACTTATAATGTTTCTTTGTTCTTCATTGTTAGATCTAGAGTTCCTTTTATTGTTCCTCCTATTATTCCTTCTATTCCCAAAGTTCCTTCCATTGTTTCTTCTAACTCCAGAGTTTTTGTCCATTCTATAGTACTTCACTATGTGTCTAAAGTTGTTGCATAATTGACATATAGGTACTCTACTTCAAAGATTTTGGTGATCATCAGGAGCATGAAAATTCTGAGCAATGTGTTCTAAGTTGTTACAATTATAACACATGATCTATCTTTTTTCATCATAATATCTTCTTCCTCTCAATGTCATTTCATTAGATCTTCTTATATCTATAGGGTTATTATTTATATACATTCTACTATTTCTTTTGTCATTATCATACTTAGGTTTCCTACAATCAATTTGCATTATGACCCATACCATGAAAATTATAACAATAAAAGTCATTAACATGATTGAATGCTTTATTAGTACAATCTCTTTTCATATGACCTATTTCATTACATAAAAAGTACTTACCTCTAAATTCATACCTAGTTGTCTTGGGAGTCTCCACTTGCTTTGGTTCATCTAAGATTTCAACTTCCTTTTTTTTCTCAACTTCTTTAGATTTCTTAGAAGACTGAGTAGATTCAATCTTATCATAAAATTTGTATTTTCTTATAGATCTGATCTAATCTCAGGTTTCTTTGTAGACATGTTAAATAGGTAACCAAGACTAGTCTTGTCATAAGAAGGTCTCTATATAGACATTGAATCATTAAGCTTTTCTCTGCTAGAATAAAGTTTC
This sequence comes from Cupressus sempervirens, assembly GCA_028749045.1. Classification (NCBI taxonomy): domain Eukaryota; kingdom Viridiplantae; phylum Streptophyta; class Pinopsida; order Cupressales; family Cupressaceae; genus Cupressus; species Cupressus sempervirens. The sequence goes on along the minus strand of CM053783.1, from coordinate 644,702,067 downwards.
TCAAGTTGTTGTTTGCACTATGTCAATTTACCTTTCACAATAGTATTATACTTATGGAGTTCTTCATGATATTATTTCAATGTTTTAAACTCAGATGTTTTCCTTGCCAACCTAGATCTTAGATCTACATATTTAGTCTTCAAATCATATTCAACTTTTCTAGGATCATTTGTCAAGGTCAATTTTAGATTTGTAATTTTTAACTCATGCTTCAAGATCTTGTACTCAATCTTAAACTTTGAATAGTCATGATCACTAGTTCCAAATTTAGTAGATTCAAGCTTTGATTTTAGATGTTCAATCTTTTCCTTCAACTGATCAATGTATACTTTGGAGTCTTCATTACTATCTTTTAGCTTATCTCTTTCTTTAGTAAGGTGATCAATTTTTTCAAGAGCTTATTCAAGGTTCTTCATCAACTGTTCCATATCCATAGGGATCTTATTTAAGCTATTAAGCCTCTTCAAAGTAACTATTCTTTGATACCAATTGTTAGAAATAAAGATTACTGGGGGGAGAGTGAATTAACAAACTACAAAATTTAGTTGCCAACTGGATATTATTACTTACTTTAAACCATGCATAACAAAGCAATAAAGTAATTCTAAATAGTAACCATAATAATGCACAAAGATAACTCATAAAACCATATTTTGTTAACTTTTGAAACCCTAGCCAAGGGAAAACCTAGTGGGGATGATACCCACTAGATAATATACTGATATATATGTTCCTTGTTAAAGGATGGACCTTGTTAGGAGTGAATGAGAAAATTCAGTATAGCAGTCCCTCTTAGGAGACTTTGAATCCATGTTATGAGATTCCAACCTTGTTAGGAGTTATTCCAATCCTATTAGGAGTTGTAGTATAATGTATGCAAGATGAGCCCACTGCCAAAACATGCAATTTCAACTACAAGAAGAGCTCACTTCTCAAACAAGTAATTTACTATTATTTTCCTTGTCTAATCTCTAATCTTTAGCTCAATCTTAGATCACCATTTAGTTTATACAAAACTTTGCATATATCATTTTCACAATAGTTTTCTTACTTTGCATAACTTTACAATCACATAATATCACAAATTTGCACACTTCTTATTGCAAGAATTTCTTTTCATAAATACCATACCTTTACGTAAAATACTACTATGCCGGCTGAGGCCACAATTCACTTTTCCAAGTTAGAGTAAACATCTAGGATGTCGGCCCTGATTAGACAAGTAATTGTTTTACAACCAAAATAATTCTTTCCTTCAATTCTATTGTCTTGCTTCATCAAAACATGATTAACTCTATTTCATATAATTTGTACAAACTTTTGAGGTTATACACATCATCACCAAAATGTATACTATGTCCATGTAACTTCTATTATCATAATATGATGTTTGCAACATGTTAAACACAAAACAATACATTCGTGTAAACCAAATTCTATACTTATCCAATTTATGATAACCAAACACTAAGTATTTTTATTTTTGAGGTTTCCTATCAACATGTACATCATGTGTTTCCATTAATGACAAAAATTACATATCACAAATATCCAATTATCAATATGTACAACACTTTCTCATTTAATATGACATCCCTACTTCTTACAATTTTACAAATTTTGAAATTCCAAAGCATATAACCAAATTCATCAATGCTATATTCAATAAATACACGTTTCTTTGACTTAGCTTCTAGCTTAGTTCCATTTTCAAAATCTATATATGCTTGCACAACTAAAGGTTTTGAGAAAAGAATAACTCACCTTCTTATTGCTGCAGTGGCAGACTTGACAGTTTATGCTATAGGAACTAACAGGATTAAAAATGTGATAGGAAGTTATGTAGAAATTTAATCTTATGTTTTAAAGTTTAATCTTTGTAATAATGCCCTACAATGTGGTTGCATAAATGGAATAACATTCTTATAAGCTCTCCAATTATAGCCACCTAGGACAACATATGTTTATTTTCAGTTATGTTAGTTTTTAGTTTTGGTCAAAGTTTTTGTGTGTTTAAATAATTAGGAAAATCAAGTACTGGACAGTGACAGGAAGTTGGCAGTAGTTTTAGGAATATTCATAATTTTCAAAATAGCTCCCTACTTTTGCATGTGCAGACGTTTCATCTCCCTACTTGATGGAGAGGAAAATGGTTTTAAAAAAGCTAGTTTTATGTAACAAGAGAGAGATCAGATTGAGTGGAAGAGAAATAGAAAGTTTTGAGTTTTTATTATTTTTCGAAGTTGATGATCTTTTGGATATATGTTTTCCTATGTTTCTTTACTAAATTGATATTTTGAACTCAGAGAATCTATGGATGGTTTTGTTTTAGAACAGTAGCATATCATTCAGTTTTTGAGTTTAAAGAAAATTTGTTGGCTATAAGAAGTCTTAAGAAATACAATTTTGTATGTAAAAATTTACTATTTTGAGAGTCATAGAAATTGATGAAAGTCTTTTAAACTCTCCATGATATAGTTCTGAGATTGTGGAGGAGTTATGCATTATACCCTTTTTGTTTTTATTTTGTTTTCCTGTTCTTTTATTTCCATTCATAGCTACGCGGAAGTCAATTTATGAATTGGGTGAATATGTTCATATATTCACCAAAATATTGAAATTGAAAACTTGATATGTGATATGGATAATGGTGAACTTGAACCATAAATTTACAAATTAGGAGAATGGAAAAAGGGGGTCAAGTTCAACAATTTGTTTTGGGTATCAAATTCTAAAACATGCATGAAGAAAAGGTTGTATGAATTTAAATATGGTTTAGAGTTGATGGGTAAATAATCTATAGTTTTTTTGGTATTCAATTTTTCATTGGAAGGTGATAATTTTTGTCCATGTATTTCAAATACATTGCAAAATATTTGGGTCAGATTTCACTAAGTTTCATGCAGAAAAATGTGGCGACAGGAGGTCAAGAAAGTTCATGTCGCCTGATAGTTTTCAATGGATATTGAAAAATAAGTTTGTTAATAGTTTGCAGGAGTTTTTAATCATTCCTCAAGTAAATGTTGCATGTTCTCATTTTAATATATGTATGAAGAGAATTAGTTAATTAACTGTTGAGTTTGATGTTAGTTTGATCCTGGAGGGTGTATGTGCCCCTTGAAGCAACTCAATTGAGTGACTGTTTTCCTCTGGAGTTTTCCAAGGTGAGGCTTTGCATCATTTTTGGTATCAGAAATCAGCAAAAGGTTTGGGAAAAAGTGGTTGTGTGTGTTTGTGTAGTTATAAAAAGTTGACAGAAGAACCCAAGAAGAAGTCCAAGAGACTAGGAAAGAAAAAAAAAATCCTAGGTGAGACACAATGGAGCAAGCGAATGCAACTTTAATAGTGGGGTTGTACCTATTTAGAAAGTATAAAAGGAGAAAGGATCCACAGCTAAGGAGAGAGAGAAAGAATAAAAGAGAAGTAGATATGAGAAAACAAAGAGAAGAGATGAGCAAGATACAAGAGGAGATAGAAAGTTTGAGAAGGAAATTTGAAGAGAATGAAGCTAAGTTGGAAGAAAATAAAATGCCAAAAGAGGAATTGACAAAAGTTTTGATGGAAGAAAATGAAACTATGGAGAAGGAAGCCATAAAGAGTTCAAATGTATGTGAAGTTGGGATAGAAATCTCAACAATGACAAATGTAAGTTGTCCTTTGGAAGGGAAAGAACATGAAGAGCAGAAAGAAGATAAATTGCAGCAAGAAAAAGTGAAACAAGTAACTGTTGATGGGAGGAGTAAAGAGGAAAGTCCTATGGGATTTGAGAGTGAACAATTTCTAGTTGGAATAGTAATATGTCCTTTGAAAATAGAGAAGAGTACAATGCTAGAAGGTACTCCTATGGAAAAGATTTTGTAGGAAATTGATGAAGCCTTAAATATCCATGATGACGTGAAATGTCAAGAGGAATTTCATGAAGATGGAGATAAAGAATTTATATCAGCAAGTCATGGAGAAGAATCTGATTTATGGGAAGAGTTTGCAGCCATCATGGGAGAATGGAAGAGGAATGGTGGTAGTATGGAGACTCAAGATGAAGAAGTTTGCAGAGAAGAGATATCTGATGATGTTATGGAAAAAGAAGATGAGGCTGAATATGTCTATGACAAGGTAACAAATTCTAAATGTGTTTATGACAAGGTAAAAAATTCTAAATATGTTTATGACAAGGTAATAAATTCTGATTATGTTTATGACAAGGCTGAAGAAATTTTGATTGAGAAATCTGATTTGGTTCCAAGAGAAGAGACTATAGAAAAGTTGGTTATGGGTTATGAAAGGGATGAAGTATTTGTGTATTCTCTCTATATGGAGAAATGGCTTGTTTGGGAGGACAAGAAAGAATAATATCATTGGCAAGTGTATTTCATGGAGTTATAAATGTATGCAGTAGTAAAGTTGTTACTGGAAATGAATGATTAGCAACAAATAGTCTTTATGTTACAAAACAGAGACAAACCAAAGATTAAAATGAAGAAGGAAAGACAAATACAAGGGAGTCAAGGACTAGAAAATGTAGGATTACAAAAAGAAGATGAGTATAAGCCTAAAGTAAAGATCAAGAAATGCTTTTCTTTTCTAATATTTCTTTTTGCAGGTGTTTCTAAGAAGACTCAAAGGAGACATGGTATTCAGTATTTAGTTAAATCTAAGAACAAATCTACATGGATGAGGAAAAAAAAAAAAGCATGGTTCATTACTACAACACCTCATCTCAAGAGGACTTGAGATTCATTCTACAGGGGAGTATGCTGCAGTGGTAGACTTGACAGTTTCTGCTACAGAAACTAAAAGGATTAAAAATGTGATAGGAAGTTATGCAGAAATTTAATGTTATGTTTTCAAGTTTAATGTTTGTAATAATGTCCTACAATGTGGTGGCATAAATGGAATAGCATTCTTATAAGCACTCCAATTATAGCCACCTAGGACAACATATGTTTGTTTTCAGTTATGTTAGTTTTTAGTTTTAGTTAGAGTTTTTGAGTGTTTAAATAATTAGGAAAATACAGTACTGGATAGTGACATGGAGTTGGCAGTAGTTTTAGGAATATTCATAATTTGCAAAATAGCTCCCTACTTATGCATGTGCAGACGTTTCATCTCCCTACTTGATGGAGAGGAAAGTGGTTTTAAAAAAGCTAGTTTTATGTAACAAGAGAGAGATCGGATTGAGTGGAAGAGAAATAGAAAGTTTTGAGTTTTTCTGATTTTTCTGAGTTGATGGTCTTTTGGATATATGTTTTCCTATGTTTCTTTACTGAATTAATATTTTGAACTCAGAGAATCTATGGATGGTTTTTTTTAAGAACAATAGTATATCATTCAGTTTTGAGTTTAAAGAAAATTTGTTGGCTGGAAGAAATCTAAAGAAATATGATTTATGATTTATTTGTATGTAAACATTTACTATTTCGAGAGTCATAGAAATTGATGAAAGTCTTTTAAACTCTCCACGATCTAGTTTTGAGATCATGGAGGAGTTATGCATTATACCCTTTTTGTTTTTATTTTTTTTTCTTGGTTTTTTATTTCTGTTCATAGCTGCGCAGAAGTCAATTTATGAATTGGGTGAATATGTTCATATATTCACCGAAATATTGAAATTGAAAACCTGATATGTGATATGGATAATGGGGAATTCAAACCATAAATTTGTAGATTAGGAGAATGGAAAAAGGGGGTCAAGTTCAACGATTTGTTTTGGGTATCAAATTCTAAAACCCACACATGAAGAAAAGGTTGTATGAATTTAAATATGGTTTAGAGTTGATGGGTAAATAATTTGTAGTTGTTTTGGTATTTGGTTTTTCATTGGAAGGTGATAATTTTCGTCCATGTATTTCAAATACATTACAAAAGATTTGGGTCAGATTTCACTAAGGTTTGTGCAGAAAAATGTGGCGATAGGAGGTCAAGAAAGTTCATGTCGCCTGACAGTTTTCAATGGATATTGAAAAATCAGTTTGTTAAGAGTTTGCAGGAGTTTTTAATCATTCCTCAAGTTCATTTTTCATGTTCTCATTTTAATATATGTATGAAGAGAATCAGTTAGTTAACTATTGAGTTTGATGTTAGTTTGATCCTAGAGGGTGTATGTGCCCCTTGAAGCAACTTAGTTGAGTGACTGTTTTCCTCCTGAGTTTTCCAAGGTGAGGTTTTGCATCACTTACCACTTCATGCTTCCTCTGGAATACCACAACCCAAAGGAGTAGAGGTACCTCTATTAATAAAATGTACAATAGTATTGATAACTTCTACCCACATGTTTAAGGGAAACCCATCATGTAATCTCATGCTCCTTGCATGCTCCATTATAGTCATGTTCATGTGTTCAACCACTCCATTTTCCTATGGAGTCCTATGAATAGTTTTATGTCTATGAATACCATTAGTGGAGCAATAATATTCAAATTCATGACTATAATACTCACCACCATTATCAGATCTGAGACATTTTAATTTCTTACTAATCTCATTTTCAACCAAGCATTTCCATTTCCTAAAAGTTTCAAATGCATCATATTTTTGTCCAAGAAAATAAACCCATACTTTTCTAGTTGCATCATCAATAAATGTAACATAATAATGAAAGCCACCAAGGGAAGATTCTTGAGCTAGTAGTCATGCATCTAAATGAACAATCTCTAATCTCTCACTTTTCTTTTCCTTCCCACTCTTTACAAAATTCACTCTCTTTTGTTTTCCATACACACAACTTTTATGAAAATCCATAGTGACACAGTTCAGACCTAGTAAAACTTTCTTTGAATGAATTAATTTCATACTTTTCTCACTCATGTGCCCAATTATGTTGTGCCATAGCATTGCATCAAAATTTATAGCAACTATTTGTTCTCCTTGCTCAACTGCAACAACTATTCCTGAACGTTAATTTTGCTCTGAAACAATCAAAGTAGAAGGAACAATATGACCCATACAAAGATATAAGGTGCCTACTTTCACACCTTTTGCTACTACAAGGGAAACTTTTGAAACCTTCCAATTTTTATCATCAAAGTAACTACACAACCCTCATCACCGAGTTTCCCTACTAAAATTAAATTCCTACTCAGCCTTGGAACATGTCTTACCTCATGTAGTAGCCAATGATTCACATTCTACAACTTAATCTTAACTTTTCACTTTCCAACAATCTGAAAAGGTTCATTATTCTCCAAATAAACAAGCCCAAAATCCCCTTGGAGATAATCAATAAAATAACCTCTATGGTGTGTAGCATGAAATGAATCATCAACTCTTTCTAAAAAAAGAAGAAAACCATCCTCTTTGGATTTGTTTCTTACCACATTTGCCTCTATGTTCCCTTCTAGTTTAACTTCTTCATTATTCTTTTGATTCCAAAAATATTTCTTCTTATGCCCTGGTTTACCATAGTACCAACAATCTCTTCATCCTCTAGATTGAGACCTTGTTCCCTTTGAATTTCCTCTTTATTTCCACATTTTCTAGAATTATTTCCTCTCTCACTCATTCTACCTTTGCTTTTTGTGTTCAAAGAATTTCTTGATGTAAATCCACCTTTGGTTTTCCTATTATTTTCTTCACTTAGAATAACACCAATAATATTTTCATATTTTAGGTTATTAGATCCACAAACAAAATTACTCACCGTAAATACCAAGTCATTCCAGCTTTCAGACAAAGGACACAAAATCAAGAGAGCCCTAATTTCTTCATCAAAATTAATATCCATAAAAGATAATTGACTAGTAACAATATTAAACTCATTTAAATGATCCACAATAGGTCCACCTTCTAACATCTTCATATCAAATAATTGCTTCATGAGAAATACCTTATTTGAAGTAGGGGGCTTTTCAAATAGTGTCACTAGGGTTTGCATCAACTCTTCTATCATCATTGTTTTTCTAATTTTAAATTCCATTGATGGTGCCAAGCATAACCAAATGCTCCCAACTGCCTTTCTATCTAAAATCTCCCAATCCTCATCTATCATAGTTCCTTTTCTTGGATTTTTCTTCCAAAAACTTCCATAAATCCTTCTAATAAATATAGTCTTCTATTTACATCTTCCATAACTAAAAATTCTTCCCATTAAACTTGTCAACCTTTAGCTTACCCTCATCTGCCATCACTCCTACTTAACCATGAGACTCCCACTTAAGCATGAGACTTTCCTCCAGAGAATAACTAAAAAAACAACCTTGCTCTAATACCACTTGTTAGGATCAAACCATGGACAAAAATAACAATTACATGAAAATACAAATAATATCAAGAAATACTAAATTACATATAAGAGAATACAAGAAATCAAGATTTAACATGGTTCACCCATCCATGGGCTATAGCCACTAAGAAACAAGTCCAATATTATTATGATCTAGTGATTACAACCTGATTACAATCCATAATCCCTTATAGCTCAATATAGCCACAAGAAGCAATTTTTGCATCACACATTATGAGACAATCCCTAACCCTAATCCATTTTAGACATGTATTTTTTCTGCTTTAGGGATATAATTAGTGACAACATGTTGGCCATAAAATGTTGATAAAATAGCCTCGAACCCCATTGAAGAATTATGGAGTATGTACAATACTTCCCTGATCATTCACCACAAACTAACAAATTTATTAAAAGGGCACAAGATAATATGAAGTTATTCTCCTCAAGAGTTAGAATATTATCTAAGTTGTGTAAAGATAAATAGTGAACAATCATAAAGATTATTTTTGCGTACTTCACTAGAGGCACTTGAGCATGTGCACTCTTTGATGGAGACAATACAAATAGTATAGAGCACATTTGTGGAAGTATTAAGGATATTTATCATACAACTTGACTTATAGCCATTTTACCAGGTATAGGTCAAACAAATAGAATGAAGTAAAAGACATAAGAGAGGCATTTTTGCTAAGGGATTGCTTTGGTTTACTAAAATAATGAATTAACAATGTTGGGATGACATCCTGGATGTTAACTCTACCATGGAAAAAGATAATTTAAAATATTTAGCAAAGTATCAAGCAAGAAGGTTGACAAGGTGAAAGATTTTGGTATAAAGGAATAACTTTTTTCTATAATAAATTGTGGCATTGTAATGTAATGTTATAATGTTATTTGGTCACACTATATGATCATAAAGGATGTGAGTTTGATGCTAGAGTAGAGTAGAGATAGTGTATATGTAGTTTTGTAAAGTGGAACTCAAAGGAAAAATAAGAAATTGTAGATATCAACACAATCATAAAGGTTTTCGTATACACATCTTTGCATATAGATTATATTGTTGTATATGAATGTTTGTGTAGTGGGATCATCTTTCTCTTTCTATTGCAATACCAACTTCTAACATAGTTAATGCTTCTAATGAGGCCTAGTCCTCTAACAAGGACATATGCACTATATACATGTAATAGACTCTTAATAGGGTCAATATTTTCACAATATACCTTTGATTAGTGCATCATTTTGTGGGTATCATCACTATAGGGGTTTTCCCTTGGCTAAGGTTTTCCATACTCAACAGATAATAGTGTTATGAGTCTCATTATTTTATGAAAATTTCAATATTCCCTATTTCTAACAAGCCCTGCTTGACACAAATTTCCCAAATATGGGTGATGCAACCACAAATTAAATGGACCAAATAATATGATGAAACACTCAAAAAATGAGGTAATTCTTGCTACAAATCCAATGAGAATATCCTCACAATGATCTAAAGAGCCAAACTTTGGCAATGTACAAATATAACAAATGGTGAAAGAGGGTTTTGGAGGAATTTCTACAAAGTCATAAATTAACAACTAAGAAGTGAGAATTAAAACTCACTTTTTCCAATATATAAGCACTTATAGAAAATTGGCTTACAAATCATCTTATTAAATAACTTAATAATCTAATTGGCCCATTTTCCCAAATAAATTAGGCAAATATAGGTAATTGGGATTCAACTATAGAAAATTTTCTAGTAAATAAAATAAATTAAATCATTTAGAAAATTTCTACTAAATCAATTAAATCAACATTAAATTAACTTTTTATGTAATAGTTGGAGAATCCTAAATGCACAAACATGCTCATTGGTCTAATCATATAATGCATTATAAATCTAGATTTTCTAATTTAGTTCCTATTAAAAAATAACAATACTTTCTTTTCAAGATCTAAATGTGTAGAGGTAATGATCTAATATATACTCATACAAAACTCATATATACAACACCTTGTCTTTACCCTTTGAATGATTAAAAGAACACTTTATTGCAGTTTTGGGTACTTTCCAACACTAGTCTAAGAAAAAAAATCCATAAATGAAGGAAGCAATGTTGATACTTTCTTCCCTTCTAAAGAGGCAAGAAGGGTGAATTTATGGCTATTATTCAATTATGGAACCAATTACATACTCTAACATAGGAAATTATCAGTGCCAAAAATAAAAATGTCTATCATAAAAAACTTATACAAAACAACAAAAACCATAGTATATAGTAATGTTTATATGTTTGTACAATGAATTTACTTATTATATCATTTGCATCATTTTCTTACAACCTTGCCAAGTTATGATTACATGTTGAACATAACATTTTTTAAGGCTAATTTTTTTTTTAAAGAAATTCTTTAGACATGAATAAAACATGGGCATTGCCTATCTTTAGGTATGTGGAAGTTAATATATTTGTACACTTATTATCTAAAACAAATTATAATTTTTATTTGATTTGATAAAATATGATTATATATGTTAGAAAAAAGGATTTTTTTGTTCGAAGCATATATTAAAATGAGTAAAGGATCTTTTCCATGATTAAAAAATAATAATGGTTCTTAAATTTGTTTTCTATAAAAATATATAGTTTAAAACATAAGTAAACACACATATGTATGCATGCATGTGTGTGTGTGTGTGTGTGTGTATCTATGTATGTATGTATGTATACATACATACATGTATAAATATATGTGTGTGTGTGTGTGCATATATGTGTGTGTATATATATATATAATATAAATAAATAAATAAATAAAAATATATAAATGTGTGTTGATCTGATTTTGGTTTTGACAAGGCAGTGACAAAACACTTAGTCATTATCTAGCAAAGAACACTTAGAACATTGCAAGATAAGTGCATAGTGCATGTCAAGCATAAGTGCCCAGATAATACATGCTGACTAATAAGATAGCCAGTGCAAAGTACTAGTAGGTGTTGAGTAGTCAGTGTGTGTTGAGTGACTCGGGTAAAAAGAATATAGTGTTTACTAAGTGACTCGAGTGCCAAGAAAAGATAAGTATTGAGTCATTTAGAAGTTGAGTATCAGAAGAAAGAGCATAGTGGATGTTGAGCATTAGAGCCTATTGATGTTGAGTAACCATTCAATGACATAGATGTTTGTTATGGAAAAAAATTCCATGTAAACCTTTTTTTGGCTGACATGAACTTGAATTCTTGATATTAAGAGATAAGGATCAAGTCATATTATGCATCCCAAGGTATTACATGCAACCAATCAAAAAAGGGAAGCAATAAGGATCAACCACAACCATTGATTATGACCTATCCTATCTCCACAAAGCCTATTTAAGTATGTAAAACCTAAGGAGGAGTACCATGTGCAAATGAAAGGAATGCTAAGAATATAGAGGGAATTCATGGTGGAGAAGATGGCTAAGTTATAGAACTATAATGCATAATCAGTTTGAGAAGAATGGAGACAAGCAATGAAAGGTTAGAGAAGATAGATCTGATCATGAGGATCAAGAGATAAATAGTAAAGAAGATATATAACATCAAGTAGCAAGGTGTGAACTAAAGGATCAGGTGCTAAACCACTTTATCATGTGGTACATAGTAAATCTCTTAATAAAGTATTCTTAACAGACTTTTTTAAATCTCCTAATAGAGTTCTTACTTAATTGTGATTTTAAATCCTTTAGAAAAGGTGAGATCTAATAGTCTTGTAATCCTTTAATAGGGAAGACCTATCACAAGGCAGATCATAATTTATGATCAAAACTTTATAGCAACAATTGACCACACTTTGGTACTATAGTAGTGAAGATGTGGATATCATCCCCACCCTAGTTTTACCTTCTCATTAGAGGGTTTTTGGGTAACCAAATCATTTGTGTTATGTGTTGATTGATATTATGCTATGGATGTGATGCATGGTTCCTTATTTTAGTTTACATGTTAAGTTATGAGATGGAGAATTGTTTTAGAGGTAAAAGTTGTAAGTGATAATTCAGACCCCCCCTCTCAAAACTTACTTTCCCATTTATATTTCCAATAATTGGTATTAGAGCTAAGTTCTATTGAATGAAAATTTTGACATCTTGAGAGGTAAGATCTTGAAAGATAGAAGTCTACAAATTGGGAAATACTATTGAGAACTAGAATATTAAAATACAACTTATTCCATATTAGTTGAATGATGCAAGAGATGAATTGCAACAACCATTAAAGGAGAGAGGAAATAGCTATGCAACAAAATGATACCCAATATCATGAAATTGAAACTACTAGATTTTTTGAGGATAGAAACTCAGGAGAATTAGATGTATCAATTGCAGATCTAGTGGAAAAGAATGGTGCCTTGATTAAAGAAGTCATGAATCTAGAATGGAAGCAAGAAGCCCAATTAGAATTGTTTTTTTAGACAACTAAATAGAAAAAGAAAGTTGAAGAGGATAGATTCATGATTGAAGATGAAAAAATATTACTGGCAAATAGACTTACAAAAAAGACATCTAATGTGTAAAACCTGGCAAACATGCAACTGAATGTAATGAACAAATTGATAATTGTAAATCAATAGTTGAATAGGAAAGACATTGAGATCACAACCTTGAAATCATAGAATGACCGACTAAAAAAATAATTTAAGATTGAAAGAGAAAATCTTAATAAGCCTAGTGAAGCCATATAGTACTTTGAGAAACTGATGGAATCACCAAGACAAAATAGTGATATTGCTAGATTAGGATATTATAATAATAAGGAAGGATAATCATAAAGAAGCTATGAAAAAAGGAATAACAAAGAAAAAAATAAATAAATCCACTAGTCATAGCTGTGGAAAATTGGGTCACACAAAAAATTTCTATAGGAGAAAAATGGGCAATCAAAACCCTAAATAGAAATCAAGAGGATACTACAACAAGCAAGGACATTAGGCACATGAATGCATGACTAAGACTATCAAAAATTAGAGATTTGAAAGATATTGTTACAACTATTAGAAGTATGGACACAAATCTTATGAATGCAAATCCAAACCTAAGTGGACAACAAAAAAGAAAATGAAGGTCCAACATTATGGAAACTCTTACAATGAGGCTTACAATACAAGGTATAGTTGTCATTATTGTCAAGAATATTGACATGTTCTTGAGAACTGCATAAGGACACATTTCAAAGGAAATTACAATAGATGGTTTAATGAGATTATATGCTTTAGTTTCCTAAAGGTCGCTTATGTAAGTAGAAACTATCCAACTTGGTGACCTACACCAAGCCAAGGCAAAGAAAAGGTAGATATTGAAAAGGTGAAGATGCAGATAAAGAAGACATGGAAAAAGAAGGAAGATTGCAGAACATCAAGTTCAAATGAGGTCTTTTTATCCAATGGATCAAGTGATCACATCACCCCCAACTAGGCAATCAAAGGTATGTGTGGAACTAACACTTGAAATGATATATTATGCATCAATTCCAAGTATTAAAGGTATGGAAAGGTTTTATTAGCATGAATCAAGATACAATGAAGTGCTTAGATGTGTGAGATATTCTATTGTTATGTCATTTTTTGTGATGTTGTTGAGCATTGGAATTATTGTAGTTACTACTGAGTGAAGAAGGAATGATAGTGATAGTTGATCTCACTATTTTAACTGAATATATTGAAAACCCTATAGCGATTGAGCTAACAACTATATAAGGACTAAGCATTAAATGCAATTCAAGGCTATTTAGTCAATTTATAAGTCATTTTCCACTACTAGAAGACCAAAGAGCACCAAGGTGATATGTGAAAAAGGATTCCAATCTTTGAAAACAAGATTCTACTACAACTCGATAGTATTCAATGAATTGAAAGGTATTTTAGTTGTGTCGAGTTACATTGTCTCATGTTTTGCAAACCCTATTAAGCTATAATTGTAGTGAGTTCTTTGAAAATAGTGAGGAAGGAAGAAAAATAACTTCTCAATGTTTAGTTAATTATTAATAATATTAGGCAACCCCCATTCCATACTATTCCTAAGATCGCATATAAAGGAGACACCTCTGGTGTGCTGTCAATGATACCACCAAAGGTTTTGATGATTTAGGATATAAGAAGTTATTACACATGCAAGGTTGGTGAAGTAGAAGATCTAGAGATTAGGGAAATCTATTAGAAATTGTCTAAGAATGGAATCTTGAAGGAAAAAAATGAGATCATAGAGAAAAAAGGGTTAACACATGCCCTAGATTTTCCCCATCTATTCAAAATAGAATGGATAAAGATAGTTTTGGGCTGAATACATGGATATCACCTATGGTTGGAGAATGGTCCTATCAAAATATCGAAGAGAATCATTTATAGAGTGACATGGTATCCTATCCTAGATAAACCTGAGAGCATGAGGAGTGATTCAAAAGAAGTAATCAAGAAGAATAGTACTAGAGCAGTATGGAATAAAGGAGGAATTCCAATATACACTATCACAAACCCCATAATAGTGTTTGTAGTGTGTGTGATAACACATAGATTCTTCTAGCCTAGGTATCTCAAAAACATGCCATGTATATTCATTGACTTAGGTTATAAGATTATGAAGAGAGGTCATTCCTATGACTTAGCTGAGCCATAGCTTCAACAATTAATAGAAAATCTGGAAGCTATCAAAAAAGAAAAGAGTGCCTCATGTAAGTTTGGTCCACATATTATTTTCATATTCTTTTTTGTGCAAAATACATTTCTTACATTTGGCAAGGTGGTATGGAGGACAAATAGATCTACTACTCAACAAATTGAAGAGTATATTGAACAACTAGGTGAAAATTTTGATTCAGTGATGTTTGCTTCCTAGTAGAAGTCGACTATACATATGTAAAAGAAAAAATTTCAAGGGTAAGATGGTTAATACCTCTATCATATGAGATAAATTTTGATAAAGCATTAACAACCATTACTACACTATTGGTAGAAGAGATTAACAAGGATGCTACATTCTTTGTGAACTATGAAGAAGAAAAGTCAAGAAACACCATTAACTTGCAAGTTGTCATAGTTATAAGGAAAAAGAAAAAGATGGTGAAGAAACTTAAAGAAAATTTTGGTGAAGGAGAAGAAGAAGAAGGTCAAGGACCTTTGGAACTGACACAAGGTCTAGGTGAGGACTAGGATGCTGATGAAGAAGATGCCAAGGAAGAACCAAAAGAAATTGGTAAGAAGAGGAAGGTACAATAGAAGTTAGTGAAAAATCTAAGAAAAGTAGTAAAGAATACTAAAAAGAAATCATTTGTACCTTTGACAAGGTCAAGCACAAGGGTTTCTATTGCATAAGTCAAAGAGACTAAATCTAAAGGCCAAAGGTAGAATGTCACAATAGAGCCAAGTCATCTACTAAGAAGCTAAGGAGAAAGTATAAACCACAAGGAGACTTGGATGATGAGAAGACAAAATAGATGATTTAAGTCAATTCAAAGTGGTAAGCCACAATCCTTCATCTGATATTGATGACTTATGCGAGAATGTAAAGACTAGTGAAAATTTATCTAGTTTTACACATTGATTTTAATAACTTAGGAAGTGGAGATAAGAATAATATAGAAAAAGATATTTATGACATGATGGCTAGATTTAAGACCACTCCATTAGAAATTTCTAACTCCATTCCCAAAATCTTAAATGAGAGAGTTGAGAAGAAGTGGAAGTTTAGTTTGACAACTAAAAGATAGATTAGAGAGGCTTCTTTAACCTAAGCCGCACATCCCTTGGATAAGTATATGATAGAAAAAGTAGTAGAGAAGTACAATGGGATATTTTCCACTAAATACATAGCCTTTCACATTTTGGGAAAATAAGTTGAACAGGTGGTAACTTAGAGTACTTTACAATGGAAATCTATTTATGAGTTGACCAAAATAGTTGTGGAAGAGAAAGGAGAAAAAGAGAATGATGAAATAGTGAATGTAGGTACAGTGGAAGAAAACTAGGATACATTAGAGGAAGAAACATTATGTGCAAAATATATTCATATGTCGAGCACTAGTCCTTCACATGGAGATGAAGAGAGTCAAGAAGACTCTATGAATATTGAGAATATACCTGATAACACTTTATAGAATGTAAATCTCTTGAGTGACAAGGATATAAATAAACTACAATAGGAATCCACAAATGCAACAAATCCATGTACAAACCCTATATTGGTAGGGATTGATGAATCTCAAAAGGCTAATATTTCATCCACTGAGATAGAATAGAAAGACACATCTTTAGTGACACTCATGGTTATAGAAGTTAAGGAGAAGGAATCACAAGAACTAATAATAGATCAAAGTGTAAACCTAGAGAAGAAAGATGAGCTTACAAATGCACCATCTACAATGCCTACAATATCCATTCAGATGAAAGAGAAAGAGGCAGAAACACCATTTACATTACTACCTAGTCTACAAGCTTAGGTTTACAAGACTTTTTATAATACACAAGGATGGAAATGAAGAGAATAAGGGTGAGGAAGCTAGTCCTACACCCACCTTACTAAAATACACTATTGAGATAAAGAAATAGGCCTATATAGATAGTGGTCACTTTACCAATCATTACACCTCATCCTAGTAGCCAAACTCTTTAGAGGTTGAGTATTCAAGCTACACCATTGCAGATATCAAGGCTAAGTACTAGCACACCTAAGAGTGTTGAAACTACATACTAAAGATGTGAGTTTGGATGAAGTGATTGTTCTACCAAAGTTTGATCTAAAAATAATCACACTTGAAGAAATGAGTGTTCCTCAAGAGGCTCTATAGAGAAAGTAAAAGCAAGAAATATTGAGGAGAAAGCACAAGAAAAAAATATTTTTTGCATGATATTCAATATATTTTTGTAGATTCTTTAGATATTCTAGATTCATTTCCTAATAAACCAATTATAGAGAAACTTTTACATATAGTTGATAAGATAAAGGAGAGGACATAGAGTCAAATGATAAATTATTGGAATGATCTGAGAAGAGATTTCATACTAAGGTTATGGAAAAGATATCTAGTACCATTGCACTAAGACAAGATGATTTAGAAACAAAGAAGGAGAGTGTGAAGAAAGTTTTGGATAACATTTATTCTTTGTACACTAAATTATGCAATGTTGATATCTTTACTAGACAAACTCAATAGTCAATTGACCAACTACATGGAGATTTACAATTAATAGGTGATACATTAAGACAATCTCTTAGCATTAGTCAACTTCATTTTTAGAAATTATTGATGACACAGAGTAGGATTTTCAAGTTGCAACAAAATAATGCAAACATAAGATCTACATTGATTAGTATATAGTCCATGCTAACCCCTCACATGGAAGTTTTGGAGAAAGAACTAGCCTTTGCAAAAACATTGTTAAAGAAAAACTCTCATCTGTCAACACATGAAGGTCTAGTAGATATGAGAACAAATCTAGAAATATGGAGTTAGTCTTTAGATGTAGCCAGTGATAATTGAGATTTTGCATTAAGAATAATGATGGAATTACATAAGCCATTTTTTGACAAATAAACTTTAGTTGTACCACCCAAATGACATAAGTGTCAAAAAAGGGGGGATTTTGAAGATTTTTGTAAATTGTGGAGAATTTTGTCAAGGAGGATATCTACTCAGCAAGAGTTACAGAAATGAAATGAATTATTTAATCATGGGGGGTAACATAGAAAGGTAATGACAATATTTTTGCAAATTTTGAAGATTTTGAAATATTGTATAGAACCCAAGAAGACAAGATACATTGTTTGACTTATGCATGAAATAAGAGTGTGTATGCCATGAAAAAGTGTTTTTCTACTCATGTTAAAGGGGGAGATTTTTTATCTGATTTTGGTTCTAACAAGGCAGTAATAAAACACTTATTCATCATCTAGCAAAGAATAGTGCAAGTTAAGTGCATAGTGCATGTCAAGCATAAGTGCCTAGACAATACATGCCAACTAATATGATAATTAGTGCAGAGTACTAGTAGATGCTAAGTAGCCAATGTGAAATAGAAGGTGCCAAGAAAACAATGTGTGCCAAGTGATTCAAGTATCAAGAAATAGTAAGTGTAGAGCCATTATGATAGTTAGTGCCAAGCACTAGTAGATGTTGAGTAACTAGTCAATGAAAAAGATGTTTTTTATGACAAAAACTTCTACGTAAAACATTTTTTATAGAAATGAACTTGAATTTTTGATATTAAGAGATAAGGATCAAGTCATATTACACATCTCAAGTTATTACATGTAACTAATCATAAAAGGGAAGTAATTAGGTGGCAATAAGGATCAACCACAACCATTGGTTATGACCTAGCCCATCTCCACAAAGCCTATTTAAGGAGGTAAACCCAAAGGAGGAGTACCATACATAAAGGAGATGAATTCTAAGAGTATATAGGGCATTCATGGTGGAGAAGATGGATAAGTTATGGAATTATAATGTAGAATTAGTTTGAGAAGACTAGAGACAAGTAGTGAAAGGTTAGAGAAGCTAGATCTGATCAAGAGGATGAAGAGATAAATAGTAAAGAGGAGATCTGACATCAAGCAATAAGGTGCTAACTGAAGGATTAGGTGATGAATTATTTTAATAGGTGATATGGAGTAAATCTCTTAATAGAGTAGTATTAGAAAACTTTTGTAAATCTTGTAACAAAGTGCTTCCTTCATTGTGATTTTAAATTTCCTTTAGTCAAGGTGAGACCTAATAGTCTTGTAAGGCTTTAATAGGGTAGACCTTTCACTAGGTGGATCATAGTTTATAATCAAAAATTTGTAGCTAGAATTGCCCATAGTTTATTATTGCAGTAGTGAAGAGTGGTGGGTATCATCCCCACCCTAGTTTTATCTTCTCATTGGAGGATTTCTAGGTAACCAAATCATTTGTGGTATGTGTTGATTTATATTATGCTATGGATGTGATGCATGGTTACTTATTTCAGTTTACATGTTAAGTTATGAGATGGATGTATGGTGAATTATTTTAGAGGTAAATGTTGTAAGCATTGATTCGCCCCCACCTCCACCCCCCACACCCCCCCCCCCCCCCCTGCTCTTAGAACTTAGTTTCCCATTTATATCTCCAACAATGTATGTGTGTGCATGTGTGTGTATCTGTGTGTGTATATGTATATGTATGTGTGTGTGTGTGTGTGTATATATATATATATATATATATATATATATATATATATATATATATATATATATATATATATATATATATATATATATATATATATATATATATATATATATATATATATATATATATATATATATATATATATATATATATATATATATATATATATATATATATATATATATATATATATATGTATGTATGTATATATATGTATGTATGTATATATGTATGTATGTATGTATGTATGTATGTATGTAGATAGACATATATATGTACATAAACATATGTGTATATATATACATATATATAAATATATATTTATTTTTTATTTGAATAGTATGAGTAAAATTAGTAGATGTTGGAATAAATTTTATTATTAAGAACAAATAGCTCAATTGAGAAGTGATCTTACTATGTATGTGCTAGTTCACGAGGGGACAATCTATGAAATTATGAACTAGTTATGTACTTTATATCAAGAAGTTGTAAGAATAGAATCTATAGGAAATAAAATGTAGTTTCTAAACTACTAGCCCTTATAAAGAAAAATATTAATTTGTCTGGTCAAAAATTTAGATTTTAATGCACTACTACTATTTTTTAAACAAAAATAAGAAGTATGTGTATGTCTAACAACCTTATTCACAATCAAATGATGTTTCCTTTATAACATTCTATATATAAGAAGTAGACTTTGTTACAAGCTAGAGTTGTTGTTGCACAAAAAGATCGACTTGTTAATGCCTGATACAACCACTAGAGTTATAGAACATAGGAGGTGGTTAAACCATATCACAAATTTTGAAGGGTAAGGCTGGCGGTTATTCCAACAATTCCCCCCTCAGTGTCACCCAAGGAGATTTGAATCTGTGACCAAGCTTTAATACCACTTGTTACAAGCTAGAGTTGTCGTTGAACAAAAACATTGACCTATTAATGCCCGATACAACTAATAGACTTATAGAACATAGGAGGTGGTTAAACCATGTCACAAATCCCAAAGGGGAAGGCTGGTGGTTAGTCCAATAGACTCATGCCTAGATGTAACACATATTTTTTGATATTTTTATTCCAAGTAAATAATTAATTATGAATATTTTGCTATAATATTTTTTAGAGCAATAAAAATCTCATATTTGACCACCTTAAATAATTTAAAATTTTTTTAAAAAAATTCCCTTGTAGGAAAATCATAGAATATGAAACATCTTTTAGATTTCAAAAATGTTATACCATTTGAAAGTTGTAGTTATTTTTAATCAAGATGTTAATCAACACTTTATAGGTAACTCCATTAGTAAATAAGTAATAATTAATTATCAAGCTCATAATTTAATTAAAATTATATAAATGGAAATATAAGCATGTCTTTAAGAAAACCTTTTCATTTTATTTGATTTAGTTGGAAAAAAATCATTGGTTATAGGCTCAAAGGCTGGAACTTAGAAAAAGAGGGAAAAAGCACATGTAAGGTTGACAATGGAGGCTTGGTAAATACTGAGCTGAATTGGATAACCAATAGCTATCAGATACTAAATATCTCACTTCTTCCTCTTATTTCCTAATTTTACCAATTACTTTAACATATTATTATATTTAAGAGATTAATCAATATTTATATAATTTTATTTTCTACAATGTTAGAAAGTAAATTCCTATAAGATAACTTAGAGGGCAGTGAATTAGTTATGCATTTAAAACAACTCTCAATATCTTTACTAATTCTAAAACATGTAAACAATAGATGCAATAACCATGGAAAGATAACCGTGCACAATAACACAAGATATATTAACTAGGGGAACCCTTGATCAGAGGAAAATCCTAGTGGAAGTGATGCCCACAAGATGATGTACTAATTATATTATTAAAGTTTGTTGTAAAAGAATGGTCTATGTTAGGATTCAATAAAATATAATTAGTGCATATGAGTCCCTATTAGGATACTTTGAACCCGTATTAGAAGATTCCAACCCTATTAGGAGTTGTCCAAAGAACGTTAGGAGTTGAAAGGAGGACAACTAAATGAATTGTTCAAATAACCTTAGATTCTCTTCTCTAAAAAATGTTCAAGGTAATCTATCCAAGTTTTGAACTGACTAAATGAAAAATTATTTTCTAATATAGCTCCTTTGAAGCTCATAGTACACCCTCAACATCATATTTTATCTAACCTTAGCCAAATTCACATTCAAGTTCATATAAACATGATGAAATGTGCTCCCCTTTAAACCATAAACTCATAATAGAAACAAAGAAACAACAACAAATATGAGAACAAAATATGGACTTCTTATTTGCACCACAAATGTAAAATTCACAAGTACAATATGCCAAGCCACATGGGTGCCTTCATTATAGTAATCTACAAGACTAAGCTACAAACTACTATGAGAGTTGTTCTAGACAATGTTTAGGCCTTTCTTAAGTAGGTAATCTTATTCCACCAGAGGAGGTTCTAGAATTTTAAACTAATACCTAGGGCCGACAGACCCTAACAATACATGTAGAGTCTGCCAAATACATCTTTGACAAATATTTTAGATATTTTGGGTAGCCCAACTTTGAAAAGCTGCAAATCATGAATTGTTGCTATGATTGGCTATTATAACCACTTTTTGAAAATACTAGCTCATGATCTATAGGATCCAAATAGTGCAAGCACCCTTCCATTGAGTTTTTGGACCTCATCTGAGCATTATAAGGCCTCCCATAGTGAGCTTGAAGATTTTTATGCAATTTTTTCACCAAAAATTTGCAATAACTTCTCTAATACTTAAGCTAGAGAAATGAAATTTTTATGGTAGGCTTACAACCCTAAAATGAACCTTCATGTAGAAAGTGAGAACATTTTGAGCTCATCCAACAAACTTACTAAAAATAGAAAGTTTCCATAAATAGTAACCACCCTATCTACAAGTCCTTATTAAAATAGAAAAGACTAAAAAGAAAATATTTTTGGGTGATGTAAGATTGCTCTTACACCTAGGATGTTCCTACACTAGACACCCAAGGTCAATTGAGAAGTGTCTCCATCATGTCTCATAGGTTCAGAGGAAAACCAAGATGGTTAATCTCCTCCTTTGCTAGCCATGATGAATCCTCTACTAGACTCCCTTTCCATTTGACTAAATATTCCTCTTAAGTTTCGTTCCTAGCACTTTCTCCAACATGATTGTCAAATATCTCCTCAATCTCCTTTATAACCAAACTAGCTACTAGAGTACTCCACTATTCTTCTACAACTTCATATCCATCACCTTCTTCATAATACTCTATCAAATCTAGAATATTAAATACTAGTGAAATATTCAATTTAGCAGGCAACTCCACTTCATAGGCATTTCCAAAATCGTGCCTTTTCACTATCTTGCATGGTCCAAACTTTTTCATCTTCAACTTATTATACGTACCCATTGAAAAATGCTACTTTCTCAAATGAACCATGACTTCATCTCCAATCTAAAATTCCTTATACCTCCTTTTCACATCTACCTTATAAGCCTTATACTGTGTATTCATCTTTACGATGTGGTTCCTTACCTCCTCATGGATGTTCTTCAAATGTTTAGCAAATTCTTCTACTTTTAGCACTACTTATCTCTCCTTTACCCAACTAGCTTAATTCAAAAGCATTCCTAGGACTATTCCCACATACAATTTAGAATGGTGATTTACTAGTAATCCTATTGACAGAATTATTATATGCAAATTTGGCCTATGATAAAGTCATATCCCATCCTTTTAGCTTATCTCCAACCAAGTATCTCAATAAGTTTCCCAAATTTTGATTCACAAATTTTATCTGCCCATCAATTTTTGGATATTGTGATGAACTAAACTTAAAATCTATCTTCAATAATGTATGCCAAAAATACCCAACAAAATTGGTATTTTGACCTGAAACTATACACTTTGACATACCATGTAGTCTCACCACTTCTTTGATGTGGGAAATGTGGGCCTCAATCTTCAAACACACTTCAACGTGATCATTATCTAAAGAATCATCCTGGAATGAACATGGGATTGTTCATTCAAAATAAATTCAATAGGTCCATCTATTGCCTTCTAACCAGAATGATTATGCTATTGCTCTCAGAATGAGAAGCTAACAACCAAACATCTAGAATGAAGGATTTTGTAAATTTAAATGAGATGCAATATTAAAGCTAAATGTATGCAATTAATCTAGAAATAAAAGAGAAAAAATTATAGTAAATGTATGCATTTTAAAGCTAGAATGAGATTATTATGCAAGAATAATAATACCATGAATGTAAATGCTTGAGTGATTAATTTAGCATAAGTTTGATACTATCTATTTTCAACCTCTATAATATGGAATTGAAGGCTTCTTAAATAGAATCCCAAAACTTGATCAATAGTTGGGATTAATTTGAATGAACAGTCAAGATTGAAAATGAGATTTAGTTAGAGTGGAAACTTCCTTGTGTAAATGAAGTTAACTAATTCATGTATGAGTGTATAAAAGAGTTAACTGAGTTAATTCCATTTCCAATCCTATTTCACTTAGAGTTTCCTTTTCTAAATTGAAGAGAGGATTTGGAGAATAGATTTAATTCAACAAAATTGAATATGACCTCATAAATGCATAATCTTAATTAATTGAGTAATTAAATTCAATAAATTAAAATGAGGATATATCTTATTACATCAAATACTTTTAATTCCCTTTTACATTATCTAAAAAGGTAATTTTAATTTAATTAAAGTATAAAGACTTATAGTTAAATTAAAATTAATTAATAGGTTTAATGTAGCTAATTTGAGTCAATACTTAGGAATTAAATAAAGAGTGTAATTAATCTAGATTAGGGATTTTTTGCATTTGACACTTAGGTCAAGTAGTAATTATCAGGATCAAAATTGCCTAGTAAATATGACTTAGAATTGATTAAATAGATGAGAACTAGTTTAGCATGGCAATGTGCCAATTTTGGGGTATTACATTTGCCCCTCTTTGAATGAATGTGTGAGTAGCATGTTTGATTCAAAGAAACTAGAAGTATGAAGCATAGATCAAGAAATGAGATTGATTTCAAAATTGATAATACATAGACCAATTGATAAGCTTTTTAAAGTTATCTCCATAATGAAATTTAACTTTAGGGAATCTAGATAGAACACCTAGATACCAAAATTGATAAGCTTTTTAAGATTATCTCCAGAATGAAGCTTAACCTTAAGGAATCTAGATAGAACACTTAGATACCAAGATTGATAATCTTTTTAAGGTTATCTCCAGAATAAAGCTTAACCTTAGGGAATCTAGATAGAATACCTAGAAAGAAATATTGATAATTTTTTTTTAAGTTATCTCCAAAATGAAGTATAAATTTAGGGAATCTAGATAGAACACCTAGATACCAAAATTGATAAGAACAAAGATTATCAAACTTTATAAAATTGTTCTAGAGAATGAGACTCAATTCTTAGGAGTTGGGGTTAGGCTATCCCAATACCTGTCCATTAGAAGATGACAATATAAATCACAATTCATAGAATTATCCCAAAAATGAGGCTTAATCCTGAGGAATCAGGGTTAGACTATCCTGATACATGTCCACTGAATAGTGATTGAAAGAAAGAGCCTAGAATTATTCCTAGAATGAGGCTTAATTCTCAACAAGAGTGAGGATTATCTCCAGAATGAAGCTTAGTCCTTAGTAATAATTTGGAAAAATCTCAAGAATGAAGCTTAATCTCCCAAAGTCTAGGTAGAACACCTTGATACTAGTCTATGAAAGAGATAACAAGACCTATCATGAGTCATAGAATAATCCCTAGAATGAGGGTTGATTCCAAAGACTTAGGGTTAGACTGTCTCGATAACTATCCATCGAACTCTGACAATAATTGTTATAAGATTGATCAGCTAATTGAAAAATAATATAGATGACATAGATGCAAGATAGAGGGGAACAAGATGCCCTAAGTGATGAGATGCCTTGAGCAATGAGGACATAAGATTCAAATTGAGTTGAAGCCAGATTTGAAAGATTCAATGATGTAATCATCCTGCCCCCATGGGAGCAAAATCAAAAGATGACACACCATAATAGTGATGTAGAGTAGTATACTAAAAGATACTAAAGAAATCTAAGATTTAGAAGAGTTTGAAGAGAATTTGAAGTTGATTCAAAGTGATTTCAAGGTACAAAAGACCAAGGTTGATTGAAGTTAACTAGAGTTGACTAGAATTGAATTTTTCCATAAATTTTGTAAAATTTGAAGAAAATGTGATTTGAAAAAAATTTCAAGATTTAGAAAGTATTAGAAAAATGGACTGCACAAGCATTTGATCACGCCGATCCCAAAATTTTAATATGTGATTTTGAGTTGGTTATGTGTGTCAAATTTTGAATTTGATCCCAAAAATGAGCTCAGAGAAACCAAATTATCCAAGGGAATGCTTTTGACACCAATTAGAGCACTTCCAAAAATTAGGTCAAAACCCATATAAGGGCCCAAAGGGTCATTTTCAATTCATTTATGCTTTTGTCTTTCATCAAGAAGAGACCTTTGAGGAGAAAGATGGTGGTCCTTGTGCATATGCATTGATTCAAGCACTTCAAGCGACATAGTCAGCCAATAGAGTATGGACCTCAGGTGAGTCATCAATAATCTCACTTTGCATTTCAAATTTCACCCATTTCAAGTCATTTGAACATGTTTTTAGGATATTTTCAATATTGTCTTATTGGTTTTCACGTGAGGATGTCATTCCTTGTACCACTCCAATCATCTTTTAGGAAAAGTACCAAGCTAATACTTCATCACCATGTATTGTGAGTTTCCTTGCATGGAAGATACCCATCTTTCGTCTGAGAAACACTAAACTTGGCAAGTTTTTTGCTGAGTACTTTGAAATTTCTCACATGAGAATGTGTTTCCCCATGTGAAAAGATGCAGGCTTGTGTGAGAAGATGATATATTGCATGAAAATCGAGTGTAGTTTGCAAAATTAAAGGTTGGAAATTTGATTTGTCATTGATATTTTAAGCTTTCATTCATCATTTTTGTGTGTGTGCAAGTTAGCTTTCCTGATGTTGGATTTAGGTCACACTACCTACCTTATGGAGCCTTTGTACGACAACTAGATAATGCTAGCATGGCACATATTGATGCTCTTGGATTGTCATATATTTGTTGAATTTTTGCAATACTGGTGAGTCACGACCTGTTGACTACATTGGTTGAGCATTTCTTTTTGGAGATAAACACCTTCCATCTTCCTTAGGGAGAGATGATGATCACTCCAAAAGCCATTTATAGGATACTTTGAATCTCATTCCATGGGCCACAAGTAGTATATGACATAGTGCAATGGATAGGCATAGTAGCACTAAGGGCCATATTCTAGGAGGACCTCATCATGGGCAAAGCCATCACATGGGATGAGTTGGTGCATACATATGGGCCCACTCATAGGTTGGTGATAGTATTGGGCATATTCATTAGTTGTTTTCTAATGCCTGATAGAGACCAACATGGTCTTGAGTGTAGATGGGGTAGGATGCTATAACAGATGCTAGATGAGCCAATGCACTATAAATGGGGTTAGTGCATGGTTTCCCATATGTTCCATGAGATGCACAAGATCATTTATCACAAGAGGAAGGGCATAGATTCCAAGGTCTATGGGCATGGGAGTATTTTCCCATTATGAGACCCATTTTTACAGAGGAGAGACAACCTCTAGCTATATAGAGATATTAAGGTCAGTTAACCCAAGAAGCTCTAAGCAAGATTGAGTAGTGGAGAGGTTAGCTAGATGACCCAGTACCAATTGTGTGAAGACTGTGGATAGAGATAGAGGTATGGGATGATGCACCTACAAGGTTGGGATATATGTTTGCATCTTGACCATTCATTGGTCACTCCATGCAAGTTATAGAGAGATTCCCACTGACACAAGTTTGGTGATAGTATGGTCAACCATAAGACATCTCATAGGATTACTATTTGTATGCATGATTTTCTACATATCTAGACTGTGGATAGTTAGTCAGAATAGACCAAGGTCATTCGATGATTGATGTGCATACCCTAGTGGCAACCCAGTGGGCCTACATGCTAGCTATACAAGATGAGGCGATGATTCCAACATATCAAGCACACTTTGTGAGTCATCCTTTCCCTCAATTCATAGACCTAGTGGGGATGGTCGTACCCATACAACCAGTGTAGGCACCATAGCCACCAGTATAGTAGCTACAATAGGAGAGATTGAGAAAGAGGACCTAAAAAGTTCATATTCCTTCTTGATAGATGGGAGATGATAGAGGCATGGGTGGTAGTGGGATAAGACATAGACATCCTCTTGGTGAAATGGGATCTCCAAGAGTGATTAGAGGAGACAGCTAGAGGCTATGCATAGATGCCAAGCGACATCTCGAGTAGCCAAAGAAAGGGATGGGCAAGGAGGAGATGTAGGATCAGCCTACTTTTGAGCCATAGGGTAGAGATATCCTAGCATAGACCTAGGATTCCCTAAGGAGATCCTGAGAGCAAGTTTGGACTATGCAACAACTGTCAAGAGAGATGACTATATAGCTTGATGTGAGAGATACAAGAATATTAGAGTGAGATCAAAAGTCCCATGACTTACAAGAGTAGTCAAAGCAAGAGGCTCATAGATCAAAGTAGCAATAGGACAATATTCAACTGTAGTCAATAAGAGCAGTGTATTATTATGCAGTATATGTCATGGTAGTGCCAAATGAGGTAAAGTAGGTGATCAAATTTTCCTAGTATGCTAGAGAGTTCAAAGGTGCATGGCCTCGAGTGAGCCCAAATATGCCTCCTCCTCCTCCAACTAGAGGTGAGGGAGAAGGGAAGAGTTAGCTTACTTTCTTCTACTTTTTCTCTAACTATGTATTAGTTGGTGTGCCAGCACCATTTTGTATCATATTGAGATTAACAGCACTCACGTAGCATTCAACTTTGTAGCAATGTATATAGTTGGATTCACACATATATATGAGATTTTTTATTTGAGTATCTTCACATGTGTCATCTTTCTTTCTTTTAGTTTTTTGTACATGAGATATTAATGCTATGAGTATGAATGAAAATTTGATATGATGTATGAATGTAGTGTAGATGAGATGAATCATGAAAGGATGTATGTGAAATGGGAAATGTGAATGAACTAACATCTCATGTAGTGTTCCATTATGTTGATAGTGATAGACATCCCATGAAGATTGAGTGGATGAAGCAAAGAACTAAACACTTTTGAAATCATGAAGAAATTTGGTACTTTGAAGAAATCAACAATCCCTCATCATAAAGGATGCAAGTGAATCAGTAATCAAACCATGTGCTTATCCAATGTAGCCCTACACTAGGTGTAATCCTAGGTCTAGTTACCGAGATTCAAAAAATTATCATCACTAAGCATTTAGCTAAATTCCAAATGTCATACAATTCCCACTGACATTGTAATCATTTAAATATGAATATGACACATGTCCTAGTTTTGTTAGGATTAAATGTAAGCATTTGAGGCACAAGAAATTAGAATGACTAGAACATTTGTCCCTTTTAATGTAGCAAGCTAACATAAGCATCGAAGCATAAATGCTAGGATGACTAGAATGTTTCTTACATGTAGACATAGTAGATACATGAGAGATCCTTTTCATGCTAAGTAATCAATAAGTATTATGTTCTCAACGACCCTTTTATTCATAACCTAAGACATAACTATGCTAAGAATACTCATCGTGACCATATGTTCACTTAGAAGGATGAGTATTAGTATTTACTATAACATAGATAATTCACTTGAACAAGTAGGGAAAATAACCAACCTAAGTTATTTATATAAAAGTAGTTGAGGTACACATGGCCATCCAACACAAGATAGACTCTTATAGTTGACACCCCTTTTATATAGACTTTTCAAATCATTGGAACTAAACCATCAAACAAAAAGAAAAGAAAAGATCATGCCTCCAATCCTTGCTTCTCTAGTCAAATGTGACATCATCGAGTTGCTCAAAGGGGAATGATAAAGAGAAACCAAAACAAACAATGAAAAGCTCAGCATATCTCAAACAAGTTCAACATTTTCAATTCAGTTTCTATGTTATAGGATTGATGTCAAGTGTCAATGTTTAGAATATATATGAAGAAAATATCTTTAGTAGGGTGACAATAGTAGATAGATAAAATTAGAATAACTATTGATTGAAGTCAAAGAGGTATCTTCAATAAGAAGAACCTTAGTAGGAAACTGAGTGGCAGTGGACATACACAATTAGAACAATTGGTGACTGATGCGAGAGATTTTCTATTGTTTAGAGTGGAGCCTGATCAGTCCCCAAGTGGGAGATTGTTAGATTGTGGTGACTAATCAGGAAAGTACTATACATACTTCATAAATTCTTTGGGGTTTGGAGCATTGCCCCAAAAAAATTATTTTGGGCCCTATTTTATCAAGATTTTGGGCCAACATGTAATTATTAATTATAACCTTAAAATGGTTAAAATACTTGTAAAAAAGGGCTTAGGGTTATGGATTGTTTTCATAAGGTGTGATTCAAAGTTGGCTCTTGCGGTGATATTGAGCTATAAGGGATTACAGATAGTAATCAGGTTGTAATCACTGGATCATAAAATTATTGGACATGTTATTTAGTGGATGTAGCCCAAGGATTGGGTGAACCATGTTAAATCTTGGTGCCTTGTGCTCTTTTCTGTGTGATCTATTATTTTCTATGATTGGTTATATTTGCATGTAGTTGTTATTTCTATCCATGGTTTAATCCTAACATTTTCCATAAGAGGAATCTCAATAGTGACATTAGCGACTATAGGCAAATGCAGTTAGAAAAATTGGTGACTAATGTAAGAGATATTCAATGAGAGGAATCCTAAAAGTGACATGAGTGATAGTAGGCAGATGCACTTAGAACAACTAGTGACTGACATGAGAGATCTTTCATGAAAGGAATCTCAAAAGTGACACGAGAGATAGTAGGCAAGTGTATTTAGAGCAATTGGTGAGTGACACGAGAGATCTTTTGTGAGAGGAATCTCAAAAGTGACACAAGCGATAGTAGGTAGATGTAGTTAGAACAACTAGTGACTGATGCAAAAAAGATTCCTATGACACTTTAGGGTTATTTCCTCAAGTTATGATAAGATTTAATCCATGGATGCATGAGAGAAAGAAGTAAACTAAAGTAGGAAAGAAACTATATAAGAGCCAAAAGATACATTGCAAGATATAAAATTTGAAACAAGAGGTGCCTATTTACTAGGTTTTCACCTTCTTGGTAGAGATTCTAATTTTTCTACCATGATGCCTGCACTAGTAAATTTGGGTTCAATTTTTGACCTTTATTGGTCAAATTTTTGACCCAAATTTTAACCAAATTTGACCAAACCATTGGTCGATATTTTTCTAGTCAAAATTTTGACCAACTCACTAGTTGGTCAAAATTTCAACCAATCTATTGGTCAAAAACCCAACAAGCCATGGTCTAAGGTCATGCAGGAATTGGTCAAAATTTTGACCAACAAAGGTAAAAAAAAAAATTGCACGTTGGTGGAAATTTTGACCAACAAAGGAAAAAGGAATTTTAGGCGTTGGTGGAAATTTTGACCAATGAAGGTGGAAATTTTGACCAACAAAGGTGGAAAAAATTTGAGACATTGGTGGAAATTTCAACCAATAAAGGTAGAAAAAAAATTAAGTGTTGGTGGAAATTTTGACCAATGAAGGTGGAAATTTCGACCAACAAAGGTAGAAAAAAATTTAGGTGTTGGTGGAAATTTCCACCAACAAAGGTAAAAAAAAATTTAAGCATTGGTGGAAATTTCCACCAATAAAGGTCCAAAAAACCCAAGCATTGGTGGAAATTTTGACCAATGAAGGTGGAAATTTCCACCAACAAGGTGTAAATTTTTTTCAGGCATTCTATAAAACAATTCACATGTCTTGCCTATGATACAAAATTTTGCATGCATCCTACACTCTCTCATCTGGCTGATGATGGATTATGCAAAGTGATCTAAAACCATGATTCTAAAAAACACACACAATAAAATCCAAAATGAACTTGCACTACAAATGGATCATGGAAATCTGATATTGTTAATTTTACATGCATGTCTACCAAGACAAATATATGTTTATGTTGTGATTGTCCTCATAGACATGCATGCAATTTTACCGATACCATATTTCCACAATCCATTTGTAGTGCAAGTTCATTTTAGATTTGATTGTGTGTTTTTTAGCATCATGGTTTCAGATCAGTCAACGTAATCCATCATTAGCCAAATGAGAGACAGTAGGATGCATGTAAAATGTCGTATCATAGGCAAGACATGTGAACTGTTTTATAGAATGCTGCAAAAACATTGACAATAACTGATATGGAGAATATATAATTAGTTATACAATTGAGAAAAATCATGTACCAATGAGTTGGTTGAAATTTCAAGAAAAAAAAATTTCACCAATGGGTTGGTCGAATTTGGTCAAAATTTGGTCAAAAATTGGGTCAAAATTTTGACCAAAAAAGGTCAAAAACTGAACCCAAATGTACTAGTGCAAGTATGCTCGTCAAGTTGACTCTTTGAGTTCGGTCATCAAGTCACCCCACCAAAGTGCCTCATCAAGGTCAGTCTTTAGGTCTTCTCATCAAGCTTTCTCACCAAGTTAGCTCGCCATGTCGCATCCCTAAGTGGCCTCACTAAGTTGGCTCACCAACTTGCCCCACCAAGTTGCCACTTTAAGCCCACTCACCATGTTTAATTTTGAAAATAACATCTAGTTACCAAAAATTGACATATTATGTCAACGATTAAATGGTAAATAGAGTAAGAAGGTATAGAAAATACCTTTTGTCCTCCTACTGCTTTGATACTATGTAGACCAAAAAGTTTAGTGATCAATGTGATTTCATAAGTATGAACATGATTATAGTAATTTGGTAGCATACAAAGAAGTACCTATAAAATGGTCACACTGGTAAACAATGAAGAAAAGAAAAACAATAGGATGCTGAAACCTTGTGTAACATTAAGGCAAACTAAGGAATCCCACAATATAAAATTTGTGTACCTTACAACTAGCATTAGTTAGCTACCACACCTAAATGTATAGCTTAAAGGATTCGTTTAGTTACAGCTAGCATCTTAAGATACAAAGATGCATCAATTCTCAAGGATGCTGACAAAAATTGCCAAATAAACAAAGAACAATAACTCCCACTTTCTTCGAGTAATTGCAAAAAATGCATAGATGAGACAAAATTAGTATGCATGGTGTTTAAAATGTAAATCTCTTGTACACCCAAAACCAAGTGTGGCAAATTCAAAATTTTGTGAATCCAATATGTCTAGGGATAAACACACAAACTCAACAGTATATTTCAATACAGTCTTCTTCAATAACAAGAAACTGACTAAAAATAAATACACATTTTAAAATCGTATTGTTTTCATCATTCAAATATCACACATATACATTTTTTATTCTCTTGTTAATCTGACTCTGAATTTCTTGTTAGCAAAATCAATAAACATTACAAGGCATATCCATATAAATGTAAAATATTGAGCAAGTCGCTAGTCATATGTGTGAATATGCAAATAAATATGTGAACCTGATTCCCAATTGCAGATTGAGCATTACGTCATTATTTCTATGCCCTTTATAGATAATTTCACCCAGTCTCTTACTTTCATCTGGTTGCCATTTATGCCCTCTTTTCACAACCTTGGAAGGAACATTTATTTTGGATACCTCATTAATCAAAACTCCTTGAACATATTCTCTCTTGACAGCAAATTGCACAGGAAAAATTTTGGGATCACAAGTTCTGACACCCTTGTCATTATCATCAAATTCCTCACTACTTGAGCTTCTTATCCCATCAAAGGAAAGGATTCTTACTATTCTAGATTCAAGGGTTTTTGAGGATGTTGTTTCAGAGCTAGGGGCATAAGAAGTATTCAACTAAACCTCAAAATTAGACATAGAAGAGCTTCTCTCCTTCCAACAAGATTGCTCATCAATAGAGAGATTGTCATGCTGATCCACATTGGAAGCCGAGGATTCCAAAAGGTGGCATAGCCTAGTTTGATTGCCACATGCAGGATGAAATGTACCTTTCCCATATTTGAGCTCCTTACTCCAAGTCCCCATATAACAACTCTCATCTACCCATCTATAGGCTCCATGGCCATGCTTCAACCCATCAAGCCATTACCCATCATATTTATCCCCATTGGTTTGACTCATAATCCCCATTCGATCATGGGTTTCCACCATATCTTCTAACTTATCATAAAAGGCAACAAGGTTAAGCCTGGTAAGGTTGGCATGAAAATCTAGCTTCTCTTTTTCTTCCTTGAAAATCACTTCTTTGAAGGCATCATAGTATAAAATCTTCATCCTCACACATATGTTTCTATAATCTCTTAGTCTTGCCATGTGTCCCACTTCCTCCAATTTCACCATTTCTACCTTTAGCTTATTGATGTTCTCCATGAGCTTTTCCTCCACCTCCCCTGCCACTCTCAAGCAAAGATTGGCCTGGTAAGAAATAAAAAGAACAATTCTCAATACATATTAATTTAATAAACAAATTGTGCATCAAAAAGCTTTTCATAGTTAAACTCAGTTTCATATGTACCAATTTACTATGGACTGATGTTTTCTACTTATGTATAAATATATTCCAACTATAAGAGAATTATTAGGATTCAATTATATAATTTTTGAATCCAATCTATTGATTTAATTACATGAATAAATGATCTGCTGTATATAAAAATCTATGACTTTTTAGTTGAATTTATGAACTCATTTCTCATGAGTAGCTATATACAAGAATCTCTCTCATGAGAATGATGGTAGTTAATGGATGCAATAAAAAGACAAATAAAGAGGAAGGCAATAAATGGAAAAATTATTATGGATCAGTTAAGTGGGTTCTTATCACTAATTAGTTATTAAAAATTGTCATGTCCCCTTTTCAAATAATTAAAAAAGAAAATCTTTGCTAAGGCAGGCAGGCCCAAGAAAGTGAAGTTTCGGAAAAAGGGGGTTAATCTTTGGAAACCGTTGGACTAATAAATGAAAATTATTATTAAAATAAGTT
The DNA here is from genome assembly GCA_028749045.1 of Cupressus sempervirens. Taxonomy (NCBI): domain Eukaryota; kingdom Viridiplantae; phylum Streptophyta; class Pinopsida; order Cupressales; family Cupressaceae; genus Cupressus; species Cupressus sempervirens. The sequence continues at coordinate 644,667,524 of CM053783.1, read as the reverse complement.
TCATTAACCTCTCTTGGACGTGAGTTACAGTTATGCACTCTTTTAAGGGGTTTGGAGGCAATTTGGGCTCATTCCAGAACTTGATTTTTGCTCATTCTTTGTTATTCTTCAGAGGCTGCCAAACCTGTGGAGAAGGAGACCCAAGAACGGGAGTTTGCAAGTTTCCAGGGAGACCCAAGAATGGGAGTTTTCAAGTTTCTAGGAAGGCTAAGGATGGGAGTTTGAAGCCATTCCATGTGCATGCTCATACAGAGTTTGCCTTTGTGCTGAACAGTGCAAATTTGTGAGTTTTCGGGTGTGTTTTTGTATGAGTTTGGTGTTTACAGTTGAGTATTTCATATCAGTTTGGGTTTCTGCTGTATATCAGACTTTTAAATGTTAAAATAGAGCTGAATATATATATTGGGACATGATTAAACTTCTGAGATAGATTATTAGTGTTTTTGTGGTGTTTTCGGGCATATTTTGTGCTATTTCGGGAGCCCGATGAGCATAGTTTTGGTCCTACATTTTTGAGCTGTTGTGTAAAGGCTATATGGATCTGGAAATGTCAATTTGTAGGCTGTTATGCTGCTGAAAGTTCTGTAAAAAATTCCATTTTCAGATTTATTAATAATTTGTGAAGTTGTGAAGCTTTTAGCACTATTTTCAGCATACCCGATTTGGGGTTTCTTGAGGAATTTGGTGGATCTTTGGGATATTAGCTGTTTGATTTTGAAAATCTGATTAGAGGTGTGAAATACCATATCAAATCAGAAAAGGGGACATTTTAGTGGTATCAGAGCCATGTTCTTGCCAGCCTGAGGGTTTGTAGAAGTTTGCAGGTCAGTTTTGACAACTACCCAGATCTTGCATTTCAGTTTTGAGAACTACCCAAATCTTGCATGTCATAATTTATGATTGCATGTTGCTTCTAATCAGATGCATGTCAAAATTTATGGTTGCATGCTACTTCTAATCATTTTCATGTTAGTTCTTGGTGAATTTGGTGGTTGTAGAAGTTTGCATTTTAGTTTTGACAAGTACCCAGATCTTGCATGTCATAATTTGGTGGTTGCATGCTTCTAATCAGTTGCATGTCCAAATCTATGGTTTCATGCTACTTCTAATCATTTGCATGTTAGTTCTTGGTGAATTTGGTGGTTGTAGAAGTTTGCATGTCAGTTTTGACAACTACCCAGATCTTGCATGTCAGTTTTGACAACTACCCAGATCTTGCATGTCATAATTTGGTGGTTGCATGTTGCTTCTAATCAGTTGCATGTCCAAATCTATGGTTGCATGCTACTTCTAATCATTTGCATGTTAGTTCTTGGTGTTTGAAGAAGTTATATCCTATTGGGGTTACACTCTACTTTATCCAGAATGGACAGGTATAGTACAGAGTCTCAGAGGGAACAATCTTGGACAATTGATAGCCAGAGCCAAAATAATAGAAAGGATGGTTATTTAGACATTCGAGATAAACTTATGAAAATAAGCCATAACATGTCTAAATAGTTGGTTGAGCACCACCATATAAATGACATGTTATCTGACCCAGCTAAGGTGGATAAGTTGACTGGATTTCTATTTGGCAGATTTTCTCACAAGACAGATGACACAATTCCCAAGAACTTGCATGAGGAGTTTGAGAAACTAGCTGATAGCCAGGTAGAGGTCTCAGATTCTACTCTACCACAGGAGGTGGTGGGAAAGGATATTACATAGATTGATAGTAACGGTCAACTTGATACTCAAATTGAGACAATTGTTTATAGGTCGTCAAAGGGTGATGCCACAGGTATTCAGGATGGTATAGTTACAACAGGCAGTGACTACAGTGTAGTGGGTTCAGATGATGATTATGAGGATGTTGTTGTGCAGGATGGTGAGATACCTGGTAGAGATGAGCAGACATTGAGCATTCATGACTTTGCTGAGAAAGAGTACCAGACACAGTTAGATGCTTCATCACATGAGGTTGAGGCTGGTAGTATTTCACATGATTTGTCCAGCCAGCTGAAGGTGAACAAAGATAGTAGTGTGACTTCATTATCTCATCATGATAGGTATATGGAGTTAGTTGGTATTGGTCATATTACTCAGGTGAGGAGTTTTCTTGAGTTACCAGTTGATTCTAGTTTATGGATATGGACTCGAGATTGTTATATTGGCATTTGGGATTCAGTTGACTGGAGATCTTTAACACTTTTTGGTAGCAATGTTTTTTTGGGTGCTATCATGGATTTGATTAGCAGATTACACGGTGTTGTCTTTTCTTGTGCCAGTATCTTGTCTGATGTTGGTATTAGTTTTTATACACCAATGTTGGGCTTTGTTCATATATCTAGTCGGCCATACTTGCTGGAATGTGTTGATGATATTTCATATTTGGCAGTGTGTATAGATGAGTCCCAGGATCATATTGGCATTGATGACATCCAGAAGGATGCAGTGGGCTGTTTTGAAGACTTAGTTTCCTTGGGTATAGAGGAGTTGGACAGCAATGCTAATGTTTTTGATACTCTGTATGTTGATATGAGCTTTAGATTTGTTTCACAGGATATGGATGGTAATACTCTAGAGGACACTCCTTCAGACAGTGCATCAGAGGAGGTTTGTAGGAGACAGTCAAACCAGTGCCATCATGTATCTAATCAGTTGAGAGTTAGTGACCAAGACATTGCTATCACTTGCCAACATTTCGATGCTGCTCGTCAGTTGTTAGCAGTTTATGGATGGGGTTCTCCTACTAGTGATGAGAAGGGAGGAAGTTATCTTTCCTTGAAAGAGATCCACTCTTTATGGGAGGCTATTCGGATTTTGAGACAGAATTATATGCAATTGGTAGCCGACAGAGATTATCTTATGGAGTGGGGCAGTACAGCATATGATGCATTGTTGGCCAAGGAAGATGAGGTGAGTGAGCTTACTGAGCAGCTTGAGGTGACTTTTGAGATTCTTGAGAGTACACAATTGGCTCTCAAGGAGTCACAGTTTCATTTGGCTAAGGTGACCATGGAGTTAGAGCGACTACAGTCTTTACCTGATTCTATACAGTCACAAGCTGTGGTGTTTGGTGATCTGAGGATGTCCATGGTCGAGATTGTTAGAGACAGTGGAGATGGGGATGCATCCATCCTTGATACTAACATTGGCATATCAGGTTCATTCCCACTAGAGTCAGGTTCAATTGAGTTGGGTGCTATAGCAGATTTTTGTGGTGTGCCTGACATGGTGGTGACCTCTAGTACTAATGGCACGAAGACTAGAGATGTTGTATCAAAGACCATGTGTGATGTTGGTGAGCTGATAGTTGGCATGGTTCCTACTAGTAATACTACTCCCTTCATAATGTCTTCAGAGGTAGTAGTCAGTTCCAACTTGGTTAATGATTGATTGCAGTTAGTCACATCTGGATTGCTGTCTGAGCCACTAACTGAGATTGGTGCATTCTATCGGCATTACACTGTGAGGTTGATAATACATGACTTAGAGGAGTTTTGGAGTGATGCTTTAGCAGGTGTTGTTGTTGATTCTACTCCTTTGGCTATGACATCTCTTGACTTAGCTGGTGATCAGTCACAGTGGGTTGTATCACTTCTTCATGGTGAGCTGTTGACTGAGGTTGGTTTTTTTTATCAACATTCTATTGCAGGGTATGTAAATCAGTTAGCATTTGATCCTTGTGCTGAGGAGTTGATGGCAGACAAATTTGGTTTGGATTCCATTTCTTACTCTTTATCTTGTAATGTCTTTTCACCATCAGCAGTGTATGGGAGTTATGGTTATGAGATAGTGGCCGATGATTTGCAGAGTTGTGTTGACTGCAGGAGTTGTACAGTGTGTGGATTCTCCATACTTGGTACAGTTTCATTCGAGAGGGTTCACCATTGTTGCAGAGTTGGATTGTGCATTCTGTATAGGCCAGTGGGATGTGTTGATGGTATTTACTATGTTGGTAGTTTGATTTGTCCACTTTACTTGGGTTTTGATGTTCTAAGAGTTTGTGCCTCATGGATTTTTGATTGTGGTAGTGGTGATTTCGGAGTTTGGTTGAGCTATAATTGTCAATTTGATTATGGATTCCTCTTGGTCATATTGCAGAGGATATTGCAGGAGCCTGTGTTAATTGGTAGTAGTATAGTTCATGACTACATTTGGGATCCAGGTGGATTGATTGGTTTATTGTTCAGCCATTTCTTGAGGACAAGTGATGATTGGGAGGGGAGGACTTGTCATGTCCCCTTTTCAAATAATTAAAAAAGAAAATCTTTGCTAAGGCAGGCAGGCCCAAGAAAGTGAAGTTTCGGAAAAAGGGGGTTAATCTTTGGAAACCATTGGACTAATAAATGAAAATTATTATTAAAATAAGTTTCATTAACCTCTCTTAGACGTGAGTTACAGTTATGCCCTCTTTTAAGGGGTTTGGAGGCAATTTGGGCTCATTCCAGAACTTGATTTTTGCTCATTCTTTGTTATTCTTCAGAGGCTGCCAAACCTGTGGAGAAGGAGACCCAAGAACGGGAGTTTGTAGGTTTCCAGGGAGACCCAAGAATGGGAGTTTTTAGGTTTCCAAGAAGGCTAAGGATGGGAGTTTGAAGCCATTCCATGTGCATGCTCATACAGAGTTTGCCTTTGTGCTGAACAGTGCAAATTTGTGAGTTTTCGGGTGTGTTTTTGTATGAGTTTGGTGTTTACAGTTGAGTATTTCATATCAGTTTGGGTTTCTGCTGTATATCAGACTTTTAAATGTTAAAATAGAGCTGAATATATATATTGGGATGTGATTAAACTTCTGAGATAGATTATTTGTGTTTTTGTGGTGTTTTCGGGCATATTTTGTGCTATTTCGGGAGCCCGATGAGCATAGTTTTGGTCCTCCATTTTTGAGCTGTTGTGTAAAGGTTATACGGATCTGGAAATGTCAATTTGTAGGCTGTTATGCTGCTGAAAGTTCTGTAAAAAAATTCCATTTTCAGATTTATTAATAATTTGTGAAGTTGTGAAGCTTTTAGCACTATTTTCAGCATACCCGGTTTCTTGAGGAATTTGGTGGATCTTTGGGATATTAGCTGTTTGATTTTGAAAATCTGATTAGAGGTGTGAAATACCATATCAAATCAGAAAAGGGGACATTTCAAAAATAGACCAACAAATTTAACTGAAAAACTACACAATTAAATTCTAGTTCTAGAAGTATCATAATTTAACTTGCTGTGAAAAAATATAAAAAACCTTACATACTAAATAGATAAAAGTAGTTTTGATTTTAGAAATTATAAAAAATAAATTAAAATATAGATCAAAGTCTAAATGCTAAATCCACCATTCACTCTTGTAGGTTACATCATGGATCCAATGATAGGCTTCCAAACCTTATTGCTAAGTAATTTGTAATTCTCTTTAGCTGGCTGAATTAACAATTTAACACTAAATTATATTCTTCTAGACCCAATTTTGCTCTTCTATCGAATCAAGCAAGTGAAAACTAAATTAAATTTAGGAAATTGCATTATGAGTACAATGAAGGATAAAAAAGTTCTTAAAAAACCAAGAGGGCATTTTGAAACTAGTCTCCATCTTTTCTTTTTTGGCTTGCAAATAATTAAAAAGTAAGATGAATAATGTTAAGAAGCTTAATTGAATTCCAAACCCAAGAGCATCTAGTTGGACTTCCATGGCAGAAGAAGGTGCACCTTGTGATAAGGGAAGCATAGAAAGCCCTTCCAAGTTAACACTGCTTGTGTCAGCATGGAAGACTGCATCATACCCAGTGTGATTTGAAATAGTAGCCTAATCTTGGGTAGTGAACAGGGAATTCAATAAGAATGGTTGTAAACATAGAATTCAAGAAATGAAATTCATTGATATGTGTAACATTTTAAATAATGATAAAAAACTCTATAAAATTACTAGGAGTAAAGGAACTTCCTCGATAGGAAGCTCTAATCCAAGATGCCATTGAGCTACCATAGCCTAAAGAAGAGGAAGGAAGAGATAACTGTTAGAATCCTAAACAACATACAAATACCATAAAAAAATCAATACATGCATAACTTGAATCAGTGTGGCTAAAAATGAAGGTGGCTATGACCATTTGCATGCAAGCAGTGTGTAAATGCTTGTCATAAATAAACTAAATGAAAGAAAACATTCAATAATGTCCAAGGGACCACTAGCATATAAATATCAAAAAACCTCCAACAAAGTACTTTCATAAAATCATAAGCTTATACAACTATATATTGTAGGTAGTAGCAGATAGAAGAAAGGGAATAGAAACACATGAACAAGGATCCAAGAAATTTTTTATTCTAGAGAATCAAATGGAGCACTAGCATTCAAGATGGATGCTTTTGCAGGACAGAGGCTAGGACAAAGACACACAACTTATATTCACCACTACAGGTCACTGGCACAATATCTGGGTGCTCCAACCTTGTATGGCCATCAAAAATGGACACTTGCATTAAAGAATGGTGTCCTTCCCTCTACAAATCACAAAACTAGACACATGTACTAAATAATAGAGATCCTATAGACCAAGAACACAAACTATTTTGCAGAAACACTACTCCATGACAATTCTACACTCTGACACTGGTGTCTGGAAAAATAGTGGAGCCTTGAATACTAAGAGATGCATGATCATTCATAGTTTAATCAGATTGAAATATAAATTGCTATATGGACTTTGGACATCTAGAAAGATAAATATTTACCTGAATAGAGACAAAAGACAAGGGTGTTGTTGTTTGGGAGACTGTCTTGGTCAGTCCTCTAGGTGGTATCTTTCAACCTCAACTGAGCCAATTGAATATTTGGGTGTGTGAGATATGCTAGAGAATAGCCAAATACTATTAAGTGGTGTTTACGAGAGACAAAACAACAAATCTTGGATACCAAGTTCAAAAGAAGGTAAAAATTAACAAAACAATAAGATCATTGTTTCTTAGCTGTTGAAATCTAACTTGTAAGACAATGTTTCTTAGCTTTTAAAACCTATCTTGTATCCTATGTATTCAAAATTTGGCATCTCATACCCAAACAAAAGGTGACAAGATGTAATCAGAGCTAGAATGAACCTAAAGCTAACCCTAAATTCTTCTCAAGGAAGCACTGACAAAAATTATGGAAAATAGAAGATCTTTTCCCATGCATGGTATGACAGCTGCACAAAAATACCCATAGCCCTTGCATGCCACAACATCTCTGTTAGGAATTGGAAAAGTGCATTTCCTCTTGTAGAAAAATGTTTCTTGACAGTTCACAACTTCTAAGACCTTTGTTGTGAAGCTAAAAGATGGAGAGCACAAAGATAACAAAGGCATAATTTATGAGATTGAACTAATGTCAAATTTATGAATTACGATAGTAGAATCTGAAGAGAATGCCATGTTTAAATACATAAACTAAAATTTCATAAGCATAAGATACCAACAAGTCTTGCATGGGAATGTACCTAGTACAATCAATTATAAGAAGTTGTGATGACATAAAAATGCCCATTAGAAGCAAACAGTCTCAGAATGAGGAAGATGTCAAGATTTTCATAGTTGAGAGTTATGCCATTTTAACCAACTTATGTTGCATTTAGAAAAATCTCCAAAGGCTATATCACCTTGAACAAATTTTACTCACACAGGAAAAAAATTACATTAATTTATTTCATGTGAAAATTATAGCATAAAGAATATATCTATCCCTCCTTTCAAAGTTTCAATTTAGATATTACTATCCACATTTAAGTTTTGCTCTCTTGTTTCTTGACAGAACCATTTTGAGCTCTATGAGGAAACTACAATATGAATACTCAATAGCTAGGAATTAGTTAGGCAGCTAAATGATGGTCTCATTCTAGTTAACTTCACTGAATGGTAGACAATCAAAAAAATTGATTTAAAAACATCTTTACTAAAGCTCATAGTCCTTGCCAACAATTTAAAGAAGATTATAACATATTCACAAGTAAAGCTTTTATATTTTGTATTTTACATCAAAGCTGTACAAAAACCATCAAAAACCAACAATGGAAAAGCACCAACATCCAAACAAATACATGCATGATTAAATAGTAAACAAAGTAGCATGTGCATTTAACTTTCTATATAATGCTTGACAAGCATGACTTCACATAATTTATTAACCCCATTCAAAGCAATATCACCAATCATAAAGTAACAACTTATCCAACTAAAACCTCTGATCTAGGGAGACCATACTTACCTGATCTGATGCAGAAAGAATTGAATGAAGATTTGGTATTGAATCAGCACATTCAATCTTCACTGTCACATGGATATCTACACCACAACCTTCACATAATTAAAAATACAAATGCATTGATATTTTATCACATTGTAAATTCTGATTTAAAATATAAATTAAGGGAACATGCTATATCAAGCCCAATACTGTCTACAAAGGATTATATTACACTGGAAAGTTAAAATTTTTCTTCAAAGGTTTAATTTTAAGGTAATCTTTCAACTCATGCACCACCTTAGCATCTTTAACAAAGGAAACAACATAATAGTCTATGCCATTCTCAACTCCAAATTTAATATCATCCCAATCTTTATTTGTGGAAATAAAAGACAAGAAATAGATTTTATCAAATACCAAACTAAGCTATCTCAGATGCTATGTTGGTCAAAACAACTCATCACATATACAAGTAACAACAAAATACAAATATTACACATATTTCAAGATTAATAAACATATCATTCAATTATAGTCTAGGTAACTTCAATCAATCAATATTAGGTACAAAAAAGGGAAATCAAAATGAAATCAAAGTCCCTAAGAAAGAAGCAAATTGAGATGTAGATGTCAATACAAAAATCTAATTTGCTATGCAAGCTTGAGAGTTGATAAAATGGTCTTAACCTGTAATGGAAGGCAGGGTAGCACTTTTTCCATACACATTTAAGTGTCATTGTGATCTAAGCTCTCCTCCATCGATTACTTCACAAATTATAGAATCTAATGTTTTTGACTTCATTTGTAGTGACATCATCCCCCCTAGAGAAATTCAAATAACAATAAGAAATAGAAAGCTATGAAAATGTTGTGAATAACATTAGTAACTCTGTTCTTTTCAGCTAATAAATGAATTTTCAAGCCAGCATAAGAGAACGTACCATCAACAAGTAGTGTGTCTCCTTTCTCCACATCATTCACAAAATCATCATAATTCACACTTACATAGTCTTCAAAGCCCACTCCTCTTTTGATTGTGAAAGTAAATTCTTGGCCCTTTGTGAGCATGATAGGCTATGGTAGATCTCCACTTCTGACTTCAGGGCCCTACGATAAAATGATCTTTTAATTTATTGTTTGAGAAAAGGACTAACTCAAAAGACATATAAAAAAGGGGGTTATCTAATAAATTGCACCTAAAACACAAAAAATGACTATTAATAATGTAGATGTATTTTAATTTAGGATGAAAAAAAAGTGAAACAAATTTCAAATCTACATCTTTTCTGATTGGCTAACAGTGTTGCAATATGAAAATAACCCACATTATGATGTTTTCAAATAGTTAGTTCCAACAACAACCTGTATAAAATAAAGGAGTTTCAACACCTATACAACTCTAGATGAAAGAAAATCTTGTATGATCTTAAAGATTTCATGCATATTGATAATATTCTCCTATTATAAGATTTCATGCATATTGATAATAATAAACTTAGATATCATTTATAAAACAAACTCTCAAACATTAGCAGTAGAAAATACTTCCTATTTAAATTACCTGCCAACAAAATAAGTGTCTCACATTGTAGATTAAAGCCTAGAAATAGTTATAGCAAATACATACAAACAGATCTAAGCCTAGATTAAGATAGCTCAAGTCCATATGAAATGTCTCAATGATTGAGTTTCTATATATAGTTATCTTATTTTAAGGCACCAAAATGGGTTTTATCCCATCACACAAGTAAATTATCTATTAAAATATCCTAGATTTTTAATTATAAAGCTTTGCTTCGAACAAAATGCCACAATCAAATTGTGAACTAGAGAATAGTGGAAGGCCACACAGCCAATTACTTCCCACAAATACTATGATAAGAAAAGATAATGCTCATGTTGGTCTGATTTTTTGTGTATCAAATTTTCTTTGAATCATAAAAAAAATTAGATGAGAATCCTCTAGTAAGTCATAGGGTTTTAGGTTTTTGTCTAGTGTATTTTGAAACCTTTGAAAGTCTGTGAAAAATGCTAGGTTTGGCTTTTAAAATTTACCTTGGCACAAATTCTTTTTGAAAAAAGGGGCAAAGAACGAATATTCTTCTCCTCCCTATTTGGATGTCATGGTTGAGTCTTATGAAAAAGGGTTTTAGTCCTACTATCGGATCTAATTTGAATCTATGGTTTTTGCATACTTGCTATGGAAAGATGCTCATATGTTACGCATAGCGAGATAACGATCAATGAAAAATTACCTGTGATACTGAAAAGTAGAATCTGATGCCATGAAATGTGTTCATGGGATGACCTTATGACCACATGATACATCCCAGACCTATCAGTTTCAAGAAGGAATGCATGTGGGAAAAAACTTGCAAGTGGTGTCATCCGAGTTCAAATTTATTTGACAATTCGTCAAGTCACTAATGAGAAATACTTGCAATTTTCCAGTGGTGATATAGCGAATGCTCAAATTTTCCAAAGATGACATCCTTCCGAGGTAAGAAGTAATTTTGGAGGATCCCGATGAAGATATGGTGCACATTTTAATTTTGTCCCTCTATAGGTTAATATCTTTTGTAGTTTCTTTTTCCAGGCATTGTTTTTAAAATAGTTATCGAAACTCACCATATCACTAGCTGGGTTTGTTGGTATCTATGCTAGTAGCAATGTAGTGATTGCTCAAAAAATGGTAATGTAACTAAAAATCCTCAAAGGTGGGCCTCGAATGAGTGACATGATAAGGCTGAGTTGTGAAGATTGAGTTACATGGTGCCATCCCATTGAGCATCTTTGAGTCAAAAAATTTTGATTCGTCGGAACTTGCCATATCGCTAGCCAAATTGTTGGTTTTTATGCTGGTAGAAATATAGCAACCCACCTGAAAGTCATAGACATGGTGAGGCCCAAGACATGTGATGTCATGTAGAGATTAGAAAATATATATATGTGCCAGTGTGTTGAGCCAGCTCAATGATAGCGATATCATGGACCCACTTCCCGTGTACTAGGTACGGAGATTTTTGATCATGAGATTGAGCTGAGATCAAAGGGTGGCATTGAATCACTATGAAGAAGTGCTTGGAAGTTAAGTATAGAAAGTTAGCAAGTGTGGTCCACCACTATTAAAGTAATATTGTTATCCACAAGATCAATTCTGGATCGATGACACTCATTGACTCGCTATAAAGAGATGTGAGAAAATTAGGTATAGTGAGTTAATGAGCAATGGACCCACCATCATGTTCTTAAAGGTTGTTTCAATTGTCTACCATATGATTAAAGTATGATCAGTGCTCATCACTAGCTCGCTGTGGAAAGGTGCTCAAGAATTATGTATAACAAGTTAGTGAGTCGATGACATGTGTTCGTAGTCATCCATGGGCCCAGTTTGAAGCACTAGCCTTGAAGGAAAGGTATAGGTGGAGATGTTTTATTGGCTTGACTGCCAATGTGTTAAGAAGAAAGTTGAGTCAGCTTCGTTGTCATTCCCAAATCGTAATATTTTTCAAGGATCAATGGCACAAGTTTAAAAAACAAAGTGCAATGCCACTCTATTTTTCTATTCGGCACATTTATGATAAGTGAAAGCTTTGTGTGTGGGAGAAACAAAGTATAACATAGAGATTCTCATTAATTCTAGTCCCATTCGAATAGAGATTGCAAATTTCTGAGCACAAGAGCTTGATTGATTGTGTCATATTAAGCCTGGTAAAGACGTGAAACTATTCTTCTATCATTTGAGAGAAATTTTAGAAGTTTAGAGAAGAAAAAGTATAGCAAGTCAAGTGAGTACTCATATTATAACCTTTGTGGCATTCCAATTCTCTCAATACTATCAAAATGTCTCCTAAGAAACCATTCTTTGGGAAAATTAATTATATGGATAGGAATGTCCATGATGATTTATTAGAATTACTCCTAGAATCTACTATACAGCCTGCACAAGTTAAAAAGTTAATTTCCTTAAACCCTAGGCTTAAAATTGCTGATGGTCTATATGACAAGGGGAACTGGGTTAGGGATGCAACAACTACTCAAATTGGCCTTATCTTGTTTAAAATTTGGTTTTCAAAAAGAAATTTGTTTGCCCCGCATGCTAATGTCTGGAATTTTGATTTGGGAAAGTTAATAGTCCCAAGTGTTTTCATGGATTATGATTTTCTTGAAGCCATTGCTAAGAATTATGACCAAGCCATTAGGGTTGTAAGAATAAAGGATGATGTGCCTCTGGTCTCAATTACTCCTTAAGAAATTAGAGAGGTTTTTCACCCAGAACCATTATCAGACTACCATGTGCAAATCAATTTGCTAGAATTAGAGAATGAATATAAAGTGAAGAATGATGTAATTAGGGGAGGTGCACTAAGGCACATATTGGTACAATAGGAACTTTGCCAATAATTACTGCAAACTCTAGAGAGCCTTTTAAGAAGAGTCTTTTCACTTCCTAGGTGGTAGAGATATACAAGACCTTATGCCAAGTTTTTGGTGAAGATGAGCAAGAATTTATGCCCATTGGTTTCATGTACATGATGGTTCAGATTGCTTCCTTCGGTGTAGATGTTATTTGTTATTTTGCTTCCTTTTTGGCTGAAGAAATTCACATTGGTTTAGTTAGGATTGCGAAGGGCAAGGTGAAATTTTTTTTTGGTCACTACTCTCTATTAATGCATATGTTTTTGTTCAAAGGAGTGATATATTTTGGTAATGAGATGGAACTAAATAAAGAGGACAATGAGGAAATACTACCAATCCAGTTGTGGAGTGCAGATATGACCTGGGATGCAAGTAATGCTAGTTTTGTCAGATTTGATAGATATTTTGCTGCTAAATTGAGATGCCTCATATTGAGTGACAATCCCAAAATCCCTACGGTACTAATGAGTCTCATCAGGCCTATGGATAACCTCCATGACTTGAAAGTTTCACATAATTGGGGAGATATCATCCCCTACCCTGTTTCTACTATTTTTAGAATCTATGGTTTCAACGAGAACCCTCATGTTTTGCCTTACCAAGTTCCTTTGAAGCTGGGAATGGATGAAGTTTTATGGCAATTAGGGGGAGTGGAAGAAAAATTTTTGTTGAAAAGGCAATTAGGGTCAATTTTCCCTACTTTCATAATGGCCCATTAGTTTGTGATTACAAAAGGGGGATGGATCTTTTTGAATAAAATTTTGGAGCAATATATGATGGCTATCTCTCATCCCCGTTTTTGTGATTCTAAGGGATTTTTCAATCAGATGTTGAGGCATAGAATCAAGTTGGGACCGGTCAAGCATGATTCTTATTATCCAGAGGATATTATAAGGAATGAAATCTCATTGCAGGAGCAGGAAACTAAAAAGGAAAAATGGAGAGTTTATTCCCAGGTCTTAGAATTCATTCATTTTTTTGATAATAAATATGATCCTTTGGATAATGCTATTACAGAGGCTAACAAAATAAGTAAGCTCATGAATACCTTCCCTAAAATAATGGAGGTCATGAAAGAAATGAAACAATTTTTTATTGATTCATATCCTGATAAGGCCAAAGAGGTCATGACGAGGTTGGCTTTTACTCCAAATGTGAGAACTGATAAAATAATTGTACAAAAGAGGTCTGAATATACTATAATTCAAAATAAAAGGGTTCCTATAGACAAGGGCAAAAAAATAATAGGATCTATTAGTATAGCCCAAGAGGAGAGACCTGAAGAGCCTCATCCTAAGAGGCAAAAGGTAATGATAGAAGAAAGGCCTCAAGATGAGGAATATTCACCCACCCAGTCCCCTTTGGGGATTGGAGAAGAGCAGCTCACTGGTGAATAGGTTGAACAAATGGGATCATAGGGAGATATTTTTATTACTCAAGAAGAATTAGATGAGGGTAACCCTCCAAAACTTCCTCTCCCAAGTTTGGATCTAACAATAGCTGATTATAGAGGCAGGGAGTTGGACCCTATATTAGAGTAGGCAAGTCATCAATTTTCGATTGATGACTTTTTTGTGAAATCAAGGGCTTTTTAGTAGTTTGCATGAAGGACAAACATGAACATTTTCAAGGAGAAATGTAAAAAGATGAAAACATAGCATCCAAAAATGGATGACACTTCCATGCAAAACCAAATTAAAGAAGAAATGATGAAGGAATTGCAGAATATAAGCCTTGAGGAGGGGAGGAAAATGATAAAGGCATCTAACATTTTATTATTGCCCAATTGAGATATTGTAGATGCATTAATTTTCAATTCTATTTCAAGTAGATTGGAGTTGCAAGACCCAAATAGAAGAGACTTCCAAGGCACTTCATTCATTGAAGATCAAGCTACATTGGTCAGTTGGTCATTGAGAAAGGGATCTAGAGACACACCATCACAATCATATGAGTTTGGGTTGATGGGAAATATACTTGTAAGAAGGGTTGCTAACACTTCACATGTACGGGTAACATATTGGAATGTGGATTCTTCTAAGTTTCTATTGGCCACTGCTAAGAAGGAGGAACAGGTTATGTTTGAGTTATAGAATAAATATGAAACACTTCTTGAGGCCTATAATAGGGAGGTAAAAAGGAGAATTGAACTTGAAAACAAGGTAATGGGGAAATCCACAAGGCCAAGAATAACATACCCCCATCCTCCAATGGAACCTTTTAAATCCACCCCCTTGTAGAGATACCAGACACACCTAAAAGCCCTAAATATTATACAGCTAATGACTTTGAAGAAGAGAAGAGCAAACTATGCGCCTTACATGTAGAGTTAAATATGCAATATGAGGATAAGCTTAGAAAAGCTCTAATGTATTTAGTGGACAAAATTGAGTGGCCCTTATTCTTTGATTAGTTGGTAAAAGTAATAGCTATATGGGAGGAATTGAAAACTCATGATGATACCCTCAACCCTATTGTTAATAAATGGGGAAGAAGGGAAAAGGAAATCACCCTTCTATGTTATTCAGTTATAAAGTCTTCCAATGACCATGTTGAAAAATTGTATGATATTGCTAATGACCTATCAAATTTTTATAACAGGAGAGTTGCTCTGCAATTGAAAATTGTTTCTTATTTGAATAAGTACAAGAATAAAAAACTTGATCTATTTCTTTGTGCCTTGGATAGAAAGAAGAAATTGAAAAATAAGGAAGAGTGGACTAAAGAATTGGATGACCTTTTCCACACAAGGATAAATAAAGTTATTAATGAAAGGGGCCATGCTTAGTGGGCCACCATGACAGAGGAATTAGTTAAAGTCCAATTATTTTTTGATTCTTTGAAGCAAGCATTTGTTGGTTTTGAAAAGGAGGCTGGTTATATTTAAAAAAGAAAAATGATATCCTACAGTTCAGCTGGCTAGATGATATACAATTTGACACTTGGATGGTAGATCTTCTCTTGGACAAGCAGTTAGAGGAGGACAATTCAGATGATGATGAGAAACCAGAAGGCAAGGTGCAGGTTATTGACACCTCAGTACTAGAACTAAAAGAAGAAGAAGGGGAAAAGGTAATAATGCCTGCTCAGGGTGAAACCAGTGAGAACCCATAGGAGAAAACCGATTTGGAGGTATCACAAGATCATCCTTCTTTGGCCAGCTTGGTAGCCACGTATTTTGAGGAGCCAAAATAATGAGAGACAAATCAGAAGTTAATGATTCACAATAGAAACTAGAACGGGCCTACCTGAAGGAATATTTGATACACCTGGCATTCTATTATGATTGTTTTTGTCTTTTGTATGATGCTTTGTTCCTTGGACACTTGTCAGATCAAAATTGCCCTTTGCTTGTTGCAACTCATGCTATATAAATGAGTTTTCAAGGCATTGTGATGGTCCGAGACTTGTGAAATTTTTCATTTCTTTCAAGAAGAGTACATATTTAGTCGATCCAATAGTATGCAGAGGTTTTGAGTTTGCTTCCATTGTACT
Organism: Cupressus sempervirens; assembly: GCA_028749045.1. Classification (NCBI taxonomy): domain Eukaryota; kingdom Viridiplantae; phylum Streptophyta; class Pinopsida; order Cupressales; family Cupressaceae; genus Cupressus; species Cupressus sempervirens. Next base: position 644,651,420 of record CM053783.1, on the reverse strand, counting down.
TTATGATAAGCAAATTGAAATGACAGAAATGGAAATCTATTCAGGGCATTCAATTGGTTTTCTATTGATTATTGTATTAGTCATATGAAAAGGATAATACAAAGGGTTATTTACACTATATATGTGTCATCAATTTATGTCTCTAGTTTAGCTATATCTAGACTATATCTACATCAAACAAGAGTAAACAACCACTGTTGTCTAACTATCTAACTGTTACCAGTTAGTTATAAACTAAAATTTTGTGTCTAAGTTGACACAAAGTGTCAACTTCGACAACTTACAATCATATATGCCTTTAATATATTTCACTAACCTTTTCAAAAGTTTTATAACTTCACTAACCCTTCCAAAGACACCTAAAACCCTTACAAGCTTTTCTTTACACTTTTTCTATATTTGATACTTTTCTTATAGGTGGACATGTCTATCACAAACATCCAACATGTTTTTCCTTAGACTTCATGGAAAAAACCCTACAAACAACACCAAAAAAATAAGGACATGAACCATCCAAAAATCTCTAATAGCTTGTGGATATCCCAAAGATGCATAAGTGCATGACTTGTGAAAACCAAAAAGATAAGACTAACTTGTATAACAAGCAAATAATCAAAATGATTTTATGTTTGTGTTATGTTTGACAATGATAATGATATTTGGATTCAAGTATGAGGAAATTTGTATCAATCAATTCATTAAATATCATTTGAATACAAAGAAGATTTTAAGAGGTTCAAGAGCATAATTATAAGCCAATTTTTTGGAAGGCCTAAATCATATCTAAGTGAACAGACATGTGAAGGCTTATTTTGAATATGATGAGCAGATCTAAGGTAGAATTTTTATGAAGGTATATTCCAAGTTTAGAGCATTTATTGAAAAACACTATTTCAAATCTTGGTGGATTATTCATAAGTACAAGGCAGATTTTTTGAAGACTTGGAAGGAGATCTAAGGCAAATCTACCTACATTATCAACACTTTGCATTTCAAAGGTCAGTTCCTTCTGCATTGCAGGATTTGAGGTTGGTGTCTCTTGCTAATTGAGTTTACACATTTGTTTGAAGTTATATACATACATACATGTGTGTGTGTGTGTGTGTGTGTGTGTGTGTGTACATACACACACAATTAACCTATGAGAATTTCCATGCTAAATAGTATATGCATCTTGTCTTCTTTTGTTAGACATCAACTATGTGAATGCTTTCTACATTGCTTTTAGTTGACTAAATATATATAATAAAATATGCAGGTTTCTATGCCAAACTAACTCCAATGTGGAAAAATATCTAATAATTGGGATTTAAACTAAGCAAGAACTATATGTTCAAGGACCCAAAAGATGACTGCAATGAGACTATTACAAGCAAAAAAACTTCAGTCTCGTTAAAGAGAATTGGGATGTGTGTTTGAAGACTTAACAAATTTGAGCTTCACTTGGTTTCAAGAATACTATAATATTCTCTACTTAACAAGGCCAACCACGTGAAGGTGGAAGCTCATATGGCTTCACCCCCCTCCCCCTAACACCAATCTAAAGTACCCATTATCAATTAATTACATACTTCATTCATTCATTCATCCATTTATGAACTGTAATATTCAATCAATACAATCACATAACATTCATTAATATGATATAAAATTCATTAATACACAATACTAATCAAAACTTCATTAACACATAACAATATTCATTAACATAAACTAAAAATCACTATTAATACACATCATTCATACAAAATTGCTTAAAACAAAGTTTTTTCATTATCCAACAAGGTTTATCAAAGAAGATTTTTAAAACATCATTTCTTTTTTTGTTTTTCTGAGCTCTCTTAAGAAAAGTGCTCATAGGAGCATCCATATCTACTTCATTCTCCTCCTCTTTTGGCATGTGTAATGTCAAATTATGATGGCTCCTTATTTTTGGAGGAGCAGGAGGTTGCTGCACTAAAGGGGGCTCTGTTGCAAGAACAAGTGAATGTGATAAATTGGCATACTCTTTTTCTTTTTCTAACTGTTACAAGTTTGTAATTAAGTATGAGTACAACATAAAATGCATTTTTCTTACTTGACAATGCCACATCATCTACATTAACATTTTGATCTGCCACCACGTCAACATGTTGAACACTTGGAACATGGTCCACTCCTTCAACATGATGTTCAACATGCTCTGAAATATTCAAAAAATGGATACATGTCAAATTCCAATTGAAGATGTTAAATTATATTCATAATTGCATAATTAATTTCCAATAGAAAATTAATATCTCCACAACTGTAATGCACATCATGGCCATCATTAGGAGCAAGTTTTTTGGTAGGATACGAAGGTTGCAGTAAAATGTTATGCACATTGTTATGTAGTCAATTTACGTTTAAAACTAATACCAAAAGAGAATCTTCTCAACTATTTAATTTAATTTACTTTTCATCTGACCAATTTACCTGTGAGATATCATTTGGTGCATTGGATTCTTGGGCAAGGCTTACAGATTCTTTACGTAGGCGTGCAACCCCAACTTTATAGCCTTCCTTCAAGGCAATTTTTCTATTTTCATCTGTGAACTCCACATTGAAATCTATGCCCTATGTTTTTTTCTTGATAACATCAGTTTTCCATGTATGGTTTCATTAAAAAAAACTGTTTGCAACATTATATTGAAAAAAAATACAAAATTCATTGCTCTACTTACAAGTCGAGACTGTAGATTCATATAGCCACCAGAGCCAAGTTTGTGTTGGCCAACCTTTTCTATTCTTGCTTTTGTAGCCACAGATGTGTCCTACAATCTATGAACAATTTAAAACATCTTAGATTATATATTTACAAATATCAATAATTAGTGCATGATTACAATGTACTTAATACTATAATGGCATACCTCTTTTTGCCCTATGCTGCTTCATTATCTCTATCTTCACATAGCCTTTTCTCCTTTGCATCTTTTATTATTTCATTCCACTCCATTGGTGGAATCATAGGAGGACGGTTGTACTTTGGGTTATCCTTAAGAGCCCTTCTATATTGATCCCTCACAGTCTTTATATGCTTTGCTGCTCTTTTCAAAAGTAGGCTAGTGTCAAAAATGTTTTTCCCAAATTTCTCCTCAATGGATGCAATCAGCTGATTTTTTAATTCCACAGCTTGTAAATTCCACCTTTTTAAAAACAAATATATTGTTAGATTAATAACTTTAATATATTACAATAAATAGAAGAAAACAAAAATTATGTAGCAATGATATGAAACTACGTACCTTTTACATATGGTGGGTCCAAATAGTCTCAATGTCATATGAAAAAGATGTTCAAAGAAAGCATTATTACCTACAAAAACATAAAGGATTTATCAATCCAAAATGAGTAATGTAAAAGTAAACTAAATTTACACTTTAAATAATATCAATTTTAAAGCACCTGGAAGCTTCCATTCTCTTAATGGTAACATAGTTTTCTTATTCAGTAATAATGTCCCTCCATACGAACCAGTACTAATCACACGAACTACTCTAAGAAATGGATCAGCTTCAGTAGTACTACTCTCTGTTGCTCTATCAACTGAAACATCATACAATTAAGTGACAATTTTAGTACTACTCTCTGTTGGTCTACCTCCCTACATATGTCCATGTCTCTCTATGTGTGGCTATATATATATGTATGTATGTATGTATGCATGGTGTATGTATGCATGTGTTTGTGTGTATGCAAGCTTCTATAGACATCATTTAAGCACTAATATGCTACTTCATTGTTCATCAACTTGTAGAAAGACATTACAAAATATAACACATTACAAAATATAGCAAAAAAAGGTTTTACTAGTTCTATTGGGCATAGACGATGATGTTTGCATGGTCCTTGTTACTGACAATGCAACAGAAAATAGTGGACAACCAACTGAAGGAGGAGTCCACACTTCATCATGAGTTGAAGAATAGAATATTGTTAGCAAAGAAATTTACAATGGATAAATATCAAATGGGATACTAGCAAGAAACATCCACAAAAAAAAGGTAAGTGTTATAATGTTGATCAAAACAAACAAAGTGTTACTTACACGAAGGTACTATGCAACAATCCTGAACATGTTCACCATGTGACCTCACAACTGGCACGTATGTCTATATAGCAACACATAAAATTAGAGATCATGATCCATAAGATACTAGAAAATTTTAATATCTATTGAACTTCTCTTACTACTTACTTTCAAAGATTGGATTCTGCAGTCCAATTCTATTCTCAGTGCCTCTTTCTCCTCACTTTTGTCACCCTTGATGATAATTTTAACAAGCTCATCAGTGTATCTTTGCATAATTTTTTGGGTGATGAATACATGGTTAGTACTAAGGCCAATTTCATGTAGATATGATGCCCATATTTCAAATTGCATTTGATCAGCGATCATTGTAGGTTTTTCCTATCATTTGTGACATCAAATATTCATATACTTTCATCAAAATAACTCCAAATCCATAAAGAAAAGAACATAATAATAGGACATTTTTTTCTATATTAACATTAAAATTTACACTAATTAATGTTTACTTCTACTGAAGGTGTTTGAGATGGTGCATCAATATCGCCCTGTGAAACAAATTAGGAAGTCTTAGAAATCAGAAACGAAATTAAAGTAATAGAATTACCAAAAAATATTGATAATAAAGTAGATTGTATATGTAAATAATTTGTCTTAAGTTAAAAATTTAGCATAACTAATGTTTATATCTAAAAAAATATTTGACATGTTCTACTTAATGTTTATATGTGCACATATGGTTTGGAAAGAAATATTTGGTCATACAAGACCCTATCATAGTTGACCTTGATCATATCTAAATATTTCATTGATAATCATGATCTTCATCCATGTCGTCATCATCATCATCATTATCATCATCATCATCGAACTTGTCACTTTAATCATCATTGTCACCACCACCATCTTCATCACCATCATCATCCTCTTGATCACTATCATCATCATGACCATCATTGCCATGATCATCACCATCTTCATCACCATGATCATGATCATCATCAGCATCATCATCATCATTATCGCCATTATCATTAGCATGACCAAAATCATCACCATCTAATTCTTCTTCATCACTGGGTAACTGTTGTTCCTGATAATCATTTACTTCCTCTTGTGCTTCTTCAATATCTTCTTCTTCGATCACATTATACTTTATTGGCCTTCCTCTTGGGTCATGTCTAACAACAAATGACCAACCTGGTTTGTCTGGAACACCAAAGTAAAACACTTGCTCACATTGACTTGGAAGAACATAGGGCTCATCTTTGATTGGCTCAAATGACCTTGTATTAATCATAGTAAATCCACTGTCACGTTCAATAACAGTCCTATCGGGATCATTTTGATTTAGTCATAACCTAAACCATGTGATGAAAAATAGAACTATTTTGAATGAATCAAATTCTCACTCAAGTATATCATCCAAAATGCCATAGTATCAATTTTTAGATTGTTGAGGATGTATGTTAGTTCTAGATGAAATATTGGTGACTGCAAAGACAACACTTATCCCAAAATCACATGTTTTCTTCGTTTTATCTAACTTTTTTGTGCAAAATTTATAGCCATGGTAGTACATAGCTTTTTGGTGTTTGACCTAAAATTATTCAAACATGTCAAGAATCTTCTCATTAATCTATGAGATGATATTAAACTTATGTCTCATGATTAGTAATCTTATGCATACCTTTGTATCTCTTAAGCCATATATTAGATCAAGTACCATTGGCATAACATTGGGATCTCCATTATGATGAGCTTCTTTAACCAATGATGCAACATCATCCCATGTTAATGAGTGACCATTTTTTTGAGACTATTCAATCAACACTGTCATCCAATCAAGATTGTTTGCAATGTACAAGTGTAGTGCATCCCACTCACGACCAACTATAAAGAAGATAATTACACCAATTAGAAACAACATATATATATTGATGATGGATAAGAATTGTTAAATTACAAAAAAAACTTATAATTACTTGTCACCCTCCTCAATCTACCTTTCCCCATCAAGTATTCCCCTTTGAATTTGTCATTATAGTTGGGATCCCAAATGTGATCTACATGGATACCTGCTACAAACTTTGGAAGATATTCACTAATATACACCATGGTATGGTATATCATATATCCCTCTATCATAAAACCCTTAGGACATGCTCTTTATTGAATCAAGCCCTTCATAAATTTCAAGTTCCTCTCAACCATCCACATTGATCTAGCTTGTACAGGTCCACACAATTCAATCTCCTCAACGTGATGTATGAGGTAGTGTTCTTGAGCATTGAAAAATGTTGGAGGTAAACACTTTTGCATTTCACACATAAGCTATGGAATTTTTCTCTTACAATATTTTATATCTTTTTAATCAATTTCTTTAGATGATAACCACCTAGAAGAGATTCAACATGCAAAAACACACAGGGAAGATTTAAAATAAAATTATACAATAGATTTCAAATAAAAAGCTAAAAATCTAAGAAAAAACACTCTTCTAACCTCATGTATTTTCCAAGATCATATATAACTTGTTTAATACTATTTTCAAACTGTTGTGGAAGGGATAGAGGTAGGACAAATTGCAATCATTAAAAAATGATCATTTCAATATATTATTAAATAATGCAACTAGTACTACATTCAATCTTACAAATATATTGTAAATAGAAAACATGACTTACCTTGAGGAAGGTATACCAATCATGTATATTTAACCCTAGCCCAAAATCACCTTTCTTTAATAGAAGAGTGCTTATATTTGTAGCAAATCCTGTTGGATTTTTTTTTTTTAATGACTTCTTTTAATGCATCACTTTGTTGCTCCATTAATAACCAAGGAAGGGAACTTGTATTTATGCGGTCTCCATTCCTATTTGATTCCATGAAAACTTTTAGTTCATGATTAGATTCATGAATGTCAGTACAAATTTTAGCAATTTGTTCTCTATCACGCCTTCCATCTAACATTTTCCATAGTGTCTCTGTTACATTCTTTCCAATATGAATAGCATCAAACAAATGTGCGATTGGGAGATCCTTGTAGTATGGTAACCTACTAAATTGAGTAGGATAACTTTTCATTCCTCTAGGAAGTTGGTCATTGATGCCTTGATGACCTTCACAAGCATCAGTTACAGCATTAGTAAATATAAGACAATATCGAAATACAAATTGTAAAATTTGGACAACCAATTGGACATTACCTCGACGATTTAGTCAATTGTATTCCAACTTCCATAAATTAGGTATCATTCTTCATGGCCTTGATGATGTCTCTTCTTTCCCATTGAAATTTTTTTTTTCGGCAATTTGATACTTATGATTATGGTGGAGAAAGTGTCTAAACTCATCAAACACCTACTTTCCTAAACTTCTTGAATGATGACATTTCATCTTCGGACCACAAACTGGACATGCAAATTTTCCTTTTGTCTAAAGACCTAAAAGATCATGTATAATTGGATCATGTAAAATGATCATGTGCAACTTAAGCATTTGATAGTAATGTGTAAGCACTATAATATACCAAAAATATGTAATCTTAACAATATAACATACTGCAAAAATGAGTTAGCCCAGGGGCATCATGTATTGTCCATACAAGCATTACATGGAATTGAAATTGTCGATGTCCTATCTGTCTAGAGATGTCATACATAGTGATGCCATTCCATAACTTTAACAACTCGTCAATTAGGGGCTCAATATACATGTTCATATCTTTAACTTGGTATTTACCTAGCAATTAAATGAACATAAACATTACGTAATTATTATAACCATTTTCATGAATTAATTTAGATAACTATAAAATAAAAAATACCTAGCACAATCATTGAAAACATTATGTGCTCCCTCTTTATGGACATCCAAGGAGGAATGTTATTGTTAATAGCAAAAATAGGCCATACTAAGTAAATGGATCTCATATCTCCATATGGATTGACACTGTCCGCCACTAATGAAAGTTTCAGATTATGAGGTTCTTCTTTAAAGTATGACCATGTTTCTTCTATCTCTTTAAATTTAGAACCATTGGCATGCATTTGCATAATGTCATCTTGACTTCTATTGCATGCATGGTAATCCATAAATTGTGTCAAGCTAGTGCACCTGAATAATTGTTCAAGACGTGGAATAATGGGAATGTACCAAAGAACCTTGTGAGGCACTTTTTTTGTTATTTGATTTGACCGATATCTATTAACATGATAATCAGGACATTCTATTGCAAATTCATGTTTTTTATGATATAGAATTTGATCATTGGGACATGCATGTATTGTCTGATACTTCATTCTAATCTAATCCATAATGTTAGATAATTCTTGGTATGAACAAGGCAAAATGTTTGATGGTGGTAACAAAAACTCACTAATCAACTTACAACAACAAATATACATTATTAATATAACGAATAGTAATTGTATGCTAACATTGAAGATGACAAAAATGACATACGTTAGCATACGTGATATTGCTACATTGGATATACTATTCATAACCTTTAAGTTCACCAACAACACTATAGCCGACAGTAGAGTTGTTTGGGAGCCTTCATATAAGGGCTTGTGTGCCTTCTCAAGTAAAGGTATATCAAGACCATCTTCATCATTATTATCAGATTCACTACTACCATCATTATGAGCCTCTTCATCACTTTCCTCAATACCATCTTCTTCAATCATGTCCTTTGGCACATTATCATCTTCTTCCACGGGAGTGTTATTCTCAGCTTGGATATTCATAGCTCCATGTTCCTCTAGTAAGAAATCCACATTTATCAATGGACAAAAATTGTTGCCCCATTCAACATGACCATATTGCCTACAATGACTTTGGTCTGTTGTGATTAGAATTCTTCGATTCTTTAAGCCCTTACACTTTTTGCAAGGACAATAACATTTATCAAGTTTTCTTTGAAACTGAGCCCACAATGCAGCCATTGTCTCATTATTTTATTCTAGGTTCATATTGTCAGGCATGGTCTTTTTTCATAGGAAAATATACTTACTTACTAAAGATATTTCAAGTTCAGCAACTCTTTAATCATAGGATCCACAATAGTTGGAAGCTTTGACCTGTCTGTCAATTGTTGCTTGGCTTGCAACAACAAAAAATTCTTAGTATATGCATCTCAATATTTTAAAAATACATCAAGCAATTCAGGTCAATTTCAATCTGTAAATTAACTAGCATTTGTTTCTTCTTTAACATATTCAACAATCAAGTACAATTAATAGGAATACAAGAGCAAAACTTGGAATTCTACTAATGTCACCAATGTTAATCTTGGGTACTAGTACAAAGCCAGTAAGAAATCTGCAGTTGTACCAACCAAGATATTTACAAGACTTGATAACAAAAGGTTCATTTAGCACAAAAGAACTTCAAAAATATTGTATATATACACTCTTTGATGCTATCAAAGGGAACAATTATTTTAATGATGTTTTATGTAAGATTTGCTAGAGGAAATGATAAGCATGATCTCTTTGTTTGGTAGAATCCACCATTAAATTCCCTTGTGATTCACTCTCATTATGTCTCCCTTCCCACCTACAATGATTTTCTAGATGTACTCCTAATTTATCAGTATGACAAGTCTTGTTGGAACTACAAGATTCACTACCATGAACATGTTCGATTGGAGATCTCAATTCAACATTTTAATCATGCTTATGTGAGAAATTTAATGGGACTTCATACATCACCATGCCATTTGAAATGGTTTTAATAACTACCTACTCTTATCCACTCCTAATGTTAATAGTAGAAAATTTCTTTGAGCATGTATTATCTAGATTGGTATCATTTGTAATTAGCTTCAATGATCTACTTGTGAGAGAGATGTCTAAACCTATCAACAAAAGTCACAGATTATGACAATTTGAAGTAATATCTTGCTGAGGATAAATTATTTATTTCAATAATTATTGGTGTCTCAAAACTAACAAAAGACACCCTTTGAAAATGTATCTTGCATTTTCCTGAATCCATAAGTGACCTTATATGAAGGAGAAATTATACTACAATGTACAAGGCCTCTATATACACAATATTCTTCAACTGGGTCATCAAGCATTCACATGTTTAGCTTCATTCGGCTAAGTTCATTCTATGAGAAGAAATACACATAAGAAAATAAATTCATTCAAAAAACCTATGACAACTTATCATGACAGACAAAATGGAGATGATACCTTCTATTTGGAAAATAAGTAAATATCCCCAAGGAAATACCAAATTCAAACTCATGTTCAAGTTGCATGTGTCAACATTCCCCATCGACCTTAGTCGCAAGGCTAACTAACTTATCAAGAGTGTGTATCCCACAAATGAAATTGGTATAAATGTTACAACCACCAAATTTGGAGGGCATGGAAATTCAGTCATCACTATCCTATGTAGTACACTTAATTTCATATTTTGGAATCATTTTGTGACTTGTACACATGATAGTCCAATAGTTTTTAATGTCATCTTCATCACAATTTTTCTATGATAGTCTAATAGTTGTAGGTGGCATCTTCGTCACAATTTTTCCATGATAGTTTGTTATTCATCCAAATGGAAACCCTTGTAGGGAAGACCTAATTGCAATGCAACAATTAAATGTAATGTTGAAATATAGGAGAGAGATTATTTTGGTTGAACTAGAAGATAAATCATCTTCTAACAAAATGACAGAGACTTTCGATGAAGGATCCAAAGTACATCAATTCAATTATAGTCTAGTAAATTTAGGTGCCATCTTCATCATAAGTCTTTGAAGATAGTCCAATATTTGTAGGTATCATCTTCATCAAAAAATTTCCATGATAGTCTACTAGTTTGAGGAGTCATCTCCATCACAAGTTTTCCATGGCATACTTGTAGTTAGAGGTGCATTGAAGACCTTTTATCACTACATGAGCTAGTAGTAGATGATGATTATTCATTATCATCATCATCATCTAACATAGAATCACATGAATATCATGTTTTATAGCCCACATGGCCTAGGTATTGAGGGTACAACTCCAAGCACTAAACACACCAGATTTCAAATTATTATCTTTATGTGTTGATGTTTAAGTTGAATGTTCTAGAGTTGAAGTGAGAAACACACTTTTTTTTTTTTTTTTTTTCTTTTTGTTCTTTTTTTGGATATGAAACTATTGTCTAAATGATACAATATAATTCTATATTATTAAAACAAAAATACAAGAAAAATATGATACCAACACAACTATATTTATAAAACAAAAAATTTGTATTATTATTTCTTCTAAGCTTTTACAACTACAACTTCTGCATATACATTTCCTTTCTTTTCTTTCATTACTATAACAAAAAGTATAATATTTGTTACAATAGACCAACATTCCAAATGATAAGTCTGCATCTACACACTTTGAATAAAATTAAACAACAAGTACATTACATTCTTTTTGCAACTAGACTCTTTTTAACACTTATCATCAAAACATCACTGAGAAAAAACACTTGAGCAGAGACTCTCCCATTTATATTACACAACAATGGCTGAAATTTGGCATAAAAAATAATAATGATAGTAATAGTATTCACTTCCATCTTCAATATTATCATTAAAAACTACAACAAAAATACACATGTACCTATGGAAATATGCTTGAAGAGAAATCCCTCTCCTCGACTACAACAGAAATACACATATACCTACAACTAAAATACACATGTACAATGTTACAATGCACTACCTTGCCATAAATTAACTTTCTAGAATGATGACATCATGAGTAGACCCAAGTGGGGGTATATATTTTATAGATTAAAATGTCCATAACTATCCAAGCTACTATTACAAATTCAAGTAATAGTATGAAAGAAACATTTCTACAAATGCAGGAATGAAGTACGAAAAAGGGCTAGACCTAAACTAGTGCATTCTTCAAATTCATCATGCCAACAGGAAAAAGATCAAATAATGTATCTCACTAAATAGATAAGCATGCAAGCCTGAAACCAAAACATCAAAAAGCTTTGGCTTAGCTTAAAAAGTTATAGCACAAGAATACAAAGTAAACATGAATTTTACTAGAGGACTGGAAGTGATACAAGAGTTATGTGAAAATTTGACAAAAAATAGTTGAAGAGTTGGAAATTAAGAAATGACCTAGATCTGTACTCAAAAACATTCTTGATCCCATTGATCCAGGTAGTAAAATTATTAAGTTTGTACAACTTAACAGTCACAAGGTTTCTAATGCAAAAGTAAAGATTTGTAGTATGTTAGTGCCCAAAAGCAATAAATATGCCAGCCCATAATAAGAATCTATTTGTTTCCATGTCTTACATATCAATAGTGACTCACTAACTTATTAGTAGAACATATCAAGGACTACTTAAGTCGATGACACTAAGTTTGAAAATTTAAACAGAATACCCATAGCTATGCATATAAAAAAACTTACAGAGGTTGTGTGGATATATCCATGGGGTTGCTGGTTTTTTAGGTTAACTATGTTGGATAGTAAAAATGTTTTCTAGAATTTTTTTCACAAGTTTGAATCTATCAAAACTAGAAGCCACTAATTTATTATGTCAAATCAATATACCCAACATCTAGCAAATAAATGTGCAATACAATTTGTGTGCTATTCACATTAAATTGTACAAAAATGATCCCTCAATTGAGGACAAAGTATCTTTTAATGAGTACATCAGATATGTTGGTCTGATTTTTTGTGAATCAAATTTTCTTAGGATCATAAAAAAATTCAGATGAGAAGTTTCTAAGTCATAGGGCTTTAGGTTTTGGCATAGTATATTTTGATACCTTTGAAAAATCTGTGAAAAGCCTTAGGTTTGTCCTTTTAGGTTTTTCCTAGCACGAATTTTTTTTTTTTTAAAAAACAAACAATAAGGAGTGAATATTCTTTTCCCATCTGTGTGCTATTCACATTAAATTGTACAAAAATGATCCCTCAATTGAGGACAAAGTATCTTTTAATGAGTACATCAGATATGTTGGTTTGATTTTTTGTGAATCAAATTTTCTTAGGATCATAAAAAAAATTAGATGAGAAGTTTCTAAGTCATAGGGCTTTAGGTTTTGGCATAGTATATTTTGATACCTTTGAAAAATCTGTGAAAAGCCTTAGGTTTGTCCTTTTAAGTTTTTCCTAGCGCGAATTTTTTTTAAAAAAAAAAAAAACAATAAGGAGTGAATATTCTTTTCCCATCTGCTTGATTGCCGTTGTTAAGTCTTTTGAAAAAGGGGTTTTAATCTTGTCATCTAATCTAATTTGAATCTATGGTTGTCACATGTTCGCTATGGAGAGATGCTCGTATGTTATGCATAGCTAGATAGCGACCATCAGAGAATTATGTGTGATATTGAAAAGTGGAGTTCAGTGCTATGAAATGTGTTGGCAGGAAGATCTATTGACCATGTACTATGTCCCAGACCAAAGTGGTGTCATCAGAGTTTAATTTTATCCAGCAATTCACCAAGTCACTAACTGAAAATGCTTGTGACTTGTGGGTGGTGATATAAAGAATGCCCAAGTTTTCCAAAGACAATATCATTCTGAGATCAGAAATAATTTTGAGGATCCCAAGGAAGATATGGTGCACATTTCACTTTTGTCCCTCTCCAGGTTATTGTCTTTTGTAGTTTCTTTTTTTGAGTGTTGTTTTTAAAGTTCTTATCGAAACTCACAATATCGCTAACCAGATTTGTGGTTTTTATGCTAGTAGCGATGTAGCGATTGCTCAAAAAATGGTAATGTAACTAAAAAATCCTCAAAGGTGGGCCCCAAATGAGTGACGTGATAAGGCTGAGTTGTGCAAATCAAATTACATGGTGGCATCCTATTGAAATATCTTTGAGCTAAAAAACTTTGATTTGTCGGAGCTCACCATGTTGCTAGCCGGATTGTTGGTTTTTTTTCTAGTAGCAACATAGCGACCCACCTAAAGTCATAAACATGGTGAGGCCCAAGACATCTGATGTCATCAAGAGATTTAAAAATATATATATGTGCCAGCGTGTTGAGCCAATTTAGCGACAATAGTATCATGGACCCACTTCCCATGTATAAAGTACAAAGATTTTTTATCATGAGATCGAGCCAGGATCAAAGGCCATCATTAGCTTGCTATGAAGAAGTTCTTGGAAGTAATGTATAGCGAGTTGGTGAGTGGTGGCCCACCACTGTTGCAATAAATTGCTGACCGCAAGATCAAATCTAGATCAATGACACTTGTTAACTTGCTATGAGGAGATGTGCAATAAATAAGTATAGCAAGTTAACAAGCAAGGGACCCACCATTGTGTTCTTAAAGGTTGTTTCAATTATCTGCCACACGATTAAAGTAAGATCAATGGTTATCGCTAGCTCACTATGGAAAGGTGCTCAAGAGTTATGTATAACAAGTTAGCGAGTTGATGACACATGTCTGTGGTCATCTATGGGCCTAGTTTGAAGTGCTAGCCTTGAAGGAAAGGTAGAGATGGAGGTATTTCATTGGTTTGATTGCCAATGTGTTAAGAAGAAAGATGAGTCAACCTAGTTGTCATTCCCAAGTCGTATGATTTTTCATGGATCAATGGCGCAAGTTTAAAAAAGAAAATGTGACACCACTCTATTTTTCTATCCTACACATTTATGACAAATGACAGCTTCAAGTGTGGAAAAAATAGAGTATAATGTAGGAGATTTTCATTAATTCTAGTCCCATGCGAAAAAAGATTGCAAATTTTTGAGCACAAGAGCCTATTGATTTCGTTGTGTTAAGCTTGGTAAGAACATGAAAAATATTCCTCAGTTTTTCGAGATCAATTATAGAGGTTCAGAGAAGAACAAGTTCAGCAAGTCAAGTAAGTACTCATACTATAACCTCTGTGGCATTCCAATTCTCTCAATACTGTCAAAATACCTCCTAAGAAGCCATTTTCTGGGCAAATTAACTATATGGTTAGGAATGTCCATGGTGATTTATTAGAATTACTCCTAGAGGGTACTGTAGAGCCTGCACAAGTTAAAAAATTGATTTCCTTAAACCCTAGGCTTAAAATTATGGATGGCCTCTATGACAAGGGGAATTGGGTAAGGGATGCAACAACTACTCAAACTAGTCTTATCCTATTTAAAAACTAGTTTTCAGAAAGGAAGTTGTTTGCCCCACATGCTAATGTCTAGAATTTTAATTTGGGAAAGTTAGTAGTCCCAAGTGTTTTCATGGATTATGATTTGCTTGAAGCCATTGCTAAGAATTATGACCAAGCCATTAGGGTTTTAAGAAGAAAGGATGGTGTGCCTTTGGTCTCGATTACTCCTGAAGAAATTAGAGAGGTTTTTCACCTGGAACCATTATTAGATTACCATGTGCAAATCAATTTGCTAGAATTAGAGAATGAATATAAAGTAAAGAAGGATGTAATCAGGGGAGGTGCATTGAGGGCACATATTGGTACAATAGGAACTTTTCCAGTAATTATTGTAGCCTCTAGAGAGACTTTTAAGAAGAGTCTTTTTACTTCCTAGGCTGTAGAGATAAACAGGACCTTATGCCAAGTTTTTGGTGAAGATAAGCAAGAACTTATGCCCATTGGTTTCATGTACATGATGGTTCAGATTGCTTCCTTCAGTGTAGATGTTATTTTTGATTTTGCTTCCTTTTTGGCTAAAGAAATTCACATTGGTTTAGTTGGGATTGTGAAGGGCAAGGTGGAAAAAGCTTTTGGGCACTACTCTCTATTAATGCATATGTTTTTGTTCAAAGGAGTGACATATTTTTGTAATGAGATGGAACTAAATAGAGAGGAGAATGATGAAATATTTCCAATCTAGTTGTGGACTGTGGATATGACCTGGGATGCAAGTAATGCTAGTTTTGTTAGATTTGATAGATATTTTGCTTCTAAGCTGAGGTGCCTTATATTGAGTGACAATCCCAAAATCCCTAAAGTACTAATGAGTCTCATTAGGCCTATGGATAACCCCCATGACTTGAAAGTTTCACATGATTGGGGAGATATCATCCCTTACTATATTTCTACTATTTTTAGAATATATGGTTTTAAAGGGAGTCCTCATGTTTTTCCTTACCAAGTACCTTTGAAGGTAGGAGTGGCTGAAGTTTTGTGGCAGTTAGGGGGAGTTGAAGAAATGTTTTTGTTGAAAAGGCAATTATGGTCAATTTTCCCTACATTCACAGTGGCCCATTAGTTTGTGATTACAAAAGGGGGATGACTCTTTTTGCATAAAATTTTGGAGAAGTATATGATGGTTGTCTCTCATCCCTATTTTTGTGATTCTGAGGGATTTTTCAATCAGATGTTGAGGCATAGAATCAAGTTGGAACCGGTCAAGCATGATTCTTATTATCTAGAGGACATTATAAGGAATGAATTCTCATTGCAGCAGTAGGAAACTAAAAAGAAAAATTGGAGAGTTTATTCTCAGGTCTTAGAATTCATTCATTATTTTGATAATAAATATGATCCTTTAGATAATGTTGTTACAGAGGCTGAAAAAATAAGTAAACTCATGAATACCTTCCCTGAAATCATGGAAGTCATGAATGAAAAGAAACAATTTTTTATTGATTCCTATCTTGATAAGGCCAGAGAGGTCATAAGGAGATTGGCTTCCACCCCAAATGTGGGAGCTGGTAAAATAATTGTACAAAAGAGGCCTAGGTATACTATAATTCAGAATAAAAGGGTTCCTATAGATAAGGGGAAACAAATAAAAGGATCCACTAGTATAGCACAAGAGGAGAGACTTGATGAGCCTAGTTCTAAGAGGCAGAAGGTAATAATATAAGAAAGGCCTCAAGTTGAGGAATATTCACCCACTCAGTCCCCTCTGAGGATTGG
The DNA here is from genome assembly GCA_028749045.1 of Cupressus sempervirens. Taxonomy (NCBI): domain Eukaryota; kingdom Viridiplantae; phylum Streptophyta; class Pinopsida; order Cupressales; family Cupressaceae; genus Cupressus; species Cupressus sempervirens. Next base: position 644,634,507 of record CM053783.1, on the reverse strand, counting down.
AGAAGAACTTCTCACTAGTGAACAGATTGAATAGATGGGATCATAGGGAGGTATTTTTACTACTGAAATAGAATTAGATGAGGGTAACCCTCCAGAACCTTCCCTCCCAAGTTTGGATCTAACTGTAGTAGATTATAGTGGTAGGGAATGGGACCCTATGTTAGAGTAGGCAAGTCATAAATTTTTTACTAATGACAATTTTTTTAAATCTAGAGCTTTTTAGCAGATTGCATGGAGGGCAAACATGAACATTTTTGAGGAGAAATGTAAAAAGATGAAAATAGAGGATCTAGAAATGGATGAAACTTCCATTCATAACCAAACTAAAGAAGAAATGATAAAATAATTGTAGAATATAAACCCTGAGGAAGGGAGAAAAATGGTCAAGGCATCTAACACTTTATTGTTGCCAAATTGGGATATTGCTGATGCTTTAGTTTTTAGTTCTATTTCAAATAAATTGACTTTGCAAGACCAGAATAAAGAGAACTTTCAAGGCACTACATTTGTTGAAGATCAAGTTGCATTGGTCAGTTGGTCACTGAGAAGAGGATCCAGACCCACATGATCATAGTCAGATGACTCTGGCTTGATGGGAAGCTTAATTGTGAGAAGAGTTGTTGATACCTTACATGTGTAGGCATCATCTTGGAATGTGGAATCTTCCAAGTTTCTTTTGGATACTGCAAAGAAAGAGGAATAGGCCATGTCTGAGTTATAGGGTAAATATGAAACACTTCTTGAGGCCTATAATAGGGAGGTAAAAAGGAGAATTGAACTTGAAAAAAAGGTAATGGGGAAGTCCTTAAGGCCAAGAATAACATACCCCCATCCTCCAGTGGAACCTTTTAAATCCACCCCCCTTGTAGAACTACCAGACACACCTCAAAGGTTAGAATATTATACAGCTGAGGATTTTGAAGAAGAAAAAAAAAAGCTATGGGCTTTACATGTAGAGTTCAATATGCAATATGAGGATAAGCTTAGAAAGGCCCTAATGTATTTGGTAGATAAGATTGAATGGCCCTTATTTTTTGATTAGTTGGCAAGAGTAATAAGTATATGGGAGCAACTAAAAACCCATGATGAAATCCTCAAACCTATTGTTAACAAGTGGGGAAAAAGGGAAAACGAAATCACTCTTTTATCTTATTCAGTTATAATGTCTTCAAATGACCATATTGAAAAATTATATGATATTGCTAATGACTTAACAGATTTTGATAACAGAAGAGTTGCTTTGCAAATGAAAATTGTTTCTTATTTGAATAAATACAAGAATCAAAAATTTGATCTGTTTCCTTGTGCTTTGGATAGAAAGAACCAATTGAAAAATAAGGATGAATGGAGTAAACAACTGGATGACCTTTTCTACATAAGGATAAATAAAGTTGTTAATGAAAAGGGGTATGCCTAGTGGGCCACCATGACAGAGGAATTGGTTGAAGTCTAGTTATTTTTTGATTCTTTGAGGCAAGAATTTGTTGGTTTTGAAAAGGAGGCTGATTATATTTTAAAGAAACAAGATGATATTCTACAGTTCAGTTGGCCAAATGACATATAGTTTAACACATGGATGGCAGATATTCCTTTGGATCAGCAGTTGGAGGAAGGCAGTTCAAATAATGATATGGAATAGGAAGATGAGGTGTAGGTCATTGACACATTAGCACTAGAAATGAAGGAAGAAGAAAGTGAAAAGGAAATAGTACCTGCTCAAGGTGAAAGTAGTGAAAACCCACAGGAACAAACTGATCTAAAGGCATCACAAGATCACCCCTCATTGGCTAGCCTTGCAGCCATGTATTCTGAGGATCTGGAACAATGAGAGAAAAATCAAAAGTTAATAAGTATAGAAGTAATAGGAATGGGCCTACCTAAAAGAATATTTGATATGCCTGGTATTCTATTGTGACCTTTTTGTCTTTTGTGTAATGTTTTGTTCCTTGGACACCTGTCAATCACATTTTCCCTTTGCTTGTTGCAACTCATATCTATATAAATGAGTTTTCAAGGCATTGCAATGGTCTGAGACTTGTGTAATTTTTTGTTTTCTTTCAAGAAGAGTACATATATAGTTAGTCCAATAGTATGTAGGGGTTTTGAGTTTGCTTCCATTGTACTTTCTGATAAGCAAATTGAAATGACAGAAATGGTAATCTATTTTGGGCATTCAATTGGTTTTCTATTGGTTATTGTATTAGTCATATGAAAAGGATAATACAATAGGGTATTTACACTATATTTGTGTCATCAATTTCTATCTCTAGTTTATGGGTTTGTTTACTTTGAAGTCATTTAAATAAAGTTTATTTGGCTAAATGCAGTCTAGATGGGTTGTATGCTAGTTTTATTGTTGCTTTTAATTCAATCAATTATATAAATTCTTCAATAAATCAGTAGGGTTTATGAGTTCATAAAAGGGATATTGCATAAGAATGGAGATGGGTGATTGTAGTTGATTAATTCTTATACAAGTTATTTCAATTAGATCTCCCGCCAATAGTCAATTTCTTACCCAATGGATATGGCACTGGTCCTATAAATCAGAAGTAAACAAGAATGCATTCTACTTCTGCATATCAAGTCATCTTATAAAATAAAAATTATTTCAATCAAGTTCAAGAATTATAAATGCTGGTCTCAACTCATTTATATCTAATTCCTAAGTCTTAGGTTGCTATTATTTCCAAGAATATTTGTAAATTCTAGGAGAATTATGACTAGATCTGCTTATAAGGGATGTGTATAAGTTTGACAGTATTGAAGAATTGAAGTGAGCTGTGTATGTATGTGAAGGTAATAGATGAGAATCAAAATGAAACTAAGATAATTTCATACACAGTTGCATTAGAATTATCCCTAAGTATACTTGCCTTGGTTTAGCAGAGCCAGAAGAGTAGGAAACCATCATTTGGTTTTTTTAAAGTTGGGTTATAGTGATTTATTCATATAGTTGATATTGGGAATTGTCTAATCCTTAGATTGTGTGAGTCATTTCACTATGATATTAAGCATTTTGTTGCTTGATAGTTTCAGTAGTTTGAAACACCAACAAGATACACGCTACTCCTAATCATTCAAAACACAAGCATGAGGGAAAAAATGAATAATTATTTATAGTAGGACTATCTATGAGAGAATATAACATAGCTTCAATATTATGAGTTGCATCTTTAGCCAGAGATGATAAAGTAAATTGATTCTTTTCTTCTTCTTTTTTCTCCCACACAAGCATACCCATCTGCACATCATCTGCTAGAATCACTACATTACATTTTCTATTTTGGAGAAATAATTCCTTAAAATGGTACTTCTATATTGCACTAGGAAAGCTTTTATAACTTATAACAATGCATCTCATATAGTTTTCTCATAGTATTTACATTGCTGGGGCTCCAAACTCTACAGTGAATTTCTTTTGAAAACTTGCAAGCTAAGCTTCCTTTCTTCTTTAAATAAAGTAGTGAAAAAGACTCCTGACTCAACAAGGTTATGTTGTGGATGCAAGCCATTTAGAAAGATGAAAATAAACTACTGGAATGAAGAGGAAAGGAATGCAGATACAAATGTTCTACAATATATCAATCCTCCCAAAGATTGAGTTCTTGTTTAATGTCTTACAAAGCAATCTATAGTAAAATGGCCACAAATCTGTGTGAATGGGTCTGGATCAAATTTTGTCAGAGGTAATACTACTAATTTGAGTGAAAAAGAAAATGGGATTAGCTATGGCATATTGCATTCTTTGTTTTCGATCTAGAGTTTTCCAACACCAAGACATCTTGAGATTCCCTGCATGCAAAAGAAATACAAAAAATGAATAGTGCATTATATTAGAAATATAAATTTTCCACATCTTTATCCTTGCACTTAAATATATGCTAACCTTGAACCTAAACACCATCTATATAACAACTTTGTGACCTAAAAGAATTAAAAGTGGCTCTATTTTTTAAATTGTTATGTGTAGAAGAGAAAGAGAAAATGTAAAAGCATTGAATAGCTTTGGAATCCGCCTCTACAACTTTCTGATAGATAACAAACTTGGAATGATATCTAATGACTAGATTCTTACCTCCTTTCTCCTCTCCTATTGACCCTACACCAAACTTCCACCCATTGCAGTAATGGTGCACCCCAAAACAAAATTAACACTACCGTGACCTTTTTTCTTATGTTCTGAAGGTCAAAATTTAAACAATTTTACCATAGTTGAAATTTGGTCAAAATTTTGACCATATCAGGCCCATTTTTTCAAAAAAAATGAATTTAACAACCCAAATAGGCCTTTGGTCAAAAATTTTGGTAAAAAATGGGAGCCTAATTTACTAGTGCTATTTGCTAGTTTTCATCAGTGGTACTTTTTTTTCTTTTTTCAATTTTTTTGTATTTTTTGTATTTTTGATTTTTTTTGTATTTTTTGAATTTTTCCATTTTTTTGGTATTACCGAGGGAACTACTACTAGGTTTTCACTAAGGTAATAATTTTTTCAGGACATTTAAGTATATACAGAGAGTTTTTGAAATCAAATCAACGATAAAATTGGTTTAGATGGAGAGTGTTGATGGGCTCCTTGAATGCCTCTCCCTCAGCTATAGAAAGTTGGCAAGCACTAGATCCAAACACTGTAGTAACTCTATGGACCAAGCTGATTGGGTTCTAACTTCCCTTTTTGTAGCCATTGTTGATGATTCTTAGGGTTTTCTCTCAAAATAGAATCACTCAGTTGGAAGTTACGTGGATTAATTTTTTTATTGTAGCTTCTAGACATATGTTGTTGATAGGCTCAAAGATAATCACATGCCACTTGTCAACATTTTTTTGATAATTCTATCTCTTGACACTAGGATATTCTATAGTCATGATCAGTAATGAGGCCCTTCTTGGAGATTCTCAATGTAGAAATCTCAACCTCAATTGGAAGCACAACATTCACTCCATATACCAAAGCAAAGGGTGTTGTTCCCATTGGGGTTCTGATACTAGTTCTATAAGCCCATAAAGCTAGATTAATTTGAAGATGTCAGTCCTTTCTAGAATTGTTAACTACATAATGCAAGATCTTAAGGATTACCTTGTTGGATGCCTCTAATTGGCCATTACCCTAGGGGTAGTAAATAGAAGACTCACACTATCTAATTCTGAATTTTTTGCACAACTCCTTGAGATCCTTATTTTAAATGATCCTCCATTGTTAGTAATGATGAAGGAAGGTACACCATACCTACATATGATTTAATTCATAATGAAAAGAGCTATAATTTTTCCATTTTTATAGAGAGAGGGACTACATCTACCCATTTGGTGAAGTAGTATGTCACTGTAATGATGAATTTGTGTCCATTTGAAGAGGACGAGTTAATCTTACCCACAAGATGAAAGGCTTGTTGTTGGAATGGCCACAACATGATAGATGGAATTAGCTCTATGGCTAGAGCTTGAATCAAATTCCCATAGGTCTAGAATTATTTATATGACTTGGTGTATTTTATTTCCTCTTGCTCCATATTTGGCCAATTGTAACTAGCCCTAACAAGTTTACAAGTTGGTGTCAAGCTATTAGAGTGAGATCCACAAATGCCCTCATGTACATTAATTAATGTGAATTTGGATTCATTAGGTTTTAGAAACCTAAGGAATGTTTCATTGAGACCTCTCCTAAACAAGTCATTAGTAATAATAATATACCATAAAGCATTAAGGATAAGATGAAATTTTTCATTATGGGTTAGATCATCCAGAATTGTTTGGTCACATAGATAAGAGTATATATGGTGATAGTGAGATGAGATGTGTCCTACAATAGAATAGATCATCCAAGATTCATGAGAATTATAGGTAAGGTAGAGTAATGTTTCCACTAGGAACTCAGCTCAAAGATCATTCTCTACCATCTATAACAAGGAAGCAAGAGTAGCCATTGCATTAGTTGCTTTGTTGTCTATTTGAGGAATTTTTTGGAAAGTGATATGAGCAAATTATTTCTTCAAGTCATCCACCATGTGTTTATAAGGTATTAATTCCTCATCCTTTGTTTGATACACATCATTGACTTGGTTGATTATGAGTTGTGAATCACCAAGGATATTTAATTCATCCACTCTCCATTCAACTACAATCTTCATGCCATTAATTAGGGCTTCATATTCTATAATGTTGTTTGCACAAGGAAAAAAAATCTCGTATGCCTTAAGTAGTGAATATTATTATGGTATTATGGACAATAGCCCAGTATCAGATCCCTATTATTTGAAGGAACCATCAAAGAACATTACCCAAGTTTGGTACATTAGCATGAGAGTTGATTCATTAGGAAATTCAATGTTTAGTAGAAGAAGACTCTGCATTGGTGCTTTTGCTAATTGATCAGTGATCACTTGTCCTTTGATAGCCTTTCCCTCAACATACTAAATGTCAAACTCACTTAATATCATGACCCACTTAGTTAATCACCTTGTTAGAGATTCCTTGTTGAATAACTATATTATTGGATCAATTTTAGCAACCACTCATGTAGTATGAGTGAGCATGTAGTGTCTCAAATATTGGGAAGCAAAGATGACTACCAAGAAAGCCTTCTTAATGATGATATAATTCATTTAATAAGAAATTAGTGTGTGAATTAGATAGTAAATAACTTTTTCCTTGCTATCATTATCTTTTTGAGCTAGTAAGATAGCAAGAGATGACTCCAATTTTGAGATGTACAAAATAAGAGGCTTCTCATAGATAGGAGGCATCAAGATCAGTGGATTAGCAAGGTATTGCTTTTTCTATGTTAGACTATGATCACAATCTTTGCTCTAGTTATATTTCACACCTTCATGTTGAGTCTTGGTAAAAGGTTGTGATCTATCCATCAGCTATGAGATGAATCTATGAATGGATTGAAGTCTTCCTTGTAAGCCCCTCATCTGACTGATGTTATGGGGTGGAGGCATCTCCATGATTGCTTGAACCTTTTCTGGATTTATATTAATTCCTTTAGTAGACACAATGTAACCAAGTAATTTCCTAGACATTACACCAAATGCACATTTCTTGGGGTTGAGTCTTACAATAAATATCTCCATATGATCTAGGATGGGTCCCAGATCTTGAAGGTGAGTGTTGTATTTTGTGCTCCTAACCAAAGTATCATCAACATAGTCTTCTATTGTCTTATGCATCATATCATGGAAAATTATAGCAACTACCCTCTGATATGTGACACTAGCATTTTTTAGACCAAATGGCATTACTCCAACATAAGGTTCTCTGTGCACAAGTGAAAGCAATATTTTCTTGATCTTCTAGCATAATTTTGATATCTAGTTATAACCAGAAAATACATCCATAAGTGAGTACATTTTGTATCCTGCTATCATATCCACTATCATATCAATGTTAGGGAAGTGGAAAATCATCCTTCAAACATGCTAAGTTGAAGTCTTGGAAATCTGTACAAAATCTAATAGATTTTCATGTTTGGACATTGGTACAATGTTGGAAATCTATTCAGCATAATCAACAACACAAATGAAACCAAATTTTAGAAGCTTTTACAAGTAATAAAACACGAGGATACATTTTCCTAAGTTTTTGTTTGACTAGTTTAACTCTGGCAGAATAGATAAATGATGCATTATGAGATCAGGATCCAAGCCTAGCATATCTATGTATGTCCACACAAAATTTATCTTTTTCTTTTGGAAGAAGGAATTGGATTCCTCTTTTTCTTCTAGAGATAATAAATGTGCAAGATGTATCATGTGAGGTTTTTCCTCTATTCCCAAGTTGATCAACTATGTTGGTTCTATCAACACTGATGATCTTTCTTGAAAATGACTAGGAAGTGCATCAAATATCTCATCTACAGGCACCTCAGAGAGGTTCTCACCTTTGGATACATCTTTTATTTTTACTATTTTAGGGTCTAATGTGACCATAATGTGGTTTTCACCATCAATCCTTCTATTTCTTTTCCTTTTGATTGTGCAACTAAGATGTTTTATATCAGCTTTAGTCATGTTGATGGCTTGTTCACTGGTGGAAGACATTACAAGTTCATCAATTTTTAAGTAGCAGGAAAGAGCATAGTCATTTTGGAATGTAGGGACTTCACTAGATGCATTAGAAATCTAGTCTATGATCTTAGGATAGGTGAGTGAAAGAGATGTGGCAGGTTCAATGTTTTTCATAGTATAATCATCAAATGCTTGGACAAGAAATTTGAGACCTAAAGTGGCTTCATCTAGAAGTGTGTTTGAATACCTTTAAGTTCTACAATCATTAATCAAAGACTTGATGACACTAGTTGGATGAGACTCATCTAACCTAACCCCAGATGATTCACCTATTTTGAGCTGATTTTCATAAGCATGAGTTGATCTATATCTTTCTCTATAGTTGTTTTTGATAAAGGCTCAAATTCATACTCTCAAGAATTTGCACTACATGGGGATAGATTATAGAATTCATGAGTAGTAATAAGGACCCATTCTCCTTCATCATCTAGATTCTTACAAAGTTTTTCAATGACTAGAGCATGACTAGAATCTCCTTGTTCTTTTTGGATATGGGTAGAATCAATATTGTTGTTAGAAGAATCACTGTCACTATCCATAGTGGTGACACATGGTACAAAGTCATCTAGTTTTTTGAAGAATTTAGCAAGATCAATAGGAATTGGATAAGGATAAGGATCCTCATCACTGGCATTATTCTCATAGTCAGCTAACTTAGCTTGTGACTCATGTTTAGATGAACTCTCAAGTTATATTATAATTTTTTTGATCCCTAGATGGAAGGGAATCTTCTTGAAGCCTATATCAGATGTATCTCAAGACCTTCTAGCTATCACTTTGACAAGATCTATCAGACCATTTTATTACATCCAATAGGACCATTCCCCTGGTAGCCAAAGTGTTTCATGAGTTTAAGATTGGAACCATACTTTTTAGGAGTAATCTTATGAGATTATTTTGTGTGGTCAACTAGAGTTTCCTCTTTGTATATCCAATGCAACAATAGCTCTATTTTCATCTTCCTCCTCTAGAGGTACAATTTCTTTGACAAAGGTACCATTATACTTAGTTTGAGGTGACAACACAATAGGTCTCTTCATTTCAAATGGTCTCCCATAATGATGGGGAGACTTAGTAAGAGAAGTCAGAGAAAAAACTAGTTCTATGTGATATCACCCATCCTAGTTTCTTTCAACTTGAGTGAATGCTCAATTCATTTAAACTTATCATCATGATAGTCTATAGATTCCCTATTAGAAGGTACAAAGCTTTCAAAAAATTTCAGCATGGTACATGTATAACTAGTATTTGTGGGTATGGTTACTTTAAAGTCATGAAATGAAAACTCAAGACATTGGTGGTAAGTTGAAGGAAAAACTTGCATTTCATGTATCCATGTTCTCCCTAGTAGGATGCTGTATGCTAATGGGATGTCAAGGACCTAACAAGTGGCATCTCTTTCTATAGGACCAATTCAAAGATGCAACACAATGAGACCTAAGGATTTATGCTCAACTTCATCATATGCCTTAATGTTTATCCTACAATGAGGATCAATGGACACTTTAGAATTATAAAATTTCCTAAGCAAAGTAGTAGAGACAATGTCTAAACCAACCCCATTGTCAATGAGCACATGTAAGACTTGCCTATGGTGTATTATGACTTCATTGTGTAATGGTTTATTATGTAGATTAATTAGTGAATTTTCATCCTCCTTAGAGAAGGACATATAGTGAGGTGAGCTTAGATGACCTACCATAGATTAGAACCTATCAAGATCAAGATCTTGAGGTACATTTTCCTCAGTGAGGGATTTGTCAAGAATCTTCCTATGAGCAAGTGAGATTTTGAGCAATTCAAAGATCATTATTTGAGCACTTGTCCATTGTAATTGGTCAAGGATAATGTAGCTAGTAGCCATAGAAGGTGTTGCAATTTTTGTTCCTTTTCCAAATGGATTAGCAAGAGGTTTGTCTTTGTACTATTTTAACTTAGGAGTAGAAGGCACAGGGCCTTTTGGTACTATCTTGGCACGAGAATGTGTAATAGCATTGGCACAAGATTATGGTGGTTTTTTTTCATATTGATTGGATGTATTGCCTCTCAAGACAAATGGAGTCTTAGGTTTAGTGTTATTTTGTTTTCCCTTGATGGTGATGACATCACAATACTCAAAATCCATAGGTTCAACCATGTTGATCACATCATCATCATTAGTGTATGTATAGTTGACCTTTTTATGAGGTTTTTGTTTCAAGTTTTCTCCTTTTCCATAATATGGGAATAGTTCAATGAAAGCCATGTGAATCAAGTTCTTGTTATGTCTATCTACAACAATGTCACCATCATCAATTAAGTCTTAAACTTTGTGACACAAGTTAATACAATTACTAGTTTTGTGACCTTTATTCTGATGATATTCACAAAATGTGGTTTCATTGCACCATGGGGGTTATGGTTTTGGATCATAAGGATGTGAGTTATCCAATGGAGAAATGAGCTTGTTTTGTAGCAAGGTCATATAAACCACATCCAAAGGTTCACCAAGAGGTGTATATTCTCATTTTTAGCATAACCCACAATGAGTTCATCAATTTGTTTCCAAATATCTTATTTTTAGAAGGAGGTTTATCAAAATTCTTAGATGCTTTGAGATTTTTTTTAAGATTGAATGTTGCTTTAGCAGGCTTAGGAGTAATGTTATCAACAATCCCATAATATGCTACCTCTTGGTTCTTGTTCACATACTTAGATTTATCCTTATTAGAGGTTGATCCTTGTTTGATGTCCTTTTGAAGGGTTATTTGGCCCTTTTTAACCATGAATTCCTCTATTCAAAGAGCTTGTGTGACCATATTTTCAAAGGTGTGTGGACCTTGAAGTTGAACTTTATACCCAAAGTCAAGCAGAAGCTTATCCATAAAGATGTCAAATTTTTCTATTTCAAGAATATTTCATGAATATTTGGTGTCAAGTTGTCACCATCTCTAAAGGAATGTGAGGAAAGGTTCCCCAACTTTTTGTTTAAGATTACAAAAGTCTCATATGTTAACTAGATGGTGTATGTTGTAGGAGTATTGTTGGAAAAATAGGTTAGTAATTTCATCGAATGTTTTGATGCTAGTAAGAAACCATGAAAATAATTCCATGGCTTGACCACCTAGACTTTGTGGGAATAGACACATGAGATATGTCTGATTATGCATAAATTCCATAGACAAGGCATCAAATTCCCACAATTGATCTTGGGGATCAGAAGTTTTGAAGTATTTATCACACTTGGGTAGCTCAACTCCTCTTGGAAAAGGAGGCATGTCTATACTCTTCTCAAAAGGAAATGGAAAAAGAGTGTCTAAGATGTATATTTTTGTAGGTTTTTTCTTATCACACATCATTTGGGCTAACTATTCTTCCATGATCTTAAGTTGGTTTCACAACTTAGACATTTCAGTTTCCTCTTTAGGTGTAATGATTGTTTGATGAGGTAGCTTGGATCCTTCTTGATAAATTTTAAGAAAGTATTTCTCTTTCTCTTCATTAACTAAGTTATCCATAAATTTCTAGAGGTTTTTATCTTTATGACATCTTTTAATGTCTTTGAGAAGTATCTCTTCATTTTCCTCATTTCATCAATGAAAGGTTCTTTATGTCTTTCATTCCTTTAGTGATCTTGTTCTCTACTATGTTCTCTATTTTCTTGGTCTTGATCAACCATTTTAGGAATGTGATAAGTTTCAGTGTACATTTTTTGAAAAGGTCTCCTAAATAAGAATTCAGATGTGTTGATTGGTGATGTTTGACTTTTTCTAGTTTCAGGATCCCCTTGATACAAGGGATTTCTAGTTTGTTGTAAATTTATGGAAAATGTTCTTTGAAAATGAGGGGATCTAACCAATGAAGGAGATCATGAAGAATCCTCACTAGATGTACTAGATATAGATTGTATATAAGTTGAGAAGTAGCCTCTACCATGATTATGACCCCTAGCTTTACCTCATCTAAGTCAATGGGGATGAAACACATTTTCACTTCTTGTTGACATAGTCAAAAGAAAAAGCCTAGACAAGGACCACACTAGAATGCAACCTCAAAGTGAGATAAAAGTGTTGTATACTTAGGTATGGGTTGTCTGAGTAATGGATAGAACAACCAAGAATTATGAATATCATGATACAAAGAATGAAAAACACAAAAGGAAAGAATAAGATAACTAAGTGAGGAGACTAGTTCATGCATAGATTGTAATTTTTCAACTAAGCAAGAACTCATTGTTTGACATTGTTTATAGAAAAAGAAGTGATAAAATGTTGTGAACATGGATCATACTTGGAGTGCAGATAACTCTAACATAATAGTTTGATAATCTTAGGACAAGATCCCACACAAGGATTCACAAACAACCACATGAGAAAGTATAATAAACTAGGTAAAGATTTAGAACAACAAATTTTGATGAGTATTCTCACATGAGGACTTGCACAGAGCCACATGAGGATTTGATGGTTTGACTAAAAAGGTAGAATTTGGTATCAGTATATAGTGTTTGGAAAAATCTTCTGTAGAGATTTGTAGAGAGTCATGTGAGGAACTGCAGATAACCCCATGAGGAAGTATTGACAGGGAGTCTTCTCATGCAAAAATTTACAGACTCGGGCATGAGAAAAGGGACAAGCTAATAGTTTTTGACTGAATTTGAAGATACTTTCAAGTGTTTTGATAGTTTTGAATAGAAGATTAATTTTTATTACAAATTTTAGGTAGATATCAACATAGTTTTCAAGTTTTGGATATCATTTTAGTTTTCAAATAGGCAATTTTTTTCAGACATAGGAAGTAAGTGGTACTCACAAATAATCCAACTGAGGACAAAGCAACTTAGAGGGATATGGGAGTCTTGACATTTTGCTTGTTTGAAAAATTTAGACAAGTTTAAAGACTCAAAAAAGACACACTTTATCCCTATAACCAAAAATGGTAGAGGAATCAAAACCTTTGTCTGAAAAATTATGTGCATGTGTTTACCTTACATAGCCATGTCACCCACTAGAGGGTGCCCATGTTTTTGGTGTATTCAAAGGACTCAATAACATATACACTAAAATAACACCCTTGTGGTAGGGGTCAAGTTCATATACCACCTTCTAACATCTAGGTACATGGCTATGGTGAGTATCTACAAGACAAATTCTTCCCACTCCTTACACAAAGATTATGTCCCTTTTCAGAGGTGAACCATGTAGCAACTAACTAAGAGGTTTTTACTTGGCTTACATTCATATCAACCCCCAGTGGATTCCCAAATTAAGTTGAGGCTAGCATCCCACACCAACATCTATAAGTGCACACACTTTATTAGCAAGACTGGGGTTGGGGCTAGCCAATGCACTATACAGAGCCTCTTCTTAATATGTGATATCACAATGAAGAAGAGGGAATTAACATATCTTTGGAGTCTTTTTCTCAACAAAGCTTCTTTAGTATAGTGAGTTAGAGTCTCCAAAAAAAGGAGTGTGCTCACTTGGGTCATTTCCAAAGATTGGATCACTCCAGAAGGCCCTCTAGAGGTTGATTCAGATTAGTGGTTTGGATCTAAGGGTCCAAGTTCTAGTTTCCTATGAAGGGGAAAGACCATACTCATCTACCTCATCACCTTGCCCAAAAATGTATAACATATTCATCACCAAGTTAGCTTATCAATCCCAACTTGTCCTATTCCAAGACTTTGATCCCCTAAAAGAAAATCATCATCTCTTCATCAAAGGATTTCTTTGGGAGAAACACTAACTTTCTTACCTTCCTCAAGTATAGTCTTTCAAAGGTGTCCAGGTTTCAAATTTACTCTTGGGTATCACTTACAAGTAGTAAAGAGCATACTCCCCTATTCCATTTTCTAGAACCCTACAAAGTTCACAAGCCCTATTAAACTATGTGTAAGAAAGTAGTAAAGAAGACATGATGTTTTAGTGGGTTTGAATGTATTCTTTAACATGTGTATCTTTGACAAACATCTTGCAATCAAATGGTTAGTATATTGTTTCAAGGGTTTGCAATAAGGTGTCTTTGACAAGCATTCTACAAACCACTATTAAGTTGTTGAAAATATAGAACTAAAAATGGAAATGCTTCAGAAAAAACCATTAGTTAAATCATGATTATAAAAATAGGATCTAAAAATTGTATTTTATGTTTATTGATGGCAAATTTTGTGCAAAATCATGGACTAGCCCATGCAAGAAAATTGCATGTACCATACAAGAAACCAGACAATTATACACTTTTTCACATGACAAAGTGTAGTCAAGGGAGAAAAATTTCAGTTTCTTTGTGTAAGAATGAGATTTTTTGCACAAGAAACTAGAGTATTGTATAGACAATAGTGATAAAATACTTTTAAATGCAGAAAAAAGGAGTAGATGAGGCTAGAAACTTGATTTCTTGACCCCACGATGGGCACCAAAAATGAATGTGAGAAACGTGAGCCTCAATCTTCACATACACTTCAAACATGATCATTATCTAAAAAATCATCTTGAAATGAACATGGGATTTTTCACCCAAAATAAATTCAATAGGTTGATATGTTGCCTTCTAACTAGAATGATTATGCTATTGCTCTCAGAATGAGAAGCTAGCAACTAGACATCTAGAATGAAGGATTTTTTAAAGCTAAATGTATAAAATTAATCTAGAAATAAAAGAGAGAAAATTATAATAAATGTATGCATTTTAAAGCTAGAATGAGATTATGCATGAATAATAATGCTATCAATGTAGATGCTTGAGTGATTAATTTAGCATAAGTTTGATACTATCAATTTTTAACCTTTGTGATGAGGAATTGAAGGCTTCTTAAATAGAATCCTAGAACTTGATCAATGGTTGAGATCAATTTGAATGAACAGTTGCGATTGGAAAAGAGCTTTAGTTAGAGTGGAAACTTTCTTGTGTAAATAAAGTTAATTGATTCACTTCTAAGTATGAGAAAGAGTTAGCTGAGTTAATTCCATTTACATTTCCAATTAACTTAGAGTTTTCATTTCTGAACTAAAGAGAGGATTTGGAGATTATATTTAATTTAACAAAAATGAATATGACCTCATAAATGCATAATCTTAATTAATTGAATAATTAAATTCAATAAATTAAAATAAGGATATATCTTATTAAATCAAATATATTTAATTCCTTTGTACATTAGCTAAAAAGGTAATTTTAGTTTAATTAAAGTATGAAGACTTATAATTAAATTAAACTTAATTAATAGATTTAATGTAACTAATTTGAGTCAATACTTAAGACTTAAATAAAGAGTGTAATTAATGCAGATTGGGGATTTTTTGCATTTGACACTTCGGTCAAGTAGTGATTATCAAAATCATAATTTCCTAGTAAAATAGGACTTAGAATTGATTAAATAGATTAGAATTGGTTTAGCATGGCAATGTGCCAATTTTGGGGTATTACACTAGGAATGCACAACTGGCTTTCTTTGAAAAACATACTATCGTGGATCATGAAATCCAACCACTTTGTCCTATCAAGTGTGTCAAGTTTTATACAAGCCTTCCATGCTTCACCAAAATTAGGATCATTTGTATACAAAGTACTAGGTTCCTTGAACCCAACCACCTCTATCTAAATTTCTATCTGCAAAAGTTGTCTTCTACTAAGAGCATTTGCAACTTTTTTAGACTTTCCACTCCTATGTTTCAAAAAAATGTATAACTCTATAAAAAATTAACTCACTTCAAATGCCTTTGGTTCAATTTTCCTTGACTATTGAAATATTGCAAAGCTTGATGATTAGTATAGAAAAAAATCCTTAGGAAGAAGATAGTGTCTCCACTAGCATCACAATCTACTTGAAACACATTTTTAAAATCAAGAAGTGATAAAATAGGTTTCTTAGTAAATTTTTGTTTTAATAGATCAAAACTCTTATCTACTCCTACAATCCACTTAAACTATTTTGTATCCCCTCTCATTGTTTCAGTCAAGGGTCCATAAATACTGCTAAAACCTCTCATGAACTTTCTATAAAAACTATCAAGTCCATGAAAATATCTTGCCTCTATTGCACTCCTTGGAGTAGGCCATTCAAGGATAGCCTTCACTTTCTCTATATCCATTTTCAGACCTTTTGCTAAGACTAAAACTGCTAAGTACACCAACTCCTTTACAAAACTGCATTTTTTTAGGTTTATCAGCATTATTTCTTCCCTCAACTTATCAAACACCTTGAAAATATGGATCAAATGCTCCTTCAATGTCTTACTAAAGATCAAAATATCATCTAGGTAAAAAATCAAAAACTTACCCAAAAGCTGCTTTAGTGCCTTATTCATGAGCTACATGAAAGTTCTTAGTGTATTGGTTAGCCCAAAAGGCATGACTAACCACTTGTACAATCCTTCTTTTGTCATGAAAGAAGTTTTCCACTCATCACCATCTTTGATACAAATTTGATGGTACCCAATCATCGGATCTATCTTTGTGAAATACTTAGCTCCATTCAAATAGTCCATAGTACCATCCATCATTGCAATACAAATTTGTACTTGATCATAATCTTGTTGATAACATAAGAATCTATGCACATCCTCTATTCTCCATTTTTCTTTGGTGCTAATATGGCTGGTATAACACATGGAATCAGATTCTCTCGAATCAACCCCTTTTGCAACAACTCATGAACTTGTTTATTCAACTCTTCACTTTTTGTTGGTGTCATTCTATGCACTGGCTTGTTTAGGAAACTGGATTCTAGAACCAAGTCCATCTAGTGATTGAATTTCCTCATTTGGGGCAATCCATCAGGTACATTATCTAATACATTATTAGAAATCTCTCCCAACATATCTGTAACTTTTGCAGGTACCTCCTCTACTTCTTCTTTGCTATCTTTTGGAATTATAGAAAAACACATATGCTCATTCTTCATACCTTTAAGAAACCCATTTCCATCAACAAAACATATTTTGGTAGCACTACATACCTTTTCTTCTTTATCCTTCAACAACTTCAACTTATGCTTCACTTTATCCTTGGTGAGAGTGTAGGTATTTTCTCCTCTATCATATACAACATGCCTGTCAAACTGCCATGACCTACCCAAAAACATATGACATATGTACATAGGTATGATATCATATAGTACCTCATCCTAGTAGCCCCCAATCTTGAACTTCACTGAGCAGTGCTCATTGACCATGACCTTGTGGTCATCTTGCACCCAAGAAATACAGTTTAGATGCATGTGTTTCTATCTCTTTAACTTCAACTTGGTGACCATATTTTATGATACTAAATTTTCAATACTTCCAACCTCAATGATCACATCACAACACTTATCTTCATATCTGCACCTTGTGTGAAACAAAATCTTCTTTGATTAGGTTCATTCTCACCACTTAGCAGGACTCTTCTATTAACTAGGACTTCTCCTCTTTGAGAATCTTCAAAATATGATGATCTAGCATCTTCATCAACATGTACAACTTTGGATCAGTCTTCTTTTCTTTTATCTTCCTTTCCTTGGTGTCAGATACATTAAAATTCTCTATGTCATTATTCTCCATAGTGAAAACATTTCCCACAGAAGCCTTCTCTTCCAAATCATTTTCCTCCGCCTCTTCCTCTTTGATCTCTATTTTTTTTTATCATGAAAATGATTGGCATTGTTTTCCCTTTGTTTCTAATTACTAATTCTAGCCGCATCCTTTTTTTTTAGATCATCATTATGACATCGAAAAGATCATC
Source organism: Cupressus sempervirens (assembly GCA_028749045.1). Classification (NCBI taxonomy): domain Eukaryota; kingdom Viridiplantae; phylum Streptophyta; class Pinopsida; order Cupressales; family Cupressaceae; genus Cupressus; species Cupressus sempervirens. Next base: position 644,616,735 of record CM053783.1, on the reverse strand, counting down.
CACTAGGTCTTCCACCATGACGTCTTTCATTATTCTTGTTGTCAAACTTCTTTCTTAGTTTTTCCTCAACTCTTAGGGAAAACTAGTATGCCTCCTTAATACTATTCATTCAAAATAGACTAAGCTCATCTTCAGTACTTGGCTTTAACCCATTAAGACAATGAGCCACTTTCTCCTTATCAGCTTCTACATGGTTGATTATAATGAGAACTTAGTAGAACTCTTCGATATACTCTTGAACAAATTTTCTTGCTTACATCAACCCTTGCATTTTCTTCAAAAAATCAAGCTCATAATCTATGGGAATGAATAGTTACTTCAGTTTAGATATCATTCACTCCCATGTGGTGATTTTGTCCTTTCCCTTTCTATTTTACTCCAATTGAACCTCCTACCACCAGATCTTCACATGTCACTTCAACTTTACCTTAACAAACTTGACCCTATCTAGATCCTCAATATATTCATACTCAAAGTACTCCTCCAATTCATTGTTCCAATCAATTAGCTCCTCTTGGTTAAGATTTCTTGAAAATGTGAGAACTTCAAACTTAGGTCTTTTTCTAATCTTGGAGATGGCCCTAAAAATCCTTTCTTCCTCTGGGTTTAGAACTACCTCTGCTTCAACATTTTCATCTACTTCATCCTCATCCTCACTTTCATGATCTCTTATAGGAAGATTTATTACTCTGTACATTTTTTCTTTCAATTTTTGCATTTGTCTTTAGAGGTCTCAGAAACCCTTAGTTGTAACACCTACAACTCTTCCACCATGCCCTCTTTGTGGAAGCATTTTTTGTGCTTTCATTGAAACCCTAGTGCAAACTCCCTCACAATTAGTGATCTATCTACATGCTCAGCCCAAACCATTGTCTTGTTGTGAACTACCTCATAGTTGGTGATCTATCCACATACTCAAGAACTCTAGCTTTGATACCACTTGATGAAGTGTGCTCCCCTTAAAACCATAAACTCATAATAGAAATAAAGAAACAAAAACAAATGCAAGAAAAAAATATGGACTTCCTTATTTTTTCCACATATGCAAAAATTATAGAATTCATAAGTATCATATGCTAACCCACATGAGCACCTTCATTATAGTAATCTACAAGACTAAGCTATGAACTACTACCCAGAGTTTTTCTAGACAATGTTTGAGCACTTATTAAATAGGAAATTTTATGTCACTCAAGAAGGTTCTAGACATTTAAACTTACTACCTAGGGCCAATAGACTCTAACAAAACATATAGAGTCAGCCAAATACATCTTTGACAATTATTTTAGATATTTTTGGTAGCCCAACTTTGAAAGGCCATAATTCATGAATCATTACTCCAATTGGCTATTAGAACCACTTTTTAAAAATGCCAGCTCCTAATCTACAAACACAAAATGGCACAAGCATCCTTCTGTTGAGTTTTTGGACCTTATCTAGGAAATCTAAGGCCTCCAATAGTGAGCTTGATGATTTTTATGTAAATTCTTCCACCAAAAATATGCAATAACTTATTTGATACTTAAGCTAGAGCAATGAGATTTTTATGGTAGGCTTACAACCCTAAAATGAATCTTCAAGTATAAAATGAGAACATTCTGAGCTCGTATTACAAACTTACTAAAAATAGTAATTTTCCCATAAATAGTAACCACCCTATCTACCTATCCTTATTAAAATAGAAAAGAGTGAAAAGAAAATATTTTTGGGTGATGCAAGATTTCTCTTACACACACGATGCTCTAGCATCAAAGCAACACAATAATCTCACTAATCACAAAACATTTGCATTGGAAACTAATGCATAAGGAAATGAACTTTTCCTTTATAAAAATTCATAAAACAAGTATTAAGTTGGCCTTGAGGCTTTCTTAATTTACAATAAATAATATAGGACCTCATTAAGATGATACATTATGTGTTACATTAAAATTAAACTAATTTTTCAAATATATTTGCAATAGTTGGCTCACAAGAAATCACATGAAAAATGAACTTCATAAGTCAGCCCAAATTGCATATCTAATTTTTTCATCTGGAACATAACATTTTGAACATGTCTCTAACCCTCATCTAAATACGTTGAAAACAATTTTGTCTTTGCTAAAATATATAACTAATTTATCAATACCCACTTTCCAAAAACTCTCTCTAAAAGATACCTCCAAGTAAAATCACATAAATTTGTCATGTCTTCACATCTCCTTAATTGCACATAAACTGACTTACAATCCTCTAATTGTACCAAATTCATCTCCCTCTATAACTTTGGTAATCTTCATAGAATATTATATATGTAGACACCAATGAAAAACACTATCATGAATACAACGCATAAGCACTCAATCATGTCTAGCAATGCTAACATACTCCCCCATAGGAATATCATTAGAATTCATGCTAAAAATATCTTTCTTTAGCATTGATGGAAACATAGATAAAAAGTCAAAGAAGTATCATGAACACCAAATATATTTCTTCCTCATGAATGTAATAATACATCTTAATCTCAAATAGGTTTTAAAGATTTTTTCATGTTCAAATCACAACTATACATTACATCAAATAGTCAATAAAAAATATGCATGAAGAATGTGTTAATAACCCACATATGTAATTTACTACTCTCCCCCAAAAGTTTGTTTCAAAAGAATATTTTTCATGTACTAATATCTCTCTTATTGACATTAATGAAAAAGGTATCATTATGTCAATTCTCAAAGTCCAATCATGTCTAATCCAATCTACAAAATCTCAAGTGTCTCAAGACACTATTGAATACCACCACCAAGAGTCCCTAATGACTCAGCTCAAATATAGATACTCCCCCATAAGAGAAGAATCAAGCATCTTATCCCAAAACATAGGATTTTTTACATACTAGACTAATGTAATCTCTACGTCAACTACTCTAAAGTAGGTTGGGGCATAACCCCAATAATACATCTCAAGTACTCAAATGTGTCCTTAGCCAAAGGTTTTGTAAGTCTATCTTCTATTTTCTCCTTTGACCTAACATATTCCAATATAATCTCTTTCTCTACTTCCTTCTCTATCAAAAAGTAATACTTAATTGAAATGTGCTAACTTACTAGTGTTATCCTAGTGTATGATAATAGGCTTAGTAAAGACAATTTAAATATCCTTCAACATCTTCTTCATCCAAATAATATGATTACAATTATTTGATGTTGCTACATAATTTGCTTCTTCTATGCTTCATAAAATATAGTCATATTTCTTTCTCATCCAAGAAACCAATCTTCCCCCGATGAAAAATTATTCACCATTGGTGCTCTTTCTATCATCTACATTTCCTACCAAATTGACATTAGTGTATGCATAGAATGTAAAATCAATTAATATTTCATACCATAAAATATAACTAGGTGTTCCTTAGCATCTAAAAATTATTTTTACTACTTCAAGGTGTGTCTCTCTAGGATCTTTTTGAAATCTCTCTATCGTTCCAACTACATTAGCTATATCAAGTCTAGTATGTGTCAAATACTACAATCCATCAATCATAGATTTGTACTTTTCTCTACACTAGGGGATTCATCTCTTCTAGATAACTTGCATCTAGTTATTATAGGTGTTTCAGTAGGTTTAAAATTCTCTAATCCTTGAATCTCTTTACAAATATTTAAGATACTTAGCTTTTGATATGAAATTTCATCTTTGTTATGCTTAATTTGAAATCCCAAGAAGCATTTCATCTCTCCAATAATACTTGTCTCAAATTATTTCTTCATTTCTTCTGAAAATGTCTTGCTAACTTCATCAGTGCATCATAAAATAATGTAATCCATAAATACTAAAACAATAAAAAAATCATCTTCATTCTTTCTCAAATACAAATTTATATCAAAGGAAAACCATTAGGTTGTTCAATGTACACCTCTTCTTCAATTTCTGCATTCATAAAATTTGATCTAGCACCCATTTGATAAAATTTGATGTTCTTATTAGTTACATATGCCAAAAAAATTTTACCCCCTCTAATCTAGCAACAGGTGCAAAAGTTTCTTCAAAATCAATTTTGTCTTGCTGTGAATATCCCTTACAAATCAATATTTCTCTATTTCTCACAACTTTGCCTTGTTCATTCATCTTTATTTCTAAAAACCCATTTAGTTCCAATAAAATTCGTATCTTTAGGTCTAGGAACCAATTCCCAAGTATTTTTATTTTCAATATTCTCTAATTCCTCTTTCCTAGATTTTATCCAATAGTCATGTTTACAAGCTTCATCAACATTCAAAGGTTCAACTTGAGAAATTAAACATGGTTCTTCACTACCATTATTTCCTGTCATAATTCCCTTGTCCACATTTCTAATTATCTATTCAATGGGGTGATTCTTTTCCATATTTATATTAGGTTTCACTTGCTTAATATTTATTTCTATTTTAAGTTCAGATCTTGATTCATCTATTTAAAATTCATTTTGCAAGTCAGTGTCAGTTTCAAAAAATAATTCCTTCTCAACATTCTGACTATTAGTCTATTGCCAAGTTTTAGTCATCTCCTTTTATAGGTTGGAGTCATTGGTTGAGATGAGAGTGTTTTATAAGAGAGATATGTCTAAGTATGTCTTAGGTAACTTACTTCTCATCTTTCTTGAGTTCTCTACCTTCTTTGACTATAGGTTTCCTTCTATTTTGGTACACATGAGATTTAGGTGATCTAGCCATGGTCAGGTTGTGTTCTTGTGTCTACCTAATGAGAAGTAAGTCATTTTTTAGCTCATTATCAGTTATCTTTCCATAACATCTCATATCCCATGAATTGTAAGCTTTTGAGCTATGCTTCCCCTTATGCAAACAACATCAAGTGCCATCCAAAGGACAAATCCATGGTAGAAACTAATAAATTATGAATCTGATTTTGTCAATCCCAAAATGCCTTCGAGGATATGGATGGAAGCCAAAGTGAATATCATTAAAGTTTGGGGGATAAGACCAAGCATTTCAAGAGATTATGGATCTATGATTATTTTACTACATATTCATGGAAATAAAGTCATTAATTTATGTTTCCAAAGCTATATGAACTTAAGAAAAATATCTACCCCAATGACCAAATGGTATGTGCGAAATACTCAAAGGACTATTTAAAGACTCACGATTGTTAAGGCATGATTGAGAACTAGCATCAAGGCTATCGAAAAGAAGTGAAAGGTTGAATGTTTCTTGTTGTGTTTTAGTTTGTGTTTTAGTCTGGGAAATGTGGTCAAGAGAGGGGTTTTCCATCCCAAGCTAATGAAGGAGGTCACTTCTCCGAGAAGTATGGAAAGTGCAAAGTAAAGATAATCTAAAATATGAATATACCTTGGAGATGGTTGATAGATACTTATGGAAAAGTTTGTAATAAGAGTGCAGCCCTTATATAAATGAAATGCAACATTAAAAGCCTTTAGTAGAAAGAGGAAGAACAAAGTTGACAAGTTAGCAAAAGGATTACTTCCGATGCTACGATTCTAGATAAAGGGAAAATGGATTGTGGAAAAGATAAGTGTGTCTCTCTTCCCCACATGTTAACATCATTAATTATTTATGCATTCTAGATTTTGAAGTAAGGTAAGGCACTTCCCACAATCCTAAAATATCCATGCAATTAAGTGATTTTTAGTCATATTACTTTACTCTAAGTAAAGTAATAGTGCTTTTGGGAATTTTATATTTTATGTGAAAATAAATGGAAAGTTTAAATTGTCATTACTCATAGAATTAAATACAAATACATTCATTATGAACATTGGTAAACTTAATTTCATTCATGTGGTGCCAACATTTGAATTCATTTACCTATTTCACCAAGATTGCTTGGAATTCATTTCTTCAAGTATATTTAAAATGAAAATTAATTGAGAATTACATCTTGTGTAATCATTTAGTGAATGGAAATCAAAGCTACTAGTTACGAGAAGTTAATTGGCCTAGAGAGTGAGACAAAAGAACTATCAGACACATCCTTCAAATTCTACATTTTGGATGAGCTTCATAGGAGACTTAATTGTCAACCCATTCACCCAATCACTCAAAAAATTAAAGAGAATGGACCGGTTGAAGTAGTTATCTTTCCTATGGTTGTCCATGCACCTAAGCTTGTATGAGAGTTCATAGAAAGATACAACCTAGAAACAAAGTAGATTTTTTTTCCTAATCAATCTATTCTACCGTCTATCAACAAGGCACTAATGTATCCTGCATTTGGCATCCCTATCAAGGAATGGTATTTTGATATAAACTTCATTTCTTCTATATTGATTTTGAATGAGAAGAAAACCCTTAGGTGGGAAGACATGCAGAAAAATTGGACCTAGACTTCTCGCTTAATGAAGAGCAAGATGTTAAAGACTTTGTTTGGCACAAATTTGAAGTGAGAGATTGTAGATATCCTCACACTTCTCCTCTAGTTGAAGGGAAAGGAGGTGATGCAAGAGCATCCAGAGGTATAAGGGAAATCTTGTGTCACCCTAAAAAAATGTACTTAGACTTTGTTTATGTTTCATGTGTTTTCATTTTTGGATACCCATTTGGGTCAAATTAAGGTTCCAACTCTCATAGTTCCACTATCAGTGTTCTAGGCTAGAGTATTTGAACACCTTGGGATATGTGTAAATGTTGAAAAAATAGGAGTATGTAATTGAGCCATCATTTTGGTTCCCTAGAAGGTGTAAACTGGTTGGTTGAATTTAATTGTAATTTAGAGCATTCCAAAAAAAGAATCAAGTCAAAAGGCCCCATGATTTGAAAGTTATCGCAGTTTTTCAGTTTCTGGAGACATCCTAAGAATTCTTCAAAGTCATGTTAGGGGTATTAAATGACCTTCAATAGGGCTAAAAAATGAGGGATGAGAAAATCTAGTCCATAGGGCTATAGAGCACTTTGAGAGCTTTTTGAAAATGTAAATAGTTCATCAATCGGAGCTATGGTTCAAAAGTTATGCCTCCTAGAAGTTCGGTTACCATTTCTAGATTCTTCTAATTTTGCGTTAACTTCTAACACAGCTTCTGGAGCCTTCTATTTGGTCGGTGGATGCCAAATAGCACTTTCTAGAATGTATTCCTAATCCTTAACCCTCTAGGGTCTATTTAAGAACATTTCTGGCATTGTAAAAGGCATGTCGAAGTGGAGTTTGAGAGGAGGTACTGAAAGGAGAAATTATCTCCAGATTTATGCTATTGTAAGCCCATAGGGCATGTTTTGAAGTCTATTTTCTCTATACTGAATGTATTAGCTTATTTACAAAGTTAATAAAATTTCCCTTTCCTGTTGTTTCCATTCTGTGTTTGGGTTGTGTCCCAATCAAGTGATATCAGAGCTGGTTTTCCTGAGTGTGTAGATAGAGCACCGACTGTGAGGCAGTTTGCACCAGGACTGTGTGGTTGTGGGTTTGAGTTAAAAAGATGCCTCCATGAAGAGAGTGTGGTGGAAGGGCCAGAGCTATTAATTCTGAGTAGGTTAGAGCCCTCCAAAGGTAGGTACAAGCATTGCAGGAGGAGCTCTGTAGAGGAACAAATGTTGCTACAGGTGACGAAAGTGAGGATGACAATGAAGAAGAAGAAATTGGACCAGAAGGGGAATTTGACAAGGAAGTTCTGAATCAAGTAGAGGAAAGGCTTTTTAGGGCCATTAATAAGTTTGGGAAAAGAACTATAATTGATGTGGGTGTATTTTCAGGAAATTTGAAACCAGATGAGTTGATCGATTGGATCAATGAACTTGAAGAGTACTTTGAGTATGAGGATATCAGGGATCTAGATAGGGTTAAGTTTGCAAAGGTCAAAGTAAAAGGCCATGCCAAAATTTGGTGGCAAGAGGTTCAATTGGAATGAAATAGAAGAGGAAAGGATAAGATCACAAAGTCAGATCGTATGTTGAACAAATTGAAGAAGTAGTTCATTCCTATTGATTATGAGCTTGATTTGTTCAAGAAGATGCATGGGTTAAAGCAAGCAGAAAAATTAGTCCAGGAATATACTGAGGAGTTTTACCAACTTTTGATTAGACCAGGGCATGTAGAAGAAAATAAGGAGAAGGTTTCTCATTACATAAGTGGGTTGCAACCTAGCATCCAAGAGGAATTAAGTCTGATAAGAATGACCAGCATTGAAGAGGAATACCAATTTTCCCTACAAGTTGAAGAGAAGCTAAATAAGAGGTTTGAAGGGAGACAAAGAGGGTGCAATCAAGGAGGAAGGGGTAGTAGTAGGTCATCTGGAGGTCGAAATGAAACCCAAAAGAAGAATGAAGATGTGGGTACTAGCAGAAACCACAGGAATGAGCGTTTCAACCACTCCCATGATCAAAAATTTGGAAATTAGAGAGGAAGAGGTAGAGGATGTGGACAAGGAAGAGGAGGCTTCCATGGTACCTATTTCCATTGCAATGAAGAAGTTCATCGTGCCTTTGAATGCCCTCAATGACAAGGAAGGACAGATAGGAGAGCTAAGGGTCAAGCTAGGGTTGCTCATGTGGATGAGGATGCACAATCATCACATTCAAAGGATGAAAAAAGAGGAGAGACTTTAGTAAATGAAAGGGTCCTACTAAGTGGTGAGATTGAACCAAGATAAAAGAGTATTTTATTCTATACCAGGTACAAGTGTGAGGATAAATGTTGTGATGTGATTATTGATGGTGGTAGTTGTAGACACCTAAATTTGATTACACTGCTTTGGTAATCTAATTTAGCCATCTCTAAAGGCATCATTAATTAAATTCTTATTTAATTAATCCTTTGCCATCCCTAGTTGATTAATTTAATTAATCATCTATAGTCCTAATTGATAAATCAAATAATCTATTATTTATCAATTAAATCCTTTTCTCCTATCTAATTCCAAAAATCCCCATTTATTAAATAAATCTATTTGATAAATGAAATCCTCAAATTCAAAAACCCCTAACCTATCTCTAATCCTCCATTTAGCCTAATCTACCCCATCCACCCATACTAACCAAGCTTAGCCACTAACTCACCCACCCTCATTAATGCCATCCACTTGCACATCTCTAACATTCCTAATCTAATCCTAAACCCAAGCCTAATCCACCCCCTAATGTTGTCACATTCCTTAAACAAGTTTAAGACTTTCCTAATCCAAACCAAAGTCTCCCCTCAAAAAACCCAACCACTAAGTCATGAGTGCTCTTACAAAACATAAAAGACTCTTACAAGCCCACTCATGACTCTTACACCCATCTTCCACACTCTTCCCTCTTCCACACTCATTCCTCTTACATCCCTCTTACATACTCAACCCCACTCATCATGCCTTTAACCAACCATTTACCCTACCCTCTCACACTCATCCTCCTTGTGACAAGTGTCACCTTCCCATTGGTGCTAAACAAGCACAATCCATGTGCTCTCCTTTGAGTGCATCCTAGCCTTCCTTAAGCCTTCATCCATCCTTGCATCTAAGCCCTCCATCCCTCTACCCCTTAGCCTATAAATTGAATCCCATCCCAAGCCATTTCATCAACAATCTTTGAGCTAAAGTTACCATGCTATTTTGAGAACCAAAGCCATCAATCTTACCCTTATAATGCCAAATTGAGAGCTCACAAAGCTACCAATTTGCCATTACCCATCTCCATTGAAGCAACTTTTGAGCATCTTGAGCATACATCCATAGCAAAAGGACACATCTACAGAATCAAGAAACCATGGAGTCTTTTCTCTTGTGAGGTTTGCACTTCTTGTTTGCTTTCTTTTTCTAAGCATATATGTGAATTTAGTTTTTGGTTTGTGAATGTTTACTTTATTTGTTAATGTTCTTTGCATACTAAATCTTGTTCTACATTTTGGCATGCCCGGTGGGACCCCACTATGGGTCATTTAATCATCTATTTTCATCTATATGTCATTTTTTCTAACCATCTAATGTTTTTTGTTGTTTGAGTGTGTTGTGAGGGTGTTTTTCTTGTTTTTGCAGGTTAAAGAACACACTTAGGAAGAAGAAATACCATCTGAAAAAAAAAAATTTTGCATTTTTCAACTTTTTTTTGTGCAGTTTTGGCGTCTGCAACCTGTTCTGTCTGCGAAAATCCGCGTCTGCACAAATTGACGTCTGCAAAAATTTGCGTCTGCGCAAAATCAACATCTCTTCCACCGCCAATCCAAATCGTCGTCTGCGAAAATCTGCATCTGTGCAAATCGGCGTCTCTGCTTGTCACCTATTTTCTGTGCCGCAAATCTGTTCTGTCGTCTTCGAATACTAGCATCTCTGTATTTCAGCGTCTTCGTATTTTGGCATCTCTGCTTGATAGACTATTGTCTCTACTTGCTTATGTTGCATTTCTATTTCTTTTAGTGGTTCCATAAGATTTAGACCATTTTAAGCATTTTTACGCGTAGGAAAAACAGCAAAAAAAGTTAAAAATTTTTTTCCCATAGTTAAGCTCTCATTTTTGAAGATTTTGGCTAACTAACTAAATTGCCTTTTTTTTTTTTTTGTCTCATTGCAGGTTGGAGCACATATGGAACCACTAACCATGTTTCTTGTAGGTTTTCATGTTGCTGAAAAATGAACTTGAATGTTTAACCATTTGTCTTTGAATGCATGTTGCTAAAAAAATGAACTTGAATGGTTAAACACATTTTTCATTGAATGAATGTTGCTCAAAACACACTCTTGAATGTCATGGATTAAAATCAACTTTCCTTGGAATGCATGCTTAAAACAACAAATCCAATCTTGAATGCCAAGGATCAATTAACCATTGCAATATCCAACACTTCATTTGGAGCTTCTAAAATTGAACAAAACAAATCTCTTTTCCACATGCAATCTAGGTAAAGTTTGATTTTTGGACATTTAAGAAACTTTGTTAAGTTAAAATACAAATTTAAAAAAATCAATTTGAGTAGTTCCTTGGACTCACCTCTTTTCTAATCACCCATCAAATATTAACCATTGGTTGCAATCTCAGTGCCATTTATGGGGATGGGTCTACTTGAAAAAGGTGTTAAATGTTCCACAATCTAACTCACTCACTTGGTCTTTGAACGTTTTCTTTAACTTTATCAAAATTCTTAAATGGCCAAAACTCTAGATTAAATCGATCACACTTCAAGTTTGGGCACTAAAATTGAACAAGAACTGATGTGGAGAGCCTCTGGGCACGTGCTTGAAATCGAATCTCACACACTTTTGTTCTGGGCTTAAAACAAACTCACACTCAATCTTGAATGCCTTAAAGAAAATTAATTGATACTTGACGTGGAGGGACTTCGGGCGTGCGAGTTTGCTTTTGTTGGCCCTAACTCTTCTTATTGTTTGCATTCTTTGATCGATTTACTTTTGTTGGCGCTTCAAGTTGGAATTGAACATTGTCTCTTAAACATGAGTGCTTGCAAAGTCTAGATTAGAACACATAAGAGTCATTTGGTAAAAGAACAAGCATATTTTTTAGCCCATGGTCATCCAAGTCTTCTCTCCCCTTGTCATCTTTCGAGGCCATCTTGGGTGCATAAGATTAGGATCCAAAATGTTGTTTCTTTTTAGGAGGCCTGCTTGGGGATTTCATCACCCCTTGGACGACCTCAACTCCAGCATTTCGGTGGAGTATAAGAATCAGGAGGTGAGTTGAAAGACACCTCTCTTGGGATCAAGATTTTGTCATTCGGGCTAAGCCTCAAGGAACTTTATACCCTTGAGAAGTGAAAGAGGAGAAGTGGGTTACCGCTCCTCTCGGCTGTGTGACATCCTTTTGGTCTCATCTACGGATTTGGACCTCACGTACCTTGTGTATATCGAGGACTCCCTAGCTAAACCAATTGTTAGCCTTGCAGAAAACCATCTAGGATGTTAATGTGTTTGGAGTGACTGATCGAAACATTTGTAGAACATACACACTCTTTGACACAAGTATCACATTTTGAGAACCACAAACTTCTATCTGGGTGTTCCTATATATTGCTTGTTTTTATTTTACTTGTTGAATGAATGTTTGCCAAACTTGGTCAATCCTAGCTTAGGGCACACTTAGCGTAGTCACTACCTATTTTGGAAGTTGAACAAGTTGAAGCAAAACAACTGAGATCCTTCCCAAAGCCAAGCAAATTCAGGAATTTATGTCGGAACAACCCAAACCCAAACAGAAGTTTCACAAGGTCAAACTCAAGCCATCTCTAGCATACCAAGAACTTTCAGCCAAGAGAAAAGAAATAACACCAAGCCCACAAATTTCCAAACTCCACAAAGCAGAGGACAAAGCTACCGACGAAGCACTTCAAGAGGCCTGGTTAGAGTGCACCATCAAATTTAGCCAACATCCAGGAGTTAATCCTGCTTATGCCTTACCAACTAGGCATGATTTCTATGATTAGACACCCTTGTTTCTCCACATCTTCTTGGATAAGCTTCACTTTAGAGTCATCTTTGTAGAAAATCCAGCCATCTTAGGTTATCCCCTTAAGCATTATTAGCTCATCCATCTCATTTAGAATCATACCATCTAGCCAGTAATTGAAAATCTGCACATCTAAGCTTTCAAAATTGTTGTCATCTTGCTAAAAGTTTTCCATTCCTAAAATCTTCCAAATCCACCAATCTCACCAAGGTTATCCCTTTGATAGAGCTTTGTCTAGGGTAATCTAGCTTTGTCACTTGTTATCCCTCATCACCTTGAGCTAAAGGTTGGGATCCACAAGTGGTCAATCTCGTGTTCTTCCTAAAGGATCATCAGTCTATCTTTAAGTTGACACAATCACCACCAAGCTTGCACATAGGAAAGCAGACCTTTTGTGCTTTTGACAACATATCTTTGAAGTTAGAATCCCCAACCCAATCCTCCTTAGGTTTTGTCATATAGCTTTGTTTCAACCTAGGAAATCATTTGCATAGAAAAGCCTTTCCCCTTTTGCATCCATCAACATTATTGCATCTCATCCCTAGGAGCATTTTTCATACCACCCGTCACTCGCTTAGCCAAGAAGAAAGAAACAATGGAGCCCTATCATTTGGATCGAACAGCCTCACCCCCCTTGAGCACTCAGCCATCCTTCAGCCCAGAGCAAGCTATGCCATCACCTACTGAAATTGAAGCTTTCATGAACCAACCAGGAAATGCAGTATTGATAAACGCCATTATAGACAAAAACAAAGAGACAATTATGGCTAATTTTCGAAGGGACAATGTAGGAACCTTTGACTTTGGAAGACCCCCTCCATTATCAAATCCATCTCACCCATTGTTTGGGAAGCTGCCACCACCCATAGGCTCTTATGACCCAAATTATCCTCAATATATTCCAAAAGAAGAGCCTCTAGCCAATCCATATGACCCAACAGACCCAAACATACCATCATCCACCCAAGTTGAAATCTCCATGCCGCAAGCCAACCCAGCCACCACCACTCCATCCTTGGTTCATACCTCTCCGCTCCAAACCCCCTTTACTCAAAACACCTCACCATTCACCCCCTTCACTATTGCTACTGTTCTTCAACCTAGCCTTCCAAATCCACCCATCTCCCAAATCAGTGCTAGCATCTTTGGCAAACCTTAGCAATATACAACAGGGATGCCACCCATGGGGCCAAGTAATCAACCTTTCATCACCCTCATCTTGTTCACCACAGCCCAAAGTACAATCCCATCATTTCTATTAAGTCTTGGGAGCTCAATACCACCAGCCACAAATCCATAAGCTACTACCTTCACTCCACAAAGCTATCAAAACCCACAAGCTACTGCCAATCTTCTACCAAGCTCCCAAGTGACCCCAGCTCCCACCACCACTCTACCAAGGTTCCAAATCCAGCCACAAAGCTATCAAAATCCATCAGTTCCATTCCCAAGCTTTCAATTCCCACCACCTCCACCACCAACTAATCTATTACCTCAAATTACCAACTACTTTTCAATGCCACTTCTAGGAGGTAATCCACCACCCTAGCCAACCACCAATTATTTGCAGATACCATCCCAAATGGGGGCACAACCCACATATATTGGTCAAACCCCACAAGCCCTCTGATCCTTTCCCCAAGCCTCACAACCATCTTATACCTTACCTCCACAAAGAAATCCATTTATCCCACAGCCAGCTTATGTTCCTCAATCCCAACCTCAAATCCCATATCAACAACAAGCCTCGCAGCACATGTAGCAATATGTGCCACCTCCCCCTCAACAACCCGTCATCCACCATGCAGCTGCCCAAACAATGTACAATCCCTATAAGAAAATCCCTCACAGCCATCCATATTCAGTGGCCCCATCCAGCACATACCTACCTCAAGGCACTCCTACATTGGGGGCACCCCAGCCATCACCTATCAATTTAGAATGGGAGCAAATGAAGACAGCTCTGAAAGCCATCCAAGAAGGGAATGATCCAAAGACATTCAAGTTTGAGAATGTGTGTCCTTACCCATTTCACAGAGCCATTACCATGACACCATTTCCCAAACACTTTGAGGTACCTAAATTTGACAAATTCAGAGGAAAAGGAGACCCTGTCACACATATCAAAGAATTTTACATGCACTGCCAGGATGTGGCATACAATGATGTCTTCCTCTTGCGCCTTTTTCCCAAAAGCTTGGCTGGACCAGCTCTTGAATGGTTTTATAGAATCCCCTATGGCACAATTAAAAACTTTGTTGAATTATCTAAGGCATTTGTAGCCCAATATGCCCATCTTATTGAAACAGAGCTATCAATAGTTGATCTTGTCCACACCAAGCAAAAAGGTGGAGAAAGCCTTGCCGAATACCTACAAAGATGGCAAACCCTTACCACCCGCATATCCTGCACCTTGCCAGAACACCATGTGGTGAAAATGTTTATTGATAATGCACATCCCAGCTTGGCTCACCACATGACCATGAACTGTTTGCAGACCTATAAGGATATCAAAGAGAAAGGAATGATCCTTGAGCAAGGACTCATCAAAGATGGTGTGGTAAAAATTTACAAAGAGGCCAACCAAAATCAATCACATTCCAATGACAGGTCTAGGTATTGGAACAAAAACAAGCATGTTGCAACAGATGGGGTTACTGACACCAGACATGTGAATATCGTTGGTCCTTCTCAAAACCAGTCTAACCCACCATATTAAACAAACAACCAACAAGCTATCAATTACCAACAATGAAATAACCAAAGATATCAAAACCACAATACAAGACCCAACTTTCAAGGGTCTAACAATCAAGCTAATGCCATCAATGTAGCTGCAGGGCAAAAGCCCGGATTCCAACCTGCACCTAGAAACTATACACCCCTTGGTGAGCCATTGGATGTTATTTTTGAGAAATTGGCTAAGGAAAACCTCATCAAATTTCCTCCTACCCAGCAAATTGATCCAAGCCAATCCAAAGCTACATGGTACAACGACAATGAGTATTGCAAGTTCCATAGGGTAAACGGTCACACCACCCTCAGATGCATGAAACTAAAAGACTATGTGCAGGACCTCATTGATCGGAAGGAAATCACTGTTGGTACCCAAACCTCTCCCAATGCAGGCTTACAGATTTATCAGAATGCTTTTCCTCCACACAACAACCAAAATCCTGGAAAAGCACCTATCCAAAACAACACCAACAACTTCCAGCCAAACCAATAGCATGGGAAGAACAATGACCACACTTCATCCTATATAGACTATGGTAGCCTTATAGGTTGTATATCTGAGAAAGAGCCTTCTGTCAATGTTATCAATATTCGAGGACCAGACAATGAGTGTGCGATCACCACTCAAAGAGCGCAATTTAACATCATAGGCCCACCAATTTCATCAGCACCATCAGCTCCATCAAAAAGCCAGTACAATATCTTGGGACACCTTGGGAACATGCCAACCCAAATATCCATTTTAGACCTTCTCCGCACTAGTCCTGTGTACAAAGACATCCTTGACAGTGCTCTCATAGAATCCCGTGTCCCTTCTGATATCAATGCTACTAATTTTCGTAATCTTGTTGGACACCTTTCATCCTCATGTGCCCTATCTTTCAAACCCACCGACATACCCACGGTTGAGCCAGATCACACCCTTCCACTTCGCATAGCCATCATGGTATCCAATTTTTCTGTGAAAAGAGTAATGATAGATAATGGATCAGCCTTGAACATTCGCACCCTAAAATTCATAAAACAAGCTAGGTATACTGAGGCAGATATGATCAGTGAGGTTATCACCATCAAAGCTTATGACAACTTGGAAAGGACCACAGAAGGGACTATTTTGCTACCAATCAAGGTTGGGCCAGTCATCCAAGAGAAAGTTTTCCATGTTGTTTATCTAAACCTACCATTTAACATCCTCCTCGATCACCCATGGATTCATGCTATGAAGGCCGTTCCATCCACCTACCATCAGTGCATCAAATTTCTGCATCAGGGCACTGAGGTAACCATCCACGCCGATCCAGAACCCTTTGCTTACTGAAATGCAGTTGAAGCTTCATATACAAACCATTTCCCTGGAATAGACATCGGCACAGCCATCGCCAGCTCATCCCACACTTGTAATGATGCAGAAACCATCCTTGCCTCCACCCTATCTACTGTAAAGATCAACAACAAAGGCTGTGGAGAATATAGTCTATCAGATGCATTTGCTGTTAGAGCAATCCCACTTGATCCACATACCCATGGACGGCCAACATATCACAAAGCTAAGGAGATTCCACCTCCTCAATACAAATGGTTTGGCCCAACCACCTTTGTGTCCTCAAAAATGCCTCTTCATGAGGAGCTCACTCCAGATATCAACAATTGGTTACATAAGGATGCACCTCCAAGAAATCAAGCACGCCTTGATCACTTCAACCAGAAGTATCCCCAATAACATAAGCTCATCACTAAAAAATGGAACTATGAAGGAGGTGGACTAGGACCAGAAGAAAGGGGCATGCAATGTCCCATCGAAGAACATAATTGGGAAACGAAGTCAGGTCTTGGCTTTGGCATACCCACAACTGGGGGCACCAACGAGAACTGTCACGCATTTTCGAACATTCACTGCAACCTTGTCGAAATCAAAGACATTCCCAAGGAAGATGAAAAGAGAGCCTACAATGATATCCGAGACCAAATCTTCCTAGGAGACTCTGTTCTCCAAGAACTATCCATCCATCTCATTGACCTACCACTCGCTCATCCACAACTCATAGATTGGGACCAACCAAGTGTCATACATATTGATGAGTTTGCATCAGAGGAAGTGCTTCTAAGATTCATGGGAGCTGAAACTCCTCATAAGAAGACAAAGCCAGATTCTACCTACATCTACAAGCTAGATCCCAAGGGGTATTTTGGAGAAAATCCCCAACCTAGTTTCGATACACCCAAAACTGGAACTAAGGTAAATCTGGGACTAGCTAAAGCAGCGAAGAGAACCCCTCAGGAAGAAAATCCAGAGCCACAAGTAGAACATGAGGATTTAGTATTGCCTCCTCAAGATAATCAACCAGAGGTGTCTTCTATTCTAATAGAGGATACTAGAGAAGTCAACATTGGTTCTTCAGAGATCCCTAGAATTGTTCACATTGCTACATCCCTATCACAAGACAAAGCTGATCTCCTCTTTGAGGTTTTATGAGAGAACATTGGCCGATTTGCATGGTCATATCAGGACATGCCAGAACTTGATCCAAAGCTTTTAGTTCATCATCTTGCAGTCGATCCAAAGATCAAGCCCATCAGACAAAAGCTTAGAAAAATGCACCCCAAGGTGGCATTACTAGTCAAAGCTGAACTAGAAAGAATGTTAGCTGCTAAGGTTATCTGACCTATCGACTACTCAGAATGGATCTCCAACATGGTCCTTGTCACTAAGCCTTCTGGTGAGATCAAAATCTGCACTGATTTTAGAGATCTTAACAAAGCTTGTCCAAAGGATGATTTTCCCTTGCCCAACATAGATATGATTGTAGATCTTACAGCTGGACATGAAATTTTGTCCCTTATGGATGGATTTTCTGGGTATAATCAGATCAAGATTGCAGAAGAGGACCAGCATAAGACAACATTCACTACCCCTTGGGGAACCTTTTGCTACACCATGATGCCTTTTGGCCTAAAGAATGCTGGGGCTACCTATCAAAGAGCTATGGCAACCATTTTCCATGATCTTATCCATAGCATTTTGGAAGATTATGTGGATGATATCCTAGTCAAATCTCACACCTTCATGGATCATCTTGCTGACCTGGAAAAAGTCTTTGATAGGTTGGCCCAATATCATCTCATACTAAATCCCAAGAAGTGTGTCTTTGGGGTCACATCTGGCAAGCTTCTAGGCTTCATAGTTTCTAAATGAGGTATAGAGATTGACCCCAAAAAGGTCAAGACTATCTTAGACATGCCTCCTCCCCAAACACTACGATAGCTTTGCTCTCTTCAGGGGAAACTTCAATCTGTTCGGCGCTTCATCTCCCAACTTGCAGATAAGTGTACACCATTTTCACACTTGCTAAAGAAGAATGAGAACTTCAAGTGGGATCTTTTATGTCAGCGCAGCTTCGATCAGCTCAAGCAGTATCTCACCAATCCCCCTATCTTGGTTCCACCAATTTCTGGTCGTCCCTTGATCTTGTATATATCAGCAACACCTACTACTCTAGGGGCACTTCTAGCACAACATGATGATTATAGCAGAGAGAGAGCCATCTACTATATCAGTAGAACCCTAGTTGGTTATGAACTCAATTACACTCCTATGGAAAAAGCTTGTTTGGCATTTGTTTTCTCAACTCAAAAGCGTCGCCACTACATGCTAAGTCATACCATCCAACTAGTCTCCAAGATTGACCCTCTCAAGTATATGCTCTCCAGAACAACACTTACAGGCCGTTTGGCCAAATGGGTTATGCTACTAAGTGAGTTTGACATCCAGTATGTGGACAGAAAGGCAATCAAAGGGCAAGCTATAGTAGATCACCTAGTTGATGCACCTCTAGTAGATGCATATCCTTTGCTCACAGAATTTCCAGATGAGCATATCTACCTAATTGAAGAACAGCCCCCATGGAAGCTTTATTTTGATGGCTCATACACCTCTCATGGATCAGGGGCAAGAATATTATTAGTTACACCTCAAGGAGATTACATTCCAAAAGCCTTCAAGCTACAATTCCCTAGCACCAACAATATAGCAGAATATGAAGCTCTTGTAGCAGGATTAAAGATAGCTGCAGAATGGAATATCACTGAGTTACAAGTCTTTGGTGATTCCCAACTCATCATCAAACAAGTCTTAAATGAATATCAAACCAAAGATGAAAAGCTATTACCCTACAAAGAGCTAATTGATCAGATGACCCAGCATTTTACAAAGCTTCAGTTTACACAAGTGCCACGAATGCAAAATAAAGCAGCAGACGCCATGGCCACTATCAACTCGCTCTTGGAAATTCCCCAAGATGCTACACAGTATGAATTTTTAGTTGAGCAGCTCCTCACACTTGCTTATGCGAATGAGGATTCAAATCATGTTTGTATCTTGGTTGGTCCCCAATCCCCTTGGTACCATGAAATTCATGCTTACCTTAATGATGGTATCATATCCTCTCACCTCACACGCACCCAATGCCAGAACCTTATTCAAAAATCATCCCACTATGTTATCATAGCCAATACCCTATATCGTCGAGGTTATCACGATACTCTCTCTTGATGTTTAGATGAAAATGAGGCCGCGATGGCTTTAAAAGAAGTACATTCCAGACTTTGCGGTGCCCACACGAGTGGTATTGTCCTAGCACGACAATCCTTAGAGTAGGCTACTATTGGCCTACCATTGAAGAAGACTCTTGTGACTTTGTCAGAAAGTGTCTCCCATGTTAGCAGCATGCAAATCTTGTGCATGCTCCAGCACAAGATCTACAGCCTATTGCACCACCTTGGCCTTTCGCTTGTTGGGGCCTTGATCTAGTTGGAACTATCACCCCTCTCTCATCTGATGGACATAAATGGATAATAATAGCTACAGAATATTTCACTAAGTGGGTGGAAGTAGTCCCCCTAGTCTCAGCTACAGGAGTTCAAGTCTCCAACTTCATCTTGTACCACATTGTTTGCCACTTCGGCATCCCATCCACCATCTTCACTGACCACGGAGGTAACTTTGAAAATCTCAAC
The DNA here is from genome assembly GCA_028749045.1 of Cupressus sempervirens. Taxonomy (NCBI): domain Eukaryota; kingdom Viridiplantae; phylum Streptophyta; class Pinopsida; order Cupressales; family Cupressaceae; genus Cupressus; species Cupressus sempervirens. Next base: position 644,596,618 of record CM053783.1, on the reverse strand, counting down.
ATGGAAGAATTATGCACTTCCCTCTGCATCCATCACCGCTTTTCTAGCCCATATTTCCCACAAGGTAACGGCCAGGCAAAGGCAACTAATAAAACCCTCCTCAAAATCCTAAAGAAAGTTGTCAATGATTTCGGCCGTGATTGGCACCTTCAAATAAATCTGGCTCTATGGGCCTATCGAACTTCCTTCCGTACATCCACAGGCACAACTCCATACTCCCTAGTCTATGGTGCCAAAGCGGTATTACCTATAGAAGTTGAACTTCCCTCACTACGCATATCTTTGCGAGGGCAAATCTCAGATGAAGAATACAGAGTAGCTCGACTCACCCTGCTAGATCTCTTAGACGAGAAGAGACAACAAGCCTATGACCATCTCACAGTCTACCAAACTCATCTCAAAAGGAATTTCAACAAGAACGTGCTCCCACGACACTTTTAGCCAAGTGATATGGTCCTCAAAGAAAATATGAAAGTCCAAGTAGATCAAGAAAAGAAAGGCAAGTTTGAACCTACATGGCTTGGTCCCTATGTGGTTACTGCCTCCTTTGGCTCTGGAGCCTATCAATTATCTACACCAGAAGGAGAACTCTTGAATGATCCCACTAACATCATTCATCTCAAGAAGTTCTATGCTTGAACATCTTTGGTATACCCAGCTTTTGAAAAATACAAAAAAAAAAAAAAAAAAATAGTAAAGAGAAATAAGCGTCCAATGGTGAAAACTTGGCAATTCAAGTGCCTTGGATAGGTACCTTGGTGAAAACCTGGTAATTCAGGCACCTTGTGTGCTAAAGACTAATCCATTATCTATCACTATCCTATCCCTCATCCATCCACCCACCATCCCATAAAACACCTGCTTGTTCCCTGTGTTCCAATCAAATATCCAAAATCTGATGGAGCTTGTCAATACCTCCTGTACAGCTTGTAAATCTTGTACCAAAGCTTGTATTATACCTTGTAAATCTTGTACCATACCTTGTATATATCCAAATCTTGTCCAAAGCTTGTACCATATTCTAGCTTGTAAATAATCTTGTATCCTAGCCTATATCCTATCACATGCACACACAGAATCCCATTTTCCTTAAGCTTTTCACAAACCATCTACCTATCCACCTATCAACTATTATAGACATCCCATCCTTCACAAACATTTCCATCTCACAAAAAACCAAAACATGAACAAACTTGTACATTTGTAACATATCTTGGTCTGTCAGCTTGTACATCCTCTTTAGCTTAGTATCATTGTATCTATCTGACTTTCGTGTTAGTTCATCCTTGGTCAACATCTTGCACACATCGCACACCTTGGTTAGATATTCCAATGCATCCTTTAGAGAGATCTCCTGTCACCAAAGTGTTATCCTTCTTAGTTCAGCTTGCTAGACGCATCACTCATCCAGATCCATCAGCTTAGGTGCTCTCTGATAGATCCTTGCAGGATATAGCTTTCCTCATGTCTGATCTTGGTCCGTTAGTACCTCGTCCTACCCATCTCATTGGCAAACAGTTCTCTTTTGGATTTTCGCTTTCTTTTGATTTGGGATCTTCCCTTTTGGGTCTTGAAATATCTTTTCCAAGCAATCTCCTTGTTCCCTGCTCAAGGTTTCCATGATCTTCCATATCATGGTATGCTGCGAATGGGGCAATTAGAGCGTAAGGTCTTGATCAGGTCTTTTTCTTGTTTTCTTTTTCTTCTTGTGGGTTACCTAGTGTCATTTCCATGCTGCTTCCTCTGGGATTCATGTGTGACACTGGGGCAATCCTTGTGTGTTTGTTTTGAGTCAGTTTGTCAGTCCTCTGGACGGTTGGTAAAAAGGCCTTGATGTTCTTAGTAACCCTGGCAATTAACCTACAGTCCTATAGCAAATCTAGTGCTCAACTACATGGTGGTACTTCTCTTTGAAGTATCCCCCCACTCAAAAAGCTTCAATGGATTCCCTTCATCTCCATTATCCCCCATTCATATCCTACATCTGTCGCTCCTACCCCAGCTTATGCATCAGTATCTCTTTGAATCACTCCTCACGCTTAGCTTTAGGGATCCACAATCCTAGTCTTAGGGATCCACCAATCAAATCAATCCACCAAGCCTCATCTTTCGAGATCCACAATCCTAGTCCTAGGGATCTCCAAAACCCATCTTCCGCCAATCTGACTCTTTGAAATCCTGTTGCATCATCTTTATCATTCTATCATCCATCTCCCTACCATGGATTCCTTTTATAGCACTCTGCTCCTCCATCTCCCCCCCCAATCCTGGAAAGTCTTAAGCTTGCTTTACTATTGTGCCTCTGATTTCCCTTTATTATTCTCCCATAGTGAGAGTTTGAGCTAATTCAGCCCCTTCTCTTCGCCAACCTGCGTCTCAGCTCATCTCAATTTCTTGTACTTTTCAAGAAGTCATCGAGCCTCATTTCTCTCCCCGCCACCTTCTTGAGGGGGCATCATCTAAGTCTAGTCTCTCCTCTTCTTATCTGAGACTGGGGCAACCTTGTTGCTAAAACATCTTCCTCGTGTCGTCTTCATTCGAACTTCTTTGAAATAGTGTTGTCTCAACACTATGTCAAAGAGGGGCAAAATGTAGACACCTAAATTTGATTACACTACTTAGGTAATCTAATTTAGCCATCTCTAAAGGCATCATTAATTAAATTCTTATTTAATTAATCCTTTGCCATCCCTAGTTGATTAATTTAATTAATCATCTATAGTCCTAATTGATAAATCAAATAATCTATTATTTATCAATTAAATCCTTTTCTCCTATCTAATTCCAAAAATCCCCATTTATTAAATAAATCTATTTGATAAATGAAATCCTCAAATTCAAAAACCCCTAACCTATCTCTAATCCTCCATTTAGCCTAATCCACCCCATCCACCCATACTAACCAAGCTTAGCCACTAACTCACCCACCCTCATTAATGCCATCCACTTGCACATCTCTAACATTCCTAATCTAATCCTAAACCCAAGCCTAATCCACCCCCTAATGTTGTCACATTCCTTAAACAAGTTTAAGACTTTCCTAATCCAAACCAAAGTCTCCCCTCAAAAAACCCAACCACTAAGTCATGAGTGCTCTTACAAAACATAAAAGACTCTTACAAGCCCACTCATGACTCTTACACCCATCTTCCACACTCTTCCCTCTTCCACACTCATTCCTCTTACATACCTCTTACATACTCAACCCCACTCATCATGCCTTTAACCAACCCTTTACCCTACCCTCTCACACTTATCCTCGTGACAAGTGTCACCTTCCCATTGGTGCTAAACAAGCACAATCCATGTGCTCTCCTTTGAGTGCATCCTAGCCTTCCTTAAGCCTTCTTCCATCCTTGCATCTAAGCCCTCCATCCCTCTACCCCTTAGCCTATAAATTGAATCCCATCCCAAGCCATTTCATCAAAAATATTTGAGCTAAAGTTACCATGCTATTTTGAGAACCAAAGCCATCAATCTTACCCTTATAATGCCAAATTGAGAGCTCACAAAGCTACCAATTTGCCATTACCCATCTCCATTGAAGCAGCTTTTGAGCATCTTGAGCATACATCCACAGCAAAAGGACACATCTACAGAATCAAGAAAGCATGGAGTCTTTTCTCTTGTGAGGTTTGCACTTCTTGTTTGCTTTCTTTGTCCAAGCATATATGTGAATTTAGTTTTTGGTTTGTGAATGTTTACTTTATTTGTTAATGTTCTTTGCATACTAAATCTTGTTCTACAATAGTACTGATAACTTGGTATTAGAGGAGATGGTCTCTAAGCTAAAGTTTAAGAGGGAGAAACACCCCCAACCCTATCAAATTTCTTGGGTGAAAGATGATCATAAGATCCTGGTAAGTGAACAATGTTTAGTGAAATTCAAAATTGGGAGTTACCATGATGAAGTTCTCTATGATTTTATTCCAATGGATGTTTGCCATCTATTGTTGGGTAGACTATGGTAGTTTGATAGGCATGTAGTACATGATGGTCATGCAAACACATACTCTCTAACAAAGGATGGAGTTTTCCACAAACTGAAGCCCATGAAAAAGGAAGGTGAAAAGGTATGTAGCAGTGCTAGGATTTGTCTTGTTGATGGAAGGAAGTTTTTAGATGGCATGAAACATCAACGTATGTGCTATGCTTTGATTCATAGGAAAGATAAAGAAGGTAGTTGTGAAATAACACTTGAAGTTTTAGATTTACTATGTGAGTTTGGAGATATCATCTCTGATAATGTTTCAGAAGGATTGCCACTAGTAAGGAAAATTAGTCATCAGATAGATTTAATTCCAGGAGCTAGTTTGCCTAACAAGGCTACTCACAGGATGACTCCTACTAAAACTGAGGAGCTAAATAGATAGGTTTAGGAGCTATTGAGGAAGGGCTTGATTCAGGAGAGGCTGAGTCAATGTGCAGTACCTATAGTACTGGCACCAAAGAAGGATGGAGAGTGGAGGATGTGTACAGACTCTTGAGCTATAAATAGGATAACCATCAAGTATCAATTTCCTTTGCCAAGAATGGATGATCTTATGGACTGGTTGAGTGGAGTTCAGTATTTCACAAAGATAGATCTCAAGAGGGGCTATCATCAGATATAGATACAAGAAGGAGATGAGTGGAAAATAGTCTTCAAGACCAAGGAGGGTCTTTATGAGTGGTTAGTCATGCCCTTTGGATTAACGAATGCCCCAAGCACCTTCATGTGGCTTATGAATGAGGTACTTAAGAAGCTCTTGGGAAAATTTGTTATTGTCTATTTGGATGATATTTTAAGTTTCAACAAGACTTTGGAAGAACATTTATTGCATACTCGTAGTGACCTTGAAAGATTAAGGGAAGAGAAACTGTTAATTAATCTGAAGAAGTGTATCTTTGTAAAAAGGGAGTTAGTCTACTTGGGGTTTGTTATATCACCTGAAGGTGTCAAAATGGATCGAAAAAAGGTAAAAGCCATCTTGGAATGGCCTACTCCAAGGTCTTCTACTAAGGTAAGATCATTTCATGGTCTAGTTAGTTTTTACAGGAAGTTCATTAAGAATTTCAGTGGCATATGTGCATCCCTGACTGACACAATAAGAGGGGATAGAAAAGAGTTCAAATGGACTATGGCAGCTGCAAGAAGTTTTGAATTGCTGAAGAAGAAGGTGACAGAACAACCTATTTTGGTACTTCCAGATTTTAGAAAGGTGTTCCAGGTGGATTGTGATGCTAGTGGTAGTGCTATTGGAGCTATATTAAGCTAAGAAGGTAAGCCTACTGTATATTTTAGTGAAAAATTGAATGATGCCAAAAATAAGTATTCTTTTTATGATCAAGAGTTCTATGCAATAGGTTAGGCCTTAAAAAAATGGAGGCATTATTTATTGCCAAAGGAATTTGTTTTATATATTGATCATCAGGCATTATAGTACCTAAATAGCCAAGGTAAATTGAATCAGAGGCATATGAAGTGGGTAGAGATCTTGCAGACCTATACATTTGTGTTGAAGCATAGAAGTGGAAAATCTAATAGGGTTGCAGATGCACTAAGTAGGAGACAGTTGTTGCTTATAGTAATGCAAGTTGAAGTAGTTGCATTTGATGAACTCAAGAATATATACCCTGAGGATCCTAATTTTTCTGAAGCATGGAAAGCTTGTAAAGAGCCTGTTGTTGTAGATAGAACTAAGTGGTTAGACTATCTGATTCAGGATGGTATGTTATTCAAGGGAAGTCAATTATGCATTCCAAGGAGTTCCATGAGGGAAAATTTGATTAAGAAGAAACATAGTGGAGGGATGGCAAGACATTTTGGTCGAGATAAGACCATTACCATTCTTAGAGAACATTATTTTTGGCCTCAAATTTCACAGGATGTGAAGAAGTTTGTACAAAGTTGTTAGATTTATCAAGTTGCCAAGGGATTTAGTCACAATACTGGACTATATCAGCCATTGCCTGTTCCATCAAAGCCATGGGAGGACATAAGTATGGATTTTGTTCTTGGATTGATGAGGACACAAAGGGGTAATGACTTAGTATTTGTGGTGGTTAATAGGTTCTCCAAAATGGCACATTTCATTCTATGCCACAAAACTCATGATGTTGTCCATATTGTAGACTTGTTTTTTAGAGAGGTGGTAAGACTACATGGCCTCTCAAGGAGTATAGTTTCTAACAGAGATACTAAATTTGTGGGGTATTTCTAGAGGAAATTGTGTAAGAAGTTGAGAATAGACTTGAGATTTAGTTCCACACATCACCCGCAAATTGATGGCCAAACAAAAGTGGTAAACAGAAGTCTAGGCAATTTGCTGAGATGTTTAGTTGGGGATAAGCCCAAGGGACGGGATTTGATTCTGCCACAAGTAGAATTTTCTTACAATAACTCTATAAATAGGAGTACAAGTAAATCACCATTCCAAATTGTATATGGAAGTAGCCCAAAGACTACACTAGAATTGAGGAAGATAGAGCAAGGGGAGACGACAAGTGCTGAAGCTGAAGAATTTGCTAAACATATCAAGCATCTACATGAGGAGGTTCAAGCACACATTACCAAGATGAATCAAGAGTATAAATCTAGGGCTGATCAAAGGAGAAGACATAAGGAATTCCATGTAGGGGATCTAGTCATGGTACACTTACAAAAAGAAAGATTTCCAGCAGGTACTTACAACAAGCTGAAGATGAAGAAATTTGGCCCCTGCAAAATTTTGAAGAAACATGACTCAGGAAATGCATATGAAGTAGAGTTGCCAGATGGAATTCACATTTCTCCTATTTTCAACATTGCAGACTTAACAAAGTATCATGATGATGGTGTAGATGAGGAGCCGATGTTAGAGCAATGTCCAATTCCTGCTTCTAAGAAGGAGGAGATAGAAGACATTCTAGATCATCGTGTGGGTAGGAGTACCAGAAATAGGCAGTATGAAGAGTATTTGGTCAAGTGGAAAGGATGGTCGATAGAGGAATCAACTTAGATTTCAGTAGCTAAGGTTTCCTATTTGGGATTTCCTCTACCATTCATAAAGTGATAGGGTCACTTTTCAATCTACCTTGGGTGTCTAATGCAGGAGCATCCAGAGGTATAAGGGAAATCCTGTGCCACCCAAAAAAATGTACTTAGACTTAGTTTCAATTTCATATGTTTTCCTTTTTGGATACCCATTTGGGTCAAATAAACGTTCCAACTCTCACAATTCCACTATCAATGTTCTAGGATAGAGTATTTGAACACCTTGGGATATGTGTAAATGCTAAAAAAATAGGAGTATGTAATTGAGACATCATTTTGGTGCCCTAGAAGGTGTAAACTAGCCAGATGAATGTAATTGTAATTTAGATCATTCTAGAAAAAGAATCAAGTCAAAAGGCCCCAAGGTTTGAATGTTATCGCAGTTTTTCAATTTTTGGAGACATCCTAAGAATGCTTCAAAGTCAAGTTAGGGGCATTAAATGACCTTTAATAGGGCCAAAAAATGGGGGATGAGAAAATCTAGTCCATAGGGCTATAGAGCGCTTCGAGAGCTTTTCAAAAATATAAATGGTTCATCAATCGGAGCTACGGTTCAAAAGTTATGCCTCTCGAAAGTTTAGTTACCATTTCTAGATTCTTCTAATTTTGCATTGACTTCTAACATGGCTTCTGGAGCCTTCTATTTGGTTAGTGGATGCCAACTAGTACTTTTTAGAATGTATTCCTAATCCTTAACCCTCAGGGGTCTATTTAAGAACATTTCTAGCATTGTAAAAGGTAGTTCGGAGTGGAGTTTGAGAGGAGGTACTGAAAGGAGAAATTATCTCTAGATTTATGTTGTTGTAAGCCCATATGAAATGTTTTGAAGTCTATTTTCTCTATACTAAATGTATTAGCTTATTTACAAAGTTAATAAAATTTCCCTTTCCTGTTGTGTCCATTCTGTGTTTGGGTTGTGTCCCCATCAGGAGGAGATTATGGAATTTTTTGAGCACCATTTATTCCTAGTACAATAAATCTATGTTGAAGATATGAAGATTGATTGGGCACATATCATCTATCATGAGCTTGCTAGCTGGTTGAATCTTTCTAGAGGGTTCAAGCAATTCTATATGTCCTCTTATTTGATTTATGCCCTAGAAGCTCACCACATGTGGCCTAACCTCCCTAGTATTTAGAATTATGATGAAAGAACCAAAGTCTATGAGTTTTACCCACATTTGTAATTATAGAGAAGCTGTGAGGAGTATGTGGTTATTAATGATGCTTTTACAATTAGGATATGTTGTGAATTGCAAGGATGCCTAGAGAGGAGATTCTCACAAGAGGCAATTTTTAGCCATAAGTCAATTTGGATGCTCATTCATCCATTTTTTGAGTTTCTCTTATTTATGAATAGGGACTTACAATGGATTTCGTAGGAAATGGCCAAGATATCTAGAGGAAAAGGTGGTTCTAGTTGAGCTATGTCAATGAATCCTTGAAATGAAAACCCTCTATTCTAATGTAAATGTCAAAAAGATAGCTGACATTTCATTCCCTATAGTGGCTAGCCCATATTCATGTGCCTCTAGATCAAATGCCCATAATTTGGTAAAGAGATTTGAGGAAAAAATTAAGTTTCTAGATTGTGAGGTGCTTAGGCCTCAATATGATACAATTGAATTTGTAAAGGATCATTTGAGGTTGGGATATGCCTATAGGCATGTTATAGATATTGAATATTTTTGGTCTGGGTATCTCCATGAGTACCAAAATCAAGAGAGATTTATGTTGTGGCTAACCATTAATGAGATTAAATGATATGATAGTTTTGTTGATGTTTCTAACCTTGTAGATGATGGTGGCTTCATGCATCCCACATCATACAAGAAGATCAAGGACAACCCAATTTTGTCTACCCCATATATAGATCTAGTCATAGACACTAGGGAGCTTTTGATGCAAGGGATCATTAAAAGAATTGATAAAAAAGGGTAGAGTGAGCTCAAGCAAGGAAGAAGAGAATGGGAAGTACTAGTTCAATGGGTGAAGTTTCATTTGGAGCCATTCAGTATGCCACAACAAAAACCACCATGGGTACCACTTCAACTATTGTAGGCCCTACTCAATCCATTGGTAAATTAGGAGACCAACCTCTAGAGAAGAACATGCCAATAAATCCTACCTATGAAAGTGGCTCTCTTCCAGACACCAAAAATGTTAGAGAGAAGAAAAATGACAAGGATAAAGGGAAAGATCAAGAGAAATCAGTGATTAGGCCATCTTCCCCCATTCAAGTTATAAATTTGGATGGTGACACCAACCCTATGGATGGCTAGAAGCAAGATACATCTCAAAAATGGGATACCTTAGCCCTTTTCATAACTGAGGTAGCTACCTTCCCCATTACTTCTCAGGACAAGCGAACTCCATTAATTCTAAGGAAGTTTTTTGACCCCACTACTTTATAGTCCATTGTCAATGTGCTTTCTATAGAGTTGTAGATTAAGGAGGCCATTGATAGAAAGAAGAGGATTTATGAGGATGCTACTCCATCAGGGGAATTGATCACACAAGTCACCTCCTCTCAACCATCCAAGAAGACAAAGAATAAAAGAAAGTTATTACATTGGCTATGGATTCCACTACTGGCCATGTGTTGATTGAGATCACTACACCATAGAAAGAAGGAAAACTTCATGAGATTTCAAAGGATTACTTCCAAATTAGAACACTAGATCTTGGTATCCCTATTCATGATTCCATGGTAAACATCTAGAATTCTACCAAAAAGAAAATTGAAGATAAGTTGGAAGATCTTAGAGTAGAGAAAGAAGTCTTGAATACTTCAAATGGAGAACTAGTGGAATACATCAAATCTTCACTTTGAAATACATCTTTAGGAAAATGTGACCTAAATTCAAAGGAGAACAAGAACTTACTGATAAAGTTGCAACATGAAATAAATTTTGGGTAGGTTGGAAGGGCATGGATAGATTAGCTAAAGATTCAAGGTCTGCTACTGCTTGATAATTTGGGAAGCCTCGTATTGGATGCACACAAGCTCAAAGTGGCAACCTCAAACCATCAAGAAACCATACAAAAGGAAGCTAATGAACTAATAGAGAAATGGGCCTTTCTACAAGAGGTAATTGACATGAAGAAAAATGTGGCAATTTCTTATGGGATCCTCAAGATGGGCATGAAGCTATTTTAGCATTGGAGAAAATCCTTAAGATTTGTCATAGAGAGCTCTATAAGGTTGACAAGTGAGCTTGGAAATGTGCATAACCTAGTGAAAAAGGTTATTGACGAGTGTTTTCAGCATTTAAAGACATTGCACATAGAATCTTTTGTGTCCACGAATTCCAATATTGGGGATGTTAAAATGATGTCAAAGTTCTTGGAATTTATTAATGAGGCCATTAACCCTCTCAATTTCCAAATATCTAAAATCGAGGAACTCTCAATAGTGGGTGTAGTCATAATCAGAGAAATAGAGAAGTACAAATCAAAAAGGACCAAAATGAATAAATTAATAGACACACATGACTACTGGATGGTTCAGACTAACAACATCATCATTCCAAATGTTCAAGAGTTAAACAAGGTAACTGATGCTATAAAAGCCTACAAAACCAATTTAGTTACCCCAAAGATGACATAATTGCTTTTCAAACATTTGTCATTCTTCACCTTTCCCTTTCTTTTGTAAGATACAAGTGAAATGATAAAGGTAAATACACCAAATTAAAATGATCAACATACACTAATTCAAATTGAAATGACAAATGCACCTAATGAATGCAATGGAGATACTCCATTTTAAATCAATATGATGAATGAACACAAATAATTTGATTTAGAAAACCACTTCAATGCATACCTCTAAAGAATATGGAATTTTATTTTTAGGTTTACCATTTATTTTTTTATGTTCAACAATAATTATGTAATGGAATGTATTAAGTTAATAGGTTCATTTGGTTGTTTGGTCTTATAAGATCATTTGGTCATTTGAGTAATGGAACACATTATCATGCTTACCTAGCATTTGAATGGACCATAAATGTAAATAAGTTCTATAACGACAAAACATGATACAATAATGTTATTGAAGGCCAACTAGTGAACTTGGGTTATTTGGTTTACATGTCCTAAAAATTATCATGTTGCCAAAAGTTGGCAAAACGGATCAAATGGTCAAAATAATAAGACCAATGATTGTAATGAGAATTTTTAATCATGTTTTATGTTAAAGAATATAATAATATCATCTTGACTGATTGGATGGACTAAAATTCAAAAGCTAAAAAAGTTGCACATAAATTGTCAAGGAACATTTCAAGTTGCTTGACAACTTTTATCTTTTTTGGATTTAAAGAGTGGTTGAAGGTATTTGGTTGATTGGGATAGTTTATAGTGTTTATGAATAAGAGAATAATATTTTTTTTAACAAAATAATGGTCAATATCCAATAGATTGAAGGTTGATTGCATTGTCTCAAAAGTTGAAATGTTGCCTAGTTAAAATGAGCAACATTAGTTATCTTTCAAATTGTTCATCATGGGATCAAATTGTTTGTTCTATTAGCTTCATTTGGCTAGATAAACACAAGTTTCAACTTAATTTCATGCATAGATTACCTAAAAAAGTCTTGAGCATAGTATAATTAAGTGTCCCTAAGAGTCACTAAGTAACATTAGGTTATGATCTTTCTTGGGACATATCTATGAGCTCATGTGAGGTATAGATAAATGGTTAGGTATTACATGATCACGCTATGGAGGCCTATAATAAAATATCTTAGTTTTGGGATATTCTCCTTCATTTTAATTTTGTATCTCTATCTCAATTTTTATCACACATTTCATTGTTGCTCAATTGAAATGAGCAACATTTGGTATCTTTGAAACTATTCATTGTGGGATGAATTTTTTTCTCCAATAGATCTAGTCATCTAGGTAAATTCTAGTGTCAACTTTATTTCATCTACTGGGTCCCTTACTCTTCTGGTGCAAGTGCTAGTATAATATTTTCTAAACATAGGATGACGCTTCAAGAAAAAAAATGCTCACGCAAGAGGCCTAAAAAATGAAGACATGTTGCTTGTTATAAAATTGGTAATTCTTGTTCCTTTCATCAACATAGTATGGGTTTAGTTCACTTTTCTAGAGCTTAGAGCATGTTCTCATGCTACTGCTAGGCTTATCTTGGCTAGCAGTAGCTACTCAATATTTTTAGGAGTAATATGTGGAGTTGATGGCCCCATGAAAATAAATTTTGCTACTTATTTTTAAGCATTACTCTTAAATATATTTTTTGAATAAAAAATTAATATTATTTGTTGTAAATAAAATATAGATGCAAAATGTTTGGACAATGAAAAGCAAGTTAACTTAGAAATGACACTTAAGCAAGAACATGGGAATATGAGGTTAGTGCATTAATTTGTAATTGTTTATTGGACCATTATCTGAATGATATTTTGCACAACCATTTATATTCCTTAATGCTTTACTTTCTTAATGGAAAATTGATAATAGTAAGTTTTAAGGCTATTTACTTTACTTCAGCTTTAGTTAATTTTTCCAATTAAATATTTTTAATAACATTTCAATGTGTACATTTGTCCATATTTCTTCTTTGAAAGATGATATGTTTTACAATTCTTGTTAGAGTTAAATGGATATTTAATATTAGAAAAATACAATAATTATTGTGTATAGGTGAGTTATTTTTTCAGAGTAAAATGGATTTATGAACTAAGTCGTCTTAATGGTGGCTAGTTTATGTTCTTAAAAAAGAGATCCTACAAATAACTTTGGTAGAAAATATTGTCACTTCTTATGAAGTAGGGTTAAAATTAATTTCTAATTTCTAATATTTCTTACTTGTATGTTTATTGTCCAATCTTACTTTATATTCTAGATTTTATTTATTTAAAAAAATTAATATCTTCACCAAACATATTATAAATTTCAAAATATTTTATAACAAATTTAGTTGAAAAAATAAAACTTTGTAACATTTTTATAAAATATGACCCAAAAAAATATGTAAACTCAATTATTTTATTGTCATTTAAAATTTTATTTCTACTTATTCTTTTATCAAAATTATTGAAGAGGAAATTTTTATAAAGAACTTCATTAATAAAATTTTGCCACAAGGTAGGGATTTAAGATCCTTCAGAGCTCTTGTTCATGTATGTTTCAACATTTTATACTCTTTCAAGGATTGGGCTATGAATGTAATATAGTTAGAAAGAGTATTTAATATAATTTTTTTTATTCAATTCTGACTTGTTTTTATTGAGAGTAAGTTATTCATACCTTTGTAAGGGAAGCCTATTCAGATATCAATTTTTCAAATCTAATGTTAAAAAGAATGTGTTGTAACAATAATGTGTGGTTGACTAAGGACCTTTCAATTGATGTGTTGCCAGTTTATCATGTTTATGTTTTAAAAAACTTTCATTCCTTCTAGAAAAAAACATTTCTCGATTTTAGGGATCAAACAAACTAATTTCTAAAAAAAGTCATGTCTATGTGGTTTCCTATCATTGTTGCTACAAGAAGGTGGGAAAACTATGAACTATATAATTATTCGTGTTCTTGGTGACCATGTATAGTCTTTTACTATCACATTTATTATTAAAAATATATATCAATTTTTTTCTTATAGATTTTGAATACTCAAATAAGGTTTTGATTAGTATCCATTTATTGGGAAGTATGCCCATTTGACATTAGATTGATTCTATGTTTCTTATAAACTCTATCAAATCCATATTTAGCACTCCTATTACATTATCATCCACTCATAGTTCCACATGTTTTGCATAATTTTTTGTACACTAGAGGATAATACATTTTTGGTAGACATGTGATTAGACCTAGTGTAATTGATTGATTTTATATTGCATCACTCCTAGTTATTACGAATTGCATATATATATTCAGACACATCTACTTCAAAAATTGATGGGATTTTTATGTATTTTGATCATCTTTGAATTAAATTAATTGAAGATCATATTATTTTCCTATCTCTCTTTTGTTCTCTGTTCAACTTCTAGATTTTGGTATTTCATTCTTTGTCTTAGGAAAATTCTTGCACACTATGAGAGCTCTAACAAAATTATTACATGGTATCAAATCCATTGAAAATTTCATTGCATATCCATTGGGAAGAATTTTACTACAATTTTTAGATGCTCATGATTTAGATCCCAATGTGCATCGAGGTGGTAATTCTGACAAATTTTGACTTCAAATTTATCTATATTAGATTAAAGTCAAATCTAAGATAAAATATTTTTATACAAGCAAGTTGTACATCCATCTTGCATAGTGATAGTATGGATCTAAACAAACTTTTTAGAAAAACATCATAGATTATTTCATATCTACAATTACTTTAACCTTGAAACAAAAAAAAAATGTGGGCCTTGTTATAGAAACATGTCATATTACAATTACTTTAAGATTGACACAATAGAAAAATATAGGCCTTGTCATACAACGTGTCATTTTACAACCAATCATGGACCATGGAAAACACGTAGTCAGGAAATCACAATTCACACTTGAATGGAAACTTTTTGTTTATAAACACTTGTAATATCTATGAGTTAATCAATGTGGGATTGATTTATAATCTTATAAAGAAGGACAAGCAGGTGCAACATAGTGACATGGCCCAAGGAAAAAATCAACATTCAAAAAACACAAAATTGCATAGTGAAAAGTCTTACATAGTAATCTTCCAACGCTCATGCATGCACACTCCTAGTGCAAGCCCTACCTCTACACTTGAATGATATGGCAATGCATTTTCAATTTAAAGGGAAGAAATTTATCTATAAGATACATGTGGGATAATATTTTCAATTGTGTCTCCTTCATCTTTGGAAATTTTAGTTTTGAAGGCATCTTTCAAATGCTCATAGCTCCATCATATTTTATTAGTTTCACTGCATTTTTTTATGAATTAGGGTAGCTTATTGTGCTCTTTCTCGATTTATGATTACTTTTGGATATTGGTGAAAGAATTTTTCATGAAATGCATTTTTTCATAGTTCTAATTGAGAAATCCTTATTTTTGCAAGTGTAAATGCTCCATTCAAGCTCACATAGATACATTTTTAAGTGCATTTTTTTCTAAGTGTATAATTTTTTTAGAATTTTTAAATTTTGTATCAAATTATAGGCTTATTTAAGCCAAAATATTGTTGGTTAAAATTTTGTCTTCCTATTAGATTTTATAATTTGACTCTTTGATACCCAATGTTTTAGAGAGACAAAAGGATGCTTACCAAAAAATAGGTCAGTGTACATATTTTATCACTGCCCTCTAAATTATTAGGTATAACTCCCTATGATTTACAATGATATGCAATGAATATATTTTTATGAGATCAAATTTTTTGACATTATAAGATCTTAACCTAAGAGTAGTAAAAGATAACCAAATTTTTTATACTCACAAACAATTCAAACAAGATGGGTTTCGATAACCTATCACACTCAGTGGAATGGTTGTAGTAGATTATCTTAGTATTTCAAACCATTACTTCTAATCTAAATACAAATAAACAATCTAAATGTGACAAAGGAATGAAGAAGATATGCACATGAGATAAAATCAAATTCATTTCATTATTATACTTGAATGAAATAGAATCCAACCAATAACTAATAGATTTAGAAACAATTATCTTTCAATTCCCAATGAAACTATCTAACATATTATGAAACTAAAAAGAGGAGAAATAGAGTAATATATGAAGAAAGTAACTGGAATCACTATACTACAAACAACAAAGTGAAATGGAATTTACCTGATTATTCATAGCAACCTACATGATTGTGTTTCAACTCGTAATGCAAAACTACTCTATGCATGGGCCACAAAACATCACAAGAAAATAGGGTAAATAGAATTATAAACCAATTCACCATCAATTTTTCCAACCTTTGTATTGTTAAATGAGGTTACATTTATAGTTTTTTATTATCCTTCAGTTCAGTAGAGCAACAATCAAAAAATATAAAAGGAAATAAAATGTGAAAATATCATCATGGAATCTTCCCTATCGATGATCTAAATCTATGGTACTTCTAAAAATACATAATGGTTGTTCAACTTCCTACAATATTCATGAAATCCTATAGAAAATCATTTTTTTCTTCATCTTCTATTGTTTCATGCCAAGCTTGTGTAATTCATATCTAAACGGTCACAACAATTTTGATTTTTGGCCATCAATCTTAAACCAATGATCCTCATTAAAACCTAGCAATTCCCTTTATGACTTTCTTTATGGGTCCACCTATTTATATGTGTCAAATCATCATTATGTTTCTATAATTAACATTTAGGCAACTTCTTCCAGTGACATAGTGACAATTGTTGACCTATTTTTGATTTGATGATGCCAATAAAATATCTTAACTTTGTTTATTTTGGGGTGCGAGTCCACTTTCCAACTCTTTACATCATGGAGAACATGTTGCATTACTTCATTGCTTAGAGAATCTAACATGGAACTTCTTTACTTTGTGGCACTTTGTGACTAGGTTCTGACTATATCCTATGGAATGTGATGGGCCCAACAAGACACATATTGCTCTATCACTATGTCACCATGATTATCGATTGAGAATTTTATTTTAATGACATAGTGATGGATGTAGATCTTTCCTAATATTAGTGATCTTCATTGCATTCCTTGATTACTGCATATGACTCAAAGAAGGTCCTACCTTAGCTTGGTCCCACAGATAGGTGCCAACTTGTCACTATGTTGTTATGATTATTCTTTGTGCAACTTTTTATAATGACATAGTGATGGTTGTAGATATTCTTTTAATCTAACAATCGTGGAAAAGATCTTATTTCCAAAGAAACTTGACTATTCAATTCAATGACATAGGTGTTCAAATGTGTTTTGGACTGCCGATTTGATTTCAACTTATTTTCACCACCGTTGACCATGTTCTTCACCATTTATGGATCTTTAGTGTCCACTCTGCATCAAATTCAATTGTTCTTGCTTCTATCATGTTCTTACAATCTTCATATCATCTTTAACCCCTAGTCCTTGATGTTCTTTTTTGTTGATTTCATTGTAACAAGAGTCATAACACATTTGATCAGGTTCTTTCACCATTTTTGATGATTTATCTTGTTCTCCTACATTTGATATTGATTGTTTGCATTGTCTTCCATGAAGACTATTACACAATAGGAACTCTTATCTTCAAAATGATTAGGAACAAAGAAATATGGATCAATAGAATATTCAGACCTTCTTCTCATTAGGGAATCACATAACAGACCCTCCAAAACCTAATCACCTAGCCATTGGACTGGTGCATTGCACATATGATTTCTTGTATCAGGTTATCTCAAAGGAATAATGAGAAGAAAGGCCATCCTATGGAAAAACTAGACTCAAACTCAAGACATTGACACTTGACTTGACTCAAAACCTTAGAGCAAGAAGATATGAACTAAAAATTGGGCAACAGTTGGCTCTATCTAGGGATTTAAACATGATAATGCTTGAAAGAACTATAGCAATCTCTAGTTTTGCACAAAAGTTGACAACATGGAAACAAAACGAATAGACTAAACTAGGAGAAAAATAGTAACAAACTAACTTGAAAAGAAAGCCACTAAAATAAAGAAAACTACATGAAAGGAAAACATACCTATCTAGCTACTATGTAAGAGTTACTTGCTTTCAATTTTGCATTTGATATAACTTTAAATCCTGCCCATTATAAGAACATGGTAGGGTTTCTCCAGTGGGATATGCCAACTTGGAAGAATTATTTTAATTCACCTGAATGATCTAAAAAGGCCCTTTCCACAAAGATTGAAAGTTAGAATGCATACCTCTTGGTTCATGTCTCTTATCCCATAGAAACATCAAATCACCTTCCATAAATTTTCTAGGTCTTGCTCTTCTATCAAACAACTTCTATTGATCAAAGATTGATACAAGTATGAGAATGCATTTCAATCTTTTTTTTATTGTTGATGTCAAACCTACTACTTGCTAGAGAGATAATTGCTTAGTTGATTAGAGTACTACCATTTTTTTGATTGGTGAAGAGGATTTGATCAAATGAGGTAACAAGAGAACCTAAAGGAAAGGTTAAGTTATGATATGGAAAGGAAGTATAGAGATCAGTTGAGAGAGTGATAACATAGTGCATTGATTATTTACTTAAGGTTGCAAAGGATGGATACACTAATAAAATTTCAAAAGAAAAATTAAAATGAATTGAGTCTTCTAAGCTTAACAAACTACACAATAGGTGTCAGGAAACATTAGTGTAAGCTAAGAAAAAATTCAATTGGAGCCAAGAAAAGTTTCATTTTAGTGTATGCCAAGTGAATTGTAGATAGTTTGAGCTAAGTGAAACTTAGTGGATGTTGAGCAAAGTTTAGTTGATGTTGAACATTAGTAAACTTTAGTTCATGGTGATTGATTTGATAGTGGATGTTAAGTAACATAGTTTGCATCGAGCATCGAAGGCAAGTTAATGTTGATTGACAACATTATGAGTTTGATCATGAATTTGATCAATCTAAGCTACCAAGTTTGATTTCTTCGATTATGTGAACCATGTTGAAGATTAGCTTGATGAGCTAGTAGAACAGAATTCAAGAAAAACCATTTTGAGTTGAATTCAAGGAGGATTGTGAAGGAAATTTTGATAGGAAGAAACAATAGAAAGATGGTTAGATTAAATCAATCCTACCTAATCCTAGAATGGACGATTTTGGTTGAGTGGTAAAATATCTAAATTCTTTTTATAAGGGAATGCACAACCAGATGAAACTATTTACATATGTGAGATCCATAAGAAGACAAGGATTCTAGGGTATTGTTTCATATGGTGGCCTAAGGAAAGAGTCTACAATTGGCATGCAAAATAGGAAGACTTAAGAGGATGAATGCTTGAAGGGTGAACAAGCTATCAAAGTTGAAGTGAATGAAGTTCCAAGAAGAATGGAGGACTAAATAGAGATATATGATCTACAAAGTGAGTTTTATTTTGTTATTAGATCAAACCTTTTTGTTACTCTCTAATAATTATACTAGTCTAGGTAAAATCCTTTGGATTAAGGTTAATCTAATAGTCATTTGTAAATAATTTAACTGGGTGCCAGTCTAACGAAATGGCCTAAAGTCCACTAACAAGGCCAACTCCTAATAGGGTGATTGAAATCCTTTAACAATGTGTATTTTAACCTTTAATAGGGTTGGACTTTTACAGGGTATCACTTTAGAAGAGTGAGAATTAGTAGCATGTTATTGGTGGTTTTTCTCAAATTGAGTTTTCACATAAAATCCTAGTGTCATATGTGCGAATAATTATTTTTTGTTTCATATTTACATTTCTATAAAAAATATTTTGACCTAGGATAGTAATCTACAAGTTTATGTTTTGAATGATCTAATGGATGCATGGAAGGTTTATAAGAAGAAGCTATATGCATGAGTCTTATTAAGCACTGTTAAGTTTCATTGGAAGTTTTTAGACCTTTGATAATTGATTCACCCCCCCCCCGGCCAAAAAAAAAAAATTATTCTAAACTATTCCAACACTTCTCTACCCTTCCTTGATGTTTAGTGATTTTATCAACCATCTCTTCCCTTTATTCTTGTAGTTTGGTAAGATATAAAATCATCTTCTCTAATCCATCTTTGTAAACATCCTCTTCAATCACATCCTTTAATTTAAAAGTAGCAAGCTCCATAGGTAGTGGAAAATTAGCTTCCACTCTATAGACTAATTCAAAATGTGAGATACCTATAGCTCTTTTAGGTGTGGTTTTGTCAGTCCATAAAGTATCATGAATCTTCTTATGCCAACTTTTCTAATTATTTGTGATCGATTTCTTCAAAATAGTAATTAGATTCATATTACTAGACTCAATCTGTCCATTTCCTTGAGAGATATAATTAGAGAAAATCCCAACATGAATACTATCATCATAGAAAAATTCAATAATTTTTGAAGAAGAAAAATAAGATGCATTATCCACTATCCACTTTATAGGAACTCCAAACCTAACTAGTATATTCTCTTTGAGAAACTCACATACCACTTCTAATGAAGTCTTCTTCAGTGGCTTTGGTTCAATCCATTTACTAAAATAGTCTATGGTAGTTCATATATATGAATTTCCTTGACTAAAAGGAGGATTAATTAGACCTATAAAATCAAAACCCCATTGATGGAAAGGAGCTTCAATTAACACTGGCCTAAGAGCTAGGGAAGCAAGCTGAGGTTTACTAGTAAACATATTGCATTTCTCACAATTAGCAACCCACTTATATGCATATTTAAACATGCCAAGCCAATAATAACATTATCTTAGAATTTTGAAAGCAATGACAGTAGAAGAAAAGTGTCCTCAACATGCATCATTATGAAAATATGTCAACAATTTTACTTCTTGCTCATTATCCACACATCTCAAAAATGTTCCATAAATTTCTCTCTTATACAAGACATCAGCATGAATCACATACTTCAAGGCTTTTGTTTTTAGATCTCTTCTTTCCTTAGTAGTCAGTCCATTAGGGCATTCACCATATGTCAAAAAATAAGAAATGATTGAAAACCAAGGATTCTAAAGACTTACCATAAGAACTTTTGGAGTATCTTCTTTGCATTGGTGATCCTTTGCCAAGGCTTTACAGAGTGCATTACCTCTTACAAGTTTGGTTGGCTTTATTTATATGTCATATTGTTGATCTTTTTTTATCCAAACTCCTCTATTATTACAACCAACCTCTTGTTGTGTCAAAATACTTTTTATTGTGGGATTTGGCACATATATTACTAAATGAGAATGCAACACATAAAACTTGAAATGTTTAAGGGCTCTCACCAGTACATATGCATGTTTTCCCATCTATGAGTATCTCAATTCCTGATTATTCAATGGTATACTCATAAAATAAATTGGAGCTTGTATTCTTTCTTTATTTTCTTACATCAATATAGCTGACATTGTATTTTCTAAGGAATAACATTGAATAATGAACTCTTTAGTGTAATTAGGATGGACAAGGACATAAGCTTTGGCAATAACACCCTTGATATCTTCAAAAGCCTTTTTCCCAACATTACTCCATTTGAAATTTTTATTTCTTTTCATTATATCAACTATAAATTTAACTATTTCAAAGAATTTAGACACAAATATCCTTAAGAAAATTACTTGACCAAATAAGGACTTCACTCAAGTTTCACTCAATGGAAGACTTATTTGTTGGATAGATTTAACTCTGTTAGGATTAATCTTCACTCCTTCCTAAGATACAATATGACCAAGAAACTTGCCTTTTGTCACACCAAATACTGACCTCTTTGGATTCAATGAGAGACCATGATCTTTGCATGTTTGCAACACCTTTTTCTAGATCTCTGATATGATCTTTTCTCTTCTTGGAAAATATTGTCAAATCATCAAGATATATGACAATAATTCTATCTTTCAAATCTTTAGAGGCAAAATTCATGCCACATTGAAAAGTTTCACCTCCATTAATTAGGTCAAAAGACATTCTATTGTATACAAAAGTACCCCATAGTGTGATAAATGTAGTTTTGAATTGATCTACTTAATTTACCTAAATTTGATTATATCCTAAAAATCCATCTAACATGGACATCATTTCTAACCTTCTAATAGTTTGTAAAAGATGATCCATATTAGGGAGAGAAAAATTATCTCTAAGTGAGGCTTGATTTAGATTTTTGAAATCTACACAAATCCTTATCTCTCCATTCTTCTTCCTCATTGGCACAATATTGGAAACCCAAGTGGAATGATGAATACAATATATAATCTTGGCCTACAGTATTTTGTCAATCTCTTTGATTATTTCTCCTTCAACTATAGGGTTGTAGTTTCTTTTTTTCTACCTAAATGGTGTTGATTCTAGTTTGAGAGGGATTTCATGTTTGAACTTTCCACCCATGAAATTATTTATGTCTCCATAACTCCAAGAAAATACATCTTGAATTCAATAAGTAATTTATTGATCTCTACCCTCTCATCTAGTGTGCAACACTTTCCTAAGTTTATCATCTTTGGGCTGACTTTTCTTCCTATATTGATTTTTTTGGTTTTTTGAAACATCTCAGTTTCAAATTACTCGATGGGAACAAGATACATCTAAGGGCAGCTACTTCCCATATTGAACATACCCTTTTAGAGACCAGGCCAACTATAAGGATAGACCCTTCTTCTACTTTAGGCTCTGCAAAACCTAGGCGGGTGGACCTATAGATTCTTCATATGGGACCGGTTGTCAAAAGCATACACTGAATCTAAAAAAATAGATAAAACCCTTAATCTTCTAACACTTATGCAAAGATCTTAGACATGGAATAGCTAATAGCATGGCTTAAGAAATTTATAAGCTAAGTGAGCGCATTTATTTTTAGCTCTTCAACATTAAAGGGAAAGATATTTGATTAATGATGTTGATTTTAAGAAAACCCCAAATATGTAGTAGTAAGAATAAGTTGATCTTGTAGTTGATCAATTCCTTATCTATTGGGAAATTCCATAAATTAAACACATATATTTGTGATACAAGTGACATATTCTATACACCAAGATATCATATCTATCTTATCACCTTGTGAATCAAACATTGGTGTTCATAAAAACCTCATTCTCATGAAGTATCCTTCTCAAAATAATCAACAAACCTATCAAATACATCAAGCATTTACTTCGCCCTTTGTTCCAATAAAAAAATATATTATACATACAACCTTAAAGGGATGTGAATGGGTCTCATCTCTTTGTCCCCAAACCACATAAGATTGTAGATTATAGAGATATGAGATGAGAATAAGAATGAAACTAAGAGATTCGTACTCATTTGTATTCATTTCTTTGAAACTATACATTTAGATGCATGTAAAACAATTCATAAAACCACTAAGTACATTAGAGCTAGCTATATTATCTTAACTAGTACTATTCAACAAGAGAAATATGCTAAAGAATGTGATGGAATCATAGCTCTGGATCCAATAATATGGTCTCACAAACAAACTAGAACCAACATGGTATCACAATAGTGAGAAATTTTCTCCAAAACTAGAATCCTTACAATGAATTAGAAAGAGAGAGATAGGAAAAGAAAGAAATCCTAGATTTGATCTGGCAATGACATGTGTCTACTTGAATTTTAATTCTTAGAAGTTGTAAAACATATCTCCTCTACCTACCCCTAAAATCTAATATGATTTTCATCATTATTCTGTGACAAACTTGCAAATATCTCTTATCAATGATGAAAACCCTTGTGTTACCCAAATATCTAAAATACTTTATGAAATGTTGATAATACCTTGACTCAACTAACTTGGAGGTGACAAAACTTTCCCATATCTACATTTTTACTACCTTTTACACACATTAAATTCATCACCTCACCAGAAAACAAATTTGAACTTTGATACCTAAATGTGGTTGCAAATTTTGAGAATCTAGGACAAAACCTCATATAACCTAAGTAGATGGCTTCTTGTATGAAAAAAACTCCAAAAATGGAAATTTTGTTCTCTCTTGATTTTGGTGATATATAATATTGTTATATTTTCTTATTGCAAATGCCCAAAATACCATTTTGAAAATCATGCCCCTGGCATAGCCTCATAGGTCTATAAATCTTTTATGGAAAAATTAAAATTTTCTAAAGTTCAAAAATTTAGCTTATATCTCCTTTGATTTTAAAAAAATATGCATGTGACTCTTTTGAGGAAAATCATCTAAAATCCATTTTGAATCACTTCTAATTTTTCACCTTGCCCATGAATCTGAGTCAAACCTATTTGAATTTTTGTGCCATGTGGTAGCACACCATTTGTCAATGTCTAACATGTCACCATCCATAAGCACCACATGGTACCCTCTAACTAGTTGATGCATCACTGCCATGTGTCAATATCTCACTGGCTTCTAGATTGCCTTGTCAACACCACATAACCTTATGGCTAATGCCTACCACCTCACCACTAACTGGGGCTTTCTGCCACGTATCAGCTAGGGGCATTCATGCATCATAGTCAATAGCTTCTGATTGTGCATGTGGGGCTATGCCTTTGCAACACATGTCCCCCCCATGCCACATCAACACATCGATATCAAGCTTGGGCTACCCTCACCGCATGTCATATTTTGATTGGTCATTGATTTCACATTGTCAATGCTAATGTCATCAAGTTTGTCTATGTGTTTGGTCAAAATCTACCTTGGTCACATCTAGCTAGTCACAGGCCCACCATGCAACTTGCAGCTTCCAAAAGCCTCCTATCTTTAAGAAAATTAACTATAAAGACCTTGGGTATTTAAAAACATAAAATAGTAAACACAAGACCAATGTGGGACAAAAGGCTTTGAGTTCTATTTCAAATTCTAATCTTCTTCTTTGTCTCCTATAGGAATCGAAATCAATAGCATCATATTGGAATTTATAATCTCAATTAGAAACCTTAGAGCACCTTTAACTTTGACCATGGTTATGGTTGTCTAGATAAGATGTGATGCTTGGAGGCATTCAAGTTTATATAAAAACAAGGTTCTTCTCTAGTTGTTAGATTATGTGGTAGTAGATATCTTTTTCAAAGTATGAATAGGAGTATTCAGTTCAACATTAGTGACCAAAAAAATGGTATTTGTGTTTAAAATATGAAGATGATGTAAACTAATGAAATGTGTAGAATTAGATGAATTTTATGCCTATAATTTTTATAATTTTTTTGAGTAAGAATTTATTCATTTTATTTTATTTTGAAGTCCCTTTTTTAACTGTAAAAAATACAGGGTGTAGTTCCTATCAAACAAGTATATGCAAATCATCATTTTTTGTTCTAATTTGAAAATATCTTATAGATGACATCTATATCTAGTGCAAAAAAAAAAAGAAATAATTATTTTTGATGTATATTTTCTTTGTTATAAGTACTCAAGTTTGACCTTATCAGAATCCAACAGTTTTTTGATCCCGTCAAAGCTTTCCTATGAAATCTATACTTTCTTGAAAAAAAATTACATATTTGTGAAGAAAATTCTCTCCTCTAGAGATAAATATAATTTTTTAAATTTTTTGATATGATTTACTATTTTTTTTCCTTTTTTGAGGGAGAATCTTCTAAAATGTTGAAATATCAACTTATAATACATTAAGATTATAACATATTATAACTAATCAAAACACTCAAAAATTTATATAATGATGATATTGAATCTGAGATCTATAAAAGGGTATTTTTAGTTTTTGAAAAAAATTGAGTTTTGATAGAGAAATGAGATTTGACCAAAACTAGTTTTGGGATCACAAATGATGACACAGATCTGTGCTTTTATTGCCACATTTTTATTAAATTTAGTTCTAAAATATCTAAAATTGCTCAATAGTTTATTTTATTAAAAAATAACTCAAAGATTTGCCACAATATCTGATATAGGATTATATATTATTGACAAAATTAAAATTAATTCACTAATAATTATCATAATTGTTAGTTACTTTAGGGATATATCACCAATATTTACTTTTCATTATTCATTTAAAATATAATGTAATTATCCTCATAATTTCAATGAGATAAAACATGTTCAATTTTGATTTCTAAAATTCCATGACGATTAATGAACTTTCGATTATTATTGAGATTCACCAATATTTTCTAGTAAAAATTTATGATTTCAAAATAATTGCCAAGTTAAACAATATTTAGAATTAAAAAATTGAGAGATTTGCTGATAAAAATAATTTGGTTTTTCAAAATAATGAAAGATTTGATAATACTTTATATCCTTTTTTTGAGAGGGGTTTCTTAAACTTTACCCTCTATTCCATGAAAATACATATTCTGCTTCTCATGTAGTTAAAAACCTTCCTCTAAATCAAGACATTCCAAACTACTGACAACAGATGTGTTGATGTTGTTATGGGTGCTCTAGCTCTTGTTTCCATGAATGATGGAAGACATTCTTTGAATATGTTTTGTGGATTCCATGTGTACTATTAATTCTTAGTTTTGCACGTTGGGTATTAGTTGATTGATTCATTTCCTTCTGCAAATATTGCCTTTGTTGTTCTATTACATAGTCAATGTCCTCCAATGCATCTTCCATGTTCTTTTTAGATGATAGCTTCTACACCCTTTAATTTACATTTTCCTCTACTCTTGATTGAATTCATAAGACAGTCAATGATAGATTTCCATATTGTCATCTACTAATTAATATGTAAAGGACCACTAGAGCTAGAATTACTGAATCAAATGTAAGCTATGGGTTTGACCAAACAACATAAAATACCATAGATCAAGCTCTTCCATAAGTCTCTGAACCAACTTCATCCATGTTTATTTTTGGTGGAAGCACTTACATGACAAAGTCAATGATGAACATCCTTTTCCTTGCCATATTAGTTGCACTCTAGCCTAAGTCTTGTCTCACCTTCTCAACCCGTGACTTCCACTTTCTAGTTGCAATGATCTATAATACTCCTTCACCGTAGCGTGTTTATTCACTTAGTCTCCACAACCTTTCCCTTTTCCTTAGACATTCTTTCATGGATATGAGATTAGCTTTTGATTGCTCCTATTCCCTCAAATCTGTCACTAATTTCTCCTAGATATGTTGAAGCTACAATTCTCTTTTTAGTAAGGAATGATTTGTGGATACAGTTTACATTTTGTTTGTAGCAATATGGAGTCATCAACCATTGTTAAATCTTTACCTTAATTGGCATTCAAATACCAACATGAGTTCATGGCTTTAAGATTCTAGATATTCATGAGAAGAGTCAAATATTTTGGATGTTGGGAACAAATTTTGAAAAGAGGAGAGTGAGCTAAGACCTAGCTCTAGATTGTCCACTATGGTATTTCCCTCTTCTTTAGTAATAGATTCTTTAACAATATTACCAACATTAAAAATTACCATTTACTCATGGAACACTTGATAAAAAATCTTCTTTTAAGGAAATGAATTGTAGCTCATTAATATGCACCATGATTTTTCTAAGTGAAGACTAAGAGATTATAGGATTACAAATATTATAACTCCTTCTAACCCCTACCTTTACATAATGAAAAGCAAATTGATGAAATTAGTTGGGTCCCAAAGTGGGTCCAACTAATTTTTTTTTAATTTCCAAACAACTAAACTGTCAAAGAGATTTGATGAACATATGGCACCAATTAAAGTCAAATTTGACCATTGAATAAGACTTTAAAACTCAATTCGCCTTATTTCTTCCATTTATCAGTTTTGTGCCAAGGGGTCCTTTGACCAGTTTAAAAAAATGACAAAAACACCTGTATGAGCTCTAAAATTAGACACACTAATTGTTTGTTCAACATTCTTGCACCCTACCAAATCTTGTCTCATGACAACTTTGAGGTCAAAAGATATTGTTGAAGTTTCCTTCTCAAAACTGCCTACAAGAAAACATGTTAAGAAACCATAAAAAGCATTCAAATTCAACTTTGAAAATAGGTCAAATTGATACTAGGAGAATGGAAATTGGGGAATTAGTTAATTATCTTGAGGACAATATAAATCTATAATTAGGGCTCATGACATATAACGGGGTGAATTTGGCAAGTGGTCAAAGTGGACTACTCAGAATTTGTAGACTAGAAACATTGGTAGAAAAGATACTTTTGCAAATGGAATGGACCTGGGAAAGTGTGCAGATGGATTCATCAAAACTTTCAAAATAGCACAT
The DNA here is from genome assembly GCA_028749045.1 of Cupressus sempervirens. Taxonomy (NCBI): domain Eukaryota; kingdom Viridiplantae; phylum Streptophyta; class Pinopsida; order Cupressales; family Cupressaceae; genus Cupressus; species Cupressus sempervirens. The sequence goes on along the minus strand of CM053783.1, from coordinate 644,568,857 downwards.
TTAAAGAAGTTTTAGGGTAAAATTTAATGGTACCATCCATTTGATCTCATCTATCACAAATTTAAAGTCATGACATCCTGGATAGGGATAGCAACAAATTACATTTATTGACATAGTAAAAAGTTATAAATTGCATATGGAAACATGTACAAATTGATTAAATAGATTCATTGTAAGCTCAAATCTTAAACATAAAAAGTATTTGACCTCTAGAATATCATCTAATTTTGGTCAACTGGGTCAAAGTTATAACTGGTCAAATAGGGCATCCCAGAATTCTGAACAATTCACAATCAACATGACAACCATAAATGACTAACTTTAGGGCTTCAAACTCTAGTCAAAACATATTTGAAATGACTCAAAATTTGAAAAATAGGTTCTCTAGTATGGATTTTAAATACTTCCAAAGTGGTGAGTCATGAAACATAATTGGGTGCAAGATATTGAAATCCAAACAAGGCCTCCTATCATTGTTTGACACTAAGGCAAAAATGTAGATTTTGACATTGCTCAAACCGAAACTTCACAGAATGACTCAAAATGTAAATTTATCTTTATGGAATGCATAGACATAATGAATGCAAAGTTTTAGAAATATTAAGCACCTCTTGGGCCTCAAAAGGATAGTCAGGTATACATGCATTAAAAAGAACTTATAGGGCTTGGTTTTTAGAATGGTACTCAAAATTAGATCGTCCCAATAGATTCCATCATATTCACCATGGGTTTTTCCTTTCTTATCTCTTTTTCTCTTTATTTATGCATCATGCCTATCAAAAAAATAAATCTAAAGAGATTAGATGAAGTGGAATTTTATTACCTTTCAATTGAACCATATCAGGGTCTATTTTCTTTATATTACCTATCACTGAATCATCACCATTTTCATTAGTGCTTCCTTCAAAATATAAGAATTAAAAAAAATCTTCCCCTTCAATGCATTTCAGTATTTATTTATCATTTTTAAATACTTTTCATGAATCTTCATTATCATGGGCATTAGAACTGAATAGAACTTCTACTTTATAAACTTGATCTTTGAAATTAGGATGTGCAAGAAGTAATCATGTAGAAATTTCCAAAGAATCATCTCTTGAATTGAATTCTCTAGGTATAGATGTAATTGAGAAATTATCCAAACTCTCAATTTCATCCAACACCTTATTACGGTAACTTCTCAATCTTTAGTTCTTTACTACATATTGGTTTTTGACTTATCTTACCACCAACTCTTCATCTCCTTGAGCTTTAAGAACATTGCCTCCTTTTTTTACTACCATTATTCCAAGGAGAAGAGATTCATATTCTCTAGTATTGTGATTATTTTTGAAATCTAATTTATAAGCCAAGCAAGTCATTTACCCTCTAGGTGATCTCGACACTACCCCTGCACCTGAACCAACATTAGCACAACTGCCATCAAATTCTAGAGTCCACAACTGATCACCTTTATTTTTCTCTAATTCTTCTAAGATATCCAGGGTGTTAGAGAAAAATATTTAATTACCAAATTATATTTCATGATACAAGATCTAAGATCTAGGGTCATTTGATTTCAAGATAGTAAATTTTGCCTTTTCTTCTAGTTCTAGCTTCACCTTTTTATCTCTAACTTGGATAGTAGCACAAGACTAGCCTATTTTAATATCTCCACCCATGTCTTTATAGAAACTTTTTCTAAGAAGCATTCCATAACTTGCAAGAATGTCTGCCACTAGAATATTGAGTTTAAGTCTTTTGAAGAGGTAAGCAACAAGGGCAACTTGAGCATCTATTATCTATCCAAGAAAAGGAACTTGGTTTGCATTCATTGAATAAAATGTACAAAAAAATTTAGTTAATGGAAGGCCTAAATCGTTTCCTACAGAGGTAGGCATTATATTATTAGAGGCTCCTAAATCTATGATGCAGTTACTCAATCTATTTCCATTGATAAAAATAAGGAAATTTAGAAGGATCTAGCTTCTGATTTGGGTATGTGGCTAGTACAATAGCTTCTTCTTCTTTAAAAAACATAGGGAATGCAAAATCTTCATCAGTCAAAGGAGTTCCAGTAGTGCTAGCTTTATTGTGATGATCAGTATTAGCATTAATATTAAAATGACTTGCATCTTTACTATTACAAAGCTGAACTATTTTTTGAAGTTGATCAGGATTAGACTTCAAGTAATCTAATGGAGATTTTTGGATTCTTAACTCTTCATAGTATTGTATGATGTTAAAAGAATTAACTAATTTTCCTTTGTTCTCCTTTTGTGAAGATGAAGTTACTATGTCACTATCTTTATCAATTTTATTTGATGGTCCATTATTCTTCACAAGAAATGAATTCTTAGTTTGATTTTTATTCTTCTGACCTCTAGTCATTACTATTAATTGAAGTCCTTCTATACTTGAAAAATAGTCACCTCCTACTTTTGAATTTGATTCATACTCCAAGAAATAATTTTTAGAGTCACCACAAGGAGCATGATCATCCTCCTTTTCTATCTACTAGGGGAGTCTGATGCAGGAGCATCTTGCATGGGAAAATTAAATTAAAAAATTAAAAAAAAAATTGTGGAGGAGAGAGAAAGTGACAAAAATAGAAGGAAAAATAATTTAAAAATAAAATAAGGGAAAAAGGAGGAAAGAAGAATAAAAAATGAATTTCTATTTTCAAGGTGCATAGGTGGCATAAATAGGAAAATAATAAAAATAGTTGTTATTCCATTAATCAAGGTGTGTAGGTGGCATCTTAAGAAGTTTGTGGAAAGTTTCTTAAATCATGTATTTAATATTTTTTGTGATCTAAAAAAGAAATGTAATTTTCTAATTAGGCCACATGGTGGTACTTAGTTTTATTTAGGTGGAAATTCTAGAAAGTTGTAGATATTGTAGAAGGTTGTGGATATTCTAGAATGTTGTGAATAAATCATGCATTGGGTGGCAAGTGCCTATTTAAGGAAGGGTTATGTTCATTTGTAATCAAGCTCTTCAAGTGTAAGCTCTTGTAGTGAAGCTCTTTGAATGTAATCTCTTGTAAGGAAGATCTCAAGGTGTAGCGAACAAGCTCTTTTGTTGTAATCTGTTCTAATTGGAAGCCCTTAGTGAGGAAGCTCTCTTATATTATAAGAGTTTGGAGTTCTTCCATGTGGAGAATATTGTAATGAATTTTCAAGTATTAATGGATTCTTTATGAAGCATTTTTTTTGTCATCTCTTTGTCTTCATATTGTTGCATTTTTGGTTGTGAGTTGGTACGGGTGGTGTAGAGCATACTGTCATCAGTGGTATCAGAGCAAGAGTTCCTGAGCATGCTAGAAAATTGCCAAATGTGAGGCAATTTGCACCAGGACCTTGAGTTGGGAGAATTTTGTCAAGAAATTCTTGATTGTGTAGATAGATCACTGACTGTGAGGTAGTTAGCACAAGGTTCTTGTGTCGCATGAGATTTGTCTTCTAAAGACTTGATTATGGAGAAGAGAAAGAAGAAGATGACTTTTGTGATTGGATGGATTCTAAAGATTCGTCAAATTGAGAAATTTAGAGCAAGAAATCAACAGTCATTGCTAGTTGATTTGCAAAAGCAACTGAATGAATTAGAAGCTGAGTTGCGGAAATGAAGAGCACATTACCAGAAAAGGGATGTTGATAATTCCTTGGGTGTGGAAAAGAAAGAAGATCCAGTGGAGTATGAGACATGTGGTACAAAAGAAGAGCAAGAGGATGCAGAGGAAATTATTTGCAAACCTACAGTTGAAGAAGATGAAAGAGAAGAGGAAGATCATGAAGATGACAAGATTTATGAACTTGAAATAGATCAAGATGATTTGAAGATTGCAGCAATGGAGGAAAAGTATAGTGCCTTAGTTGGAGATCAGGCAAGTGGATAGTTACATGCATTTTTGACAACATGAAAGAGGCAAGCGAAGATGAATATGTCAAAGAGGTAAATTCTTATGAATCATGGGATGTTTTCTTTGAGATGAGTTTGAAAGATATTGATGATGGTTTTCATGAGGATCTTGTTAGTCATGTGTGGCATGTAGAGGAAGATTGGTATGGTGTTACTAGGTTTATTACAAGTGTGATTAATTCACCAAGATTGGATAAGGATGAGAGTTATACTTGGATAGAGTTCATTGCAAAGGAGTATTTTCAGCAGCAAATAGTTGTTCTAGCTAGGTGTTGGAAAAGAAGAAAGAAGGAAATATATCGACACCGGATACTTGTTCCAGCTATGTGTTGGAGGAAGATAAATTTTTTTTTCAATAGTGGCTACTTAATTTTTTGAATCCATATTCACAAAATTTTTCCTACCATGTGAGTCGGATGTAGGAGCATCATGCATCAAAAAAAAAAAATGTGAAAGATTTGCATGTTGGTTTTCTTGTCTGTGTTGAGGTGGAAGCTTGTGGTGAAGATGAAGATGGTTGTATATCTTTCTTTTGGCATCAAAATGTGGGACACACTTTTCTATCTACTAGGGGAGTCTGATGCAGGAGCATCTTGCATGGGAAAATTAAATTTTAAAATTTAAAAAAAAAAAAATTGGAGGAGAGAGAAAGTGACAAAAATAGAAGGAAAAATAATAAAAAAATAAAATAAGGAAAAAAGGAGGAAAGAAGAATAAAAAATGAATTTCTATTTTCAAGGTGCATAGTTGGCATAAATAGAAAAATAATAAAAATAGTTGTTATTCCATTAATCGAGGTGTGTAGGTGGCATCTTAAGAAGTTTGTGGAAAGTTCCTTAAATCATGTATTTAATATTTGTTGTGATCCACAAAAGAAATGTAATTTTCTAATTGGGCCACATAGTGGTACTTAGTTGTATTTAGGTGGAAATTCTAGAAAGTTGTGGATATTGTAGAAGGTTGTGGATATTCTAGAACGTTGTGGATAAATCATGCATTGGGTGGCAAGTGCCTATTTAAGGAAGGCTTATGTTCATTTGTAATCAAGCTCTTCAAGTGTAAGCTCTTGTAGTGAAGCTCTTCAAATGTAATCTCTTGTAAGGAAGCTCTCAAGGTGTAGCGAACAAGCTCTTTTGATGTAAGCTCTTCTAGTTGGAAGCCCTTAGTGAGGAAGCTCTCTTATATTATAAGATTTTGGAGTTCTTCCATGTGGAGAATATTGTAATTAATTTTCAAGTATTAATGGATGCTTTATGAAGTATTTTTTTGTCATCTCTTGGTCTTCATATTGTTGAATTTTTGGTTGTGAGTTGGTATGGGTGGTGCAGAGCATACCGTCATCATCTCTTAAGTGAAAAGCACACATATTTCATCTTTTTGGAGTAGGTTCAATTGTTAATCTCTTTTTCATAGGTGGTATTCGCAATGTTTTACCTCTATTTGGGTATCTTGAACCTTCTTGATGAGGTTGATGAAAAGAATGAATAGGTCTATTGATTGTTTTCTTCAAAGAAATGATCTCATTAGATAATTTTTGAAGAATGGTGTCTCTAATGTTTGAAGTACTAAGTGTATTACTCATGGTTCAAGATTACAATTCTCTCTTCCATTTACTAGAAGCTATCATATCATCCTCCATCTCCATAGCTAGTGTCTAGGAAGCTTGCAAATTTGCTACATTTTCTCTTCTAATTTGATATCCTCAATCAAGAGGCATAGAGCTAATTTAGAAAGTCTCTTTATTATCATTTATAGGTGCACTTGAAGCAAGTATCATTTTGATGAGTTTATTGAACTTTGCATTAAAATATCTCATGGAAAATGATGGTTCATTATTTATCTATGCCAATTGCAACAATATTACTTGTGCAACCTCTATACTTTTATATTATTCTTCAAACCTTTGTTTCATGGTATCTCAATTTGTGATGCATTCTATAGGTAGGTCTTGAAACCAATCAGCAACATTATCTACCAATATATCTAAAAAAAATGTGATAGCCACATCCTCATGTTGAGGATTTACTACACCAAAAGGCTTATGGAAAGCATTTAAGTGTTGTTCTATAGAAGTGGTATCTATTGTGTTTTGAAACATTACAGTTACAAATTACCCTAATGAGAACAAGATACATCTAGGGGTAGCTACTTCCAATCTACAGCATATCCTTTTAGACATCAAGATAATTATAATGCTATACCCTTCTTCTACTTTAGGCTTTGCAAAACCTAGATGGGTGAACCTCAAATTCACTTATATGGTACCAGTGCTAAAACATACACTTGAATCTAATAAAGCTAAAAAAACTCTTAATCTTCTAACACTTATGCAAAGATCCCAGAAATGAAATAGCTAATAACATGGCCTAAGAAATTGATAAGCTAAGTGAGGGCATCCTTTAAGCTCTTAAATAGAAAGAGAAATGGATGATTATAATTTTGATTTCAAAAAATCCCCAAATATGCAGTAGTAAGAACAAGTTGATCTTGTAGCTAATTAGTGCCTTATCTATTGGGAAATTCCACAAATCACACACATACATCTATGATACTATTGAAATATTCCATACATCAAGATATCATATCTATCTTATCACTTTGTGAATTAGACATTGGTGTTCATAAAGACCTCATTCTCAAGAAGTATCCTTCTCAAATAACTAGCAACCCTATCAAATACATCAAGTATTTACTTGGCCCTTTGTTCCAATAGTAAAATATATCAGACATACAACCTTAAGGGAATGCAAATGGGTCTCAATTTTTTGTCCCTAAACTACATAACATTGCATTCTAGAGGTCAAAGACTTGTTATGTTTCAATTTTTAGCTTATGAAAAATCTATTTGGTCATTTTTTGGATGCGATTCCATATGCAATTTGTAAATTTTTACTGGTGTCAAAAGGTGTAGTTTGATTGGTACCCCTATTTGGGATGTCATAACTCAAAATTTTTGATAGGTGAGATCAAATGGATTGTACCATTGTGTTCTACTCTAAAAATCATTTAAGTGTGCCAATTTACAAGTTTTTGATGAATCTATCTACACACTTTCCTAGGTCCATTTCATTTTCCAAAAATGATTTTTTGCCACTGTTCCCAGCTTTGCATTTGAGTAGCCGACTTTGACCATTCACAAAATGTGCCCATTTATTCATCATGAGCCCTAATCACAAATTTATATTATCCTCATGCCAATGAACCAATGTCCTATTTTTCATGCCCCCAAGTGTCCCTTTTCCCTATTTTGAAAGCCATATTTGAGCATTTTGTATGATTTCCTAACATGTTTTCTTACAAGTAGTTCTAAGAAGGAAACTTTAATAGTCAATATCTTTTGATTGAGAATTCATCATAAGAAAAGATTCGACAAGATATAATAATATGGAAAAATGAATAAACATGTTAGATCTCAAAGCTTAGTCATGTGTTTTCATCAATTTTTAAGGCCAACCAAAAGAGCATGTGGTACAAAATTAGCAGCTTGCATAAGAGTTTAAAAATGGTTTTTAAGGGTTGAATCAGGGATGGAATTTGACTCAAATTAGTATGGCATGTAAACTAGATTAGTTTGAGAGAATTAGTTATTTCAAATGCAAAAAAAATATCTTAACCCACTTTGGGGCCTAGCTAAAGTCGCCTAATAACAAGATAGTGGGAATTGAAAATGCTCAACATAGGTGATTCCAATAATCCAAACAATTATAATGTTTTCATATGGATATATCATTATTAGAGACCAAAATGGAATATGTAGATATGACCAAATGTGAAGAAATAAAAGAAGAGTATTAATGACATCCCAATGTTTCTTAAAGGGATGCCCTTGTAGTAACATTCACTAGAAGGGTTGGACAAGATTTTCTTTATAGGGTAGAGCATCTTGTAGTTGCTCAATAGCATTCTAGAAAAGTTTCAACTTCTTGATTTGTTGGAAAGTCTGATTGATGAATGATATATGGAGAGAGGATTTTAGAGTGATGGATAATCCACATATTTTAATAGCAATCTAGTTACAGCTAAAAAACTACAGGGGAGGTGTCATTCCTTAGCAGAAAATAATAATTTTGAGCATGGATCTTATCAATTGCTTCAACATCTTCATAAAAATTAATTGGAAAGCCACAAGAAGTTGTTAAAGATGATGAGCTTATTTTGGATGAAATTTTATTTCTTAATGCGTCTTCACAACAATAGTATAAGCACTTTCTTGAGGCAAATTAGATAGACTTTAATGGTTCCCCTACTATAATATGTGGATGATGCTCTAGCAGATAGCGATATAAGTTTGTATTTCCTATAAGTCCCTCTAATCAAAATGTTGCATGGTTCCTTCTACATTCAAACTAAGTTATATGAGTGCTCAATCCTCTAATGTGAATGCAAAAGTCATCATCATCTAGGCTTACTCGAATATATTCATAGTATAGTCAATGTGGAATTCAAAAGCTAAGAAGAAAGAGATGTTCTGCATACAAATGAATACAAATTATTGAATTCTAGAAGGATTGACATCTAAAATCTTAGAACCATAGGGTTTTGATCTCCATTTACCTTGGTTGTGGGAGTAGGAGCAAGTAGATCTACTGAACTCTATGTGTTTTGACTATATTTTATTTGCATCTTGTTTGATCTTCTATGAGCAAGGCACTGAATGCAAGAGGAGCATCCATAGTAGAAAGGGAGTAGTCCCCAAACAAAGAGAATTCTACCATGAGGACATGAGGCATTTGAACCAAGAGGGAGAGTAGTTTGTGTAGATTGAAAGAGGAAGTAAATACAAATGTGGAAGCTATTTGGAAAATAGCTTGAGTAGTATTGGAAAGTATGATCTATTTAGTGCTTTGAACTAAACTATGATGATTTTCCATTTACTAACTCTAAAATCCATTCCCTAAACCCAGCATTTCCATTGCAAATGGCTTATGGAGCAATGCTACTCTCAATAGTTCTATTTATACAATTTTCTCAGCTCTTAATACATTGTCTACCAATAATGAAAAACCATAATTTCAATGTTGTACAAAATGAGGGAGAAATGAAGCAGTGTTGAGATGGCAGTGTTCTCATTTTTCTAAGAATGTTGCAAGAAGATTTCTTTGATGCCAAGATTGGAGAGTATTTCAGAGCAATATTTTCCTTCTAAACTAGACTTGAAGAAAATCTCAGGGTCATCATCATTACTCATTCTTGCAATATGGATTTGATTTCCTAAAGGTTGTTGAGGTTTTTTTTTCTCCAAAATCCTACAAAGTACAGAGCATATAAGGTGAGTTTACCCATGGTGATCGTGGGTGTGGTGGCTCACATTTAGAACTATCAACACTTGCCTGTAAAACCTATTGATTAACACAAGGGGTGTATGGCCATTATTTTGAGTTATAGATCAAAAATTTAGTCCCATATGCATGCTGTGAGAGTATTTTTTGTCTTTAAATACCAAGTCACTCTATTGCAATGTGTCTTAAGGACAAGTAGATTTTGTAAGCTATTAGGCACACATGGTGGGACCTATTAACTAGTTGGAAAAAGAATAAATTTTGACCAAAATGCACCAATCAAGACATTGATGTGAATCTTCCTAAAAAATTGAATCATGACATGTGGTGATAGAAGGATGAGTCATGGAGTGACACATGGAAAAGAAACCTAGACCTGACACATGGCAAATAGTGACACATATCATGATGTTGCTATGTCATGATGATGTGGCACCATGTTGAGGTGTCATGTGACATAGTGATCGATGACATGGTAGGATGAAAAGCTAATGACTTGGCACTATTTTCAAGGTGATGACTTGGCACTATTGTCAAAGTGATAACATGATTGAGGTACCACATGTCGTGACATCGCTATGTTGCAATGATGTACCACCATGCTGAGGTAGATAGTGACTAGTGATGTGGCCACCACGTGGTAAGATAGAGACTAGTGGGATAGTGACACATGGTTCTTGGGGGGTGGGTGTTAGATGACTAAGTGGGAAATAGGCCAATCAGAGTGTAAAACATGTCATAACTTGGTCAAATAGGTTTAACCTAGAGGAAAAATGGTGAAAATATTCAAAATTTAGAAAATCAATATTTTATTTTTATTATTCCAAAAAATCAAGTGCAGGGCTTTTAAAATCAAAAGGATTAAAAGCTAAAGTTTTAACTTCAGGAGATTTTAAATTTTTAAGAAATGAAATACAAACCAGAGAGCTAGTATAAGAGCTTGATTTTCAAAATGGGATTATGGGCATTTCTAATAGGTGGATATGGCACTATTATATATCACTAGAATCAAAAGAGAACAAACTTTCCATTTTTTGATTTTTTTTAAAAATTTGAAGCTATTGGTTCAAGTTATGCGAGTATTTGTCTCCGGTGTCCATTTTTTAGTTTTATTTAGTTGGGGTAGTTTAAATTTGATTTCTAATGAAATGGTGAACTGAATGAACATAAGAGGTAATATTAGTGTAGTTAGGGGCATTTTTTCTCACATCCAAGTCAGTTAAATGTAGATTTTATTTACATTTTAGATGCATTTTAGATATTTTGGCAACACAAGGGTTTTCATTATTGATGAAGAGATATTTTAACTTTGTTACATAACAATGATGAGAATCATATTAGATTTTAGGGGTACAAAGATGAGAGATTCTTTACAACAACATGGAATGAAGATTCAAGTGGATAGATGTCACTTCTAGATCAAATCTAGGATTTCATTCCTTTTGTATATCTTTCTCTTTTTTATTCATGGTAAGGGGGGTTCCAGTTTGTTTGTGAGATCATATTGTTGGATCCAGAGCTTTGATTCCACCACATTCTTTAACATATTTCTCTTGTATGAACAATAGTAGTTAAGCTAATATAGATAGTTTTGATCTATTTAGTGGTTTTATGAGTTGTCTACATGCATCTGAATGTATACTTTCAAAGAAATGAATACAAATGAGCAGGAATCTCTTAGTTTCATTCTGATTCTTGTCTCCAATCTCTATAATCTACAATGTTATTTGGTTTAGGGACAAAGAACTAAGACCTATTGGCATCCTCTTTGTATGTTTGATATATTTTGCTATTGGAACAAAGGTCTAAGTAAATGCTTGATTTATTTAATAGGATTGTTGGTTATTTGAGAGGATACTTCATGAGAATGAGCTCTTTATGAACATTGATGTCTCATTCACAAATTGATAAGATAGATTTGATATCTTGATGTATGGAATATTTTAATTGTATCATAGATGCATGTATGTGATTCATGGAATTTCCCAATAAATAAGGCACTGATCAACTATAGGATCAACTTGTTCTTACTAAATTGCATATATGGGGATTTTTTGAAATCAAAATTATAATCATCCATTTCCCTTTTTATTTAAGAGCTTAAAGGATACCCTCATGTAGCTTATTAATTTCTTAGGCCATGTTATTAGCTATTGGTTGGGATCTTTGCACAAGTGTTATGAGATTAAGGGTTTTATAGACTTTGTTAGATTCAAGTGTATGTTTTAGCACTAGTACCATATAAGTGAATCTAAGGTTCACCCACCTAGGTTTTGCAAAGCCTGAAGTAGAAGAAGGGTTTGGCCTTATAGTTGGCCTAGTGTCTGAAATGATATGGTGTAGATGGGAATTAGTTGCCCCTAGATGTATCTTGTTCTCATCGAGGTAATTTGAAATCATGATGTTTCAAAAGACTAACTATACCATCACCATTAAATTTTGGAAAGTTCTTCCTTGATACTCTTGGAAGATTATTATTAGCCCCAAAAGCAAGAGGACCAACATAATTTCCTCATGGTTCTGTCATAGCTACTAGTATAATATTTTGGTTTTTTTTTAAAGTAATCTAAACTAGAAGTGTTGCACCAATCAAAATCAAAGCATTAAAATTTGTAGAAATGCAAGTCCTAGCAATGGGAGGAGGAGAAGATTGACTTGTATGTTTTCTATTAGGAGGAACTATTAGAATCTGATAAGATTAATAACCCAGAAAACTAGTGCAAAGAATAAATATCTAAACTATGAATGAAAATGATACAAAATCAAAATAGCATCATAGAGTTAGTCTCCAAGAGAGTAATGCAAATGCTGGAAGCAAAATAGCATTAAGAGGATGCAAAAATAAGAGATATAAATACAAGCCAGGTAGCATTCTTATATAGGCTAGGAAGAGGGAGGAGGTGGCAACACCAATCAATGAGGAGCAACCATCTATTGGACTAAAGATAACAAAGTATCTTCCCAAGATATCTAATGGATGCTCACATGTAGGAAGGTGACACTTCACAACCATTCACCTAATAAGAAATGCTTTATTAACCTAAGCAAGATTATTAAAAGTGTAAAAAAACTTAACAAAATAGAAAAAATAAAAAACTACACTAACACCCCCCATAAGCGAAGCTTAGGTGGATGTAGAAATGGGTCCCGGAAAGTCAAGCCTAATGAGGTACCCATGTACATAAAATTCTCCCAAAAGAGAGAGAAAAGAGACTCCCCAAAGAAAACTAGGACTCCAAGTGAGAGGAAGAAGCCCCCCCAAAAGATGAAGCATCCCGCACCTCCAGCAAAGCTTGCAAATTTTGTCTGATTGATCCACTTACATCGAACAAGTTTTCTTCCCTTAGGAAAAGGGACAAGATCCCAAGTGTGGTTCCTCATCAAGGAACTATACTCTTCCTGCATAGTTGTATCCCACTCAGAAATACCAAAAGCCTCATGAAAGGACTGTGGATTTGAGGCAGTAGCAATGAAGATATGTAGAGCATCCTGGAATTGTAAATGAGTCTGCTTGGTGTCTGATGGATCCCCAACCCAATCACCTGCAAACTGCAAGGTCTGTCTAGCCCAAAGTGGACTAGAAGATGGAGAATCTAGAGGAGAATCATCAATCTATGAATGATGACTAGGAGAGGAAGGAGGTAAGTCCTCTGAACCACTCTCTGCATCAAAAGTGGAGGTAGAAGACTACTCAAGTGAATCTGACCCATCAGAAGATCTATCATGTATTCCAAGTGACTCCAATGTCAAAGTAGAACGCAACCCTGTGACCATGCTCTGTTGGTTAAGCTGATGCAAGTAGTGAGAGTTAAGATGGCCAAATTGCTCATGCCATAATCTACTCACATCATTAAAGTGAGTGAGCAAAATAGTCAAAGGAGGATCAGGAACAAAGTGAGAAAACATATAGAGTCGTGACTGATGATCTGCTCTCCCAACTGCAATTGTAGAATCATTGTGCAACTTACGTATCTCCACTGAATTAGGAGTGAACTCAACCTACTTGCCTAAACCTGTGTGATTGATCTGGTGTACTGATAGGAGATTAGTTGACAATAAGGGTACATAAGGAACATCATGGAATGTGCCATCCCCCACAGCAACAGAACCTCTCCCACACACCTCAACAAGAGTGTTATCACCCATCAAAATAGAAGGCATAGTACACAGCTCCAAGGATGCAAGTTCTTCCTTAGATGAAGCCATGTGGTGTGAAGCACCCGAATCAAGAACCCAAGTGGATGGTGAGGAAGCAACTGAAAAAAGGGCCTTGCCCTTTCCTTTCCCCTTGCTATTTTCTATTTTTTTGTTAGACCCTTCATTAGATTTTTGTTTGATAGAATCAGGAACACTGATATTATTCTTCTCAAGAATGTATGTTAAGTGATCAAGTTGTTTTTACAAACATTTATGTTCATCATAACCAGGTCTTTTATAATAGGCACATTTGACCTTTTCTTTCTTAGGCTTATCACCCTTGGAAGATGGTGTATCAATAGTTGCTTTTGAAGAAACCAACATATGATCCTTCTTCTCCTCGCTATTCTTTTGTTTCTTGTCTTTACTATTGTTTTTACTACTTTGTCCTTGTTGTTCTTTTGTTCCTTGGTTGGCAACGAAGGCATGTGACTTAGAGGACTTAAGAATTCCCATCTAGATCAGCTTGTCATGTTCTCGAGTCAGGACAAGCTGATTGAAACCTCCAAATATGCAAGTTGGTTGTCAGATTTGAGATTGAAACCCTAGAGAAAAATTGTTTTTGTCAAAACTTTTCTAATTCTCAAGATCATCCAAAGATGCAAGAGAAGAGCAAATTTTTTTTTTCAAAAAACTGCAATAAAGTTTATTAGCCCCCTCTGAATCTCTCAAATAAGGAAACTAAAATCTATTCTTGCACATAGAAAAGCTCTGATACCATGTTAGAATCTGATAAGATTAATAACCCAGAAAACTAGTGCAAAGAATAAATATCTAAACTATGAATGCAAATGATACAAAATCAAAATAGCATCATAGAGTTAGTCTCCAACAGAGTAATGCGAATTCTGGAAGCAAAATAGCATTAAGAGGATGCAAAAATAAGAGATACAAATACAAGCCAGGTAGCATGCTTATATAGGCTAGGAAGAGGGAGGAGGTGGCAACACCAATCAATGAGGAGCAACCATCTATTGGACTAAAGATAGCAAAGTATCTTCCCAAGATAGCTAATGGATGCTCACATGTAGGAAGGTGACACTTCACAACCATTCACCTAATAAGACATGCTTTATTAACCTAAGCGAGATTATTAAAAGTGTAAAAAAAACCTAGCAAAATAGGAAAAATAAAAAACTACACTAACAGGAACAACTATAAACAATTGAGTATCTTGGAGTTTCTTAGTCTTAGATTCCTTTACATGTGCTCTTTCTCTTTTGCAAATATCTTCTAGGATAGGAAAGTTGGCCTTCTTGAGCTCTCCATATACTGGGTCAATCCTTCCTCTTTCTTTAGCACTCTTGGTATACTAGGGATCTAGGATGTATCAAATGCTTTAGAAAAATGGTGTTTTGAATTTATCTTTACTAGTCTTCAACTTTGGGTTTGCTTCTTTTCTTCAACAAGTTGAGGCTATAAAACTCGTATCAAGTTCTTATGGTAAACACCTGACTACCACAAGTCCTTTCTTGCAACTCAAATACATGTAATTAAAAAGAAAATTAATATAAAGGAAAATTCTTTAGAACTTTCACTTGAATCCTCCCTATTAGAGTTGTCAAAAATTGTTGGTTAACAATTTGTCCTCCTATTAGATTTTATAGCCTAACTCTTTGATACCTAATGTTTTGGAGAGACAAAAGGATGCTTGTCAAAAAATGAGTCAATGTATGAATTCTATCACTACCCTCTAAATTATTAAGTACATCTCCCTCTGATTTTCAATGATATGCAATGAATATGTTTTGATGAGATCAAAATTTTTGACATTATAAGCTCTTAACCTAAGAGTAGTAAAGGATAACCATTTGTTTTAAAGTATAAATAATTCAAGAAAGAATCTTAACTAATCTTCATAATATCATAAGCAAGGAGGAACACTTTTGGAAGCAAAGATCCAGAGTTAATTGGCTTAAAGAGGGGGACTAGAAAACCAACCTTTTCCATTTATCCACCCTAAAGCATTGGGCTCATAATAGGATTTCAAGCATCAAAAGGGGGTAGACAATGTTTACTAAAGACAATGAGATAGCAGAAGAAGCTATGAACTTCTTCTCCTCTCTTCTTGCAAAGGATCAATCTCTCTCCATTACTAATCAAGAGGATATTTTAAGAGCTATTCCTTCACTACTACAGGATCACCACAATTCCATGTTGAAGGCTATTCCTTCTTAGCAAGAAACATATCAAGCCCTATCTTCTCTTCCTAGGGATAAAGCACCTAGCCCAAATGGTTTTCCAACTTGCTTTTTCTAGATTTACTGGGAAGTGGTCAGAAAGGACATGGTGAAGGTTGTGCAAGAATTTTTTGGAGCTAGGAACTTCTTGAAAGAACTCAATGATAATTTTCTGGTGCTTATTTCGAAAGTCCTAGGGGCTGACTCACTAGATAACTTTAGACCTATATGCCTTTGCAACTCTTTCTATAAAATCATCTCAAAGGTTTTGATTAATAGGCTTCTCAGTGTTCTTCAATTGATTATCTCCCCATAGCAAAATGGTTTTGCCCCAGGGAGACGGATTCTTGATTCTATTATTATGGTCCATGAGCTGTTCACTCTTTGGAAGCTTGCAAGAGAGAAGGTTTTCTACTTAAATTGGACTTGTCTAAAGCTTATGATAGGGTGGACTCAAGTTTCTTGTTAGTAGTCCTTCAGGCTTTTGGCTTTGATGCCCAAGTTTGTAAACTTATCTTTTAGCTTGTATCAACTCCCTGTTTGCCTATTTTTGTCAATGTTTCCCCCTCAAATTTCTTCTTTCCTTCAAGAGGTTTGAGATAGGGTGACCCTTTATCCCCTATTCTCTTCATCATTCTGGAAGAATGTTTGGGGAGGCTTATTCTGAAAAAAAAATAGGAAGGTAGTTTGATTGGTCTCAAGCCTTCTTCTAGGCATACCTCTTTCATCCATCAGCAATTTGTGGATGATACTATTCTGGGTGGAGATGCCTTGGTTTAGGAGGCTAGAGTGCTTAAAGGCTTGCTCAATTCTTACATGAGTAGTTCAAGCTAGGTTGATAGTTGGGAGAAAAGTTTAATCTACTTTATCAACACACCTTTGGAGAGATAGAGGAAAATTGCTCATATCCTAGGATGTAGTGTTGGGTCTGTTGCTACAAACTATCTTGGTTTGCCTCTAGGGTCCAAACCTCTGAATTCCTTCTAGAATAGTATCATTGAAAAATTTAACAAGAAGTTAGCTGGTTGGAAAGGAGCCACCCTCAGTAAAGTAGGAAAATGTACTTTGGTGAAATCTACTCTACAAAATCTTCCTACTTATGCCCTCAGCCTTTTTGGGATTCTAGTCAAGCATGCTGATAGAATGGAGATGATCTAGAGAGACTTTTTATTGATAGGTGTTGAAGATAATAAGATATATCATCTTGTTGGTTGGGATAATGTCTATCTCCCTAAATGCTATGGTGGTCTTGGCATTAGAAAAATGAGACATCTCAATAATGCTCTTTTGGCCAAGTAAATATGACACATTTTTCAAAACTCAAGTGAATGGAGGGACATAATAGTGGAGAAGTATTTAAGAAGGCAATCCCTCAATTTTTTTCTTAGTGAGGTTGATATTCATCAAGGATCTTATATATGGAATGGGATTTTAAAGGCTAAATGTTTGGCTAAGTCTAAGACAAAATGGAAAGTAGGTAATGGTGAATTTTTATTTTTTTTGGTAGGAAAATTGGCTTTGCTAAGGACCTCTTATTGATCACCCCAATTTTGGGT
The DNA here is from genome assembly GCA_028749045.1 of Cupressus sempervirens. Taxonomy (NCBI): domain Eukaryota; kingdom Viridiplantae; phylum Streptophyta; class Pinopsida; order Cupressales; family Cupressaceae; genus Cupressus; species Cupressus sempervirens. The sequence continues at coordinate 644,551,745 of CM053783.1, read as the reverse complement.
GATGGGCATAAATATGCATTAGAAGATTTGAAATGAAAGTTAGCAACTATAGAGTTGGTCATGGATGGCAATACCTGTCCTTAGTCTCATAGGACCTTATGCCTTTGATGTTCACCTTGAATGCAATGATCCTAAATAACAAGAGGGATGAAGTCATTTGGGGAGATAACACAAATGGACAATACTCTATTGCTTCAAGTTACTTCTCAATGTGGGATTGATTGGAGAAACCCATATGGGCTAAGGCCTGGATTCCTAGTCTTACTCCAAAAATTAACATTTTCTTTTGGCTTCTTCTCCAAGACAAAGTGCTTACCTTGGAAAACTTGGCAAAGAGAGGTCAAATTATTCCTAATAGGTGTAGTCTTTGTAAGAATGATTTGGAAATGGTTAATCATCTCTTTATTCACTGTCCCTTTTCTTCTAAGGTCTAGAATTTTTTGACCAGGGACTATGGGGTCAATTGGTACAACCCAATTAATATCCAAGAGTTCTTTGGACAATGGAATAGTGTGCACATTGGTATGAAATATTAGATGTTAGGCTCTTGGTCTCTTCCACATTTTTGTTGGGGAATATGGAAAGAGTGAAATAATTGAATCTTTAGAGATAGGGAATCCCCTACTTTTATATTGCTAAAAAAATAGAAGGATTAATGAAGAAGAATTTTGCTACTAGAAAGGGAGGTAATATCGAAGGAGGTAATGGCATTGAAAAGAGAAAGGATAGGGTTAGGAAAAGATAGGAGGCTAGGTGGCTTCTTCCCCCTGAAGACTAGCATAAAGCCAACTTTGATGGGATAGCCAAAGGGAATCTAGGTCCCATAGGCTATGGTGGAATCATCAAAAATAGTCATGATGGTGGTGTTGCAACTTATTCTTATCCTCTTGGGACTTAATCCAATCACTTTGCTCAGGCTAATGCAGCATTCCATATTGTTAAATTGTCCTTGGCTTCTAGGATTGACAACCTTTGGTTGGAGGGGGATTCATTAAATATTATTAACTATTTAACTAGTTAATATTTTCCATCGTGGACCATAGCGGATGAGGTGGAGGAGACGAAAATTGACCTAGGAAAATTTAGAAAGATCCACATAAGCCATGCATTCAGGGAGGCCAATTCGGTTGTGGATTGGTTTGCTAATGAAGTAGTAATAAAAGTATGGTGATGATGTGGCATATCAGTGAAAGTTTTCCAAGGGCCCTGAAAGAATTAACTCAATTGGAATGAATCCAGGGAAGTACAAAGACAATCCACTAATAATTATGGCAAGATTCGCAAGAATGCACATCGAACAAGGAGTAAATGAGAATCATGTGAAGATATTATTTTTCCATCATTTCAAGTATGTGTGACACAATTTTTGGATCGATTTTCCTTCTACCATTTTTTTCACCATATATAAATTTTTTTCAAAAATAGAAGGAAGTGAACTTTGTGAGAGAATAGGAAGAAGGTGCAGTTTTTGTGAATTAGAGGAAATAATGGTTGGGGAGAGAAGTAGGAAGGAGCTAATGGGGAAGGTTGATAATTGGAGAAATAGCCTAAAGGTATGGCATAAACTAGAGAAGGGAGGCATTACAAATTTCATGGAGAAGCTTCACAATTTTGACAATGAGGGCACCAATACTATGGTGAATTTGTGGAAGGGAAGACATGTTAAAATTGATGGGATAACACACTAGGTTGATGTGGGTTTGATTGCCCAGGTCATGGAGCTCTCCTTGGAGGGGATTAATTTCTTCAAAGACAATAAAATGTTAGCCAATGCAGTCAAGGACTTTGTGAAGGATGAGAATGAAAGGAAGAAACTTGTGAAGACTAAGACATTCTATGAAATGGAGTCCACTAAAAAGCTCTAGAGGTATGTCTTAAGAGTTATCATCAAATATATATCCTTGGATACTAGATTTGATAGGGTCAAGACTCATTATTTTGTGCTGTTAAATCACTTTAGGCATGGAATAAAGTTTTCTTTTCCTTTTTATCTTTTCACATCAATGAGGAAGAGCATTGAGGGTTTTAAAAAGAAATCCATAGCTAACCCTACCCTTCATGAGGGTTTACTCCTATTTTATGAGTATTTAAAGACTTAGACTAGGGGAAAATCCCTTGGCAAAGCTAGTAATGCTTCAAAGGAAAGTGAGAGCTCGAATTCTAAGGACATTTAGAGCATAAATTTAGAGGAAGAGGAAACTTTCACTACTAAAGGAAAGAAGTCTAAGAAAAGGGAGAAAGTTTCCCCCTCTACCTACAATGTCCCAATAGAAAAAGTCCTAGGGGTTTAACCCTTAACCACCCCCCCCCCCCCAAGATTGAGGAAAAAGTGGAGGAGCATAGCATTAAAGAAGAGGATATGGAATTAGAGGAAGAGGTGAAAGTGGAGGAGAGTGAGAAGGTAGAGGAGGATATGACTGTTACATTGGGGAACCCTAAGAAAAGAAAGGTTGAGGATGCTTCACTATTGGAAGTATCAAAAGACTAGACTCCTTTGATCTCAGGCCCAGTCCCTACCTTTTCTTCACCATAGGGGAAGATAATTTCTCTAGTGGAAGATAGTGGGGAGGTGGCTTTGAAAGATAGGATGGGATTGTGGAGAAATTTTAACTCTAAATTAATAGAGATGGGTATATTTAGAGAGACTATGAACCCCTAGGTGATGGAGGAAAAAGACAGTAAAGTCCATTTTGATGAACTTCTTGACCTGGCTCTTGTTGCTATTTCTAACAATGTGAGAGAATACATGCTTAACTTGTTTTTAAATGTTAAAAATAGCATAATAGATAATTCCCATTCTATCAAATAGCTATTTCATGAGATAGAAGATCTTAAGGAGAAAGAGAGCTAGAAGGACATCCACATGAGAAGTAGTGACCAAGGACACCATGTTGATTAGGAGAGCCATATCTTAATGGTTGAAAAAAGAGTTCTTAGGATGGAGACTATGGGTGGAGACTACCAATTAGAACTTGGCTAACTAGGTGATTGTAACTTTGAACACCCTTAATGAGAATATCAATAGTTTGGGTGATTCTTTGAAGGAAGCTAGCTTTGGTGGGGATAAAGTTGATAAAGCTAGTATCAACTATGGGAAAATCGAGGAAGAAAAGAAAGAGACCAAGGGACTAGTAGATGAACAAACTAGGATCAAGTGAGCATGGAGAAGCAGAATGCCAATGAAGCTACAAAGACTCTGCAAGTTCTAGATAGGGAGAACTAATACTTTTAGTTTTCATTTTTTGTTTCATCCTTGTCTAGAGATACTGGTTTTTATTTCCTGGTCGTGAGACTATCTTTTGGTTTTGTCTTTTTATAAATAGATGCATACTAGCTGGACTTTACTTTTTATTTATATTATTATTATTATATGAAACATTTGGGTTTTAGGATCCCTATAAAACCTATTTTCCATAATCAAAAACAATTCAGGCAAGATTTCTTTGAATAACCTATCACTCTCAATGGAATGGCTATTGTAAATTATCTTGATATTTATAACCCTCATTTATAATCTAAATGAAAATTAACCATCTAAATAAAAGAGAGGAATGAAGAAGATATGCACATGAGGTAAAATGGAATTGGTTTCACTATTAGCCTTGAATGAAATGGAATCCAACCAATAACTAATAGATTCATGCACATTTATCTTTCATTTCCTAATGAAACTATCTAACAATATTATGAAACTAACAAGAGAAGAAACAAAGCCATATATGAAGAAGGTAAATGGAATCACTATACTATAAACATCAAAGTGAAATGGAATTCATCTGATTATTCATGGAATAGTACAATATTTTCTTTCAATTCATAATGAAAAACTACTCTATGCATGGACCACAAAACATTACAAGAAAATAGGGTAAATGGAATTACAAACCAATTCACCATCAATTTTGTCAAACTTTGTATTGTCAAATGAGGTTAAATTTATAGTTTTCTATTATCCTTTAGTTTAGTAGAGAAATAGTCACAAAATAGAAAAGAAAAGAAAATGTGAATATATCAATGTGGCATCTTCCCTATCGATGATCTAAGTCTATGATACTTCTAAAATTATGCAATGGATGTTCAACTTCTTGCAATCTTCAAAAAATCCTATAGAAAATCATTGTCTTCTTCATCTTTTTTTGTTTTACACCACACCCATGTAATTCATATCTCAGTGGTCACAATGATTTTGAATTTTGGTCATTGATCTTAAACCAATGATCATGAATAAAACCTATCAATTCCCTTTATGACTTTCTTCATGGGTCCACCCATGTATACGTGTCAAATCTCATTATGTCACTATAATTAACATTTGGGCAACTTCTTATAGCAACATAGAAATGGTTGTTGATCTTCTTTTGGTCTAATGGTGGTGTTAAAATACATTAACTCTATTTGTTTTATAGTGCGGGTCCACTTTCCAATTACATACATCATGACAAACAAGTGGCATTACTTCATCTCTCAGAGAATCTAACATGGACCTTATTTACTTTTGGCACTTCATGACTAGGTTTTGATTGTATCCCTTGGGATGTGATGACTATATCCCTTGGAATGTGATGGGCCTAGCAAGACACATGTTGCTCTATCTCTATGTCACCATGATTAGCAATCAAACATTTTTTATAATAAAATAGAGATTATCATATATCTTTCCTAAGGTCAATGATCTTCATTGTATTTCTTGATTATTTCATATAACTCAAAGAAGGTCCTACCTCAGTTGGGTCCTGTAGATAGGTGTCAAGTTTTCATTATGTCACCATGATTATTCTTCATGTAACGTTTTATGATGACATAGAAACATCCATAGATATTCTTTTGATCTGACAATCATGGAAAAGGTCTTATTTTGAAAGGAACTTGAGTATTCAACTTGATAAGATGGATGTTCAAATGTGTTTTAGACCATTGATTTGATTTCAACTTATTTTTCACCACCTTTGATTGTTTTCTTCACTATTTTCTCATCTTTGGTGTTCAATCTCCATCAAATTCAATTATTCTTGCTTCTAGCTTGTTCTAATGATCTGCATATCACCTTTAAGCCTCAACCCTTGATGTATTATGTCATTTATTATATCATAACAAGAGTCATACCACCTTTGATCAGGTTCTTTCACCATTTTTGATGATTTATTTGCTTCTCCTACATTTGATCCTGATCATCTGCAATGTCTTCCATGAAAAACTATTACTAAACATGGATTATTGTCTTCAACATGATTAGGAGCAAAGAAATATGAATCAACAGAATATCTAGACCTTCTTCTCATTAGGTAAATTTATAACAAACCCTCCAAAACCTAATCACCTAGCCATTGGACTGGTGCATTTCTCATATTATTTCTTGCATCAAGTTAGCTCAAAGGAATGGTGAGAAGAAAGGCTATCCTATGGAAAACTAGACTCATACTCTAGACAAGGACACCTGACTTGACTCAAAACCCTAAAGCAAGAAGATATGAACTAAAACTTGGGCAACAAATATCACTTTCAACATTTGGTCTATTTTGGCCTAGTTTTGTCACTATTAACTAAATGTATATTTAAGAGATCATGTGTCTTAATTAGTTTAATTTATTATAGATTCTTATTCTTAATTTTAATTATCAAAATCAAAAGTCCGCTTAGAAATTCTAAAAAGTGGAAATTTTAGATGCACTACATATAAAGTGTCAAAATCATCTATTTTGTGGGTATTTTTTGATTAATTACATTGTGGGATGTGCACTGATTTGTTGATCTCATTTTGTTTCATGTAAGAAGTGCATAATGGATAATGTCATAGAATATATAATGTATCCTTAGTTTCTCTTTTTAATGGGGATAATTATGCATCATGAGCAAAGGGCATTATCAATGTATTGTAGATGGATAAAAACCTTTTCAAAGTTAGCTTAGAAGGAAAGGAACATGAATATCATGGGATTAATTTCTTACATCATGGATACTTTCTATTCTAAACTCGAGCTCAAGCTAGATGACATTAGATTCCCACACCCAAAATGGATCATTATTCAAGAGAACTTTGGAGATCCACATGCTCCTCCATTTCTTGTTGATCTAGTTGCATATTGTCTCATCCAACTTGATGATGAAGATAACATTCTTTATGATGACCCTACCTTAAATTATTTTGAATGCCTTTAATTATTTGAGAGTCATTATAATTATTTTTGGGATCAACATACAACTATTTCTCTAGTTGAGATCACTTCTATTGTTGCTCCTAGTGTTTCTTGCAGTCATATAGCCATGGCTTCTTTTGATTCAGTGTAGGAGGAGATTCTTTGTCTTCCAATTATAGTTCCTTGGGATGACTTCTTTCTAGATATTTTAGGCTCTTTTGTGGAGTCTTACATCAAGGATTTGGGATACACCATTAATGGAATTCTTATTCTCTTTGATGAAGTTGTTGTGAAAGGACACTCTGACCCTTTTTATTCTCAACCAGATCCTTCTAAGTTTGATATGATTATGGATCCTTTGATACAACCTTTTGAGGAGTTCTCTTTCAATTCAAGGAAGACATTTGAGTCTTTGGAGATTGGTTTTTATGAGTTTGAAAACTCATTTAAGATTTCAAATTGCATGGTTAATCATACTCATGTGTTGGAGATTCTTTTTTAGTTTCTTGAGACTTTGTAGATTTTAAGTATTTTTCATAGTTTTTGGGAGGATTATTTGATACACCTATACCATTCTTTATTCCTAAGTGGAGGAACTTTATTCAATTTTTATGATGCACTTGCTATAGTGATCTTGGAGTGTTTGCCATGGGCACACCTTCTACATTGAGGGAAGGCTTCTTTTCTTCTCTTCTTACTTCACATTTTGGGTAGACATCTTTTTTTTGGACTTTGGTCACTGTCAATTACCATTGGCTCCTTGATTGTCACATTCTATTGGGTATGTTCCTAATTGGTTTGAGGAATCTTCATTGGCTAAGGACATGGTGACACATGAGCAGATTTCAAAGACTTCATACTTCATTTGGATTCCACTTCCTTATTCCTATCCATGATGGAAAGTATTCTTGCATTTTTACTTGGTCTATCATCTTCCCAAGGGGAGAAATGTTGTTTTTAGGAATTAGACTATGTTTTTCCTTCAATAATTTGACATTCTTACAAGAAACCATTCATTAAAAGGGGGGTATCATGTCTCCTTGTTTCCTTCAAATGGAGGGATTATTGAATGCATATACATGATGCATGTCATAATAAAGGGTATTGATTACTCCATCCATTAATGTATCTTGTTTATTTTCATCTCTGTTTTGAGGGGATTTTCCCTCTTTCTCTACTTTAAGAGATATTTTATTATTTCTCCATATTTTGTATGGTCACCTAACATAGCCTAATAATCGAGACCCATCATGCATTGTCATCTAGCTTTGTGATCTCAAGTGCATTCTCCTAAGTTTCACTTGGTTTGGTGTAATTAAATAGTCCTAATTATACTTCAAGTTTACTTAGGATAATACATTCACATATTAGTTTTCATGTAGACACATAGTAGTTTTCATTTCTTTATAGTGCATTGTGTTGGAATCTCATACCTCTTTGTGTGTGAGATGAAACTTTAATGCTCCTATCATATTATCATCCACTCATGATTGCACATGTTCCACGTACTTTTTTCTACAATGAAGGATGATCCACCTTTAGTGGACATGCGATTACACCTAGTGTGATTGATATGTTATCTATTGTAGAACTCCTAGTTATCATGCATTGCCTATGTATTTAGGCACATCTACATTATAAATCAATGCACTTTTTATGTATGGTTGATCATCATTGAATTCACTAAATTGAGAATCATATTATTTGTCTATTTCTCTTGTGCTGTCTATCAAGCTTCTAGATCTTTGTGTTTCATTGTTTGCCTTGGGAAAATTCTTTCATGGTATCAAAGTGATATCAAAATTATTACAAGATTAACCATCTAATAAAACTTAGTTAAGTTTTTTGATTAAAAAAATTCAAAACAATTTGGGATCATATTTTATTTAGTCCCTAATTACTGAGTTTCACAACAAGAATTAGTAGGAATATCAAAAATATACTTTAGTTAAGATGTTGCTACTTTTTAAAAACCATAAGATAAAATATTATTTTAAAAATGTTGTTATGTGAGCATTGTATCTGTAATATCAAATTGTTAATTTCTCAATACCAACATAAACTAAAACTCTCATTAATTTACTCTCTGGTGGAAGTGCAACATTAGTTGAAAGTGTATCCTCGAACATATGATTGTTGCACATTATAAATATTGAAAATTACATAGTGAAGAGAAAATGCAATCTCAATATTTAACTGATAAACTTCCCCTTTAAGGTTGTTTGCAATTGGAAATTGTCTCACCCTTGAAAAAAGCTACTAAAAATTGGTTTTTAGCTATCAAAAAATAGTTTTGAGATCATCATTTATATAGTGACATGGTCCTTTATTGATTATATACATGGCCATACATCAAATAAATTGTGTGCACCATACCACCTTGCATTTATTTTATTACCCATTATTTTCATAAGAGTATAAGTTTTGTTTGAGTCCAAAAAAGAGGTAAGATGTTGTAAGTGACTAATAACATTAAAGGTATGGGCTACCATCATCCTGCTCAATTATAGTGACAAAACTGAATCAGTGATGAATGCTAGAGTCAATGACGCTACCAAGCCTAACATAACTTCCTACCCATTAATAGAGAAATGATATATACAAATAAGAAAAATAGTAAAAAGAAATATGCAAAGAGTAGTGAATGATGTGATTTAATAATTGCAAATACAATCCTTGCAGTTGGAAGATTTGACACTAAATATTATGAAAATGTGTTACTATTAGGTGTTCTTGAATAGGACTAGTAGGATTTTGTCTACAAATATGATCATAAAATTATTATTTTTGAAAAGTAGGAGATTCTTTGGGAACTATGTTTTGATGTTAGCAGAATTGGTAGTACTTTTGAGACATGCCAATCTACTTTAGTCATTCATAAACATTACTATATAATTTCTTTCTATCTTTTATGATTTGTATTGAGGTAGAGCTTTGGAAAATCTTATCTCTTGTAGTACATAGTTGGAAGATATTTTCTACCCTGAGGGTCTCTCAAAGAAAGACTTCTTACCATATAGTTTCTATATAGTAAAAATATTGAAGTAGCATTTAGATTTATTTTATAGAATGTAGGTATTATGACAAGGAGATCAATAGTGTACACTACTTGATTAGATTGATGGTACTGAAGAAAAATAAACCACTTTTTTACATATCCCAAAGAACTATTTTTTAGATTTTTATAAATATATTTTTTTACTATAATTTTTATTATATTCTAGGTTAGGTAGAAGATTGTCCATAAATGATAGATTTAACTTCATGATGGACTTATGCCTTAATCACCAATACCCCTTTATTTTGAAGTTGAAGCATAAACCTCAACATCCTCTTCATTTTGGAACTTCGCCATTATTTATTCTATGTACAAAAATTGACATTTCTCTTTCAATACATTCCTTTCAATAGCTAATAAATTCAAAATTCTATATGGCTAAAAGTGATTCAAAGGTTGAAGGAACTACCCACAAACTTGAAAATTCAAACACAGTATGGACCCAAACCCCTATGTTTCAATGGTGTGCCCAAAAGCACACAATGCCACCAAAGACTCCAAACTTGGATTTACCTTCACCAAGTGTTTCCTCCACCTATACACACCTTAAACAACTTCAACCAACATTTTTCTAAGGTTTCCAAGCCCTCAAATCTTTGGTAGATACAAAAAAGACCTGTTTTGCCCTTTACTAGGCTATTCTCTTCTTTGGATCAGCAGACCCTGTTTTCTTGATTTTTCTCCAAAATTTTCCAAAAAACCAAGAAAATAAATAGGCTTTTCAGATACCCTTTTCTGATTTATATAACATACTCAAAAATTAATATGGACTCCTTTGGAAAAATATGCCAAAAATCATGACTGTCACTGTTTTTCAAGGGTAAAACATGAGGTTTTACAAAGAAACTATGCAAAATACTTATCCCAATTCCACAAAATTCATAGATACATCATATTTTGTTCCTAATTAGACAAATCCATCATCAATTTCATCCTATGAGGACTTTTGATATGAAACCCCCAAATTCAAGCCTTAAAACCCTCAAAATCAAGGGTATCACCAATCTAGATCAAGCACACATTTCCAGGATCTAAAACTCAGGATTCATCATCCACTCATCATTTCTTCAAATAATATCAAATAAAAAATATGCCTTGTTAAGCCATATGTACGGCTGCATAACATCTAGCACTCATTTGGGTACCCAAATTAATCCTTCCAGCACTCAACTTTGCATTTCTTTCACAATAACCTGCAAATCTTCACTTTTATTGCATTTTCATGATTAGTTAGAAATGTTAGGGAATTTAGGGTCCATCCCATGGGTTAGATGTACAAAACTAGGATGGTACCCTCATTTCCTATTGAAAAATCAAAGCAAAACTCACAGTTTTAGCGTGACAGCAGCAATAATAATTGTAATTTGATAAAAAACATCTCAAGATGGATGAAAAACCTCACAATATAACCCTATCAGCATAAAAGAAAGGTTACACCATCAAATATACTTCAAATAAGCAAGAAAACTCAGAAATCTTATTCAATTCTTGGTTGTCCTTACAATTCCTGTGCTTTTCCGTACATACCAATGTTTCTTCTTTTCCATATGGCTGAGACATCTTAAATAAACCTTAGAATACCTGCCCAACTGACCAAGTTGGTTGGAAATGTTTATTTAATCAAACAAATAACAAGTTACTATTTTCCCTCCAAAACTAATTTCAAATTTCAAATTTTGCTTTCTATGCATATTTCAGCATTCTAACCTATGCAATTGATTTAAGAATGATCCAATGACCTTATTGAATGCAAGAAAACATGAAAGTACTTCCTATTCTACCCTTCATGGCTCATATGCCATTTTTACATCATGTTGCCCATAGGGCTTTATTAGGACCTTTGACCTTCAATGCACTTTTTCCATTACAATATGCCATTATTGGCCTTAGAATGTTCCAATTAATCTTCAAAGAGGTCCTTTCTCCATTGTCTTTATCTGGTACCAAGGTCTTCTTTATTGTCTTGATAGGTGCTCTTGCACCAAAGAGGCATTAACTACAATTTTTCTCTGGCCAGATATGTATTCAGCATTTTAGATCTCCTATATGTATTGAACATCTATTAACCATTTCAATTTTCATATAACTATTGTATAAAGATATGTTTCATACTATTTAGTCTTTTTTATAGTATTTTTATATTGATATGAGTACATATTTCTTATAAATTTTAGTTTATTATAGATAGAACTTCACTTAAATTTTAATACCAAAAATTGCATTTATGAAAATCATTTAGTGATGGGAAACCCAACTTATATTAACATCAAACTAACATTCAAATTGTGTATCAAAAGTTCAATTGAGTAGTTTATATTCCTAGAAGTGTGGTGGGACAACATCCATTATTGATAAGTAGGAGATAATTTCCACAACAAGTCAAATTGTGATATTTCTATCAGGAATATACTGTGTGATTTTGAGTCAAACCCATTGACCCATGTTTCATGAGTAGTGATTCAATGTGAATCCATCTCTCATGAGAGTAAATAGAGCACTTAGCACTCATTGGATGGATTCATGAGTGCCAAGTGTTCCATTTATTCTCATGAGAGATGGATTTATGTTGAATCATTACTCATGAAACATGGGTCAATGAGTTTGACTCAAAATCACATAGTTAAATCTTGATAAAAATATCACAACATCCATTATGTCAAATCTTGTATGGACTAGTTAGGAGTTGAACCTAAAATCTCCCATTTAGTAGTGAGAATATAAATTTGTGTGTCCTGTGTAAAGAATCTCAAACTTATCTCACTCTTCTATTTTGTAATATTGTGAGTTGATTTCAAAGAAAGCACTAGGCACTCCATTGCAAGAAGATAACATTCCAACTAAGGTATGTCTGAAGCTATTTGTTGGTCTCCATGAATAGGTTTGTCTAAATTTGAAGTATGTGAAATACCTTTCTCTAAGAACCAATTTATGAAAATAAGATAGCTTCTAAGTGGTAGTGGTACATGGAAAATTTGTACAAAATTTTCCCATAGATGAGGGTATGGAACCTATAAAATTATTATTCTACTCTATCACTCTAGAAAATAACAATTAATAAGAGTAGTGAGAAAATGTTATTAAGATGGTTTTGGCTATCCATCAAACTAAAACTTAAAATAAATTAGGAGGATTTGAGAGAGAGAAAAAAATAAAATAAAAATAAGGAAAGAATAATTAGTAAGAGTGATGAGAAATGGTTATTAAGATGGTTCTGACTATCCAACAAACTAAAACTTAAAATAGATAAGGAGGGTTTGAGAAAAAAAAAAAAAAAGTTCTCCTTGACAAAACATGCATTTTACTTTGTTATTTAGGCATTGTCCTTTAATATTGTTTTGAGCATAGAAAATTTATTTGTAGCATCAAAATTCTTTGTGATTAGTAGGGTAGTAATAAGAATTATATTAATTCTAAAAGATTAACTTGTAGTGTCGAAACTAGTTGTGACACCACAACAAACTTGTAGCCTTATGCTAATGGTGATTCAATTAGTACAACAACATAATTTTTCTTTAGACAAGAGGCTACACGTATAACCTACTCTTGTGAGAAGTTGATAGATTAAAATTAAAATACTATTACTTAATATATGGCCAAGAGTATGTCAGCTTGAAGAAATGAAGATATTACTTCTTCCAAAGGAGTTAGACTTGTACTTAGTTCACCAAAGATGATAATCTTTCAATAATTGGGTAATATGAAACACACAAAATTTTATCAAAATCAGTTATTTTTTTCCAACTATAAAAGAGGGATATCCAATGTATAGACACCTTGAGATGAATATTTCTTGTAATACATTTGAAGTAATTTAGAAATTGTACAAGGAAAAGTTTGATGCCAAAGAAGCATAGAAATCTAAACTGAAACTAATTGACATGAAGAAGAAACAACAATCAGATTAAAAAAGAGTAGTTCTCCATACCTTAAAGATCAAAAAAGGAATTCAATAAAAAAAATCACCATCATAGATTGGCAATCATGTTGGCATAGATGTGACATGAACATAGTTTAGACAATAATTATTTAATAAGGATAACTATGAATCAAATAAGTGTGTAAAGCTGGACAATCTACCATTGAAGTTTCACCCACACAAGACAAAAATGGTTCAATTTTTCATGAAAAATAAATCACAAACTCATTAAATTTCACTTGGTAGAAAATAATTTTGAGTGATAGACTTTCTCAGCACAAGAGGGTTCTAAGTGACAAGAAGATGGTGCCAAGTTACTCAACAGAAGGAGTTGAGTGAGCTCGGTAGGAAAGGGCAACTTGGCATAGAGTATGTCGAGTGAGCTTGGTCACCATTGCAAGTTGAAGCTCAAAAATAAAAGGAAATGAGTGAACTTAGTAAGGAGAGTAGAGAGAAACCTTGTGGACTCAGTAAAGACAATACATCTTGCACAAACTGAGTGATCTTTTAATAGACCTCCCATCTAAACTTTTCCACTGTTAAAATTCAGAGAGATGAATAATGAAGATTTCAAATATGAACCTCTCAAATAATAAATACCATGAAATAATGAGTAGAAGAAGGGGACAAAATATTTGTATACATTCTTGCTTGCTTTCTTTCTTTCTATTCAACTAGGTTAAAACTATTACAAAATCTAGGAGCATTTAGCTTTATCTAGAAAGTAGCTTTATCTAGAAAGCACTAGAAACTTCAAACTGATAAGACTAAACTCAAACTTAAACTTATAGCACTAAAGGATACATAAAATGAGATTGGAGAAATCACTACTTCATAGGAAAAAACAATACAAACTCACAAAGAACAAGGAGATCAAGAACATACTGCTACAAACATTGTCTTCTTCTTGAACCTCCCTTCTATTCTCTAACCTCTGACTTGATCTGTTGATTCTCTTCCTTCTCTACTCTATTCTTTTCTCTTCTCTTTTCTTCCTCTTTAACTTATCAAATGAATTAGATTCATCCCTTTTTTCTTTCAAAAAAATCTTTCCCTCTCATTTTAGATTTCATACTCACCTACCAAGTTGAATGATGTCAGTCAGGTAGGTGGGTGTTTCACTCTAGGGGAAATTGACTAACTGCATCAATTTTTGAAACTCCCCCTTTGTCCCAATCCAAAAAAAGAAAAGATCACTCCTTATCCAAATCAACTACACCAAGACTCTCGCTTAGGTGCGCAAAAGTTCCAATGCCTAAGGGATTAGTAAATATATCTACTAGTTGCTACTCAGACTTGCAAAATTCCATTTTGATATCTCCATTCTCCAGTAACTCTCTAATGAACTGATGTCTTCTCTTAATGTGCTTGCTTCTCCCATGGAGGCTAGATCATTAGATGGTGAAATTGAAGAGATTTTGTCATAGTAAATTATGGTTCCATCATCTTGCTTTTCATTCAAATCTTTTAAGATTCTCCTTAACCAAATATCATGACATGTTGTTGCATTCATAGTTATATATTTAGCCTTTGTTGTAGATTGAGAAAAAATAGGTCACTTCTTGGATTCCTTTGAAATAAAATCTAATCCCATATGAAACATGTATGTAGAAATTCTCTTCCTATCATCTAAACTTCCAGGCTAATCACTATCTATGTAACCAACCAATTTGAAATCATTTTTTGTAGTATACAAAATCCCAAATCCCTTGGTACCATTCACATACCTTAGGATCTTATTTTCCTCTTGTGAATGAAAATATTTTTATGTTTCCATAAATATAGAAATTAAACTTACTACATGCATCATGTTTGGTTGAGTTGTAGTCAAATACATCAAACTTCCAACCATACCCTTATATAATGTTGGATTCACACTTTTTCTACAATCTTCCTTGCTCAACTTCAGACCTACTATTGCTAGTGTTGGGTCTACCTTATCATTCTTCATTTTTAATCTCTCCAAGATCTACCTTGCACATATTTCTTGAGAGATGAAGATGCCATCATGCATTAGTTTTAATTCTATGCCTAGGAAGTACTTCAAGAGACCTAGGTCTATCATTTCAAATTCATTCTTCATGGCGTCTTTGGAATCACCGAAGAAATTATCATTTCTAGAGAAGATTAAGTCATCAACATACAAGACAATAATCAATACATAACCATTTTTTTCTTTTATGTAAAGTGTGGGATCACTATCACTTTTGCAAAAGCTATTGCTCATCAAATATGAGTTGATCCCATTGTACCATGCTCTTGGAGCTTGCTTGAGCCCATATAGAGCTCTCTTCAATCTATACACTTTGTGTTCTTCACTTGCAACTTCATAAGCAAGTGGTTGCTCCATGTAAGCCTCTTATTTCAATACACCATTCAAGAAAGTAGACTTCACATCCATTTAATCTACCTTGCATTTGTGTTGGGTTGTAATTGCTACGACAACACCTATAGTTTCTATTCTTTGAACTGAGGCATATGTCTCATCATAATCTCAGGTATCCCTTAACCACTAAATGTGCCTTATGCCTATCTATTTTTCCTTTAGCATTTCACTTGGTCTTATAAACTGATTTCACACCAATAATTTGCTTCTTGGGAGGCAAATTAGTTAACTCCAATCTCTCATTTCTTTCAATAGCATCTATTTCTTCATCCATGGCATTACACCATTTCTCTTCATTCATAGCTTCCTCAAAATAAATTGGATCACTATGAGAAAAGAAAAAATAATAATCCCATCATAATCTTCATCATACCTTTCATATTAGTATATCTCCCTTAGACTCTTAGTATTTCTTGGCAATAGGGAGGCAAGAGTGGGATGTAAATTTTTAGTATTGTTGTTGTTACTATTTTATATTCTAGCTTAGGGTTGTCTTAAAGTGGTTAAAGCTATCACTCAACATGTTAAGGGTTTCTTTCCTTTTTACCTTTGTTTGCAATCCATGTTTGCTACTCCATCATCCTAATCATCACCAATGTCTTCCTCTTCCTCATCAATACTCGACAATTTTCTTGAAGTGCTTGAAGATACATCAACCAAGCCATCTAATGACTAATTTTCAAGAAACTCACATCTCTTGAAATGATGATCTTCTTGGTGATCAATCTATATGCCTTTTATTCTAAGCTATAACCTATGAAGATGCACTTCACACTTTTATCATCTAGCTTCTACCTTTGTTCCTTAGGAAAATGTGCATATGCTACGCATTTGAACACTCTCAAGTGTTCAACTATCCATTTGTTCCTTAACCATGCCTCAAGAGGTATCTTGTCATGAACTAACTTTGTAGGACACCTGTTAATCAGATATACTATTGTTCCTACATCCTCTCCCCAATATTTAGTTGGGAGTGCTTTTTCTTTTCATCACGCTTCTTGCCATTTCAATAATGGTCCTATTCTTTCTCTCAACCACTTCATTTTGATGTGGAGTATAATTGGTTGTAAGTTCTGTCCTTATGCCATTGTTCTTACAAAAATTTACAAACATATTAGAGGTATACTCCCCTCCTCTATCCAATCTAAGGGATTTTAAATAGTGTCCACATTCTTTTTCAGCCATGGCTTTAAATTTAACAAATTTATCAAATGCCTTAGAGTTGTTCATCAAAAAATACACCCATGTCCTACAACTAAAATCAACTATGAATGTCATAAAATAAGTATTCCCCCCAATTACAGTAGTTTCCATAGGGCCTACTAAATCAAAATGCACCAATTCTAATTATGCTCTAGCCCTTCTAATATTTCTAGAATTAAGGGGAAGCCTATGTTGCTTACCCAAAATGCAACCCTCGCACTTGTTATATTAATCGACTATGCTTGGAAAACCATCTACCATTCTTTTCTTGGACAAAAAATTTAAACTAGAAAAGCCAATATGTCCATACCTGAGATGCCAAATCTTGTAGTGGTCTTCAATCACACTCCTAAGAGATGATTGTTGATATACTATTGTACATGCATGCTTGGGAGGTGCAATACTAATTTGAGAAGAGAAACATGTCTCTATCCTCAAAGGGAACATCTAGTTCTTTTTCATCTAGACTATTGCAAGTAATCTATTACTCCCATCCTTCTTATGAATGACACGCTTGTAATTTTCCATCTGTAGTTTGTATCCATTTTGAATGATTTGTCTAACACTCATCAAATTGTGCTTCATACCGGAGGAAAAATATATATTATATATTTCCTTCTTCTCACCTTGCTTGGTGTGGACCATAATAGATCCTTTGCCCACTATGGGAATGGTTCCATTATTTTCCATCTTAATTTTAGACTTAAAAGTTTTATCAATGAAAGAGAATAAAATTTCATTACCACTCATGTGGTTGCTACAACTATTGTCTAGGTACCATACCTTAGGGCTGCCTTCTTCACCAATGTTGCACATGATGAAGGTTGTGGGATTGTTTGCATTTCCCATGTTCATATTAGCCAAATTTTTATTTTGTGTTGACTAATCACCCTACTTCTTCTAGTATTCACTTACATAATGCCCATAATTATTATAGTAGTAGCATTCAACATTGCTCTTATTGGAGTTGTAATCATTTTTACCTCCTCTCGAGTTGTTTTGAGAGGTGCTTTCTCCCTCTTAGTTGCTTGCTCATCCTGAGCTTTCTGCACTAGCCTTCCTTTGACCATTACTTCCACAACTTCTACTTCTTGATCTTCTATCAAAGTCATTTCTTTCTCTGCCCCTACCTCTTGAATTCTCTTGAGCCTTGAAAGACTACTTTTGGAAAGTTTTTATTGATCTATTAATCCAGTGCTCATGGGTTTGAAGAGTTCCCATCAACCTGTCCATGGTCAATGTGATGAGGTCCTTTTCTTCCTTAATGGTCATCACAACGTTATCATATTTTTGAGATAAACTCCTCAATATTTTCTCTACAATCCTTTTCTCATCATAATCTTCTCCATTTGAATTGAGTTGGTTTATCAAAATGGAGATTCCTAAGCTGAAATCTGTAATAGGTTCATTGTCCTTCATCTAAAAGTTCTCAAATTCCATTGTGATCATCTATAGCTTCACTACTCTAACCTTAGTAGTCCCCTTGAAGTTCATCTCAAGGATATCCTATGCTTCCTTTGCATAATTTTCTGCTACAATCTTGGGGAAGACTATCTTTATCTTGGCTACCTCAATCAAACTTATTGCCTTAGCATCCTTTCTCCTTGACTATTTCAACTTAGTCCTCTATGGGTTTGTGAGGGCAACATACACTACTGGGATGGAATCATCATTAAATCCATTGACCACAAAATCTCACAAATCATTTGCAACCATTATAATTTTCATCTTCTTTTCCCATGTGTCATAATTATGTCCATTGAAGGATGGTGGCTACTGCAATATCTTTCTTGCATCTCCTACCATGTCAAATAACCTAGAAAATAAATGCCCTAATTCACTATGGATGTAGGGCCTCAAAGCTCTGATAGCATGTGAAAAATAAATCACAAACTCATAAAATTTCACTCAGCAGCAAATAGTGCCAAGTGACAAACTTTCTCAATATAAGAGGGTGTTGAGTGACAAGAAGATGGTGATGAGTTACTTAGAATGTGAAGGAACTGAGTGAGATAAAAAACAAAGGGAAAGTAGCATAGAGTATTCTAATTAAGCTTAGAAGTATAGATATTGAGTGATCTTATTCATTGTTGCAAGATGGAGCTTGGCAATAAAAAGAACCAAGTGAACTTGATAAGGATAGTAGAGAGAGAATTGGTGGACTCAATAAAGACAACATGTCTTGCACAAATTGAGTGATCTTTTAATAGACCTCCTATCTAAACTTTTCCACCATTAAAATGCAAAGAGCTAAATAATGAAGCTTTCAAATATGAATGTCTCAAATACAAAATACCATGCAATGAAAAGTAGAAGAAGGGGATAAAAAATATTTGTATGCCTACTTTCTTGCTTGCTTGGTTTCTATTCAACTAGGTTAAAACCATTAAAAAATCTAGGAATGTTCAGCTTTAACCAGAGAACACTAGAAACTTCAAACTGATAAGACTAAAATCAAACTTAAACTTACAAGACTAAAGGTTGCATACAATGAGCCTAGAGAAATCACTACTTCACATGACCAAACATTACAAACTCATAGAGAACAGGGAGATCAAGATCATATTGCTGCAAAAATTATCTTCTTCTTGAACCTTCATTCTATTCTCTAACCTCTAACTTGATCTATTGATCATATTACTTCTCTACTTTATGCTCTGCTCTGCTCTTTTCTCCCTCTTCAACTTATCAAATGAATCAAATTCATTCCTTTTTTCTTTCAACAAAAAAAATTCCCTCTCATTCTAGATTTCAAACTCACCTACTGAGTTGAATATTGTCAGGTGGGTAGGTGGGCATTTGGCTCTAGGGACAACCGACTAGTTGCATTAATTTCTAAAATTTTAATGGTTATATATACAAATTATAAAGAAAGGCCTAGTTCATTGAATGTAGGAAGAAAAGGCTTAATGCATTGATAGTAGGAAGACTGGTGTCATTTCTAAAAAAAATTATAGTAGTAAAATTGTATAGGTTGCAAAAGGTTATAGCCTTTGATACAAAAATATTGTTGATTGAAAAGATTTAGAGAATACTGATACATATATAATTTTTAAGTAGCCTTTGATACAAATTTTCAATTCTAATCATCCTATCACCCCCTAGCAAGTGGAGTTGAGTTTGTCAAATGTTCTATAGAAAAAATTCACTAACTATTGAGTTTGTATGCATAGTTCATTCAATAGAATATGTCATAATTAGGTACAAATGTCAGAGTTGGAGATATATCAAATTTGAGTGTAAAGGGTATTAAAGAGAGATTTCAAAATAAACAACTGATGTGAAATGTTATAAACACAAAACATGATGACCAAAGAGAAGGGAAAATCATTTTTTGTTGGGTGATTTAATACTAGCACACTTGAGAAATGGAACTTCAAGAAATGAATATTAAAATGATTTATCCATGTAGAATTTTAAACCAATTTCCTCGAAACTCTTATGAGATTAATGAAACACACCACCATAAAAAATTAAAAAAAATCTAAAAAAAAGATGAGAACAAAGAACAAACAATGATTGCAATAATTTTTTTTTTTTTTTTTAGAAATCATCTTATTGCAAGTACCAATACATAGCTTGAACCAATCTTAATCTGAAAATCTCAATATGCAATAGGATGTCGTCCAAATACATAACCATTACAATAAGAATACAAAAAGAGTTCATTACAATCATGAAGTACAATTTCATCTCTAGACACCTATGTCCAACATAGGAACCTTAAATACTAATTCAAGAAGTAACTTCAATAAACATCCTTGGCTACTTGAAACTTGAAGCACCTGAAAATCACACAGAATACAACATAACACAAATAGGGGCTCAGTACACACTGAGTTTAAAAGTGAAATCCATCTGCATACATGTTAATACCAACATATAGATATCCAAAAGTAGATCTCTAATCTATCTAATGTAGTGCCAATCTGATATTATTATGCAAGAAGTAAACAATTACTTAACAATGCAAAATTAAACTCACACTAAGAATAACACATAAATGAAACATATATATACTGAGGTGTCATCATTATGGCACTAAAATTTTGCATCCATGTATGGTATGCTCATAGTCAACACATAACGGGTTTCTCTATTTTACTTGTCCATGACAGAATAGAGATAGACCTTGTACTCTGTCCTTAACCTTATAGGTTAAGTCATAGGTAAGGCCAATTATCTTATATGTAATTAACCCACCCATTTCATTTTATAATTTTCACTAAATTAATTAACTGAATAGGATAAACCGAATTCAACCACCTCGATATAAATTCACCATAGCTATTCTTATAAATACACGTCAAAGAGAAGAATGTACATGCTTCAGTTATAACTCAGTATTCAACATGATACTACATCCTTTAATCTATTTGAGCACATCTTAACTTGCCTATTTCCAAGGTAAATCTAGACTACTATAACAATGGAAGAAAATAATATAATAATAAGTACTAGTAAATACAATTAAACCGACATCTTAACTTAATGATACTTACTAATCTTAGTTCTATACTATTTAACCCCACTATCATAACAATCTAAATTTATCTTTTGAAATATCAAGAAAGTAAGATCAAATACAAATGATACTCATTTTTAAAAAAAAAAATGAAATTTCATAATCAAAACTTAATATTCTTTCCATTTCAAAAGAATCTGGAAACAGTTCTGATTCTCAATAATAATATAAAAAAACTAGAGTATAACTTTAACATAAAATAAATTCCTTATTAATTTCAACATAATGACTGAACTGTAATACTTCAAAACAACATTCTAACACTTTAGACAACTTTCTTAACAAGTTTAGATCCCATCAATGTTTGAACAAAAGACCAATAACAAAGTTGTCATACGAGTTTAAGTATTCATTCAATTCAATTTATGATTTCTTTTCTACTCATAAAAAATTTCTAAATTTAAATAAAATTTTACAACATAGTCATTTACACCATATAACTGTCAGTAGAGACTATGTTCTCATTATAAAAATATTTCTTTTTTTAAAACTTACAACACCATCCTACAACATTCCTTGCTGTTATCTCAATAACTAGCCTCTATTTTCTTTGTCTTTACAATACTATCCAGTCTACTATTTATAAATGAGTGAAATAAAACTATCCAAAGAATCGACAATTATCAAATAAACAAAATCTATTGTTATATCAAATAAATCAAATATCAGCATTTTACTAATTGTTCTCCAATAATCACTGTCAACTAAAAGTTCCCAATTATCATATGACTGTCAAATGAACATAAGTTGTTTTATATCCTATTCAATATGGAAAATGTTCAACTGTCAGCTGAGGGTTTTAGCTATCATAGACAACGAAATAATGAAGGAATGTTATTTCGACAGCTAATTTAAACATTTCAAATCGATAGTTCTTGCAAACTATCTCAACCAAATCCCTAGTTTCCCTAATCAAAAGAAACCACCATTCTTTACTTAAAACAACACATATCAATAGAGATACGACTGTTTGTCCAAACACAAAAAAATTCGTAGAGTATGCAAACGATCTTTCCATAATGACATTGTCAAAACCTTATTACCGACTATCCACAATTTCCTATATTATGCAACCAAAATAGAATTCTATACTATTTATCTCACAATAGTATAGTTTACAACAATAGAGTGATAAAATCATAAGATAACCCGAATTGCTATACCTAGCATATCAATGAAGCATCTTAAACCTTACTTCAAGCAAACTGTATGACGAAATGACTATGTCAAGAATTCCATAACATCCCTTTTCCTAAGACTTAACCCTCGGTCTTACAAAGTTAACAATGTCAACATAACAAATCTAAAATACCGCATCAACATATAAACTACGGAAAATCTAAAACACATTACTAAATCTCCCATTTAGGTATGGGCACACACAGAGCTACGCCATAACATAGAGTCCAACTCTGCCTCTTCCCACACATAAATGACAGATACTTCTACAATGTAACTAATAAACATGTGTGTACAAAAAGACGAATTACAAATGCAAATAAAAAGAGAGTGAAGGGTAAGAAATTGCCCCTACATGAGGTAAGAAGACACAACTGTTCAACACAGTCCCTGCTATGCAACTTGATGCGAAGCCCAAAATGCCGAATCCAACCAAAGTTCAAAATGCAGAGATGGAAGAGCTTGATAAACAAACTGGCTGTGAGTAATATCTCGACGCTCAGCCTCATATACATGAAAATAGTTCCAACAAACACTTTCATGTTTTCAAAAATCACTGCAACTATGTTCACAAGTGTATGCCAAACAGAGCACGACGGCCATGATTCTGGCCAAACCTTAACAGAAAACCCTCTTGCAAATGAAATGATCAACAAAACACTGAGTGCCATAATGCCTCTTTAATATTGCTTTTAATGCTACAGTGACACATAGTGATATAGGGTACAATAAAAACAAACCCATTACCACCGCCATTTTGGTATTTTGAAACAATGCGAAATTCACATCTTATAAGCATTAAAGACTAAATTACCAAAACAAACTAATATGCATGTTCTATCATCTGCGGTTAATAAGACCCTAACTTAAACAAGTGAACCATTGACATGAAACCAAAACCAATTTAGGGTAAGATGCAATAAAATATATTTAACCCTATTCACAACATCTGCAAATATACCAAGTCAAAATCACCTCTAAGGAAGTAATTAATCTTTTAACTTTATATGCATAAACCTTGTAAAGTTTATCCTCATGAAGACTTGATACCCTAACATTATAAATTCTTATAATCATGTTTTCAAACCTTAAAAACTCAAATTAAATTAAGAACATAAAATATTTATTCCTTCAAAGCAATCTAATATATGCAACTGAAAAAGTCAGGTATTTAAAACCTCTTAATAAAACATATTAAAATCATAAGTCATCTGTCATATCTAGATAAAGTAGTGTTGATACCGGAAACACACTCAACAAAATTTTTATGTTCTTGCTAAACAGAATATAACCAAGTTTTGACAGAACAATCAACGTATCCAACTGAAAGAAATTAGATCACAGCTAAGTCATAAAAGCAGAATAACCAAAAGAAGGAGTCAGGCATGACAATTAAATTGCTAGAGGAATAGGTATTTCTCCAATTCAAAATATCAAAAATCTATATACCTAATTGCTAGTTAAAATAAATTAGAATAGCTTTTCCTATAGGAACTAAAAAATGAATGAAAATATAAATCACAAAGGAAACTAGACATGGAAAACAATAAGTTCACTGTTAATATTTCTCTTAATTTCATTTGGTATTCTTCAATTATTATCTAAGAATGGTCTGTTGCAACTGCTTTATATGCTTTTAGTTTTCTATGATACTCATTATGCTAAACTATATTTATACAAACCTTGGTAATGATCTAGGGTAGGTGGCCTAAATGCATTAAATTCTTGCAAGCTACAATAGCAATTGCACTTATAAAATCTTGTACAATTTATAATACAAAATCTACATATCAAATCTTTAAATGCATAGATCAATTTTCTTTGGATAAATATATGGGAGATTGAGTTTTATTCTCTACAAAAGAAATCAAGACCTAAGACAATTTCCAAGCATGTACCAATTTTCTATGTGAATGTTACTACAAGATATGAAATGACATGTAACTTGGATACACTTGTACCTAAGTTCTCACTTCAGGTTTGGGGATGGATTTGGCTTTGAAGTTTAGGTTCATGGGTTTGAACAAAAATAAAATTCCCATTCGGGTTCATGAGTGTGTATATATAGTTAAAAAACAAAGTCATTTCATAGTATGAATAATTGTTTCTTGATCATTAATCAATGTCAAATGTTAACGATAAGCATTAAATACTCTTATTAATCTATATGCATGATTGTAAAGAAAATCATACATTGAATTACTAAATTGTGAAATGAAATTGTAAAACAATGACTAGTTCATAAAATAATAAAGTTTGAAACATAATGATAGATGACACGTGTTAATTACTTTATCAATGATCATAGTATCAAATTCCCTTCAAGGGTCAAATGGATCATCAAAAAATGAGGTATCAATAGCTTCATCCCCTGTTGCAACTATATATATATCCTCATCATTGATGTTAAGACTAGCTATATATATATATATATATATTTGTTTATATATTTATATATATTACACAAATATATAGAGGAAGCTAAGAAATATCAAGGCTTTAATTTTTAAATGGGAAACATTTTTTAATAGTACATTAAAGCCTTGATATCTATAGACTTTCTCTATATATATTATGTAATATATAGTATATATAGCTAGTAGCATTTAGATGGGTGAGTCCCAAGAACTAAATTTATAATGCATTCATTATAAAATATGATTTTATTTTATCAAATAGTATTAGTCTCTATCAATTAATAAACAAATTTGTTTTATGATAAGGTTAGGTTTATGGTTCGGGTGTAAAATGAAAATTTTAATGTTTTATTTGATGTAATGGTTAGGTTTAGATTAGAGTTCGTCTTAATATTTAATTGGAAAAAGGGTGGACTAATTTACATTTCTGTTCATATTTTGTTAAGATTTGGTTTACCATTATGGTATAGTCTGCTATTTTTGTAATGCTATATTTGGATTGATGGTTATGTTTAGGTTATAATTTGACTTATTATTCAATTATGAAAAGGAATATAATTTATTTTCATTTACAATCACAAATTTAAGTTAAAATTTATGTATGACTATGTTGAATTAAGTTCAAAATTAGGGTATGATACAATTAGGGCTAGATTTGATATTTATTTAATATTAGGCATTCCTAATGGATTTAGTCTAGTTAATTTCTTTCCCTTTATTTACCTTTTTACTCTAGGTCATGTGTCTCACTCTCTCCCCCTTTTCCCACTCCATAGACTATGTAGTTATTCATAAACCCATGTGAAAAGGAATATAATTTATTTTCATTTACAATTATAATTTTAAGTTAAAATTTATATACAACTATGTTGAATTAAGTTCAAAATCAGGGTACAATAGGGTTTATTGATAGATTTGATATTTATTTAATAGTGGGGACTTTTAATTGATTTAGTCTAGTTCACTTGTCAAGCACTGACTATCTATATAGTGTTGGGTGGGGGTGTTTGAATTAGTTACCACAAAAATGAATCCATAGATCTGTTAGATGTCTTAAAAAGCTAATTATTGTTGTCACTCAGTAGCCACACAGAAAAATGCTAAAACTCGGTAGATGTTATGTTAACTTATTAAGCATTCACAAAGATTTAACATGCATGCATAAAAGAAATAACATCAACACAAGGGACACTAAATTTAATGTGGAAAACCAATATGGGAAAAACCACCAAGTAACTAGCTACCAATTTTCACTCTTCTAAAGTGAGCCCTATTAGGAGCCAACCCTACTAAAGGTTACAAAACACACTATTAGGTGTGACCTTGTTAGAGGATTTAATCACCCTGCTAGGAGTGGCCTTGCTAGAAGATTTTAGTATAATTCAATAGAACTGTCCATCTTGTTAAAAGGTTTACAAAAATGGTTGTTAAAACAACTCTATTAAGAGATTTAGGAATCACTGTTATAGTGATGAAAAGTAACAATGAAGTGACCTAAATGAGATGCAACTGATCTTTGTTGTTATAGATCTCTATTCTACTTCACTAGATCCTTTCTGATTGAATACACCTTTACTGGTCCTCAAGGATATCTGATCCTTCTTCAAAATTTTCTCACACTTTCTTCTTACACAAATCATTTGCATGCTCACTCATTCATTCATTCATTACACTTTTAGAATTCACAACTTGACCTTTTATATATATCTTACAAATTATTCAGTCTACTCATTTACAAGTTGCAATTACCAATAATCATTACATCAGTCATCTACAAACATTACATGAAATAATTAAACTTTATTTCCCAAAATAATGAAATCATTCATTGGCTGACCTTGCTCAATAAACACTACTCCATAAATGATTTCCAATGTTAACCAACTGAAGCTCAGTAAACACTACAAATTCTACAAAATCCTTTGGAGACCGAGTGAACTTGGTAAACACTGGCTTTCCTTCATTGACCTTATGAGCTTGGTAGAAATTGACTTTCCTTTGTTAACCTTGGGAGCTCAGTTAATATTGAGTTTTGTCACAAAATCCTTCAATGCCTAAGTGAGCTTGGTAGAAACTATCTTCATACTGTAACTTCCAGAAACGCTCAGTAGACTCTATTTTTTTCTTTTTTGACAAACTAAGCTCGATAGACTCTATAATTTTCTTTGCTGACCATCTAAGCTTGGTAGACTATGTCTGATAACTGATATGGCATTTGTGTAACATCAAAGACAACACACAATTGAACAATTGTATCCAACAATCTCCCTCTTTGGCATTGATGGCAACACAACATGTCATAGCAAAATGAAATTTGGGAACACATCTTTTTTTGACAAAATATTTCTCCCTCTTAGATTTTATGTTACAAACTTCTCAAATAGAGTAATCTCCATTTGTGAAGGAATTGCATAGCTTCTTATCAAATAGAAAATTCTCCATAATTAATTTAAATTTTAGAAATATATGACAATATACTCTCCCCCTTTGACAACAAATGCCAAAGACAACAAAAACCAAATGAGTAACAATGTACCTTAAGTACTAATTCATATGCAATGCTCTCTTGATTATGCTGCATCAACTAAAAAATATTTAATTTAGTTCCTATTGATGCATCACTAAAACTTCATTTGAGTGAGCTTCAGATAGGGGAATGACCCCTAACTTACCTCTTAGATACAAGAATGCATCCTTAGGTAGTGGCTTGGTGAATATGTCAACAATTTGTTCCTTTGTATGGACATATTCCAATCTGATCTCCTTATCTTGTAACAATTATCTAACAAAGTGATACTTTATTGCAATGTGCTTGGTTTTTGAATGCATCACTAGATTTTTAGATATGTTGATTGCACTTGTATTGTCACAAAACATAACAACAAGTTCTTTGATTTCCACCTTCATGCCTTCAAATACTTTTTTGAACCAAACAATATTAGAACAATTTACTACTGCAGCAACATATTCTACTTCTGTTGTAGATTGGGATGTGCAATTTTGCTTTTTACTTGTCCAAGAAACCAACCTCTTTCCAAGAAAGAAAGCTCCTCCACTTGTATTTTTTGTTTCATCAATGTTTCCTACCAAATCTACATCAATAAACACTTACAAATCTAGATTACCTCCAAATTTGTACCACAATCCATAATCTTTAGTGCCTTTCACAATCCATAATCTTCAGTGCCTTTCAAGTATCTAATGATCCTTTTGATTTTTATCATGTGATTTTCTCTTGGTTTTGCTGAAAATCTTGCTACAAGACCAACTACAAGAGAAATATTTGGCCTTGTATGAACTATATATTTCAACTTTCTAATCATTAATCTATATAATGTTTGATCTACCTATTTTGATTCATCATCCTTGGTAAGCTTTAGTCTAGTGCACATAGGAGTCCCAACTAGTGTACAATCTTCCATCCCAAACTTTTTGAGTATCTCCTTGATGTATTTAGCCTGAGTGATGTAGATACCATTCTTACTCTAATGAATTTGAAGACCAAAAAATAATTTAATCTCACCAAACATTGACATCTCAAATTCCTTTTTTATTTTCTCTAAAAATTCTTTGCATAAATCATCATTTCTTGTAAACAAAGTATCATCCACAAATATTTCTACCAAAACAATCTTGTTGTCTAGTCCTTCCTTGATATACAAGCTACTATTATCATTAGTTCTTTGAAAATCATTCTGAATAAGATAGTTATGCAATCTTTCATACCATGCTCTAGGGGCTTGTTTCAGACCCTATAATGCTTTGTATAATTTGCGGACCATTTCTTTTTTGTCTGGATCAACAAAACCTTCAGGCTATTCAATGTAGACTTCTTCATCCAAAATACCATTGAGAAATGTAGATTTGACATTCATTTGATATACCTTAAATCCTTTATGTGCATCATATAAAAATAAGTTCATGACACCTTCCAGTCTTGCAATAGGAATAAAAGTCTCTCCATAGTCTATTCCTTCTTCTTGAGAGTAACCTTTATAGACTAATCTAGCTTTGCTCCTTGACACCTTGCCATCTTCATTCAAATTATTTCTAAAAACCCACTTAGTTCCAATCACATTTTTATCCTTAGGCTACAAGAGTCCATGTTTTGTTCTTCTCTATTTTCTCTATGGCTTCATTCATAGCCTTAATCCAACTTTCATTTTCTAAAGCATCTTTGACATTTCTAGGTTCAAAATTAACAAGTAAACAAGTACCTTTTAGCTTACTTCTTGTCATAGTACCTTCAAATTTATCTCCAATGATCTAATCTTGTGCATGATGTCTCCTAACATACTTTGGTAATATAGGTTCCTTGCCCTTTGAATGAATTCTATTGTCATCCTCTTGTATTACAACTTCAGCTTTTGGCTGCTCTATCTATTGCTCAAGTTCTTTAGACTCAGTAGGAATTGGCTTGGTAGCTTCTAAATGTGACTCAAGTTCTTGTAGCTCTATTTGAACTTCTTGCAACTTGGTTACTAAAGACTCAAGAGTAGAAGATTTCTAATTGATAGATGGATCTGGCACCATATCAGGTTCAATGAAAACAAATCTCCTATAGTCTTCTGGTTCCTTTTCGCTTTCTTCTTAGACCTTTCTACAAACTCATCAATTTTCACATGTGCACTTTCTATGACTTTGTGAGTAGACAAATTCAAACATCTATATGCTTCACTCTTGCAAGCATATCCCAAAAATATTCCTTCATCACCCTTCACATCAAATTTACATTTTCTAGATTATTTTAGAATGTAACATTTACTTCCAAATACTTTTAGATAACTTACATTAAGTTTATAGCCATACCATAACTCATAGGGAGTTTTGAATGAGTCCTTCTTTATTTGTACTTAGTTTAAGGTATGAATTGTAGTGCTAATAGCTTCCTTCTAGTATTTGATAGAAATTTTATTTTCAATCATTAAAGTTATTCCATAGTCCATTATAGATTTGTTCCTCCTTTCAGCTATTCAATTTTTCCTGAGATTTCTAGGTGCTGATACCTATCTTTTGATTCCTCTTTCAATGCAAAAAATATTGAATTCATGGGAAATGAATTTACCACCTTTGTCTAACCTCAAGAATTTCAATCTTATCCCTATTCCTTTTCTACTCTGGCCAAATACCATTTGAACTTCTCAAATACTTCTAATTTCTCTCTCAAATACATGATAGTCATCATTCTAGAGTAATCATCAACAAAAAGAATGAAGAACTTTTCTCCAATATAGATTTCAATTCCAATAGGTCTACACAAATCAATATGCACAATTTCTAAAACCTCTTTAGACTGATAGTTCTTACTTTTAAAGCTAGTCTTTCCCATCTTACCAATCTGACAATTCTTGCATAGACCAACATCAGGTTTCTTTATACTAGGAATTCCTCTTACTTTCTTGAATTTTCTTATTTTCACCAGATTATCAAAGTTCACGTGACATAACCTTTTGTGCCATAACTAAATTTTTTCAACTTGAGGAACAAAGCATGAACATTCACCAAGTTCAAGATAGAACAAATTACCTTTTTTCTGTATGCCTGATCCAATTAGCTTTCCTTTTTCATCCAGCAGTCTTGCTTTTCCATGCATGAATTCTAGTTTGAACCCAATATTGATTAGTTGTGCCACACTCAACAGATTGTGTTTTAGTCGTTCAACCCAATAGGCATTATCAAATACAAGCTCTTTGGTTAGTGAGATTCTTCCTCTTCCTTTTATGCAACAAGGTTCATTATTTCCAAACCTCACACTACCACCATCGTAGTCTTTAAAATGTTCAATTTTAGTTTTATCACTAGTCATATGATGAGAACAACCACTATCTATGATCCATGTATCATTTTTGCTCACATGAGAGATAAGTGCCATCTTATCTTCCTCATCATTATCAGATTCATCTTTCACAACAATGTAAACAATTTCATCTTCACCATCATCAGAATCATTAGAATCTTTAGCCATGAAACATGTTTTCTAACATTTTTCCTTGAATGATTTGAAATCTTTCTTGCCATTGCACTTGTGACCTTTCTTATCATCCTTTTTTTTTTGTTTGGACACCTAGCAACAATATGTCCAATTTCTTCACATGAAAAATAGATTAGAGGAACCTTACCTTTGTATTTCCCTTTGCCTCTAGAATATTTCCTTGCTAGTAGAGCTTCAACTACCTCAAGATCACTGTTAGAACTTTGATCTGATTCTTCTTCACTTTCTAACTAAGAATCCTTTATCTTTTTTCCCTTTTCTTTGAGTGAAAGCTTTGCTTCAAATTTTGATTCAATGTTCTTGGAAGCTATAACATAGTTGTCATAATTATTTAGCTCAAATGTAGTCAATCTTCCTCCTATTGCTTCTAGATTTATCTTGAGATTTGCTTCACATATTCTTTCTTAAATTGCAAAAACTCTAATTGCATAAATGGGAAGTAATGTTCTAAGAACATTACTTACAACTGTTTCCTCCTCAATGTCTCCTCCATAAGCTTTGATTGCATTGATGACTACTTTGACTCTTTCAACATATTTGGCAATGTTTTCATCCTCTCTTATCCTCATCTAATCAAATTGTCCTCTTAGACTTTCCACCTTTTCTCTTCTCACATTATCATCACCTCCATAGACATCTTTCAGTTTGTTCCACATTTCAAAGGTAGTTTTGCAATCCTTGACATCATCAAATTCTTCATAGCTTAGGGCAGATGCAATAAATATCATCATGATGTTATGAGTCTTCTTCTCAGCAATGTCATTGATAGTTAGTGTACCGGAAGGAGTTGTATGTTCTTCATCAAGGTATTTCAATCTTGTTTTTCCAATGGAAGTCAAATGGAGTCTCATGAGACCTTTCCATGCTGAAAAGTTATCCCTATTAAGCCTTGGAATTTCCCTCTTGTAAGACATCCTGATCTTTAACTTAGATCCTTGAAATGCTTTCTACAAGCACCAAATGCACTGATACCAATTGTTGAAAATATAGATGGAGTAATTGAGGGGGTGAATCAGTTACAACAAAAACAAATCCACAGATTCCTTAGATGTCTTAAAAAACTAGTTACTGCTATTACTTAGTAGTCACATAGAAAAATGCTGAAACTCAGTAGATGTTATGTTAACTTATTAAGCATTCACAAAGATTTAACATGCATGCATAAAAGAAATAACATCAACACAAGAGACACCAAATTTAATGTGGAAACCCAATATGGGAAAAACCACCAAGTAACTAGCTACCAATTTTCACTCTTTTAAAGTGAGCCCTGTTAGGATCCAACCCTATTAAAGGTTACATTATACACTTTTAGGTGTGACCTAATTAGAGCATTTAATCACCCTACTAGGAGTGGCCTTACTAGAAGACTTTAGAATGATTCAATATAACTATCCACCTTGTTAAAGGGTTTACAAAAATGGCTATTAAACCAAATTTGTTAAGAGATTTAGGAATCACTACTATAATGATAAAAAGTAACAATAAAGTGACCTAAATGAAATGCCACTGATCTTTGTTGTTACAGATCTCTATTCTGCTTCACTAGATCCATTTTAATCGAATACACCTTTGTTTCTCCTCAAGGATGTCTAATCCTTCTTCAAAATTTGCTCACACTTTACTCTTCACACAACTCAATTGCATGCTCACTCATTCATTCATCCATTAAACTTTTAGAATTCACAACTTGACCTTTTATATATACCTTACAAATTATTCAATCAGCTCATTTACAAGTTGCAATTACCAATAATCATTACATCATTTAGCTCCAAACATTACATGAAATAATTAAACTTTATTTCCAAAAACAATGAAATCTTTCATTGGTCGACCCTACTAGTAAACACTACTCCAGAAATGATTTCTAGTGTTAACCAACTGAAGCTCAGTAAACACTACAAATTCTTAAAAAACCTTTGGAGACTGAGTGACTTAGTAAACACTAACTTTCCTTTACTAATCTTGTGAGCTCAGTAGAAACTAACTTTCCTTTGTTAACCTTGGGCATTTGATTAACACTAACTTTTGTCATAGAATCCTTCAATGCTCGAGTGAGTTTGATAGAAAGTGTCTTCATAGTGCAACTTCCAAAAATGCTCGATAAACTCTATTTAATAACTTATATGAAATTTGTGTAACATCAAAGACAACACACAATTGAACAATTGTATCCAACATATAGTTGCCGCTCTATATAGTTATAATTTGAATTATTATTCAATTATGAAAAGAAATATAATTTATTTTCATTTACAATTATGATTTTAAGTTAAAATTTATGTATGACTTGAATTAAGTTCAAAATTATGGTACAGTATGGGTTATGGCTAGATTTGATATGTATTTAATATTGGGGACTCTTAATGGATTCAGTCTAGTTCATTTGTGGAGTGTCGACTATCAATATAGTTGCCTATATATAGTAGAGAAGATTTCCCCACCCTATATTTTAGTGGGCATATTAATTATAGGGGGCTTATCCTATCCTATAAATTTTAGGGGGTAAGGGTGGGGCCCACTCCCCACTCTATAGGACCTATCTTATAAATTGTAGGGTAGAGGGTAGGGGGTGGGGTCCTAAAAATTTATGTAAGACTATGTTGAATTAATTTCAAAACTAGGCTACAATAGGGAATATGGCTAGATTTGATATGTATTAATATTTGTGACTCATAATGGATTTTGTCTAGTTCTTTTGTTGCCCTTTATTCACCTTTTGACACTAGGTCACATGTATCACCCTCTCCCCCTTTTCCCACTCCTTCATAGATGTCCTATGCCTAATATCACATTCTCTTCCTCCAATTTACCCTCTATCTATATGTCACACCTCTCTAACACAGTCTCTCACATTTTCTTTAGTATTTGTATGTTTTACTTGGGTATCTTGCATTTAAATAAATTTTCACATATTTTTAATTATGGTTTACTATTTTGAAAAATATTTTATTGGGTATATGATATAGGGTAAGTTAGTTTGGTGTAAAGTTAATGTTAAAATAATATATGCCTATCTTGAGCTCTAATATTTACTTTGGTTAGCTATTTGTCATCACTCTATCACTCATTTTCTCATTCCCTCATAGATGTCCCTTGCCTACTCTCACCATATCTTTCTCCAATTTTCCCTCTATATGTACCTCATGCCTCTCTCACATACTCTCCCACATTTCCTTTCATTTGTTTATGTTTGACTTGGGTTTCTTGCATTTAATTGAATTTCAAAATGTTTAAAATAACTTATTCTAGTTAGGTTTAGATTATAGCTTGTCTTAATATTCATTTGGGAAAATGGTGGACTACATTTACATTTTCATGTGCATATTTTGATAAGATTTGGTTTACCATTATAGTACAATGTGGTATTTTGGTAATGTTATATTTAGGTTGATAGTTAGATTTAGATTATAATTTCTCTTATTATTCAATTATGAGAAGGAATTTTTTTTATTCATTTACAATTATGACTATAAGTTAAAATTTGTGAATGACTATGCTGGATTAAGTTCAAAATTAGGGTACAATAGGGTTTAGGTATAAATTTAATATTTATTTAATATTGGGGACTCTTAATGCATTTAGTCTAATTAATTTGTTGTGTGGTATTTCCCTTCTAAAAATAGGTCAGTGTGTTTCACTCTCTCCCCCTTGTCCACTCCTTTATAGATGTCCCTTGCCTACAGTCACCATCTCTTCCTCCAATTTACCCTCTATTTGTAGCTCATGCCTCTCTCACACATTATCTAACATTTCATTTAGTCTTTTAATGTTTGACTTAGGTATCTTGTATTAAATAAATTTTAACATATATTTTAATATGGTTTTCTATTTTGAAAAATATCTTATTGGGTTTATGATATAGGGTGTTAGTTTGATGCAAAGTTAATGTTAACATAATGTGTGTGTGTGTGTGTGTGTGTGTGTGTGTGTGTGTGTGTGCATCTCTCTCTCTCTCTATCTCTCTCTCTCTCTCTCTCTCTCTCTCTCTCTCTCTCTCTCTCTCTCTCTCTCTCTCACACACACACACACACACACACACACACACACACACAAATGGTAAACATTCTTAGTGTAGATTTAGTTTAACATGAAGGATTAAATTTGGTATATTGTATTTATTAAATGTACAACTTAATAACCAAATTCATTTTTTGAAATATATTTGTATAATATATTTTTGTAGTACATATATTTACATTAAAATTTATAAATATTTTTTTAAAAATTATGTCATAGTATTCTTGTATTAAATATTTTAATATAGCTTATCTTATATAATAATATTTTATCTATTGCTCAATGGCCAAATGATATCTATTAAAAAAATTAATTGTAGATCTTATTATGTTAAAAAACAATCATTTTTAGTCAAAAAAAATAAATTATAACTAATTAAAGATATATATTCAAGTAAAAGGCTACAATTTGCAATTAAAAGAATAAGAAAAAAAATATTTAATGAAAAAAATACTATGTTTGATAATATAAAAGTCTATAATAGTTTATATAATGTGGATAAATTTGTTATGCATGACTAAAATCATATCTTTTATCAATAATAGCTAATTTGGTTGATCTGTAAAGACCTTATAAAATAATCATTGATGAGATGAGTATTGTAGCCTTCAATTTCTTCATGATTAGCTTTGACATCTTCCAAAACATCTGAAAAAATAGCTATTCTATTAAATGTCTCCCTTACATTTTTTTATAACATTTTTCACTCTCAAGATTTCATTATCCGAGACGAAATCAATTCTTGGTGCTGCATTTTCAAAATGTAAAAGCAATTTATAACAACTCTCCAATGTAGATTTTTCACATTTATCAATAATAGTTTTAGGGGATCCATCAAAGTTCACTAAGCCGACTAGATTTGACATAATGATTTTAGACTCATTTTCGGAGTGGTCCATTATATTACTATTGTATCCTGAAAAAACATAAAATGTTATAATTTAAAATTTAATACATGTAGTTTATAATAAATGGAGGCCCTGAAAAATATAGAGTATGCATACAGAAGAAAATATAATTCACAATAAAGAAAAAACATTTTATATTCATTTTTAAATTAAACAAAAATAAAACTCATTATAGAATTGTAATACATCAATATTTTCAATTGCTTCTTATACATTATAGAGTGCATGTTGTAATCTAAAAGTCTAAATATATCTCATAAAAAAATCTAAAAGGTTTAATTTTAGATTGTAATTTATCAAAATTTATTGAGTAAATATGAAACATGTCAAATAATTAGAAATAAATAAAAATATTGTATATGTTCTAATATGATTTACAACAAAAGTAAATTCAAATATGAATGACAATTTTTTTCCATTTGAAATTGTTTGATTGAATATTGAAATCATCATGGAATTATTCTAATAAATAGGTTATTGAAACTAATTACAATAGTATCAAGAATCATTCATTTGAATTTGAATCACTAGATTCATTATATTAAATCATGTTTCTTTGAAGTATGTCATCTATAATAGAATCCAATACATCAAACCAGTAAAGGTGATAAAAGGTTTATTACCATTGTTTGAATGCCTCGGTATAGAAAATTCAAAGATTGATTTTGTCCATGTAGTTATATGTTCCATTAAAAAAATTCGTATTCTTGCATAAAATAGAATATTAAAAAAAAAAAACCACATGGCCCCCATCTTTCAACTACATGTCAATTCCAAGTGTATCCAGTAATCTGGAAAATTATATGTGAAAAAATTGGCCATGATAGTGAAATTTCTCTAGTCCTTGAGTACTAATTTGTGGAGCTTGAAGCATTGTTTTCAACCAATGAGAACCATTTTCATCTGAAACTATGGGATAAGGAGCTTGTTCTAAATAAATCTCTATAAGAACAAGTACAAATCAGTGGATTCAAACTCCTCACAACAAACCAATTCATCAAAAATAGGATGTCTATAGAAATGGTTAAAATTTCAAAGAGTTGGAGTATGAAATCTAAGAAAACCTTCTTCCAAAAGGTTTCTTTTTGAAGATAAATATATTTCCCTTTCTTCACTATGAATTCTTATAAGATCAACATACTCATAGAAATCATCAGTTCTAATTGTTCTTTGCCTTCACATTTCTTGTTGAAATATCTAAAAGAATTTAAAAAAAAAACAAAAAATGACTAAACAAAAGAGAATGAAACCTAACTAAAATATTTATTAAAAAACTAAAATAGTACTAGTCAAGTGGAATAATTTAACATAACTAATTCAAAATATGTTCTTTTAAAAAAAAATTATAATTAGCAATTTAACTGGTACCAACATCAAAGAATGATAGAATATTTTTCTCTAGTCCTTGACATTGGTACAGTTATATTTAAAAGTTGTGCCTATAAATAGATTTTAACTTAGTCAACTTCAAGTAACATGGAACCACTGCTAGGTAGTTGCAATACCTAAGTTAGGAGTGAATCTTCAAATTATAGGCCAACTCCTCTTGATGTATCACTAATTTTACTTCTTCAAATAGGAAAATAGACTTGAGGGCAGAAAGGGATAGAAGGATTTCTTAGAAAGTAAATATTGAAAGAGTGAAGGGGGTGATACACCGAGTGCTAGGATGAAGATATTGATGGTTTGACTTGATGAGCACTTCTAGGTAGCTTACAAGAACTCAATATTATAAAGAATCATTCACATATAAATATTTCACAAGAAGGATACAATTCAGACAAGATCTTAAAGGGAATGCTAACATTCACAGTGTCAAAACTTGAATGAAAATAAAGTGTCTTGACTTGTAACCTATATGAATAACCAAATCCCACTTCTAGTTAATGCTGAGATAGAATCTAGAGACTCAAATGAGGAGAATCTCAAGAAATTATATGAAATCAAAAATCTAAGTTGCAAGAAGACACAATAATGGTTCTAAGACTCTTCCTTCATTCAAATATCAAAGGTCATGAAATAACATTCATCCAAATTGACTATAAAAATGAAATGATGTGATAAGAAAAGCATGAAGGACTCCTAAGAGATCTCAATGATGTTATCTTGCATATGACTTCAAAAATGCCATCCCTTTCTCTACATCATGGGAATCCTTAAATAGATCAGGATTGCAACAAGCTTCAAATGGGAGGGACACATGTCAGAAAAGCAATAGAAGACTGCAAATATCTTAGAGAATTATATTCATCATTAATTTTAACTAATGTCCAAGCTATGTCCATGTGTTACAACATAATAGGTTAGGTGTGCTATCTTTAGTTGATCTAGCAAGTTTGTACACATAATTGAAAAGTCAACCTTGACTCTAAATTTCAATCTTTCAATACAATGACCCTACAATAGTTTGGAAGGAAGACCCCTCATAATATCTTACCATGAAAACCATAGCTTCATGATATTATGATCATTGGATATCATCTTGGCATCATTGCATCATGAGCCCATTAAAATAGCTCTATGAAGTATCAGGATATGCCTTTCTGACCCCTTATGACCTCATGATTGTCCTTCTCCTTTACTAGCATAGCATTGGCAACTTGATACTCGATCTTCACGATCTTATGACAAACTAGAAATTATAAGATCATAACCCACATGAATGGAACTTGAGATCTCATGATACATTTCCTATCATAGCATTGAGGCTTCAAAAAATCACTTGAACCTTTCTCATTTATGCTCTTGGGCCCACCTTGTCTCTTACGATATTATGGCCATGCTGCGTCATGACATTGTGCCTCTTCATTCTGGCTTTTTTGATCCTACAATTGTGTGTAGCAGTATTAGAACTTGGGCACATGTCACCTCCTCACCTTGTCACTATGGATAAGGAACTTGTGATTTTTGTTGGCGAAAAAGTGATAACTGTATATCCACCAAACATTTATGGCAAAAAATGTCATTGAATATTCTCTATTCCCCTCAAGACCTTCAACCAATAAGAATGTGTTTGTATGCTAGCCTGTTTTGATATCACTTTGTTGTATTGTGGCCCATCATCTAAAGTTGACCCTATATATCCATGTGGAAAGCACTTGCTATGCCACTTTGGATAAAGGCCTTGCATCTTTTTATGATGACATAGCGAGGAAAATCAATCCTAGCAAGATTGATGGTCAGGAAGATGCATGATACATTCTGCCAAAATTGAGGAAAGGGGGGTCCACCATGCTACGTGTCCATTTGTCAGCTTATTTCTATGGATAAAGAAATTGCAGTTTTTGTTGGCAACAAAGCAACAACCTTTGATCTACTGAAGATCAAAGGCCCTCATGGTTCTTTTGAGTTTGTGACAACATGGGATCCGCCAATATTATAAAAAAAATTGTAACCATAAGAAATATAGATTTAGAAGCTCAAAACCTAGGGATATAATAATAAAGAATGGTCAAAATTTTATGTATCCCTTGATTGCATGGGTATTAATGAGTTAGAAAAATTATTCTTGCCACCTTAAGAAATATGGCTGGTCAACCTACCCGTTTTGCATGGTGATAAAAATGGGTAATATTTTTGGTGATTTCTATTGAATGGCTACCTACTAGACATCGAACCAGTATTATTATCAATATATTAGTTATAGAGTCAAAATAGGAATGATAATAGACCAAACATGGTGGTCACACATGCTTGAATATGCACTTGGATCAAGCATTGCTAAGGGAAGATGTTGAGAATAGAGATGTTCTATACTAGTGAGTGTGTGACATCTTGCTTGCTTGGACCTCTAAAACCTTAGGAACTTATTGAAAGAAGGGAAGACTACAACTAAACACTCTTGTGTTGGATTTCACTTAGGGAAAATGAAAACAGGGAACATGTATAGAGCAAGAACCTGAAGCTCATACCTCAAAACAAAGCTTGAGGTGGATCCCATTCATAGGTATGGGTAGGACTTCTCCTTTCATATTTGCTAGCTGGTATATATTGTGTTCCTTGCATTATAAGATCATGAACAAGCTGATCCTTGTATTATCAAACTTATTATGATGGTTTGGTTTTCTTTTAAGAACATCTTACTGCAAAACCAGATCTCCTTCTTTGAATATCTTGAGCTTAAACCTTTTGTCAAACACCCTCTTAGTTTGCATTTGTTGGTGTTTCATTATTTGTAACAATTTACTCATTTCTTCCTCAAGCTCCAACTACATGGCATACCTCAACTTTAGAGGGTCATCCTCTTCAAAAAGCATCAAACTATCAACAAGTTATAATGATGGGAACTCTATAGAAATAGGTAATTTAGCTTGCTTTCCATACACAAGAACATAGGGTGAGCTACCCAGAATCCTTTTGAGAGTGATTCTATCAAGCCACAAGTTTGGTCTCATTTTGGAATTCCAATCATGTTTGTTGTCTTCTAAAGTGCTTTTCAAGATCCTCGATAAATTCTTATTTGTACTTTTAGCTAAGCCATTGCCTTGAGGATAATATTTTTATGAAGTATTGAGGTATACTTCATTCTTCAATGCCCATTCAATTATTCTTGTTCCTACAAATGCAAAGGCATTTTTAGATATAATAGAGTCAGGAAATCCAAATCTATAGATTAGATCATCATATAAATTCAAAATAGAATTCTTGTTGGCCTCTATCAAAGCTACTGTCTCTATCCATCATGTGAAATAGTTTGTGGCAGTAAGCATCCATTTGTGGCCAATACTATAATTTGGATTAATAGGACCCACAAAATCTATGCCCCACATCATGAATGGCTACTCAATCAAACTAGGACACGGGGTAAGGCAGCTAGCCTTCCCTTCCCAGAAAATAATGCACATTGTTTACACTTTCTTGCCTAGGAATGACCATCCCTAAATAGGTTGGGCCAATAATATCCATCCCTCATGATTTTATATGTTTTTTTTTTGGAGAAAAATAACCTCCTACATCATGAAACTATCCCAACAAATTTTTAGTATCATCATTGTCAATACATCTAAGGAGGACTCCATTCATATCCTTTCTAAATAGGAGGACATACAATAATATATAAGATATATACTATAATCTAAAATACCTTCTTTTAGCCCTATCAAGTGAAGGGGGACATTCTTTAGTTTGCAGAAAATGTGTCATATCTTGTAGTTAGCTCTATTGTTGACCTTATTGGGGAATGTCCCGATTAGCAAAGACAACCTCTACTATATCATTAGTGGTTT
This sequence comes from Cupressus sempervirens, assembly GCA_028749045.1. NCBI lineage: Eukaryota > Viridiplantae > Streptophyta > Pinopsida > Cupressales > Cupressaceae > Cupressus > Cupressus sempervirens. The sequence continues at coordinate 644,510,779 of CM053783.1, read as the reverse complement.
GAGTCTAAACTAATTAGCCAATTGTTCACATAAGCCTCTTCCCTTGGTGAGTTTGGTTACTTAAATTTCTACATCATATTCCATGACCCTAGTTATCCAACTGGCTCTCTTTTCATTTAAGGTCTTTCCTCAACAAGAACTCCTTCACACTAGAATGGGCCACCATAAGATGAATCCTACTATTGGATACCAAATGTCTGAACTTCTTTAATCTTTTTACCATTGCAAGCACATGCTTCTCAATGAACCTATATCTCTTCTCATAATATTCTAAGCCTTTGTTGAAAAATGCAATAGGTTGTTCTATATCTTGATCATTTTGTTGAATCAATATTGCAGAAATTGTATCCATACTACCATATGTATACAAGGTGAAATGTTTTGAAAAGTTAGGATTTACTAGAGTAGGAGTAGTAGAGAATGCTTCCTTTATTGCTTCAAAACCATGTCTAGCTTCTTTTGACCATCTAAAAATATTATTCTTCTTGAGCATTGATGTTAATGGCTTCAATAGGTTAGCAATATCTAGAATAAAGTATCTAACAAAGTTGATTCTCCCATTGAAACTTTGCAATCTCTTATTATGATGTGGCAAAGGTAATTCTAGGATGGTTGCAACTCTCTCAGGATCAATGGTGATGCCTTGTTTGGATACAACATATCCCAATAACTTATTCTTATGGACAACAAACATACATTTCTTTGGATTGAGAGATATGCCAAATTCTCTACATCTACCTAGGATTTATCTCAAATTTTCAATATATTCCTTAGCACTTTTGGATAAAACAATGTTATCATCTAGATAGATCAGCACAAATTTGTATATCAAATTTCTAAAAGCCATCTTCATGGAATTTTGTAAAGTTTCTCCTACATTAGACAAGCCAAAAGGAATTCTCATGTAAGCCATGGTACCCACTTGGCAGTGAATGTAGTCTTGAATTCGTCTTCTCTTTCAAATAGAACCTAATTATAGCCAAAATATCCATCAAGGAGTGAAAACCTTTCTAAACTTGAAACATATTGGATCATTTATTCCATAGATGGTAGAGGATGATAGTCCTTCAATGGCACTCTATTGAGGTATCTAAAGTCAACACACAACCTTATGTCTCCATTCTTTTTTTTAACAGTGACTAGATTTGATACCCAACTAGTGTGTTTGATAGGGAATATTATTCTACTCTCAATAAGTGTGAAAACCTCCTTTTACATCAAGGGTTCTAGCTTTGGATTAATAGGCCTTTTCTTTTTCCTCATGTGTTTGGAATTGGGTTCCAACCCAATTGTATGTTGGGCAAGGCATGGATCAAATCCCTTAAGATCAGCATATCCCTAAACAAAAATGTCATTATATTCTCGAAAGAGCTAGAGATAAGATTGCCTTTCTTTAGTGGGAGCTGCTTTGCCAAAATTCAATTTCTTTCCCTCTTTAATCTCAAGATCTTCATAATGATCTTGCTAAACTTCCAAGTTGGTATTATTTTTCTTGAATCGGTGATCAATGTTAAAGATAGACTCTATAGTGACCAATCCTTTGGGAAATTTATTAGAGTTGAGTTGTATGACCTGATTTCCATATTGCTCTTGCACCATTCATTGATTAAATGTTGAGTGTGGATCTTCCTCAAGTAGAAAGTTCAGGATTTGTTCATCACTATCAAATACTATCCAAATTATGTCATTGTCAGGTATGGAGGGCATGACCACAACTTTGATATGTTTTTGTACACCTTCTTTTCTAATTTCATCAACTATATCAAATTGTGCCCCTAAAATAGCTAACCTATCATCATGGTGATTCAATTTTATAGGGATAGCCACTATGTTAAAAGAATCAAAGTCTTCAATCAAATTCCAAACTCTCTATTTATAGCCTTTTAGCTTATCATTTTTAGTCATGTGTAACCCCCCTATTTGATTGACAACTAACTCACTATCACCATATACTTTTATGGATTTGACACATCTCATCATGGCCCATTGTAATCCTTTGATTAGCCCTCCATAATCAGTTGTATTGTTGGTGCATGTGAAATGGAAATGAAAAGCTGCATAATAATTGTTTTCATTAGGTGAGACTAGCATTGCTCCCCCACCTGAACCATTCTTGCTCCTAGAGCCATCAAAATATAACTCCCATACTTCATTTTTCCACTTGTCAAGATCAATAGTATCCTTGACAAGGTTTGACATTATTAGCCCAAATGTTTGGAAGACATAATTTCCTAGACCAACATTTGTAATATTTTTAATGCTAATGATGTTGGTCTCATTTATTGAGGAGTCTTTGGTTACCTACTCATTTAGTAATACATCAAGGATGTCATCAACTTGATTATTTATATCTTGGGTGACAAGATCTTCCCTTTAATCAAGTGCAATACAATTAGCATTGATCACATTGGGTGTGTAAGGTTCAATGTGGTCTTCAGCAAGTAACTCAGACTTGATTATTACTTTTGTTCCATACCTAGCCCTAAATAGCATATGGGACCAATCTGTTGATAAATAGCCTCCTATCTTGGCTATGAATTCTCTTGACAAACAAAGGGAAAAATATGGGGGCAAATATATCACAAAGATACCTTGGGGAATAGAAAAAGTAGGACATGCATGGAGTGTTAGGCTTGTATTCTTTATGATACCTAAGCTATTGACACATGAACCATCTGATTGGACCACACCCTTTTCTAAGGGCTCAATTCTTTAACCTAGCTGGTCTTCTATACTTTTGGTCATGACAAATCTTGTAGCCCCACTATCCACCACACAATTATGTACCAAATTGTTTCCTATAATTAATGAAACATAAAATGGTGGAGGCTTAACATCCTTAACTTGGGTTTGACTTCTTTTCTATTTTTCATCTTTGGTATCAACTCCTTGATTTGTAAATATAGCCTTTGAAGGCTTAACAACAACTTGGCTTGGGACATCTACTTCCAAAGCTTCCCTCAACAAGCCAATTTGTCCTAGAATAAAAAGGGAATCCCACATGGATATGGTGATACTCATTCTTTTCATGTTTTCCATAATGTTAAATGGCATAGTAGCATGCACCTTTGTTTGGGCCTTAAAAGAAGCTGATTGTATTGGTTTTTGTGATTATTCTTTAGTGACAACATGAATATATCTTATTTTTTCTCCTACTAGAGAAACTATTTTTGGAGGGGAAATGATGCATTTTTGGTATTTTTTTTCTCCTTGGTTGGAACCTTTAAGAGGTCCTAATGGTTTTGACCTGAGTAAGTTGAAAAAAGACATACAACCTTGGCAAGAATAATGTTCAGTAGAATATATGACTCATGCTCCTTTAGGTTCTTTAAATTCTATGGGTGGTGTAGCTACCAAAATTAATGAGGTCAATTATGTCTCACCTTGAAGTTGGTTAGCTAATTCTCTTTTTTTCTAAGATTTATTTGTTGTTCTTTTCTTATTTGAATTTAAGATGGATCTTCAATTGATACATATTTATTTGTCCCTGCATCACTTTCTAGGTCTCTCTTCTTTACTCTAGTGTAGACTTTACTTGTGATATTATCTCTATTCACACCATAGTGCTCCTCCATTTGGAAATTTATGAATGTAGCATCTATAGGAGGAACCTCTAATTTCCTCTCAATGTCAACATCATATGTAGGTTGTGAATTAGAAACACTTTGAACCATTAAGGCCTGATTCATCATTCCATTAGAGCATGTATCTTGGTTATGTTATTGATTGCAAGAGTAACACCACTCATATTCTCCTGGTAAGTTGTTTTGAGTAGGGACCATATATTTAGTAGTATTTGGAGGAGGGGAAACATTAAGAGGGCTTAGATTATAAGGCCTAAAAGGTCTTTGATTATAATTTTTCCTATTAGGTTGGTATTGACCCTAAAAATGTTGCTGAGCAGGTTGGTTTGAAGTTTGATTATGATGCTAGGATGAATGTCTAACCTAGTATCCTCCCTTTTTAATATTCACCACCTAACTTGTAAGGCTTTGCATGAGACTTTCCATTCTTTTCTGGCTATCTCCTAGCTCTTACAGTTTTGATGAAGGACCTACAATTGTTACTTCTTGGCATGGAGTGGCTAGTGTCTAATTTAGAGGTGACATAGCTAGGGGGCTATTGGGCTGGATATCCAAATATATAAACATTAGAGGCCTAGGAGAAATTATATCTACTTGGATAAGGCTATTCCTAGCTCTTATGGCTATGTCATAACCTTATGGTAATGAATAACCTCTCATATATTATATCATGATAGAAATATCACTACTCAAGCTTCTTAAGTAATATAGAATATCATGTTCTTCTAAAGGTCTTACCTGAGCTGGTATTTTTCTCCATGTTCTTTGAGATCTATAATTAAAGTCCATCATTTTCTCATGAGAAGCCCTTCAAATGATCCTAAGTTGCTCAACCAAAGATTGAAAGTCTAGCTTTTCTTCAAAGTGTTTTGTTAGGACATCTCTCAATACATCTCATAAAGTGATTGAGCCCATAGCAAGGCTTTGAAACCATTGTAGATCTTTCCCTTTAAATGAGGTTGCAAGAAACTTCATAGAAAAATCCTCCTCTATAACATGATACATGTTACATAGCATAGTAACGTCTCTCATATGCTTAAATGTTGTTTTTTGGCCTTCTCTAGTGAATTCTGGTAAACTTTTTAGGGTGACTAGGGAAATATCATGATGCTAAGCAAAGACTAATGAGCTTCCTTGGTTGAAAGGAACAAAAGAAAATTGTCTTGCCATTAGTACTTGAAAGATCCTTCTTCTTGGGACAGTGAATTTCCTCATGATGACAATAGGACTTGATGGCAAAGGAACAGATTAGGAACTTCTTGTTTGAGTGAGGGTATCTTGAATTCTTTCAAATACTCTACCTTTCCTCCTAGGTGGGGACAATTCTCTATATTCAAAACCTACCAAGCTACTTCTTGTTTACTCTTTTCTCATAAATCATATGAACTCATCTCTTCCCATAGTTAGAGTTGGTAGATGTGTATAATTTATGATTCTACACATGTTAATTTACTATTGTAGACACCAACAATAGCAAGAAAAATATGAAGAAAATATTGGAAATTCTTTTCTTGTCCCATTAAGCATGCCAAAATTGTTATCTCTAAAAGTTGTGCTTATGATTGGATTCTAACTTAGTCAACTTTAAGTAACATGGAACACTCCTAGGTAGTGGGAAATACCTAAGTTAGAAGTGAATCTCCAGATTATAGGCTAGCTCCTCTTGATCTCTCACTAATTTTGCTTCTTCAAATACAAAAAATAAACTTGAGGGGCCAAAGTGATAGAAGGATTGCTTTGAAAGTAAATATTGAAAAAGTATAGGGGGTGATATACCGAATGGTAGGATGAAGATATTGCTGGTTTGACTTGATGAATACTTTTAGCTAGCTAACAAGAACTCAATATTGCAAAGATTCATTCACATATAAATATTTCACAAGAAAGATGCAATTTAGACAATATTTTAAAGGGAATTCTGACATTCACAATGTCATAGCTTAAACAAAAAAAGAGTGTCTCAACTTGTAACCTATGTGAATAACCAAATCCCACTTCTAGTTAAAGCTAAGATGGAATCCAGGGATTCAAAAGAGGAGAATCTCAAGAAATTCTATCAAATGAGAAATCTAAGTTGCAAATAGACACAATAAGGGTTCTAAGATTATTCCTTCATTCAAATATCAAATGTCATTGAATAACATTCATCTAGATTGACTGTAAAAATAAAGTGATGTACCAAGAAAAACATGAAAGACTCCTAAGAGATCTCGACAATTCTATCTTGCATAAGAATTCAAAAATGACATCCCTTTCTCTACATCTAGGGAATCCTTAAATAGACTAGGATTTCAACAAGCTTCATATGGGAGGGACACATGTTAGAAAAATAATGGAAGAGTATAGATATCTCAAAGAATTAAAATCACCATTAAGGTACCTCCCATTATGGGAAACACTAGGAGAACAATCATGAAAAGTATAAGTGCTACATATTGTAGGAGTAACTTAACTTCCTTTTTCTTCTTGTGGCATTCAAATATCAAATCCACAACCACCCCGCTAGCACAACATTTAACAATCACAATTGTGTCTAAGAAAAGATCATATATTTATTGGTGATTTTCCTATGGAAGTGATCTAATGTATTCTCCACCATCCCCATACTCAAATGTGGATCAAATATTCATTGAAACTAAGTTTTTGGATCACCAACTTGCCCCTTGATTAATGTCAACCTACACTACTTCATTCTACATTGATACTATGCCACCTTGAGGAAACATTTTAACTAACTTCCAATCTATGTCCATGTGTTACAACATGATAGGCTGGGTCTACTACCTTTGGTTGATCTAGAAAGTTCATATACATAATTGAAATTTCAACCTTAACTCTAGCTTCTAATCTCTCAATGCCATGACCCTATGACATGTTGGGAGGAAGATCCCTCATAAAATCTTATCATGAAAACCCTAGCTTGACAATCTTATGATTGTTAGAAATCATCTTTGTATCATAGTGTCATAAGCCCATGAAAATAACTCTATGACCATATGAAAAACCATTTATCATAGCATTAGGATATGCCTTTCTGATCCCTTACAACCTCATGATCATCCTTATCCTTTACTAGTGTAGCATCAGAAATTTGATACTTGATCTTCACAATCTTATGAAAAACTAATAATCATATGATTGTAACCCACATAAATAGTACCTAAGAATCAATGACACACTCCTATCACAGCATCAGGGCCTCAAAAAAACATGTGCATCTTTCTCTTATTTATGCTATTGGGCCCACTTTGTCTCTTATGATCTTATGACCATTGTTTTTCATGTCATCGGGCCTCTTCATTCTGGCTTTTGTGATCCTATGACTGTGTGTAGCAACATTAGAACCTAGGCACATGTCACCTCCTTGCCTTGTCATTATGGATAAGGACTTTGTAGCTTTTTTGAGTGACAAAGCAATTACCATAGATCCTCCAAAAATTTCTGGTGGAAAATGTCATTGAATCTTCTATATGCCCCTTAAGACCTCTAACCAATAGGAATGCATCTATATGCAATCCTATTCTGACATTACTTTTTCATATTATGGCCCACCATCTAAAATTGAACCCCTATATCCACATGGCAAGTGCTCACTATGTCACTTTGGATAAAGGTCTTGCAGCTTTCTATGAGGACATAGTGAGATCCATCAATCCTAGGAAGATTGATGGCCAAGAAGATGCATGATACATTTTTCTAGAACTTAGGATAGGGGGGTCCACCGTGCTACATGTCCATTTGTTGCCTTGTCACTATGGATAAAGAACTTGTAGTTTTCATTGGTAACAAGGAACAACCTTTTGATCCATTGAAGATCAAAGGCTCTCATGATTCTTCTAATTTTGTGACAACATGGGACATGTAGACATTAACAAAAATGTTTTTTGAAACCATAAGACATGCAAATTTAGAAATTTGAAACCTAGGAATATAGTGATAAAGCATGGTCAACATTTTATGTATCCCCTGATTGCATGGTTATTAATGAGTTAGAAAAAATAGTCTCCCCAGCCTAAGAAATATGGCTGGTCAACCTACCCCTTTTGCATGGTGATAAAAGTGGGTAACATGTACCAATACCAATGTCAATTGGAATAGATTAATAGAAATAATTCAAAATATTAAAGAATGATAGAATATTTTTTTCCTAGTCCTTCCAAGAAATAAGAACACATGTAGCCTCTTAGTAAATGATCCATATTTTATTTTCATAGAGCAACTAATTATGAAATTTTTTACAATTGCATTACAATTAAAAAGTGTACTTAAATTGCATTCAAAGTTACTATTATTTTAAATAGAAATGTAATATGACATATTTTCCATTTCTCTAAGCCTTATTTCTTCTTCTTTTCTTTTTTCAAATGTTTCCCCTTTTTCATTTTCTCATAGGGATAATAGGAAATGGTGGCATTATCTTCAATTCATATAATGACTTTATACAGGAAATTACAACAAATTTCATTCATGTTCTCTCTATTTGACCTATATCAATTGTTTCTTTTTCAAGTGTTAGATGTTAGGATTTGTGTATTGTCAATGCCCAAGACAATCGAAATGGTATTTGAGTAGTACAACATATTTTTGTAGGATATATCAGAACTAGTTTTGGATTATCTTCATTGAAAGGGAATCCAGAGTAGGTGTCAAGTTTCACCAATATGTACAAGGGTAATTCTGGTGGCATGGTTCCTGGCTTGTACACAATCTCATGAATAAAACCTAGGGCACCATTTGCAAGTTCTTCTTCTATCCATAAATTGGAAGTCAACATTACTTTTTCATTCTTTGAGATCAACAACTCCATATCTAGTTCATATATAGAATTGTCATCCGCTCTAGTAATATTTAATACTTTAGTTGTAACAATATGTGTAATAGGTTCTTCAAGAAAATGTAACATACTTCTATTATGACTGCAAACATTATCATTTATTAAAAATAAATGAATATTTTTATCAAAATCATCATTTATTTTTGGAATAATATTATTCCTTGTTCTCAACATCAATAAATTCCAATCAACAATTGTGGGATTTTCATCTCTAAGATTATTAAGTAACTAACAATTTTTTTTTTGTTCTAGGTCTTCTCCATCTTGCCTAAAGATCTTTTCTAATGTGACCACCTTTTTGAATTATTCCCATAGTAGCTTTGCTCTTCTAAAACTTGCAAATGATACTTTGTCTTTTATTGGAGGCAGCTGTCTGAGGTCTCCAACTAAAATGGTTGAAATTTATAGGAAAAATAACAAACTTTTATCAATTCATTAGATTTTCAATATAATTTTTTTATATATCATGAATAATATTAATCAAACTTTAACAAATACAAATATATGAACACCTCCAAAGCTGAGATTGGATTTATGAGGAAATGCTTGATAAAGCCTTGAGTCAATATTCTCAAGTAGCTTCTCCCTAATAAAGCTCATTTTAGCTATTAATATGTATTTAATATGACTCATTTCCTCTTGAAAACTTTTCAAACGTGTTCCTTCTAGTTGCATAAAATCCTTAACTAGAATTTTCAAATTTGAGTGGATTGTTGATCCACCAATGTTATATGTTGCTACTCCATTTGATGTGAGGAGAAATAGAGGGGATGATTTGACATTGCTTCTTTTTTTAGATATTTACTAATTCCACCAATCAAATATGACTTTCATGTACCTCCAGTTCCCTAAGCATTCATAAACAATGGATACACACTCTCACGTACTTGATAGTGTGTATAATGATGTCGACTACTTTTTTTTGTCTCTCACTAAAAAAAATCATGTTGATATTTTGCTCTGTCACAAAATTTGAAACCAATCCATTTTCTCTCATTTTATTGATAAAGTTTATTGCCACATTACCTTCTTCATTTGCTCTATATGTATTTGACCAATTATATTATCTATCTATATCCCTTTGTCCCAACATATCAATTTTAGAAACTTGCATTTCTTGTCCATTATGCAACCATGAAATTATTTCCGATTCAGGTTCTATAGAATTAATATGTCCAATAATATTTTCTTCACTTTCTAAATCACTAACATTCTCACTATCTCCTAATTCCATTACTTGTCTTACATGCCACAACACATAGTTAAATGACTTCCAATTTGAAATGATGGTTTTATTATCTTCACCAATATCAATTGCAATTTCTCTAAATAGTTTGTACAAAAGCAACTCTAAGAAACAAAATTCAACAAATTTTTCAGATTGACATGCTGGAATAGTTACAAATCTTGGATATATCCTAACAATTGCATTTTTTTTCCTTCTTTTCCATTTGTTTTCATTTTTTCTATCCTTTTTAAATATCCATGATATTGAGGCATCAATCAATGAAAAATTTTCCATAAAGATTTCTGTCCTTCTATATGCATCAATATAGGATTATGTTGACTCCTCACTTTCACCTTCATTTTTTTTTGCTACTAGTTTGAAAAATATTGTGTGAAACATTTACATTAAAATATTTTCTACTATATTCAACCAATAGAAGTTCTAGTAGAATATAGCATGTCTTTTGAGCTCCGACATCTCTTTCCACGATAGTTTTAGTTAAGAGTTTCCTATACACTTTTGAGGCAAAATCATCAAGATTTTCTATATTGGCAAACTCTTAGCATTTGATGATAGGTTTTTGAGTTTCTCTCTGCCTTTGCTACATCTTTTGCAATTTACTTAATAACTACATGCTCTGACAAAATGATTGGTTGCTAACCAATATTGGCTCTCCAAAACGAGAGTATGTAATGATTGTGTCAGTTAACTCTATCATCATTTCTAGCAAGCTCAAATTTTTTTCACTAGTTTCAATGTCCTCATATAACTTTGAACCATTAGGCCAAAGGGCATTATAACTATACATTTGAAAAAATATATATATTACACTAAATGGTTAATAAATTCATTTTCTATATGAAATACACCATTGAAATAATTTATACTTGCAAGCCATTTTTCCCATTTTTCCTAAGACGTGTGCCTACCTAACACATTGTATGTCTTTCAAAAATATTTATAATTTCCTCATAATATTGATCAAAATGTACATCCATAAGTTGAATTCTGTCTCTTAAGCATGGATATTGTGAAAAAAATTTAAATCCCTAAATCAAATCACATACAATTTGAAAATTGTTCAACATAAAAAAATAAAATTAAAAACTCTATATTAAAGAGAAACAAAATTTATAAACTTAGTGTAGATATGCTGAAATCTGATTAAAAAGATCATTGTTGAAGAAGAGAGATTGTTGAAGTAGAACGTATGTTTCAGTCACTATTTTTTCACTAATGCCAAACCTGCTATTTGTTGGTAAGATAATTTCTTATAAGATACAAGTAGCATGACTTAATTGATTTATGAAGAGAATTTAGTCAATAAGATGTAGCAACAATGCCTAGAGGAAATGTAGAGTTATAGTTATGTAATGAAGTACAAGGATCACTTAAGACAATGGTGAAATGGTGTATTGATAATCTACTTGAAGCTACAAAGGTTGGCCATACTTAGAAACTTTAGAAGAACAAGCAATTCAAAGATTGTCTACAAAGCTTGACCAAAGTTGGTAGTAGGTGCCGAGAAAAGTTAGTGCAAGCCAAAAAAAAAATTAGTTAGTGCTGAGAAAAAGAAAATTCTAGTGTGTGCCAAGTAACATAGGTGGTGCTAAACAAAATACAATAGGTTTCAAGCATCAGTAAATCATAGTTGATTTCAAGTGAACAAACAATAGATACTGAGCAACACAATATGTATCGAGCATCAAAAGAATAATAATGTCAAGCTATTGGATTATTGGAAAAGTAAAAGATTCACCAAATCTGAGCTGACAAGTTTGTTTTCTTGAAGTCTGTGAACTAGGTAGAAGATAAGGTTGATGAGCTGGTGGCATATAATTTGAGATAGACCATTTCTAGGAAATTTCAAATGGATTCTATGAGAAGTTTCTAAAAGAGACAAGATATGGGGTAGATACATTATATTCAACCTAATCAATCCAAACCCTAAAATGGATGATGAAAAATAGAGTGGACACAAAAGTGACTGCACTGGCATACCAAGTAAGAAGGCTTAAGGAGACAAATGCTTGAAGGGTGAACAAGTGTTAGAGTTGCAAAAGAATGAAAGCCAAGCAAATTGGGAATTGAATTGAGATCTAAAGTCTGAAAGATAATTTGTAAGTTATATTAGATTAAAGCTCTATTGTTTCTCTCTAACAATTGTATCAATTAGGGTAGAATAATTTGGACTAAGGTTAACTTAGCAATCATTAGAAAATCCTTTAATAGGGTGACATTCCAGGTGAATGTCCTAAATTCCTTTAACTAGGCTCACTTCTAATAGGGTGATTAAAATCCCTTAACTGGGTCACATTTAACATTGTGTGTTCTAACCTTTAACAAGGTTGGCCTTTCATAGGGAATCGCTTCAAAAGAGTGAAGGAGTAGCATGTTACTAATGGTTTTTCCCAAATTGGGTTTTCACATTAAATCACTATGTCATGTGTTTTGATGTTTCATGTTTACACTTTCACATGTTGATTTAATGGGTTCATCCCAAATTGGGTTTTCACATTAAATCACTATGTCATGTGTGTTGATGTTTCATGTTTACACTTTCGCATGTTTAGATATGAATGTTTAATGGGTTCACTAAGCTATGTGAAAAATTTTATTGGTACATCTGTATATTGAATAACTAATTCCCCCCCTCCCCATTCTTAGTTATTCTAAAGAATTCTAACAATTGATATAAAAGCTATTTGTTGATATAACTAGTTTGAAGGTACTAGAAGTACAAAGATCAAGATGTCCAAGAGAGAAGTACCCAAGCATAATAGAGACAACTTCCCTACATGGCAAAATCTAGTGAAACTACATCTTGGAGGAATAGGAGATCATGCACAATCCTTAATTTTAGTGGAACAGATTGATCTAGTTGGAGTTCCTACTACTGAAGATATGAAGAAGAAGAAAGAGCACAATTAGGCAATGTTGGAGATTGCCTCTGCCCGTAGCTATGCATAATTTGATGACATCAAGGGATGTTACATTGTAATAAAGATGTGGGATGCCCTGCAATGTTAGAAATGCTTTAGCATAATTGAGAGGGGGGCTTAATCAATTATTCAAGGTCCAAATGTCCTATTCAAAATTTTTCACTAAGTGTAATGAGCCCATTCAACCATTCATTAATCTAAGCTTAAACATTATTATTCAACAAGTTACTTTAAATCAACATGCAAGCATAACACATAAGAAGATCAACACATAACATAGTGATTTAGGTGGGAACCCAATTTGGGAAAAACCACCAGTAACATGCTACTCAATTCTCACTCCTCTGAAGTGATGCCCTATGAAAGGGCTGCCATGTTAAAGGCTTAAAACACACTATTAAATGTATTTAACTACCCTATTAAAAGTGGGCTTGGTTAGAGGACTTTAGAACATTCACTTGGAATGCCACCTTGTTAAAGGATTTACAAATGGCTACTAAACTAACCTAAGTCCATAGGATTTTCATATCTAATACAATTGCTAGAGAGTATTAGAAAATCTTTGACTTGATTACAACATAAAACTTATCTTGTAGATCTCATATCACTGTTTAGCTCTTCACATAGCTTAGCTTTCAGTCTTTGCAGCTCTGATTGCTTGCCCTCCTTTCAAGGTTTGTCTCCCTAAGTCTTCATGCTCAATGTACTAGTGAAATCATCTTTCTCTGACCACTTATTGAAGCTAAGCCTCTGTGCTCTATTCTTCTTTCTCCTTGATGTCTTCTCCTTAACACCCTTTCAACCACTTCACAATTTGGCACACTAGCAGTTCTTGCTTCTTGGTTTATGACTCCTTAAATAGAAGTTTTGAACTTTCTTTTCCTTCTTGATTCTTCCATCCTTTAACTTATGTTTGAATAGATTAGGTAGGATTCATTGAATATAACCCATATGTTGTTCCTTTAAGAAACTTCTTGAATAATCCTTTTGAATTCACCCAAAAACTATTTACATAGAATTTTGTGCCACCAGCTCATCATCCTTATCCTCCAACTAGTTCACAAAATTCTAGGTAACAACTATGTTTTCTTAGATTTGGTGAATCTTTGACTTTTAAAATAATGTAGCGACTTGGAACTATTGAAATTTTGATGCTTGGCACATACAATGTTACTTAGTATCAATTGTGTTTTACTAATGCTAGACACCTAAAGTTCACTTGGCACCTACAAAGATTTTTCTAACATTCGGCACCTACTAGTTTGCTTGGCACTTGAACTTCACTCAACACACACTAGATTTTCTATTTTCTTGGCTCCAACTGAAAATTTTCTCTCCTTGAACTAGCTTGCTTAACAACCACTAATGAACATAGTTTAAGTTTTTTAATCAAACTTGTTACAACTTATTCCTCCACTATTTCTAAGTGTATCCAACCTCTGTATCTTTGAGTATGTTATCAATACACCATTTAACAATTGTCTTAGTTGATCCTTGCGCTTCATTACAACATCATAACTCAACCTTTCCCTTAGGTGCTTTTGTTACATCTTTTTGATCAAATCCTCTTCATCAATCAACTAAGTAATGCTTTGGATCTTATAAGCAATTATCATTCCTAAAAATAACAAGTTTGACATCAATGAAAAAGCAATGATTGAAAACATTCTTTTAACAAAAATCTCCCTCTTTGGTAGTAAATCTTTTCAATCAGATTTCTAACAATCTCCCTCTTCGGCATTGATGGAAAACTAGACTAATCAACCATCAGACTAAACTATTCAGCCATGTTATCAAAGTGCTAACTAGGTTAGAATAGTAAGTCAAATACCAAAAAGAAAATTGGACTACACAATTTCTTCCTCTCTACTTCTCCCTCTTAGTTGTTGTATCCTTTGTCTTTGTTTTATTACATTCTCTCCCTCTATATGCATTACTCATCTTTTGCAATTCTTTGTTCTGATCAACTTCTTGCTACTTCTCTTTTTCTTCCTTTGGGTTTGACAAACTCCCCCTTTCTCTAGATTTGATCAGTTTCTTACTACTCCCTCTTTGACAACAATGCCAAAAATATATTGTTTCAACATCTTAATATGAAGGTGTAGCTTTTGAAATTCCTTTCATTTTCTCCCTCTGTCACTTTGCTTGTGACTGATTTGGAACTTCATTACTTCAATTATTTTAGGAGTAATCCTAAAGTAAGTATCATCTACATCAATATGTAATATTTCAACAAACAATTCATTTGATTTAGTGGAATCTTGATGTTTCTTAAGTAGCCTTGGTTAGGGGTATCACCCCTAACTTACCTTAAGATACTCAAAAGTATCTTTAGGTAGCACTTTTGTGAAAATGTCAGCAAACTATTCCTTTGATCTAACATATTCCACCTTCACTTGCTTGTCTTCTACCAATTCTCTTACATAGTGATAACTAATTGCAATATATTTTGTTTTGGCATGCAATATAAGATTGTTTGATATGTTGATGGCACTTGCATTATCACAATAAAGTATCATAGGATCATTTACCTCTTCCTCCATACCTTGCAATAGATGTTTGATCTATACAATATTGGTGCAATTGATACCAGCTACAACATATTCAACTTTTGCTATTGACTATGATGTACAACTTTGCTTTCTACTAGTCCATGTAATCAATCTTTTCCCTAAGAAAATTTCTCCCCCACTAGTTTTTTTTCTGTCATCAATGTTAACTCCCCAATCTGCATTAGTGTAGGCTCTTAGTTCAAACTTTTCACTCCTCTTGTAGTAAAAACCAAAGTCATCAGTTCCTTTTAGATACCTCAATGTTCTCTTTATTGCAATCAGATGATTCTCTCTAAGATTTTCAAAAAATATTGCCACTTTTCCAATAGCTAATGCAATGTTTGGTCTACTATGTACACCATATTGCAACTTTCCAATCATTGATCTATAAAATATTTGGTCACTTCAGCAGACTCATCATTCTTGGATAACTTATGTCTTGTTTCCATTAGTGTGCTAATTGATTTTGTGTCTTCTAATCCAAATGTCTTGAGTATCTCCTTGATGTATTTTGATTGGGTCACAAATATACCATTCTTCAATTAATATACTTGTAATCAACAAAAAATTTGATTTCTCCAAACATTGACATCTCAAACTCATGTTTCATTTGATCAATAAAATCTTTGCATAGAGCATCTTTTCCTCCAAATATTATATCATCAACAAAGATTTTAGATATCAAGATATCTTTACCTTGTTCTACCTTGATATACAAATTGTTGTTGTCATCTATTCTCTCAAATCCTATCTTTACAAGATATTTGTGTAGTCTCTCATACCATGCTCTAGGTGCTTGCTTCAAACCATAGAGTGCCTTATGCAACTTGTAGACCATATCCTTGTTGTTTTCATCAAAAAATCCCTCTGGTTGTTCTATGTAGACTTCCTCTTCTAGTATACTTTTCAAAAAAGTAGACTTGACATCCATTTGGTAGACTTTGAAACTTTTGTAGGTAGCATATGGAAGTAATGTCTTGACTCCTTCCATTCTTGCTATTAGTTAAATGTTTCCCCATAATCTAGTCCTTCTTCTTCTGTATAGCCTTTGCAAACTAGTCTATCTTTGTTTGTTTTGATATCACCACTCTCATCAAGTTTTTTTCTAAGCACCCATTTAGTACCAATTACATTCTTATTAGTTGGTCTTGGAACTAGGGTCCAGGTTTTGTTTTTCTTAATCTGATCTATCTCTTCTTCCATAGCTTTATACTAGTCATCATCTTGTAATGCATATTTCACTGTTTGGGCTCAACCTTGCTCAGTAGACATGATTCATTCCTTAGTTTATTCCTTGCCATTGGTCTGACATCCTTGTCACCAATGATTTGATCTATAGGGTGATGTCTTCTCCCATACTTGGCTAACCTTTTTTCTATCCTTCTTTCCATGTTTGATCCTTTAGCTTCAGAGTCACTTTGCTCTTCTTCTACTAGTATTTCATCATCTCTTTCATGTGTACTATTTTTACAATCAGAATGTGCATTTCCTTCATTTTGTATCTCAACTTCTAAATGCAACTTGACATTAACTAGCTATGACTTGGCTAATATTAAGATCTATTATTGATTCCCAACTTGATTGGTAGCATTTTCTTCAATAGTCATTCCTTCATAGAAGTATACCAAAGATCTATAATCTTTTGATTTCCTAGATTCATCAACTTGGACTTCTACATGCTCATC
Source organism: Cupressus sempervirens (assembly GCA_028749045.1). Taxonomy (NCBI): domain Eukaryota; kingdom Viridiplantae; phylum Streptophyta; class Pinopsida; order Cupressales; family Cupressaceae; genus Cupressus; species Cupressus sempervirens. Next base: position 644,493,954 of record CM053783.1, on the reverse strand, counting down.
AAAATTTACATTTGCACTCTCCATAGTGTTGTTAGTGTTAGTGTTCAAACACTTATATGCTTTGCTTCTAGTGGAGTATCCAAGGAATATCCCTTCATCACTTTTTGCATCAAACTTTCCATTTCTAGTATCTTTAGGAATATAGCATTTACAACCAAATACTTTAAAATGTTTAACATTAGGTGAGTGTCCATACCACAATTCAAAAGGTGTTGCATTTGTACCTTTCTTGACTTGGACTCTATTCAGGGTGTAAATAGCAGTGCTTATAGCTTCTCTCCAATACTTTAGAGTGACATTTTTCTCCATCATCAAGGTTGTAGCACAGTCTATTACTGATCTATTCCTCCTTTCAGGAATACCATTCTATGTTGGAGTTCTTAGAGCTGATGTTTACCTTTTGATACCTTTGTCATTGCAAAATATCTCAAATTCTTTTGATGTAAACTCACCTCCTCTATCTAGTCTTAGGCACTTCAGACTCTTACCTATTTCCTTCTCAACTCTGGCCAAATACCACTTAAACATTTGAAATGCATCAAATTTTTTCTTCAAGAACATGGCAGCCATCATCCTAGAGTAGCCATCCACAAGTAGCATTATGTATCTATCTCCTAGGTAGCTTTGTACTTCTATTGGACCACATAAGTCTATATGGACTAGTTCTAGTACTTCTTTGGAAGTATATGTTTTACTCTTGAAACTAGACTTGGTCATCTTTCCTAGTTGACATTGTTTGCACATTGTGTTTCTAGGTTTCTTTAGTTTGGGCAAACCTCTAACTTTCTTCCTTTTGTTGATGCTAATCAGATTGTCAAAGTTGACATGCCATAATCTTTTATGCCATAACCATACATCATCAAGTCTAACAAAAAGATAGGTTGCATCCTCCATATATAGGTAAAACAAGTTACTTCTGGATTGTTCTCCTTTTCCTATCAAATTTTCATCATTGTCATAGATTTTGGCAGATTTGTTTCCAAATTCTACTTTGCAATGTACATTGCCTAACTGTGATACACTCAACAAGTTCTAGTTCAATACTTCAATAAAGTATGCATTATCACTTGAGATTTTCTATATAAGTAATTGAACCTTTTCCTTTTATTTGACATGGACCATCATTAACAAATCTAACACTATTTCCATCATACTAAGTAAAGGTAATACATTTACTTTTGTCTCCTATCATGTGATCTGAGCATCCACTATCTATGATCTACTTATCATTGTTGTTCACATAGGTTACCAATTTTATTGCTTCATCTTCATCTAATTCATCCTTCATGGGCACATAGACTACTTCATCATCATTCTCATTAGAATCTTCTTCAACAATGTAGCATCTTTTTCCTTTGTCCTTGTAATCTCTGCTATCATCTTCTCTTTTGTTCTTGTACTTGTTTCTTTCTTTGTAGTTTTTATTTTGTGTACACCTCATAGCAATATGACCTACTTCATTACAATTTAAACAAATGATAGGGAGCTTACCTTTGAATTTACCTTTGCTTCTATGGAATTTCCTAGCTAGTAGTGCTTCCAATTGTTCCACATCTTTCTCATTTGTGCTATTGTCACTGGATGCATGTTTTCATTGTCTACTCTTCTTCTTTGATGTCACCTCCTCAATGTCTTTCAATGTTAGGTTGGCCTTGAAAGTAGATTCAAGGTTCTTTGGTTTGTAGTTATTAAATTTGGATAGTTCAAATGCAGTGAGTCTTCCCACTATTCCTTCAAAGATTAGTGTGTTTCCTTGTACATAGTTTAGCTCTTGGATGGCTAAAACTCTAATAGCATAGATAGGGAGCAAGGTTCTCAAGTATTTGCTATTGACTTTTTCAAATTGACCACCTAGACTTCTTATTTCACTTACCACTTCTTTCATTTTGAATTTATATTGAGCATTATTTTCACCTTTCTCCATTTTCATGTCATCAGACTTTCCTATGAGGCTTTTTCTTTTTTCTCTTTGAACATTTTGATCTCCTCCATAGATATCTATTAGGGCTTTCCAAATTTTGAATGTAGTATCACATCCTTTGATGTCATCAAATTTAGCATAGCTAAGTGCAGAGGTAATCTCCAACATTTATTTATTGTGCTCCTTCCTTTTGCTCAAATCATCTACAGTAAGAGGTCTGGTTGGATCTACATGTTCTATTCCAATTGAGGTTTTTGCATAATCACTTATTGATCCAAGGTGTAATTTCATCAGACTCTACCATGCAACAAAGTTTTCTTTTTTGAGCTTGGGAACTTCTCTCTTGGACATCTTGATCTTCCTACCTCTGTTAGCTTGAAACTAAATCAGTAGATGGCTCTGATACCAATTGTTAGAAATGCTTTAGAATAACTAAGGGGGGGAGTGGGTGAATTAGTTATTCAAGGTCCAAATGTCCTATTTAAACTTTTTCACTAAGTGTAGTGAGTCCATTCAACCATTCATTCATCCAAGCTTAAACATTCCTATTTAGCAAGTTACTGTAAATCAACATGCAAGCATAACACATAAGAAGATAAACACATAACATGATTTATGTGGAAATCAAATTTGGGAAAAACCACCAATAACATTTTACTCAATTCTCACTCTTCTATAGTCATGCCCTGTGAAAGGCCTACCCTGTTAAAGGCTTACAACACACTATTAAACGTGACATTGTTAAAAGATTTAACCACCTTGCTAGAAGTGGTCCTAATTAGAGGACTTTAGAACATTCACTTGGAATGCCACCTTGTTAAAGGATTTACAAATGGCTATTAAACCAACCTAAGTCCATAAGAGTTCCATATCTCATATAATTTCTAGAGAGTATTAGAAAGTCTTTAACCTAATTACAACATACAACTTATCTTGCAGATCTCAAATCACTCTTTAGCTCTTCACATTGCTTGGCTTTCAGTCTCTACAGCTTTGATAGCTTGCCCTCCTTTCATGCTTTATCTCCTTCAGTCTTCATCCTTAATGTACTAGTGCAATCATCTTTCTCTAGGCACTTATCAAAGTTGAGCCTCTGTGCTCTATTCTTCCTTCTCCTAGATTTCTTTTCCTTGATACCCTTTCAACCACTTTGCAATTTGGCACACCAGAAGCTCTTGCTTCTTTGTCTATGATTCCTTAAATAGAAGTTCTAGACTTTATTTTCCTACTCAATTCTTTCATCCTTTAATTTTTATTCAAATGGATTAGGTAGGATTCATTGAATCTAACCCATATTTTGTTCCTTCAAGAAACTTCTTGAATAATTCTTTTGAATTTGCCAAAAAATAGTTTACATAGAATTCTATGCCACTAGTTCAACATTCTTATTCTCCAACAGGTTCACAAAATTTTAGGTAACAACTATGTCAATTTAGATTTGGCAAATCTTTGACTTTTAAAATAATGCAATAGCTTGACACTATTGAAATTTTGATGCTCAAAACATACTGTGTTACTCGACATCAATTGTGTTTTACTGGTGCTCGACACCTAAATTTCACTTGGCACCTACAAATATTTTTCTAACACTCAGCACTTATTACTTTTCTCGACACTTGAACTTTACTAGGCACACACTAGATTTTCTATCTGCTTAGCTCCAATTGAGAATTTTCTCAGTTTGAAATAGCTTGCTCGACACTCACTAATGAACTTATTTTAAGCTTTGCAATCAACCTTGTTACAACTTATTCCTCCTCTATTTCTAAGTGTAGCCAACCTCTATATCTTTGAGTATGTTATCAATACACCATTTAACCATTGTCTTAGTTGATCCCAGCACTTCATTACAACATCATAACTCAACCTTTCCCTTAGATGCTTTTGTTACATCTTGTTGATCAAATCCTCTTCATCAATCAACTAAGTGATAGTGTTTTAGATCTTATAAGCAATTGTAATTCCTACAAATAGTAGGTTTGGCATGAATGATAAAATAATGATTGAAAGCATTCTTTTAACAAAATTCTCCCTCTTTGATAGTAAACCTTTTCAATCTAATTTCCAACGCTACAAACCATCTATGGAGGAGATAAAATTCTTCAAAGAGCCAAGTCAGAGAAGGGTAAAAGCACAAACCTGTGTCACCTTTTATAAAGAAACGTGATATCAGAATGTGATAGATCAACATTAGTGACAAAATAAATGGTATTTGTGTTTAAAATATGAAGATGATGTAAACTGATGAAATGTGTAGAATTGGATGAATTTTATGCCTATAATTTTAATAATTTTTTTGATTAGGAATTTACTCATTTTATTTTATTTTGAAGTCCCTTTTTTAACTGTAAAAAATATAGGGTGTAGTTCCCGTCAAACAAGTATATGCAAATCATCTTTGTTTGTTCTAGTTTTAAAATATCTTATAGATGACATGTATAGCTAGTGCACAAAAAAAGAAATGATTATTTTTTATGTATATTTTCTTTGTTATAAGTACTCAAGTTCAACCTTATTAGAATCCAACAGTTTTTTCCTCCCGTCAAAACTTTCCTATCAAATCTATACCTTCTTGAAAAAAAATTACATATTCATGAAGAGGATTCTCTCCTCTAGAGATCAATATAATTTTTAAATTTTTTTGATATGATTTACTATTTTTTTTCCTTTTTTAAGGGAGCATCTTCTAAAATTTTGAAATATCGACTTATAATACTTTGAGATTATAACATATTATAACTAATCAAAAAACTCAAAAATTTATATAATAATGATATTGAATCTGAGATCTATAAAAGGGTATTTTTAGTTTTTGAAAAAAAATGAGTTTTGATAGAGAAATGAGATTTGACGAAAATAGGTTTTGGTATCACAAATGGTGACACAGATCTATGCTTTTACCCAGAACCTAAAAGCCAAATTTGATGAAATAAGAATGGAGGAAGGTGAGAACATTACTCAATACATTGGTAGAATAAAAGAAGTTGTTAGTGCAATAAAAGGTGCTACTAGTCATATAGATAATGACATTATTCTAAGAAAAGTCTTAAGAACATTACTGCCTATTTATGCTATTAGAATATCTACAATCTAGGAATTGAGATGTATTCCATGAAAAAATCTAACTCTTGAAGGTCTGGTAGGGAGACTACTACTTTTGAGTTATCCAACTTTGACAACTACAAACTATAGAGTCTTGAATCTACTTTCAAGGCTAAGTTGTTGTTGAAAGATTATGATGAGAAGAAGTATAATAAGAAAAGGAAGATAAAACATGTATCTAGTGATAGTGATGCTAATGAATAAGATGTCAATCAAGTAGAAGCACTGTTGGCAAGAAGATTCCATGGAGGAAAAGGTAAACTCAAAGGTAAGTTACCCATCATTTATTTTAATTTCAATGAGGTTGGACATATTTTTGCTAGGTGTCAAAATAAAAGAAATTACAAAATAAATGACAAATACAAAGGAGAAAAAATGAAGAAGCAAAGAGTACAAAGACAAAGTCAAGAAGTGCTACATTGTTAAAGATGATGATTCTAATGAACATGATGATGAAGTAGTTTATGTTGCAATGAAGGATGAGTCTAATGAAGATGAGGCAACTACACTTGTGACCTATGTAAAAAAAATGACAAATAGATCATTGACAGTGGATGCTCACATCACATGATAGGAGATAAAAGTAATTTCATTATATTAACCCGTTATGATGGAAATAGTGTTAGATTTGGTAATGATGCTCCATGTTTGATAAAAGGAAAAGGTTCCATTAAGCTCATAGAAAATATCTCATGTGATAATTCCTATATATTGAAGGACTAAATTATAATCTCTTGAGTGTGTCACAATTAAGCAATGTAGGATGAAAATTTGAATTTGGAAACAAGACTATCAAGATATATGACACATATGGGAAACTGATAGGTAGAGAAGTTCAAACTAGAAGCAATCTATTTTACCTTGATATAGATGGTGCTACTTGTCTTATTATAAAATTTGATGATGTGTGGCTATGGCATAAAAGGTTATGTCATGTTAACTTTGATAATTTGATTAGTATCAATAACACAAAGAAAGTTAAAGGTTTCCCCAAGCTAAAAAAGCTTGATAATGTGATATGTAAACAATGTCAGCTAGATAAAATAACTCAGTAAAGTTTCAAAATAAAAACTTATACTTCTAAAGAGATACTAGAGATTGTTCATACTAACTTGTGTGGACCTATATAAGTAAAAAGTTACAAGGGAGACAAGTATATAATGTTTCTTGTAGATGATTACTCTAGGATGATGACAGTCATATTTTTAAAACAAAATTTTGATGCCTTTCAAATTTTTAAATGGTTCTTGGCAAGAGTTTAAAAAGAAATAGGAAAGAGTCTAAAATGTTTCAGATCAGACAAAGGAGGAGAATTCACATCAAAAGAATTTAAAATATTCTATAATGATAAAGGAATCAAAAGACATACTTTTGAACCAAGGACATCTCCATGGAATGGAATAGATAAAGAAGAAATAGGTCAATAATGGACTATGCTATGACACTTATGATGAAGAAGAATGTTGTAGTAAATTACTGGAGAGAAGCTATAAGTACAACTATCTATATCCTCAACCTAGTGCAAATCAAGAAAGGTACTAATTCAACACATTTTGAATTATGGTATGGTCACTCACCCAATGTAAAACATTTCAAAGTATTTGGGAGAAAATGTTATATTCTTAGAGATGTAAGGAAGGCTAATTTTGATACAAAAAGTGATGAAGGTATATTCCTTGGCTACTCCACAAGAAGTAAATCATATAAGTTCTTAAATACTAATGCTAACAAAATTGTGAAAAGTGCAAATGTAAATTTTGATGAATACAAAGAAGCTCATGATGTTGAACCCATCAAAAGACCAGAAGAATACAAATCATTTTTATACTTATATGAAGGAATGCATACTAAAGAAGAATCTACCAATCAAATTGGGAACCAACAACAAGTTTCAGTAACTGTCAAGTCATAGCTAGTGAATACTGGATTGAATTCACAAACTAAGCTACATTTAGATGTTGAGTTACAAAATGATGAAACTACACATTCTAGTTCTAAAGTTTGTATACATGAAAGATATACTGAGATACCTAAAAAATATATATATATAGTGACCTTGAAGCTCGAAGAAAAAATGAAGAAACAAGAGTTGAGCCAAGACTATCCAACTATGTTAGAAGACATTATCCTGCTAGTCAAATCATTGGAAACAAAGATGCTAGACCAATGACAAGGAATAGACTGAGAAATGAATCATGTCTTCTAAGAAAGAAAGAACCCAAGACAATGAGAGATACACTAGAAGATGATGATTGGTGCAAAGCTATGGAAGAAGAAATTAAGTAGATGGATTTTAGTTCCAAGACCAAGTGACAAAAATATGATTGGTACCAAGTGGGTATATAGGAATAAGTTAGATGAAAATGGTAAAATTACAAGAAACAAAACTACACTAGTTTGCAAGGATATGCACAAGAAGAAGGAATAGACTACGAGGAGACATTTGCCCCTATTGCAAGAATAAAAGGAGTAAGAACTCTACTTGCATATGCTACCTACAAAGGATTCAAAGTTTATCAGATGGATGTTAAGGTTGCATTTTTTAATGGCATACTAGAAGAAGAAGTCTACATAGAACAACTAGAAGGATTTTTTTATGACAATAAAAAGGATATGGTATGTAAACTGCATAAAGCACTTTATGGTTTGAAACAAGTGCCAAGAGCATGATATGAAAGACTTCATAAGTATCTTGTGAAGATTGGATTTGAAAGAACTGATGATAAAAAATATTTGTACATTAAGGTGAAAAAAGGTAAAGACATATTATTATTTGAAATCTTTGTTGATGATATAATATTTGGAGGAAAAGATGCTCTATGCAAGGATTTTGTTAATTAGATGAAACATGAATTTGAAATGTCAATGTTTGGTGAGAACAAATTCTTTTTGGGACTGCAAGTTTAACAATTGAAGTATGGCATATTTTTCACCTAGTCAAAGTACATTAAGGAAATGCTAAAAATATTAGACTAGAAGATTCTAAAATAGTAAGTACACCCATGATAACAAGAAACAAGCTATCAAAGAATGATGATTCTACTAAAGTGAATCAAACACTATATAGGTCAATGGTTAGTAAGTTATCTGTTGGGATAGTTGCAATATTTTTTGTAAATTCCAAAGAAAATCATCTAATGGTAGTGAAAAGAATAATGAGATACTTGAAAGGAACATAAGAGTTTTTCTTGCACTACAAGAAGAAAGAAAAGTTTGATTTAAGAGCCTACACTAATATTGATTAGGGAGGCAATATAGATGACAGGAAGAGTACTAGTGGAGGAGCACTCTTCTTTGGTAAGAGACTAGTTACATGGACTAGTAAGAAACAAAGTTGTACTTTACAATTCACAGTTGATGTTGAATATGTTGTTGCTACTATAAATTGTACAAACATTGTATGGATCAAGCATCTACTCGAAGGTATGAAGGAAGAGATAATATAACCTATGATAATTTATTTGATAGAAATTCTTTAGAATAATTGGGAGGGGGGGGGGGGGGGGGGATGAATCAATTATTCAAGGTCCAAATGTCCTATTCAAAATTTTCACTAAGTAAATTGAGCCCATTAAATCATTCATTCACCCAAGCTTTAACTTTTTCTAACTAGCAAGTTATTGTAAATCAACATGCAAGCATAACATGTAAGAAATCAACACATAACATAGTGATTTATGTGAAAAACCAATTTGGGAAAAACCACCAGTAACATGCTACTCAATTCTCACTCTTCTAAATTGATGCCCTGTGAAAGGCCTGCCCTATTAAAGGCTTACAACATATTGTTAAATGTGACCTTGTTAGAGGATTTAACTACCCGATTAGAAGTGGGCCTAGTTAAAGGACTTTAGAACATTTACTTGAAATGCCACCTTGTTAAAGCATTTAGAAATGGCTATTAAACCAACCTAAGTCCATAGGATTTTCAAATCTAACATAATTGCTAGAGAGTATTAGTCAAAAATATTTGACTTGACTACAACATACCACTTATCTTGCAGATTTCAGATCATTTCTTAGCTCATACCATTGCCTAGCCTTCAATCTTTGCAATTGTAATAGCTTTCCCTCCTTTCAAGCTTAGTCACCTTGAGTCTCCATGCTCAATGTACCAGTGCAATCATCTCTTCATGACCACATGTAGAAGTAGAGTCTTTGTGCTCTTCCTTCTCCTAGATATCTCCTCCTTGACACCCTTCTAACCACTTCACAGATTTGGAACTTCAATAGCAATAGCATTAGCAACATTTGCTTCTTGGTCTATGACTCCTTAAATAGAAGTCTTGGAGTCCCTTTCTTGATTGATTCTTCCATTATTTAATTTCAATTCATATGGATTAGGTAGGATTCATTGCATCTAACCCATATTTTGTTTCCTCTAGAAACTTCTTGAATAATCCTTTAGAATTCACTCAAAAATAGTTTACATAGAATTCTGTGCCACCAGCTCATCATCCTTATCTTCCAACTTGTTCACAAAATTCAATGTAACCGCTTTTTTAGCTAAGATTTGGTGAATCTTCCTCATTTGAAATAATACAACAGCTTGGCACTATTGAAATATTGGTGCTTGGCACATATTGTATCATCAACTATGTTTTTCCTAATGCTCGGCACCTGAAGATCACTCGACATCAGCTAAGATTTTCTAATGCTTGGCACTTGAACTTCACTCTGCATCAACTAAGATTTTTTTATGCTCAACACTTGAACTTCACTCAGCATGTAAAGATCACTCGGCACACACTAGAATTTCCTATTACTGGGCTCCAATTGAGAATTTTCCTAGCTTCAACTAACTTGCTTGGCACTTACTAATGATCTTAGTTTAAGCTTTGTAGTCAACCTTGTTACAACATATTCCTCTAATGTTTCTAAGTGTAACCAACCTCTATATCTTTAGCTATGTTGCCAATACATCATTTAACCATTGACTTAACTAATCCTTGCACTTCATTACAACATCATAACTCAACCTTTACCTTAGGTGCTCTTGTTACATCTTGTTGATCAAATTCTCTTCATTAATCAACTAAGTGATAGTACTTGGATCTTATAAGCAAATGTCATTCCTACAAATAGTAAGTTTGACATCAATGGCAAAGAAGAAATCTCTAACATTCCTTGGTTGTGCTCCTTTTTATTTAAGTCATCTATAGTAAGAGGTCCTACTAAATTTACATGTTTTGTTCCAATTGAGGTTTGTGCATAGTCACATATTGATCCAAGGTGCAATTTCATAAAACTCTACCATGCAGTAAAGTTATCTTTGTTGAGCTTGGGAACTTCTCTTAGACATCTTGATTTTCTTACTTCTAGTACCTTGAAACTAAATTAGTAGATGGATCTGATACCAATTGTTAGAAATGGTTTAGAATAACTAAGAGGGGGGTGAATCAGTTATTCAAGGTCCAAATGTCCTATTCAATATTTTCACTAACTAAAGTGAGCCCATTAAATCATTTATTCACCCAAGCTTTAAATTTTTCTAACCAACAAGTTACTGTAAATTAACATGCAAACATAACACATAAGAAATCAACACATAACATAGTGATTTACGTGGAAACCCAATTTGGGAAAAACCACCAGTAACATGCTACTCAATTCTCACTCTTCTGAAGTGATGCCTTGTGAAAGGCCTACCCTATTAAAGGCTTACAACACACTATTAAATGTGACTTTGTTAGAGGATTTAACCACCCTATTAGAAGTGGGTCTGGTTAAAGGACTTTAGAACATTGACTTGGAATGCCACCTTGTTAAATGATTTATGAATGGCTATTAAAAAAACCTAAGTCTATAAGATTTTTAGATCTAATATAATTGCTAGAGAGTATTAGAAAATCTTTGACCTGACTACAACATACAACTTATCTTGTAGATTTCAAATCAATTCTCAGCTCATAGCATTGCATAGCCTTCAATCTCTACAATTCTAATAGCTTGCCCTCCTTTCAAGCTTAGTCACCTTGAGTCTCCATGCTCCATGTACTAGTGCAATTATCTCTTCATGACCACATGTAGAAGCAAAGCCTCTATGCTCTTCCTTCTCCTACATGTCTCCTCCTTGACACCCTTCTAAGCACTTCGCAGATTTGACACTTCAACAACAATAGCATGAATAGTGTTTGCCTCTTGGTATCTGACTCTTTAAATAAAAGTCTTGGAGTCCTTTTCCTACTCGATTCTTCCATTCTTTAAATTCAATTCATATGGATTATGTAGTGCCTCTCATGTTTGTAGTCTGTACCTTGTCTATTTGTACCTTGAGATGACTTGAGGGTTGAATGTTATACTTTGATTTCCATATCGTAGATGCTTTGTTGCTATGCTATTCAGTTTATCATACTTGCATGTTGATGCTATTTTGAGATGATAGTAGATCTATGATATCTGATTATCTAGTTATAGGATGTATTAGACACATCTGTGGTTTTTTTGTGATGTGATGGATCTTATGCTTTGGTTATTTACTTTATTCTCATTTTATGCCTAATGCAAATGTGAGTGGTGTAAATGGATTAATGAGTTATTTAATGCTTTAATGCTTTAATTGCTTTAGATATCATGTTATATGCAATTGCACTTGATCATGTGTTTTAGTGTGCAGGAATTACATCCATGGCAGTGGCCTATGGAGTTAGTGATCCAACTATTCATATTTTTCCATTGTACCTCCTGTATGGTCGATGTATCCTTATTTTATTGATTCTAATTAAAACCTTTTAGTGATTAGTAAATTAGAACTCATCTACACTATGTGATTAGACCAGTGACCATGTCTGTGCATTTAGAAGTTTGCATTTATCGCGAAAGTGTTAAGTGTTTTTTTGTGATTTTGGGTTTTGGGTTTTAAATCTTTTCAGATTTAATTTCTGGCAACTTTGTCTTAGGTGAATTTCCACTATGGATAATAACTTTTTTTTTTTTGGGTCGATTCGGAGTTCAACTACTCTAGTTAGATATTTTCCATAGTCAACTATTCACTCAAAATGAATAAATGCTGAAAAAGTGAATTCATTATTCACTTCTCACATTTTGGAAATTAAATTTGGAGAGAAAATTTAAAATCCCTCTTCTAAAGGAATATTGTTTTGTTCATTGTAGGAGCTATGAGCATGGGATTTTTGCAAGGTTGGTCTCATTGGATTCAGCTTGAGGAGTTCTTGCTGTGCCGTCAGTTTCAGCAGTTTCGATGAATTATTTATTTTATTCCATGGGTTTTAGTTTTGGCCCTTTTTGCTGTCAGGTAGGGCTTTCCCGTTTTAATGTTTTTGCTTCATTTCTATTTTTGTTTCTTGTATAAATATGTTAGGAGGTTGAGAACTAGTGTTCCCCTCTATTTTTGTTTGCTAGTTCTACCTGGTTGGTTAGGTATGAATGTTTTCCCTATTTTTGGGATGGGGGTTTGAGATTTTGTGCCTTTATGCTGGCCATTTTTGCATACGATGTTTGATTTTGTTTATTTTTAGATTTTTGAGATTTTTGAACCCAAAGGCCAAATGGGTTTTAATTTCAAAAATTTTCTAAAATTTGGGTTTTTTACCTCGTTTTGCATGCTGCCCTATTTTCTCGAGTTTTCTCAGCACATTATGGTTCGTGGACCTAGATGATCCGTTTGGATACCAGTCGAAACACTTTTGCATCTTTTGTTGCATTGGGATGCATGTAGCATCTGTCATCCTGATTATGTTTAGATTGATTGACTTCTATTTGCATTCACATCCTGTCCTTGTGTATGATCTCTGTGATGGTGGTGCACGACACACATGTACATCTGTTGGGTGACCTACAGGGCCCAATCTTTTGTGGTACTTCTGAAAGTTGTGATCATTGGGATTCAGTTGGGAATTTTCATGCCATTGAGCACTCATTGTTGGATGTGCATGGGTAGGGTAGGGTAGCATATGGAGGGGCCTTGTATCTCCCAGCCTAGTGATCATTGTGCCCTGAGGGTTGGTGAAGGAAGCTTTAATAAAGTGATAATTAAATAAAATACTGGGTTGTAATAATCTTAAGATAATAAAATGTTTGGGGTGCTAGAGCCTTTCCATTGAGGGATGTTGAATTTGCACAAGTTCTAGCTTGGGCTTTTGATGCCAAGTAACTCTCCGTGATGTTAGTCCCTACATAGTAGCCCATTGAGATGTCTGACCAAGACCTATAGTTATGCATTATTTATGTCTTGGATTCAATCATCATACTGCTTGGTGTGAGTGTTAGCCATGGATGTTGTTTGTTTTGCATGTGGTTGTGGTTGGATCATTATCTCCATCAGCATGGTGGGTGTGGACCTATGGGTGCCACATGGTTGGGAGGCATAGCTACCTTCAGCACTACTAGGGATCAAAGTATAGAGACCATCTTGTATCCTAGTGCGATTGTTGTTGGATGTGGTCACTTGGTACCTCAGTTCACGGAGTATGCTTTCTTATGATTTATTCTTTCCTTGGGATGTTGTTTATCATCTTTAGATGATGTTAATTTTAATGCATTCCTTATTATGATGATTAGCATGTGGTAGGTGATATTATCTACTTATAGGATTATCCTATGCTTTACTACTAGCATGTTAGATTTCCTTTGCTTATATTGTACCATGTTTAGTAGCGACATCCCTATCATGACAACTTTGATGATTTGATCGATGGCTTGGGATGTTATGTGCGGGGGATGGCTAGGGCACATGATGGTCTTATGATACCATTGATGGTTGGGAGGAACCAAGTACTTAGTGGTGATTTTGCTCATTGTGATGTTTTCTCTTTCCGTACTTTCCCTTCATTGTTGATAGATGGTTAGATTTTAGCTTATCATCTTTAATTATTTAGTTATAGTTTGAGTGTTTATGCCTCAAGATGTGGATCCAGTACTCCTCAGTGTGGAGGTTTTATACTCTATTTTTCCCTTTTGTGTTCTCTTTTAGTGTTCTTGTGTTTCTTTGGGTGACATTTTATCAGCATGGTGTGACATAAAAATGTATCACATGCCCATAGAAACTGTGTCGTGCCAAATTGGAAAGTATTGCATGCCTCTTGGAGTAATGTCATGCAATATTGGAAAGTATCGTACCTCCTCCGGAGAAATGTCATACGATACACTTCAAGTATCGCATGCCCTTTTGAGAAGTATCGCTCGAACTCTGAAAGTGTCACACTCCTTTGTAAGAAATGTCACATGACACTTTTTAGTGCTATATTAAAGTATTGTACAGGTTTTGCAAAAACTTGTGTGGGCCAATAGTTGGCACTTTTTGAGTTGATCTGAACTTTTTGAGAGTTGTTTAGGATACCCTCTTCATTTTTCTTCAACCGTATGGTGTCACATTTTGGATCTAGGTTATTTTTGTTCTTATCCAATTTTGTGTCTTCCATTATTGTTCTTTGGGGTTCAAAATATATTGTAATTAAATATACGCCAACTTATACTTAAGATATATGTTAATATATGCGACGAATCATTTGAGATGTGTTTCAGACCTCTACAGGCTAAGGTAAAGATTATAGGAAATTTCAGGGCTTCAGAATTCAGATTTAGCCAATTTTTAGGAGTTTGCTTTCGCCTTTTAGCTTGCTTGATCTCTTATGATTTCTTGTTCATGGTTTTGGTAGTAGTGGCATTTGGAGATCCGTTGGTGTTGGATGGTGTGATTATCTTCCGTTGCTATCTTTTTGTTCTATGTAGGTTGCTATCATGTGCACTTACAGTTGGTCTTAAAAAAATAATAATTCTTGCTTGTTTTTCATCCTTGTTCCAAGGATCTCTAGGCGGGGCATTACATTTGGTATCTTATCCTAGTTGCAACATTGGGATCTCTATGTTATGATTCCACTATGGTTTTATTTTTTGTTGTGTATTGTTATTGTATGTTTTGTTTTTGTTATCTTGTTTATTCAGGGCTTTTACTCTTATGCTTGTGATTTGATTGTTCTGACATCACCTTGTTGTCCCCATAGTGATGCCTCCTACACGTAGACATGGCAGCCATGGTGGTACCTATAGTGGTAATTGTGGAAATAAACACCATGAAGAGGAACGTCAGGGAGGAGGGGGAGAACATGGTAATATCGGTGATCAAAATTGCATAGGGGTGATGATGCATGTCCTCTAATAGATTCTTATTCTATTGGGCCCTTGTGTTGAGGAGCAATAGTAGGATAAAAATCAAGAGGAGGGGTCCCATCATGGGGATTCCCATCACTCTAATCATAGAGAGGAGGAATGTGAACATGAGCATTCTCTTACTCCACCAGGTGGCAGAGGACACCGTCGGGGTGGTAGATACCGCAATAGTGAGGACTCCATCAGGTTGGATATCATGAAGTCCCTTCAAAATTCCAGACCACCACCATTCGATGGTAGGGGAAGTGGCCTCAAGGCTGAGACTTGGTTTTTGGACATGGAGCGATGCTTCACCTTGTATCCATATTCAACCATCATGAGGGCCTATTCTACAATTATGTAGTTGAGGGACCATGGATCTATTTGGTAGAATATTGAGAGTTACAAGCTTTAGATTAGCATTGCAGATCTCACCTGGGAGATCTTTCAGGAGAGATTCTGAGAGAGATTCTTATCTCCTTTGTTAAGAGAGGCCCATGCTAATGAGTTCCACACAATCCGACAGGGAAACATGACTGTGGATTAGTACAAGATCTAGTTCTTTGAACTTAGGCAATATTCATGTTACAACAATGATGATTTACTCTTGGCTCACCATTTTATCTGAGTCTTGAAGGATTCCCCCATTGGAGAAATCCACATGCATTAGCCTAGGACTCTTGTGCCCATGGTAGAGAAGGCATGTATTGTGAAGGGACATGTGGCTAGAGGATATATTGGTAAATTTGGTTCTCAGAACTAAAGTTCTCAAAATTTGGGACAGGATGCTCAATTCACTCAATCCTCATGCAAGGGCCAATCCCAATTAGAACCCTCTCAAGGTGGCCCTTCCCATAAGAATAGGAAGAAGTTTTGGGGCAAGGGTGGAAAAGATTCTTGTACCTTGAGTAAGAAAGGGGATTTTTAGAAATGAGGATAGAAATCTTAGTAGGATTGTCCTACTTAAAGTTTTCAACATAATTCCAACAAAGGTAGTGCACCCTATCCTAACGCTACTCAGGGTGGTCATGGGATAGGTCCCAAATTTTTTGGGAATTGCTACTCTTGTGGCTAGCCTAGCCATAAATCTTTTGATTTTTCCATCAAACCATCTACAGGGTTTGGTAAGGGTGTAGCGAGATCTGAGCCTCCCATAGAAGATGCGGGTCAAAATCATAAAGTCTTTGTAGTGGTTGACAACTATCAAGCTGAGCATCAAGGTACAATAGTCGAGGCTACATGTATGTTGCATGGTATTTGAACTTCAATTTTGTTTGACTCTAGTGCTTTCGATTATTTCATTTCACCATCTCTTGTTCAGTGATGTGGGCTTGTGGCAATGCGTCAAGTTGATAGGTGGTAGGTTGAGTTAGCCACGGGTTTCTAAGGTGGTTGTTGACTCTTTGGTTAGGAGTTGTGTTTTGAATTTGGGAACCTTCTCCACCATAGTGGACTTATGTATTCTACCTCTAGGAATGTATGACATTGTGTTGGGCATGGATTGGTTAGCTTCCCATCAAGAAAACATCAATTGCCATTGTAAGGTGGTATAGTGTGTTGATGACTCAGGTGGGTAGGTGGAACTTTTGGGAGTCTAGAGACTAGTTTCACTTCATATGATCTCAGCTAATCAGCTAAAGTAGAGTGTGCAGAAGGGTTGTCAGTTATTTCTTATGTCTCTTAGTGATCTTGAGGAAGCTGAGAACCATATGGTAATGCTTGATGATCACCCACTCCTTTTTCAGTATGCAGATGTATTTCTTGAGGAGATTCTAGGTATGTCACCTCAGCGTGACATTGATTTTTGAATTGATCGTGTACCAAGAGCGGAGCCCATTTTGTGAGCACCTTATTGCATGACCACTTAGGAGTTGAGTGAGCTCAGATTGTAGTTGGAGGAATTGTTGGCCAAGGGCCATATTTGTCCTAGTGTATCCCCGTGGGGTGCACTAGTCATCTTCATGAAGAAGAAGGATGGTTCATTGTGTTTGTGCATCGATTACTGATAGTTGAATAAGGTGATAGTGAAGAATCATTATCCTTTGCCAAGGATAGATGATTTGTTTGATCAAATGAAGGGAGCATGAGTGTTCTCAAAGATTGATCTGAAGTCAAGATACCATTAGCTTTGTATCCAAGAGGTTGATATTCATCGAACAACATTTTGTACATGATATGGGTATTATGAGTTCACAGTTGTACCTTTTGGGTTGACCAATTCACCATTAGTATTTATGAGTTTAATGAATGGTGTATTTCATACTTACCTTGATCAGTGTGTCATTGTATTCTTCGATGACATATTGATCTATTCAAAGACTAAGGAGGAGCATGAAGTCCATTTACATCAAGTATTGCAGTGCTTGAGAGATCATCAGTTGTATGGAAACTTGAGTAAATGTGGGTTCTCCCAGTCTGAGGTGAAGTATTTGGGACATATCATCACTGGTGATGGAATTGCTATGGATCCAAAGAAGATTTGTGCTATCATGGATTAGTTGGTACCCACAAATGTCTCAGAAGTTTTTAGTTTTATGGGACTGGCAGGTTACTACCATTGCTTCGTGAAGGATTTCTCACAAGTATCTCATCCCATCACTTCTCTTCAGAGAAAAGGGAAGAAGTCTGTTTGGTCAGACTAGTACAAGGTAGCATTTAATGCTCTTAAGAAGTGTTTTACTAGTGCACCAATCCTTGCAGTGCCTAATCTTGTAGATGATAGCATGGTTTGCACATATGCTTCGTTGAAAGGCATGGGTGCAGTGTTGATGCAGGATGGTCGAGTGATTGCATATGAGTCTAGGAAACTCAAGGACCATGAGCTTAACTACCCCACTCATGATTTGGAACTTGCGGCCATAGTGCATGCCCTTGTCCATTGGAGGCATTTTCTTTGGGACATACTTTTGAGTTGCATAGTGATCATAGGAGCTTGCAGTATATCTTTAATCAACCAAACTTGAATGCACAATAGCATCGTTGGATGGAGTTCTTATGTGAGTATGACTTTTATGTTCATTATATCAAAGGGAAGGAGAATTTCATTACATATTCCTTGAGCAAGAGGCAACATGTGGTATTAGTGATGTCATTGGGAGTGGATTTGTGAAGCCCTATTTTGGAGGCTTTGCCTAGTGACACTTAGTATCAGGAGGTGAGGGTAGAGATTGAGTCTAGATACACCCTTGAGGGGAGACTTTTAGGTTATATGCTCAAGTATGATGGACTATTGCAACACTTAGGGTGTATTTATGTACCCTTGTCAGGTGATCTTTGTACCTTAGTTTTGTCAGAAGCGCATCATGCACCATTTTTTATACATCTTGGAGTCAAGAAGATGCATGCTGATCTCAAACAATTGTACTTTTGGGCAGGGGTGAGATGCAATGTTTTTGAGTTTGTTGCTAGATGTCTTGAGTGCTAGAGAGTGAAGGTAGAGCATCAGCATCTGGTGGGTCTTTTGCAGCCACATGCCATTCCAGAGTGGAAGTGGGATACGATATCCATTGATTTTATCACAAGGTTTTCTATGTCATCATGGAGACATGATTGTATCATGGTGACAGTGGATAGGTTGTCCAAGGTAGCACATTTTTCACCCATGAGAGTATCCTAGACTACTTCTTCCATAGCACATGTTTTCATGGTGGATATTGTTCACTTGCATGGGATCCCTCATTGAATCATTTTAGATAGAGATCCAATATTTACTTCTACACTGTGGATGTCTCTACACCATGCGTTGGGCACCCAGCTCAATTTCAGTTCAGCTTATCACCTAGAGACCAATGGTTAGACTGAGAGAGTAAATCAGGTTCTGGAGGATATGCTTCACATGTATGTTATGGATAGGTAGGTGAAGTGGGAGGACTATTTGTACCTTGTTGAGTTTGCATACAACAATGAGTATCATAGTTCTCTTGGTATGCCACCTTTTCAGGCCTTGGATGGTAGACCATGCTGTACACCTTTGAGCTGGGATCATTTATAGGACCAAGTTCTTTTGGGTCTAGAGATGCTTCAAGATATGGAGCAATAGGTTATTCATATTAGAGAGCATTTGCTTACTACTCAAGATAGGCAAAAGAAGTATACAGATGCCCATAGGTTGGATCGTCACTTTTATGTTGGTGACAGGGTGTTTTTGAGAGTGCAACCAAGGAAGAGCCGTATTCGTTATGGGAAAGGCTCTAAGTTAGTGCCACATTTTGTTAGACCTTTTGAGATCCTCGAGAGGATTGGTCATATTGCTTATCAACTAGCATTGCCACCTAGCCTATTGTGCATCCATGATGTTTTTCATGTTTCTATGTTGAGACAATATCTTCCAAATGTGACCCATATTCTTGATTGGGATGCTTTGTAGGTAGTGGATAGGTAGCTTACTTTGGAGCCCATTCATATCCTATAGTAGTGGAGGCTAACCTTATGAGGTTGGGACATTGAGTAGGTAAGGGTCCAATGGGACCTGGGCGATGAGACCTTTGTGACTTGGGAAGATGCTTCACAACTGAGGGGATTGTACCCCTACCTTTTTGCTAGCTTCTAGGAGTAAGCCTATGCTAGTGGGGGAGGATGTAGTGCCTCTTGTGTTTGCAGTCTATAACTTGTCTATTTTTTATTTGAGAGATACTTGATACTCTTATTGATATTTATACCTTGAGATGACCTGAGGGTCAAATGTTATACTTTGATTTCCATACCATAGATGCTTTGTTCCTATGCTATTTAGTTTATCATACTTACATGTTGATGTTATTTTGAGATGATAGTAGATCTATGATATCTGATTATCTGGTTATATGATGTATTAGACACATCTATGGTTTTTTTGTGATGTGATGGATCTTATGCTTTGGTTATTTAATGCTTTAATTTCTTCAGGTATTATGTTATATGGAATTGCACTTGATCATGTTTTTTAGTGTGCAAGAATTACATCCCTGGCAGTGACCTACAGAGTTAGTGATCTAGTTGTTCATATTTTGCCAATGTCACTCCTGTATGGTCGACGTATCCTTAGTTTATTGATTCTAATTAAAACCTTTCAATGATTAGTAACTTCAAACTCATCTGCATTATGTGATTAGACTAGTGAGCATGTCTGTGCATTTAGAAGTTTGCATTTGTCACAAAAGTGTTAAGTGACTTTCTGTGATTTTGTGTTTTAGGTTTTAAATCTTTTCGAATTTAATTTTTGGAAACTTTTCCTTAGGTGAATTTTCACTATGGATAATAAGCTATTTTTGTTTGGGTTGATTTGGTGTTTAACTACTCTAGTTAGCTATTTTCCATAATCAACTATTTACTCAAAATGAATAAGTATTGGAAAAGTGAATTGATTATTCACTTCTCACATTTTGGAAATTAAATTTGGGAGCAAATTTGGAAATCCTCTTCTAAAGGATTATTGTTTTGTTTTTTGTGGAAGCTATGAGCATGGGATCTTTGTGAGGTTGGCCTCATTGGATTCAGCTCGAGGAGTTCTTGGTTTGTTGTTAGTTTCAGTAGTTTCAGTAGATTATTTATATTATTCTATGGGTTTTAGTTTCAGCTCTTTTTGCTGTTAGGTAGGGCCTTCCCATTTTAATGTTTTTGCTCCATTTCTGTTTTCATTTCTTGTAGCAATATGTTAGGAGGTTGAGAACTAGTGTTCCCCTCCATTTATGTTTGCTAGTTCTACCCAGTTGGTCGAGTAAGAACTTTTTCCCTATTTTTGGGATGGGGGTTTGAGATTTTGAGCCGTTATGTTGGCAATTTTTGTATACGGTGTCTGATTTTGTTTATTTTTGGATTTTTAAGATTTTTGAACCCAAAGGCCAAATGGGTTTTAATTTCTAAAAAATTCTAAAATTTGGGGTTTTTAGCTTGTTTTGTGTGCTGCCCTATTTTCTCAAGTTTTCTCAACATGTTGTGGTTCGTGGACCTAGATGATCCATTTGGATACTAGTCGAAACACTTTTGCATCTTTTGTTGCATTGGGATGCATGTAGGATCCGTCATCTTTATTATGTTTCGGTTGATTGACTTCTATTTGCATTCTCATCCAATCCTTGTGTATGATCTCTGTGATGGTGGTGCACCACATACATGTACATCTGTCGGGTGACCTACGGGGATGGATCTTCCATGCTACTTTTGGAACTTGTGATCATTGGGGTTGGGTTAGGAATTTGCATGCCATTGAGCACTCATCATTGGATGGGCATGGGTAGGGTAGGGTAGCATATGGAGGGGGATCCTACCTCATAGCCTAGTGATCATTATTCCCCAAGGGTTGGCAAAGGAAGCTTTAATTAAGTGATAATTAAATAAAATACTGGGTTGTAATAATCTTAAGATAATAAAATGTTTGGGGTGCTAGAGACTTTCCATTGAGGGATGTTGAATCTACACAAGTCCTAGCTTGGGCTTTTGATGCCAAGAAACTCTCCATGATGTTAGTCCCTACATTGTAGCCCAGTGGGATGTCTGACTAGGACCTATAGTTATGCATTGTCTATGTCTTAGATTCAGTCATCATACTGTTTGGCATGAGTGTTAGCCATGGATGTTGTTTGTTTTGCATGTGGTTGTGGTTGGATCATTATCTCCATCAGCATGATGGGTGTGGACCTATGGGTGCCATGTGGTTGGGAGGCATAGCTACCTTCACCCCTACTAGGGACCAGTGTATAGAGACCATCTTGTATACTAGTGCAACCATTACTGGATGTGGTCACTTGGTACCTCAGTTCACGGAGTATGCTTTCTTATGATTTATGCTTTCCTTGGGATGTTGTTTATCATGTTTAGATGATGTTAATTTTAATGCATTCCTTATTATTATGATTAGTATGTGGTAGGTGATATTATCTACTTATAGGATTATCTTATGCTTTACTAATAGCATGTCAGATTTCCTTTGCTTATATTGTAGCATGTTTAGTAGTGACATCCCTATCACAACAACTTTGATGATTTGATTAGTGGCTTGGGATGTTATGCATTGGGGATGGCTAGGGCCCATGATGGTCTTATGATGCCATTGACGGTTGGGAGGAACCGCGTACTTAGTGGTGATTTTTCTCATTATGATGTTTTCCCTTTTTGTACTTTCCCTTCATTGTTGATAGATGGTTAGATTTTAGCTTACCATCTTTAATTATTCAGTTATAGTTTGAGTGTTCATGCCTTAAGATGTGGATCTGGTACTCCTTGGTGTGGAGGTTTTATACACTATTTTTCCCTTTTGTGTTCTCTTTTAGTGTTCTTGTGTTTCTTTGGGTGACACTTGATCAACATGGTACGACATAAAAATGCATTGCATGCCCATAGAAACTTTTTTGTGCAAAATTGGAAAGTATTGTACACCTCTTGGAGTAATGTTGTGCGACACTAGAAAGTATCGCACCTCCTTTGGAGAAATGTTGTACGATACACTTCAAGTATTGCATGCCCTTTTGAGAAGTATCACTCAAACTCTGAAAGTGTCACACTCCTTTGTAAGAAATATCACACGACACTTTTTAGTGTTGTATTAAAGTATCACATAGGTTTTTTAAAAACCTTAACGAGTCAAAAGCGGGCACTTTTTGAGTTGATCCAAACTTTTTGATAGTTGTTTAGCATACCCTCTTCATTGTTCTTCAACCATATGGTGTCGCATTTTGGATCCAGGTTATTTCTATTCTTATCCAGTTTTGCATCTTCCATTGTTGTTCTTTAGGGTTTAAAATATATCATTTAAGTATAAGTTGGCATATATTTAATTTCTATGCCAACTTATACTTAAGATATATTTTAATATATGCGATGAATCATTAGAGATGGGTTTCAGACCTCTACGGGCTAAGGTAAAGATTCTAGGAAATTTTAGGGCTTTAGAATTCAGACTTAGCCAATTTTCAAGAGTTTTCTTTTGCCTTTTAGCTTGGTCAATCTCTTATGATTTCTTGTTTGTGGTTTTGGTAGTAGTGGCATTTAGAGATCCATTGGTATTGGATGGTGTGACTGTCTTCTATTGCTATCTTTTTGTTCTGTGTAGGTTGCTATTTAATTTCTATCCCAACTTAATTAAATATATGTCAACTTATACTTAAGATATATTTTAATATATGTGATGAATCATTTGAGATGGGTTTTAGACCTCTATGGGCTAAGGTAAAGATTCTATGAAATTTTAGGGCTTCAGAATTTAGGCTTAGCTAATTTTTAGGAGTTTGCTTTTGCCTTTTAGCTTGGTCGATCTCTTATGATTTCTTGTTCGTGGTTTTGGTAGTAATGGCATTTGGAGATCCATTGGTGTTGAATGGTGTGACTATCTTTTTGTTCTGTGCAGGTTGCTATCATGTGCGCTTACACTTGGTTTAAAAAAAAAAGATATTCTATCTTTTTTTCGCCCTTGTTTCAAGGATCTCTAGGAAGGGCATTACAAATTAGGTAGGATTCATTGCATCTAACCCATATTTTGTTTCCTCTAGAAATTTATTGAATAATCCTTTAGAATTCACCCAAAAATAGTTTACATAGAATTCTGTGCCACCAACTCATCATCCTTATCTCCCAACTCATTCACAAAATTCAAGGTAACTACTTTGTTAGGTCAAATTTGTTGAATCTTCATCATTTGAAATAATGTAGCAGCTCAACACTATTGAAATACTAGTGCTCGACACATACTATGTTACTCGGCATCAACTGTGTTTTTCCTGATGCTCAATACCTGAAGATTATGTGGCACCAACTAAGATTTTTTGATGCTCGACACTTGAACTTCACTAGGCACCAATTAAGATTTTCTAATGCTTGGCACTTGAACTTCACTTAGCACTTGAAGATCACTTGGCACACACTAGAATTTTCTGTTACTCAGCCCCAACTAAGAATTTTCTCGGCTTCAACTAACTTTCTCGACACCCACTAATGATCTTAGTTTAAGCTTTGCAGTCAACCTTGTTACAACTTCTTCCTCCAATGTTTTTAAGTGTGACCAACCTCTGTATCTTTAGGTATGTTATCAATACATCATTTAACCATTGACTTAACTAATTCTTGCACTTCATTACAACATCATAACTCAACCTTTCCCTTAGGTGCTCTTGTTACATCTTGTTGATCAAATCCTCTTCATCAATCAACTAAGTGATAGTACTTGGATCTTATAAGAAAATGTCACTTGGATCTTATAAGAAAATGTCATTCCTATAAATAGTAGGTTTGACATGAGTGACAAAACAATGATTGAAAACAACAATCTTCTTTCTTTGCAACAATATACCTCATTGATCTTCAACAATGAGCTTTTCAATTAAATTTCCAACATTATTGTGATAATAGTAGTGCTATAAATATATCAAAGAATTTAGTGATGCATGACAAGACGAAGCATATTGCAATCAAGTATCATTATGTAAGAGAGCTAGTTGAAGACAAAGAGGCAAAGATGGAGTATGTCAACTCAAAGGAATAAATTATAGACATCTTCACAAAACCATTACCTAAGGATGCATATGAATATCTAAAAGGTAAGTTAGGTGTAGGGCCCATTTGTCGTTGCACCAAAAGCCATGACTATTAGTGAACATGGAACACCACATAATTAACCACCTATGGGCAGGGGAGTGCATCGCATCACCCAACAATCTCCCCCTTGACGCGTATACCAGGTGCTTACGTGGGTCGGGAAGGCACCGGAGAGATTTGAACCCATTACCAAGCCAAACCTAGGCTCTGATACCAATTGTAGGGCCCATTTGCCATTGCACCAAAAGCCATGACTGTTAGTGAACATGGAACACCACATAATTAACCACCTGTGGGCAGGGGAGCACGTCGCATCACCCAACATTAGGGGTGATGCCCCAATCAAAGGCTATGTAATTAACATAGAGACTACCCTACATCAAATAGATTGATTACAAAATATCACAAATTGATGTAGAGGATCCTACTTTAGGTATTTCCTGAAGTAATCAAAGTATTGAAATTCCAAATTAATTACAAGCAAGGTGATAAAGGGAGAAATTGGAGATATGAAAAATTCTATGTCTGCATGTTAAGATGTTGAGATGATAAGTTTTTGGCATTGTTGTCAAAGAGGGAGAAATAGCAAAAATTTATCAAAGCGAAGAAGGATCAAAAGTTAAGTGACAAAAATAGCAGAAATTAATTAAGATGACAAATAAAAGAGGGAGAAAAGAGAAAGTCTATCAGAGAGGGAGATAATTACTAATTTTTTTGGTCAAGAGATAAAGACATAAAGGAGACATCATAATCCACATTGTAAGAGGGAGCAATAAGAAAAGAAATTCAGAGGGAGTCATTTCAAATACAAGTTTTCTTTTTGGTATTGTCTTACTATTTTGACCTAGTCAGTTTGGTTAAACAAAATGTTTTACCAATTAGGTGACTTGATTGATTAGTTTGGTTTGCCATCAATGCGAAAGAGGGAGATTTTTGAAATAAGATTAAAAAGATCATTGTTGAAGAAGGGAGATTGTTGAAGTAAAACATATGTTTCAATCATTGTTTCGTCATTGATGTCAAACTTGTTATTTGTTGGTAAGATAATTGCTTATAAGATCCAAGTACTATCACTTAATTTATTGATGAAGAGGGTTTAGTCAATAATATGTAGCAAGAACACCTAGAGGTAGGGTTAAGTTATGGTTATGTAATGAAGTACAAGGATCAGTTAAGACAATGGTGAAATGATGTATTGATAATATACTTACAGAAAAAAAGGTTGGCTACACTTAGAAACTTTAGAAGAAAAAGTAATTCAAAGATTGTCTACGAAGCTTGACCAAAGTTGGTAGTAGGTGCTTAGCAAACTTAGTGCAAGCCAACCAAAAAATTATTTTTTTCCAAGTAAAAGAAAATTCTAGTGTGTGTCAAGTAACATAGTTGGTGCTGAGCAAAATACAAAAGGTGTCAAACATTAGTTAATTGTAGTTCATGCTGATCAAACTCATAGTAGATGTTGAGCAACATAGTATGTTCCAAGCATCAGAAGAATAATAATGTCAAGATTTTTCATTATTATAAAACTCAAAGATTCACCAAATTTGAGCTGGCAAGTTTGTTTTCTTGAAGTCTTTGAACCAGGTGGAAGATAAGGCTAATGGTTGGTCACACAAAATTTGAGATGGACCATTTTTAGAAAATTTCAAATGGATCCTAGGAGAAGCTTCTAGAAGAGATAAGATATGGGGTAGATAAGTTGTATCCTACTTAATCCATCCAAACCCTAAAATGGATGATGAAAAATAGAGCAGGAAAAAGTATTCTAATTTCCTATCTAGGGAATGTCTAGTCATGAAGCAAAGTAGAATAAAGTGTGGTGTCAAGGAGGAGACATTAAGAAGGTCAAAGAAGACTAAGAAAGAATAGAGATAGAGACTCTACTTCATCAAGTTACCATACAAGTGAGTACATTGGCATACCAAGAAAGAAGGTAAAAGGAGACAAATGCTTGAAGGGTGAACAAGCTATCAGAGTTGCAAAAGAGTGAAAGCTAAGAAAAATGGGAACTGAATTGAGATCTAAAATCTACAAGATAATTTGTAAGTTGTATCAGATAAAAGCTCTATAATTACTCTCTAACAATTGTATTAGTTAGGGTAAAATCCTTTGGACTATGGTTGACATAGCAGTCACTAGAAAATACTTTAATAGGGTGGCATTCCAATTGAATGGCCTAAAGTCCTTTAACCAAGCTGACTTCTAAAAAAGTGATTGAAATCCCTTAACTGAGTCACATTTAATAGTATTTGTTGTAACCTTTAACAGGGTTGGCCTTCCATAGGGCATCACTTGAGAAGAGTGAAGAAGGAGTAGAATGTCATTGGTGGTTTTTCCCAAATTGTGTTTCCATCTTAAATTACTATGTCATGTGTGTTAATGTTTCATGTTTACACTTTTACATGTTGATTTAATAGTAACTTGCAAGTTTTAGTGATTATCTTGGATGCATGTTTAGATATGAATGTTTAATTAGCTCACTAAGCTAAGTGAAAAGTTTTATTGGTACATCTGGACCTTGAATAACTAATTCACCGCTCCACCCCCCCCTCTCAATCATTCTAAAAAATTCTAACAATATATACCTTAATGTTATGTTGGTGAACATTAGCTCTTGTTCCATGCATGAACAATCTTGTTGAAATAATTGTTAGCTTCATTCACCTGCTCTTCATTATGTCAATCTATTAAATCCATATTTGGAGTGCCATGAAGCCATAAAAAACCATGTACATGTGGGGACCCCCTATGTTTCCATTCTTATCTAGACCAAAATTATTTAATATTCAATCCCTTTTCTAATATCTCTTTTCAAAACATAGTATGTTTGAGGTGCATGTAGTGAGTGACAATGTGAGGGTAGTCAATAACATTTTTTTTCTCTAATTCTAGCTTCTCCTAGGTTAGTTGTTGGAGTTCCTAGCATTAGAGCATGTAGATTAGGCCAATACATATCATCTACACTTGATGTAAAGAAAATTTTAGGCATCCCTAATTGCCTAACCATGTGAAATAATTATCCTAGACTCTTAGTCCAATATGACCTTGTGCCTTGCAAAGTTGTACCAAACTACATTAATTTATTAGCAAGATGAGAATTTGGTACATGTTACATATGTTTTCTAAATTCATCTATGGTAATTGGCAAGTCTTGGATATGTCTTTTTGCAAATATATTAGTAGAATTTTGTGCTCAATGTCTCATTATCATGTTCAACATGTAATCTCAAAATCTAGGATGTTTCCCAAATCTATTGTCTCTTAATTGAATTATATGTTTCACATATTCATGTAGATGTACTTGTCTTAATCGTGGCTTTAGCCAATCAAATTATCCTTTAGGAAAAAATGTAGTAAAAGCCATATCCAATAATCTTGGTGTTACATATTCATTCACTAGAGATGTACCAACTGATGGCCAGTCAATCAACCTTAAAGGATCAATATTTAGGTTTTTAACTCATGCCTAGATAAATTTCATTTCTCTTTCAAGGTTTGGTGGTCATGTTTCCATAGATTTTGTGTAATTTTTATTATCATCAACTTCCTCTATTTCAAGTTCTCCTAAGAAGATATCATTTGATTCTAAGTCAAATTCAACATGAATTGCCTTTTTCTTTTTGAAAATATTGCAATCTCTATCTCATTCGACAACATCCAAAGAATGATCATCTACTTTGACAATAGAATCAAATTTGTCATTATTAATCTTATATGTTAGTGTCTAATATACCCGATCACTATTGACTGTAAAATCATAATTTGTACCCCATTGATCCTTTTTTTAGACTTTTTTATTGGCAACTCTTTAATTGGATGTGGGAGAATTTTATACATTCTTTCTATATCTACAAGAAAGCTTATTGTGTGTCCTTTGTATTTATAGTGTCCCCCTGTTGCATGTATTACTTGCAATATTGGACTTACACATGAAATTTGTTGATTTTTTTTCAACTATTAAGCAAAAAAATTCTCAATATCAAGATAATAAAGATCACAATAATCTAAGGATTAGCTATTACCCTTAAACAATTATGTGTGCTTCATATCTAGACCCAACTTCAAAAAAATAAAGACAGATTCTCTACTCTTTAAGCTCTATAGAACCAAGGTGGGTATACCTGAGGGATGGAAGAATTTTCAACTTGACACTACATACATATGTTATTCATTTCATAACAACATACATCCCTAAGAGAAGATTTCATCAAAGTTCTTATAAGGTTTACAAATAATTCTGGCAATAGTAGCTAACTAAGGCTTAGAGCTTAAATGCAAACAAGAGTTTACCATCTTTGACATTCTTTAACTAGTGAAGTAAAATTGATTTTTATTTTTAAGCTTGATTCTCATTCATGATTTCTATGTCTATAGTCTAAATTAATAGATCAGTGCCTCATCCATTGGGATTGAGAGCCCATTCAATTTTTAGATCTAACTGATTTTATTACAATAAATATTATCAACAATTCTTACAAAAAATCATTCTCATAGGCATCCTTCCTATTACCATGGAAACCATATCAATTTCACTAAAGCATTTACTTGATTCATTGAATTAAAGGCAATAGTGAATTGACATACAACTTGATTTAGTTGCTTTCAATTGGAAAAGCTTTGCTCATACAATTTCAAAATAACTATGTAATAAAAATGGAAACAAGAGTTAGTAAGAAAAAATATGGGGACAATTCACCTTGGCATTAATTTCCTTTGAAAATTGAATACAATTAAAAATAAACTTAGACTGACTCAAGATGAAACACCAAGATCTTGCAAGATTAATGTATTCTTAGATATTTCCAGAAAATCGCATCTTAAAGTTTACAACAAGACTAGACTAAATAGAACTTAGTAAAAGCTAAAATCATGTAATAACCCAAACCCTTTCTCTATCCTTGGGATCTCACTTACAAAGGGTGAGATGCAACAAGTTGCACACATATAGAGCTAATAGTTGTCCTTTAGACAAAAGATATTTACATTTGTTGTTGTCATAAAAGACAATTTTGTGAAATGGAAAAAAAATCATCATAATATTCTTTTTGGTGGGCCTATTTTCTATTACG
This sequence comes from Cupressus sempervirens, assembly GCA_028749045.1. Lineage (NCBI taxonomy): Eukaryota > Viridiplantae > Streptophyta > Pinopsida > Cupressales > Cupressaceae > Cupressus > Cupressus sempervirens. The sequence continues at coordinate 644,464,251 of CM053783.1, read as the reverse complement.
CTTTCAAATGCTATAAATTCCATGATTGGTTCTTTTATCATTCTAACTCCTCAAAATATGTAGCCATCAAGTTCATTAATAAAGTGTTGTTCTCTAATTTTTGTATATCTACTTGAACTCGAGACTCTCTATTTTCATCATCATGTACTGTTAAAACAATAGTTATACCTATATCTTCAGTTGCCACATCATTAGTTTGGTTTTCTAGGATAGTAATTGTGATTGGTTGTTCTATTTCTATTACTAAGGGTAATTGTTTTGTTTTTCCTTCTTCTATTGAGGTGTCATTTGTGTGACTCTCTTCCTGGCCCACACCCTCTTCTTCTATTTCCATCTGCTTTAAAAGCACCTAGTCCTCCTTCCATTTGTTGAAAATGGTATCATCAAGCCAATTAAAATTTAGGATTTCACATTTTTTAATCACAAAGCCTCATATTTTGTCTATTTCAACAAATTCTTTTCTGATGGCATTGTAGAATAGCTATACTTTGACAAATTCTTCATTGGTCATTGCCCATAGCACATGCCCCTTTCATTAATGATTTCATTCATTCTATGGCATAGTAAATAATTCAATTCCTTTTCCCACTCTTCCTTTTCTTTTATTTTATCAATATTTTTGAGTGCTCTAGGAAAAGATCAAATTGCTCTCCTATATATTAAGAAAAACAAATCGTTATTCTCTTTAGAATAGAAACCATTTTCTCATCAAATTCTGTCAAATTGTTGGTTATGTCAAAGGTTTTCTCTATTTGTTCACAAGATAGGTGGATGACTAAGAAACATATAAGAGTAATATCTTTATCTCTTTCACTCCATTTTTGTACAATGGGCTTTAGGGTCCTTTCATCTCTTTTTATCTCATTCCACATATCTAGGATCCTCGCTAATTGGTCATAGAATGCTAGATAGTCAATCTTATCCACTAAATACAAGATTGTTTTTTCTAATTTTTTCTTCAAATTGAATATTAAGCTTAACATGTAATTCCCATTACTTATTATTTCCTTCTTCAAATTCCTCTCTAGTATAAAATTCAGGCCATTGTGGGGTAATAGGCAACTCTACAATTGGAGTAGACTTGAATGGTTCAATTGGAGCATGATGATATACAATCCTTGGTCTGCTAGTTTCTCTCACATTCTTCTTTCCTGGCTATTTATTCATCTGTGACACATGAATCTTTAGTAGATGTATCCTTTTTCCTCTTTTCTCATATGGCTTTACACTAGTACATTTGGATCCAATTTTTGACCTAGGTTTGTCGCTATTTTTCTCATCAAAATTTTGACCAAATTGCATGTTGGTCAAAATGTTGACAAATACATTCATTGAAATTTTGACTAACCTGCAATTTATTCATCAAAATTTTGACCAACCTACAATTTGGTTGAAATTTTGATGAGAAAAATAGTGACGAACCTTTGTGAATTGGTCAAAAATTGGGTCCAAATTAACTAGTGTTAGTATTTCTTCAAACTTGGCATTAAGCTCTAGGAATCTATTCTTCTCTTTTCCTACTACCACCATCCCAAGATTTACCATTTCTTAAGTCATTTTATTGATCTCTTCACTATCGACTTCATCTACATTGTAAACTATGAGGGTGCCTATATGCTCAACATTTGAAATTTCTCATATCCTAGTTTTGTCTCTTTTCTCAATAGACCAAATCACCAAAGCTTCATGATCATTGTTGAATTTCATTCCTCTATGTACTTGCAATATTTCTTCTTTAGTCATATACTTCACATATTTTTCCTTTCTAATAGAATCAATGATCATAGCATTAGCTATGTCCCGTTCAGGTAAAACAAAAACTCCTAGCTCTCTTACTAACTATCTCCTAGCTTCAGGGGTTAATGGGTAAACTCCTCCAAAAATTTAGCTTTAACATCCTCCTAAATTTTAGAGTCCAATGGTCTCTCTACTTTTATTGTCTTATATTTTTCCTCAAAATTTCCTATATTTCTTCTCCACAAGAATTGTGGAAAGGCCCTAGACTTTACAAAATTTTCATCATCTATAAACTTCTAAGCTTCTTGTGCAATTATTGGATCTATCTCCCTACCTCTACAATTAACAACAGTGAGGTCAAAGGATGGCATGGGAGGCTCCTCAGGCACTCCCCCTTCTATATCAGCAGTTGTAACAATTATGTTTCCCTCCCCTCCAATTTGTCTTAGTTGTTCTCTTAGAGGTGCCTCATCATCTTCTTTGAGTGGGGTGTGGGATGGTGAATATTATCTTGCTTGAGAGGAAGATACTTGTTCTAACCTCTTTCTTTTGGGGGTACTTGTGTCAGATGGGCTTTTTGATCTTGGCCTCTTGTAAGGAGGGACATACTACACATTCTAACCTACAACATATCCAACCCTTCTCTACAATGTGTACTATCTTGGATTCACAACCATTCTATTATTTATTCTCCTCTCCACATCAAAAAATTTATTTGGGTTTTCTCTTTTCAAGATGTCCTTCTTCTCATTTAAAGTTTGCAATATCCTAGGAAAAATTTTCAACAACATGTCCATTTTGTCTCCCTAATATTTCTTGTCTTCCAAGGGATCATACTTGGGCTCAAAGGAATTGATGAAATCCAAAACCTTGCTATAAACTACCTATTTTTTGTTTCTAATTTCTTGCTCTTGTAATGAGAATATATTTCTAATGATATCCTCTAGGAAATACACAATCTTCTTATGAGCTTTAGCTTTAGTTCCTTCCCTAAGGAGGTCATAGAATCCCTCTAGATCAATGTAGTGAGCATGTGATTGGGCCATTTGATATTTATCCAAAAAATTTCCTAGACTTCTCCATCTTTTCTTAACAAAGACAAATTCATGCAAAATAGTGACTACTAGGAAGAATGTACCTATTCCCTTTCCTAATAGATCCCTTTCATCAATTGATCCAATCTACCATAAAAACTCTACAATTCCTATATTTAAAGACACATGGTAGGGTAGCACATAGGGTTTTTCCAAAAAGTAATAAACTTTGAACATAGTGGAAATAGGTTATGGGATGATATCCCCCAATTATGACTAACCAACAGCCCCTTGGCATGATCCTTAGGTATTATCAATTCTAAAAAAGGTTGTGGGATTCTAGGGCTACCCCCTTTCAAAATTAATCTACACCTTGAAGCAAAATACATGTCAAATCTAACATAACTAGCATTTGTGACTTGCCATATCATGCCAGTGCTCCACAATTGAACTAGGAGTTTCTCCCAATCTCCCTCTAGTTCCAATTTTATCTCCTTGGAGAAGAAAGTAACTCCTTTATTTAGACATATATACATCAATAGAAAATACTAGAAGGAAGGCCTATTAACCTTAGCTTGAGCTATTTGTATCAAACCATTGTGAATTTCCTTAGCTAGGTAGGTGGAAAAATCAAGAATTGAGCTCATTCCAAATTGCAAGGTCTAAGTTGTGATGAGGAAAATAGATCCTTTAATATAATATTTCTTATATATTCCAAATATTTTTTAGAGAGAAAAATACAAGGCCTGAGGCCTAGGATTAAAATATTTCTTCATCAAGGGCTCGAGAGTATTTGGTGTGATCAAAGGTAGTGACCAATCTTGACAATATGACATTGTTGCAATGGTCCTCCCCTTAAGTATACCCTATGTGCATCATACCTAGCTTTAAATTCTTCCATATAAATTTTTTCATGGATGGCATTTTTGGGGTTGAGCTTGAACACTTCTTTGATAAATACGAGTGAAACCCTAAAAATATTATCCCCTACATGGTTTTTTACAATTCTAGTAATTGGGTCATATTTTTTGGCCATGTCAGTTAAGAGGTCACTATCAAAAAATACTCTAGGAATGACCAATTTGCCTATGTGAAACTCCCACACATTGCTCATTGAGGTGTCTAAGTTTTGTTTTGCAAATCATTTTTTAAACAATTACAAACTCCCCACTGAGACTTCTACATCTCTCAAGTAATTAGCCTTGTCATGAAAACCTTCACTGGCCACCAACCTAGGGTTTTTGGGAATGAATTCTCTAGCCTATGTTAATCCATTTATAGATAAAGGCATTTTTTCAAGAAAGTCATCATGAGAAAATATTTTTAGGTAATCTGTCATTCCAAAAAATTCCTTACGATGATGGATCTTCTCAATTTGACCTAGCATAATTATAATTTCTCAATTTTCACAAATTATAGACCACTTACCTGCCTATTCCTACTTATTTTTCTCTGTGAATCACTTTTCAAATCACTAGAAACCTTAGAGAATCTCATCTCCTAGCTCTAGAAAATCTTGCACTTTGATAATTTTGTAATTTTGTGGCCTAGCAATCGTGAATTTTGAATTATACTATAGCATTAAACTCACACAAAGTAGCATTGATCAGGATTAATACTGCATAGTCACAAATTTGTGTCATACTATAAAATTTGAATTCTAAAAGTTAATTCTTGAGCATCGAATGACCTTCTTTCAAATGTAAAAAGATGCATCAAAGTCTTATGAAATTTTCCACGTATTGAATAGGCACATTACCACATTAGTTAAACTTTGAGCACTTTCATATTGTAGTGAAGTGCTGATCATTGATCTTCCAAAGTTTGAGGATCACAAAAAAATAATTATAACTTTCCAAATAAGCTTTCAAAATGCATTCCCACTGGCACACTCATCTCCAACCTGGCAAGTGCATATATCATCCTACCAATTACTATGTTCCATTTGATTACCTTTTCCACCCTGGTACAACTTGACAAATTTCTTAGCGACATGTCCACTATGCCACGTGGTGTGCAGGTGCTTCCTCACTTCATTTAAAATCTAATCATCTTGGTAATAGGGGTAAGTGCTATCTGTTGATCTATCCATAATCAATGGCATGATAATGTCATGACTTTAAATGTTGAGTTAGCCACACCAACCAATGAATTCTTTGTGTTTGTGCAAACATGTTTGATAGCTCTGCCATTAGTACAAACTGTATGATTTACTTTTCAAAAAAGTGGTTTTGTGACATCATCATATGCCACATTTGAAAGAGGCACTTGCCTGATTTAGTTAAAATTTATTTAATTCAATATTATAGGTAAGTGCTACCCATTGATCTATCTAAGGTCAATGGTGTAGAAGCTATGTCTTATGAATTGTGTGAATTATCCTTCATGATGCAATTAGGGACAAGTGTCATTGAGGCACTTTCTCACTTTCATTAAAATCCTTGCATCTTAATAAAGTGGTAATATTCCCATCATTAATCTTTCAAAGATCAACAACTCAATGACATGATAGCAAAAGAAACCCTATTTTATAGACTAACCAATGATATCGATGAAAAATGGAATGTGCACTGACAATTCTATAAAAATTCTAAAAAGTATAGAAAAGCTCTAACAAACTCTAGTCTTTGTGGTGCACTCATAACCCACATCACCAAGTGCTATGTGTCTCAAAGGTGATTTCCTACTTTGCTCAAACTTTGAACAGATTTATCTTGCAGGTGTAGAACAAGATTTTAGTGTGCAAAGAACATTAAAAATAAGAGAAACATTCACAAACTAAAACTAAATTCACATATAAGCTTAGACAAAGAAAGAAAACAAGAAGTGCAAACCTTGAAAGAGAAAACACTCCATACTTCCTTGATTTTGTAGATGTGGATGTATGCTCAAGATGCTCCAAGTTGCTTCAATGGATGTTGGGTAATGGAAAATTGGTAGCTTTGTGAGCTCTCAATTTGGCATTATAAGGGTATGGGTATAGATTTTGGTTCTCAAAAGGGCATGATAACTTTACTCAAATAGTTGTGATGAAATGGATTGGGAGGGGATTCAATTTATAGGCTAAGGGCTTGAGGGATGGAGGGCTAAGATGCAAGGAGAGATGAAGGCTTAAGGAGGGCTAGGATGCACTCAAAGGATAGCACATGGATTGTGCTTGTTTAGCACCAATGGGAAGGTGACACTTGTCACAAGGAGGATGAGTGTGAGAGGATAGGGTAAAGGGTTGGTTAAAGGCATGATGAGTGGGGTGGAGTATGTAAGAGAGATGTAAGAGGAATGAGTGTGGAAGAGGGAAGAGTGTGGAAGATGGATGTAAGAGTCTTTTATGGTTTGTAAGAGCACTCATGACTTGGTGGTTGGGATTTTAGAGGGGAGACTTTGGTTTGGTTTAGGAAAGTCTTAAACTTGTTTAGGGAATGTGACAACATTAGGGGGTGGATTAGGCTTGGATTTAGGATTAGATTAGGTTTGTTAGAGATGTGCAAGTGGATGGCATTTAATGAGGGTGGGTGAGTTAGTGGCTAAGCTTGGTTACTATGGGTGGATGGGGTGGATTAGGCTAAATGGAGGATTAGGGATAAGTTAGGGGTTTTTAGATTTTGAGAATTTTATTTATCAAATAGATTTATTTAATAAATGGGGATTTTGGAATTAGATAGGAGAATAGGATTTAATTGATAAATAATAGGTTATTTGATTTATCAATTAGGACTATAGATGATTAATTAAATTAATCAGCTAGGGGATGGCAAAGGATTAATTAAATAGGAATTTAATTAATGATGCCTTTAGAGATAACTAAATAGGATTATCAAAACAATGTAATCAAATTTAGGTGTCTACATTTTGCCCCTCTTTGACATAGTGTTGAGACAACACTATTTCAAAGAAGTTCGAATGAAGACGACATGAGGAAGATGTTTTAGCAACAAGGTTTCCCCAGTCTTAGATAAGAAGAGGAGAGACTAGACTTAAATGATGCCCCCTCAACAAGGTGGCGAAGAGAAAAATGAGGCTCGACAGCTTCTTGAAAAGTAAAAGAATCCGAGATGAGCAAGGAGACTCAGATTGGCTAAGAGAAGGGGCCGAATTAGCTCAAACTCTCACTATGGGAGAATGATGAAGGAGAATTAGAGGCACAAGAGTAAAGAAATCTTAAGACTTTCCGAGATTGGGAGGGAGGATGGAGGAGCAGAGCACTATAAAAGGAATCCATGGTAGGGAGATGGATGATGGAATGATAAAGCTAATGCAACCGGATGTCAAAGAGTCAGATTGATGGAAGATGGTTTTTGGAGATCCCTAGGACTAGGATTGTGCATCTAGAAAGATGAGGTTTGGTGGATTGATTTGATTGGTGGATCCCTAAGACTAGGATTGTAGATCCCTAAAGCTAAGAGTGATGATTGATTTTGAGAGATATGGTTGCACAAGCTGGGGTAGGAGAGATGGATGCTGGATATGGATGGGGGATAATGGAGATGAAGGGAATCCATTGAAGCTTTTGAGTAGGGGGATACTTCAAAGAGAAGTACCACCATGTAGTTGAGCACTAGATTTTCTATAGGACTATTGATTAATTACCAAGGTTACCAAGAACATAAAGGCCTTTTCACCAACCATTCAAAGGACTGACAAACTGACTCGAAACAAACACGCAAGGGTTGCCCCAGCATCACACATGAGTCCAAGAGGAAGTAGCATGGAACTAACACTGGGTAACCCACAAGCAAAAAAGAGAAACAAACAAAAGACCTGATCAAGACCTTACGCTCTGATTGCCCCATTTACAGCATACCATGATATGGAAGATTATGGTAACCTTGAGGAGGGAACAAGGAGATTGCTTGGAAAAGATATTTTCAAGACCCAAAAGGGAAGATCCCAAATCAAAAGAAAGAAAAAATCCAAAAGAGAACCATTTGCCAATGAGATGGGTAGGACGAGGTACTAATGAACCAAGATCAGACATGAGGAAAGCTATATCCTGCAAGGATCTATCAAAGAGCACCTAAGCTGGTGGATTTGGATAAGTGATGCATCTAGCAAGTTGAACTAAGAAGGATAACACTTTGGTGACAGGAAATATAGCTAAAGGATGCATGGGAATAGTTAACCAAGGTTTGCAATGATGTTGACCAAGGGCGAACTGACACGAACATTGGATAGATACAATGGTATTGAGCTAAAGAGGATGTACAAGCTGACGGACCAGCATATGTTACAAATGTACAAATTTGTTCATGTTTTGGTTTCATGAGATGGAAATGTTGGTGAAGGGTGGGATGTCTGTAATAGTGGATAGGTGGATAGGTAGATGGTTTGCGAAAAGCTTAAGGAAAATGTGATTCTTTGTGTGCATGTGATAGGATACAAGATTTGGCATATAATACAAGCTAGAATATGGTACAAGGTTTGGACAAGATTTGGATATACAAGCTATGATACAAGATTTACAAGCTATACAGGAGGTATTTACAAGCTAAGGCATAAGATTTACAAGCTGAGGTACAAGATTTACAAGCTGTACAGGAGGTATTTTACAAGCTTCATTAGATGTTGGATCTTTGGCTGGAACACCAAGGGAACAAGCAGGTGTTTTATGGCGATGGTGGGTGGATGGATGAGGGATAGGATAGTGATAGATAATGGATTAGTCTTAGTAGACAAGGCACCTAAATTACTAGGTTTTCACCAAGGCATCTATCCAAGGCACTTGAATTGCCAAGTTTTCACCATTGGACACTTATTTCTCTTTACTATTTTTTTGTATTTTTCAAAAGCTAGGCATACCAAGGATCTTCAAGCATAGAACTTCTTGAGATGAATGATGTTAGTAGGATCATTCAAGAGTTATCCTTCTGGTGTAGATAATTGATAGGCTCCAAAGCCAAAGGAGGCAGTAACCACATAGGAACCAAGCCAGGTAGGTTCAAGCTTGCGTTTCTTTTCTCGATCTACTTAAACTTTCATGTTTTCTTTGAGGACCATGTCACCTAGCTGAAAGTGTCGTGGAAGCACCTTTTTGTTGAAATTTCTTTTGAGACAAGTTTGGTAGATTGTGAGATGGTCATAGGCTTGTTGTCTCTTCTCATCTAAGAGATCTAGCTGGGTGAGTCGAGCTACTCTGTATTCTTCATCTAAGATTTTCCCTTGCAAAGATATGTGTAGTGAGGGAAGTTCAACTTCTATAGGTAATACTATTTTGGCACCATAGACTAGGGAGTATGGAGTTGTGCCTATGGATGTACAAAAGGAAGTTTGATAGGCCCATAGGGTTGGATTTATTTGTAGGTGCCAATCACGGTCGAAATCATTGACAACTTTCTTTAGGATTTTGAGGAGGGTTTTATTAGTTGCCTCTGCCTGGTCGTTACCTTGTGAGAAATATGGGCTAGAAAAGTGGTGATGGATGTAGAGGGAGGTGCATAATTCTTCCATGTTGATATTTTCAAAGCTACCTCCATGGTCGGTGAAGATGGTAGATGGGATGCTGAAGTGGCAAACAATGTGGTACAATATGTATATGAGCCATGAGATTTGTATGAGCCATCAAAATAAAGCTTCCATGGGGGTTGTTCTTCAATTAGGCAGATATGCTCATTTAGAAATTCAGTGAGCAAAGGATATGCATCTACTAGAGGTGCATCAGCTAGGTGATCTGCTATAGCTTGCCCTTTGATTGCCTTTTTGTCTATATACTGGATGTCAAACTCACTTAATATCATAACCCATTTTTCTAGCCAACCTGTGAGTGCTATTCTAGAGAGCATGTACTTGAGAGGATCAATTTTGGATACTAGTTGGATGGTATGACTTAGCATGTAGTGGCAAAGCTTTTGAGTTTAGAAAACAACTACCAAACAAGCTTTTTCCATAGGAGTGTAATTGAGTTCATAACCAACTAGGGTTCTACTGATATAGTAGATGGCTCTTTCTCTACTATAGTCATCATGCTGTGCTAGAAGTGCCCCTAAAGCAGTAGGTGTTGCTGATATGTACAAGATCAAGGGACGACCAGGAACTGGTGGAACTAAGATAGGGGGATTGGCTAGATACTTCTTGAGTTGATCAAAGTTTCGTTGACATAAAGGATCCCACTTGAAGTTCTCATTCTTCTTTAGAAAATGTGAAAGGGGGGTGCATTTATCTGCAAGCTGGGAGATGAAGCACCGAATAGATTGAAGCTTTCCTTGAAGAGTGCAAAGCTGTCACAATGTTTAGGGAGGAGGCATGTCTAAGATAGCCTTGACCTTCTTGGGGTCAATCTTTATACCCCGTTTAGAAACTATGAAGCCTAGAAGCTTTCCAGATGTGACTCCAAAGACACACTTCTTAGGATTTAGCATGAGATGATATTTGGCTAACCTATCAAAGACTTTCTCCAGGTCAGCGAGATGATCCATGAAGGTTTGAGATTTGACTAGGATATCATCCACATAATCCTCCAAAATGCTATGGATAAGATCATGGAAAATGGCTGTCATAGTTCTTTGATAGGTAGCCCCAGCATTTGTTAGGCCAAAAGGCATCATGGTGTAGCAAAAGGTTCTCCAAGGGGTAGTGAATGTTGTCTTATGCTGATCCTCTTCTACAATCTTGAGCTGATTATACCCAAAAAATCCATCCATGAGGGATAGAATTTCATGTCTAGCTGTAAGATCTACAATCATATCTATGTTGGGTAAGGGAAAATCATCTTTTGGACAAGCTTTGTTCAGATCTCTAAAATTAGTGCAGATTCTGATGTCACCAAAAGGCTTAGTGATGGGGACCATGTTGGAGATCCACTCTGAGTAGTCAATAGGTTGAATAACCTTAGTAGCTAACATTCTTTCTAATTCAACTTTGACTAGTAATGCCACCTTGGGGTGCATTTTTCTAAGCTTTTGTCTGATGGGCTTGATTTTTGGATCAACTGCAAGATAATGAACCACCAGCTTTGGATCGAGTCCTGGCATGTCTTGATATGACCATGCAAATTGGCCAATGATTTCTCTTAAGACTTCTATGAAGAATTGATGTTGACTTCTCTAGTATCCTCTACTAAAATAGATGACACCTCTAGTCGATTATCTTGAGGAGGCAATACTAAATCCTCATGTTCTGCTTGTGATTTTGGATTTTCTTGCTGAGGGGTCTGCCTCACTGCCTTAGCTAGTCTTGGATTCACCTTAGTTCTAGTTTTGGGTGTATCGAAACTAGGTTGGGGATTTTCTCCAAAATACCTCTTTAGATCTAGCTTATAGATATAGGCAAAATCTGGCTTTTTCTTCTTGTGAGGTGTTTCAGCTCCCATGAATCTTAGAAGTGCTTCCTCTGATGCAAACTAATCAATGTGTATGACGCTTGGTTGGTCCCAATATATGAGTTGTGGATGAGCGAGTGGTAGGTCAATGAGATGGATGGATAGTTCTCGGAGAACAGAGTCTCCTAGGAAGATTTGGTCTGGGATATCGTCGTAGGCTCTCTTTTCAACTTCCTCAGGAATGTCTTCGATTTTGACAAGGTCACGGTGGATGTTCGAAAAAGTGTGACCATTCTCATTGGTGCCCCTAGTTGTGGGTATGCCAAAGCCAAGACCTAAGTTTGTTTCCCACTTATGTGCTTCGATGGGACATTGCATGCCCCTTTCTTCTGGTCCTAGACCACCTCCTTGATAGTTCCATTTTTTAGTGATGAGCTTATGTTCTTGGGCATACTTTTGGCTAAAGTGATCAAGGCATGCTTGATTTCTTGGAGGTGCATCCTTATGTAACCAATTGTTGATATCTAGAGTGAGCTCTTCATGAAGAGGGGTTTTTGAGGATACAAAGGTGGTTGGGCCAAACTGTTTGTATTGAGGAGGTGGAATCTCCTTAGCTTTGTGATATGTCAATCATCCATGGGTGTGTGGATCAAGTGGGATTGCTCTGACAACAAATGCATCTGATAGACTATACTCTCCACAACCTTTGTTGTTGATCTTTACGGCAGATAGGGTGGAGGCGAGGATGGTTTCTGTGTCATTACAAGTGTGGGATGAGCTGGCGATGGTTGTGCTGATATCAATTCTAGGGCAATGGTTTGCATATGAGGCTTCAACTGCATTGCAGTAAGCAAAGGGTTCTGGATCGACATGGATGGTTACCTCAGTGCCCTGATGCAAAAATTTGATGCATTGATGGTAGGTGGATGGAATGACCTTCATAGCATCAATCCATGGGTGATCGAGGAGGATGTTAAATGGTAGGTTTAGATCAACAACATGGCAAACTATCTCTTGGATGACCGGCCCAACCTTGATTGGTAGCAAAATAGTTCCTTCTGTGGTTCTTTCCAAGTTATCATTAGCTTTGATGGTGATAACCTCACTGATCATATCTGTCTCAGTATACCCAGCTTGTTTTATGAATTTTACGGTGCAAATGTTCAAGGCTGATCCATTATCTATCATTACTCTTTTCATGGCAAAATTAGATACCATGATGGCTATGTGAAGCGGAAGGGTGTGATCTAGCTTGACCACAGGTATGTTGGTGGGTTTGAATGATAGGGCACATGACGAGGATAGGTGTCCGACGAGATTATGAAAATCAGTAGCGTTGATATCTAAAGGGACACAAGATTCTATGAGAGCACTGTCAAGGATGCTTTTGTAGATACGACTAGTGCGGAGAAGGTCTAAAATGGAGATTTGGGCTGGCATGTTCCCAAGGTGTTCCAAGATATTGTACTAGCTTTTTGATGGAGCTGACAAGGCTAGTGAGACTGGTGGGCTTGAGATGTTAAATTGCGCTCTTTGAGTGGTGATGACACACTCATTGTCTAGTCCTCGGATATTGATGACATTGACAGAAGGCTCTTTCTCAGATATACAACCTATAAGGCTACCATAGTCTATATAGGATGAAGTGTGCTCATTGTTCTTCCCATGCTGTTGGTTTTGCTGGTAGTTGTTGGTGTTTTTGTTGGTTTGGATAGGTGCTTTTCCATGATTTTGGTTGTTGTGAGGAGGAAAAGCATTTTGGTAGATCTGTAAGCCTGCATTGGGTGAGGTTTGGGCACCAACAGTGATTTCTTTCTGATCAATGAGGTCCTGCACATAATCTTTCAGTTTCATGCATCTAAGGGTGGTGTGACCATTTACCCTATGGAACTTGCAATACTCATTGTCTTTGTACCATGCGGCTTTAGATTGGCTTGGATCAATTTGCTAGGTAAGAGGAAATTTGATGAGGTTTTCTTTAGCCAATCTCTCAAAAATGACATCCAATGGCTCACCAAGGGGCGTATAATTTCTGGGTGCAGGTGAGAACTTGGGCTTTGGTCCTATAGCTACATTGATGGCATTAGCTTGATTGTTAGACCCTTGAAAGTTGGGTCTTGGATTGTGGCCTTGATAGCTTTGGTGATTCTGCTATTGGTAGTTGATAGGTTGTTGATTGTTTGGTTGATATGGTGGGTTAGACTAATTTTGACAAGGACCAACAATATTCACATGTCTGGTGTCAATGAAACCATCCATTGCAACGTGCTTGTTTTTGTTCAAATATCTAGACTTGTCATTGGAATGTGATTGATTTTGATTGGCCTCCTTGTAGATCTTGACCACACCATCTTTGATGAGTCCTTGCTCAAGGATCATTCCTTTCTCTTTGATATCCTTATAGGTCTGCAAATAGTTCATGGTCATGTGGTGAGCCAAGTTGGGATGGGCATTATCAATAAACATTTTCACCACATGGCATTTAGGCAAGGTGCAGGATATGCGGGCGGTAAGGGTTTTCCATCTTTGTAGGTATTCGGCAAGGCTTTCTCCACCTTTTTGCTTAGTGTGGATAAGATCAACTATTAATAGCTTTGTTTCAACAAGATGGGCATATTGGGCTACAAATGCCTCAGACAATTCAGTAAAGTTTTAAATTGTGCCATAGGGGATTCTGTAAAACCATTCAAGAGCTGGTCCAACCAAGCTTTTGGGAAAAAGGTGCAAGAGGAAGACATCATTGTATGCCACTTCTTGGAAATGCATGTAAAATTCTTTGATATGTGTGACAGGGTCTCCTTTTCCTCTGAATTTGTCAAATTTGGGTACCTCAAAGTGTTTGGGAAATGGTGTCAAGGTAATGGCTCTATCAAATGGGTAAGGATACACATTCTCAAACTTAAAGGTTTTTGGATCATTTCCATCTTGGATGTTCTTCAAAGCTACCTTCATGGCTTCCCATTCTAAATTGATAGGTGATGGCTGGTATGGCCCCAATGTAGGAGTGCTCTGAGGTAGGTATGTGCTAGATGGGGCCACTAAATATGGATGGCTATGAGGGATTTGTTGATAGGGATTGTACATTGCTTGGGCAGCTGCATGGTGGATGACAGGGTGCTGAGGTGGAGGTGGCACATATTGCTGCATGTGCTACGAGGCTTGCTGCTGATATGGGGTTTGAGGTTGGGATTGAGGAACATAAGCTAGCTGTGGGATAAATGGATTTCTTTGTGGAGGTAAGGTATAAGATGGTTGTGAGGCTTGGGGAAAGGATCAAGGGGCTTGTGGGGTTTGACCAAGGTATGTGGGTTGCACCCCCATTTGGGATGGTATCTGCAAGTAATTGGTGGTTGGATGGATTGGTGGATTTCCTCCTAGAAGTGGCATTGAAAAGTAGTTGGTAATAGGAGGTAATGGATTAGTTGGTGGTAGAGGTGGTGGGAATTGAAAGCTTGGGAATGGAACCGATGGGGTTTGATAGCTTTGTGGAGAGTGGTGGCGAGAGTTGGGGTCACTTGGGAGCTTGGCAGAAAATTGGTAGTAGCTTGTGGGGTTTGATAGCTTTGTGGAGTGAAGGTAGTAGCTTGTGGATTTTTGGCTGATGATATTGAGCTCCCAAGACCTAGTGGAAATGATGGAATTGTGCTCTGAGCTAAGGTAAACAAGTTGGGGGTGATGAAAGGTTGATTACTTGGTCCCATGGGTGACATCCCTATTGTATATTGCTGAGGTTGGCCAAAGATGCTAGCACTAATTTGGGAGATGGGTGGATTTGGAAGGCTGGGTTGGGGAGCAGCAGCAGCAATAGTGAAGGGAGTGAATGGTGAGGTGTTTTGGGTAAAGGCAATTTGGAGTGGAGAGGTACGAGCCAAGGATGAGTGGTAGTGGCTAGATTGGCTTGTGGAATGGAGATTTTGACTTGGATGGAGGATGGTATGTTTGGGTCTGTTGGATCGAAAGGATTGGCTTGAGGCTCTTGTTTTGGCACATATTGAGGATAATTTGGATCATAAGAGCCTATGGGTGGTGGAAGCTACCCAAACAATGGGTGAGATGGATCTAATAATGGAGGGGGTCTTCCAAAGTCAAAGGTTCATACATTATCCCTTCAAAAATTAGCCATGATTGTCTCTTTGTTCTTGTCTATAATGGCGTTTACCAATACTACATTTCCTGGTTGGTTCATGAAAGCTTCAATGTCAGTAGGTGATGGCATAGCTTTCTCTAGGCTAAAGGATGGTTGAGTGCTCAAGGGGGGTGATGCTATTCAATCCAAATGATAGGGCTCCATTGTTTCTTTCTTCTTGGCTATGCAAGTGACGGGTGGCATGAAGATGCAGAATGTTCCTAGGGATGAGATGCAATAATGCTGATGGATGCAAAGGGTGAAGGCTTCTCTATGCAAATTATTTCCTAGGTTGAGGCAAAGCTATATACAAAACCTAAGTGAGGATTGGGCTGGGGATTCTAACTTTCAAAGATATGTTGCCAAAGTATGAAAGGTCTGCTTTCCTATGTGTAAGCTTGGTGGTGATTGTGTTAACTTAAGGATAAACTAATGATCCTTGAGGAAGAACACAAGATTGACCACTTGTGGATCCCAACATTTAGCTCAAGATGATGAGGGGTAACAAGTGACAAAGCTAGATTACCCTAGACAAAGCTCTGTCAAAGGGATAACCTTGGTGAGATTGGTGGATTTGGAAGATTTTAGGAATGGCAAACTTTTGGCAAGGTGACAACAATTTTGAAAGCTTGGATGTAAATTTTTTGGATTGTTGTCTAGATGGTTTGCTTCTAAATGAGATGGATGAGCTAAAATGCTTAAGGGGATAACCTAAGATGGCTAGCTTTTCTACAAAGATGACTCTAAAGTGAAGCTTATCCAAGAAGATGTGGAGAAACAAGGGTGTCTAATCATAGAAATCATGCCTAGTCGGTAAGGCATAAACAGGATTAACTCCTGGATGTTGGCTAAATTTGATGGTGCACTCTAACCAGGCCTCTTGAAGTGCTTCGTCGGCAGCTTTGTCCTCTACTTTGTGGAGTTTTTCAATTCGCGGGCTTAGTGTTATTTCTTTTCTCTTGGCTGAAAGTTCTTGGTATGCCAGAGATGGCTTGAGTTTGACCTTGTGAAACTTCTATTTGGGTTTGGGTTGTTTCAACATAAATTCCTGAATCTGCTTGGCTTTGAGAGATCTAGTTGTTTTGCTTCAACTTATTCAACTTTTGACATGGGCAGTGACTACGCTAAGTGTACCCTAAGCTAGGATTGACCAAGTTTGGCAAACATTCATTCAACAAGTAAAATAAAATCAAGAAATAGATAGGAACACCCAGATAGAAGTTTGTGGTTCTCAGAATGTGATACTTGTGCTGAGGAGTGTGTATGGTCTACAAATGTTTCGATTAGTCACTTCAAACACATTAACATCCTAGATGTTTTTCTACAAGGCTGATAGTTAGTTTAGCTAGAGAGTCCTTGATATATGCAAGGTATGTGAGGCCCAAATCCATAGATGAGACCAAAAATATGTCAGAAAGCCGAGAGGAGCAGGTAACCCACTTCTCCTCTTTCACTTCTCAAGGGTATAAAGTTCCTTGAGGCTTAGCCTGAGTGACAAAATCTTGATCCCAAGAGAGGTGTCTTTCGATTCACCTCTCGATTCTTATACTCCACCAGAACACTAGAGTTGAGGTCATCCCAAGGGGTGATGAAATCCCCAAGCAAGCCTCCTAAAAATTTAAACAAGATTTTGGATCCTAATCTTATGCACCCAAGATGGCCTTGAAAGATGACAAGGGGAGAGAAGACTTGGATGATCTTGGGCTAAAAGACATAATTCTTTTCCAACTGACGCTTATGTTTTCTGATCTAGACTTTTCAAGCACTCATGTTTAAGATGCAAATGTTCAATTCCAACTTGAAATGCGCCAACAAAAGTAAAATTGATCGAAGAATGCAAGCAAGAAGAAGAGTTAGGGTCAACAAAAAGGAAACTCGCGCACCTAGAGGCCCTCCATGCCAAGTTTTGATTGATTTTATTTAAGGCATTCAAGGTTGAGTGTGATTTTATTTTAAGCCCAAAAAAAATATGGGTGAAACTCGATTTCAAGCACGCGCTCGGAGGCCCTCCATGTCAAGATTTGTTCAAATTTTAATGCCCAAATGAAGTGTTAGCGAGCCTAATGTGCATTCAAGGAATTTTCTAAGTTAAAAAAACTAATAAAAACACAAGTAAGTGAAGTTTGATCTTTGTGGAGCAGTTAACACCCTCTTAGGTGGACCCATCCCCATAGATGGCACTGAGATTGCAACCAATGGTTAAATTGATGGGTGATTAAAGACGGTGAGTCCAACTACAAACTCACTTAGAGCGTCTTTATTTGGTTTTTATAATTTAGAAAGTTTCTAAAATGTAGATTCTTTTTATGCCCAAAAATTGAAGTGTGAGATATTGTATTGATTCATTGATCCTTTACAATCAAGATTGAGTTTGTTTGTTTTAAGAATGCATTCCAAGAAAGGTTGATTTTAATCCATGGCATTCAAGATTATGTTTGAGAAACATTCATTCAAAGGAAACATGTTTAAACATTCAAATTCATTTTAGCAACATGCATTCAAAGACAAGTGTTCAAACATTCAAGTTCATTTTCCAAGTGCATTAAATCATGTAAAGAGAACCTGCAAAAAACATGATTAGTGGTTTCATATGTGCTCCAACCTGCAATAGCTACAAAAAGCCAATTTGATTAGTAACCCAAAAAAATCTCAAAATTTGAAAGTTAACTATGGAACAAATAAAATCAAATTTTTTTGTTCTTTTTCCTAGGCATAAAAATGCTTTAAAAAATCTCTACTCTATGGAACCACCAAAAGTTAAAGTGCAGAAATAAAGATGTTAAAATAGAAATGCAATAAAGATAGGCGAAGATGACAGTTCATCAGGCATAGATGCCAAACTGCAGAGATGCTAATCTACGAAGATGCCAATCTACGAAGATGCCGATCTGCAGAGATGACAAAGATAGAGGTAGAAATGATAGTTCAGGTTGGCGACGGTAGAGATGACAATTCAGGTTGGCAGCGGCGGAGATGATAGAGTATCTAGTGGAGACAACAGTTTGTAGGTGCAAATGCCAATTTGCGAAGATGACAGTTGAGGTTGCAGAGACGACAAAATAGCTAGCGCAGATGACAGTTTGTAGGCGTAGACGCCAATCTGCGAAGACGACACTACGTGAAAAGAAGTGAAATATGAAAATTTTCCAGATTTTTTTTTAAAAAATTATTTTTGAGTTTTTAGAGGGTATGTCTTCTTCCTAAGTGCGCCTTTCAACCTACAAAAAATAAGGAAAACACCCTACAACCTACTCAAACAACAACAAGCATTAGAGGGTTAGTTTATAAAAGCAACATGTAGATTGGAATGGATAAATAAATGACCCATAGTGGGGTCCCACTGGGCATGCCAAAATGTAGAACAAGATTTTAGTGTGCAAAGAGCATTAACAAAAAGAGAAACATTCACAAACTAAAACTAAATTCACATATAAGCTTAGACAAAGAAAGCAAACAAGAAGTGCAAATCTCAAAAGAGAAAACAATCCATGATTCCTTGATTTTGTAGATGTGTCCTTTGATGTGGATGTATGCTCAAGATGCTTCAAGTTGCTTTAATGGATGTTGGGTAATGGCATATTTGTAGCTTTGTGAGCTCTCAATTTGGCATTATAAGGGTATGGGTATGGATTTTGGTTCTTAAAAGGGCATGATAACTTTACTCAAATGGTTGTGATGAAATGGATTGGGAGGGGATTCAATTTATAGGCTAAGGGCTTGAGGTATGGAGGGATAAGATGCAAGGAGAGATGAAGGCTTCAGGAGGACTAGGATGCACTCAAAGGAGAACACATGGATTGTGCTTGTTTAGCACCAATGGGAAGGTGACACTTGTCACAAGGAGGATGAGTGTGAGAGGGTAGGGTAAAGGGTTTGTTAAAGGCATGATGAGTGGGGTTGAGTATGTAAGAGAGATGTAAGAGGAATGAGTGTGGAAGAGGGAATAGTGTGGAAGATGGATGTAAGAGTCATGAGTGGGCTTGTAAGAGTCTTTTATGGTTTGTAAGAGCACTCATGACTTGTTGGTTGGGATTTTTGAGGGGAGACTTTGGTTTGGTTTGGGAAAGTCTTAAACTTGTTTAGGGAATGTGACAACATTAAGGGGTGGATTAGGATTGGATTAGGGATGTTGGATATGTGCAAGTGGATGGCATTTAATGAGGGTGGGTGAGTTAGTGGCTAAGCTTGGTTAGTATGGGTGGATGGGGTGGATTAGGCTAAATGGAGGATTAGGGATAAGTTAGGGGTTTTTAGATTTTGAGGATTTTATTTATGAAATAGATTTATTTAATAAATGGGGATTTTGGAATTAAATAGGAGAATAGGATTTAATTGATAAATAATAGGTTATTTGATTTATCAATTAGGACTATAGATGATTAATTAAATTAATCAGCTAGGGTATGGCAAAGGATTAATTAAATAGAAATTTAATTAATGATGCCTTTGGAGATAACTAAATAGGATTACTGAAGTGATGTAATCAAATTTAGGTGTCTACAGCAGGGATGTGCCTACTATTGATCTTGGAAAGATCAATGGTTGATCAAATCAAAACACCAAAGTTAAGATGTTACACAAAAAATCTTAAAGAAAGGTCATCATAGTTAAGCCATGCTTAACAAAAAGGTTTAATTTGAGGAAAGAGATAGAATGAATTTTTGAAAAATAAAACTTAGGACAAGTTTGTTGTGTGGCACAATTTATTTGAAAATTATACTTAATTACTTCTGAGGGCTACGACAGGGAAACAAGGGTTTATAAAATTTTAGGAGATTTTATCTAGGGTTTTAAAAACTCATAATTTTTTAAACATCAGCCTAATTTTTTCATTGTGAAGTAAAACATATGAAAAAGGGTCAAAACTAGGCCAACGGTGGCTCTGTTTGGGGGTATTGAATAAGTAGTGATTCATATGAGAGCTCAGAATCCCTAGGAGAAGCAGGCCACAAACTTGAACATCTTTCTTATTTGACAACTTATGAGAGAGCAACATCACTAAGAGATAAAATATACAAGGACTATACAAAAGCACAAAATGTATAGGAAAACCTAGACTATTGTTCATGGATGAAACAAGTACTTTAGCAAAAATATCTCTTCAAGAACTATCAATGAACCGGTAGTTTAAGAATGTTTCCTAATAGATTCTTCAAAATATAAGAGTCCTTTCCCCATGTAGCTTCATTTAGATAAGGACCTAACCATATATGATCAAACTTCTCATGTTTTCCTTTATCCTCAATCTTGGCATTCCATGAGAGGATCAGTTCTCCAACTTGAAATTTCTTTCTCACTGTTCTTCTATCATAGAGTGCTTTTACTTGTAAATACAAATTTGGATTTCTAAGAGATGCTTCTTTCCTGGTCTCACTCAATCCTACTAACGCATCCAACCTTTCTTGCATATCATCAATAATATTCTCATCATACATTTGAATGTAATTGTATAGACCCACTAGGTTGTTTTAAGGCATCCTTGCTTGGATTCATATACAATGTCAAAGGGTGCTACACCTGTGGCTTTTTTCATAGTCACCCTATTAACCCATATTTCTAACTGTAGTTTACAATCTCAATCCTTCTTTTTATCATCCAATGTTTTTTAATTACTTTCAACAAGCTCTTATTTATGGATTCAGCTTGCCCATTTTCTCATGGATGATAAGATGAAGATGTTGATATGATATTCCATATTTATCAAAGAGCTTTATAAATTCTTTAGATCTAAAAAACATTTCATTATCTGTCACAATCTTCTGAGGACAGCCAAATCTTGAAATGATATTATTGATAATAAAAAAAAAAATTTCACAACCTTGCTAGTTGCATTCCTTGTTGGAATAGCCTCTGCCCACTTTGTGAAATAGTCTATAGCTACCAAAATCCATGAGTAAGTAGTGCTAAACTTAGGAGAGATTTAACCTATAAAATCCATTCCCCATTGCTAGAATGTTGCATGGACTTCAACTAGCTTTAATGGAGTATTCCTTGAAAATTTTAATTTACTTGCAAAACTTTGACATGCATCACACTTTCTAACCATTACCTAAGCATCTTTGAAAAGGGCAGGCCACTAGAATCTTGCTCTTGTTATTTTGTGTGCAATGGTCTTGGCCATATAATGTCCTCCACAAACTCCAGAGTGCATTTCATTCAATATCTCTTTTGATTTCTCTTGATCAAAACATTTTAGTAGCACTCCTTCAAAGTTTCTCCACCATAAGTTGTTTTTAATAATGATATATCTAATGGCTTGTAAATTTGTGCTTCTTTTATCATTTTTAGTCAAATGGTAAGAAATTTCCATATGTTGTAAATAATTAATAACATTAGTATACCATTCCTATGATCCATATCACATAAACCTGATCTTAGGTCATCTTCTACTATATTTATTTGATTAGCATCTAAGTTGGACTAGGCGATGAGATTAGCTAGCCCTTGACCTCTTGCCAATTTTGTGATCTAAATTTCAATGTTAAATTTTTGGATCATGTTGATCCATCTACATCTCCTATGTGATACCTTCTACTAAGAAAATATGTGCTTAATAGCTACACTAGGTACAAATGCAATGAAAATGGCACCTACCAAATAACACCTAAAAGCGTTAACAACTTTCACCAAGGCATAATCTTGTTTCTCATTTATTTCATATTTTAGTTCAGTAGGTTGCAAGGATTTTCTAAAGAATGTAATAGGTAGTTCATATCCTTCCTCATTCTTTAGTAATAAGACTGCAGCTATAGTATAGAAGGATGCAAAAAAGAATATGTGCATTGGCTTAGTATAATTTGGGGTCCTAAGCACTGGAGCATTTTTTATGGTGGTTTTAATATCTTGAAAGGCCTATGAAGATTCAACATCCCAATGAATAGTAGGTCCTTTCTTGAGCATTTTTTGAATAGGTCTGCTAATCTTAGCAAAATTTGTAACAAAACTTCTAATAAAATTAACTTGCACAAGGAAAGATTGTATTCCCTTCACATTTTCTGGCTTAGGTACATTATAAATGGTTGCCACTCTCTTACAATCTATCTTTGCTCCATCCTTTGATCCTATATGCCCTAGTAATCTAGCTTCTGTCACTCCAAATGTATACTTCTTGGGTTTAAGGATACTCTATATCCTAAAGCTTTGATAAAAATATTTTCTAGATGTATGCAATGGTCCTTAGCCTTCTTAGAATATGTTGTAAGGTCATCTTGGTATACTACCATAAACTTATTTATGTAATCATGGAAAGCTACATCCATGGCCCTTTGAAAAGTTGAACCTGCATTTATCAACCCAAATGGCATCCTTACATATACATAAGTTCTCCATGGAGTTGTAAAAGTTGTTTTGAATATTTCATTCTCCTTTACAAGGACTTGATTATAGCTTGAGAATCTATCCATCATGCACATCAACTTAGAACCATCTATCAATTGCAAAATAGCCTCCATGTTTGGTAAACCATAATTATCTTTCAAGGAAGCTATATACAAGTTCCTGAAATCTACACATAGTCTTATGTCTCTATTATTTTTTTTAATAGGCACCAAATTTTAAACCTAAGTGGAATGTCTAATTAGTTTGATTATCCTTTATCCCATAGCTTCATCAACTCTTCTTGCATTTTAGGGGCTAAGGTGGGATTCACTGGTCTCTACTTCTGCCTAAAAGGTTTTACATTATCTTTTAGTGGTATGACATGTTGGAATAAGTCTTCTCTATAAGCCTTAAGGTCATCATATGACCATGCAAAAACATGTTTCCACTTTCTCAAAAAATCAATCAAATGTCTTCTAATTTTAGCTAAAAAGTTTTTGGGGTCTCAGTAGTATCTAGGTTTATCTCTTCAAGTTCTTGAGGCTTATGATATCTAATTCTAGGCTTCACCCTATCTTGGTTATCAAACATGTTCTCTAAAACAACTAGCCCTTTAGGTACTTTATTAGTTTTTAACTATATGATCTCTTGACCAAAAATTGTTTCCTAACCATCTATAGTTCCAATTAGATCACTACAATCTAATTCTTGGCCATGGTATTTGACTTTACTTAATGGAAAATTTATAATATCCTTATCATCCTCAAAGACTTGCTAATGTTCAACATTGTTGGTATTGAAGGTCCATTCTAAACCTCAATTTGTGAAATTCCTACAAATGATATGTCCTAGGGCTTGATAGCTACATTTTCCAACAAGTTGGCCATTTTATTATGATTTGTATCCCTCCAAGAAATACCAAACGCATCAAAAAGTTCAATTTGGTCTCACGTGGCATTTCTATACTGTTTCAATCTTTTGTCCTTAGAAGCATAGGTTTCCTTTATTTGTGAAATAACCAATTCAAAGTCACCTGTGACATGCAACCTTTTGATTCCCTGGTGGATGGAAATTTTCAATCCTAATAGTAGAGCTTCATACTTTGCTATATTGATGGAACAAGAAAACTTCAAGATGAATGAATATCTAAAAGTATTCGGATATGTGTAGGATCATGGTGTGCCAAAAAGTGGCAATCTAAAAAAATTGTTGACTTGAAATATCTCAAACCATTTCAAAATCTATTCCAACTTTTTTCCCACCCACCTTGATACTAAATGAAAACAATTAATATCTTTATAAGGTCTACTATATCTATTGATACCAAACCTATACGGTCAACTTTAAAAACATCCTAAAAATGTGTTTTTGGCCTATTTTTATGTGATTTTTGCTTCAAACATGTCATTGATGACTTTTTCTTGACCAAAATGTGATGAAATGAAAAGGTTTCTTAATAATGTTCTTATCTTTACATAAATGTAAGGTTTGTCAAATTATGAGTTTAGTAAAAAATTATTACTTATTTTCTAATGAAGTTATGTATAAAGTGTTGACTAACACACTACTTGAAAAACAATTATAACTTTCAAATGGTACAACATTTTTTAAATCCAAAAGATGCATCACATTCTATGTTTCTTCTACTAGAAGGGAAAAAAATGAAAAAATAAATTTTGCAGATTTTTGAATTAGTTAAGGTGGTTAGACATGAGAGTTTTTAAATTCCAAAAATAATAAATTCAAAAATCAATTATTTATTATTTATTTAGAATAAAAATACTCAAAAATATGTGTCACATCCAAGCATGAGTCTACTACTTATATCTAGAATATTATTAAAAAATGTTATCATTTGATTTTGATTAAGGTGGTCAGAAATATGTCTACTTATTTTTGTTCTAAATTTTTTGTAATATTGCATTAAATTTTAAAATTTTCACCAATCAATTTTTATTTTTTTGAGATAAGTCCTAGTAGTTTAGAAACAAGATTCAATTTTCTAGAGATTCTTTTCTCTTAATATGTTGATATAAAGTTAATAACACGTAGAAAATTGCACGTCAAGTTGACATAACCCAAATTTTTAAATTTTTATTGCCACTTAAGAGCATAGTTTTGTTGACCATGATCCTGCACATACCCATTCTTTTAAGGAGAAACAAAGACTACTCCTACCCTTGAACCTTTTTTAGAATTGGCTCCATCAAAGTACATGCTCCAAAAGACTGGTGAATCCATACAACATTCAACTTCATGTTCAATCATAGTAGGTAATTTCTCAACTTCTTGAATAATTAGCTCTACCCTAAAAGCATTCATACTAGTGTCTAAAAAACAAGTTGAATCCCTATCAATTTCTTCTCCTAGAATATGGTTGACCCTTGGTTCCCTATCTACCCTGACAACCTTATCACCTATATGAAAAGTTGCATAAGAAAAGTCACATTTTAGGCTACCTCCCATAGCAACACTCCATTTTCTAGAGAGAAACATCCCATAATGTGGATGAATATCAACTACAAGGACTAACATTGTTAATTCTACCTTAGGTTATGTAGCCAATTTAAAAGGTAATGCATTGATTTTACCTAGTAGGCACTTCCCTAGCATCCATACCTCTATATCTACCTTGGTTACTATCCACTTTCAGACCTAAGGCTTCCATGAATTTGAACAGCATAA
Source organism: Cupressus sempervirens (assembly GCA_028749045.1). NCBI lineage: Eukaryota > Viridiplantae > Streptophyta > Pinopsida > Cupressales > Cupressaceae > Cupressus > Cupressus sempervirens. The sequence goes on along the minus strand of CM053783.1, from coordinate 644,439,101 downwards.
TGGTGTTAGAGGCTCCTAAATCTATCATGCAATTCTTAATGGTCTTACCTTTTATAATCAGAGTAAGAAAAATTGGATCAATATCTTATAAGTAGGTCATAGATGAGTCATCTAGGAACATTGGTGGAATTTTGGAAATGATGCCATTATCTTTAACTATCACTGGGATTTGTTAAATGATACTTTATTCAACTACATTACCATTATTTTCTATCCCACCCAACCATGATAAGGCTTTACTCTTGTGCTCTTCAATTCTAAACAATTCAGACAAAGGTATTTTGAAATTAATTTGTGATAGCATAGATATCATATCAATAGGTTTAGATACTATGGGCTTTACAAGCATACCTAGAATTGTAGCCTTTTGAAAAATAGGCCATAGATCCTAACTTCTTCTCTTTCATTGATGCTCTAGGTGTGTCACTTGTCTAATACTATATCTTCTTTTTAGGCTCCCATTTCTTGGTCTTGCTATCTTTGGCCTTTGTTATCTCCACATTATTCTTCTCATTATTTTCCTTCATCTTATGAGTAATTTCATTTATGAATATACTAGGAGGCTTACCAATTTCATTATCTAATGTTCTACTTCTCAAATTATAATTACTGTGCACTTAAGAAACCATTTCTCTAGTAATTTTGTCAATCTCCTCTTTAGAAGGCATTCTCAAATTTATGTGATCAATAGTTGACGATGTAATATATATACCTTATCTTTATCATAATTTTCATCATCTAGGAATACTTATTTATGATGTAATTGGTAAGAAACTCTCTGACTAGTAATATCATTCTAATGTTCCTCATTTTTGCACTCTAATCCATGGCAAATGACTAACAAACCACACAATACTCTGAAGAGTGATGTGATTGACATATGATGCATCATGTCACATCATAATTCGTATTGATAAAATTTCTTTGTAAAGGATTAGGCGTACCCTTATCTTTTACATTTTGGGTCTGATTTGGAATTGGTTTTCCATCCTTCTGCTAAGTGGTAGAGGGGTAATTTTGCATTCTTGGCTATCTATTGAAGTAGCTGTTATTTGCTGAGGCATTCTCACCAATATTAGGTTTGTGTGAATTGAAATTTGGTGGATTCATCTTCTTCAATAAGTCCAATACTTAACTTGTTGTAGCTTCTTTAGGTTTCTTATTGATAGGAGATTTATCATTTTCCTTTCTATTGTTCTTAGGATTAAATAACTTTGAATCATCTCTCCTCCTTAGCTTGCTAGAGGATTTTCTATTGTTCTCGATATGTACTACAAACTTGAAAGCACCTCTTAAAGTCTTAGGCTTTTTATCCATCAACTAATAAGCTATCTTGCTATCAAAAGAATTAAAGTATGTTGTAACGTAGACATCCTTATTCAATTTCATGACCTAGAACAATTTGTACATTCCCTTTTGGAAGATTACATTGAAATCAAAAGTAGATTCATTAGGATTCTTCTTGATATTGTTGAAATCATTCAACATGAAACAAGCATTAGTATTATCTCCATATTTCTCTTTGAACAATTTCTCAAAATTACTCTAGGAACTAAAACAATCAAGCAGTAGTCTCCTAAACTAGTCCCTAGTATCTTCAATTAATGAGTGTACAATAATTTCATTACTACATCTTCATGTTCAACTTCAAAATCATTCAGCATATCTATAAAGACCCTCAAGTGTTCTATTGGTCTAATTTTTGCATGATAAAATTTCCCTAACCTAGGTACAAAAAATTATAATTGAATCCATTAATGGTAAATAGGGTTTTTGATCTTTGGTCCTCCATATTTGTTGGCCGTTGAACACATTTGTTAAACCCTATGTCTCATTCCTTTTAAATAATTTTGGCACAAAATCTTTTTAAATATTCTATATTTATTTCAATTTTTTCACACCCTCAAGTGGACTTTTTCTCTTATGTTCCTCATCATCTGATTCTAGTAAGATCTACGGTAGTTGCTACTTTTCTATAGAAAGATGCAGGTGTTTTACCCTATGTGACATAGTGACCATTGCAAAATTAAAGAATGAGACCATAAAATGGAGGTGCGGTGATCAGAGCCTGCATTGCATCCAAAGTTTTAGTCACATGCACTTTATCAGTGCTATCAGAGCCAAAAAGGGAACCAAGTAATAAGGGGGCAAAAAAAGTCATCAGAATTTGGTTTCTCCAATGATTCGATATGTCGCTGTCAAAAAAACTAAGCACCTTGTTGGTAGCGACATAGCAAATAGCTAGGAAATACATGACATGATGGCTTCCAAACTTTCCAATGACCATAAATATTTCCAAGTGGCATGGTGAGTAATAACTATTATGTCAAAATCATTAATGAGGGTGATTTTGACTTGACTTGCCTTTATTTTTTCTAGCATTGAGTTTTGATAAGACACCGGAGCTCGCTACTTTGCTGTCATAAAAATTATGCATCTTACTATTAGAAACATAGTGAGCTACTAGGAAATGAACAAATGGTGGGACCCAAGCCACATGGAAATGTGACTAGGATTAGAATATGGTTTTATATGTCAACTATGCTAGATTTTCTCATGTCATCAATAACTTGGACCCATTCCCCATGCATAAAATATATGAAAGATTTTAATCATTTGATCAAAGTAGAATCAATGATTATCACTACCTCACTATGGAAAGATGTGCACTTTTTACTCTATGTGAGATAGAAAATAAGGGACCCACCACATCTTAAGAAATTCATGCAGTTTCCATGCCCTCAGATTGATCTCAAATCTACAGTTGTTGCTATCTTTCTATGATGAGTTACTTAAAGGTTATGTATAGTGAGGTAGCGAGTAAGGGACACACCATATTTCTCTTAAGCAATGTATCAAATGTGTAATGCACACCCAAGCATAAAGAAGAAAATAATGATACAAAACTAGAAAGAAAAACACAACAATTTTTTTTTTTATTGCTCAACATAATATATGTGTCCATACATTGATCTATCCACACTCAAAGAAAAAACTTCATAATAATAAAGAATTCCATCTACACACATATCCATAGAAACACAAATACATATGGAGTTCAAAATAAGAATGAGATACATATTAATCCTTTTAAATATATTATCAAGTTCCCTCTGAGTATTCTTCAACGAATAGTTTTCTGAATAAAGTAAACTTCAACAGTAATCCTTAGATACCTATTAGCCATTACAAAGCACCTGAAAGTAATCACATAAAAGAATGCAACACAAAAAAAGAGGGCTCAGTACACACTGAATCAAATGAATAATCCACTTGCATACATGATAGATAATCATATATAAATCCATAATGTAGATATCTAATTCACATGACAGAGTGCAGTTCAGTAATTAACATGCATGAATTAAATAGCTACTTAACAATGCACAATTAAACTCACACTAAGAATAACCTGTAAATGAATCATACATATACTGAGGTGTCATCACTATAGTGCTATGGTTCTTCATCCAAGTTATGATATGCTCATAGTCAACACATAGCGGAATTCTCTATATACTCATCAAATGATGTAATAGAGTTTTGCCCTATTCTCTATACTCAACCATTTAGGTTCAAGTCTTAGGTAAGGCCATTTATCTTTACTTATAAATCTAACCCACCCAGTTTATTTTAACATTTTCACTGAATTAAAAACTGAATAGGATTAACCATATTCAGCCACCTCGACATATGCTCATCACAACTATTCTTAAAATACACATCAAATAGATATTCTTAGAATGCACATGCAACATGATACCACATTCCTCATCTAATTAAAACTCATCTTCTTTTGTCATCATCGAAAGTATTGCTTAAGTCACTATATCAATAAAAATAAGAATATAACAGTAAGATCTAGTAATTTTACTAAGCTATAACTCTAGTTTAATGAAATTACATATCTTAACATTATACTTTACCCCTACTGACATAATAATCTAAACATTGCCTTCAAATTAACAAAGATATTAAGATCAAAATACATATGTTATTCTTACTATAAGCAAGGAATCTACACCAATATGTATCATATTAATTTATAATTTGAAATCAATTTCCATATCCAAGATAAACAAAATATAGTTCAGATTACAATTAAGAAACATAATACAACTTAAGAAATACTGAACTTTATTTCTTTTCAAAATTATAAAATCACATTGAAATACTTCCTACAAATGATTTGTTTTTGATAGTTCCCGAATTTCAATCAATAATCAAATCACAAAACATAATCTACAACAGTGACTTATTGATTAATACTCTCTTTTCAAGAAATACTAACAAATTAGATTTTCAAATTGAAAGATTACTCAAATAAACAAGGTAAACATCATTTCAAAATGTTTTCTTCCTTTTTGTTTGGACTAAAACAGTTTACATCTAATTTATGCCTTTCCACGATTTCGTTAATCCTCATAGCATATTTCATTTTCAAACATCAAAGTATTTTTTTTAACAACAAGGAATAATTTAACTTTTTATACTTTTAGATTCTAAAATCATATTAAATTTTCAATTTAAAATGATAATCCATCTGAATCCAGCATTGGTATGTTTCTTTATGTTTCCTCATCTATTTAACATCTAAATGCATATTTGCAATGTTAACCGATTATCAAATTTTTAACCAAATCGAATCTTATAAACTAATTCCCTTTATTCAATTGAGACGTTTTCCTCTAAATAATTTATTCTTCAAAAACCAATCAAAACCAAACTGTAGCCAGAAAAGAACGTTTCTCTTAGGTTACAAGACAACTATTTATTATAATGTCTACATTTTGTTCATCAATATATTTTAGTCTTCTAAGTTTTGTTCATCGAGATTTCAATCTTCAAAGTTTTATCCATCGATATTTCAAACTAATTCAAACAAAACTCAAGCCTCAAACTCAAATCTAAATCCTTATTGCAACCGTGTCTTGCAATGTCTTTTATATGCATGACAAAATGCCGATATCACTTACAGTGATTTAAAACTAAAGACACCATAACCCTTTTAAATAATCTCTTATTGTAATACATTTTTAAAAAATCACAATGAACAAAAAGAACTCAAAACATAACAATATTCCCTTACTTCCAAACTTTAATGGATAGCTATTGCCCAATTCACTCTAAACTGTTCGAATTTACAAAACAATATTTTAACATGATACGGTATTCTCAGAAGACGATAACTTTTGTAATTCCCAACTTTCTTTTCAATAATTAAAAGCCAAGAAAACTCACATTCAAAGTGTATAATGATAACAAACAACAAATTTATATCATCACGCAAGTCTGGATGTACACAGAGTTCAACATTTAATTGTTGAGCCCTGCATACACCCACGCTTGCAAGATGATAACAATCTGCACCTTCACAATCAAACTTAACATATAAATTTTTCTCTTATTCAAACAAAATAACATAAAACTGAGAAGGATAGGGTTAAGAAAGGCCCCCTACCCAATTTTGAAAACAAATGATGCTCTGCGATGATGCTCATAGCCCAAATCCCATGAAGCCAACACTGATCTAGCTCACAAACAGCTATAGCAATAGAGATAAACTGATGAAAAGCAGATACCAAAACAAAAAACAAACTTTGGCGAAATAACTCCCATACTTTACTGCACAAGCCAAAATTTCATTCCAATTGAAAGCCCCAAACATGCCGAAGCTCCAGTTACTCATCACAAGTGTAATATTTTCTCCAAGCAACAATAGCCCTGAATTTGGCATTGCTTCCACAAAAACTCCAACTACACAGAATGGCCGACCAAATTCAATGCCACTATGAGCTTCATAAAAGCTTTCATTAAATTATCCGTAACTTAGTATAGAATTGGCATTACTTCAGCCATGATCATTGCCATTTGTATGGTCAAAATAGATAATATCGCATGCAAATCCCATTAGGGTTTTTAAAAATTCAAACCGAAATGTTAATAACAATACTTAAACAAAATACATGATATTGACTTTAGGGTAGTTTTCCCTTGAATTAATTCAAAATATTATATACTAGGTTAACAAACAATTTAGGATTTCTTAGATTATTTAAAGTAAATAACCTCATTCCTTACCCTATGTCATAAACATATACACCTTAAATCATAATCCCTTTTAATACAAATGATTGCATAACAGAAATATCATTAAGACCAAAGTAATCATATTAAAATCTAGACATAACAAAATGTTCAGACATAAACACATGTCCAAAAGACATATAAAACCCAAGTTCATCAGATCACAGGAGCATATCATCTGAAAGCTTCTCAAAATAAAAAAATCCTAAAATGCAGTAAACCAAGTAGTGGTCAAGCGTGACAAAATGTCCTCCATGCAATCAAAGTAGAATCAATGGTTGTCACTACTTCACTATAGCAAGATCCTAGAAAGTTATGTATAGCAAGGTAGCAATTTGATGACATGTGTCCCCAGTCATCAATGGGTCTAGACTAAAACACCAACAACAAAGGAAAAGTACAAATGGAAGCATTTCATTAGTTTGAAAACCAGTATGTTAAGAAGAAAAATGAGTCAACCCTATTTTTATCCCTAGATCATAGGATTTTTCAAAGGTCATAGTGCAAATTTAAAAGGAAAGATGATGCCACTCTATTTTTTCTACTCTGTGCATTTATGAGGAATGAAAGCTTCACGTGTGAAAGGAAAATAGAGTATAATACAAAATATTTTCTCAGTTCCATCTTGTGTGAACAAAGATTTCAAGCTTTTTCAGAGAAAAATCCATTTCTAAGAAGATTGTGTTGAGCCTGACAAGAGTTTGAAGCAGAATTCCATTATTTGTGAATATACTATAGAATTACAAAAATGAACAAGCAAAGATTCAAGTAAGTAAATATATCATAATTTCTATAGTCTCTCAATTCTACAAGTTACAATCCAAAATGCCTCCAAAGAAGGAATTTTTTGGTCAGGAAAATTATTTGTATAGGAATGTCCACGCTGATTTACTTGAGCTAGTCCCTAATTCCACCACTGAAACTATAAAAGTTAAAAAGCTTACTACATTAAACCCTAGGTTGAAAATAGTATATGGATTGTATGAAAAAGGGAATTGGGTCAGGGATGCTAATACCTCTCAAACTAGTCTAGACCTATTTAAAAAATGGTTTTCAAAGAGGAACTTGTTTGCTCCACATGCCAATATTTGGAATTTTTATTTACAGAACCTGGCGGTTCCTAGTGTTTTTATGGATTATGATCTTCTTGAATCTATGGCAAAGAACTAGGACCAAGCCATTAGAGTAGTAAGAAAAATTGATGGTCAGGTCCTAATTATAGTCAACCCAGATGAAATTAGGGAAGTTTTTGGTTTAGGGCCTCTCACTAATTACCATGTGTCCATTGATTTGGAAGGGTTAGAAAAGGAGTACATATCCAAGAAGGATGCCACTAGGCAAGGTGCACTAAAGGAACATATAGGTAAAAATGGAACTCTACTAGCAATAACAATAGCCTCCAAGAAACCTTTCAAAGGGGCATACTTCAATGCTAGAGCTATAGAGATATATAGCACCCTATGTAGAGTTTTTGGGAGATATGAAGAGGAATTTATGCCTGTGGATTTTATGTATATGGTTATTTAGATTTCATCTTTTGGTGTGGACATAATTTTTAATTTTTCTTCTTACTTAGCTAAGGAAATTCATAATGGATTGATTGGGATTGCTAATGGCAAGGTGAAAAAAACTTTTGGCCATTATTCTTTGTTGATGCACATGTTTTTGTTTAAGGGAGCTACATATTTTGGTCAAGAAATGAAGTTAAATGGAGAAGAAAATAGAGAAGCACTTCTAGTCCAATTATGGAGTGTAGATATGACTTGGGATGTAGAGAAGGCTTGCTTTGTCAAGTTTGGTAGGTGTTTCACTTCCAAGTTGAGATGCGTTATATTAAGTGACAATCCTAGAATCCCCAAGGCACTAATGAATCTCATTAGGCCTATGGATAATCCTAGTGGTTTGAAATTTTTGCACAATTGGGGAGATGTCATTCCATACTCTATTTCTACTGTGTTCAAAATTTATGGTTTTAAAGGAAGCCCTCATGTACTACCTTACCAAGTGCCCTTTAAGGTAGGAGTAGCTAAATTTTTGTGGAATTTGGGAGGAGTAGAGGAAACTTTTTTGTTGAAAAGATGAACAAGGTCAATTTCCTCCACTTGCACAATGGCCCATAATTTTGTAATCAAAAAAGGGGTTTGGCTCTCTTTGAACAAATTTTTTGGATCCTTACATGATGACTATTGCTCACCCTCATTTTTTTCATTCTTAGGGATTTTATAATCTAGCTCTGAGACATAGAATTAAGCTTGGAAAAATTGAGCATGAATTCTATTTTCCTAAAGATATAATAAGGAATAAATACTCCTTGTAGGAACAAGAGACTAGAATGGAAAAATGGAGAGTCTTCTTTAAAGTTTTGGATTTCATTCATTGTTTTGATGCAAGTTATAGTCCTTTGGATGATGTTGTTACAAATGTAGACATGATTAATCAAATTATGAATACATTTTCTAAAATAATGAAGGAAATGAATGAAAAGAAGAAATTCTATATTATATTTTACCTAGATAAGGCCAAGGAAGTAATGAGGAGATTGGGTTTTACTCTCAATATAGGGGCAGGTCAATTAACTATCCAGAAAAGGCTAGGGTATACTATTACTCAAAATAAAGGAGAAAATAATAAGGGAAGAGGATCCTCATGTTCAGGAATATTCACCCTAACAAACGGCTATGAGGATTGAAGAGGAACAACTCACTGAAGAGAAAATTGAACAATTGGGATCACAACGAGGAATTTTTGTTATTCAATTAGAAATAAATGAAGGAGACCCCAAAGAGCCTCTAGTACCAAGTTTTGAGTTGACAGTTGAAGATTACAGAGGAAGGGAATTACACCCTATACTAGAACAAGCAAGTCAACAATTCTTATCAGATGATAATTTTGTTAAATCAATAGCTTTCTGCAATTTGCATGGAGAGCCAACATGAATAAATTTGAAGAAAAATGCAACAAGTTGAGGACAGAGCATCTTGAACTAGAGGAGGCAGCTCTACAAAATCAGATAAAGGAACAAATGATTAAGGAGTTCCAAAAAATAACCCCTAAAGAGGGGAGGCAAATGGTAAAGGCTTCAAATATTTTATTATTTCCCAATTGGGATATTGCAGATGCATTAATTTTTAATCTATTTAAAATAAGTTGGATTTCCAGGATCTAAATAAGAAGGAATTCATAGGTACTACATTTAGTGAAGACCAGGCTACTCTAGTTATATGGTCTTTAAGGAAGGGGTCAAGAGCTACCTCATCACAACTAGATGATTCTGGTTTGATGGGAAATATAGTTGTAAGAAGAGTGGCTGATACCTCTCATGTATAGTCTGCACACTAGAATGTAGACTCATCTCAATTTCTTTTAGCCACTACTATAAAGGAAGATAAGGCCATGTTTGAATTGCAAAGTAAGTATGAGATTGTTCTTGAAGCTTACAATAAAGAGGTAAAAAAGAGAATTGAGATTGAGAACAAGTTAATGGGGAGGTCCAGAAGGCCAAGAATACAATACCCTCCCCCCCTAGTTGAACCTTTCAAATCCACCCCCTCATAGAAATATTAGATACAACATAAAGGCCAGAATACTACACAAAAAAATATTTTGAAGAAGAAAAAAGCAAGCTATGGGCACTGCATGTGGAGTTGAATATAAAATATGAAGATAAATTAAGAAAGGCTCTCACATATTTGGGGGACAAAATTGAATGGCCACTAGTTTATGATCAATTGGCTAGGGTGATAAGTATATGGGAGGAACTAAAAGAAAGTGATGAAGCTTTGAAGCCTATTGAGAATAAGTGGGTAAGAAGGAGGAAAGAAATAACATTCTTATGTTATTCTATCATAAGATCATCTCATGAGAAAATTGAAAGAACTTATAATATTGTCACTGATCTGCCAAGTTTTGATGATTGGAGGGTTCATCTACAGAGAGTAATAGTTGGCCATTTGAAAAAATATAAGAGCAAAAGGTTTAGATTGTTTCCTCATGCCCTAGGTAGGAAAAATAATTTTAACAACAAAGATGAATGGGCTAAGGAACTTGATGATTTATTTTGTTTGAGGATGAATAAAATTATAAATGAAATAGGGCATGCCTGATGGGCTACCACAACTAAAGAAATAGTGAAAACCTAGATATTCTTTGATTCTTTGAAATAAGAATTTGTTAATATTGGTAGGGAAGTAGAATATATTATCAAGAAACAATAGGATATTCTATATTTTGACTAGCCAGATGATGCACTCTATGACAAGTGGATGGTGGATATTGCTTCTGGTGAGCAACTAGAAGAGATTGAAAGTGATTATGATGAAATGCAAGAAGATGAACTATAAATCATCAATCCACCTCCATTAGTACCTTAAAAGAAGAAGGGTAGTCATCTCATGCAAAAGATACAATGGCTCAATTAGATAACTCGACAAACACAAAGTCAAGAGTAACTGTCACCTTGATACAACATGATGAAATGAGTGAAAATGCTAGAGTGGAGGTGAAGCTACATGAATTAGAGCTTGACACATCATTGGCAAGTCTAGCAGCCGCATATGCTAAGGATTTAGAATAGCAACCAATTAGAAAATCAGAAATAAAAAAGAATGTAACAAAAAGGGACCCACGAAAGGAATGTCTAATGTACAAATCTTTTTGTTAATCACAATTTTGTCTTTTATGTTAGGTGTATGTAAACATCTCTTGTAAACAACACCTATCAGTTCTCTATGCCTAAAGCTTTTTGCATCTCACATTATATAAGTGATATTCTAGGGCTAGAGAATGGTCTAATTTCTAATGCATTCTAGTATTACACTTAGAATTTTTTCGGTCCAATCTTTGAGCAAAAAAATTATAATGTATATTCTCTACAAATTTTAGGAGAATACATCAATATAGAATGATCTTTATGTCTCTTTCTAAGGTCATTCTAAGTTTACTACAATTGTATACAATTTTCAAGGAAAACTAATACAAATTTTGAGTTGTTCCCATATTAGTTCCTATTGAATTTTGTCTCCTTTGTTGTTACTTGGTTGTTCTAAGATTGTGTGAGTAAAGCTTACTCAATTAAATTTAATTCATTTAGGTTGTATATCAAATCAGTACTGCTATTAATTCAATGAATTATGTAAATCTTTTGATGGGTTTGATGGGATGGTCATGGTAATAGAGAGGATGTCTATAAGAATGAAATTTAGTAAGAATTGTTGGTAATTCTTGTTGTAAAGCAATAGATTAGATCCACAAATTGTAGTAGACTCTGAATCCCAATGGAATAGGAATTGATCAAAATTTACTCAGTATGCAGAATAGGTATGCTATGAAGAAGCATTAATTTTAAAATCACAATCAACTTTAATTTACATTTTTGAAGATTTTAAATGATGGTCAACACTTGTTTGCATGAAATGTTTTAGCCTTAGCCACTATTGCTAGGAACACTTGCAAATTTATAGAAGAATTTTGACCAAATCTTTTATATGGGATGTGTTTATTCAAAATGTTAGAATTATGTATGTATTTGAGGATAAGAGATGAAAATTAGAATGAAACTAAAATAATTCTCATATAGTAGCTTCTAGCCTTGGATCATCCCCTAGGTATACCCACCCTAGTTTTGTAGAGCCTAAAGAGTAGAAAACCACCCTTGGTTTTGTTGAAGTTGGGTCCAAGTGTTTTGCACATGTAATTGTTCAAAGATATTTGCTAATCCTTAGGTTGTGTGAGCAATATCAATTTGATATTGAACCTTGCATTGTTTGGTAGTTTTAAAACACTAACAAAATGGTGACTCTACTGGGGAGTTGTCCACACATCTATGAAAAGTACTATAGATTCTTTGGTCCTATTGTCTACATGTATGTTAGACTATTTAAGTATTGCTTATGGTTATAAGGGGGTGTTTTAGTGACAAACCTTGAGAATTTAAAAAGAAAGAAAGAAAAACCCAAATACCACAGAGATACACTAACATATCCAGCCTTTCCAAGTGTCTTATCTAACAAGCAAGAGTTGCAATCTTATAATCCATGTCAAATATTTCCATTTTAACTTGTGTCTTTTCTTTGAAGTCAGGAATAATTATAATTGTGTATTTTCCCAAGAAAAGGGTGGCAACTCAGTCAAGGTTTTGAGGCTAGTGCTTATTTGATATATAGTGAAATGGCTAAAAAAAGGAAAAACTCAAGAGCTTATACAAGAGCTAATCTTGATGTACCAATGTATATTGATTTACCTAAAGGTGGTAGGAAGAACCTAAATAAGGAAAGGATAGATCCAAATCCCACCTAGAAACCTAGAGGTAGTGTATCATTCGATTACCAATATCAACCAGTGACAGGGAGAGAGTCTTCTTCACTTAGCTCTAAATCAAAAACCACAAGACTCTTAGGAGGGATATTTAGTACCCCAATACTAGATGAAAGAACATATCAAGATAAGGATATGTCACCAGTAGGGAATATATCCCCTAGACCAGATCTGATAGCTAAAATGCATCATAGGTTAGGACTTAGGAGTTTAGTTGGAGATCCTTCTAATCCTAAAACAGTCCCATATACCAAACCCAATCTTATAGATCTAGATGACCCTGATAATTTGGAAGCTACTTCTATAGATCCTCTAGAAGTACAATCAAACATAGAATTTCTAAAAAAATGGGTTGTTAAGGAAGAAGCTAAGTGCATTTGTTTAGAAAAGGAGAAGGAACAAGCCACCTTAGATGCTATAGTGGAAAGAGATAATCTACTTTGAAGGATGGCTACCTTAATGGAACAAAATAAAAAGTTAGAAGAAAGAATGACAACCCTCCATGCTGATGTATTTGGTGATGTAGACAGTCTAAGATCTAAAGTTCATGAACAAGAAAAACTTCTAAGCCAAAAGCAAGAATCTATTCTTACTCAAATTCAAGCTTACAAGTCTGTCCAAATAGACCCTATGGAACCTATTGTTAAAGTTATAGATAAGGGAAAGGGAAAAGCCACAAGAATCCAAAAAAATGAACCTCAAGCCCTACCAAGAAAATCCTTAAAACCTTTCATGTCAAAATTAGATTTAGATGTAGAGAAGACAAGAAAGGAGAAGAAAGATCTTGCAAAAGAGCTTGAGAAGGTAGAGAATGAAGTTCAAGCTACAGAAACTAGGAGAAAAATCCAATTCATAAAATCTAATTCTACATTGGCTTCATGGCTAAATCTCTCTATCCCATCTACAACTTATATACCTATTAGTGGTCCAATGATTTTAATTTAGGGGGTATCTCAATCTGCTCCTACCTCATCATCCACCATTCGTACTCAAGTCCCTTTTCTTCAGCCCCAACAATCCCAAAATGTTATCCTTAACCAAGCCAACATAGCAAGTACCTCAAACGTTCCTAGTTTCTAGAGAAAAACTATATACATGGAAAAGTATAGACAAATATCATTTATAGGTATTTCTAGTGCTCCATATCCCATATCCTTTGATTTAAGAGATAAAGTGGTTAAGTTTTTTTGGAAATAATGCTATTATGTGTGAAGAACACTTGAGATTTTTCGTAGATATGTTGAATGATTATGAAATTGAGCATGAGGATGTAGTAATGAAGTTGTGTGTTCATTCACTAACTGAGGATGCAAGGGATAGGTTTAGAAGGTTACTTGATGATAGCATTAGTTCATGGAGTGATTTAGAGAAGTTATTCAAAGAACAATATGGAGACAACACTAATGTTGGATTAATGTTAAGTGAATTCAACAATATCAAGAAGAATCCTAATGAGTCCATATTTGATTTCAATGTACAATTCCAAAAAGGTATGTACAAATTGTTTTAGGTTATGAGGTTGAATGAGGATGTTTGTGTCACTACATATTTTAATGCTTTTGATAGCAAAATGGCTTACCGGTTGAGGGATAAGGATCCTAAAACTTGAAGAGATGCTTATAAGGTTGAAGTAAATATTGAGAATAACAGGAATGCATCTGTCAAATTGGGTAGGAGAGATTATCCAAAGTTGTTCAATTCCAAGAATAACAATAAAAGAGAGGTTGATAAAACTCTTATAGGAAAGAAGCCAGAAGAACCCACAATAGGCTAGGTATTGGAATTGCTAAAAAAGATGAATTCTACTAGTTTTAATGCCCATAAGCCAAATGTTATTGAGAAAACCCCTATGAACAATAAAAATTTCAATAGACAACTTAGAATGCAAAATTACCCTTATACCACCCAATGGAAGGATGGTAAGCCAATCCTTAATTAGACCCAAAATGTAAAAGATAAGGGTACACCAGACCCTTTGTAAAAAAATTTAGTAAATATGAATGATAATGTGCCATGGTGTATTATTTTTCAATCACCTCACTTTGTTGAATATTGTGTAGTTGCTTAGTTAGTTGCTTCTGATCATAGTTTACAAACTAAGGAGGAGGAAGAAGAAAAGAGCCATGATGACATAAGTTGTAATATTGTAAGCATGTGTAGTGATTGTGTTGATTCTAATTTGGAAGAAATAGAAAGTGATCTAGAAAATAAGAAAATTTCTTTTCAATGACATCATCAAAAAGTTTTTTCAGACAATGAAGGCTATGACAAAGACTAGGTATGTGTTACATCTTCTAAAGTTTGTCATGTAAGTTTAAGATTGCCTTCTAAAGAGGAAATTGATAGGATCACTATAGAAATAATTTCTCAAGTACGTAGCAATTACAACTTGAGAAATAGAATAGTTAATAATGATATGGTAAAGCCTTCTAGTATATTCATAAAGGATATCGCACATAAGATGAAAGATGAGGACAAGAAGGCTAATGTAGAAATAGTCAAGATTAAAGACATCAAAGCTAAGAAGTGGAAACCCAAGAAGAAGGTGCAATTCCAAGCAAATGAGATAGAAATTGAAATTGTGCAAGAGAAGGGATTAGGATCTGATAATGCCAAGTAAATCATAATCCTTGTTACTCAAAAGGTTCCTACTCCATGTATGATTATGAAACCCACTATGTCTAATCCAATTGATATGATATCCATGTTATCACAAATAATAGTTAAGGTACATTTGTCTGAGTTATTTCAAATTGAAGAACATAAGAGCAAAGCCTTGTCATGGTTGGGAGGGACAAGAAATAGTAATAATAGTGTAGAACAAAATGCTACCCAAAAGACCCCCTTAGTAATAGAAGATAGTGGTATCATGTCCCAAATTCCACAAATGTTCTTGGATGACTCATCAATATCATACATAGAAGATATTGACCCATTTTTTCTCAATCTAATTATAAAAGGAAAGACCCTAAAAATTGCATGATAGACTTAGGAGCTTCTAACACCATCATGCCTTTCAAACTAATCAAAGCCTTAGGGTTTAAAGTAGACACTAAATAGGGCATATGTAGAGGTATGGATGCTAGAGAAGTCCTAGTGATAGGTACCATAACTACTTTACCATTTAAACTAGCTACATATCCTGAGGTAGAATTGACTATGTCAGTCCTTGTAGTTGATATATCTCCACACTATGGAATGTTGCTTTCTAGAAAATGAAGTGCTACTATGGGAGGTAGCTTGCAATGTGACTTAATTTATGCAACTTTTCACATAGGTGATAAGGCCATTAAAGTAGATAGAGAACCAAGGGTTAGTCATATCTTGGGTGAAGAAATTGATAATGATACTACTTGCTTTTTAGATACTAGTGTGAATGCATTCAGAGCTAAGTTGATTATTCAAGAAGTTGAGAAACTGCCTATTATTATTGAACATGAAGTTGAGTGTTGTATGGACTCACCAATATTATGGACAATGTTCTTTGGTGGGGCTAGTTCTAAAGAACGTGTATGGGCTAGTTGAGTATGAAGCCTTGTTCTTAGGGTTAAAAGTTGCTACCCACCACCAGATCAAGAAGTTGCATGTTATAGGTGATTCTATATTTTTTATCTCACAAATAAAGGGAACATATACTTCTAAGAATAGAAGGTTGAAACAATATATAAATGATTTTTGGGATTAGATTGAGTTTTTTTATGCATTTGGCATATCATGTAGAGATAGAACTCAAAATAAGATGGTTGATTTAGTAGAAAATGTAGCAATTAAACCCCAAGAGATATCATTTTCAAGAATATCACAAATTGAAGTTCAAAATAGGCCATCAATACTTGCTAACATTGAGCATTGGCAAGTCTTTGAAGATGACAAAGACATTGTGAATTTCTTGCTGAATGAAGATAAATAACATGGACAAGAGTTGGACTATAGTGATTTGGTTCAAACCATAGATGGGAAGGAAACAATTTCTGGTCAAGAGGTTATATAGTTAAAAACTAATAAATTACCTAAAGGTTTGGTTGTTTTGGAGAACATGTTTGATAACCAAGATAGGGTAAGGCCTAGTGCTAAAGACTGTAAACCTCAAGAGCTAGAAGAGATAATATTGGGTACTACTGAGGCCACTAATAAAGTTTACATTGGCCAAAATTTGTCAACTAAAATTAGAAAGCCTCTGATTGACCTATTAAGAAAATATAGACATGTCTTTGCTTGGTCATATGATGATTTAAGGGCTTATAGAGAAGATCTTTTTCAGCATGTCATACCTCTAAAAGATAATGTAAAACCCTTTAGGTAGAAACAAAGACCAGTTAATCCCACCAGTTAATCCCACTCTAGCCCCTAAAATGCAAGAGGAACTAATGAAGTTAAGGGATGGGGGAATAATTAAACCTATTAGACATTCCAGTTGAGTCTCTAGTTTAGTACCTATCAAGAAAAAGAATGGAGATATTAGACTGTGTGTAGATTTTAGAAAATTGAACATTGCTTCCCTAAAAGATAATAATGGGTTACCAAATATGGAAGCCATGTTGTAGTAGGTAATAGGGTTTGAAATTATGTCTATGATGGATGGATTCTCAAGATGTAACTAGGTCCTAGTGAAAGAAGAAGAGCAATTCAAGATAGCATTTACAACTCCTTGGAGAACTTATGTATATGTGAGGATTCCTTTTAGATTGATTAATGCTGGTGCCACTTTTCAAAGAGCCATGAATGTGGCTTTCCATGAGTACATAAATAAATTAATGGTTGTGCATCAAGATGACCTCATAGCTTAGTCCAAAAAGGCTAAGGACCATTGTAGGCATTTGGAAAAGATTTTTATTAAAGCATTGGAATATGGAGTGTCATTAAATCCTAAGAAGTTTGCATTTGGGGTAATTGAAAGCAAGTTATTGGGACATATAGTATCAAAGGATGGAGTAAAGATAGATCTTGAAAGAGTAGTAGCAATTAATAAGGTCCCTAAGCCAGAGAATGTAAAAGGAATCCAATCTTTCTTTGGGCAAGTTAATTTTCTAAGGAGATTTGCTACAAATTTTTCTGAAATCAGTAGAGCTATTTCTAAAATGCTCAAGAAAGGGGCTACTATTAATTGGGATGGTGAACCTTCATAGGCATTTAAAGATATTAAGACTACTATAAAGAATGCCCCAATCCTGAGGACCCTTGACTACACTAAGCCAATGCACATATTTTCTTTTGCATCTTTTCACACCATAGTTGTAGTTCTGTTGCAAAAGAATGAGGATGCATATGAACAACCTATTGCTTTCTTCAGTAAGTCACTTAGCCAGCTGAATTTCAGTATGAGATAAACAAAAAACAAGAATATGCTTTAGTAAAGGCTATTAAGGCATTCAGATGCTACTTGATAGGAGCTATTGTCATTGCATTTGTGCCCAGTGTTGTTGTAAAGGATATTTTTTCTCAACAAGAAGTATTAGGAAGAAGGTGTAGGTGGATCAATAGGATCCAAGAGTTTAACATTGAGATATAGATAAAAAAATTGGTAAGAAGCCAGGGTTTAGCTAAACCCATGGCTCAATCTAATTTGGATGCTAATCAGATAAATATGGCAATAGATGACCTCAAATCTAATTTATGTGACCTGGATCACTGTGATTGGTATGCTAATGTTATCCATTATATACAACATATGAAAGCCCCACCTTATTTGACTAAGCATGAGAAGAGGAGCACTAAATTAAAAGCCATTAGGTACATAATTATCAAAGGCAGCTTGTGGTGGAGGAATTTTGAGGGAATACTACTTAAATGTGTTGATCAAGAAAGGGCTAAAGAAGTCCTAAGTGAAATGCATGCAAGAGTATGTGGAGGACATTATATGGCCAAAACCACTGCACACAAGGTAATGAGAGCTAGATTCTAGTGGCCATCCCTTTTTAAAGATGCTCAAATCATGGTAAAGAAATGTGATGCCTGTCAAAGGTTTGCTGGAAAGCTAAAATTCTCAAGTAATACTCCCTTGAAGCCAGTTGAGGTTCAAGCACCTTTTTAGCAATGGGGTATGGATTTTATAGGTGAGATCTTTCCTAACTAGCACTAGCTATTCCTAGATTTTAGTTGCTACTGATTATTTTACAAAATGGGTAGAAACCATCCCTACAAGAAATGAAACTAGTAAAGTTATCAACAATTTTTTGCTAAATAATATTATTTCTAAGTTTGGCTATCCTCAAAGAATTGTGACAGATAATGCAATGTGCTTTAGGTCTAAGGTATTCATAAAATTTTGTGAGAAGTGAAGAATTACAAGATCAAAATCCTCTCCATATCATCCACAAGGAAATGGACAAGTTGAATTCATAAATAAAAGATTGTTAAAATTCATTAAAACAACCTTTGATGATAACAAGAAGGCATGGTATTCCAAGTTGCAACTAGCAATATGGGCTAATAAAGTGACTATGAGGAAGGCCATTGGAGTAGCCCTGTTTGATCTAGTTTATGGAATTCAGGCAAGAATGCCTCAAAATAATTTGGTAGGATTCTACAATTACATCTAGTTATATAATGAAGATGTTATAGATGACATGCAAGAAAGGCTAGATGAGCTTGTAGGATTAGCAAAAACAAGAAGAGAAGCATCTTTAAAGAACCAAAAGTTGAAACTACAAGTTAAGACATTATATGATAAAAGGATAGTGAGTAGAAAGTTTGAAAATGGAGATTTAGTCCTAATGTGGAATGCTAGAATTGAAGATAAACGAAAACATGGTAAATTTGACTTTATTTGGTTAGGTCCCTATTTGATTGAAAACACTTGGGGAAAAGACTCTTATGTTCTCAAAGATTTGTTAGACAACATTCTTGAGCTACTAGTTCATGGATAGTTCTTGAAGAGGTATTTTATTGAAAAAATACATGTTTATTCCATGAACAGTAGTTTAGGGTTTTCTTGTACATTCATAAAATTCTTTTTGTGTTTGTTTAGTTTCTTGTATATAGTTTTCCTATGTTTTGTTGTTCTCCTAAAGTGGTCAATTTGTGGGGATCCTAGGTGGTCAACTTCTCCCAAAAATTCTAAGCCCTCATTTGAATCTACATAATTCAATGTCCCTAGATAGAGCCATTGTTGGTCTAATTTTTGCATGATAAAATTTCCCTAACTTGGGTACAAAAAATTAGAATTGAATCCATTAATGGTGGATAGGGTTTATGGTCTATGGTCCTCTAGATTTGTTAGCCTTTGAAAACATTTGTTAAAGCCTATGTCTCATTCCTTTTAAAAATTTTGGGCATAAATTCTTTTTATATATTTTGTGAATATTCTATATTCATTTCAAATTTTCCACACCCCAAAGTGGCCTTTTTCTCTTATGTTCCTCACCGTCCAATTCTAGTAAGATCTATGATAGTTGTTACTTTGCTATAGAAAGATGTAGGTGTTTTACCCTATGTGACATAGTGACCACCACAAAATTAAAGAATGAGGTGATAAAATGGAGGTGTAGTGATCGAAGATTGCATTGTGTTCAAAGTTTTAGTCATGTGCACTTTGTCAGTGCTATCAAAGCCAAAAAGGGAACCAAGTAAAAAGGGGGCAAAAGAAGTCGCCAAAATTTGGTTTCTCCAATGATTCACTATGTTGTTGTTGGAAAAAATAAGCACCTTGCCAATAGTGACATAGAAAATAGTCGAGAAATACATGACATGATGGCTTCCAAACTTCCCAATGACCATAAAGATTTCCAAGTGGCATGGTGAGTAATGACTATTATGTCAAAAGCATTAATGAGGGCAATTGTGACTTTACTTGCCTTTATTTTTTCTGAAATTGAGTTTTGATAAGACACCAGAGCTCACTACTTTGCTGTCATGAAAATTATACATCTCACCATTAGTGACATCATGAGCTACTAGGAAATGAACACATGGTGGGACCCAAGAAATGTGGCAATGTGACTAGGATTAGAATATGGTTTAGTATGCTAGCTCTCCAAGATTTTCTCACGTCATCAATAACCTAAACCCATGCCCCATGCATAAAACATATGAAATATTCTAATCCTTTGATCAAAGTAGAATCAACAATTATCGCTACCTTACTATGGAAAGATGTGCACTTTTTACACTATGTGAGGTAGCGAATAAGGGACCCACCACATCTTAAGAAATTTATGTAGTTTCCACACCCTTAGATTGATCTCAAATCTATGATTGTCATTATCTTGCTAAGATGAGTTGCTCAAAGGTTATGTATAGTGCGGTAGCAAATAAGGGACCCATCATATTTCTCTTAAGTAATGTATCAAATGTCCTCCACGTGATCAAAGTAGAATAAGTGCTCGTCGCTAGTTTTCTATAGCAAGATGCTCAAAAGTTATCTATAGCAAGGTAGCAATTTGATGACACATGTTCCTACTAATCAGTGGATCTAGATTGAAATGCTAGAAGGAAAGGAAAGGTACAAATGGAAGCATTGCGTTTGTTTGATTGCTATCATGTTAAGAAGAAAGATGAGTCAGCCCTATTTTTATCCCTGGATTGTAGGATTTTTCGAAGATCAACAACACAAATTTAAAAGGAAAGAAGATGCCACTCTATTTTTTCTACTCTGTGCATTTGTGAGGAATGAAAGCTTCATGTACAAAAGAAAAATAGAGTATAATACAGAAGATTTTCTTAGTTCCATCTCACATGAACAAATATTTCAAGCCTTTTCAGAGTAGAAGCCATTTCTGAGAAGATTGTGTTGAGCCTGATAAGAGTTTGAAGAAGAATTCCATTGTTCACGAATATACTACAAAATTACAAAAAGGAAAAAGCACAGATTTAAGTAAGTAATTATATCATAATCTCTGTAGTATATCAATTCTACAAGTTACAATCCAAAATACCTCCAAAGAAGGGATTTTTTGGTTAGGAAAATTATTTGGATAGGAATGTCCATGATGATTTACTTGAGCTTCTCCCTAGTTTCACCACTGAAACTATACAAGTTAAAAAGCTTACTACATTAAACCCTAGGTTGAAAATAGTAGATGGATTGTATATCAAAGGGAATTTGGTCAGGGATGCTAATACCTCTCAAAATCATCTAGACCTATTTAAAAAATGGTTTTCATAGAGGGACCTATATTCCCCACATGCCAATATCTATAATTTTGACTTAGGGAAGCTAGCGGTTCCTAGTGTTTTTATGGATTATGATCTCCTTGAAGCTATGGAAAAGAACTATGAAAAAGCCATTAGAGTAGTAAGAAGAATTGATGGTTAGGTCCTAATTACACTCAGCCCAGATGAAATTAGGGAAGTTTTTGGTTTAGGTCCTCTCATTGATTACCATGTGCCCATTGATTTGGAAGGGTTAGAAAAGGAATACATATCCAAGAATGATGTCATTAGGCAAGGTGCACTAAAGTCAAATATAGGTAAAATTGGAACTCTTCTATCAATAAGAATAGCCTCCAAGAAACCTTTCAAAAGGGCATACTTCAATTCCAGGGCTATAGAGATATATAGGACCCTATGCTGAGTTTTTGGGAGAGATGAAGAGGAGTTTATGCCTATGGATTTCATGTATATTGTTATTTAGATTTCATCTTTTGGTGTGGACATAATTTTTGATTTTGGTTCTTACTTAGTTAAGGAAATTTGTAATGGATTGATTGGGATTGCTAAGGGCAAGGTGGAAAATATTTTTGGCCTTTATTCTTTGTTGATGCACATGTTCTTGTTTAAGGGAGCTACATATTTTGGTAAAGAAATGAAGTTAAATAGAGAAGAAAATGGAGAAGCACTACTAGTCCAATTATGGAGTGCAGATAGGACTTGGGATGTAGAGAAGGATAGCTTCATCAAGTTTGATAGGTATTTCACTTCCAAGTTGAGATTCCTTATATTAAGTGACAATCCCAGAATCACCAAGGCACTAATGAATCTCAATAGGCCTATGGATTATCCCATTGATCTAAAAAATTTGTACAATTGGGGAGATATTGTCGCATACTCTATTTCTACTATGTTTAGAATTTATAGTTTTAAAGGAGTCCCTTATATACTACCTTATGAAGTGCCCTTGAAGGTAGGAGTAGCTGAATTTTGTTAGCAATTGGGAGGAGTAGAGGAAACCTTTTTGTTAAAAAGACCAATAGGGTCAATTTTCCCCACTTGCATAGTGGTCCATCATTTTGTAATCACAAAAAGGAGTTGGCTCTCTCTAAACAAAATTTTGGATCCTTACAAAATGGCTATTAATTTTCACCCTCATTTTTGTGATTATGCGGGATTTTATAATCTGGCTCTAAGATGTAGAATTAAGCTTTGAAAAATTGAGCATGAAATCAATTTTCCAAAAGCTATAATAACAAATGAATACTCCTTGTAGGAATGAGAGACTAGAAAGGAAAAATGGAGAGTCTTCTCTAAAGTTTTGGATTTCATTCATTGTTTTGATTCAAGTTATAGTCCTTTAGATGATACTACTACAAATGTAGACAACATAAATAAACTTATGAATACTTTTTCTAAAATAATGGAGGCAATGAATGAAAAGAAGAAATTCTTTATTAGATTTTACCTAGATAAGGCCAAGGAAGTAATGAGGAGATTGGGTTTTACTCTCAATATAGGGGCAGGTCAATTAAATGTCTAGAAAAGGCCAGGGTATATTGTTATTCAAAATAAAGGAACCACTGTGGACAAAGGAAAACACATAGTTGAGTCCACTAGTGATGTCATGGAAGAGAGGCCTTCTAAACCTTTCCTAAAAAGGAGAAAAATAATACTGGAAGAGGATCCTCATGTTGAGAAATATTCACCCTCACAAACTCCTATGAGGATTGAAGAGGAATAGCTAGTTGAAGAGAAAATCCAACAATTGGGATCACAAGGGGGAATTTTTGTTACTCATTTATAAATAAATGAAGGAGATCAACAAGAGCCTCCAATACCAAGTTTTGACTTTATAGTTTCAAATTACAAAGGAAGGGAATTAGCTCCTATACTGGAACAAACAAGTCAACAATTCTTATTAGATGATAATTTTGCTAAATCTAGGGCTCTCTACCAATTTGTATGGAGAGCCAACATGAATAAATTTGAAGAAAAATGCAATAAGTTGAGGATAGAGCATCCTAAACTAGAGGAGGTAGCTCTACAAAATCAAATAAAGGAACAAATGATTCAGGAGTTCCTGAACATAACCCCTAAGGAGGGGAAGTAAATGGTAAAGGCTTCAAATATTTTATTGTTTCCCAATTGGGATATTGTAGATACATTAATTTTTAATTCTATTTGAAATAAGTTGGATTTATAGGATCCAAATAAGAAGGAATTCATAGATACTACATTTAGTGAAGACTAGGTTGCTCTAGTTATATGGTCTTTAAGGAAGGGGTCAAGAATTACCTCATCACAACCAAATGATTTTTGTTTGACGGGGAATATAGTTGTAAGAAGAGTGGTTGATACCTATCATGTACAAGCTACACACTAGAAAGTAGACTCATCTCAATTTCTTTTAGCCACTACTAAAAAGGAAGAGAGGGCCATGTTTGAGTTGCAAAATAAGTATGAGAGTGTTCTTGAAGCTTACAATAAATAGGTAAAAATGAGAATTGAGCTTGAGAAAAAGTTAATGGGGAGGTCCACAAGGCCAAGAATAAAATACCCTTGCCCCCTAGTTGAACCTTTCAAATCCACCCCCCTCATAGAAATATCAAATACACCCTAAAGGTAAAAATACTACATAGTAGAATATTTTGAAGAACAAAAAAGAAGCTGTGAGCATGCATGTGGAGTTGAATATAAAATATGAAGATAAATTAAGAAAGGCTCTCACATATTTGGGGGACAATATTGAATGGCCACTAGTTTATGATCAATTGGCAAGGGTAAGAAGTATATGGGAGGAACTGAAAGCAAGTGATGAGGCTTTGAAGCCTATTGTGAATAAGTGGGTAAGGAGGAAAGAAATAACATTCTTATGTTATTCTGCCATAAGATCATCTCATTATCAATGTAATGCCCCACCTGGAGATCCTTGGAAACAAGGATGAAATACAAGACAAGATTTTTTTTTTTTTTACAAGTATGAATGCACATGACAACATCATACATGGATCACAAAGATCGCAACAGAAGACTTCAACACAATCCCGACAACCAATGAATCTCCAAATGCCACTACCAAACTGACACACACAAACAAAGCCAAGAACAAAAATGCACATGATGAGGGAGCAAGAAATGACCACTCATCAACAAAACACCAAGTTAGGGTAAATGCAGAATCCTAAAATTCGACTAAGCCTGAAATCTTGAAGCCCTGAAAAATTAGCTAATTCTGGATTTCTGAAGCCCTAAAATTTCCTAGAATCCATAACTTATCTCCAAGAGGTCTGAAACCTATCTCAAAAGATTTGTCACATATATTAAAATATATCTTAAGTATAAGGAATTAAATATATGTCAACTTATACTTAAAAGATATATTTTAAACCCCAAGAGACAACAACAGAACATGAAAAACTACATCAAATGAAAACCACCAGAATATAAAATGCAACAACATAGGGTCAAAGAATGCCCAAAAGGGTATCCAAAAAAAATCTAAAAAAGAATGGGTCATGAAGAAAAGTGCCTGCTAATAGCATGTGTAGGTTTTTCACAAAAATCGTGCAACACTTTTTAGTAAGGGAGGGCGACACTTCTCCTTAAGGCGTGCGACACTCTTCCAATGTCGTACAACATTTCTCAAGAAGGCATGCAACGGTTTTTAACATCCTATGACATTTCTCAAGAAGGCGTCCAACACTCTTCTAGTGTTGTATGACATTTCTCAAGAAGGCGTACAATACTTTACAGTGTTGTACGACATAGTTTGCATGGGCATGCGATACTTTTTAATATATGTGACATAAACTGAACAAACAAACTAAGTACGCAGTTCCTCCCAACCATCAATAGCATCATAAGAGCATCGTGGGTCCTAGCCATCCCTCGCGCGTAACATCCCAAGACACTGACCAAATCATCAGTACTGTCATAATAGGGATGTCACTACTAAAATATGCAACAATATAAGCATAAGGAAATCTAACATGCTAGTGATAATGCATAATATAATCCTACAGTAGGTAACATCACCTATCACATGCTACATAGCAGTAAGCAACATATATACTACTAAATCAATTAACATCATCTAATCATATGCTAAACATCATAAAATGGGAATGCATCAAATAAACTAACATCATCTAAACATGATATACAAGCATCCCAATGAAAGCATAAATCACAAGAAAGCATAATTTGAAACCCGAAGTACCAAATGAAGGCATCCAGCAACGGTCACACTAGGACAAAAGATCGTCTCTGTACATCGATCCCTAGCAGTGGTGAAGGCAGCTACGCCTCCCAAAAATGTGGAACCCATAGGTCCAAACCTGTCGTGCTGATGGAGATAAAGATCCAACCACAAACACACATAAAGCACAACATCCAAGGCTAACACTCATGCCAGACAGTATGATGGCTGCAACCAAGAACCTAAGACAATGCAAGGAGTACAAGTCCTGGTCAGACACTCAAAAGGCTACTAAGTAGGGGCTGACATCATGGAGAGTCACTTGGCATTGACAAGCCCAAGCTCAGATCACGTGTGGAACTCTCGCAAGGTACTTCCCTCTTGAGGTACTCCCTTGGAACCATCACACGAAGTTTCATTATCTTAAGTTTTATTACTAGTCACACATTTTTTTAATTATCACTTATTCAAGCTCCTCTCAGCCATACTCGTGGCGTTATGATCATCAAGCTATGACATAGAAGCCCCCTCCATATGCTACCCTACCCTACCCATGCTCATCCTACGACAAGTGCCCGTGGGCATGCATACTCCCATCCCAACCTCAATGATCAAAACTTCCAAAAAAGACATGGAAGGTCGAGACCCACAAGTCCTCCGACAAACGTACGCGCACATACTCGTGTGTGGTGCAGCACCATCATGAAGATCATAACACAAGGATAGGAATGAGAACATAATACAAAACAAAATACCCAACTGAAAGCAATACGGAAAGGATGGATTCTACACGAATCCCAAAGCCAACAAAACCATACATCATTAAATCACTCAATCGGCCTCAATCTGAGAGTATGGATTCTACACAAATCCCAATGATGCAACAAGACCAAAAATCATGAACTCACTCAACCAGCCTCAATCTGAGAGTATGGATTTTACACGAATCCTAACTTTCACGAAACAAAAGCAAAGGTCCAAAAGAAACCATAACAGGTAACAAATCACTCAACTGAACACAAAGTCGGGAGTACGGGTGCGACACGCATCCTAATGCAACATAAAAGTGCAAAAGTGGTTTGACTGATATCCAAATGAATCATCCAAGTCC
Source organism: Cupressus sempervirens (assembly GCA_028749045.1). Taxonomy (NCBI): domain Eukaryota; kingdom Viridiplantae; phylum Streptophyta; class Pinopsida; order Cupressales; family Cupressaceae; genus Cupressus; species Cupressus sempervirens. The sequence continues at coordinate 644,412,303 of CM053783.1, read as the reverse complement.
ACGACCCACATTGTGCCAAGAAAACTCAATAAAATAGGGTGGTACGCAAAACGAGGTAAAAACCCCAAATTTTAGAAAAATTCCAAAATTAAAACCCATTTGACCTTTGGGCACAAAAACCCCAAAAATCCAAAAATAAATGGAATCGAACACCATATGTAAAAATGGCCAGCATAATGACGTAAAATCCCAAACCCTCATTACAAAATACAAGGAAATGTTCATACCCGCCCAACCGGGTAGAACTAACATATAAAAATGGAGGGGAACACTAGTTCTTAGTCTCCAATGGATACCAAAAACAAAAGTAGAAATAGAGCCAAAATAATAAAACGGGAAAGCCCTACCTCACAGCCAAGAGGGCAAAACGAAAAATTGAACTAGAAAATAAAATGCTTGTAAAAGTGGCTGAAAATCATAGCAATCCAAGGTTTCCCCGAGCTGGATCCAACGAGCTCAACCTCGCGATGATCCCACACCTGTAGCTCCCACAATGAACAAAACAGTAAATCCTCATGAAGAGAATTTTGGGTTTTACTCTCCAACTTTCCAATTCAAAAGTGAGAAGTGAGGAATTAAATTCCTCTTTCGATATTTATTCACTTTTTGAGTGAATAATCGATTAGGAAAAATAACCAACCAACCTAGTTAAACTCTGAATCAACCCAAACGAAAACAGGCTATTCCTATAAATAGGAATTCATTTATGGAAAAGCTGCCAGAAATTAAAATAAATCAATTAAAAAGCCCAAAAATACATAAATCACCTTAACAAATTTTGCGACAATGCGAACCTCTAAATGCACAGACATGCTTACTGGTCTAATCACATAATGCAATGAGTTCAGATTTAATAATCACCGAAAGGTTTAAATTAAACATTTAATTAAAGATATGTCGACCATATAAGGATGACATTGGTAAAATATGAAAGGCTAAATCACTAACTCCATGTGTCGCTACCAGGGATATAAATCCTACACACTAAACAACATGATCAAGTGCAATTTCATATAATAACATAGCCGAAGCAATAAATGCATTAAATCACCTAATTTTAACCATTTATTTAATTATATTAAAATAATCTATTTACATCACTCACATTTGCATAAAGCATAACAACACAAGAATGAAGTAAATAACCATAGCATTAAATCCATCACATAACATAATTAGAGGTATGTCCAAATACCAGATATCATCATAAAACACATTGTCATCTCAAAATGGCATCATCATGCAATATGATTAACTGAACAACATAGTAGTCTAATATCTATGATACTGAAATCAAAGAGTAACATCTGACCCTCAAGTCATCTCAAATGTAAACATAACATGAGTAACAAATATCTCTCTAATCAGAAATGTAACAAGGTAAATGTCTGTAGCACATAACCAAATAATCCCACATGAACAATCCATTTAGTTACTTACACATTTAATAATGATTGATTACTCTGCATTAAAAAGGCACTTAAAAAACATAAGCAAACATAGTCATAAACATGACTAACCACTGCTACAGGAACCTAGTCCAGTGTAGCATGGTAATAGTACACAGTGCAATCTTTGCACACATCTCAGGGTAATCACAAAATTACCTCATGATACCACATCGATCCTAGTAACCACTGGCACAAACCTCAGTGAACCAAAAATCACATCATAATCTCATAGATCGGTCAAAAGCATATGCAAAGCAACTGATACAGAAACATAAATCCAAACACCTCAACAGTGTAGACCACTCAGGGTCACAATCATGATCCCATCACAACAAAAGATCATCAAGGCCACATCCATTAGGATGACTTACAAAAGTCAAATGGGAGAGGCACTACAGTCAAATTGAAAGAACTTATGATATTGTCCCTGATCTACCAAGTTTTGATGATAGAAGGGTTCATCTATAGAGAGTAATAGTTGGCTATTTGAACAAATACAAGAGCCAAAGGTTTAGTTTGTTTCCTCATGCCCTAGATAGGAAAAATAATTTGAAAAACAAAGATGAATAGGCTAAGGAACTTGATGATTTATTTTTCTTAGGGATGAATAAAATTATAAATGAAATAGGACATGCATGGTGGGCTACTGCAACTAAAGAAATAGTGAAAGCCCAGATATTCTTTGATTCTTTGAAACAAGAATTTGTTAATATTGGCAACAAAGTAGAATATGTTATCAAGAAACAATAGGATATTCTACATTTTGACTAGCTAGATGACGCACTCTATGAAAAGTGGATGGTGGATATTATTTCTGGTGAGCAACTAGAATAAGTTGAAAGTGATGATGATGAAATGCACGAAGATGAACTAGAAATCATCAATCCACCTCCATCAGTACCTGTAAAGAAGAAGGGCAGTCAACTCATGCAAAATATACATTGGATCAGTTAGATGACTCAGCAAACATAGAATCAAGTGAAACTGTCACCTTGATAACACATGATGAAATGAGAGAGAATGCTACGGTGGAGGTGAAGGTACATGAATCAGAGCCTAACAGATCATTGGCAAGTCTAGCAAACACACATGCTAAGGATTTAGAATAGCAACCAACAAAAAATTAACAATAAAAAAGAATGTAATAGAAAGGGACCCACGAAAGGAATGTCTAATGTACAAATATTTCTATTAATCACAATTCTATCTTTTTTGATAGGTGTATGTAAATATCTCTTATAAATGACACTTTTCAGTTCTCCATGCCTAAAGCTTGTTGCATCTCACATTATATAAGTGAGATTCCAAGGCTAGAGAACTATTTGATTTCTAATGCATTCTAGTATTACACTTGGAATGTTTTCGGTCTAGTCTTTCAGCAAAAACTTTATAATGTATCTTCTCTAAAAATTCTAGGAGAATACATCAATATGGAATGATCTTTATGTCTCTTTATAAGGTCATTTTGAGTTTACTACAATTGTATACAATTTTCAAGGAAAATTTATACAAATTTTGAGCTGTCCCCATATTAGCTCCTATTGAATTTTGTCTCCTTGTTACTTGGTTGTTCTATGATTGTGTGAGTAAAGCTTACTCAACTAAATGCAATTCATTTAGGTTTTATGTCAAATCAATACTACTATTAATTCAATGAATTATGTAAATGCTTTGATGGTTTTGATGGGATGGTCATGGTAATAGAGAGGATGTTTGTAAGAATGAACTTTAGTAAGAATTGTTGATAATTCTTATTGTAAAGCAACAAATTAGATCCATAAATTCTAGTAGACTCTAAATCCCAATGGAATAGGCATTGATCAAAATTTACTCAGTATGTAGAATAGGTATGCTATGAAGAAGCATCAATTCTAAAAACACAATCAGCTTTAATTTACATTTTTGAAGATTTTAAATGATGGCTAGAACTTGTTTGCATGAAATGTTTTAGCCTTAGTTAGCCACTATTGTTGGGAACACTTGCAAATTTATAGAAGAATTTTGACCAAATCTATTATATGGGATGTGTTTATTCAAAATGTTAGAATTATGCATGTATTTGAGGATATGAGATGAAAAGTAGAATGAAACTAAAATAATTCTCATATAGTAGCTTGTAGCCTTGAATCATCCCCTAGGTATACCCACCCTAGTTTTGCAGTGCCTAAAGAGTAGAAAACCACATTTGCTTTTGTTGAAGTTGGATCCAAGTATTTTGCACATGTAACTGTTAATAGGAATTGGTTAATCCTTAGGTTGTGTGAGTAATATCAATTTGGTATTGAACCTTGTGTTTTTTAGCAGTTTCAAAACACCAACATTTTCGTCACTAGTGACAACATTATTTCTTGAAAACTTGACAACTTGATCAAATGATATGGGGTGTTGGAAACTAGGAATCCATATAAATTATATTTTTTTATATTTTTCCATATATATAGGCTTCTTCTAAAAACTTGCAGTATTGGATGTGCTTGATATAGTGGCCTAGTTATGAGAAACATTTTTGGAATGATGTATCTGAACATTGGGAATATGGGTACTAATAGTATATGATGATGCCAATGTAGTTTGAGACATAACCTAACCAAAAATTACTAGTCAACAAGTAGGTACATAAGTTGCAAATTAAGTGGAAAAATTAGTCCATAAGGCTAAGGAAAAGTTAGACTTGATAAATTAAATCTTTCTCCTTGTTTCTATTGCTTTATCTTCATTCTCAACTTTCTCAAGCTCTTTTTCCAGATCCTCATTCTCCTCTCTAGCCTTTTCTAGATCAAGATCCAGTTTAGACATGGGACGATTTACAAACCTACTTGGTATAGCTTGGGGTTCATTTGTTTGCATTCCTATAGCTTTACCCTTTCCTTTATCTATGGGTTTCATGGTGGGTTCTATAGGGTCTTCTTGGGAAAACTTGTAGGGTTGGACTTGAGAAATGACATGTTCTTGTCTTTGGTGTATGATCTTTTCTTGTTCTAGAAATTTAGACCTCAAACTATCTATATCCCCAAAAACATCAACATGTAGGACCGAAGTCCTTTCTTCTAATTTATTGTTTTACTCTTTTAAAGTAGTCATCTTTCTAAGCAAGTGATCTCTTTCGATAATGGAATTCAAGGTGGCTTGCTCTCTTTCTTTCTCCAAATGAGCACATTTGGCTTCCTCTTCTGCAACCCATTTCTTCAATAGTTATATTTCTAAGCACACTTCTTTAGGATTTGCAAAAGTTTCTTCTAAATTTTTAGGATCATCAAGATTTGTAAGATTACTCTCCATATATGGAGCTGCTCTAGGATCTTTCATAACATTTTTGTATCCTAGCCTCTGATTCACATCTAATCTATTTAATGTATCTCCCATTGAGGAAACATTCTTTTCATGATAAACTTGGTCTTCTTGTAATAGAGTACTAAATATTCCTCCCAAAAGCCTTGTGGTCTTTGACTTAGAACTTAATAAAGTGGACTCTCTTCCTACCACCAGTTGGTATTGAGAGTTTTTTGATGTATTACCCCTTTGTTTCCAGGTAGGATTTGGATCGGCTTTCTTTTTGCTTTGATTCTTCTTACCACCTTATGGTAGATTAGTGTACAAGGGTATATCAAGATTGGCCCTTGCATAGGCTCATGTGCTTTTCCTTTTGTTAGGCATTCATGGAGATTAGTTATTGAATAAACACTAGCTTCAAAACCTTGACTGACTTGCCACCCTATTCTAGGGAAAGCACCATGATAAAATAAATTTTAACTTCAAGGGAAAGACACAAGATAATATGAATAAGATTGACAAACAAAAGAACCAATCACAAAGAACATAGGACTGCAACTCTTGTTTGACAGATAAGACACTTCACCAGGGTTGTATATGTCAATGTACATTTGTGATACTAGGGTCTTTGTTCTCCTACTTTTAAATTATCAAGGTTTGTCACTAAGAATGGTCCACTATAACCACACATAGTACTGAAAAGATCTAACAAACACATATACACCAATGACCAAAGAAACTATAGTACTTCTTACACATAAACATGTGTTAAGAAAATCCCTAGTAGAGTCACCATGTTTTTGGTATTTTTTCAACCATTAAGAAAGAAAGCACTCAATATCAAGATAATAAAGATTAGAATAATCTGAGGATCAGCTACTTCCCATAAACAATTATATCTGCTTCATATTTGGACCCAACTTCAACAAAATCAAGACAGATTCTCTACTCTTTAGGCTCTACAAAATTAAGGTGAGTATACGTGAGGGATGGAATATTTTCAACTTGACACTACATACATATTTTATTCATTTCATAACAACACACGTCCCTTAGAGTAGATTTGGTAACAATTCTTCTTAGGTTTACAAACAATTTTGGCAATAGCAACTAACTAAGGCTCAGAGATTAAATGCAAATAAGAGTTGACCAGCTTTGACATTCTTTAAAGAGTGAAGTAAAATTGATTTTGATTTTTAATCTTGATGCTTGTTCATGATTTCTCCATCTATAGACTGAATTAATAGATCAATGCCTTATCCATTAGGATTGAGAGTCCATTCAATTTTTAGATCTAACTGATTACATTAAAATAAATATTATTAGCAATTCTTACTAAAAATCATTCTTATGGACATCCTTCCTATTACCATGGAGACCATATCAATTTCACTAAAGCATTTACTTAATTCATTGAATTAAAGGCAATAGTGAATTGATATACAACTTGATTTAGTTGCTTTGAATTGGACAAACTTTGCTCATATAATTTTAAAATAACTAGGTAATAAAAATAGAGACAAGAGTCAACAAGAAAAAAATATGGGGACAGTTCACCTTGGCATTAATTTCCTTTAAAAATTGAATACAATTGAAAATAAACTTAGAATGACTCAAGATAAAACACCAAGATCCTACAAGATTAATGTATTCTTAGTATTTTTAGAGAATCACATCATAAAGTTTACAACAAGACTAGACCGAATAGAACCTTGTAAAATATAAAATCATGTAATAAATTTGACACTTTCTCTACCCTTGGGATCTCACTTATAAAGGGTGAGATGCAACAAGATTCAGGCATAGAGAACTGACAACTATCCTTTAGACAAAAGATATTTACATTTGTTTCCATCATAAAAGAAAAAATTTTGTATAGTAGAGAAAAAAACTTTTCATCACAATATTCTTTTTGGTGGGCATATTTTTGGTTATACTTTTAAATGCTACAAATTCAATGATTGGCTCTTTTATCATTCTGACTCCTCCAAATATGTAGCCATCAGGTTTGTTAATGATGTGTTAGGATTTGTTTTTTGTATATCAACTTAAACTAAAGGCTCTCTATTTTCATCATCATGTACTATTACAACAATAGTTATACCTCTATCCTTAGTTACCACATCATCAGTTTGGTTTTTTTGGGATAGCAACTGTGATTGGTTGTTTTGTTTCTATCACTGAGGGTGATTGTTCTATTTTTTCTTCTTCTATTGAGATGTCATTTGTGTGACTCTCTTCTTGGCCCACATCCTCTTCTTCTATTTCCATGTGTTTTGAAAGCACACATTCCTCCTTCTATTTGTTGAAAATGGTATCATTAGGCCAATCAAAATTTAAGATTTCATGTTGTTTTTTTTATCATAGAGCCTCCAATTTTATCTATTTCAACAAATTCTTTTCTGATGGCATTGTAGAATAGTTGTACTTTGACAAATTCTTAATTGGTCATTGCCCATAACACATGCCCCTTTTCATTAATGATTTTATTCATTCTATGGAATAGTAAATCATCTAATTCCTTTCGCCACATTTCCTTTTCTTTTATTTTATCAATCTTTTTGAGTTCACTAGGAAAATGATCAAATTTCTATCCTATATATTTAGAAAAAAAAATCATTATTCTCTTTTGAATAGAAACCCTTTTCTCACCAAATTGTATCAGATTATTGGTTAAGTCAAAGGTTTTCTCTATTTGTTCACAAGATAGGTGGATGACTTAGAAACACATAAGAGTAATATCTTTATCTCTTTTGCTCCATTTTTCCACAATGGGCTTTAGGATTTTTTCATCTCTTTCTATCTAATTCCAAATATCTAGGATCCCCACCAATTGGTCATAGAATGTTGGCTAGTCAATCTTATCTGCTAAGTACAAGATTGTTTTTCTAAGTTTTTCTTCATATTGATTATTTACCTCAACATTTCATTCCCATAACTTATTCTTTTCTTCTTCTAATTCCTCTATATTATAAAATTCAAGTTGTTGTGGGGTATCAATGAACTCTACATTTGGAGTAGACTTGAATGGTTCAATTAGGGGGTGAGGATATACAATCCTAGGTTTGCTAGATTCTTCCACTTTCTTCTTTCCTAGTTGTTTATTCATCTGGGACATTCGATTCTCTACCAGATGTATCCTTTTTCCTCTTTCATCATGTGCCTTTAGTATTTCTTCAAACTTGGCATTGAGCTCTAGGAATCTACTCTTCTCTTTTCCTACTACCACTGTCCAAAGACTTACCACTTCTTGAGTAATTTTATTGATCTCTTCACTATCAACTTCATCTTCTTTATAAACTGTGGGGGTGCATGTATGCTCAGCATTTGAAATTTCTCATATCCTAGTGTTGTCTCTTTTCTCAACAAACAAAATCACCAAAGCTTGGTGATCATTGCTAAATTTCATTCCTCTATGTGCTTGCAATATTTCCTCTTCAGTCTTACACTGTGCATCTTTTTTCTTTCTAATATAATCAAAGATGATAGCATTAGCTATGTCCCATTTAGGTAAAACTAAAACTCCTAACTCTCTTACTAACTATCTTCTAGCTTCAAGTACTAATTGGGAAAATTCCTCCTAAATTTTAGCTTTAATCTCCTCCTCAGTTTTAGAGTCCAACATATTTGGTTGCTCTACTTTTATTGTCTTACATTTTACCTCAAAATTTCCTATATTTCTTCTCCACATGAATTGTACAGAGGCCCTAGACTTTACAAAAAAATTATTATCTATAAACTTCTAAGATGCTTGTGAAATTATTGGATCTATCTCCCTCCCTTTATAATTAGCAATAGTGAGGTCAAAGGATGGTGTGGGAGGCTCCTTAGACACTCCCCCCTCTATATTAGTAGTTGTAATGATTATGTCTCCCTCCCCTCCAATTTGTCTCAATTGTTCTCTCAGAGATGCCTCATCATCTACTCTAAGTGGGGTTTGGGATGGGGAATAGTCTCTTTCTTGAGAGAAGGATCCTTGTTCTAACCTCTGTCTTTTGGGGGAACTTGTGTCAGATGGGCTTTCTAATCTTAGCCTCTTGTAAGGAGGGACATACTATAGATTTTGAGCTACAACATATCCAGCCCTTATCTGCAATGTGTACTATCCTAGATTCACAAACATTCTACTATTTATTCTCCTCTCTAGCTCAATAGATTTATCTGGGTTTTCTCTTGCCAAAGTATCCTTCTTCTCATTTAAAGTTTGCATTATCCTAGGAAAATTTTTCATTAGCATGTCCATTTTGGCTCCCTAATATTTCTTGGTTGCTAGGGGGTCATACTTGGGCCCATAGGCATTGATGAAATCCAAAACCTTTATATAAGCTACCCATTTTTCTTTTCTAATTTCCTACTCTTGCAATGAAAATATTTTTCTGATCATATCCTCTGGGAAATACATAGTCTTCTTATGATCTTTAGCTTTATTTCTTTGCCTAAAGAGGTCATTGAATCCCTCTTGATCAATGTAATGAGTATGTGATTGGGCCATTTGATATTTATCCAAAAAAAATCCTAGACTTCTCCATCCTTTCTTAACAAAGACAAATTCATGCACAATAGTGACTACTAGGAAGAATGTACCTTTGCCTTTTCCTAACAGATCTCTTACATCAAATTATTTAATCAATCATAACATCTCTGCAATTCCTATCTTTAAAGGCACATGGTAGGGTAGCACATGGGGTTTTCCCAAAAAGCCATAAACTCTGAACACACTAGAAATAAAGAATGGGATGATATACCCCCAATTATGACTTACCAACAACCTCTTGGCATGATTCTTAGGCCTTATCAATTCTAAAAAAGGTTGTTGGTTTCTAGGGTTGTCCCCTTTCAAAAGAAATATAAGCTTGAATAAAAATACTTGTCAAATCTAACATAACTAGCATTTGTGACTTCACATGTCATGTTAGCACTCCACAATTGAACTGGGAGTTTCTCCCCATCTCTCTCTAGTTCTAATTTCATCTCCTTGAAGAAGCAAGTAAATCCTTTATATAGACACGTATACATAAATTGATAATACCAAAAAAAAGGCCTATTAACCTTAGCTTGAGCTATTCCTATCAAACCATTATGAATTTCCTTAGCTACGTAGCTTGAAAAATCAAGAACTGAGCTCATTCCAAACTATAGGGTCTAGGCTACGATGAGGAGAATAGAGCCTTGAATATAATCTTGCTCATCCATTCCAAATATTTTTTAGAGAGAAAAATATAAGGCCTGAGCCCTAGGATTAAAATATTTATTCATCAAGGGCTTTGGGGTATTTGGTGTGACCAAAGGTAGTGACCCAATCTTGACAATATGTTGTTGTAAAGGTCCTCCCCTTAAATGTAGCCTATGAGCATCATACCTAGCTTTTAATTCTTCCATATCAATTTTTTCATGAACAACATGGTTGGGGTTGAGCTTGAACACTTCTCTGATCAATGCGGATGAAACCCTAAAGAGATTATTCCCTACATGATTTTTTACAATTCTAGTAATTGGGTCATACTTTTTGGCCATGTTAGTTAATAGATCACTGTCCAAAAACACTCCAAGAATGACCAATTTGCCTATGTCAAACTCCCACACATTGCTCATTGGGGTGTCTAAGTTGCATTCTACAAACCATTTTTTAAACAGTTCCAAACCCCTCACTGAGACTTCTAGATCTCAAGTAATTAGCCTTGTCATAAAAACCCACACTAACCACCAACCTAGGGTTTTTGGAATTAATTCTCTACTCTTTGTTAAATCATTTATAGATAGAGGAATTTGTTCAAGAAAGTCAACATGAAGAAATCTTTTTTGGTAATCTATCATGCCAAAAAAGTCCTTACAAGGAGATATCTTCTCAATTTGACCTAGTATAATTGTAATTTCTCAATTTTCACAAGGTACAAACCACTTACCTACCTATTCCTATAGAGTTTCAAATTGTTGGAAACCCTAGAGAATCTCATGCCCTAGCTCCAAAAACCCTTACACTCTAATAATTTTGCTATTTTGTGGCTCATTAATGGTAAATTTTGAATTATACTATAGCATTAAACTCACATGAAGTAACATTGATTAGGATTAATAGTGCATAGTCACAAATTTGCACCATACTATAAAATTTTAATTCTAACCATTGATTCTGAGCACTGGACTACATTCTTTAAAATCTAAAAAATTGTATCAAAGTCTTATGAAATTTTCCATGCATAAAATATGTGCATTAGCGCCTTACTTAAACTTTGAGTACTTTCATAATGTAGTGAAGCACTAGTCATTGATCTTCCAAAGATTGACAATCACAAAAAATCATTATAACTTTTCAAATAAGCTTTCAAAATGCATTCCCACTTGCACAATCATTTCCAACCTAGCAAGTGCATGTATTATCCTACCAATTGCTACATTCCATTTCATTACCTTTTCCACCTGAGCACGACTTGAAATTTTTTTAGCAACAAGTCCCACTATGCCATGTGGTGTGCAGGCACCTCCCCCCTTTGTTTAAAATTCAATCATCTTGGTAATGTGGGTAAGTGTTATCTATTGATCTATCCATAATCAAAGGTGTAATAAAGTGATGCCTTTAAATGTTGAGTCAGCCACACCAACCAATAAATGCATTGCATTTGTGCTAACACGTCTGACACTTTTCCACTAGTACAGACTGCATGACTTAGTTTTCAAATAAGTGGGTCTATGACATCATCATATGCCACATGTCAAAGAGGTACTTGCCTAATTTAGTTAAAATCCATTTCTTCCATATTGCAGGTAAGCACTACCCATCGATCTATCCAAGATCAATGGTGTACAATCTATGTCTTCTGAACTATGTGAATTATCCTTTGTGACATAATTAGGGACGTGTGTCACCAAGGTGTTTTCTTTCTTTGGTTAAAATCCTTGCATCTGTATAAAGTGGTAATACACCCATCTTTGATCTTCCAAAGATCACCGACTCAACGACATGATAGTAAAATCAACCCTACTTTGTAGGCTAACCAATGATATTGCTGAAAAATGGAATGTGCACTGATAATTTTGTAAAAGTTCTAAAAAGTACTGATGAACTCTAACAAACTCTAGCCTTTGTGGCACACTCATAGCCCATGTCACCAAGTACTATGTGTCTCAAAGGCACTTTCCTACTTCATTTAAACTTTGAATAGATTTATCTTGCAGGAATGTGCCTACCACTGATCTTAGAGGAAAGAGATAAAGTGAATTTTGGGAAAATAAAACTTAGGACAAGCATGTTTGGCTCAATTTATTTGAAAATTATATTTAATTACTTTTGAGAGCCAGGATACAAAAACAAGGGTTTATAAAACTTTAGGAGATTTCATCTAGGGTTTTAACAAACTCATAAATTTTGAGACATAACCTTGGGGTTTCTCACTATGAAGTATAACATATGGCAAAGGGTGAAAAACTAGGCCAACAAAATCAACATCTCTTCTACTTGAGTTAACTTTGCAAGTTTCATTGGTTGCAAGCCTAGATTCATATTGTTCGATGTAGAGAATCTATTATTTCTTTTTTCCCATTGACATCTTGAACACATTAGACCTTCTCTTGAACATCTTACTTTTATGCCAAGATAGCATTCTTGACATCTATAGCAAATTTTGGTTGTACTAGACTATCAAGTTTATGTCAAAAAAGTAATTGAAGGTTATAAAAACTATTACAAAAGAATTCATGATAATTCTCGTGCATTTTCACATTACAACTATTAATTGTTTCATTATTATTTTGAACTTGCAATCCTTGTACTATATTTTCTCCCCTTCTTCTATCACTTCTTTGTCTTTCTTGTTGGTTTTGTTTCAGCCTTTGACATTCCCTTTCTATATCATTCATTTGTTCATGACATCTCTTTCTATATGCCCTTTGATAATTGCTTCTATATTCTCTTCCCTTTATTGAAGATTGAAAACTTATATGTCTAGTATAATTGTGTTAGTCAATTTCCATTTCAAACACTATCTATTGTTGTGGAATTATTGTACGATCCAATTTACTCACATTCTCGTCTATTGAATTGTTGTTACTCATTCCTAGAACAATATTTTCTTCACTTTATTTGTCAATTCATTGGCTAGGGTATATAGTTTGAATTTCTCCTTCAGTTTCATTCCAATGATCTTGTTCTCTTCTTATATACTCTCCTTCATATTCCCTTGTACATTCAATTTCTTATCTAGGATAATGAGAGTCATAACTAATTTTTTGTAGATGATTCCCATTTTATTCTTCAATGGGAATCTTTTTTTGTGGACATATATTATTAGGTATAGTTTCTATATTTCCTTAAACAACATTTGTATCATAAAATTCTTCATGCAGTCTTTTTATTCTTCTTCTAGCATATATTTCCCTATCTTATTTATTATGAATGAGAGATTCTTTTTCCCTTTCTATAACACTCATTTGTTCTTTTTATTGTCATCTATAGTATCTTTGATACTCCCTTCTATGTTATATTTGCTCTTCATCAGTTTGAGCTTCGTGTGTCATTACTATGAACATCAAATAACTAAATAAAAATATTTACAACATAAGATTAAACAATGTGATATTTAATAAAGATTATTTGGAAAAAAAAAAGAATCTTAAAATATTATTAGATAATTATAGGAAAATTTAGAAGTTACATATTATCGATAGTAATTAATATGAAATCAGCATATAAAATTTAACATACCAAACTTGTTTCATTTATTCACATGATATAGAAAGTTGACATATATATATATATATAATGTAAAAAAAAAAAAAAAATTTCCTTAAATAAAAGAAACCATTGCATTGTAAAAGGCACAATTTGAATAAAAGGTATTTGGTGCAAGGGCACCTATTCAAGTGTAGTAAACCATTCAAATGTATAAAAATAGAGTGAAACTGATATAATTTAAGTCCTAAAGTCATTTTAATCATATTTCAAGGTTTTGTGAAAAGTTTGAAGTCATTTGAATAATAATTGTAAATGTAGTGCCTGCCCTCGTTCACATCTTTCTGGACATTATTGTTGTTATTATCAGACTATGTTAGACTAGCTTTATGTTGATGGATTAGTGGTATTGTTTTGAAACTATCAGACATTATGTTATGGATTCAGTTGGTATATGATGAGATCATTTAGACTTTAGATTTCATGTATGCATGATGATCATTACATTGCTTTCAGTTATTGTTGATGATTAGTTAGCTCATGTGCTTTATTATGGATACTTACCCCATACTTGCATGTGTATGGTGTCCGTGTTTGCTCATATTATATGGCATTTCTGATATGGTTAAGGAAGGGAGTCGTAGTCACCTGCTTAGTTGGGATCTACATGATGCACCACTTCCTACCATTGTTTTCTTAGCTTAGCATTATATATATTGTATGTACATGTATAGTTTTTTTGCAGGTTGTAGGTACCAGCTATCAACTTCCCTGAATTGCCAGGATGAGCGTACCCTATTATACTATCTCAATGATAAGAGAAGGGAAATAAATTCTCAAGTCCAAATTCCAAACCCTTAAACCAATTGTCCCAGTGAGGTAGGACAAGTATCTGGACATTTTACCCACCGAATGTGTTGGATGACATATTTCATGATTTCTAACCCTTTAGACTGATTTTGTGTGAATTGGTCTATGATGGGTTTTCATATTTTATCTTGGAGGTCTATGGTGAATTTTCTATTAATTAAGTCTTAATAAATAGATTTAATTAATAAATTAATTATTTGAGAAAATTAATATAAAATATCATGATCTTTGATATTTTTATTATAATTAATTAAATGAGAATTAATTGAGGAAAATGAATTAAATAAAAGAAAATTAGAAATTAAAATTAATAATAATTATTAAATAATAATAAATTAATAAATAAGTAATAATAATAAAAGTTATAAAAATTAAAATGAAATTTATAAGAATTTAAATAGAAGTTATATAAAAAGTAAATTAGAGTTATAAGCTTGCCTAAGAGTTAATGCACCTTTTCATTTCTCATATGTCAACAACATGGGGGTTAGTGCATCAATTAAGCACATGGTGTTTACAACCTTATGACTCATCTAGAAGTTTGGAAAAGACACATTCTTAGTTGGTGACACCTTCTAGCTATTTCTAAAGACATTCTAGGTGTTTCCTGAGAGCTCTTTATATTCAGGCATTCTTAGAAGCTTAGACATAGCATTTGGAGAGAATTTTGGAGCATTGGAGGACTTGAGAACTCTGAAGAAGGGAGGAGCTTGCTCTGTAGGTTTTTCTAAGGAAGAGCAAATTACCATAAATTCGGGTAGATTCTTGTGATTTTACTTATGCTATTTCCGCACTTCCTGTCTTCTTCATGTCTTCCATATGTTTTCTGAAGATTTTCCTATTTTAATTGTATGCATTCTCAATATGGGTAGTTAAAATTGATTTGAGAAAACTTTGTATGCATAGATCTGAAAAGAACACGGGGCTAGGGTTTAAATTGTAGCCAAATCCATTAGAAAATTATTGAGTAAATTTAGAGAGCAAATATTTATGAGAAACTCTTAAAATTGTATATATATATTCTTTGTGAAAAAATATATATATTTTTAGATCTGCATGAGTATACATTTTTATATTTATACTGTATAAAACTTTGTGTATATATATATATATATATATATGTTTTTTTTTAAAGTTAATCGAAATGCATTCTTTTTGAGGAAAAGTAATAAAAGTATATATTTTGTTTATGCACAATGGGAGGGACGAAACCCGTGCCTCGCGCGCTCTACCATGTGTAGAGTACCTACTATTGCCGATATTGCGATGTCAGCAGGTACTATGTACCCGCTGCTACTGCAGGCCCTACGATAGCAGAGCTCTGCGTGCTGCGGCAGTGGTATTTAAATTGAGTTATGTTATGTGTTTTTTCAAAAACACTTTATGTTATATGCAATCATTTTTCAATATTTCAATTTTTATATATTTCATTTTTTAAAAAATAAATAAAATGTTATTATTATAATTACATATATGTGTGTGTGTGTATATATATATACACACACACACACATATATATATATATACACACACACACACACACACACACACACACATATATATATATATATATATATAAGTATATATGTATATATGTAATTTATAATAAATAATTATTGTATTAATAAAAGGTTTGTATTAATAGAGCATTACTTTTAATAAAAATTATTTTAAAATATTATAGTGGAGTAATATAGGCTGAATTTAATGATTCTTAATTGGGAAGATGAATTGGTAAATTCTTGATTATTATTTAAAATTGATGGGGGTCTTTTTCAACTATTGTTTATATAAACAATTCATCATTAGAATAATGGAAGTTGATTCTAAGGGTTTTAGGGAGAAACTTTTATCTATCAATACAATAAATGGGTTAGGTAAAATGTGAAATTTCTTCACTTGATATCTAGATTGGAAAACGTAAATTGAGACCTCCACATTTAAATTCATGTATGTAAATTTAGCAAAACCAAAACATGTGTTTGCATTGTGTATTCTTATGCTACTATTTTTGGTTTTTGTGTTGACTAGTGCTGAGCAGTTATAGGATGTCTACCAGAGGCTTGGGGGTTATGAGATTGTGATGTCATGATGATGTTTTAATCTCGATCTTTATTAACCCAACCATGGTTATGTGATGGAATGCTCTATGTAATGTTTTTAATTACTAATTGTTGTAGTTGAGATTCTTATGTATAAGACACTTGACTTAACCATTTTTGGTTCATCGATCAGTTATCCTTGGTTATTTTCTAGTCGCCATGATGGGACTAAAATGTGGATTTATTCTTGATGATGTCATGTTGTGACATGTTTGACTCAACCATTTTGGAGTCTTCGATCAGTATGATTGAGATATATTTTGGTTATTGAGAACCAATGGATACTTTTGATTATCAGTGATGCTTCAGTTGCCAATAGAGAGCTGTTGTGGTCATGATTTTCTATGGATGCTTGCTCATGGAGATTTGATGATTTTATTATGGATTATCTTTTGTGATTTTGAGATTTATGCTTCCATGAGCTTAGGGTAGGATATCTGCATATAGTGTCGGGAAGTGGCTTGCAATGGGGTTCAGGGCCCTAAGAGGCTGCCAAGGTAACTCATTGTAAGTTGGATTAATAAGTGAAAACATTTACACCTAACACTAAGTAAATGAACCTAAAAAGATAAGTGTTTTGTTCTCACCCATGCCTCGAGTGCTTGTACAGACTAGGATGGGAGTAGAGAGAATGCATTGTTGTGACCTTGCATTCCATAGTATGTCTCATCAGTATGAGAGGATACTAGTGGCTGCATGAGGATTAGTATGGACCCATGGAGTTTAGCTAACTACCAGGGTAACTTGTACATGATATATGTGATGACACTTTCCCGCTTGCATAGTAGGTTCCTACATGTCTTTGTGTGCCTCTAGGATTAGATGTCAATTTTGTGATTGGAACCTTTGAGTTAGTATACTTTTAGAATTCTTGGATTTATAGAGATTTGTGCTATGTGTTTGGATAGCCTATTTGGGACTTGAGATTATCTCCTCAGCATGGTGGGAGTGGACCACTTAGGTAGCACGCGGTCTGGTGGTAGTGTTTTTGCACTCTTATCATTTGAGATCCATTGAGACATCATGGTTGATGCATCCTTCGTGATGGTGGATATGTATCCTTTCATTGATGATTAGCATATGTTAGATGATGTTATCTTATGCTTTTATTTGCATGTTAGATTACTTTCTGCATATGATATAGTATATGTTAGGAGTGACATTCCTACTATGTTAATATTGATGATCTCTTCGATAATTTGGAATGTTACGCACGGAGGGGGTGCTAGGGCCCACGATGGTCTAATGATGCTATTAATGGTTGGCAGGAATCATGCACTTAGTTTATTATGTTTGATCTTTATGATGGATGTATATATCTTCTATGATGATGTATCATGTGTATCATGTGATTATCTTTACTTTGATGTATCATGGATTCGAATAGGATGATGGATCTTATTCGACATATGTATATTCTTTTAAGCTTTTCATACAATGTGACATGTACAGTGGATGATTGAGCGTTTGAAATGTAATGTATAAACCTTGGACTTATCATTATTATTTCATATGGTGGTTTTAGATGTAATTCAACATTAAGGGATCCTTAAAGAATGCAACTAGTTGTGTATGTTATGTTTACCTTCAGATGGACATTTCTATTGCTTCCGTTATTGTGTATAAGTTATATGTGGTATTTACTTTCATGTTATTTTAAAAAAAAAATGCTACCAAACTTAGTGAAATTCTAGGTTAATTCTTTGGATCCCTTGGCGGGGCATTACATTTGGTATCAGAGCCCGAGTTTCTACATTGGGAGCTCTGGGTATTTTGGAACAACTAGAACCTTGAACTATTAAGTGTATCTTTTCAAACTTGAAACTAGGTGAACTGAAACAGAACCTGAATTGTTACTTGTATATTTTTCATACTTCAACACTTAGTTTTCAAAACTAGAAAATTTTTACTTAAAACTAAACATAGAATTGAACTTAGACTATTGCAAACATGTGTCTTTTGATTTTAATAGTACTTTGTACTATTGTAGGAATGTATCTGGGACTAGCTCTTTTGTTAGAGGCCATGGTAGAGGCCGTGGTCGTGGTAGAGCTATTAGTGTCCATGAGTCTGCCCATGAGGGATCTGCTCATGAAGAGAGTAGAGGAGAGCACACTAGTAGACAGCAAGAAGAGAGCCGTAGAGAGGACCAAGCTGAGTCTGAAGAGGTTGGTTTGGAATAGATGATGCAAACTATTCTTGAACGTCTACCTCTTGTTCAAGAATAGCCCAAAGCACATCAGATTGAACAAGAGCATAGACCCAAATCTAGGAGTCCTCAGAAGGATCGTTAGAGGTCCATTGTCCACTCAGATGAAGGATCTTTCAAGATATAAGGTTAAGCCTTTCAATGGGTAATGTTCTAGTTATGTGGCCAAGTAGTGGCTTATTTCCCTCGACAAGATTTTTTCCATGCAAGATTTCGACAGCAATGTTAAGGCAAGATTTGCGATCACTAATTTAGAGAATTTTTGGGCCACTTGGTGGACGATTGAGGAGAAGAATTTGGAAATCAATATGAGCAATGTCATGTGGGAATTATTCTTAGAGAGTTTTCATGAACGATTCCTACCAGAGGAATGGAAATAGCAAAGGGTAGATGAATTTCATAATCTCGGGTAGTATACTATGTCAGTGACTGAGTATGAGCGTAAGTTTTATGAGCTCAGGTCTTTTTTAGGATTCAGTGAAAATTTAGCTCAGTTGACACAACATTTTATTAGGAGTTTGAATAACTGTATAATTGGGGGTGTCAAGGTATTTGAGCCAAAAACCCTCAAGGATGTGGTACATCAAGCTATCCTTGTTGAGCAAAGTGTCAACCTTGGTCAAGGAGGTTTTGTAGGATCGCCAATAGCATCAGGATCTAAAGGCAACTACAATTCAGGTGGTAATAAGAAGTCTTCTTTCTCTAAGGGGAAACAATATCAGTAGTAGTCTCAGCAGACACAGCAGCAGAAGGGATCAAATTCTCAGGCTCAAGGTGGTGGCAAAGGTTCTAACTCCAAGAACAACTACAATGCTCAACGCAATAAGTAAAATCAGCCAGCTCAGAGTAGCCAGTCTTTTGTTAGCAAGAATAGCCGTCAACAATCAAATGTACCACCTATGGGTAGAGGATCTGGAAGAAATACAGAATGTTTTTCTTGTGGACAGATTGGACATTATGCAGCTCAGTTTCCACAATGAGCACCTCAGTTTTCAAGACCTAGGCCTACAATTTTAGAGCCTACAGTCGATGATGCAGGTAGAGCTCATAGAGTATTTGCAGTAGTTGATCACTATTAGGTAGATCATCAGGGAGTAGTGGTTGAGACCACAGGTGCTATTCAAGGTATATCTCTTTCAGTATTGTTTTATTCAGGAGCTACAAATTCATTTATTTCACCATCTATAGTTTCTAAGTGTAAGCTGGATGCGATGAAGCAAGAACATGGTTGGCAAGTGGAACTAGCCTTAGGCATTAAGGTCTCCACAAATTCTATAGTTCATAAGTGTGGGCTTAGCTTGGGAAACTTTGATACTGTAGTGGATCTTCAAGTCATACCCCTTGGTTCCTATGATGTGGTTTTAGGCATGGACCAGCTTGGATCTCATAGAGACAATATAGATTGTAGGAAGAAGATTATTATGTGCCAAGATGACCAAGGGAATGATGTGAAGATAGTTGGGATACCAAGGCCTATATCTCTGCGGATGATTTCTGCTATGCAAATGAAGCAGAGTTTTCGTAAGGGATGTTAGATATTTGTTGTTATGGTAAATGATCTTGATGAGGAAGATCCTATGATGAAGACTTTAGATCACTTGATTTTATAGGAGTACACAGATGTCTTTCCAAGTGAGGTTCCAGGCATGCCTCTGAAGAGGGACATTGATTTCAGTATTGATCTAGTTCATGGAGCAGAGCCTATCTCTAAAGCTCCTTATCCCATGACTACATAGGAATTGGGTGAGCTATGTCTTTATCTTGAGAAACTTCTTGCCAAAGGGAGCATTCGACCTAGTGTATCACCATGGGGAGCTCCAATGCTCTTTGTGAAGAAGAAAGATGATTCTTTGTGCCTTTGTATTGATTACAGATAGTTGAATAAGGTGACTATTAAGAACAAGTATCCTCTACCTAGGATTGATGACTTATTTGATCAGATCAAGGGAGTTACAGTATTCTCCAAGATTGACCTTAAGTCAAGATACCACCAGCTTCGCATTAAGGAAACTAATATTCACAAGACTGCTTTTTGAACTCACTATGGGCATTATGAGTTCACAGTGGTACCTTTTGGGTTGACTAATGCTCCATCAATTTTTATGAGTTTGATAAATGGTGTGTTCTGATCTTATTTGGATAGGTTTGTACTTGTGTTTCTTGATGACATATTGATATATTCAAAGACTCAGAAGGAGCATGAGGAACACCTACGTTTGGTATTGCAGTGCTTGAGAGACAATCAGCTTTATGCCAATGTAGCTAAGTGTGAATTCTTCAAATCAAAGATTTAGTATATAGGGCATGTCATTTCAGGTGATGGTATTTTAGTGGATGCTGCAAAGATTTAGGTGCTAATAGATTGGCCTACACTGACTAATGTGTTAGAGATTCGTAGTTTCATGGGTCTAGCTGGTTATTATCGCAAATTTGTCCAAAACTTCTCTAGGGTAGCACACCCTATCACTTCTCTTCAGAGGAAAGGAAAGAAAGTCGTATGGATAGAGAGATGTGAGGAAGCTTTTCAAAAGCTCAAGGGGCTTTTGACTAGTGCACCAATTTTAGCCATACCTGATCCAAAAGGAAATTTCATGGTGTGTACAGATGCTTCTCTTGAAGGGATTGGGGTAATTTTGATGCAGACTGGATGGGTGATTGTGTATGAATCATGCAAGCTCAAGGATCATGAGCTAAATTATCCTACACATGATCTTGAGTTAGTAGTAGTAGTTCATGCTTTGACAAGGTGGAGACATTGCTTATTAGGGTACAGATTCAAGCTACATAGTGATCATCGTAGTCTTCAGTACATTTTCACCCAGCCTAATTTGAATGCTCGCCAGAGGCAATGGATGGAATTTCTATGTGAGTATGATTTTGAGGTTAATTATATTTAGGGAAAGGAGAATGTGGTGGCATATGCTTTGAGTCACAGGAGACATGTGGTATCATCTATGACTCTTAGTGTGGATTTGAGGAGTCAGATTCTTCAGGCACTTCTTATGGATTCTTGGTATCAGGAAGTGTGTAGAGAGATGGATTCAGGAAGACCTTTGCAAGGTAAGTTTGCAGGTTACATTCAAGAATTAGATGGTTTTTTGAGACATTTTGGGAGGATTTATGTGCCATTACTAGATGAGCTTTGCACCTTGATTTTAGCAGAGACCCATCATACACCTTACTTAGCACATCTAGGTGTTAAGAGGATGCATGCTGATTTGAGACGTTTGTTCTTTTGGTCTGGGATCAAGCGAGATGTTGCTAATTTTGTGGCTAGGTGTCTTGAGTGTCAGATAATTAAGGTAAAACACTAGCACCTGGCTGGACTTTTGCAACCAAATCTCATTCCTTCTTGGAAGTGGGATATCATCTCCATGGATTTCATTGTAGGATTACCTATGACTATTCGTCGTCATGATGCTATCATGGTCACCATTGATCAGTTGAATAAGATGGCACATTTCTCACTGATCAGGTCTTCCTACACAATAGCTTCTGTAGCCAATGTCTTCATGCGTGACATTGTGATATTACATGGTATTCCTAGAAAGATCATTTCTGATAGGGATCTTATATTCACATCCGCATTTTGGACATTACTGCAGCATGAGATTGGAGCTCAATTAAACTTCAATTCGACATATCATCTAGAGATTGATGGTCAGATAGAGAGGGTGAATCAAGTTTTGGAGGATATGTTACAGATGTACATGATGGATAGGTAGACACATTGGGAGGACTATCTCTACCTAGTGGAGTTTGCTTACAACAATGAGTATCATAGTTCTATTGGCATGGCACCATTTCAAGCATTATATGGACATCCTTGTCATACACCATTGAGTTGGGATAGCCTTGAAGATCGCATCCTATTGGGTTCTAAGATGCTTCATGATATGGAGCAACAGGTAGTGCATATCCGTGAGCACTTGACTATGGTATAGGATAGGCAGAAGAAGCATGCCGATGCTCATAGGATTGATAAGTAGTTTGTTGTGGGTGATAAGGTTTTCTTGAGAGTGCATCTACGAAAGAGTCCAATCTGATACGAAAAGGGTTCTAAGCTAGCACCTCACTTTGTGGGACCATTCAAGATTCTTGAGAGGATTGGCCTGGTTGCTTACCGCCTTGCTCTACTGCCCAACCTAGCTCGCATTCATGATGTTTTTCACATTTCAGTGCTTCGATAGTATATTCCTGATATTGTACATGTTCTTGATTGGAATGTGTTGTAGATAGAGGACAGGCAGCTAGCTTTGGAGTCAGTTCGTATTCTAGAGTAGTGGGAGTTGACCCTCAGAGGTCGAACCATTGAGCAGGTAAGGGTCCAATGAGACCCTACTATTGATTCTTCAGGTACTTGGGAGGATGTAGCTAGATTACAGGATTTATATCCCTACCTGTTTGTAGGCTTCCAGGAGTAAGCCTAATCCAAGGGGAGGTGGATGTAGTTCTTGCCCTCATTCACATTTTTTTGGACATTATTGTTGTTATTATCAAACTATGTTAGACTAGCTTTATGTTAATGGATTAGTGGTATTGTTTTGAGACTATCAAACATTATGTTATGGATTCAGTTGGTATATGATGAGATCATTTAGACTTTACATTTCATGTATGCATGATGATCATTACATTGCTTTCAGTTATTGTTGATGATTAGTTAGATGGTTTATTATCTCATGTGCTTTATTATGGATACTTACCCCATACTTGCATGTGTATGGTGTGCGTGTTTTCCCATATTGTATGGTGTTCTGATATGGTTAAGGAAGGGAGTCATAGTCA